>OZ005757.1:26539613-27831772 GCA_963930825.1 Silvanus unidentatus
ATTGTGCCACAATGTGATCGTGGCCCATTTGGGCCGCAATCCATAACGGTGTGGCCCCATCTGTCCGTTTCGAGTCGGCTATTGCGTCTTGTGCAAGTAAATAGACGAGCACTTTGTAGTGCCCGTTCTGGGAAGCGATGAATAACGGTGTAGCTTTGTCCTAAAAACCAAAAAAACAAATAACATTAAAACTGAAAAAGTTTTTTTCGGGATTTTTCTTGCCTTCATGTGAGTGTTCACTTTTGCGCCCCTTTGTACGAGTTCTTTAACAACGTCGATATGCCCGTTTTGACAGGCAACAAACAGCGGACTTCCCCCATCCTGAAAACCCGTCATTTTCAGTATAATTAGATATTTAATTACAGTTTTATGAGGTTTACCACACTGGAAGAATCGACTGGCGCCCCATTGTCCAACAAGTACTTTACGATATCCAAAAAACCGCCTTGAGCTGCAAAGAAAAGAGCTGTGGTCCCCGTCTGAAAATCAAACTGTTGAATATTTGATTATTGTCGCAAGTCTTTCTTACAATTCGCTTAGCTGTGGATTCGGCTCCTTGCTCTACTAACTCCTTTACGCATTCGTAATGACCATTCGCTGCGGCGAGTATTAGTGGAGTCGTCCCATCCTGTGTTTATTTTTATTATTAAAAAAGTCGTGTTTTACAGTTAGAAACGTAAATTCGAGATATTGACATCCGTTTAACAATTAGATGGTGAAATTATGCGGAAAGTGTTCATTGAAAATGCAAAAGAAATGGAGGAATGATACTTGAATGCATTTCTGATTAATTAATAGGCAATTTAAAGAGAAGATAAATGGAGAGAGAGCTTTTGTTTTAGTTTAATTGCTGTTTAATTGGTTTTCTCTCGTTGCTGATTTATTCTTGTACAGTTTTCAAAACAATTCAACGTTTCTTTAGAAAATGAATGCATTTTATGTGGCAAAAGTTGGAAATTATACCATTTTGCAAGATAAGATAATAAATGTACCTACATAAGTTTTTCGAAATCGTTTTGTTCGAATTCACTTTTGCGATGGAAAAGAAATTGGATTTCTACGCTTAATTTTCTAATACCTACTTTACTAATCGCTATAAAGTATAACAAGTGAAATGTGTAATTACGTGATTTATATAAAATTGGGATTGGATGACACGGTTTTTATAAGAATATAAAATCTTGATGTCGTTCAAGAGAAGGTCATCTAATTATAAATAATTCGACTAAAACATTTTTCATCAAACACACTTAACGAAGCGTAATATTTACAAACTACACGTTTATTATGATACTAATATGAGCTGTTTTGCGATTGGAAATATGCCGAAAATAAATAATCATTATTTGATATTGAATCTAGATTAATATACGCTACATTGAATGGCATAGAAACTTAACATTTTACAAATTTATCATCGTTTAGAACTCGTTCTCTTTGAAATTCATTCCCAACCTTAGAAATCATATTAAAACGGTACTTTAATCAGCGCATAGTATGGATTGATTGATTTTAGGGCAGCCCATAAAAGTCCGTACAGGAAATCTGATATAGACAAAAGCGAAATGGTTATTTTAAGGAATCAGTGAATGTAACAATTGTTGTCCCTTCAAAATTACGGACAATAAACACATGCATGCATGCAGGAAAAACAACAAAACGCTTTCTCTTCCACGTGAAATATGTAATGAAATGATGTTATTGTAACTGTACAGGTCAAAAATTACATTTGTTCATTTGTACCTTGTCACGAGAATCGACATGCACTTTTCCGCTGTCTAGAATTTTTTTCAAAAAGACCAAATCACCATTAAGAGCGGCCAAATGGAGCTGAACATCCGATAGAGATTCTTTCTGTAAGAAAAATGATTTTTTTTTCGATTAGAGCGATTATTTGCTCTTAGTTGCGTTATTTATTAATAATAATTAGCTCAGCATCGTTGTGAAGCAATTTATGATTTCCTTATGACTTGTCTGGATTGAAAGAATAATTAATATGCATTCGAAATAAATTTTGTATGCAGTTATAGGAGCGACCATAAAATCTATTTTTAATATATTTACAACACAAATTTTTACGTCAATAACGAGAACAACAAAATGCAAATATGCGATATAGAATATTTAAATTTTTATCGGCTCTTACCTTTAGTGACATATTTTAAGCGCTATATTGACCTAGAAATAATTTGAAAAAATCACAGTTTGTACACGAGTTAATCGAGTCACATAACAGCGATTAAGACTAGTTTTAAGACGAATTCCTCTGCATAGATTCTATGGATTTTATTGTTTATACTGTTATGCAAGGATTCCTTATAGCACTTTACCTTTACTCACTCTGTGCACAGGTACAAATAACAAATAATGAATGAAACGCGTATCTCACATTGTACGTACGAGAAATATACGTACGATCTCTCAAGCGTTTACGTATTATTGAACCAAAAGAGAAAAGCGCGGATTTTAAATGAGCTAGCGCAAGCGTCCCCACATTTCTCAAATATTTACAGTAATCATAAGTGGACCTTTAAAGTAGGAGTACTAAAGAGTGATTCTAATTTTCTGTAAATAATCGGCTTATTTCCAATTGTGTTGGGACCAACATTGGTAGATGGTGTAGGAAATAGTACCAATGCTATATTTTGAATATAATACTCAGTATAAATCGATTTTCAAAGGAATTATTCCATATAACGTCATGGAAATCTACAACTGCTAATAAATTTTACGCCCTCTACTTTTGCGCTCTGAACTAATGATAGTAGGAAAGAGAAACCCGCTCCTAAAATGTTTGTTTCCTCATTTGTTGTGGTAGATTTCTGTATTCTATATTGACAGAAATATAACCTTACTATTACAGTTAAATTTAAAAAATATAACAGCCCAAATGGCTTTAATATTCACCCCCACAAATCAAATTCGTTTGACAAATGTAGCAGTGGTCCGAATTAAAAAGGCTGGCAAAAGATTCGAAATTGCCTGCTATCGAAATAAAGTTGTCTCATGGCGAAATCAGGTGTAAGTTAACCATTTAATATTGCACCACATTTCTTTATAATACTACTAATTATACAGGGAGAAGGATATCGATGAGGTATTACAAACTCACACAGTATTCACGAATGTCTCCAAAGGTCAAGTGGCAAAGAAAGAGGATTTGATCAAAGCGTTTGGGAAAGACGATCATACGGAGATTTGTAAGGAGATTCTACAGAAAGGGGAGCTACAAGTATCTGACAAAGAGAGGCATACCCAACTAGAGCAGTTATTCAAAGATATCGCCACAACTGTCGCAGAGAAATGTATAAACCCGGAATTAAAACGCCCTTACCCAGTAACGATGATCGAAAAAGCTATGAAAGACGTACATTATTCGGTAAAACCAAATCAGTCGTCGAAACAACAGGCCTTAAATGTAATCAAACTGCTAAAAGAACATATACCTCTAGAAAGAGCCAAAATGAGGTTGAAAGTTTGCTTAAAAGGCAAAGAAGGCAAGAAACTAAAGGAGAAAATTGTTAAACTTGAAAGCGTGGAGATTGAAAATGAAGAGCGGAATGAAGATCAATTCACAATTATATTTATTGTTGATCCTGGTTTGTTTAAAGAAATCGATAGCCTTGTAAGTGCTCAAACAAAAGGAGGAGCTGCTTTGGAAGTCATGTCATACAAAGAAATGATTTTAGGGGACGAGTATTTGTAATTCTCTGTTGAATAAATTTTATAAAATGTATGCAATCATTTTTACTTCAATTCTCACAGTTTTGTTCTCATCTCACTGAGAACAATTATAATTTCTAGTATTACTTTATTTTGAAATGGATAAAATAGCTGTGAAAGTGTTTACCACTTCTTTATTAAGAGTTCTCTAATACTTTTTACCTTATGTAATGTATATTGTAATATAATAATAACAAAGATAAGAGAATAAGTGTTAAATGACGTAAGCAATTGTGAAAATACAATTATTACTGTTGCAACGTTGTTTAGTACAATTTATAGTACTGGTTTATACTACTCATAAATTGTTGAAAAAATCTGTTTCAAGCAAAACGTTGTCTACTCTGTTATAATTCTCGGTAAGTGATCTTCAACAATTTTTAATTATACCTAAATGAATTTTCCCACGTCCCACATTAATTAAAAGTGATTGCTTATATTTAGATACGAATTTAAAAAAATCATTTTTCTCATTTTCTAATTGCAGGTTCATCAATTCGCATTACACAATCGTACGTCATAATTCTTTTTGCGTGTTCGTGTTCCAACCCCCTTCGAATAAGAAATCGCAATTTCACCCCTACGCATTGCACGTTATATTAAATTGACGGCAACTTTATTCTCGAAATTATCTCGGATCTTAAATAATGTCGTCAATAAAATTCAAATTAAACCGTGACGAATTAGATTCGCAAAGTGTTTCGTCCTCTCTACCGGCATCTTCCGGTTCGCTGTTGGATTTACCGTCTCTACACCAACAAGTGCCCAGAAATGCAGCATTTCTAACGGGCGCAATAGGTAAATGGGACTCTTTAATATAGTAAACTATCTGCCAGGCGAGGGTTTGATAAATTTAATTTGCAGAATATACTATGAGGAGGCGGCAACCGATTACGTTACGGATTCTGCCCCGATTAAATAGTACATCATCTGGTACATCAGAACCAGATTGGCCGCACGTAATGTAAGTAGAAAAAAGTTTTATTTGTATCAGGCGAGAATTAGAGGCACAGTGTTTAATTTGGCCGCAGAGGATCCTTTCCCACAAGCCCACAAGCGTTTCTTTCTAAATATAGATTGAACTTCACAAATTAAATAGGAAAAGTAATTTGGACGGGCAAAGAAGCGCATATTTACTAATTAAATGCATCTGATGTGACATAAATTGGATATACAGTCGTTAGTCACACGTCTATTGTATATGTGTATACCAACTTTCAGAGGGGCTCCTGAAAATCGATGACAACCTTTTTAGACATCAACAAATTTAACTTAGTTACTGTAGTTCATACATCGTTTCAGATAAAATGAGGACTTTTTTCCTGTAATGTGCTTTCCTCTAATGCTTAAAACATGGAAAAAAATATTTTTTTTCAAACTATAAACATGAAAAATGCAGGAAGAACATACTATAATGTTTTACAATAATTGTTTACACGTTTATGTCGATGCTATATCTAATTAATTATTTATAAAAGCATTGTATGGATTGTTTCGGATTCGAAATGATAAAAAATTCATTAGATTGTGAATTATGAGATTGATTTCAATTATCTAAAATGTAGTAAATTTCAATTTCTATTAAGGTTAAAGCTATATTAGTATTGGTCTATTATGGGCCTCGTAATATTGAATGTGCTGTTATTATTATCTGATCCAAGAGACGCGTATATTGATCCGTAATTTGTGTGTAAAGCGAAAATTTTATATACAAGGATGATTTAACAGGCGACAGAATTACCGTCCGCCCTTGCACCCTTTTATTAAGTTGAATAAATAACAATTATTAAAGTGTTTCTTTACACAACTTTGTGTATACAGAATTATCTATGTTGGAGACGGATCGTAAATAATTATATGCGTTTATTTTTATTGCATACTCAAATGTTTTTCTTTAGTAGAGAATTATTATATTTAGTGGAATAGAAAAACATTTTATGTGTTTTTGTTATTTGTCAGTGAATGCCACAAAGCCAGGACAGCACTTCGAGTTGATGTATAGAAGCAATTTTTTCTACAGCATTGTATTCACGTATCGGAAAAAACTTATATAAACTCAGACAGGTGATAAAATAATTCATAAGATTTTTTTTGTCACTTTTTGTGTGATTTGAAGGAAAACTCTTTACAGAAAATTGTTTGGAAAAGAATGGTCGTTTTTTATGGTGTTATTCGATGGTTGTGTCATTAATTAGGCATCGTTTGTAAACAAGTCTAATTACAATTTCACCTGAATTATACAAACTTGTAAACAGATAAAGTTCATTTCATGATATTTCATTATATGAACATAATTACGTTTAAGTCAGTAAAGAATTTTGTAATAAACTTCATAAATTGCGATTTTAAAGGAACCATCATACAACGTTATATATGTACCTATGTAGACGACAAAACCGTCATGTTGGGTATGTTTCCTCATTAAATTCAAAAGCGACTCATTTAATTACTGTCCAAATAATATTTCACCTAATGGCAATTACACTCCCGCCGTGGACATTATTCTAGTCTTGTAGTGAAATGAAATGAAAACGTGATTTGTACTTGAGTTATTTAAATTTCATTACAAGTTTCCAGTTTGTAAATAATGTTTTATACTGAGATTTCAGTTTGTTTTGTTAACTTTACTACTAGTCTCTCTTTATTCTTGTTTAGATTTTCCTATAAGCGAGATAAAGATGCGGTTATCGTGTTTATTTACCAGCCTGTGGGTGCATTTCCATCCCATTCCAACCCGTTCACAACTAAATGCAACAATACACGAACAGAGAGCGAATATGAAAAGCGTTTCAGTGAGGATTTCCAATTGTTTATTAATTTATTTGAACTGTACTGTATAATAGTGTAATACGAAAAGAAAACATACGGGGAACAATGATGCGTTAATTTATTAAGGCTGGAAGCCATCTGTTATAACTTCATTGCCAGTAATTATTCCGTGTCTGCTACAAAGGAAATGGGAAAAGCTCTTCGCGAACGGCATCGCATTTTCTTCAACCATTTTCCAAACAAAACAATGAACAAACGCAGGCGTAATAGGAAAACACGTGCTATTAGAATAAGCTGCTCCATCCATATACACGTTTTATATGACGTATAGCATAGTGTTTTAGTGTTAGTCCTCCAAATCTGTACTCAGTTGAATAACGGCGTGTGTTTTCTCGTGTCTCCCTTTTGGCAAACGCGAAAAGAACGTTAACGACGTCAACTTTACAATAGATTAGGTACACTAGTTCAACAGCGCTATGGCCTAAAATTTTCCAACGGATTAGTGAATGCTAAGGAAAATGGGAACGAGAAGCACTTGAATTTAAAGTAAGGGTGCTTAAAGAAAAGTGAATTGATAAAAGATGAAATTATGTGCAAGTGCGTTAAGTATTTAATTTACTCATAAGTATATGAATTTCAATTACTCATTATTTAAGTGTGTTTGTATATAAAGCGATTATTGTAGCCAAGAATAATTCATTATTCTTGTTTATTTTGAATGGACAGAAGGAACTTTTCTTTTTTACGAAACTTTATGAGCATCCATTTTCAACATATATTCAATTTTGTTGTTACCAATACGTTTGAAAATTTATAATGTTCATAGTAAACTTCGTTGAAAAACTTCCGAAACTGTTCAGTGTCAGAAAATGTCTGTTTAGAAATTGAAAAACGTTATGAATAAGTTAATAATATCGGAAAATTCTTTATCCTGGCAAATAGATTCATTATTTATGCAATGATCTCAAGCAATAACTGTTTGATAATAGATCGAAATTCATTAATAAATGAACAATGGAAATTGTAATATCGAATAAGCATAAAAGTATACATCGGAACAATTATGTTGAACAATAAATTTCATGTAAAAAAGTTGGTTAAAGCTTTTTTATATTGGAAGTAAAAGTTTACCTATTGTTGAAGAATATAAGCTTTAAACAAATCTGAGAATCTTTTAATTTTTTTAATACCGGTTAGGCTTAGAGAATACCTATTTTATATGAAGCTTTTTTAATTAACTGATTTGTTTACTTGTTCATATATATGTATATGAATGTGTGTATTTTATAACATTAGTGAGAGGCAGACTCCATACATTCACGTTGAACCTTAAATACTTTTTCCATTAAAAAGGAAGTTATTTACACAGGTAGTAAAATTTTATACCAAACAGGATTAATTTTTATCTAGCAAATTAATTGAATATTAAAAAGTAATGCAGGTGCTTGAGTGTTACGTAGTAAATATTTTTCCCGTACTTTTTTACGTGTATACACCTATAGATTGACAGCCTTTTCACAAATTAATTACATTTTTATTAGAGCAATAAAAATATTGTCCTGATTAATTGATTTACTCGCTCAGTGACGATGGCGGAACCACTTCTGATGCAGAGCCAATTTACATACATATGTTAAGCTATTTGATATTTTACAAAAACACAATTATTATAATTTCCTCGTGGATGTTATATAATACCAATATATGCAATAAAGAACGTGCATATACGGATACGATTTCATGCGAAAACATTGTCATCGCCTTTATGCCAAGTCGGTAATTGGCATTTAACAACATCAAGAAAACACCAGTTGATGTTCTCTTAATATACAAACACACTCTTTAATAAAAACGTCAAAGGAAAAGTTTTTCACGCAGTCGTGAACAGTTTTTCGCATCTAATCCAATTCTAGTGACATATAACATCACATATACAAGACGACGTACATATCAGTGCTAAAGACGAAACAATTTTCATAATGAAAAAGAATAATCTGAAAAAAACCAAATCGGCGACTTCGTCGTCGGCTATGTTAGAGGTGCAACGTGAGATTGCGGCTCGTCTTGAGCAGGACCACAAAAGGCGCGAGAACATGTTATCGGTACGCGGTAATCGGTCGTGTTCCGAACAAGGACCACATCCTGGCCATCATCTGTGGGGTGCAAGACGTGCCAGGAAACGGACTTCGGCTCCCCAAATGGGATCGCAGTCTGGTACACTGCGAACGGCTCTTATATTGCGTTCGAGACGCTCTTGGCCGGTGGCTCCTGTTGCTTCAACAAGGTAAATATTTCTTAATTTCATTCAGGATTATATGAGAAACTTAATAAAAGTGACCAATCGATATGTTGCGGAATCGATGTGTAATTGAGTTGTGCTGTTGGAAAAGAAGTAGCGATTCATTATTGGAAGCAATTTGCAAGATTAGAGCCAATCTGCGGAGACCTTAGATATAGAGCGGTTCTACTAAGTACTTGAATCTAATAATCTGCAAGGTGTAGAAGGTAAAACCCCTATATTAATAGTATTATGGAGATTTAAACCTTTCATAGGCGTTTGTTTGGTAGGTGGGGTATTAAATAATGAATTCACGACTGCTGTGTGTGTGCTTCTTTGAAAACTATTCGAAATGTATTCGATGAATGTGCCTGAGATTTATTTTCCAATTACCTTTGTTATTTTTTTTATTAAAACTATTGTATATTGTTACATGTTAGTTGATGTGTGTTGGTAAAAGAGAGGGTGGTTTTGCATCAAGTGGGTTTTTCATATTTCGACTTATATTCAACGTTCTATACTCCTAAATGGAAGACAAAATAGACAATTTATTTTTACCTTTAAAAGCTTTTCTATAGTCCACATTTTTGCATGTTTTTCTCAATCCGTGGATCCATCTTTTCTTTTTAAATACTGTTTTCCTGCTGAAAGAATAAAGAACTGAACTATTGTGTTAGCAGTCGGGAAAATACTGCAGAAGTATAAGAGTTAACGATCATAATATTTGCTATTATAATTGAATATAGGTAATGATTAAAGTTGAGAGCTTCAATAAAGCTTCTCTTAAACGAGTAAATGGAACATTGGATAAGGTTTATTAGAAGTAGCATTCCCTAAATACATAACTGATTAAGTTTGTTACATAAGTATTTACTAAACTATTATTATATACGCATTATAAGTAGCAAAACAGTGCTATAAATAGGTATTTACAATACACATGTATGTAATGCCTATTATGTGTAATAAAATTTACACCTCTTTATTGAGGTTGGTGTAAATGATTTGATTGGCAAACGTTTTGTGAGGGGCTTTTGTGATGAATCAACATCAACATGTGTATTAAATCTTCATTTAACTTGTAATTCAATAAGTTTTCCATGTATATTGCCCTTTTACCAACAACATAATAAATAATCATTTAACTAAGTTTGATATTTACGTATATGTAATAATCTAAAACAGGTATTACCCAAATGATATGTAATCTCTAGTGATTTAATATCTGTCTGTGGTACAAAATTATCATCGATGCTTTTATATAGGGTAGGATGAGTTGGTTTATAAAAGAGAAACTTGGTTATTCTATAGTGTATTTTATTTCGATGGAATGGACTTATAACGAGTATATATTGATTCATATTTCAGGTTCAAGGATCGCTTAAGTTTCGATGTAACAATATATAGTGTAATCTATTTCGAATTTTAGTTTCTGGTGAAGATAAATTGCACTTATATTAATTAGTGTTGGGTGTTTATTAATAATATAAGTTCGTTTTTATGTTATATGTAATAGACACCTGATGATGCGTGCGGTTGATTTAAAATTTAGTTTCCCTTAACATGTACTTTTGAGTTATTAGATATTGCCACGGACTGGGAATATTACAAATCCCTTGATACATCAAATAATTGTTGATATGCTTGTGAGAAGATTAATAACAAGTTGACTTTATAAAATTTTCTGGAAAAAACGAAAGCTCTAACATTTCCTTATTTGTTTACGTTTTATTTTGTTTCACCTGAAATTTACAGATATTATATGTACAACTTTATTGCTCTCGTAAAAATTGATATAAATTTATCTACTGTTAAACAGAATTTTCCGAGTTTTCCGCAGCAGGAGCCATCTATATTTCAGACTCTGTAGTGCTGGAATGAAAAGCTCCTGATGAATAATTTCCTTCCTGGAATAAAACTGATAAAAGTTATTTTAGGCTAAAATAAACTCTCTCTCCTTACAGTTCTCTGCTTTTGAATTTTGCAGTTGTATTATTGATGATTATGAAAGCCGCTACGAAATTAAATATACATTTTGCTGTCTTTGAAATATACATGCAATCAATATGCCGTCCCGAAAATGTACATTATTGTTTGTAGGTAGGTACATATGTACATATCGAATTACCTCTTACCTAGGTACACATACGGGATAATTTTTTTTTCAATCCCAACACAATTTCCCCATTGATTGCGAGTGCTATTAGTGATAAAGTTTATCGGTTCATGAATTTTGAATTTTCTTTGGAATCGGTTTTAATAGATGTACTTGTACTGATGGACAAACTGACCCCACTTGTAATTCAGTTAATTGTTTGCTCATTTTCCGGCACTTTTGCAGAACAATCACGAATTTATCGATTTCCATTTTCGTTAAATGTTTTATGTGTTTATGAAATATGCAATAATAATATTGCCGCTAATTTTTTATCTTAAAAAAATAACCCAATCTGCTTATAAACATACGATAAAGTGTTGTAATTGTATGTAATTTTATCGATGCTAAACGTGTAGGAAATCAATTTAAATGGAAATTTTTGAATTATTGCTGACATAGAAGGAAAAAAGTACTCAGTTGGTGGTCAGGGCCGAAAGAAGGTCAAATAAATGAGTTTTAAGCGAGGAGGAGAAAGGATAAAGGACTGTAAAAGCAACAGGCTGTTAGAAGATCAATAAAAGTAGTGCTTTTGAAAGCAAGCAGCAGTAGCACAGCAGCGGCAGTTCCGTGGTTCCTTTCTAATCTTTAATGACAGTATGGAAAGTAATACGTTTATTTATATTCAACACATAAATAAGAAGAGTTTTTCCAGTGGAATTTTAGAGCGACTTATCATCCGATAAAATGTGCTACGCAAACGTCTTATAAAACGAAATACCATGTATTTCGAGTCCTGAATGGACTCGAACGTGTTATTTATTGTATGAACATTTCCAAGTAGGTTTTCAGTTAAAGATTCTAGATTACCTGCGCTTATTAAAAAGCGAAATGAAAAGTTATTCAAATTTTGCAAATTTAATATAAAAAAGTTTTAAGTACTTATGGTTGAGAACAGCTATTAAGTTTAAATAATACCCACCTCTTTTGAAATGTATAAATCATGAAGTTTTCCCTGTCTGCCTTCTGGTCGGCACAAGAAAAAATATTTCCTTATTAAAGTTGCTTTTAAAGTTTTGTTATGCCATTTGGAGATGCCGCTGTAGTTTTAATGTGAAGAGGTGTTAGATTGATCGATCGATAGTAGGTATATATGTTTGGTTGGGCTTTCAACTTTAAGCGCATGTTCTTCAATATATATTTTCACATCATCATCCCCTTTTCACTTCTGGTCAACTATAATAATTTATCCGTCATTATATCGGCTATTTTTACTCCATTAAACTTCGGTATAAATACTTAATATTTATTTATATGGAGTTGGTTTCGCCAGAGACCGATTTCGGCGCAATTTCCACTTTCAACCACACATAAAACTGTTGAAGAGAAGGTATTGGTCCTACATAGTTTTACGCTGTATTTCTCGGGATCCTTCCTCATATGAAAAAAAAACTAATTCCGCTGCCGTACTCCTATCCATGAGTTGAGGCAAATTCCGCCCTTTTCGGTTGCTGTTTTAGGACCCTACTACAAGTGTATCGTATTGGAAAGCATATACGGTAGATCGCTTAAAATTCCAACCACGTATCTCTAATTCAGTTTGTCAAAGCTTTTCCGAGCCTGATACAAGAATAGTTCACAGAACTTGCCTTTATACCTACGATCTCCTGTTATGATATATAGACAATTTGCATTTATTTATATAGAAATACACTTTTGGTAATTGTTCTATACTCTAGGGTGTTTGCAATTTACTCTCATTTAGCAAGATTCAACAGCTCCGGCTGCTGATGTATGATACACTTAGCTAGGCGCACAATGAAAATTACATTTAAATCATAAATCTCGGCATTTGCAAACACAACTCGTATATTTCAATTTTAATAGCAAAAGAGACATAAAAAGAACAAAGCGGTAATGCATGCGATGTAGATGATAGGTAAGGTAAGGTTTATACGTAAATCGGGTCTCTGCGCTCCCATATTAGAAAATGAAAACCTTTCAGTACACATGAAGGGAGAGATTATTAAACCATAATATTACAAAGCAAATTCGGGCCAAACTTTAGCCTTGCGGTAATATAATCTTGACTATTGTAGACGATATTGTACTTTGTATATAAAAGTCCCTTTTATCCTTTTGCCGAATAGAACACGACTAGGAACTTATTATTTGACAGGAAGAAAAATTTGTGGCAATTGATGCGATAAATCAGCATTATTGTGTCTCTCAGTCAATCCAAACTCGAACATATTGTGTCTATGTGTCTGCTTGCCTCTCTATACCGATAAATATTCGTTTTAATAGAGTTGATCTCTAATTATTCGTAATTACCTTCTGTATTGAATTCCCACGTCATTTCCGCGCCAGAGTTGAATTATATTGGAATATGAACAGTAAATTGTAAGTGTGTCGTCTTTTGTATTATTAACTAAACAATAATAATACATTTGAATCAGTCAGTATAATAATGGTAGTTTAGTGTAATTGTGTTGATGATGATGATGATCATTTTTTGTGTTGGTTTCAATTCAAGTGGATGGTCGCAATTTAAATGGTTAAAAGAATTTAAAACAAATAATAAATGAATATATACGGGAGTGTTTACATGGAATTGTGTATTACTGCTGTGCTTCTCCTTGTCATGAAAAACTTTTTTAATGGGAAAACTTGAGAGAAACAGCCTGCAACTACTGGACGAAACTTTCCATATAATAGCTAATAGGAAACATTTTCGACAAATATAATGCACCTGAATGTAGGGGGGACAGACCGCCCATCCAATTCACATGCAACTGTGAACGAAGTGGAAAAGAAGGAAAAATAGAGACGCGCTTTTCCTTGACTTTGATTTAAATATGATAGTTGTTCATGTGTATACCTGTGTGTACATTGCCTGTACACATGTTCGACTGTCTTTCCTCCTCCGTTGTATAGTGGAAAAGCGACGTGGAAAAGCATCCCTCTCTCACGGCGTAACGGCGTCGGTAGTAGAGGGGAAGAGGCGCCACCAGCGGCGTCGTTTAGTACCAAGCCAGCTGTTCGAGGCGGCGTGCGGCCGCGACTCTCTCTAATCCTTTCCACACATTTTTTTTAAAAGCATTTGTTAACACACAAACTTCATTTTTGCTAACAATCTTCGCAATTCAGTTCGATTGAAAAGATCCAAAGTTGATCCGGTCTCGATATGTGACGTGTGATACGCGCCCGTTTTTATGCTGTAATCAATTGGGAAAGTGTTTTATTTTTACTCCCCCTTTTTTATTTTACCCCGAAAAATGACTTAACCTCCTGTTTGTGTATGTTGTTTTCGTTGTGTGTCGTGTCACACATTTTTTTTTGTTACTATTCCTGATTAACAATTACGAGTTCGCGGTACAGTTGAGGAGGCGAGTGGCGTTTTAATAATTCAAGTGTACTTCCTGATTTCATTATCATACTACAAATCTCTCGTAACTATCGTTTCGCAATTGAAATTCTCTATACTTGAACCAGCCTTGAAGTGCGGTCGGAATAAAAACGAAACGTGCATTTTTCGGCAACATCCAACATTCAAACAGAATATTTGGTGACATATCCACATGGCCGACAATCAATATACATCTTCGTTCCTACATTAATCGATAGGGTGTCGAATTTTTTTGGACTTTCGTTATCGTGTCGCCGCGATAAGTCGAATGTATCGTGCTGGACGTCTGGTGGCTGGCAACAGGTGCTTGAAAGATGTTGTTCTATTGAGGGTGGTGGAGTGGTAATTCGGCACACTGGTCGGGGCTTGGAAGTGCTGCCTGCCGTGGTGCGGCGCGCCCGAGGGCAAGCCGGTCCCACCGTCCCCACCAGCCTCATCGCCGCCCCCTTTGGACAGTCCACCAAAGAGTTTGCGACAACAGCAGCAGCCGTCACCGGCTCATTTGCACGACATCGCTGAAGAGGAGTCCGAATTTTTGGTGACGGAGGAGGAGGAGGAGGAATTGGCGACCATCCAGCCATTGGGTGGTCTGCGATTGAGCTATAAGAAACGAAGGAATGTACAATCCTCACCGTCACCATCGTTATCAGTAAAAGCAAGCAGAAAGGGTCAAAGGACCAGGAGTTCGACGACTTCTACAAGTGAAGCATCCGCTGCCGTCCCGATTGTTGGGGGAGGCAGTAAGATGCAGGCGGAACAGGGTTCAATTGGGGACCTGCAGAAGTACCACAATAGATACTTAAGGAATCGAAGGCACACCCTCGCCAATGTTCGGTGAGAATGTTTTATACGTGCTTAATGCTCGATTTACCTGAAAATTGCGTATAGTCTCTAATGTTGTATGTGTGTAAATTTCCATTATCAACATTGTCACAATTGATAAGAGGGTATCGGGGAAACGATAAGCGTTGTAGGTGTGTGTGTTGCATGTATGGAATAGTTTCCAAAATACTCATGTAAATAAATAATTTATTTGTAATATCGGAGATAAATTTTCGTGTTATTGTAATGATGAATCTATAACTGTGCATTTGGCCCTTGTGTGCAAATTGAATTTGATGTTGAACATGGTGGTAGATTAATTAGGTTGGTTTCCTTCGTAAACCTTTCAATTGGCACCGAGTGTTAATTAAATTAATTGTTTTTAAAAAGAGAGTTGTTTTCTGAACACATATACAGCAAACAAACTATAATTATAAATGTCCACCGTTGAAATATCTAAAATTAAATGATATTTTGCAAATATTGAAAAATTGTTTGTGTGTATAAACAGAGAATTGCAATATTGAACTTTTCATTTCATGCTTGTTTTGATAAAAAATGTTCTTATTCGTGGATTTATTTATAACACAAATATTGTTTTACGAAGGGTATAATTTGGGATTTGTGTTCAAATACATGCATACTTTTACATCAGTTTTACATCAAATAACGTACAATATAAAACACCTTATGTACATATTTTATATTATAATGTTCGTATCTTTTATAAAAGTATTTAGGGTCCAAAGAAGAAAATTGTGAACAGGTTAAATCTTTAAACCCTCCATTCTTCAGACGTCTATGACTTTGTGTTGTATCGAGAAAAAGGGGAACTTTGCGGTGGTGCACCATTTTTGATGCATAATACCCACAACCCACCGATCGATAATTATTAACTCCACAGACATGATTTTTCCCGAATTTAATTAAAATTTGCGGAAACCATCCGATTCTTGTTCCATTTAGTTGAACTAATTTTGCGAAAGACAATAGAAATTTGTTATCATTTAAGAGCAATGAGATCCGAACTAAGAAGTGGCAATTCAGTTGTCTGTTAAGGTTTGTCTGTTATTTATAGTAGCAATAAATTCGAAACTCAAATGAATGAAAATTGCTTGATATATTTGTTCGGTCAAAGTGCGTCAAAATATAAAACCACACAGAATCACTCACAATATGTTCACGTGAATTTTTAATAGAAACTTCTACATATAATTGTCTGCATTTGTTTAAATGAGTCTCGTTTCATTTTCATCAGCGTTTAATCTGACAAGTTTTCTAGTATGATGAATTTAACTCGCTTTAATTAACTATAGCATATGTGCGCAAATATTGTGTCGTTTATGTATGTATAGGGGAAAAATGTTTTAATAATGAGAGTTTTCAATTTTCACGCATAACTTACTCGCATACCTATACATATATGTATGTACACGAGTTTCGACAATAAATATTCATTTAATGTACCAGCATCTATCCACTTATCAATCTTCCACTTTGTGTACGTCGATCTTCCATTTCAAATAAATTTCTAACTGTTTGATATGCTTTAATGCGCTGAAAGATTTTATGTAAATTAAACACGATTTAACACCTTTACTAAATTCAATATTTATTATTTTTATCTTGCTATGTCTGTCGTAATGGAGAATGTAATTGAAACTATATATGATTGAAAACATAATACATTTCAAATGAAATTGTGTTGCAGCATTTAGTGAGAAACTGAAACTTTTCGGCATATCACATAACTAATTTTGCCTCAATTATTTTAACTTACCAACTATAGAGAAGTAATGACGTAGACGCACCCTGTAAAAGAGGAGCGACCTCATTTTACACTTGATTAATTTTTCTATTGCGAATGTGAGATCTTCCTGTACACCTAAATACATACACGATTTACTTTAAATTACACATTTAACAACAATTTATCAAGTTGATGACAGTTTTTCACGTTCATTAGTTCAGCATTATTAAAAACATTGCGTGTAATGAGCATAAATAGGTATACAGTAGTAGGATTAATATTAACTTTTATGAATGTGGGACAAGTACTCCTCCTTAGTCCTTAAGTGAGTGTTAGGTAGGTATTTACACTCCTTTTGAAAGCCATTAAAACTAGCAAGTTCTCTGAACAGTTTGGAAACTGTATATGGCAAGGAGTTTGGACAAATATATGCATCAAATAATCGAAATATACTGGTATGATGTATATTTTGGCAATAAAATAACATACATCTGCCCATAAAGCGTCGGTATAATTTAGATAAAAACGTTAAATAAAAATATTGCCATCATAAAATAAAAAGCAATCAAAGGTAAATATTAATTTTCAGCTTTGACATCTTAAAGACACGTATACGTGCCAACAATTTTCATAAATGTCCCGATGACAACATGTTCGCAAGAAAAAAATGAATGATCTAAGTCGTTTGATCGTTTCCACAACTATTCGCGAAATGCTAGATGAGATGCTGTGTATTATGAATGTACGTTATTAATTTCCAAGACAACAACAAAAACGGATAAGAGGAATATTTTCTGATTAGAATCGTACAACGTCCTCGTATCTCCACGTAGATACCGTATGGCATTTTCATCAATGTCCTAATGGCCCTTAATTAATATCATTAATAAATTGGATTGTCTAAATATAATATAATAAAGTTCTACTGTGTATTGGGCGGTATTGGGGGGATGGCGAAATTATCAGATTTAGGTAAAACTGATGAATGGAGGAACCGAAGTTGATAGGTCATAATAAATCGATTTATGATTATGGGTCGTTGATTATTATTAGAACACACAGTATCGATAATGTTGTTTTGCTTGAATTTGTTTAGTAAAGCTTTAGCGGAGCTTAAAGTGAATTAATATTGTGAGGCAACGAGAAAATAATTCAACAGGTTTTTTCAGACAAATATTTTATTTTAAGCATTTCTGATGCTGTGATTCATCATCGAATGGTCGAATCTATCAGTTTTCATTTCATTTATTTATAATGTATTCTCCTACGTATTCTGATGCCTATAAGCACGGATATTGGATTAATTAAATCAAATACAATCCATTTATTATATATGAGTTGAGCAGTAACTTTTAAGACGTAATTGCAACAACATTAAAGACGTTATAACTTTAAAATTGTCCTTTCCATATAAATTGTCCATTACATTTATGAAAAATAAACCTAAATAATACATTTACTGCAAATTGGTTAGAAGTAAATATGAAAATAAAATTTTCCAACCTTTGGGTAGAGGTAACTTCACCTGACATTCTCCCATAAAAGTCCTGAAAACATAAAACTGTACAAAATGATAACAGTATATTACACAAAAAATATTCTCCTGAATTCTCTATGAATGTTTTGTAAATAAATTGTTTACAATTTCGTTTTAGCTCGAAGTAATATTGCTGAGTATTTTTTTATTGTGAAATTATAGTTAGGATTTATAAAAGTTGCCCTAAGGATCCATGTTCTGTCAAGTAACAACCAGGAGTTAGATCATTGAAATCGAATCCTTAAACATAAAATATCTATCTCCCATGTTGAATCAAAGTGGTAATAGGAAGGGCCTAGGACGTCGTGGCCGAAGGGCTCTGTGACTTCCCTACAACCCTTACAGGAGAGCTAAATACGCCTCCGGTAATCTCCTTCCGTAAATATTAAATTCGATAAGCCCGATTTTAAATATCAACTAATTGTTAAATGCTGAATACATATATTTCACAAATCACATTGACATTACAGTTGACATTACAATTGACATAATTATTAACAAACAGGACCGGAAGTTCGTATTGCAAAATACGGTTGTGACGTCGTGTGACGTCACAGTGACGTAACGTTGCTTGGCCCCGGCTGGTCCGCAACCAGCTTAGCTTGCCGGTGTTTTGCTACGCCTCTACCGCGGCCATAACACTCCTCCCCTCTTAGATTAGGTACCACGAAGTCCCTTAAATACGGTGGTGGATTGGTGGTACGCTGAGGTCTTCCCCTTGATTGGACGGCGTCGGCGGATGGTGGTGGTTGTGGAGTTGCTTGGGGATGTGGTTGCACCTCTGGTTCGCTTGGTACAACTTCGGAGTCTGTATCTGTAACATAAGTTTCAATTATCGTCGTCTCGGCGTCTTCGAACATCGACGTTTCGCTGGATCCCGGTCCGGATTCTGCTTCTGTTCTTGATTCGTCCTCTTCATACGGTGCCGCCTCAGGTGTTCGGTTTGTTGGTTCACTCAACGAGAGTTGAGTCCACTCATCTTGTATTTGTTGTGATCTTGTATTTTGGTTTCCACTGTTGTTCGCTAGACGTCTTAACTGATTGGCATGACACCGGTGAGTTTTGCCTCGAGAATCCTCCGACTCGTACATCACGTGCCCGTGCTTAGCAACGATTTTTTCACGGCACCATTTTCCCTTCCTCTCTATGGGGTTTCGGTATGTTACCTGATCGCCCAGTTCGAATTCTCTGTGTTTTCTTGTTGTATTTATTCTCTGTGCGTTCGTGTACTGCTTCACCCTCATATCCACTGTAAAATTTGGGTGTAAATTATCCAAATTTGAACGCAGTCTTCTCTTTAATAGTACTTCTGCTGGTGACAACCCGGTCACCGTAGACGGTGATGAGTGTTGGGAGAATAAATATCTGCTTACTTTGGCATGGACGTCACCTACAGCACATTTGTTAATAGTTTTTTTCAGTTCTCTAACATACCTCTCGACTTGTCCATTGGATGCGGGGTGGTATGGCGGGGTGAATATGTGGCGGATGTTATTTTTTTCAGTAAAACTCTTGAATTCGGCGGATGTAAACGCCGTTCCATTATCTGACACGATGACTTCTGGAAGACCGTGTGTTGCAAACATTCTTCTTAAACTTTTGACCGCTGCACTTGTTGATGTTGTGCTCACGACTTCGACTTCGAGCCATTTGGAGTACGAATCTACGGCTAGGAAAAACGTATAGCCGTTAAATGGACCCGCGAAGTCTACGTGTATTCTTGTCCAAGGATTTGCCTCATATTCCCATGGATGCACTGCAGTTTTGGGTGGTGCGGCTTGGTGTTCTTGACAAGGCTTGCATTCTCTCACCATTTGTTCTATTTGTTTATCCAGATTTGGCCACCACATGTGGGACCTCGCGATTGTCTTCATACGCTGCATCCCCACGTGCATACCATGTAACTCGTCCAGTGCTTCCTTCTGTGCTTTGTGTGGAATAATTATTCGATTTCCCCACAACAGGACGTTTTTGTATGTTGAAATTTCATTTTTTCTTACGAAATATGGTTGTAGCTGATTCTCAACTTGTTGCGGCCATCCCAATTCGGTATAATTCTTCACTCTTACTAAAACAGGATCGCTAATCGTTAACTTTTCGATTAACTTACCATTTAATGGTTTTTCTGGCATTGTTTCCAGCATCAATACATCGGCGATGGCGTTTTCCTTTTCTTCATTGTGTACTAGTTCGTTTTGCGGCAGGATTCGGCTCAATGCGTCGGCGTTTTCGAGTTTTTCTTTTGGTGTGTACGTTAATTTGTATCTAAAATTGCTTAAATACATTGCCCATCGCATCAGTCTTGGTGATGACATTTCTGGTAATTGTTTTTCTTCACCCAATATGCCCAGAAGAGGTTTATGGTCCGTTTGAATCTCGAAAGTGGTACCAAACAGAAAATTGTAGAACTTTTTTACCGATTTGATTATCGCCAACGCTTCCTTATCCAGCTGCGCATACTTGCGTTCGGTTGCATTTAAAGTTACGGAATAGTACGCCACTGGCCGCAGTTGCCCATTTTCCATCCGGTGGCTTAATACGCCCCCTATTCCCCAGGGCGACGCATCACAAGTAAGGACAATCGGTTTACACGGATCGTAGTGCACTAGTATCTGGTTTGATGCTAGTAATTTCTTCATTTTCTGAAACCCGTCTTCACATTCTGTAGACCAGTTCCATTCGGTATTTTTATGGAGCAGCCGGTAGAGCGGCTCCGCTGCACTCACTTTGTCTCTCAAGAACATGTGGTAGAAATTAACCAACCCTAGGAACGCTTGTAGCTCCTTTTTTGTCGTTGGGGCTTTCGCATTCTTGATAGCTGTTACTTTCTCGTCCGTTGGAGCGATACCGTGCTCATTTATTTTGAAACCCAAGTATTCGATTTCATCTGCCCCGAATACACATTTGCTCTTCTTCAGTTTCAAGCCATTAGTGTCTAGTTTGTGCAGTACTTTTGCTAGACGAGTTGCTAATTCTCCATCATCCTTTGCGCTCACTAATATATCATCGAAGTACGGATACACGCCTTCAATGCCCACCAAAACGTCATTGATAAATTTCTGGAAATACTGTGGTGCGACGTTTATTCCGAATTGTAGGCGGTTGACTTTATATAGGCCCTTATGTGTTATTATCGTCTGAAGCATCGCTGTTTCTGAATCCACTTTAATCTGCTGATACGCCTGCTCCAGGTCTAATTTTGCGAACCTTTTTGCTCCGGCCAACGTACTCAGCATCTCATTAATGTGTGGCATTGGATATGTGTCGTGTTGAAGTACTTTGTTTACTGTCGTCTTGTAGTCAGCGCAGATTCTAATGGACCCATCACTCTTCACGATCGGAACTATCGGCGTGGCCCATTCAGAAAATTCTATTGGCTCTAAAATCCCCTGCTTGATGAGTTTTTCCAATTCCATTTCGACCTTTGGTTTAATCGCAAACGCAATGTTTCTTGCTCGTAATTTTATTGGAATGGAGTTCTTTTTAGGGTGCAATTTCATCGGTGGGCCTACGTATTCACCCAATTTCCCGTCGAAGACTGATTTATAACGTTCCAGCACGGCATTCAACGAACCCGTTGCTCCTTCGGTTACTGTAGCAACCGTGTCTACAGCCATTTTGATTCCTAGCGCCGAAAACCAGTTTCTGCCTAAGAGATTTACACGTTTTCCCTTTGCCACTAGCAACGGTAAACGTTTTTTAGAGTTTTTAAATTCGACAAGGGCTTGGAATTCCCCTAAAAACTCTATTTCCTTTCTCTGGTAGTCTCTGTACTTCTTCTCTACGTTGTGAAGCTTGGGTGCACATTCTGGCCACAGTTTTCGGTAGGTTTCTTCTGAAATAACTGATATTACTGCACCGCTATCGACTTCCATGTTGCATTTCCGATGATTAATCAAAATTTCCACGATGTATGGAAGTAATTCACCGCTGCCATTACTGGAATCGACCCTGAACAGCCCCTCTTCATCTTCGGACGACTCACCCTGCTCAATTTGATTTTGACCGCTTCCTCTGCTGGATTTTCTTTGCTTGGCCATGCAGGCCCTTTCGATGTGACCCTCTTTTTTGCAAAAATGGCACTTGGCGGATTTGAAACGACAAGTTTTCGCGTTGTGGGGTCCGTTACATCTAAAACATTTGACATTTAGAACATTTTCACGGTTAAATGACTTACGCCGATCGCCGTTCGCCTGTGGTTTGCGCCCATAACTGGATACCGCCTGGACACTTGGATTTTCATGACCATTTTTCCCGTTCTGTAGTTCGTGCACGTGCATTTCGGAGACTTCCGCTGACGTCATCATGGTTATGACCTGGTCCAAGGTCAAGGTTTTCTCCATCAGAAGACGCTTCTGAACGGCCTGGTCCTTCATCCCTCCAACTAACCTGTCTCTCAATCGCTCGTCTAGATTGCCTTCAAACTTGCAGGCCTCCGCCAGTTCCCTCAGCTTAGCGACGTACTGAGCCGCCGTCTCGTTCTCTGCCTGGTTTCTACGCTCGAATAGTACGCGTTTAGCAATTTGGGGTGGTGCTGGTGCAAAATGTGTGTCTAGTTCTGCCCAAATTGACGCCAGAGTCTTCGTTTTTAGCTCGGTTGGTGCACATAAAGTTTTTGCCAAATCGAACAATTGTGCGCCACACATACTGAAAAATATCGCTCGTTTCTTCGTCTCATCCTCGATTCCGTTGCCGACAAAGAAGAAATCCATTCGCTCTTTGTAATTTGCCCATCCATTCGGCTTATTCACATTAAACGGTTCCACGGCTCCAAAATTAGCCATTGCAGTAGCAGCACGCGGTCGTGCGGAATTTCAATTTTCCAAAATTTTCCAATTTCTTTGGCCCACTGCAGCAGATTTACAGCCCTCACTTTTACCTCGTCGCCAGTTTTAAATATCAACTAATTGTTAAATGCTGAATACATATATTTCACAAATCACATTGACATTACAGTTGACATTACAATTGACATAATTATTAACAAACAGGACCGGAAGTTCGTATTGCAAAATACGGTTGTGACGTCGTGTGACGTCACAGTGACGTAACGTTGCTTGGCCCCGGCTGGTCCGCAACCAGCTTAGCTTGCCGGTGTTTTGCTACGCCTCTACCGCGGCCATAACACCCGACAATTAATGCATTACCAAGTAAGGATGTATATGCATGATGGAGGCGAAGAATTCTGATACCTTGAATGTTTATTTTTTATGAATGTTTATTGTTTATTAAAAAAAGCATCTAGCTGAAAAATATGCGAGTGACACAATATATTTTATAACTTCCCCACAATAATTCTATATTATATATTTTCGTTTTAATAGTATAGACGTATATATTTGTATAGTTATTTGGCATGGGACCAAAAAGGTATTTTTATATAGTATGTGTATTATATTATAGAGGGAATAAATATATCAAAAGTATAGGAATGAAAATGTTTACTAAAAGTCAATAAAAATGAATGTGTTTCACTGATTGGAGAGACACTTGGGGCTTCTAGGCGAAGACACAGGACTCTAAAGTGTACTTTAAAGCGGAGAGTAGAAAAGAAATCGTTAAACATGTAATAATTTGATTGCGAAACACAGCAGTCCGGAGTTTTGCAAGACTATAGAAATATCTATTAAATTGCAGTCCTAATAGGTACCTACGTACATATATGCCAGGATTCTAACTGAGTGGTTTGAAAATTGAAACTAATTGGATTTGCATCTTGTGTGTGTGCCACGACCATTTGATAGCTTTTACCTGCACCACATACATGAAACTGTGTGTAGATTGCATGGAATCGGGTATATGTGAATGAAATGTATCACTCTTACAGAATCATCGCAATCAAAACCATTAAATGTACATAGGTAGATCTGAATTACCTCTCTATTTTATTGAGCAGTAAATACCTAAATAGCATTTAGTAAAATAATCAATAGTCACACAGGAAGACGGGGATTTGAAAGTTTGCCTCTTATTTGTCTACGAGCAAATTATATTTAGTAAATGCAAAGCTAACATTCGTTGTGTGTACACATCAACTCTTCATTTCTGTTTAAATTTAATGTGGCATCATATTTTGCCATCCGGACGAGCGCTGTGTATTATTTTGTGATAACAAAATGTACAAAGCTGGAGCTTTTCAATTTCGCATTGAAACTTTTCTGTTATATATATGTATACACGTTGAATATTATCAATAATTAAAATTGAAATGAATTTGTAATTTTTATTCGTACCCTTCAAATGCGCTCGAACGTTTCACTTGATTTAATTGGAAAAAGAATTCAAATGTCTAGTATTATAAAATTGGTTGTGGGCATTGGTCCATTGTGTTGGCTGTCTTCGAAATTTATTGAAATATTCAATAGGATATTTCAAGGTGACAGAAAAAAAAAGAATTGCTCGAAGAAATAAGAGAGTGAGTTAAAGAAACTGACAAATACACCCCTTCAGAATGCATGAAGCGAAATACCTACACAAAGCGATCGATTTATACCCAGTGTTATAAATAAATAAACACGAAAAACGTAAACTATTCTCTCTCCTAAACCGCAATTTTATATTATAAACGGAGTAGATAAGTTTTTTTTTTTGATGGTATGCTTTAAATCTGTTTTGCTATCAAATAATTTAAGTATATTGTCGATAATTTAATAGAGGCTATTTTTATTGCCACAAATCTTGGAACTTTGCTAACTTTCACTAATTCGTGTGCTTTTTTTACAGGTAAGCACACATACACACAAGAATCTAATCCTATTTTCTTCCTTTGGTTCCGAATTAAATTAATGCTTGTGGTTGGTAAGTGAAGTAAATTACGTTTTTATATTACAGTGAACATGAAATTCACTTGATTTTGATAAAATCAGTGCGATTTGCTTCGTGTCTTGTTAAGATGGGAAGACATAATTTGAATTGTAAAGTGAATTGAATACAACACTTGTAAAAATTAAAAGCGCTAGTGCTGAAAATATCCATAAAACATCTGGTCCGAGAATCATTTCCAACGGATGTAAACTGTTTGATTGGGTTACGTAACCGCCTAGTCTTAAATTTTGTTTATGATGTAGTAGTTTATGTTCCATGACACGTTAATAAATAATTTAATTAAAAAAAATTGGACCACTAGAGAAATATGCTTAATGATAACGTGTTTTTATAGTGTTCAAAATGTACGCTTATAATAACACATTCTGAAAACGTCAATACGTACCCTCTTCCGTCGCATTAAATAATAAAAGTGGGTTATTATTAATTCATTCTTTGTGTAGGAGATACGGAATTGAATTCGATGTTTTTGGAAATTGATTTCTTTATATGAACACTGAACGAGATCTGTGGATGAAGTTCCAAGTTGTTTTTTCTTAATTTAAGCGTCAGCCACTTTTAACTAAGCACATTTTGTTTGAGAAAAAAAACTGTTTTATCGTTTTTGCTACTTGTATTTGTACTCAGTCAATAAATTACAAAAATCGACGTGCACGTTGAGCGTTGTTTAAATAGAACTACACAATCAATTTTTCCTCCCCATAATATAAGGCTATAAATTCATAATTACGTTCCTATATATTACAACGATTTATTGATTTCGGCTACGTGGAAATTTCTAATTTCTAATTAAACCAAACGAAATATCTAAATAAATTACAGGGAATTCTCTTTTTATAAGAACACAAATGCTTTGTAAATACACTCATGATGCATTTTGCAACAAATTAATTATTTATCTAGTGATTCCCCACATTGATTGAATTCCATTTCCGATCGGATACTAAGGATGTTTGCATACAATTATTAAACGCTTTGTAAAAATGCTGGATGTCTGCATTATATGTGGGAATAAACGTCGAAAACGATGTGCGAGCGTATATCAGATTTCATCGTCCTTTGAGTGAAACTTGATCCAAATTCAAATACTTATAGTCACAATAATTACATCTCGTTCAGTGTATAAGAATGAAAGATTTGATTCTTGTTGAAAAACGAATAAATCAGCAAGAATTTATAAAAAGGGGGATTTTGAATCTCCACAAAATGGCACCTTAAATGTGCCCCTCATTTCTCTCTCTACTCTCACTATCGAGAATCATTCTTGACGCTGAATTATTGTTTATTATGCGGCATTTTGAAATAATGCATATTGATGGATGAATATACGCGTATGATTGTGAAATGCGAATGATTCATTGACCCGGCGCGTACGCCATTTTTTGAAAATTAAAAATAATGACGCTCCTATTTCACACATGTGTGTATTTATCACTGTAAACATTGTTAATGCAAATATTTATACTCATTCGTTTAATACCCTTTTGTCTGATCAAAACAAAAAGCGAGACAATTTCCAATGTTTTACTTTCTTTTTCATCGGCTGCTGTGCTTGCTTCGTTCTTATTATAACTTACCTTATATACACAGAGCAGTTTTGTTAATAATTGGTTACTTTTTGTAAAGAAGTATATGTAGCTGGATTTATCCAACTTATAAAGGCTTCCATTTCATCAGGCGGAAGGCATAGTTGGGGAAGGGACAATTTTCAAAAGAATGATGGAGAAATAGGGGGTGGAAGAAAAGAAGGAATAATTAATGGAAATTTTTCCATCTATTAAAACACTCATGAAATTCGTTATTCTCTAGCATAAAATTCATTTTACTTTCATTTATGGTTTTTCTCAATTTTCCGACCATTAAAACTAGCCCCGTGTGTGTATATTGCTGGTAGAATTGGTTATCAGCATATTTATAGTGTTCCCGCATTTAAATTACGTGATATTATACGTGTATGACTAAAGAGTTAGATAAGCATTTTATATAACGTTCTCGTGGAAAGAAAGATAAAATCCCTTTGCGTTTTTCCGTCTGAAAAAAGATAGGACAATACAGTAATTGTGACAATAGAAAAATAGGATCAAGTCATGGTGTGGCGGCAGTGTGTGGAAAGCTAAAGCTGACCATCATTTTTTAGCAACATTGAATTTGTTCTGTAGGTTTTTATTTTCTTCATACTCAGTGCATACACAAAGGGACACTTTATTCTTTTTATCCCTGTGTGTAATAAAAATCTTTCGACGTGGTTATTTCACATTTTATTGAACGGCAATGCAAATTGGAGCGATTTTCAGCACTCCAAACGTTACGGGTAATTGATATTTCTAGTGCGTTAACTGGAATTCTTTGTAAATACTTTCAAGTCCTTTACGCTTTTTATTTATATTGTCAGATCACGCTCGCACTTTCCCCCGCACACATATATAAAATTGTTCTGCTCGTTAATATTATAAACCGAGAGTTAAATTAATTAACTCTTTATTAGTTTTTCCAAAGGTTCAGTTACAAACCGCATTATCGGTTTTATTCCTCAACAATCTAAGATTTTCTGTTTTCATTTCAGGGATGTTCATTCTCTCTGTGTGTATTGTGTTGAAATTTAATTAGAAACTTTCTTAGTATATATTAATAAAATTAATTTTTCAGTATGTGTAGAAGGGTGGAAAAGTGTTCAAGTATGACCTTAGCACGTTGCGGTCAAAGGTCACAATCGATTCCTCTTACGTAGGATATTTACCGTGTGTACACTTTTAAAGAATGTAGAATTTCAGAGATTTTTCTGCACTAATGTGTGTTCGGATAGGCCGATGGAGCTGCATGGAGTCGCGCTTTTTCAGCAACCACTTGTGGTTCGCGCCAGTTTTCTGCAATTTTGCCAACACTGAGTGCGGATCGTTGCAGGATGTGGCGCTCGACGATTTTCCTGCTCGCTTTCCTTGTAGTTGGTGGAAAATCGTGCAGGTGTCGCACTCGCGCTTTTCCAAACTGTTTCGAATCTCATCCTATCAAATTCAATATTGATACATTGGAAGTCGAATAAAAATAAATGGAAAAAAATCATTTCAGTATACACTTGTTTATCCAGTCTCGTTCTCCACTATTTGTGTAGGATTGTATTAACAAAAATTTGGATCCTTAGTTCTTTTTTGTGTGTTGCATTTCTCATTTTATCTCATATCCCCTGAAACGTATCAACCGGGTTATATATATGAGATACACAGAGCTAGCTTACGTCACTGGCTGTTTTAACTGGTCGATACACCAGCAACCAGTAGTAGATAAGCAGGAAAAGCGCAGCCACATGCTTCTGCTATAATATTCCGGTTGAAAAGAAGGCCAATTTCTGTTCAATATTTAAGAAAATTCTATTACCATTTTAGACTTGCTATATAGGGTAATTTGAGAACTGGATTATGTAGGAGCTTTCATAATATAATGTATGAGCTCCATAAGAAACTAGACGTTTAAGGATGTATGTATAAGAGTATACCTTCTTCTTCTCCACTTAGGAATTGAACATGAAAAAATATTCGAGGCTATAATGTAGCGATATGGATCGGTTTATGGTTCTTATAAACATTCAAATACGAGATAATGGACTAATAAATATTTATTTTCTAATAATTTCTCATATATATTTATATAAACTTATCTTATCTAAAGAAATATACCTATAGATTCTATTGTCATTTTAGATTTAAATAGAATTTGTTTATGGATTTTCGTCGAAGAGAAAACTAAACTAAAATGTGCCAGTTGCAGTAACGTTTGCATACGACAGTTCTGGTTTCACTTTGATAAAATATTATTTATATTGGTGAAGAAAAAATGCTTTAGAGTTGTAATTGGGGGTGAAATTTTTGATGAATTCATTCAATTAATTTCACACAAATTAAAAATGCTTTTATCCCCCTTTTTTCTGTTGCGACTTTGATATATATAGTTGCATTTACACCACATATAGGCGGTGATATCATAAAAGATCTTTGCTCGTTTTTTTCACAAACAAGAAAATACATCCATGTATCATTCATTCTTCTCATTTGCCGCACATTCTTCTCGTCTGTCCTATTGTTCCTCATTTGATCCGGCGTGATATGTGCAGTATAAATGGAGAGACTATTATATCATTGTACACATGATATGGCTGTCAGTTGTGTAAGACTGTTGTGGTTTAAAATAAAAGGAATTCGATTACATTAGATGTACAATAACGAGGGAATCCCACAATCATTCATCGATAGGGGATCACCTCTTCTCGATTATTATATTCCCAACGGGTGGCGCGATAGCTGTTGAGGTAATCACTTTCTAAATGGTTGTTTCACCAGCCTTGACCTAACAAAGCATGTCTCTTCTTCAAATTAATTAGAAACACGCAATGTTTGACTAATTTATATATTTATCAGAAAGCACACCTATTATTCAACGTTTCAGCGATTGGTCGTATTGCAATTCGTTTGGATTATCGATTAAAGGGGTGCAAGCGAAGAGATGCAACATTAAAACTTCTTCCGTTTTCTAACTCTTTAAGTATTTCGGGGGAGAGATTAGTGCAACGAATTCCGAAATATACCAATCCAATTTATTGCCAATGTTTTCGATTTACTCACATTTCTTTCTCTTTTTACGTATTTTTCGACCTTGATGAGAGAATTGTTTATTTATACCTTATACTGTTACAAGTCAATCAGTTTCATATGTAAATTAATTTACAAATAAAATATTTATTTAATAATATGTGTGTTGTAATTCCGACATGCTTAAAGCATTAAAATCTAATCATAATTGTTATACGTCTATGTAGGTAGGAAGGTACATATCAACAACACTATCAATGAGGGTTTTACTATTGTTTCTATGTGTATATCTAGATCTGCATTTTACATTTTATATTTAATTTTATATTATAATAAACGAACCAACTTCCAGGTTATTATAATTTGTTGTCTTTCATTATGTTGTTTTACAATTTCTATTCGTATGCAGGTGGTAATTTTTCAATTTCAATTTACTCGCTACAATAAGTGTAGAATTTAATTTAATTCATGCATGGTTTATATGAGAAAGTGAAATGCATCTGTAATTGCATTTACGATTTTTATCACTGATTAAATTTAGAATTCATCTCCGGTGTGAATGTGTATGTATTTATATCAAAGAGACGATATTTGTGATTGTTAAAATAGCCATTTATTATTTATGTACGAATTAATAGCAGTTTGTACGGATAAAGCCATATATTTCATACAATGGATAGGTAGTTTAACAAGTAAAAGAGTCTATTCAGTCGACATTTGTTGTTGTATCTGCATATAGGAGCACAGTGTGTCCCAAAGTTCTTTTATTATGACAGGATATGAGAAATAATTTCCGAACAATAATGAAGAGTGTGGTTTGAAAAATGTCAACTTCTTGGACAATTTGAAAATAAAAAGACTGTAGGAAAAATGACGTTCAAATCCCAATGGTACTTATGTTTAAAAATACACGTGATACAAATTGTTTATGAGTTATGTAAATGTTTTGCAATTTTCCATGGCAGTTAAATATGTGTTAGTATTGCATTTCTAATCGTTTAAATAGGATATTCCAACATGCTATTGTTAATGTATAATATCAAAACGTATTCCACTTTTATTATTTAAGGAAAGATACGTAAGTTGTGCATAAAATTTCGAAATGTATGGGTTTATGACTGGAGGCTGTGGCTGGTTTAAATTACAATAAAAATGGGAGAGCACGTGAAGTGAACTGATTCTTTAGAATGTTTGAAACCCAAAAAGGGCCTTTTATGAAGAGAGGGCTCCTTTACGATGGCCAGCGATCGGTGAGATAGTCCTTCTGACACCTGGACCGTAAAAGTTGGTGGTCGTTTCGTTGCATTCACCACTCCTATGGAACAAAAACATCATTGTATTAATTAAAAACCAACACATTTTTTCTGTTAAATATCAAGAAAAATTTGTTTTGTTAAAATATTCGTTAGAATGCGGAAATACTCGCACCGTGTCGCTCCACAAAATACTGGAATGGCAACCAAAGTTACTTCTCGGTCTCAGTATACAACGCGGTTACCTTTGAAATTGTTGTATGGATTTGTGAGGTGTTGAAAAAACACGTGTTTTTACTGTGAGATAAGGATTTTGAGTGTTTTTTAATGATTTTTAACATGAATGTATAAGTGATTGTTGGAGCAATTGCACTTTTTGAGAGCAGGTTCATATAATGTAGATTTTTTTTGAGAGGGCCCTTATTGACTTAACACTCGCTTTTAATCAAAAACATTCACAGTCAGATGTGGTACTTGTTTTACATTTTTACTAAAATTTTACAGTTATCTTTTTATATTGGTGCAATATCAGATATCCTGCTACAGTAAAATGAAACACTTTTGATGATATTGTTGGAAAAAACGAATAAAATTTGGTCAAATTGCATAAAAATCACACTTTTAGATCATTATTTCTCTTTATTGAAAAAGAACGGGAAAATCGATTGTTCTTGGTTATTAATATTCCATACTCATATTTACCTAGCACTGATTTGTAATTATCTCATCCACTTGGGACAGAAGGCGAAATATTAAAATTCTATGCACATTTCTATAAATTGTTTATAATACTTTTTATGTATGTTTTCTTCATACGAATATAAATGTATGTTGTACATACATATATTTACATAATTGCTTTTTCTATTGTAATTGAAAGTATCACTGGCATTTTATAAAAACAACGCTTGACGTAAAAATCGTAGCCCTTATAGCATGAAGCCAATGAAAAATATTGACATTTTATAATACATATATTGATTAGGAATTATTTTTATGAAAAAATGTTGCTTTTTAATAAAATGTATTAGGGGAAATTTGAATTGGCAGAAAATTGACGAGAAGACAGCATCAATGTAGATGATTATTTTTATCTTATGTTAAGAGGTGGAAGGCATTTAATTTTCTAAAAGGATGTTATTTTAAACATTTCCCAATTAACATTTTCATAAAGCAAATATTTTTTCAAACGAGGCCCATTTACCTACTTGGTGAAATTGTAGACATTAATGCAGTTTTTATCCAGGCATTTTCATTGTTTCAAACAATAAATTTAAATACATAATAAATATTTTTGTTTATATAATACATTTGACAATGGTGTTCGAGTGGATTTGTTTAATTTCTCTTTGAACGACTAAATTGTTGGTGGGCCAGGGGGTGACTTGAGCGGCCACGCATTGCAAATCAAAAACAGAAACGTGCGGACATGAAAAATTGATTTTATTAAACCCACTTCCTGTGTTATATATAACAAAATAAATACACAATATGAAAGGGTCTTATTCTTAGAATACTGTATGGACTGGATTTAATAAAGGTTTGTTTAAATCTACCTATTGACCATAAATATAAAACATTGCCTTCGTCTTGTTGCAATTTAAATGACTACTAAATATTAGTTAGTGGAATGTATTTCAATTATTTCATCCAGTCTCCCAAGAATTTACTTAATTGCGCAATCTTAACTGGTGCCATTAAATCCAATAAAGTTTATTCGAGAATAATATTTATTAAATAGTTATAAAAAACGTTAAGCAAACATGTAAATAAATTAAACAATTATTATAAATGACGCTTTTATGTGCGAGGACTGTTTGTTTTGGCTCTTCGAATGTATGCGCTATTAATTTACAAATTAATAAATAAATCAATAAACCGTTTTATTATACATATGTAATGAGAAAAATTTTGACCATATTTGTTATTATCCAATATTGAATTAAAAAAATACACAGAGACAGGTACTCTTTTAAGTGAATTAAAAAACACCATCACAAAATTAGTTACGGCAAACATGGATGTATGTATACAAATAGACATAATATCCTAAGTAGAAATCTTTGTTACAGCTCAAAAAAAAACAAATTAATTTTATATTGTCCTTGAATCTAAACTGTTTAAAGTACAATTAAATTAAAAATGTTTACCGAAATGATCTTATAGTCATTATTTTTTTCTCAATTTATTTGGTATGTACTTAATTGATTGTACATGTATAGGTAAATGTTTGCTTTTTTTTATTGGTACCTATCCTCAAAAACTGCTTTTAATGCTAAATAATCGTCGCTATATTGCGATCCTGACACCAGTGGCCTAGCACTGACATTAACAAAGGTCAGGGCTAAACGGGACTAGTACATTACAGGGAATCGTTAGAAAATCATTTCACCTAAACCCTTAAATTATTCGCCCTTGCCTCTAATTGCACCTAGAATGTCCATATATTTCTTGACACAGTTTAGAAATTATTGATGATATTCGTAGGCACCGGGACGATTGGGAAAAGTTTTGCAAATATCCGAAATCAATGGTTCACATGTATAGATTTAACGGGGTTATAATAAATTACTTAAAATTTAAAGCGGCATGCTTCATCGCAACCCCCGCAATAATTTGGCAGTTAGACCCGAAAGTTCGACAATTTATTCAATATAATCCCGATGCGATGGTGATAATTCGGGTAAAAGGTGTGTTGTGTGCCTGTGTCTAAAATATGTGATGCAAATTAAAATAAGAAACGAGAAGTAGCATATTCTTGTTCAAAGTGGAATATTGGATGAGTTTTCTTAAATAACTAATAAATTTTAAGCGCTCTTCTTGCTTGCATAGAAGCCAATTAAATGCCGTGAATAACATTAAAAAATAAAAAAAATCAATACGAGAACAGTGTGTTCTCTCTCCACCATCTAATGTATTCAAGTTTTAAACAAATTGTAAGAGATCTATAGCTAGATACATAACATATCTTGGTTTCCTGTGTAACTAATGCTACCTAATAAATATCATCGCATTATAAATGGTAAACAAGAATATTTGGTTTGATTTTATTTATTTCTCTAATGAATTACTCTGGTAAATGTTAATATCTTTTATTATGCGCCAGGAAACACCATGTGAAATGTAGATGTGATCATAAATTAATAAATTATATAAAGTTGTAGGATATGTCGGGAATTAATCAACAGCCAGCTTGTAATACCATTGTGGATGCTGTTGTGTTATTTGGACTGGAATTTTGGGCTGGTCCACGCACTTTTCCGCATAAAAATCCATCTATTTTACTGTTAGACTAGCAACAGTGATATTTATCTGGTATTTAGTTTCGAATGTTCCTCTCATTGGATGGTAGATACGAAATAAAATTTCAATTTTCTCTTCACGCTTACACGGATGTTCCACCAACCAGGTGTATTTTTCAAAATAATTGGTTTCTTTCAAGGTTCGCCTCCTATAATTAGATATACGAAAATCTTATTAGTTACAGATTGTTTGAGATATAAATCAAAGTAAAGTGTGTTAAGAAACAACGTTTAGCCATTATACCTACGAAATGTATAATAAGTACATATTGATTTCAATAGGACCTTTCCATTTAGTTTTCGAATATATATCTTTCGTCTAACTTAATTAATTAGCTCGTTTGTTATTTCGATATCTTTTTTCTACCTTAATTGAGGCGGGTCATTATTTATATTATTATTATCTAGTTGTATTACATTACCTTTTAAAATAATTTCTTATCTTCGTCCATTTAATTGGTTTTTTTAAACAAAAAATAACATTTAAATATATACCATTTTGTAAAGTTATCTGTTGTCGTTTGTGGACTGCTTTTTTATAAAAAAATACTCACCTTAATTAATTGTGGAAGATCGAAAATAACCGGCATGGTGTTAAAGTGCGCTATTTTTGCAGGGAAATTTCCGAAAAACTATCCGTCCAATGTCATAGCACTGTGGCGACATGTGGACATGATATAATTTAGAGATGTTAATGTTTTTCGTATATTTCATATCCTTTTTGATGTATTTTTTTAATAGAGCAGTTGTTACTAAAAATAAGCGGAATCAAATGTAATTCGAAAGAAGTTCTTGGTGTAACAGCTACCTAATATGAAAACTTGGCTTTCCTACAAACATTCAATTTTATATAATTGACCTCCAGCATGTATAATTTCTAAAATTTATATGAGTCGTAGGTATTTAAAGACATTCAGTTTGACGTAGATATAAAATTTATACCTGTTTGCGCCAGTTTCGCAGAGTGTCGTTTAGGTTAGTGTGAATTTTTTTCGATTCCTTTGGATTATTTCCTATGGCCAGAGAGTTTGCTGAATCGAAACTACTTCACGTTTACCTGACAGTAACATGTTACATTAGCCCTAAATGTATGCTGGTGCATTTATACATTATGTAGTAAAAATCGTAAATTCTATACGTGCCCAATGAAATTTTTCGTTCCGCCATCGACTTTTCCAGCAAACATATCGCAGGATTTCGCTACATTAAATATTTCTTGGCAGTAATTTATTAGTTTCTGTTTTTAATTTGTCAATATTACGTGGGTTCGTGTGAATTTTTGATATACTAGTTAAAATTCTTTTAGTTTTACACCATCTCCGCCAAATCCATACACACCGAGTGTTAACTGGCAAGGTAAATAAATTTTGCATAAAGCCTTTTGCATTTTAATTGCACTTTGCATCAACAATCTAGCTAAGCCATAACATTTGAGTCAATAATGGCCCTTAATGCAAGGAAATTGCAACTCATTTACTCTCTTCTATTATTGATGCATTGCAGATGTGTGATGCACAAAAGCACAGATTTTTTTTTTCTCTCCGTGCCGTTATTATCATATCCTAACGGGAAATTGTTTCTTTTTTTGCTCTTCAATATTACTCCTTTTATTAGATTACCGCCATAAAAAGAGTCTAGGGATGTGTTTAATACCATAAAAGCCGAAAATTACAGACATCATTCCTTGAGGTTAGAAAGGAGCTGACTTTGAAGCGCGCTTCTCTAAATTTTTAATTCCACCGTTCAACAATAAAATGAGTTGCGTTTCTCTTGTGTTGTAAAGAATCGATACAACGTTATCTCTCTACATGCAAATTTTCTAATTTATGTGTGTATATACAGGGGTTCTATAAACACTATAGGAATAAAGAATAATTTGGCAGGAGCGTATCGCCAAAAATTGACGATGCGCTCGGCCATTGGTGTCCTTATCACATGATGAGCGGGGAACTGCGCGTTCCCGAGTTACGGTTGGGTCCTCCGGGGGGAGGGAGCCAGCTGTTAGTGCCACCATCCCCCTCGGCACCACGCCGCCGACACAGTTGGATATGTGGGTAAGTTTATTTTAGTGAGAAAGAGGCATTATAGTATAAGTGCAAGCAACACTTTATTACCACTCATAAAAGAAAACTAGAGCAATTTGTTAAATTAAAATTGTTGCTTGTGGGGTATGTTAAAATATGGGATTTTCTATTAATTTGTCCATGGTTACGTACCAAGAATGTGAAGAGACATTTGTACCTTATATGCATACACTTTACGAGTATTTGAATACGTGGTTGTCGGGAGAATGTCAGTACAATTTGTTAAATTGTCTGGCAGAAGGGCAACAAAGTTGTGGTTGAAAAATCCAATCAACATGTTCAACGTGAACGGTCCTTATTCGATCACAAAATAGGAAGAGAGCAGAAAAAAACGTTACGTAAATAGAGTATAGATGGTAACAATGAAAAGGCAGCATTGTCTTTATTGAATCGCCTCTTGAAAAAGAAATCCTGTTTTTATATGGATATGCATATACATAGATTAGATCAAAGAAGGGAAACTTCCTAATGTACTCACCTTTTTATACTTTTTCTCCCTTTCATATTTCGTTGGGGTGCGTGCACTAAATTCTCTAAATAGTGCGAATCTCTCTGCGAACATTTCAAGTTCCCGAATCGCCCCTTTTAACTTGTTGATTAAAGAAGTTGGTCCGATAAACTCAACTTTATTGCTTACATAGTTGTATATTAATTAGATCCCTTGTTACTTTCTTTTGGCGAAATTTATCTATGATCAACATCCCCCAATAACAATCTTACAGAGCTTGTTTATGTTTTTCGCCCGTTTTGTACATATTGAGTATATAGTACTATTACAATGGTAGTTTCTTCAGAATTGTAATCATTTATGATTTATTATCCTTGAAGAAAGATTGATGGAAAGTGGAAAACAGTTTATGCTTTTTCTCCAATTCAGAAATGGGAAAACATTTGTAGCCTGTAACAATTTATTAAATGCGATATAAAATTTCTTTTACGGGGAAATAAACAATGTCCGGTCTCGTAACAAGGAGGTCCCCTTTGCATAGTTTTTCGGGTTTTGCAACTCAAAATAAGCCATCGATTTCTACTCTCTAACAAATAAAGCGCATGTGTATGTGCTATTAACTTTATTGTTATTGGAATGTTGCTTCTTCCCAAACTTAATACCATATATCCTCAATGTACTTTTATAAAACTGGAATATGCAAAGAATTAGATGTGACCGGTTTTTTCTTCGGTTCAACTGTTGAAATCGCTTTTATTTCATAGAAAAAGAAGGATTATAGTCCAGTGGGAGCTTTAAATCTCTTAATTTATGTGAAATAAAAAGCATTTTATTAGCCCATATATATTATATTCGTATTGTGAATGCGTCATATAAATAAAGCTGTGGATTGTTTCATTTTCCGGCAAAGAGAGGAGGCGGAGATGCTGCGGCTTTTCTTTGTTGTTTAGTGGTGAACGGGGAGACACTATTGAACGATTTAGATGAGTTGTTGCATTTATTCAACACCCTGTTTTATGGTTGATATATTAAAACACTATTCTTTGAAATGATCGTATATTTTTAGACTTCTACAAAGAATTTTTGGGGAAAATTCGCAGTTCCGAATGAAAAACGCACGCATGATTCAGTATCGGAGAATTCAAAAACGCCCAACTAGTCAACAACAAAATCGTATAAAATTGGCAGTCACATTGAAAATCTCATGGTGTTAATTTTTCGTATACCTAAACCACAACGTAATAATGATGGCATTTTGTCAACTATTCTCTATATCAGTGTGCAAACGAAGCGGAATTTTCTCAGGGACCAGCCATTGAGTTGAACGATCAGTTTGAGTTTGTAATTTTGTCCGCTCGACTGAAAACAACATTGGTTATTTTTCTAAAATTGTCCACACACACTCAGTCCGAGGGAGGAACTTTGAATGATGCCATTATTGTTGACTTTCTAGTAAATGTATTATAAAAATTGTGTGCTGTGTGTTTTGTGAATGCAATCATTTCTTGAATTTAATAATGTCAACATCAGTGCATAGAAAGAAGCACAATGACGATTTCGGTGCATTTGAACAAAGGGTTTTGAGGAGACGGAGAGGATGGACGGTTGTTATTGGACCCGAAGTTCGTAAAGGGTAAATTTACATAATAAAATAGAACATATGTATACGTGCAATAAATATACGATAAGTGACTCGAAACAAAATCAATTAGTTAAATAGTAATTTCCACTTGAAACTGGCCCTTTGGGCACGTGGAAAAGCACTCCGTTGGGCACAATTAAACAACGCAATGGTCGAGTTGCTCTTTTAAGAATTACCGTACAATTATTTTGTTTCTACATGAAACGTAGTATCTTTAAGCATTAATAGGTCAGAAAACAGATTTTATGCGACATTGAGACACTATACTATTTGCGTTTCATAGGCAGAGACATATGTTTAGTTCGCGTATAGTTTCTTGATCTTTTAGTGAAACTTGCTTATACAAACATCCAAACATGCGAATAAATTTTTCTTGAATCGTTGCCAATTATGTATTTATGGTACACTATCAAACGTTTATTATCACTTGTTGAGGGTACGATTTTGCCCCTTTAGTAAGAAAACCTCCATTTATCCATAATGTGATGTTTGTCTTTCATGGTTTTTTTTATCAGGGTCGAATGTTTTGTTTTAATTAATAATATTTCCCATTATACATGTTTTATTAATCGTTGATGTTTTTCTTTTCAGGTAAGTGGACCAGAAAATTTAATTACATTTTTTTAACTCCGAAGGGGTGAGTTACATAACAATATCTTTCGTATTATATAAGAGTATTGAAAAAGAGTTTTCAAAGATGCGAAACTGTACCAGCCTCGCCATCTTCTGGTTGGTAGTTGGTGCTCTTGGTAAATATAAACTTTTCCACGTGAAAACCTGTTGCTCAGAGGCATGTTTTCCGGTGAAAATCTGTAATGGGCTCGTTCACCTTTCCATGTTTAATGATAGGTAGTATAGGAAGGTTTTTGAATTCTGAGAGTTATCAGAGGCAGATGTGCTGTTGCATTTTAACGATTGTTCCAAGGATTAATCGCAAATATCAATAAACAAATTCCTTCTGCTAAAGCCCGAAATTGTTTTTAGCAATAAACAAGGTAAATTTTGCGATTTTCCTGTAAACAAAAGTTGTAATCCTGTTTGTAACTGAGCAATCTTAATAATATTGGTCGAATGAAAACTTGTATCAATACTTCAGATATTTCTCCATTAAATCGGAAATTCACCTAGGAGCAAAACTTTTTGTTGTTAATGTTAGGTATATATGCACATAATAACTTTTAATATAGCTGGAGGTTGAAGTTTTCAAGAGAATTTCGATTCGTTTCGATGCGTTCGCCTCTAAAACATACTTCAACTTTCATAAAGAGTTGGAGGTTTTGATGAAAATCGCTCAAAGTACATATCAGCATGTGTGGTTAAACCTATCAAGAACACAATAAAAAGTTGCTCTTGAAATTGTGTAGGTCTCTATTTAGTTGCACGTTGTAATAATTGTACACTCATGTACGGAGGGAATTGGTACAAGGAAAGGGATGGCGTATGGAGAGCTAATCTGATACATATCCTAGAATCTGGATGCATATGTTGAGAAGAGAGTAATAAAGGATGGCTAAAATATTGACATTTACATTCTGAGCTACACATTAAACAATGGCTTTTACTACAAACCACAGAGAGAATCATGTTATAAGCTATATCAAACTTATAATCATAACTAAACTAATTTTAATTACTCTATCATCCAGAGGTGTTGGCGGAAATTGAATAGAAATCGAATATCTCTTGTAACATTAATTCTCAGCTACCATTTTAGCTGGGTCGATATTTTGTTGAATAATTTACTTATTCATTCTGTTACAATTTATAAAATATTGTTACTTGGTCTGATGGTTCGAGTGATGTTATTTGGAAGCAGAGAAGTGGAAACCCTTCAATATTTTATAATAAAGTTCTATAATGGACTCGTTTGTTGGACTGCTTCACTCGTTTTTTATTTATCTGGAATGAAAGAAAAGTTTTCTTTTGGAACGTGTGTCTTGCGCTTGTATTAAAAATATCACGTTCACCACTAGTCTAGCACTAATTTTAGCACCTTGTAGTGTCTTCAGTGACAACCGTATCTACTTTACTGTTGTCATAAAATAAAAAGCGACTTTTCTTCAGCTGCAAGAATTACTGTGGCCTTTTCAGGAGACATAAAGTTTTTCTAATTTGAGAACTGTCTGCAAAAATACCCACAATTACTTTGTGTGTCAAATGCAGTGTAGCATCTTTTCAGACACTGCCTCACCCTCGTTAAATTGCTCCCTTTAATATATATTTTGTAACATTTAAAAAAATTCTTTAAATCTATTACCTGTATCGTAAATATTCGCTGTGAGTCGCGCTGTTCCGTTTTATGTCAGCTCCGGGATCCACACATAAGAGACCCATGCATTTTCATAGTATGTTATGAACGCGGGATATTCTGGTGGCCTTTGAAAAGGACGATGATATTCGCGTGTTAATAAAACTAGTGAACTCGAATAACGTGGTCAAAGAAAGACAAGGTGGATATAGTGTGCAAAGAGAGAGTATATAGTGTTTTATTAATTCTGTGTGTGGCCGTTTTCACCCCACATTAATGCCCTTTAAATTCGACCGAATATAATTATTAATAAATTTACGTAATTAAAACATTCAATATTTACGTACGGGAAAGGTGGAAGGTGGAGGAGAACCACTTTTCAACCCACTGTTATAGAAAAAAATACAATAAAGACTTGTTATTAGAGTCGATGATAGTATAGTTAGTATTTCTGAGTTGTAGGATTTACAAAAAATTATAGTAATTTTCCTGCCAAAAATCTTTTGACGTGTGGATTTTTCACGGTTTTTTTCTTTAGTGCGTCACCGAAAATTAGGAAGCATTCATCCTACATGCACATTTAGGTCTTAATTTAAGAAAAGCGTCATAATATACTTGACACTTAAAGTGTCACGTAGTTCTAGAACTGTAAGGTATATTTGAGTATAAATATGTATATATTACGTACCTATTGTCGAAAATTACAAACATTACACGATATATCATTATCTTTATAAATGTCATGTTATATACTTGGAAATTTATAATGTTTGTATATACATATCACAATTAAATTTTTTGACGAATATTATCCATTAAAATTGTCACGAGGTTTTTTCATGAGGCAATTTCTTAATTGAGCGATGGTCTCCATAATGAACTTCTACTTTGCAATGTTTACCTTAGCTGTGAAATGTCTTCCGTTTAAAATTTGTTCATAATTTAATTCCCCTTATTATAAAGTTTCGGGATATTGGTATTGTAAAGATGACCTCCTTTTCCTTTAGATTAAACCTTTTTCTCGAAGAATTATATTGTGCTCATGGCATCATACAGCAAGAATCCTCTTATAACAAAAAAATCTCCTAAGATTACATCATTATAGTGAATAGAATGGAACTCTTAAAATAAATGATGTTAAAAGTAGTAAGTATGTACTTAGTGCCATAAAGTTGATTAACTCCATCTGCACACCTCGAAGTCACCCCCTGAATATGAATTAAAATTTATGGAATTATTTAATTTCTAAAGAGCTTCTATATTTATTTTTGATTAAGACAAGCATAAACTTTTTGAATTTGAGTTGATTCTAAAAATGGTCTCTTTCGTAAATATGTGCTTAAAGGAATGGGTGGATGTTTGGATGAGTTTTTAGCAAAATTTTCGTTGGAGCATGAATTACATACATACAATGTACTCATTATGATCGTATTATAACATTAACCTTGTTGAGATTGGCCTTGGAAAGACCAGTTAAATAAAAGCAAATAAGTGTTGTTTTACTTCATAATTTACAGTTGTTTGTATAAATATTTTAATTCGGCCCAGTAAAGTGTGTATACAGAAAAAAACTGTGCATATTCATAATTATGGTGCATTTGACAAAATACTATGCGAATTGAGCATTCGATATATTTTTTGTTTATTCTATTTGGCCACGCTCCAAACAAAATTATAATGACTAATATTGTTTGTTTATGTAAGTAAAAGTACATACATTAAATTAGTATCGTAAATTGTAGTGAAGTGAAAATGGATACGTTAATTTCTCTGTAAAATATATGTAAATATAAATAGATTTAATAACTATTTATAAGGTAATTTTCACTTGATTTCAAACACTAAATAAAATCAATCATTTTTCCATGCAGTTTTAACGAGAGATTTTATGTAGGTATACGGTTGCCTGATGCCCTCATAATATTTTTCCTTTAATTTCATTATAACGAGTTTTTAATTAAAAACCAGAAGATAAGACAATCCTTTGATCCGGATGTATTTAGTTTAAATAAATTATAAGGAAAATATGGAACGCTCTTGAGTCTATGTGTTTTTGAGATAAATTTCGAATTAATACCTATCGGATGTTTCATCAATTTTTTTTAGCTCATTATTGTTTAAGCATCAACAATTGATACAATTTCGGGGCCATCAAATAATTAGTAAACAATTAAAAGTTCTGGAAAGCTTTATTAGAAGGGGTGAGTTGAGGATGAACTTAATTATACGGAAACTTTTTCTTTACTTAAATTAAAAGGAAAAATCTCGAGGAAATTTAACTTGTGACTCACTCTCCTTTTACAAAGATATTTCTGTAAGGTAAGGATTAGGTTGGGAAAAAAAACATTTGTTTCCATTTATAAAATAGTAATAAACTTAATACTTTCGCACAAAAGAAAATGTCTCTACTCTCTACAAATAAATATGTATATAACTCTAAGTGATTCCTGATAAAAATACGTGTGTGTGTCTGCATATTAAAATGTACTTTTCTTGTGGTATTTTCTTACACAAGGTATAATATGATACTAGAATTTTCAATATCAATTTTTAAGGTTTCTAATATATATATTGTTTCCCTTATTCAATATTATCTTCTGGTTTAAATATCTATCCTTGAGAAAATATTTCGAGCAAGTCAGTGCCATGTTATTTTTAAATATTTCATATCATCAATTTTTCGTGCTCACATTTTCTCTAAAGCAATTCTCACATGCTATATTCAATTTTCTATTGAATGACAAAATAAATATAGTTCTTTTTTATCCATTCCGTATATCTTATACCATTTCACAAATTTAAACAAGACCTAATTTCGACATGAACCCAATTTCGCTGAATATGTTAATTACACTTCAATTCGAGTCTCTCAATTCAATAGGTTAATTAGAAGGGACTTTAACCTGTAAATCAATTCAATTCAAATCTGAAAGCGTATACCCATTAATTTACGTAGTTGAGTTAGGCGAGTCTTTATTGTATTTTGTTTCATTAATACACTAGCGTGCAAATCTACAGTTAAGTGTTAATAAGAAAATAAAAACCTCTTCGGTTATGGACTCTGTTCATCATTCATAACGAGCACGATTAGAATGAAAATTTCCTTCTTTTTGTGACAAAAACTGTAAATGAGTTCAAATTTGCATAAAACTAGCATCGACATGGAGGAGGAGGACGAGGAAATGGTTTCTCTCTCAAAGACTTCATCGACCATCACTTTAACACAGCAAAACTTCCAGACACTTTCTCGCACTTCGACGGCCACATTTTCCAATCAGAGACAGGAGGTGATTCCTCAATGTCAGATCATCACCCAGCAAGCCAGTGGCGATTCCATGGAATCAGAGGAGTCCTGTTCGATATCTGCCAAAGTGTCTCCGAAATATTCGATTCTCTCCAAATCACCGCATTCAAGTTCGTCGCAGGAAGATTACGAGCCTGATTCCAAGGTGAACCGGGGACAGTTCCTGACAGCTCGTCATCGTGTCGAAACTGCTAAGAGTATGGAGAGTTTAAGAACGTCGTCACGATCTTTTCTGTCGGCAAGTGAGCGTGATATGCGACGCATTTATTCCGAATCGCCGGAGACAAAGAGTTTGGAGAATATTGAACGGGAAATGAAGTTGAAAAGGTATGCGATCAGTGGTGAGGGTTCCACTCTGTCCTCGGGATCCATGTTAGACAGTTCAGATGAGACGATCAGTGCGGAGAAAAGGCGAGGTTTGTGGTCTGGAAGGATGCGTGTACCCCAACATTTGAGTCTTCCACCACCAGCAGGTTACCTAAATCTGAGTCCTGGCGATAGGAAGTTAACGATTCTATCGCCACATTCGCCTCATCGAATGCCCGACTTGTTGCATCTGTCGCAGACGAATTTGAAGTCGAGAAGGAAGAAGGGACAAGTACTACCTAGATTGGTGTTGCCTAGAAGCGATTCAGAGATCAGTGAGGTCTTCTCTGAGCATGGCCTTGAGTAAGTAAAAAAATCTTGTAATATTTGATGGAATTATGATTATCTTGAGCGGTAGTATTAAAACTGTTGTTTTATTTCTTTGATGGGTCCAGGACCTTGGAAATATCTTCGACTATGGAGAGTAAACTTTTTCGGCGATTTTACAGGTTCATTTTTAAGCTTTTTTTTGCCTATTCTCTTTGCTTAACACTTGAGTGTGACTTTGCTGTATTGTTACTATGCTAAAAATACCCCGTAGCTATATACCCCCTTATATGAAAATTTACATAAAAGTAGAAGTTTAATTATTCTTGTACTTAATGAATATGCATTTTTGTGAAGTAGATATTTCTGCACTTTATAACGTAGGCTAAAAGAGATGGGATTTCTAAAAAATTATACTTTTGAGTAAAATGTGTGTGGTTCTGTGTTTATTTATGAATAAAAGCAGCATCGAAGCGACTTGCATATTTGTCTGTTGAAAGTTTGTGCAGATGTTTCATCTAATTAAGCTTTGTTTTACCTCCGTGTGTACAGTCGATGAAAATTTGTTCTGTATCTATATGTATAATTCTGCGATTGGTCACAAAGAGGAAGTGAATTTCGAAATAACGGAACAACTTTATACAAGCATACCATAGAAATTCAATTACGACGTTTTTTCGCTGCGGTCTTGTTTGCTTTGTCATTTTATGGTATCATTCTTTGGTTCATACTTGTAAACAGTTATTCTTTCGAGTGGATATATTATATTGTTCATTTTCCAAGGATTATTTAAATTAGATTTGTTCGCATACCTGAAATATTTGGACCTAACATGATTCATATAGAAATGAGAAATATTTCCTCCTTGAAACGGCTATGGTTTTGAGTAATTTCACCTAAATTGGTTATTACAATTAGGACATCTTCAACGCAACGTAGATGTGCGATCTAATTTAGTTTTCTTGTTTTCACCTGACGGAAATTGTCCAATTTGGTCTCCACAAAGTTATACTTACGTGATCGCATATGACGGCTATACGTTTTCAAGCCCATTAATCTGGTCAGAATAATTATAACAATAAATTGAAAAGCTTAATAGCTCTCCCGTCTACCGCTATATAATGGCATAATATTGAATTAGAATGGGAAAATTAAAGCAATTTCTGAATGCATCTCTAAGTAGGTAAAATTAAATTTCATAAAAATGTAAAACTTGTGAAGCAGAGAAAAGCTTTGGGGAGAATAAGAGTTCTCATTTTTAATAGCGCTAGAAACTTTCCACTTTGCTGCTTTTAATAATGATTCCAACTTTTATCTATTCTTTTTTCTAGTATTTTGTGTATTTACTTACAATTAAAAATATATACATATATACTCGTCCTTAAGCGTAAAACACTTGAGTTATAAAGACTAGACAAATTAGGTATAGCTCAATTTATTCTCGGCAGGATTGTACTTTATATTTGCAATATGCGACTTTCCCATTGGCAGATAAATCCAAATTTACTCACATTACCTACTTTAAATCTCGATGTTCGTTAAACCTTTAACAGATTGCTGGTTATATTGATCTTTGCGAGTAGATTTTATTTTCTTTTGTATAAATTAAATGTGTCGCTTTTGCTTCAAAGCGAATGCATTAAAATTTACGATTGTGTGTTCGCTATTCACGATTTGCTATTCACCGTCACAGGTTTTTCATTATCAATAACAGGGGCTAAAGTGTTTAAAAAGTTTCTCTTATTTTAATTTATATTAATATTCCGCATTTTAATGACTATTAATTAATTATATTTATATTCAGTTGCATATTAGGTAGAATTTTATATTCCTTATCTTCGCTTTCAAACGGTGTGTTTTTGTCGCTATACATATACATAATAGGTATAACCTGCATTAATTCAGATTGATAAGCTTTGTTTATGGTTATAACGAGGATTGCGTTATATACATTGAATAACACACAATTTCATGAAGATTTTAACGTTTTCAGTGATGTATTTATAAGTTTTCATTCGACCGTATTACTAATTGATTTGTAATTAATTTGTGATGAGATTGATAAAATTTTACCGAATTCAAATCAATCACGAAAATGTATTGAATTATTAATATCTCATTGTAGACATGATGGGGTACAGTTGGTTTGTTGTATTCCTATAATAATGGCCTCGTTTTCAGACTTGATATAAAGGGTCCCCTTAATATTTTGCAATATTATATCAGAATGAGTTTTGGATCTGTGGATAAACAAATACCTCTAAGAATAAGCCAAAAAATAAATTACCGAGCTATTTTTGCATGTCAACAGCGATGTATTTGTTCTGAAAGTCGCTTAATTTTAAAGTCCATTGAAACAGCTATTTTATCGCTATTTTTTAATAAAGCACAGGTCTAGGTCATCAAGATTTCATGCTTATAAGAGATATTGATATGTGTTTGTGTTCATACATAAGTCTATTGATCATATTAATAATTGAACTGATTCAATTTGCTGTTATAACAACAGTTATAACAATTAAAATGAATTAATTGTTCCCTGATTAGTTTTGGAATTGAAATAGAATGAAAAATAATGTTGTTATTGTGAGCTTTTAGGTAAAATAATATTATTGCAGGCATTTAAGTATAAATTGATTAATTCTACATTAACTGTAATGCATTATGTAGGTTACAGTTTAGGTTCCTAGTTAAAGCAATAAAAAATCAATTATCTAGTGCAAGGACAGTGAAAAGTTAGATCGAAATTTGTTGCCCTTAAATATATGTTCACTAGTCATGCAAAGTTTTAGGTAAATAAATTTACTGTCCTATTTAGACTTTACAATATTAAACGATTTATTTTAAATCAACGACGTGGATGTAAGTTGTAATACGTTGGTTCTAATTTCTTGAGCAGAAATTTTTGATGAATAGGTAGGCAATAAGTTGGCCGAACTTGTAAAGCATTTCGAATTCAATCGACTAAGATTTTGGTTCCTTTATATAAGTAATTATTTCTGGATCAACAGAATATATTATGAATACTGAAAATCGATAACTTTTTATAACTACACACATACATTCTCAACAACCCCCCATTAAACGAAGACAAATCGAGTGCGATTATTGTGGTTCGAGGCAATATCTCAAAGAAAATAAATCCTTATTTAATATTTTATATCAATATTTCATGTTGCATTTGAATTTTTTGTTGTATTATTATAATATCCTGTTTGCTTGCTGAGTAGGAGGATAGGGAAGACAATTGAAAACTGTTTGTGGCAGTTAATTAACCGTATTTACAAATATGAAATTCTGTTAATATTGAGAATGAGGTCAAATTTGCTTTAATAAAGTACAATAAGTGAAAATATATATTATTGTTGTCTCTAAATTATATTTATTTACAAAACGATATTGAATGTACGCCAAAAAGTTAGTGTTTGTTCCAATTTTTTCTATGTCATTCTCTTTCTTTAAGGTGTACTATTACATAAGTTCATAAACAATAAATTTTAATTCCCTACTAAAAACAAGACTATTAACAGAGACTATTTCGGTATTTATTGGTGTGCACTTGAAAAAAGTCGTTTCTAGTTCAAGTGCTCTACCATAGCGGAACTCAACTATTACTTATCTACCTACTGGCATTCCATAGCTGTTACGTACAGTTAGATATTTGAAATAATGTGGCCAAACGCCATCTACGGCTTAGACTCTAATAGAGACACGATTTTCCTTACTGTGAATTTTCCCTAGGAAAACTGCAGTACATGTGGAGTAGATGGCGCTTAATTGCTAGGAAAAGCGTAAAATCAATACGGTTGATAATGAACATAAAGTTTAAGTGTAATTAAAATGTAGGCTGATAAAATAGTTCTTTTTTCCTATGAATAATGATGTTTCTTGAAAATCGTTTTATTTCCAATTACTCATGGAACATGTTCAATATGCTCAATAATATCACAAATACATTTTAGGTATTATGTTCATAAACAATGGAGAAAATTCACGCAAATCTGCTATTGTTAAAATCAATACAATGCAAAATTTACTTTATAATCATCAACAAACAACAAAAACTTTAATTCATTGTGGAAATAGGATTTGCTCTGAATTTTTTAAAGCTATAAGTGATGCTGGAAAAGCTCCAAAATGGCACCTCCGCTTCTGGCTACGTCCACCAGAAGGCGATAGTTCCATTTAAGCTCAAACGTGCTTTCAGTTTATAAACTACTGAGGAGAGTAGAAATTGTCAAACGTGATTTTTAAGTGTTTTGTAAACAAATTAATGTGCCATTTTTCTGTACTGAACTATTCCTTCTTAATCTCTAGATTAGAAATGTAATTTAAATGTCATGTGGTCTTAATAGAGTCTTAGATGAATCTTTAGATTGATTTTTTAATTTATCATCGTTACTTCTTATATACCCCCACGTTGAACGGAATGCAGTAGAAATAGATTTAATTATTTTCCTTGTAGTTTTTTTCTTGCTTTTATTTCCCATCAAAGTACACTTAATTCCAATTTACGTTTGAATTTAATTACTTTATATTCAAGTTATAAATTACATTTGTGGCATTTCGAAATTCATATTAATTATTTTAATGGCATGGAATTGAATATCCTCCTCATTAAAAGACTTGATAATACATGCATACAAAATTATTGTAATATTTTTTGTAAAAGCTTTATTTATATTCCAGTTTACCATATTTACTATAACAATTCATATACAAAGGAAGCAAAGTCTCGTTACATAATTTTATACATCAATCCGAACGTCCTTTCTTTTAAGCTAATTTCGTTTTTCTTTTTTCTTCCGAATGAGCTATAGCTTTTAGTGTAAATGCGGCTTTATTTGTAGAAGATTCTTTGTTGTTGGATAAAACGCCCCCTTCCTGTTTGCATTAATCAATTCTTTTTTCCCCCTATACGAGTTTATAATAAATATGTAGGTATAGTTGCATGACAGTTCGACTTTAGCATTTTTACCAAATTGTATATTAAACTTCAGCACATCCCCATTCGTTTGGCCACTATTTTTGGGCACGTTACGCATTGAACGTATATCTATTTCAACTAATTGCGTGTCGAAAACGATGATGTATTCAAACATATGTCCACTTACCTATGTTTGCACGGCATATGTAGTTGTTGCGGGTCAGTGAACATGTTCCTTATTGTAATACCTGCATATACCTGTAGATATATCGGATTGGACGGTGTATTATAGGGGCGGTTTGGTTGTTTGTGGTGGTTTTGTGTTAAAATAATTTCGTTATAAAGCGAGAGCGGCCAGTTATTTAAAATAATGGGACAGGATTGGTGTGTGCGTAAGAAACGTAAAAGAACTGGAACGTCGTGTTGTCCTTGTGGGCCAGCATTTCGCGTTCATCCCTCACGGTATGGTAGGAATTTTACCTTTCCTCCTTGTTATTTATAAGCTATCGCTTTCATCTCCTCAATATGCTTTTTTTAAAACCTGTTATATTCGGCTTCAAACAAAGTTCATTAATGGTTTATTTGAATTTTGTAGATGCCTGACGCGTTTACCAAAATATTCAATTTCACTTTTTTTGTCGTTATAATTAGGACATCAATTGAAAAATTGATTAAAGCGATGTTGTGTGATGGATTTCAGCAAAAAAATCGTTTAAATGTCGAACGAATTTCTTTCATTTTTGTACAGTTGAAAAAAGCTCCGAGCTTTAACCATGACGCCTTCGCCATATTTCGAACTGTGGAGTATTTTATTACATACTTTTGTAAACTGTAAATAACATTAACATTTTATTATGTTTTACATCGAAACATAACATATTTCAAGTTTATAACATGTATAAATATAAATCGTAAATCATTTAAGGTTATTGATGAAATATGTTGCCTCTAATATTTTATAGATTTACTCTCTGTCTTCTCATAAAAGCAATCTTGAGTTGTTGATGATTTTTATATCAAAACTACTTATATCGCAATAAAATGTAAACGCTTGATGCTGTTAGGAAACGATGTGTTTTATTTTTAATGACAAACCATATTGAAAGTATAATGTGTTCTCTTTACATCGTCTATTAAGACAGTTGTTGAAAAAATAACTTGTTCTATTATTTATATATTATATATGTAGGTATATATGAAAGTCTGTTGTGCAGTTTCTTATTATAAGAATTGCATTGTAGATAGAATAAGTGTGTAATAAAACAAAATATGCGCTATTCTTGTAATTCCGTGCTGAGTTCGCGAATGACGTCAAAGTTCTTCACTTAGTTGGTCGTTTGACGTCATTGGAAAAACAAACTATGTAGTCGTAAGTATCGTTGTATGTGACCTATCTCAACTTTTCATGAAAGTGGGAGTGGGATACTTACCTCCTAATAAACTAGCATGGATAGATTTATGGTAGAAAAAATTGATAAATATGCTTATACGCCATAATAATTTCATTACGTTAATATATCAGAGTAGGGGAACAAATTACCTTTGAATCGAAATCATTAAGCGATATACATATTGAATGAAACGTCACATGTTAATTAAGTTCTTTCTATAAATATCTCAGTGGTGAATAATTAACATATATATTCTTAGAACCGTATGTTATGATGTTTTTTGTTAAAAAATCTCCATAATATAACGACAAACTGGGGTGTGGATGTTCAAAGCATCAGGGAAAGAACGTTGAAGAGCCATGAGGGAAAACGAATGGAAATTCAATTTACGCAGAATCTAATAGTCTCTTTTCGCTTTCTTCTCCCTTCTACCAAATTTTTATCATCATGTCAAAATTGCAATACGGCTACGCCAAAACAATATACTAACAATTTTAGAGTTGCGTTTTAAAGGGGAAGATATTATTTATGCTTGGTAGATGAAGGAAAAGCTTCAAAAACAGATCAATTTTGTGGATGAAATCCGTGAAATTGTCGAACACAATTCAATTCATAATGAGACATTCTTGTGGCATACTGAAAGCAATAAACGGTTTTCAAACTTGTCAAATACTTGAATGTTATTAAGTAAGGAGGCAATCAGTGGTAGTGCAAATTCTGTATCTTGTATATAGGTACCAGGCTCCGTTGACTACCCCTTAGAAATACACACTAGGGGTGAGAAATCGGAACAGAAAATGCCATGCGCACCCCTCAGTCATGGCCGACACGATATGCCATCAACCTATATTCCCTGCAATTTCCTGCACAGTTATTACAATTAAACTTTCAAAACAATTTATTAAATCAAAAGCAAAATCCCATTTGAAATAGATTTTTTTCTGTTGATTAAGTGCTTCAGTTGTGTGTATTGTGACATTTAAAATATTGTCATTGTGCTTTTGCCCATCAAAGCGCGGTCTACATATACAAATTCTATATTTAAATCTTGAAGCTTTCCTCTACATTGGATACATTCTTTATAACAAGAACTATGTGTGTGTATTCTTTTAAATTCAGATGTGATTTTTAAATATGAACATATCGTGTAAACAATCCACTTGTATAAGAACTTGTGACTTTAATAACACACTAACCAAGTGCCAATGAGAAAATGTGTGTTTGTAATCTTTAATAGTTTACATAAATTGCATAATGAATGGTATTTAAGTTTACCCTTAATTGAAATAAATTAATTATGTATACGTAAACAAACTGCAGTCAACACACGCAAGCAATATGGCGTTAGATAAAGACAGAGAAAATGCGTATACTTCAAATGGGGCGCGCTTAACTAAAATCTGAGCACCATGTAAGTGTGGAAAAGCATTTTAAGCATCAAGTTGTCTAACCAAATAGCTCGATTTTTTCTTAATTGACGTCCCTTTGGTTGGAATGGTGCTGGAAGCTAGCATTTTTCCTGCCGCAGACATCAAGAGAATGTCATAAAAAATTTACAAGACTGTTTAATATTACGAATAATAACAACAGTTGGTCCCGGCCATTTCGGATCAATATATATTCTGTTGCTCGCATGTGACTGGTATACTGGGACCGGTGGTAAATAGCAACAACAAAACAAATACTACAACAAATTAACAGACGATTTATATTGAAAAATAATCGAGGAGAGAGAGGAGACGAGGTGTAGGGGGTGTGGTGGTGAGGTGGTGCTGCTGAAATGGAAAATGTACGTTGGATAGGAAATATATAATGTTGACATTATTGTTTCTATTATGGTCCCTGATTCGTGGTTTCACAAAACCGTCCCAAAAGACACCCATTCCATCCAAGTGTCCAGAAGCACCCTCTTCGCCCACACCCAGTCCCGAACCCACCGGTTCACCGCAATCACCTGAACACTCGGAATTTCTTAGTGAAATCTCAACAGCGACAAAGATGTCGACGGACAGTCGTCGATCTAGGTAGCTATAGAATAAATACGGGGTCAAAAGGAATGTGGAAAAAGAACTTAGAATGGGTATGTGTTGGGATCTTTAGAAATCCACACAAGAACAACCGTTGAAAGTCTAATTGGTTCATTTTCCACATTTCAAATGAAATAAACCAGCGATTCGTAAACCCAACTGATGACCCCCCCATCCACCAGGTACTCAGTTTTTTCTCGAGACTCGTCGGTGGACGTGGGAAACGATAGTCGCCATTCAGTGACCAGTATTTCTTCATTTTCCACCTCATCTCGTCGCTACGAGATCATTGGGCAACGTTCAATGGATTCCCGTGCTAGTGTGACAAGTTTATGGTCATCTGATATGTCCCGGCGTGATTCTGAAGCGATACCAGAACACGAAGTTGACTCAAGTGATTCAAGAGCATCGTTTGCATCCGTCGGTAGTATGGCATCGGATGGCTCAAGACGCTATTCGGAAGTGATAGCGGCGAAAAGGCGACGTTCTTCGGCAGCATCAAGAACATCGCAAATGCGTCGATATACCAGAAGGTTTCCTTTAAGTTATGATAGGCGTAGAACTACGGGAAGGTTTGTTCAAGAAACCTTACTAAGTAGTTGACGCAAAAATTTATATCAAATGCTTCATCATGTATCATGTTTTTGTTGATTTATTATTTTATGGTATCAATTAAAAGATTATTCGGTCGGTGGAATTTGAAATTACTTTGATCGTTTCCGGAAAGCGATTTGATATGTGGGAGTTTTGGAAACCGATAATGCCACAAAAGTGTCTTATTTCATAATAACAAACAAAGTTTTCTTGATTATACCTTTAGCAAGGTAATTATATCAATCATTACCCGATTCTGGTTACTTTGTGTTATCCTAAGGATTATCTCTTTATCTTATCGCTTATTCACTTTTACAAATAGTAAATTATACCTAGACAAGTAGGTTAATGAAGTTCGTAGTGACAAGTGTAGCCTTCAATTAAATCACGAAAATGCCTCCAGAAATATTATATTTTAGAACCCCAATGCGAATCCGACGTAATTCCGATTTTCTTGTTACGAATACGTCTAGCTTAAAAGAGGCGTACGTTAGGGGTGTTTCTCATGGTTTAAAAGCTAGGTAATATTGTGAACATTGCATTTCACCAGCTTTCTCTTGATTGTACCTGAATGTTGCGCTTTTTTAATGACATTTTTAACTAATATTTTGTCTCTGTTATAGTTTTGATGTGGAAAATGGGGCGAGTCCTGGTAGAAGTCCTTTGGATGGGGCTGCATCTCCATCAGCAGGACTTGTACTACAAAATCTGCCTCAAAGAAGGGAAAGCTTCTTGTACAGATCTGATAGTGATTTTGAAATGTCTCCTAAATCCATGTCGAGGAATTCCTCAATTGCCAGTGAAAGGTGAGTTTTATAGGGAAGGTTTTATTTGAATTTTCAACTTACATTACAGAAATCCAACAAGTCTGTAAGGTGGCGCACCCTCACGCGATGCTATCGAGACTTTTCCTCGGTCTTTTCTTTAATTCCCGGGTGAAATCGCCACATTCAAATCAATAACTCATGTATATACATATACAAGTGACCTCAGATTAGAGCCGAAAGCTCTTTATTGATAAAACGTATATTTAAACAACAACAATCCTTTTATGCCTAACACATTATCTAATCTGGACGTTAGGTTTTTGCACAATTAATTCTTAAGCAAATTACTTAATACCTTTTTTCTTCTTTTAAATCTCTTGTTACGATTTATTGTTTCATAACTTTCACATTTTCCAGATTCAAGGAGACTGAAAACATTTTGGAAAGATCGTATGTACAGTTTTGTATTTTCCAGTTTTTTAATACCCCCTTTTTATATTGAATTTAACTCCTCTTTTTTTTCATTGTTGCATGCTGCAAAATATTCATAGTTGAACACTAGACACTATTTTGAATTTATCAAAACTGTTTTGACGTTCTCCTTTTATACTTCTCGTAACCCAACACATAACTATATCGCTTCAACATGTTCACGGCAACGATTTTCGATTTTATATACTCGGGAATTTCATTTATTCATTAATGGAAGAAGAAAAATAATAAATATGAACGTGGAAGTTCTATGTGAATTCGGCTCCGGTAGACGACGTCGCATTATTAAAAGAAGCTATTTGACGTCAATGGGAGTAATTCAATCCTGTCGAGTAATTACTATAAGAGTTTTCCTAAAAATTTAATTAATCCATCTGAGATAACTCGACTATGGTATTAGATATACAAATGTATTAACGTTTTAAATTCTCAATTACCATTGGACAGTTTAATATTAATATGCAAGTAATATGCGAATTTTCCAATTGTAAATCTTGGTTACATGCAGGGTGGGTTCATTACATTGAGTTAGTGTGTAGGTATCCTGTTAATTTTAATTAATAATTCTCATTTAGGGAAGGTATTTCCATAAAGTTGCGAGGATGGTAAATCAGTACAAAATGAACCTTTTCAAAATTGTATGCTAACTCGACATTTTATTTTTAACCTTCGATAGAATTTAATTAGTAAAGTCTAAATTAACCTCTAAATACCACATTTGGTAATTAAATTTTTTTCTAAAGTAAAGCTTTAGATTAGATAAAAACGGAGCTTTAGCTAAAGTTATTATAAATTTTTTATTGGCACAAAAAACGTTTATTCAATTTATTATCGACAAAATTATAAACGCTGCTTACGTTTTTTATTTCTCGGCTTAATTTTTATACGGTTGAAAGGGAAAATTGCGTTCGAACACGGTTTTTAGTGTTTTATTGTCGTTTTTTAACTCGGAAAACAGTGTGGCACGTTAACTATGGGACTCTTTACGTAAACCCAAACCCAAGAATTAGTACACCCTCCAACCTGGCGTCGTCGTCTCTTCACGACTTATTTGGGATTCAAATGCTCCCCATTTCGATGAATACGAATGTACACGTTGGACACATCTACATTTATGAAATTGGAATTGAAATAAAGGAGCGTAGGTATACGTGGTTAGACAGGGGCCAGCACACCACCAAAAAGGAGGGTGGATTTTGAAAGGGGTAGTTCGGCGGTCGCATATTCGCCGCCCCCGCCATTATATATCAGTTGTGTGCAGCTACTAGTGTCGATCGGAGCGACGTCGCCGTTTCTGGATCAGTTTATCGCGCACACGTCCTCTCATCGCTCCCATCAAAAAATTATTCCTATATTATTTTTAATTACATTTTTGTGGTGTCCTAAACTATTAAGGCAATCATTATAAAACGGCAATTGTTCTATTTTCTCCCGTGCCACAACGTCAACTAAACAAACTTGTACACTTTATACACTGTGTATTTTTTTATTAGTCTAAATGGACTTTAGTGGTTGTCCTGTTTATCATTTTATTACATCCACATATTCAGTTCATGTGCAGTAGTACCTAGTAGTGTTATTGTGACTGTTCTACTGTGTGTGGGAGATATAATATCAATTTGCTTTCCTTGTAAAGTCTTGGTGCAATTTACCAATTATGAACGCGTACATAAAAAACGTCATTAAATAAATATTTATTTACAATAACCGAATATAGGATAGGTATATAAATATCGTGTTCGTTCTTTCATAATTAATGTACTCTATGTTGTAATATACACACGTACATTATTATTTATTATTATAAAAAATAAACGTGTTCATCTATTCTACTGTGAAAAAAAATACAAAATCGAATCGTTAGTTATTATGTAATTAATGAATCGCGCGTAGTCAGTCTTACTCTCGTTTAAGTTGAATTGTTAGTGTCAAATTTTAAGTAATTATTTGTATACCTACTAGTTGTTTCGTTCTTGAATTACCCCAAAAACATCACTGTTTACATTGATTTATCGCTAAAAACTGATAAATGCTGTGTGGTGGCTTATCAATTTACGACTTTTTTAATTAATAGTAGATATTTAACCATATGTGTAGCGAAATAAAATCAAATATGTACCAACATACGTAATAGAGGAACATTATAGATTGGTTTGAGTTTATGACAATGTGACAAAATTCCTCATTTCTGGGCATTGACGCTAATATAATTTGAATCGAAAATTAATTTTCCAATACATTAAAGACAAGTACATATCGTTGATTTGAGTTTGAAATCATGAACGTCAGAAATAGCAAAATTTATGGCTGTAAAACTTATATATAAATAAGTATGTACATAGTACATATAAACAATATTATAATACTGTACACGTGTGTAAATAAACATAATATAAATTTTCGTACACAAATGCAGTAAAATGTAATTTAGATTAGATATCAATTACCTACAAGTTAGTTATATCGATTTTGTGAAACCATCGGTAGCCAAATACCTGTACTTCTAACGAAATTTCATGTGAAAATAATTAATTATCTATGTATGAATATTTTCATATGGATAATACGGAGTCGTATAACTTTATTTCTGTATTAGATGATGTACACACATAAACGCATTTATACATTTCTACCGATGTGAAATAAATTGAGAAAAATCTGAACAGTATAGGTATATACAGCAATAAATTCACGTGGTAACTTGTTGTTATTTGACAGGGCAGGAAATTAATATTTTATTATAATTAATGTGAGAATGTAAAAGATTTTTCTGTAACGGCTATATATTTAAAATTCAAAGAATATGTGAGTGAAAAACGTGAGTAAAATTTGTGTGAAAGACTTCTCATTTTTCTCGCTAAAGACCGAACATCATGATCTTTCAAATCCATTAAAGATGACGGCTTAAATTTGTGATAGAGTGTTTTAAAAGTGTAGCCAATCTGGCCTATACAGAGAGTGCGAGTTCTACACCCTCTACCCCATTGTCACCCTTACCACCCTCCTGTCTGTCCCAAAGGGGTTCTTTGTCTAGAGCATCGCTCGGGAACTGTTCCAGTCCCTCCTTACTTATGGCAATGCCTCAATCACAATCCGAACATCCACCAACATTGCCTAGAACTCTGTCCACGTCCGTTCTTCGAATCAAGCATCGTACATCGTTTTGGGATAAATTTTGGCATGAAAGAACAAAACGTGACTTGTAAGTTTTTTTTTATTTTCCTTTTCCGCTATTTAGAAAGGCAATTTGTGATTATGTCAAACGGCATTTCCGTTTGATTAATTATTCCGATTTGAATATGTTGCAATTATGATGCGGAATTGCCTCTCTAATCCACTTTATCGGAGTGGGATTGAGTGTATATGGCTGCATACCTAGTCGATAGCCAAATAATAATATTCGAATTATGTATGTAAAACGTTAACGATTATGGCGAATGCGCTGGGGAGACATGTTCATTAAATGTTCATTACCGGTACTCGAAAGTAATTAACAAGAAGCAATTTTTTCAATAGTTCGTCTGAGATCTTAAACTAAGTAGAAAATACGTTCTTTCGGGTATTTTTAAGGCTTTTTTTTAAAAAAAGAACCTTTTCCATCAATTTATTAATTTAAAGCTGATAAAGATTTGCCAGCATCTTCTTTCTCTTCATGAAGAACCGCTTTTCCACAATAAAAAGTATTGGAAGCAAGTGGAAATTGAATTTTCTATAAATGCTACACTACCTGCAGAGCTTTTCAAGCGATTGCAAGTAGTAACACTAAACGAATAAGATATTGTTTTAAATCCATATTAAAATGTAGTCAACCCCAAAGTGAATTTTATGGCGTTTTGAATTGTGTTTCATATTTCACATGAACATCAAAATAATAATTGTATTTGATCTACCAGTTTAATTAAAATTTCCAATAATTCGCTGAATATTTGAGCACGCAAATTTAAAATAAATGCCATAATTAAATTCTCTTATAAAGCTTAAATACTGATTCGGGTATTCGCATTCCTAAATGGCAGTGATTCTATTGTCAATCAATTTGTTAAATGAGCAGGATTTTGTTTTCTCGCAGATCAGCCAGACTCGATTCTCACAAATAAAATGGAGAACCTCTTCTAATACTATTACAAGGCAAAGAGGGAAGTTAGTGGGAAATATTCGGGTTAGTTTTCGTTGAATTGAAAGATACAAACGGGGTTGCCATAGAAATGACAGTGTAGATAGAGAGAAAAGCTCCGGCAAGTCCCGGCTAAAACAAGTACCATGTTAGGGTCTGCATGGGATGCTGAGAGAAACGATGATGGAGATGAAAGCCCTTGAAAACTCTGTGAAGGGTATTCATATATTATGAGTTTATTAGGAAAAAACCCCTTAATATTCCACATACAAGTACTGGGCTGTAAATACGAGTGACTTTATAAGGGGTATTTTCAATAATACTCCTACTTAGAATAATGTACAATACTAAATTTTTATATCTATAGTGGACTTAGATAAATGAAATCCCGATTACAGATAAAAATGGTAAAACACATCGACACACAGGATTTAAATTCGAAGAAATAGAGGGATTTGAAAAGTATAGTGAGTGTATGTGGCTTAAATTTTAAATTCTATTGAAGGCGAATGTAAGCAAACACAGAAATTAATAAATAATACGATTATTACTTGTATGAAAGAGGTTTCGACGCCTTGTTTTGGTGAATTTCGATCGAGTATAAATGAATACTTTTCCCGTTTATATGTCAGAACATGTTTACTCAAAGTTCTCCTTTTGTATAGGGCCCAGCATGTATACTGACGTTTCTTTTTAAAAATAAGCTAAACCTACGCAACTGATAAAAATCTATACATTATATATATACTCGTACTAACGATATAAGAACAAACCCTCCACAAATTGTATATAAAGCTTGGAATTTTTTGTTTAATACACACGATACAATCACTAGAAAAAGCTCAGCGTCATAATATTATGCTCCTATTCTAATTGAAAATGTGTCACGGCCACTTGGAAATATTATATGTATAAAATATATATATGAATAACAAATTCTGTGAAACACCATAAATTTCAATTAAAACTTCATGAAAAAATATTAACACTCATTTGTATGTTGCGCTGACCTATTTCTAATTCGTTTACTTGCACTACATACTCGCATTTATTAGGTACATCGCAATAAACAAATAACAAATCATTATTTTATTGTGTATTTACTAATCGTCTATAACACATAAAACTAAACATAAGGCTCCAAAAATCACACCAGCTTGAAAATTTTAACACAGTTCACAGTTCCCTTTTATTTAGATTAACTACCTTCAAATTACCCTTGTCTACCCCACTTATTGTTTTTTAATTTAATTAATATGGCTAAAGCCGAATTTACGCAACTCCGACAAAATGCAAATTGATTTTTCTAATATAGACAAGCCTACAGTTATAATTGCAATGTAAATGGGTATTGCAAATGCGTAAATTATTGCTTCAACCATATAAAGTCACTTGCAACTGTAATTTTTCTCTGCATACGAAAATGGTCAAATCTGGTCTTACAGCATCAGATGAAAAAAAAAACATGTCTCGTGTATGTAATTCCGTAAATTTTGTTACAGTCATGGAGAAGATCTAATTGTGACTCCATTCGCACAAATTCTTGCCAGTTTACGAAGTGTACGCAACAATTTTCAATGCCTCACCAATGTGCCCGCAAACAAGTAAGTATATAAATTGCAGACAAAACGTAAGACTCAACGGTCCATTAAATTGATTGATAATGATAACATAAACAAGCTTCCTGTATTAGCATAATAAATTGTATGTCCACCATGGTAAATGGTTTCCATATATACCTGATAGTTATCTTAAATGTTAGTAACGAATGAAATACGATTATTAGATGAATGACACCTAAACACACCTAAATTATATCTGACGACATCAAAGGGAAATCGCGTCTTGCGATCGCGTTGGAAAAACGTGCAAATTGTGAAATGGCTGTGTGTTAGCTTATAAACACAATGAGAATATTTCCTTCTAATTCAGTTAGATGAAACAAATAATATTGTATTAATAATAAAGGAGAATGTGTAATGAAGCAATTATATCCATCCCTCGACTGCTAGGTTGCCATTCCAAGTCGAGGGAAATATGAACACTTATTAAAAAGGAAACCATTATTGTATACCTAGCTCGTTTTGTGTAATATTATCCACATATAAAAGATCATTAACTTTCTAAATAAATTTTTCATAAATGGATATTGTGTCTGCTAATTAACATTAAACTGATTATAATTCCATTTAATCGTGTGTGTTTTCTGAATCTTTTGTAGATCGCGACGTTCATCGGGCGCGGCATCGGCGGCCACCTCGCAACCAAGAAACTTGGCCCCCGGAGGTAAGTTTGTTGAATATTTGATTAAATAATCATTTATTTATCGGGAGATCACAGTTTTGACGTTTTAAATGGCAATTAGGTATTAGGAGCGTATGCAAATAATCGCAAATAAGCAGATATATATTTGACGTCAAGTCTCAGGTAGATAATGTTGGATATAACTGCGGAAAAAGCCAATTAAATTAAGAGCCTTCCTCATTATTTAAAGCTATTATAGAATGTCATAATTTCTATTTGGAAAAAAAATTCAATTTCCAAGCAATTATTCTAAAAAGCACGATATTTATGAATGCTAACTTTCAACATGCTGACGCACAAACTGATTAAAATTGTACATTTGCAAGAACGTTGATTATGCAATAAGGAACCGAAGTGTAATGGGCTTCTGGAGCAGGGCCGGTTCAGGGAGAGCCTCTAAATCACCTGCACCATCAATATACATAAGTGCCATGTCACAATAAAGACTGTTTTTATATGTTAAATAACAACTTAACGACTTATTTACGTTGTATATTTCACCTACACAATGTTTTTTTACAAATTTGATGCACGTGGTGTTATAAATAAGGCAAGATATGTGGTACCACACACATACACACCCAAAGACAAGCGATTTTTTTAACAAATCCATTACAACTTCTTTAGCTTTAATAGGCATAATAATTTATCGAAAATGTATCCATTTTCTGCCTCCTACATGTGTGTGGGTAGCAGCAAATTGTTGTCTATTAATTTATTGCTTTCAAATAATAAACAAAACAAGCCAAAAAAATTCCTTTTGATAAAATAAAAACGCGCACTATTTAATGATGTTGTTATATTATATAATTTTCCTCCGATTTTTGTATGAATGTAATTTTTTTTAAGGACAAATATTTGTTGGTTCGTCGTGAAACTCAATTTACTAATGCTGTACATTAAGAGAGTAGAAGCAAATAATTTTTTTTATAAATCTTTATAAAGAAGTTTTTAATTTAGCATGGATGTTTTATTAATTAATTAAAATTGCCATGTAAATGAGTCAGTTTTGAAACATTTCAGACCCCTTGCATTTGTCATTATAACAATATGTCTTTGAGTCATCGTAGAGGACTTCGGATTCGTTATTATTTTAAGGAACTTTAAATTATTACATCTAAAAATACTTTCAGTCTTGAAAACTGAATGGACCTTTTTTTCTCAATATCATGGTGTTATAATTAATGATATACTCTGTACAAATATACAAAGTGTATGTGTAAAATTATAAAATCGCTGTGGTGAATTACGATTCGTTTTATTTAGGATTGAGGCGCTTTCAACTTCTATTTATAATTTGTTTGTGTGAATATAAAAGAGCCGGCGACCAATTAGTACTGGAAATGCATGTTTAATCATTTTATCTAGAGGAATGCAATCGACAAACACACAAACACTAACATCCGAAGTATGTGGAAAAGTACGGATTATCCATATAAATATCAAAACTACGCAAATTTACGTAATTTTAAGTTAATCATACATTATTCGACCTTTTTTACCTTATACGACAACATTTTGTGTGTACGGTAACTGATGACTCAGTTTGGATTGAATTTGAACAAAAAGATTTAGATTTGACCCTGTCAAAATTATCAGCAATTAACTAACCGCATGATGTTTGCGATGACAGCGATTTGCATAGTAATTATATAGGATTCTTTTAATTACTACCCAATTAAATGTTCTTATTCTAAATTTCTAGATGAGGCTTACATGAAATTGGCCATGGAGACAATGGAGGAATTAGATTGGTGTCTGGATCAGCTGGAAACTATACAAACCCATCGCTCCGTCTCCGATATGGCATCATTGAAGGTAAGCCCTAGTTTTTGTCATCAAATCAAAATGATATCGAGAATTTGAAAAAACCATCTCTATCAATACAAATACCATTATGTATATTAATTTGTTTGTTTATAACACAAACAGCGTGCTCTAATTTTTAAAACGACTAATTGTTGTTCCAACGTCATTATATTATATTATGTTCCTACGTGCCAATTAGCATGTTGGATTTTTCATACGAAGCAGAATGGAGTGCGACTTTAATTAAATTCTTTTTTGTTTTCATCATTTTTTATTCAGCAAGTCCTTCAGTTTCCGGGCGAAAGGACCATCACGTGTTTCTAAGGAACAAAAAAAAACCTACAATATGTGTACGATTTATATCAGTATAATAACAACTAACAACTGTACGCAAACAATAATTATTCATATTTTTATTATTTACCTACCCGTCTAATTGTCAGACGATTTTAAGTCACTTTTCTGATATGTATACAATTTTGTAATAAGAAATCACAAAACGGTCATTGCATTTAGTGTGTTAAATGTTTAATTGAAGACCCTTTGACTTTGAACTTTTCCAGTATTTCACCTTAGAATTATGTATTTATGTTATTTTGGTTATTTTTTATAATTTCCGGTTAAGCAATTTATTATTACAGATGGGCCGACATAAAATATAAGTAAAAAAGAGTCTGTTTATTGATATTTCAAAATTCACATATGTTTCCTAAAATTATGACCATACAAACAATTATGAACTAATACATAATGGAATATTTAGCCGAAGCGGTTAAAATAAAATTATTGTACCTATAAATATTGATACGAAATATGAAAATAGAATGGTGCAGTAAAAAAAAATCGAGTTTATTTTGATGTGAGAAACATTTACAATTTAGTAAAATGAAAACGACACTGGGTAACTGTAGATATAAATCGTCGATATAAAGTTTATTTTGATATGTGTTCACAAAAAAATGTCTATTTTTTCAAATATTAATTAATATCTACACCTAATATTAAATATTAATGAGTTCCGACTACAATTCCCCATAATAGTATTATTGACGTAAAGATAAGTATCAATAATACAAGTATAGATTATTTTTAGTTGAAAAAGTAATTAACACATAGTTAATAAACATTTTTTGCATGATTAAAATCGAAAATGGTCTAATTTGGCAAATATTGACCTAGAATTATGTTAGTTTGTTTTCACTATTTCAAATGAAATTGTTTATTGTAGAAATTAATCTGATTATTTTATTATTACTTTGTATAGTTTGTTCTACATATAATCGAATAGATACTGGAACCAGTGAGATCTGGTCAAAACGTGAGCTTATGTAAATGTTGAAATTTTATTCTGCCAATAGATTAAACACTTTCCGTCCAGAAAACCAGTTGGATTTTATCAGGACGTATAAGATTTTCTAAAAATTATTTTATTTTCGCCCAGCAAATATCATATCATCACTTCTGTCTAATCGTTTCAAGCGAATTCGTTATAATACGCACGTAAATCAATCATTATTAATAGCCTCAACATATTGTTCTCCGCAAATTTATATCAAATATAAGTCAAGTCCGGATCTGCATTTCTATTTATGTTGATATTTATACATACAATTGAACTTTGTGTTTATCATTAATAATTTCACTCTGTATTGAAGAGAATATTCTTTTTTCAATGTAAACTGATAAAATTGGATTGCAAAAAAAACGCGCCCAATTTATAAATTCTTTAATTCTAGAAATAGTTTATGATTTGTTTGTAATGGAACCGATTCGGGTTCACGAGTTCAACGATCAATTATTTATCAAGCATTAATTGACCCTCTTATCTTCGATATTCCGGCTGTTATATATACAGTTTTAAAACTAGACAGCCTGGTGACGCACAGAAACCATCATCATTAATTCACATTTTGAATAAATGATAAATGTAAACGTGAAAACTTAAATAAAAAGTGTCAAGTATACAAACATAAAAATTACTTGTTTACACTTGCTTTGTTTGTGTATACGACGGTAAATAAAAAATTGTCTTGCCTGTTTGGGATTAAACGTGGCCTAATGCCACATTGGGGACTCCAATGTGAGGGAGATGGGAACTCTGCGTCTTTCAAGTACCTTGAGATTCTCCAAAGGTTGAAGTTCACTTTTTACTCGAATGCAGAGTGTAATTTTTTCATCTCGACGGGAAAAAAGCAATATCCTAGTTTATGATTTATTTGAAATTGCATTACCTAGATTTATTGATCGTTTTCCTAATTTTTAAAAGCCGCAAATATTTGTGTTCTAGGAAGAAGTTGCAATCATTTTAATAGGGACGTGTCCTAAATCTTTTGACACAAATGCTTTGGAGAATCATTGGAAAAGCCATAACTTTTTTATGATGAGTGAATTTCCATTCGGTTTTATAAATTTACAACGCGTAATGTTTATATAATTACTAAACTAGTACACAATTGAATTTTTTTATATGAACCACCTAATTACAATGCAAATATGATGAGTGACAGGGAAAAACCGTTTCTCGGTACATCTTTGTGTGTAGTTCTCGGTTTTTTTGAGAAACATTTCGCATATCTATTTATTCTATTCTGACAATTATACTTCTTCACGGAACTTTAACCTGAAATTTCATTTTCCTGAAAGTCTGGCCTGAATAAGAGAGAAAGCATCACAAGCCTTCATACTTACATTAAGGAAACCAGCTGGCACTTGTTGAAATTATATTTTTAATATAGAAATTTTCATACGAAATAGATTTTTCTCTGAATGAAAAGCGAAAATAAAAGCCGCTTGTGTATTGTATGCGTGTGTTTGAAATAAACATTTTTTAGGGGAATCGAGCTGTTTCTCTGCCAATATTTTGAGATGAATCCCGATTATTATCACGTAATAATTTAAATAGAGTCCCGGTTTAAGGGTACACTCTCTATTGAGATGCCAATCAATAAAAGCAGGGAAATCCTGTATGTGACATTTGTTAATAAGAAACGCCAAGGTATGGAATAGTATTTTCTCATGTAATTTGATGTAACATTTTATATGCATAATACTCAAATGAGTAAATTGATTTCGTCATAAAAATATATTACCTATAATGATGGTTGAGGTCAAGTAGGATAATAATGTACTTCATGTGACAAGGTAGTTAATAAATAAGTAATAGAAATGCAAACATTCTCTAAAGTTGTATAAACTTCTCTTTCGCTATTATTAAATAGATATAGATAATTTATCGATTATTACAACCGTTTAAGTAATAATTACACTAGAAATGTTAAATATTATAAATATTCTACCTTTTGTTTTGCAATCACTTTGCAATCGTACTAATTGACAATGATTTAATTTCACTGATCTATGTTTTCATATTGATAATGGACTGGACAATAAAAGGAGTTGGTGTAATTTAATGAACTAACTTTATTTAATGCATTTCCTCGTTGACTGTTAATTTATACTTTTATTTAAAATGTTCAATCCAAGTTTTCAACGAAATTCTCCGAAGAGTTTTTCATTTAATTTCATTGAAGTTTGTTATTTTTAAAAAGTTTTGCTGAAAAATGTAAATAAAATTACCATTTTAGAAAATTATTCTTTTTTCGAATTTTTTATTCAGCATTTGATATATTATCAATTTATTTAACTCTGTTGCTTCAGTATTTATTATTCTGTTGCTCTTGGCCTTATCACTTCATAAAAATCGCGGTGAATTTTCACAGCCGTGAAACTGAAAATAGTATCTCTTTGTAATTAACTCTTGCCAATAAATAAACAGTAACAATCCAATGTAGATATAGTGTAAATTCGCCGGTTTTTCTATATAAACTAATAAAAAGCGCGGTGGTATAGTGATTAATGAATTTTAAGGTCAATTTTTCTTTCTTTCTGAAAACAAGCAGCAGCCTTTTACTTTGTGACGCAAACATTTTTATTATATTATCGGTGTAGAATAAAGCATTGTATTAACTTTGTTGTCGTCATCAAGATCTTTATATTGTTTTATCTAAAGATATCAAAATGTTAAGTATTAAGCGCGTAATTAATTCAGCATATATTTTTCTCTATATGGAAAAGGAGTTATATGCATCATAAAGAGCTATTAAACTTGGTCATGTACGTAAGTGCAAAAGCAGTGTCAGACTATTTATAAAAAAAATGAAACTATAAAAATGATTTTACGAGGACCTTTTTGGCAGTACGACTTAAATTTTTTATGTGTCTTCTTCCTAAATGGAACTCTCAGGTGTATTGAACACATAAAATATTCCTGTTATTGAAGTGATTATAATGAAGGCGCCAATTTTCATGAAAAAATGTTAACATTTAACATCTGTACTATAAAATTTTATTTAAACAAACCTATTTTTCTGTTGTATATACTCGAGAGATGGATAACATACGTTACACATGTACACATCTCTGTCCTCTAATAATTTGAATAAAACTTTCGTAAATAAAAATAATCAGGAAGACTGTGATTTAGATTTGTATCGATTTCGAGAACCCACACGTTTTATTTGTTTATTGTTGGAAATTATTCAAATCAAAGCATATTTTCAGTAATTAATTTTTCTCTCTATTTATTCGAGATCTTGTTATTAGAAGCTTAATTGGTACCGGGGTCATATTAGTTATAATTACCATCAAGTTTGAACCGCGCTTCTATGCGATACCTTTTACGAAAAACAAAATCAATATGTAAAATTTACTTGACCTAAAATCAGTACACTGCTTTGAGTTTTATAAGGGCTTTCACGTTCAACGAAATCAGATAAATTTTATAAAGTCACCAATATATTTTGTCTAGCACACATTTCGTTCAATATATGTGTGTGTGCTGATTGTCTGACACAATTGTAAATCGTACCTAAATTGATTAGGCAGATTAGAGAGATTCGTATTGGGAAAATTGGGGGCAGTTTCCGTCAAAACAATAGAGATATTTTACGCACGTATGTTTTCCATCGAATCTGTTGTGTTTGGGAAAAACAATAACAACAATAAATAGATAAATAGCACATGTGTGAACAGGTTGTCTCTAAAAATATTAATTTTGGGTCAAAAACAGTTAGTTTACCTTTACGTAAATATTATTTCCATGTAACGCTTTTTTCGCTTATTTTGCGGGGTAATTCCAATTTGCATGAAAATTGTTGTCATTAAACGATGTACTAAATACGTAAAGGAGTTACTAGTAATCAGCAAATTTTTATGAGTCATTTCAAACATGCCCCCCGTAATTGTTTATTTCAGGATAACAGAGAATTGTGCTGGCAGTGGGCCGATACTCATAAAGTATTTAAGAATCCGCGAGTCGCGCTCAACGATCAGTTGCGCTCAGTTAGTCAATACTTACGCACTTTACTTAAGTGTTCAGTTAGTAAGTTGTTGTCTCGTCAGTGTTTTACGCTTGTGTTTAGTGGTGATCTTAAATCATTAAAGAACACAACGAGTGTCTTCTAACGAATCAATTGATCTGAAAATGTTATCATCTGATGACACAACTGATGTGACCCGTAAAAGGGCGCTGAAGAAAACATTGTCGCAAGAGGACCCGGTTACTAGTGATCGAATACCACCAAATTCTGATAAACTTTTTGATTCTTTACCTTGGCTTAACATTATGGCTGATATCGCACTTACTGCGGCTATTGCCGAAATTAAGGTACTTTTACAACCCTTTCTAATATGTTTTTATAGACGCACTCCATTCTGCAAGAGATCTTTATGTTTTTTTTTTCAAACAACAATGGATTGTTTAAGTTCTTACATTTGTATACTTAACATATTTACTTTAAGATTTTCTCTCCGCTTTTTGTTATAAATTTTACGCGTACAAATAAATATTCTGTAGTTACGTAAATGCCTACGTACGTTGAAATAGTAAATTAATTCTATTAATTGTAATTGTTTCAAGAGAAACGTCAAGTAAAGCACAACTGCAATATAAATATAATTAAGAAATGATGATTTACTCAATTACGATGATTTTCACAACAATTTCAAGTAAATTCCATTCCCGTGACAATGTACAAGTCTGATTAAATGAATGTTTTTTTTTCCATGTACTAATTAATTTCTTTCTATTCCAGTTCAAACGCATGTTAAACAAAGAATTGTCTCATTTTTCCGAATCAAGCAAATCAGGCAATCAAATATCCGAGTATATTTGTTCTACGTTTCTCGGTACGTATCACACGATCCCCGAAAAAAATAAACAATCTCTCATCTTTTTTATCATCTTAAACTAACAAATGGGTTTTCTTGTTCAGATAAACAACAGGAGTTGGACATCCCGATCCCGTCACTGCGTCTGGACGAGAGCACCGCCGAGGTGGCCACAAAAAGTACGCAACGAAAGGAACAGCGTCCCCGTGGCACACCCTCGACCATGTCTCAAATTAGTGGCGTGAATCGCAAACCATTATGTCATACGAACTCATTTACCGGTGAACGATTACCATTGCATGGTGTTGAGACACCTTTCGAAGAAGATTTAAGTAAATGTTTAATGGAAGTGGACCGTTGGGGTGTAGACATCTTTCGTATTGGTGAATTAAGCAATGGACGTCCATTAACATGTGTGGCATATACAACATTTACGAGTCGTGATTTATTGAAGGCAATGATGATACCACCGAAAACATTCATAACATTTATGATGACATTGGAAGATCATTATGTGAAAGACAATCCATTTCACAATTCTTTACATGCAGCTGATGTAACACAAAGTACACATGTACTATTAAATACGCCAGCATTGGAATCGGTTTTTACACCGTTGGAAGTGACAGCTGCTCTATTTGCCGCTTGTATACACGACGTCGATCATCCAGGATTAACAAATCAATTTCTTATCAATTCAAGTTCCGAATTGGCACTCATGTACAATGATGAGAGTGTATTGGAAAATCATCATTTAGCAGTAGCATTTAAATTGTTATCGAATGACGGTTGCGATATCTTTTGTAATATGAGTAAAAAGCAGCGGCAAACTTTACGTAAAATGGTCATTGATATGGTACTGAGTACAGATATGTCAAAACATATGAGTTTATTGGCTGATTTAAAGACAATGGTCGAAACGAAGAAAGTGGCCGGTTCGGGTGTATTGTTGCTGGACAACTATACCGATCGCATACAAGTTTTAGAGAATCTTGTACATTGTGCAGATTTGAGTAACCCCACCAAACCATTACAATTGTATCGTCGTTGGGTCGATTTGTTGATGGAGGAATTCTTTCAACAAGGCGACAAGGAACGTGAAGCGAAAATGGACATAAGTCCAATGTGTGACCGACATTCGGCCACAATTGAAAAGTCCCAAGTGGGCTTTATTGATTACATTGTGCATCCGTTGTGGGAGACATGGGCCGATCTGGTGCATCCCGATGCACAGGACATTCTGGACACGCTAGAAGAGAACAGAGATTGGTATCAATCGGAGATTCCGCCTAGTCCGCCAGCCGAAGAAGTGCAAGTTGATAGTCAAAGGCCGGGCATAAGATTTCAAGTGACTTTAGAGGAAGGTGAAGCGGAATCGGAGGCGGAGGCTCCGATGTGACGGAGGCTAGTGGGCCTCTGTAGGAAGCTCACCGAAAAGGTGCAGCAATGGTGGCGTGTTCGGCAGTAGACGCTGGCGTCCTGTCTTCCTCAGCCACGCAATTTTATATGGTCGCGCTGGACGCGGCCTTCCTCAAACCCAGTTTGTTATGTTTTTGCTATACGCTTTGACTGATAAATAATGAAAAAAAAATAATAAAAAAAGTAATATTTATTAGGCTGGTTTGTGCAGCCCGTTTAATTCACCCCGCAGTTCCTGGGATTGTATTTTATTATTCATTATTATTGTTATTTATATATATATGTTCTGTTTCTCTCTTTTTTTTATTTAAAATTTCTGTTTTTCTCTGTTGGCCTGTTTTATCAAAAAGAAAAACTAAATCCTTATTGTCATGCCTTAATGTAGGAAGACACACCACCCCTACTGACTATAAATATATATATAAAACATGTAATACATCTGTACATACTTCATGAAACCAAAAAATTAATAAAAAAAATAAAATGTCTGTCGGTGTAATACTCAGTCCCGTGTATGTATAGGTAAAAATATGTGTCATGTCAGCTGTTACACAAAAAAAATAAGTAAAGCTCTCTCCATTTTAATAGTACGAGTTTTAATTATTTTCCCATCCTTTTGTTCCAAGTACAATAGTGGGACGTATAGTGAAGAGCAACAAAATAATGTGATTAAAAATTTATTAATAAAAATTTTGTAGAAAATTTCATTTCACAGACAAATGGACGGATGTAATTGAAAAGTAAAAAACATATTTACAGTCTTAATAAATGGACAGCTACAACAATAATTTGTCAACATAAACATTAATCTAACAACTAAAATTAATATTTAATATAAATGGACGTACAGTAATAGCAGTGAACAATATAAAATTAATTGGGAAGTTAGTATAGTACTAGAACTACTAAAATAGCCAAAATTGAATATTTGTATCATATTTTCCGTCTCAACCCAAGGATCACTTCCGTCGTCAAAGTGCATAGGGCAGGCGTCCCCTAAAAGTATAAATTATTTAGAACAGTTCAATGAATTATTCAAAACGTACTTTCTCTTTCGTATTCCTGCATTTCAATAGCGACAGTTGCCCCTTCAGATGAATTCCAAGAGTAAACAGTCTGTTTTAAATCGCAGAATGGACCGATAGCTTGAGACATAAGAACACGGTTCAAATCAGCTCGCTGATAAACCCAACAACGATACTTCGAAAATGGATCTAACTCATCAAACGTAATTAAATACGATTTGAGATTCTCCTTCCAATATCCAACACATTTCATTCTGTAATCGGGATCACCTAAAAAGCGACATCGAATGTAATCTTGTTTATCTTCCCTCTTACAAATGGCTTACTGTAAATATCCACTGGTCTTCCCAAATGATCCACTGTCAAACAATAGTTCTCATCAATAGCAATTTCCTTTTGTTCGGTATCGCAAACCGAAAAATCAGATATGTTTTGTTTACAATAAGTATTCGGGCGGGGACTTAATGTGACACCGCCCAAAATTCGTGTCTCAAAAGGCACTTCACCCCTTTGTGTAAAATTAAATTTCCCAGCAACAGGACATTTAATCGGAACTGGATTCTTCTTTAAATATAAATCATACTTCCACTTGACTTTGTTCTGGAATTGAACCCATGAACAAACTGTGCTAAAATCGTCCTTAATAACAGCAATTCCACGCCTATAACGAATCACATTGTGATGTTGGGGCACAAAATCGAAGCAAATGTAATCCTTTTGACTGAAAAAAAACTTAACAGATTAAAAAAAATGAATAATGATACCACTTTTTACCATCCATCAACGGTTAACCGTGCCATCATTACACGCGAGTCTCGTTGCTCTCTGCACACGTAAATAGTGCGCCGATAACGGCCCTCATCTGGGTACCATGTTTCGATAATATGCGTTTCATTTATATATATGTCAGCATCAATATTCGCTGTGTTTATCCATTCGCCGGAAAAGTTCTGTGGCAATCGGCAACCCGGTGTTACAATCTCAGACTTGACTGAAAATCAATAAAATTATCAACCTCCTGAAATCAAAGCAAATTCGATTATCTTTTACCGGGTTTTATGTGTAATCTTTCCGGACTTTTTTCAACTGTCTTCAACGTATTGCATTCAGCCGTAATGGACACACCAATATAAAGATCATCGTCACGATTCTTCAAGAAGCACCGATACTTTTCGTCCTTTCTCGACTCCTTTGTGTTTGCCACAGCGAAAAAATGATTCTTCCCCACAAACCAATCACCCAGACAACTGTACTCCACCACTAAAAAAGAAACCAATTAACTGTTTAAATATTTGAATGTTGTAGACGATTCACACCTCCATCGAATGTGCCCGTCATTCCAGCACACTTCTTGTAAGTAATATTAAATTTCTGATTAGTAATCAAGAATTGAGAGCCGGGCGTTTGACAAGATCGTATCTGTGCATCGGGATTCCGACATTCCCCAGTGAATTTGAAACGATTTTGATATGCGAAATTCCACACACCCTCCAATGACGATCGACAATTAACTGGGACATAGTTCTCCGAGAATAGTGTGATGAATGGCTGATTTGTGTCCAAGGAATAACAGACACGTTCCAGTGTTGCTTCATGTTCAGGTAACGTTATACAAGAAGCTGGAAAATAAACACAATCAATAAATGCTTACAAATGGTGAAATAGACAACGTACTCTCCATTTTCTCTAAAACGTTTACAGTGCGAACAATGAACTTAACACAAGTGTAGCATCCCGTATCCTTCTTGAACAGCATTGTATAGTTGACATGAAAACTGTCTCGGATGTCGACACAAGTGCCCCGATTCGTCATTGTGGTGGCATCTAGTTCTGTTAAAGTATTTCGACTCTCCCAAGAGAACCATGCTCCTCTTATTATGACCGGGACTGAACAATTAAAGGCACTGCATTCGGCGACTGCAATGAAAACATTGAAACAGACTGTTTGTCTCGAAAGCTCTATTTACTTACGCATTGATAAGAGACATATTAGAGATAATATCCGTATAGTGGAATGTTTTGAATTGGACGGAGGAGGCATTTTGGTAATCACATAAAGGCACTTTAAAGGGAGCCTGGCACGCCCCAAACTAACAGAATTGTTGTTGACTAATCGTTATTTCTCTTTAGGTTAAATGAAACATCTTCCAACAACCAACAACACTTCCAATCATTCTGTTAAATGTACTTTTACTTAGTGTTAGAGTGAAAGTTAGCCCATAGCTAGAGATTTAAGATACAGAGGACACTAGTAGTACGGATTTTCTTGTGGAAATGGGAAAACATTTTCCAGGACAATTCATTAAATAATATAACGGGAAACAATCGCTCCCATTTTTCTTAACTCTTTTATTCATCCAGCTTTCAAAGCGCATTTCTTAAAGTTAACAAAAAATAAAGTAGCATAGGAACTACACGCTTGAATATTTAAATATTGTTGAGTAAGTTTTCCAATTGTTCGGAAAACTGTTACAATCTTATCGGATGGTCTTTGTTAAGCGCTTTCCAATCTTCTGCTTCTTCTTAACGTTCAGACTTCATAATATTTTGCGTTTTTCGCAACATCTTGCAACTCTTTGAAATATAAAAGGATACATATACGAATGGCTCTTATCCTTATAAACAAACTGAAATAAATATAACTTTGATTTCGTTCTCTCGGCAATTGTTCATAGAACAAGATGGGCAGAAGAGATAAAAGAATGTATAAGAATAACTATCGTAAAATAATAGCTTTAACCTAAGGCTAAGTTTTCCCGTATAATTTAACATATAAAATATTACACTCTTACAAAGGTATGCTTGAAAGGACTTTGCTTTTTCAACGATGTTAATAACATGAAGGATGCTGCATATTATTTTTCCTCTTAGACGCGTTCTGCCAGTTGTATGCCTTTGGTTGAATAAATTTCGGAAATTCGCATATCGACACGCACTTTTTGGCGCGTAAAAATGCGAGCGGGAATATTCCACTTAAACACGCAACTATAGAGTGGTTTAAATTACTAGAAATGCTACTGTTATTGTATACTGTTGACTAGATTTTGCTTTTATAGTAATTAAGTTAAATTCCATAGAGTTTAAGAATTATATGAAACAAAGGTTTCAGTATAGTTTTCTTGTTGGTAGCTTTTGCACAAAGGACCGAAATAATTGCATAAAAAACAACAAATATACTTACTTTACTCTCGTGCTAAGTTTGAAATAGAATAGTAGTTTTCAGATACGGGTACATAGAAACGAACATTTTATGGAATTAAAAAAGTCATAAGAAGTATTGTCGTGTATGGAACAAAGCGAAGTTTCTTCGCAAATTGACCGAAAATTCTCCGAATTACTAATAATATCTAAAGTTTATAAAATGAGATATTTTTAATCTAGTTGAAAATGCCTTTGTATCCTCTATCAGAGCTCTGTGATCTCTTTAGTTTACATATTCATATTCTGAATGATTATAACTTACAGTTATAAGTGAAATAAAAGAGACGTTAGCGAAGACGTTGCCGCAATTGAGCAGTCAATTTTCATATAATATTCCTTTCGTTCGTTATCTATTATTATTGCCAACAATATACTTAAGGTCATTATTTTAATTTGAAATCATTAGAGAATATTCTAAAGACACTTTCTTGTTTCGTTAATGATTTGTGGGCTCACTCTCATTACTAGTTATTGTTCATCGAATTCTATGTATTCCTGCATTGTATTAGGATATTGAATGGCTGTAGATGGAAATAAGACGACGGGGGTGTCGTCTCTCGAACAATTGTAGAAAATGCATCAAAATTTCGCCTTTAATCCGGTTTAAGACTATAGAATTAATTGTACAGTTTCAAGTGGAAAAGAAAATTGCTACTTTTATGCCGCAGAGAGAGGAATCAGCATTGATTTTCTCTAGCGAGCAATAATTCAATGAAACAATTAGGACAGCAGAGCCTTAAACCGAACAAGTTATATGACAAAATGACATAAATCATTTAAGTGAACAAAAGATAGGTACACACACAATTAATCACCGGCGACGTAGCACATATCCTTACAAATAGGTAACCAAAGGGTGAATGGGTGTACGGGAAAGGGTTGCGTTCATTTCGACCAAATGGCCAATTTATTAGACGATTTAATGGCTCATTTCAGGTGGTGCCTTATTAGAATGAAAGACAAGCTGAATTTCCCTTCCCCAGTTTTAAAACCATCCTCTTTAAATGTTCCGAAAAAATTTCCATAAAATTACAAATAATTAAATTATATCAAAATATATTGCTCCCCCGAGTAGCATTTCCATTTTCAATGTTTTCCCTCTATCTTGTGTGCGCCGGTTTAGTGGATGTACGTAGATATAATAAATTTTTAAAAATAAAGAATAATATTGTACGAATATGATTATTTGTTTGGTTGAAATCAGCATTTCTCGCTATTGTAAAAGTTTACAGGCCCTTTGGGAGGCCAGTTTTAACATCACTCCCATTTCGTAATTTATTGCTATTCGTTCCCCGTTTCGCTGTGTGTTCTTTTTTTCACTGCATTATATTATAGAGCAGTGAAATGAAAATAGAAGTGGAAATGGGATTAGAATATTCGGTCGGCGAATTACCGGCCTCATTCTTTGGAGACACAACTGTTGTATCAGTTGGAGGTAGTGTACTTCGGTATGCAGACGACATTCCTCATTGAAAAGAAAATTATCCGATGAAAATTGTTGATAAAATATTGGATTTCTGCGGAGAGCGCGTTCTGCATGCGAAACTGATTACATTTTAATTGGTTTCAACTTGGGGAAGAGATTATGTTTCATATACTTTGAGGAGGAGGTATTATTAATGAAGAACTCGTTTAAGACCATATATGAACGATTCCTAAGGCACCTGGAAAGGATATCGAGCAAAGACACTGTTTGCTGAAAGACATTTTTATTTTATTGTTTTGAGTCGTTTTGTCTGGGTATTTGACTAATTAGCAAGCGCGGAACTTACCTAAAATCTTTGAAACGATCCCTTAATTAAACGTTAGTTTTATTAGCAAAAGTTATGATTACTTTAAACAGGACAGAGAGAAAAATGATTTGAAAAAGTGTGGAAGACCTCATTCATTAACTTGCATTTAATTAAAACTTACTGTGTTTATTGTGTTGGAAAATTAAGGATTGCTTCTTAATAGGCTTCAATATTCCTTCCGTCAACACATTTCTTGATAAAAAATGATGACCTAATTATGGTCCCTGATAAATTTTCATGTTTCATTAGTCCGAGAGTATTTTAATTAACTCACCGATACAGTTTTAGAACGATAGAAAATTTATCAAATAAATAATTCTTCAATATATCAGATTATTAGAAGAAAAAATTGCGAATTGACATTGATAAAGTGCGGTACATTTTTATGACAAAACAACTTATACGGAAAGATGCCTTTTTCAATCCAATCATGTGAAAAGTTGAAGTTAAAGTGAAAATTTATGTCATTTCAAATGAAATAAGGAAAAATAGCGTAGAGAGATGTGGCAAATGCCAAGAAATTGCTGGAATTACACAGTAGAATTGGGAACTGTAAAGAGAAACGTTGTTTTTACTGGCGAATTAAAACCGAAACAATCCTTTGAATTGACAGAGACACACAAGATCTTTTTGGTGGTATAAAATATTTGCATGTTCTCCAATCTAATTTACAACAAGCACATCTAAAATTCAAGTAGTGCAATAAAATAATTAACCCCTCTTAGACGAAGGAACATCAGAAACTACTGAATAATCTATAATAGGAGGGTGTATGTTGGTATAATAAAAACGGTTTACATCACTAGACCGTAACCGTGCTGCATCCCTAAGTATGCACTTTGAAAGTTACACTTTTATTCACAAACACAAAATCCACCCCTTTCCGAAAGGTTATACATGTATGTTTAAGGATACAATTTCTGAGTTCATTAAAATTGTAGTGTTTCGCATTTAACACTAAGTCATTGGACTAGACAAGGGGGGCGGTTTTCACAATTTTCGATAGAAAAATATAGTGTCACGTTAATTTTGTAATCGTGATTTGGAGTGAGGCCAGTTTTAGAAAAAAAATTTATAACAGCTGGTAGGTGTAGTGGTTTCAATTAATAATAAAAACAACTACAAACAAAATTCTCTCCTCTCTCTCCTTGCATTTTAATGAATTTATTAGTGTCGTAATAAATTTGTCCCCAATTTTTAATAGGAGCCATCCATTTAACCTTAGACCATTTATAAAAGTTTAGTCATAATATAATTTTCAAATTGGATCTAAATAGCAATAAATTGATTCCTCTTTCCGTACTCACAGCTATTGTTAGAATGTCGGATTTATTTTATCAATTAAAAAGCACTCACTTCGTTTTGCATTCGAACTGTATGCGCGCGGGGGCGATGGGTGGATTTTAACGATGAAATTTATAATAAAAGGAATGAGGTGGAGATAAATATATTGCGGAACAATAACGAGGAAATTCGTTGTTTAATTTCAATGCCGAACGGCGAATAGGAACAGTTTTTTAATAACAAAACGTTGTCATTTATTTTGTGATGTTATTTTATTTTGGTTCTGTCCACTTTTTTCTTAATTTTCGTTTTATTTTTATATTTTTGTTCAAAGCAAATTGTCAGTTTTAACTAACTAAGCAAATCATTTCTCTGTAGGTATAAAGATTATTAAAATAACAGAAACAAACATTTTTCATTCAGTCACTTCAAGTTTGATAGGAAAACTTGGAGTGAATTGAAACAATTCTTTAGTTACAAAACACAAAACAATTATTATATAAGAGGTATTTTAAGAATATACTGCATTAGACATAATTGAGAAATAAACGCAATACTGTAAAAGAATCGATCGAAATTGTTACTAATATTTACATGGTGTATTTTTCTTTAAGGTATCTATTGATTAGTTAATTTCAGATTTAATTTTGTACACATGTAAACATTTACTTTAACATCAATTTTCTTTTTATATCCATTTATATGTGGCCAATAATAACCACATAGTTTTTCTTCTTTACTCCATTTTCCTAAGAGCATTTTTGTTAAATTTAAATTGATGAACACTGATATCATTTTTTTTGCAAGGAAGACATTACATAAAAATATTATTATTAAAACGTTTTTCTTACAAAATATAATAATATAATACTTCAAGTTTCTTTTTCAGGGTATTATTAATATATATATTGTGTGCGTTTTGAGGTATAATAAAAAATGACACTAAAAGAAAACTCTTACAATTCGTATTCGATGTTAAATATCCTGTATGTGATATTAAAAATTTGTTAAAAATTCATACTTTATTGCTTTTACCAATATTAATTAAATAAATAGTTCATTACATTATTTTTTGTTTTTCTTTTTAATTGGTCAAGAATCTAATCTTCTATTTAAAAATTACTCTCATCTAAAGTATAGTGATTGTATTTCGCTACAAAATTCATTCAAATTAGTTATTCACATTGAGACTTAATAATTACTTACTGTTTTTTTGGTTTAACATTGACATTTAGAGAACATTTATTCTATGCTTTATAGGAAAATTTTCACTAACCACATTGTAAAAATCTGTTAAGTTCGCTATATAGCTGCACAGTCTTTAAAAACTTAGTTCCTTGACGGAGGTACAAAAGTGTATCTTAAATGACTTTCGAAAATAAATCAATATTGGTTTATATTTTGATGACGATGTGTGTGCATTTAATAGCTGCCTAGTCTCTCTCGAATCCGCACACAAAAAACCCACTTAATTCTCTCTAATCGAGTCGATTGTGTGGTTCTTGACTAGATTTGTTCATTTTATAGGATGAAATCAAGTTCGCAACGAATAAACGAAACTAATTAGGTGGAATATCGAGGAAGCTTACGCTATTTAGGCTCCCTTGGTTCTTTACAAAAATAAATAAATCATCTTAAATAATAATATTCACACAATTGTTTTTTCAGTTTTACTTATCTAAAATTGTATCTATCACACTCGTTTATGTCACTGATGCCGTTGTTTTATTCATAAGTAGATTATATAAAGAAAAATGTCTATTATTTACAGGCTCTACACAAAAAACATATACAAATATTTTTTATAGTGTTTTCTTTTTTGGTCTCTTCCAACTAGTAACCGACTTACAACCCAACAAAAATTTTCTTAAAAACTCGTGGTTGTAAGTCGACTACTAGTTAAATCTACTCAAAGACTTGATCCGAACTCCGAACAACGTCTAGCATCATGTTTCAAATACGTCTCTGAATAGATACTTCTTGTACGGTCATCGTACCGTATCGACGGTCTACGTACATCAAACGTATCTAAATCAGATGGAGGCCGACGGCATAAACTACAAAATGCACACTGTAAAGTGTTTTTAAATGCCTCCCTAAAGTCTCTATTGAAGTAGGCATAAATGATGGGATTTAGTGTTGAATTGAAATATCCAATCCAGAAGACAATGGAGACGACGATCTCGGGACAGTAACATGTGGTGCATAACGATACACTGTCGTACCACAAGAAGAACGGCAGCCAACACAAAATAAATGTGCCCATAATAATGCCCAGGGTTCGAGCCGCTTTATGTTCCCGTTTCATTTTAATAATGTTCCTCTCCTTCGTGGGCGTATGATGAATGTCTTGGTTCACTTCGTGCAACGTTAACGTCTTTGACGAACCACCGGAATTGGACAGCATATCGCCGTTGGTGTTGTTTTGGTGTAAAAGTAGCGCCGCACCGTGCCGATTGAACATCTCCTTCTCTTGCCTATTCGCCTCTCTGAAAATCGCCAAATACATGAAGATCATAATGGTGCATGGGATCCAGAAGGAGATGCTGCTACTGATCACTGCGTACGGTTTGTTAACAACAAACTCGCACAAATCGGGGTTCTCTTCGCGAAATTTTTGGTTCTCTTCGGTGGTGTACCAGCCGGCAAAAATCGGTAGGAAGCTGATTAAAGCCGGACTGATCCATGTGTTGGCTATCATTAGGGCGACGACACGCTTAGTCATGCTGATTGTGTATTTAAGTGGTTTCACAATTGCATAATAACGGTCCACACTGATACAACATAAATGTAATATGGAAGCTGTGGAAAAGTACACATCTAGTGAATTCCATACATCGCACATAAAATAGCCAAACAGCCAACGTCCAAATATTTGTACACTTGCATTGAAAGTCATTGCAAACATTGCCACTAACATGTCGGCGAACGCTAACGAAATCACGTAATAATTCGTTATGATACGCAACTTACGGTGCCGCATCACGGACACAATCACTAGTAGATTACCAAATATCGACACTATTATTATGGAGCCCATAATGGTAGCTTTTATAAACAACACCAGGGTGTCTGTCCATTCTATATCACTGTCTTCGGTGAGGGATGGATGAGGACTACTAACATAATACGTCAGATTTAGTTTCGCCATTTCTGGTCTCTGTGTTTTCCACTTGTTTTTCCTTTTTTTTCCTCAGGATTAATTTACATTATTGACGGTGTGTATTGTGAACAAGAATGCATGGATTTTTTCGACTGTAGCAGTGTAGATTATAGAGTTTAATGATAACATGAATTGTAACCGTGCCCATTGTTCCTATTATAAAATAGAATAGATATAATGGACGTGTATTGGTGTATATAGTTTATGTAATCAATGATACATTGAAATGTGGAGAGAATTGTGTAGTTTGGATCTTTGTCGATTTAGATGGAGACAACTATTTCCACTATGAATTGCTTGTTGTTTTTAGGCCTCCATTCATTCGCTTTGAATGCGACTGGTTAACGGCATCTGAAAATGAAATGATAAATATTATCAGTTGATGTGTATGAATATAAATTCACATTGCTCTTTTTTATAGTATAATTATTAATAATCATTATTAGGTAGAAATATTTATAAATGTAATAAATAAATTATTATTTCAATACGTCAGAATTATTCGTGCGCAAAATGTACTTATAATGTACTGTTATTTAGATTTGGAAATAAAATTTTCCATGTGTGTGTGTTTTTAATTTGTTGTATAAATATTTGCCAAATAAAATGACATATATTAATTTTGCAATAGATTTACCGGGAGAACAACGCAGGTAATTCTGAGTCTCTCTATACGGTGAACTTCAAATGGGCGCATTAATAATAATAACCCGCTGTTCACTAATTTAGTCAGAGAAAAAAAAAGCATAAACAACTTATACATATGTAATTCGTATTTGCTTATGTTAATAAGTTGTATCTGTGTAATAAGAGAAAAACTGTATTTTTTATAAAACAGAAATGTCTCTGTGTTCAATTAAAAGTGAGGACATTCTTTTTAAATGAGAGAGGAATGGAAAAAATTGTGCGCGTTTTTGTAAGGACGCGCAAAATACATTGTAATTAATTTACATTAAGATAAAAGGCCAATTAAATGGGCTGGTGTCCAACTGTCAGCTGAGTATAACTGAACTGTTAAAGCTTTTGACTTGCAGCTTGTAATTGATTAAAGTTGGAGGCCGATTTAAAGAAGCGAGCTAATGGCAAAAAGAGTCATATACACATTTCCATATATGTATATGTGTGTGCACAGAGGTGGGCTTATAATCCGATTTGTGGATGGACCAATTTAGAGATAATTTAAAAAATTGATTACAGCATGTTTGATATCTTGTTTTACATGGAAGTGAGTTCCACTGTGCATAATATTGTTTAGAATGGCGCATTGCGCTAATTCTAACGGTAACCGGTGTAGGTAGAAGCTTTAAGCTTTAATCGGAATATTTCTCTAGCAATGATTTTAGAAGAAAATGAAATGACATTATTAAAACTTAGATATAATAAAAAATTTATTATTGGAACGTGTCTCTTTTTTTCTTTTCAAGCGCAATAACAAGAAGAAAATGTAAATGCGATTTTTAGTTTAAATTTACATTTTAAATTGATAATTCATCCTTCGTTAATGATGGTATTTAAATATTTTTGTACATTTTATTCCAGTAGAGATTGCTGAGTTATGGAATAATTGTGAAGTTATTTTTAATTTACCTACAACAAATATTATAATTAGAGATAATTGTTAATAATATTTTTATTTCAATTACGAGTATGCAGTTTTCATTTATTATTTTTGTATTAATATTTAACTACATATATACTTTTTATGATTGTGAATATGGTGGAGGAATTTGAACAACACAATTTTTTACCCTCAAAGGTCAAATTTTACTTTTTACAGAATATTTGCGTCTTTTTTGAGCCTATTCGTCGAGTTTTATTTCAGAATGTGTTTGAAAAATTGGCCCAGTATTAAAATTAGACTAAAAACAGAGGATTACTCAGGAATTTTGAATTTCGTATTTGGTTTTATTTTAAAATTTTTTTATAGGTATATTTCCATCATATTTACACCAAAAATACAAAGCTTAAAAACCGCAATACATCAGATAAATCATTAAAAAGAAAAATTCTTCACATTTCTATAAAATATTTTGGTATAAATCTCTGTTGTTGAAATCGTTCTAATTACAGTCTCACTAGAAGCCACTTATACCTTTAATTACGAGTTCAAGTTTGTTTGCAAACCACTTCACTTATGTAAGAGGCACGTAAATGTACTTTGTTTTATGTACCTAAATAATCAGAAGAAATTTACCTATAAGGTAATTTATTTGAAAAGTAAAGCCTGTCTTTTCAAGATTTTCCTCAACAATCCACTCAGTTATTTACCATATTTTAAAGAAGCAATAATCCATAAATGTTTAGAAGCTAATCGAGAGAGGATGATTATTCATTCTCTTTTTGTCGGAGAATAATAAAGCAAAAATGCTTTTGCTAAATATACTTACATATAAATACAGACTAAACCCTGTTAAAGTTCTTATGGTTAATATTGATGTGTCCTTTGAATGCAACGTTTAAATATTATATATTGAATCAATAAATTGGTAACTCAAAGCTATTTTCCTAAGTCGGTCTCGCTTTGATAATTCGCGATACAAGTTCCATATTACAAAGTGCAATTTAAAATTTCCATTTGATTGGCCAGAGTTATAATAAATCGTTCTTTTCATTCAACAATTTTGTGTACGTCATTTGTAAGAGGATATTCAATGTTGTGGTTAGATAAAATCCCACTAGATCTTCCAGATGGCTTTATGTAATACTATCTTGCTGTAATCTGGTCCAGTCCTTTTATAAAATCCTTATTTTCCTTGATAAAGTTGAGGAATTTCATATAATGCGTAATTTAGTGCACATCCATTCCCAAGTCCTTCTCTGTTCTATTTTATGTAGAGGAAAATAACATAAACTGATTGGGTTACAATTTGTAGTTTCAGAGAAGTTTTCAGTTTGAGGAAAAGCGGACCGATTCAAATTTAATTAAAACCGACCCAAACTACTAGTTTTCCGTAATAATGATCATATTTACGTTAATTCTGAAGACTATGTACATACATTTACATGATATAAAAAAAAACTAATGCAAATTATTTTGCCATTATGTGTCTTTTTACTTACACCCAAACCTAATTAAATTATAATCTGTCATTTCACATTTATGATGCTTTTACATTTAATATGGAATGAAAATTGTGTTGAAAAATATGAAGTGTAGGTACATAAATCGATTATCTCACCAAATATGGACAAAAATCATGGGGTTTATTTGTAAATGTTATTTCGAAAAATGGGACAATGCTAATTACGTGCTTCATTGTTTACTTAAATAAATATACGCTGTGTTAATTAACTCTCTCCTTCATATAAAGACTACTTATCTATTGGAAAGGGTGGTTTGTATACAAAATACAATAGAAACTTTTCCTAAACGAAAGTATAGATAAACTGATATTTATTGGAAATTGATTCCGAAACCAATGCAGTTTGTGCATTAAAACACTGTCACATTTAACACGTCATCGTTATTATAAAGTGTTAATTAACAAGCTAGTTTAATGCTCGCTAAAAAGTTGAGCACTAAATTTAAGTATGTATTTTATAGCGGTGTTAATAATTTCTCTCACGATAATCAGATACCGAAATGCATTTAATAAATGTATGAGTAATAGACGTGTATAAATTTTTTATGAAACAGTTTGCCCAAAAGGTTAATAAAGAGATCCACATTCGCAAACTCAAACGCAAACACATCGTTTTATACTATAAGGGGTGTTAAAATAGTCCTGGATCGATAAATGACTACTATAGGTAGATTTTCTTATAGGAAATTTAAATGTTTTCAATATATTAGTAGTAAACATGCTGTTATATAAATAAATGCACACTAATGTAGTAATAATTATTCACGCAACATATCATGTACAACGATACATATTATTATTATCATTACGCTTTATACACAGGAAATAAATGATGAGAAAACTGGTAATATGAAAATGGATGTTGGAGTTGGAGTTTACAAAGGAAGGTCAAATTTGTAGTAAAAAATAAAATTAGATGTTTAGATGTATGTATTATGTAATTATTACAAGTGTTGTGTATGCATTAAAACCAATAAAAGTCCACTTAAGTGCGAGTTGAGCGCGCTTTGTTAATAAAAATAGTCTATTTTTGAACAATATCAATAAAATCGAATATGTATCCAGTTTTATCCACTAAGGACAATTTTTTGCATGTTTAATACAATAACATTTTATTAATTGGTTATGCCAGTCGTCATTTTAAAAATATATCAATTGTTGGATAAATTATTATGACATTGCAAATGATACATTGTGTGTAAGTATACATATAAGTTCATTTAACATGTTACATACATATACATACTATATGACACACATGTATACCAGTAAATATGAGCTTGTGTAATTTGGTTGCTCCAAATACGCGTATTCATTGCAATAATTCGCATATATTCAATGATTTATTCTTCATGTCAGAGTTATTATATCGAAGAAATTCGTATGCCAAAAATTCCTCTATGCAAAAAGGTAAAATACTGATATATTAGTGCACAATTTTATGCACAAATTTTCTAGGTATTCACACACAAATTTATAAGCTGTGCAAGTTTCAGTTCTCTGGCAGTGTGCCAGACAAATCTCAATGTCCATTTTACACCCAGAAAAAGTTGTAAGGTTTTTCCATTCTACTGTTTGCTGTTTGTTTCTGTTAACAAATATAAATAATTCTTGTTTGCACCAACCACTATCACTATCATCTGAAATGACATAGAAACGTTCGCTCAAGTGGAGGACAATTTATTTTATGGTGCCACATTGACTTATATTTATGTTTAACGTAGAAAAAGTGCCTTCGAATGACTAAAGTAATTTGGCAAGTGATCCCATATCCTAGACTAAATGCTTCTAAATAATAATAATATTTACAGCTGTCTTTGGCTTCTGTTGCTGAAGGATTTTGCTATGAGCCTCTGGAAAGCAATGCGTTGCTGTGTAAAAGGATGTATGTATTATAGCACACCCACTGATGATGACATATATCAAACAAAGTTGGTAATTAAACAACTTTTTGAAATATACGTTATAATAAATGTACAGCATCAAAAAGGTTTAAAGCTTTGCAATGATTTTTTTTACTTGACTATTTCATGTGAATACATACATGTTATATAAAAATAGTTGAACATTGGTCAAAAAAGGCGTGTATATATGTGCCCAAATCACTATATTTCTTCGCTAAAATATGGTTTTGCTATTTAGTACACGTATATAAAAGTTTTTATTACATCATCAGCTCTCCAAGAATAGGAAAACATTCGTTCAAGTTTTAACCTTTTAGAGAAGTGTTTTCTAACTTGTACACAAACCGTGTATACTTGTATTACATTTCATAACAACATTCCCCGCCAAATAAATCTAATTGCGACAGTTAATAACTCATCTCTTATGTGATGGACGCTTTTCTCGTTTCTTCTAATATCCATGGATACAATGTTTTGTAAATGTATACTACATTGTTATACGTATCTCGAACATTTTCTTTAAAATAACAACCTAATCCCCTCGTCAACTTCACAACTAGGTGTATATAGAGAACCATTTAAAGACTTTAATACCGTAGCTAAAGTTAGAAATTTGTCCGCTTTCTTTGCTTCGCAGTTTGTTAAACTAAACCTCTTCTTTACTATAACACGTACCGACAACCCTATACATGTATGAAATTCACAATTTAATTAAATAATTCGGTTTCCACTTGGAAAAGTAATTTTTGTATGGTACTCAAAAGATAAACCGTTTGATGTGCAGGTGGTAAAAAAACGCTGTGCGTAGGTGAATAAATGTATTTGGATTTGAAAGCTGAAAAACTGAGCTTTCAAGCTCATTTGATGAGTATTTGTTGGTGAGTGCAATCGTTCCCCATGATAGCTAACGATTTTTCAATTTCCTGTTATTGCTTTAATTAACGTATTTTGTCCGATGTAGTGCAAGTTTTTGGGCCTTTTTGTGCAAGCTAATACCGCCGGCCGGCTGTAACAATATTTAATGTTAAATTTGATAATAAATCTACATCAAATGGGTTATCTACCTGGAAAAAGGCATATAGACATAAAAATGTAATCTTACACTGTTTTTATGGCAATTTAAGTGGATTTTGAAACAAAGTCTAATAAGAAATATTGAGTCACGAGAGCGAATTTATATATTTGCAGGTGTTGTAATAAAAATTGTAAGCCTCCCATATTGATTTTAGTTGCAATTTATAATAACTATACATTTTTGTGTACTTCACTGAATATGTGTTTGATAGAAATCCCTAAATACATATACATAATTGATCGGTATATGAAATAAAATATTCATTGTAATATAATGCAGAAATAGTGTATAAAAATGTCAAAATGCTCATATTTATGGCCCTTTTCCTCTCTTAATAAACAGATTTGGTTCACTACAAGTTATTTATTGCAAAATAGAAAATAGAGAGCTTTCGAGTAAAAAATTCTTTCGTCAACTCTATTGAATATAAAAATGTTAAGATAGTACGCGGCGTGTTTGCGCAATTTCATAAACCAAATAGTATAAACATGTTCGCAGCTTTAATTATGTGAGTAATTACGAATATTTTCAATTTTTTAGTGAAGACGCCGTACTGTGGTATTTAGATTATGGCACAGTTTATACAAAAACTAAACGAATGTAATGCATTTAATTTGAAATTTGTCGAATTTTTACTATCCAACTCGTTTTGTAGGAAATTATTTCAAGCGATTCATATGCCATTTCCGAAAGTTTTCACTTAAATTTGTTTCTCTGACCAAAATCCCACGAGGTTTATACAAATGTTCCTATAAATGCCGAGGCGAGTTATATTTTGAATGGGCATATTTGGCAACGGTATATCTTTTTATATAGGTATAAGCAATCCAATCAGGAAAAATCGAAAATATTTCAATCGTAAAACGAGCCCCAAAAGTTTATAGACACAAAGTCAGAAGAGCGAGGAAAAATCGTTACACTAAACTGTTATTATATGGGATGGGTGGGTATCATTTAATTGATCTTACCTACATTTGAATCTTTTATAATTGTATTTACAAGTGTAATCTAATTTGCTGCCTCTTTGATTTGTATTTTTAAGCCTGCCTTGTAATTTTTTTTTATTCAACGGAAAAAACCGTTTCGCAAACGTGTGACAGCACGAATAAAACAAAACGCTCTAATAATTTTAATAAAGTTGAAAGGAAACAAATCGAGACAAGTCCCAGTTCTTGATATATTTACAGCAATCATTTTCGTAACTTCATATTAAAATTACCTCGTTGAAAACTCAATAAAACCACAACATTAGAGCGTATAAGATTTGAAAGAAAATTACCCACATTTCCGTGTGCCATATATCAAAGTCACAAAATCTAAGTTATGATTATTATACTAGACAGGGTAGGAAGATATCTCACGTATTGTTCCTTTCCCTGGAAATACCTGGATGAAACGCGAACAGCACGGTAGACAATTGAGTTGAACGATTTTTTCATATGCTATTATTATTAAGATAATTTCCACTCCATTTATTGAGCGTAGAGAACTAAATTTCTGTTTAATGTTATTTTAAAGAACACGCTCATCTAACCCCTACACATGTATACCTTACCAGTTTGAATTGAAACAAAGCTTCTATTTAGGTTCGGTGTAAATACAAAGAGAAACGATATTTTTTCTCTATTCGCTTTAAACTGTCCCATTATTTCGCCTATGATACGACCGAGTAATAAATCTGTTGGCTGAATGCGTGCCTGAGCCTTCAGGTTCCCTTTAACTTGTATGTTCGTGTGTTCAATTGTGGCTTATTTCATCCTTTCTTCAAGCACAGGACATCGTGTATAGAAATGTGTTTAGGTATGCACTTTTCCCTATGTGTTCTATTTGTCCGTTTAAATTTGATTTTGTGTGCAGTCGAAATCACGCTTCGGCACATTAATCAATAACATTTTTAATTAAACGAGAGAAAATGAAACCTTTCCTCAATGGTGTGGTTAAAATCTGTAGTTGACTTTTAATTACAGCTATATGCCTCCCTCTATGTAACCTTTGCCATCATCTACCTCGAACAATATATATTTTATATATAAAAATTAAATTAATTTTTCCTCCTGTTTTACCAGCGGGGAGCATTCTTCGGGGAAAGTTTTTCATATCTACACAATTTCCGATTCTATAACAACACACAGTTTTTGGTTTTAATGTGGTCAAGGTGGGGCTGCATGAGGGGTGTTTCACCTTTTTACCTTTCTATTGAGAAGAGTTTGTCACCCCCCGAAGGAAATTATTGCATAAGCCTCGAGGGCATCCCTTTATATAAACTTGTATTATGTCTAGAACGTGTGGGTATCGGATCGTCTATTTTAAATTAAAGGCAAGTGTTTCTATAGTTGTGTATTGTATACAAGCAAAGCATTAATATTCTATAATAATTAGGAAACATTGGCTTCCATTCGTTGTTCACCCTTGACAATAAGACTATCCGTTAATGGATCCCAGAGTATCAAATAATGTTTGCTTATGTGGGGTGCCTACACCTGGTGGGATTCTGAATTAAATATACACATATCCTTTCGTTCACATCGATGTATTTAAATACAGTAAGTTTTAAAAAACAAAAACAGGATAAAAATACCTTTATCTATACCTAATAGATACAATTCCAGGAATAATAGAAATAATTACTACTTACGTTTGTTGTGTTTGTTGTTGTATATCGCTCGAACGAACATCCTTGAGAGTCAGCTGTAAATAAGAAAAAAATTTATTCTATCGAAATACTGCTAATCGTGATTCTTATTAAATTAATCATATCAGTGGCAGGATATTTTTCAGACTCTAATGGTTGGTTAAGTAGGTAGGGTAAACTTGGTACAAAATACTATATAGATCAAGGCTTCATTATTATTACTGCAAACGCATTTAAATTTAGATTATGAAAATTTTTTCTTGGCTAAGAGACAAAATTTTATTTTCGTAAAAGACGCGACATTCGACATTATTCACACTCACTAAATTCTGTATTATATTGCTAGAATGTTGCAAATTGTATAAATAATTAAAATGTGAGAGAGAATTGAAATGGAATTGGAGGGATGGATCAGTGGCCGACTAATGTGCAATAGATTCCTCTACATTCGTATATTAGTTATTACAAATACAACAAACTATACACCTACAATGATGGTATTTGAAAGCAAAGCAGAGAGATGGATTTGAAGGGAAAATTGAAATTCGCTTGTTTCGATGAGACCATTAAAACACCATTATCTGCTAGCGTTGTACAGCAGAGAAAAAGAAAATACCCATACAAGTGATTCGTGTTTAATTGTGAGTAAAAATAAATATTACCAGGCAAGTGGGTAATAAAACGTGCTAATAAAAATTTGTAATTGAAAGTACAATACATTTATGACACAATTCGTTTGTGATGCACAATGGAAACCTTGAATAAACGACAATTATACAATTTGTAATAAAATTTTAATTTCTTTACTAGGTAATATACACACTTGGATGGGTGTTTATTAAGTTAACTGCCAACTCAGTCAACTAGAAAATTATTAACCCTAACAGAAACTAGAAGAGAGATGTGAGGAGAGAGGTTGAATGGAGAATAACGGACCTTTCATACAAATCATCCACTGTTTATCTTCGTCCACTCAAATAATTTGGCTTTTCCAAGCCACAAATACACACCCTATGTAACAGTTGTATATAGGAAACATTCATATACCTATATACATGCAAACAAGATAATAATGTAATTTGGTAAAGGCAACAGAACCGCAAAAACAAACAACGTTGTAAAACAGTTAATTCAACACAAGCATTTCAAACACACTCTTTTACCTATGCACAATTTAAATAAATCTCAATCCTATATAGAAACTAGTATCCTGTCGTCTGTGTTTCCAAAGAATTAAATTTAAAACCGTTAGTATGCAGAGTAAATAGATAATACATTTTCGTGTAGTAAAAAGGCACAGTCGAGTTAAATTCCTAATGAAAGTAATTAGTTGCAGAAAAACCAACCAAAAAGGGGAATTCGACTCTGAATGGATCGGCTGTATAAGGTGTATTTTCTCGTTTTGTTGGGACTATACATTGTCGGGAACAGAAGCAGAAAGAGATGAGGTTCATTTCGATTTAGAAGATTATTTGTTGAAATAGGTAGCGTGAAAAATTTCCCATTTTTATATCCCAACAATAAAAATTTGTAAATAGTGCAATAAACCAGATTATGGCTGAACAGAATAAGTTAGAATAGCATCAGCAGCAGGAACAGAATGCGACACTTTTATTAAAAACAAATAAATCTCAACTTACACAACACTGAACTGAATGTATGTAAATGACAACTTTTATACATAATATAAAAACGGGAAAATTTATACGTACATATGCTTATGAATTTTTAATAAAAAATATGTAAATACGCTCATCAGATTTTTATGATGATTCTTAATGGATGTGTGTCGTTTGAAGAATCCGGGGAACAGCACGCAGTTTTTGTTTTCTTTTTCCTAACTTTGTAACGTAAATTATAACGGTGTTAGGTTCTCACGCATAACTTATCCAAAATGCACATATGGCCCTCTTGATAAACACATTAGTCAATCAAAGGATACCTTAATAGTTTTCAGACGATATTTTTGTATGTTTAAGGGTTGAATCACTCAACTCGGGGTTGTACGCTTATCGCGTACATATGTATATGCAGGTGCCCAAGAGTGTTAAAGAGTCTAACCATGCAAGTTTAAGATGTTATTCAATAAATTATGATACGTAACCACCACCACCCCCATAATGTTTACTACCCTAATAGTATATAAGAATTTGGAATAGAGTTAAGATAGTTAGTGTTAGAACAGAAGAGTCGCGTAACTCTCCATTTAAGTTGTATTCGTAATAAACAGTAAAATTCAAATTCGTCTTTTATTTAGACACAACATAAAATTGGCGCAGTCGGTAGGATACGCACATTGCTATCCAGAGTTATAAAAAAAAATATTTTTATAACTTTCGTTTTTACGATTCACTGGTCCTCGAACCATCCACGAAGAAAAAAAAAAAAGAAGAAGAAGATCCTAGTAAATAAGAAACCGCGAAATTGACTAATAAACCCGCGAGATCTTGGGCAGAGAAATTATAGTTAGTACGGAGATTCTGCCTACGAATCTGCTAGCTATAATCGTTGTATCTCCCGAGTCTGAAGCAGACAAGAAAGAAAATCATCTATAAACAATAAAGATCCTGTAAGTTCCCATTTTTTCTATTATATACATTAATAACTGATAAAGGAAAGCATTTTTATCAAAATGCCTGACAATGTAAACTCAACCGGTGAAGCTTCGGGTGAAGCAAACCAGGTACCTTCAAATGAGAGGCATTTTAGCCTTCAATTCTTATGCTCACTAATAGCAAAACCGTTTGACGGTAATAGATCAGAAATACATGAATTTCTAAGCAACTGCGAAAACGCGTTCAATTTCGCGTCCCCCAATCAACAAGATGCTCTCATGGCATACACCTTATCTAGGATTACAGGTAGTCCTAAAGCTCAATTAAGGGACAAAGAATACGACGATTTTAAAGAATTAAAAACTGTATTATTACAACTATATTCGGATAAAAAACATTATACGCAACTAATGGAGGAATTAAACACAATAAGACAAAGTCATAATGAAAACATTACAAACTTTTACAATAGAATAGACAAATTACAGACTCGAATTTTGAATTCGCTTAATGTTGACAATGATGATGAAAGAACAGGGCGTAACGCTACTATCAAAGAACTATCCCTACAAAGATTCATCGTCCATTGTAATCCGGAAATTTCAAAATTTCTTAGATGCAAGGACATCAAAACACTCTCGGATGCATTTAATTACGCTGTTGAAGAAGAGAGAATATATCAATTAAATAAACCAAACTTTAATAAAAACAATAGATCGAATTCAAAATTTTGTTCACATTGTAAAAAGACAAATCATACCACGGAGGAATGTTTTAAAAAGAAAAATTTTAATTCAAGTAAAAATTCTAATCGTGCCTTTAATAAAAACGTTAATCCAAGTTCAAGCACTCAATCAAATCTAAATCAAAACTTCTCATCCACTAATAAATTTTGCAACTACTGCAAGAAAAAGGGACACGTAATTGAAGATTGCTATAAACGTAAAAATAATTTAAACAGAAACAACACTACTGGTAACGCGAGAATAAATAACGCTAACGTGGATTTAAACGCAGAAGTGCCACAGATGACCGTCGTGTCTGTGGACAATCAGAATTAACTAAATTCGACGATGTAACAAAATGCTGTCACAATAAAGATATAAATTTCCAATTAAATCAAGATTATAACGAAAACAAAACCACTGTAAACTCAAACTCTTCTAATAAAAAATTGAGCCGTAAAGTCGAAATAAAATCGAGTAATTCGGACTCAGATAATAATAAAAATAATTCATGCCGAAAAGTCGAAAACGAATCGAATAAGTCGGACGAAATTAATAGTACATTGCGCAGTAAATTAAAAGAAAAATCAAGCTGCAATCCGTACAAGGAAGAGAGTAACAGTAAAGTAAATGGAAAAAACTATAAAATTAACACTTTCAGTGACAGACATTCAACAATAAACTGCTATTGCAATGAACAAAAATTAAAATTCCTATTAGATACTGGAGCAGCAGTTTCTCTAATAAATCAAAACGCATTTGAAAAACTAAAAGTACCTCTCGACAGAAAACGGGTAATTTCTCTAACGGGGATCAGCCAAAATGTCCCTATACGCACTGAAGGAACCATAGGTATAAATATAAGTTTTAATAATAACGAATCGGAACGTGTACCTATAGAGTTCCATGTGGTAAATAACATAAATTTAGAATTTGACGGTTTAATCGGCAATGACTTCTTTCGCCAACAAAAAGCCGTGATAAATTTCCAAGAAAACATATTGTTATTAAAAAACAATACCAAGACAAAAATTTCCAATCACAACGACAGTGAAGAAACAATTCTTACTCCGAGGTCGGAAACGGTAATCAAAATTAATGTGGCTAACGAAAATTTAAGAGAAGGGATTTGTCCTGAAACTTTTATTGCAGAAGGTGTTTATTTAGCAAAAGCGATCGTAAGAATTCAAAATGGATACGCTTTCACTACTATTTTGAACACAACCAACAAAATCGTTAAAGTCGAAAAGTTGAGAATAACTCTCCAACCATTTGACGTTGCTAATAGTAAAATTTTTATAACAAATGTGAAAAACGTTAATTTGGAAAATCGATTAAAACTGCTTAAAGAAAACCTTAGATTAGATCATTTAAACCCGGAAGAAAAACATTCCGTACTTTCAACTTGTAAAGAATACAATGATATCTTTTATTTACCTAACGATACCTTAACGTGCACCAACGCAATCGAACACAGCATCGTTACAACAACAGATAAACCAACAACTTCGAAAATATATAGATTTCCTGAAGTTCACAAGAAAGAGTTAAAAAAACAGGTTGAACAAATGCTTAAACAACAAATTATTAGACCGTCCGCTTCTCCATATAACAGTCCACTTTGGATAGTACCTAAAAAATTGGACGCGTCCGGCGAACAAAAGTGGCGTATTGTCGTCGACTACAGACAATTAAACGACGTAACAGTAGGTGATGCGTTCCCATTGCCAAATATCGAGGAAATATTAGACATGTTAGGACATTCAGAATATTTCACCACACTCGACTTAGCTTCAGGATTTCACCAGATCAAAATGAACGAGAAAGACGGTTCCGCCAGCAAAACCGCTTTTTCCGCGTTGAACGGACATTACGAATTTACTCGTATGCCTTTCGGATTAAAAAATAGTCCTAGTTGTTTCCAACGCTTAATGTCTGCTGCCTTGTCAGGACTATTAGGAATGCAATGTTTTGTTTACTTAGACGATATTGTTATATTTGCCAAAACTGTCGAAGAACACACGCAGAAATTAATCAGTGTTTTTGATAGATTAAGATTTAATAACTTGCTACTTCAACCTGATAAATGCGAATTTATGAAAAAGGAAGTCGCTTACTTAGGACATGTAATCGCACCTGATGGTGTCTCACCTAATCCGATTAAAGTCGAAGCAATAAAAAACTATCCACGTCCTGCGAGCGCAAAACAAATTAAACAGTTTTTGGGTTTAGTCGGTTACTATAGAAGATTTATTAAAGATTTTAGTAAAATATCAAAACCTTTAACTTCATTATTAAAGAAAGATATAAAGTTTAATTGGACCGAGGAACAAGAAAAGTCTTTCGAATCATTTAAAAACATATTAATGTCCGATTCAATTTTAAAATATCCAGATTTTAACAAAGAATTTATTTTAACTACCGATGCCTCAAACTATGCAATAGGCGCTGTTTTGTCACAAGGTAAGCCTAATGAAGATTTACCAATAGCTTACGCGTCACGCACTTTGAATAAAGCCGAATGTAATTATTCAACTATAGAGCGTGAGTTATTATCAATCGTCTGGTCAACCCAACATTTTCGACCATACTTGTTTGGAAGAAAGTTCATTATTTACACCGACCATAGACCGCTAACTTGGTTATTTAATTGCAAGAACCCTAATAGTAAACTGTTAAGATGGAGACTAAAACTCGAAGAATTCGAATATGAAATCAGATACAAACCCGGAAAAATCAATTCGAATGTAGATGCATTAAGTCGAAATGCAATTAACTATCTAAATGATAAATTAAACACTGAAACGTATAATCAATTCATTAAATACCATTATGAAAATGAATCAATTCCTGAGATAAATACAGTAAACGACAATATCCATACGCGATTTCCTAACGCTTTTATCTGGTCAAAAGACCTAGACGAATCTAATGTCAGTTTCAGTAATGTACAAGCAAATTATGATTTAGACAAATTGAACACAGATGAATTTTCTCTATATGACGTCATTAGACTCGAAAATGGAAAAAATGAAAGTTATTTGGTGTTGTCAAAACTAAATTCTTACGATAAACTCACATATAATGATTTATTTTATTCATTACAAAATTTACGAACAAAAATTGAAGAAAATAGTGTAAATAAAATATTCATAAAGAACCCAATCGAAGGTAATAATCCTCACTTAAAGCAAAATATGTTCAATGAAATGTTACACTTTTTGTTCAAAGATACAAATATAGAAATTACACTTGTAAATAAACCTAAAATTAAGCCAACTACAAGAGACGAGATTAAGAAGATATTCTTGGATAATCACTCTTCATCAGTATCAGGTCACTCAGGTCTCCATAGAACGTATAAGAGAGTGAAAGAAAATTATAAATGGCCAAATATGAAGAACGATATTAAAAGGTTAATAAAGTGTTGTGTTTCGTGTCAAACTAAGAAAACGGACAAAGCTAACAAATGCCCGATGGAAATTACGACTACGAGCGAAAGACCATTCCAGAGACTAGCGTTGGATATAGTTGGTCCATTAACATTAACAGAAAATGGCAACAAATTCATATTAACAATGCAATGTGACTTAACTAAATATTCCTATGCGGTACCACTACCAAATCACGAAGCAAAAGCAATTGCCGAAGAGTTTGTAAAATTCGTGTCAATATTTGGTTTACCGGAAACAATTTTAACAGACAATGGCACTGACTTTACTTCCAATCTTTTTAAAGAAGTAAACAAATTATTTAAAGTCAAACACATATTGAGTAGTGTATACCACCCTCAAACAAACGGAGCACTTGAAAGAAGCCATTTCACCTTAAAAGAGTATTTAAAACATTACATCAATAATCAACAAAACAATTGGGATGAATTTGTAAGCTTAGCAATGTTCACATATAATACCCATTATCATAAATCCACTAATTTCACCCCATATGAACTAGTCTTCGGAAAGAAAGCTCAGATCCCTAACAGTTTAACAGCACAACCGCAGTTCAAATACACTTATGACGACTATTACTCAAACTTGAAATTAAAGCTAAATAGGTCATTCGAAATCGCACGTGAAAATTTAATTCATAACAAAGAAAATTCGAAGAGATACTACGATAAGAAAAGTAAATCGAAACATAACTATCAAATTGGAGATTATGTGTACGTTCAGAATAATAGCTTCACCCCCGGACTTAGTAGAAAGTTACAAGCAAAGTACAAAGGTCCATTCGAAATAATAACAGTCAATAATAACAATACTTTCAAACTTAAACTAAAAGGCAATAAACGACAAACATATCATCACGATCTATTAAAACCCTTTGTTACAGATTCCGACAGCGAGAGTAACGAACAAAATGCTTAAAATAATTCTCTTCTCACTCCTACTAATAGTCTACTGCCAATGCGAAAATAATTACAAAATAACTGAACTAGGAGAAAACTCCGGGCTTTTCTACCAGCAAATCGGATATGCAAAATTGACTTCTGACGAATTTACCTTAATTTCTTTCGTTAATATAAGCGTTTACGATCAGGTATTAAACCTTATAGAAAGGGCCCACGCAAAATCACATTTCGTTTGCAACCTTGATTACAATTCGATCCATTTCCAAAGTAAGACTGAAACTAATCTTCAAGTAACCCATAAATGTAAACAACGAATTAATCGTGTTTCATTCGAATTAAAGAATCTCAAAGAGAAGTTCGAATCTATTAAACATTTAACGGGACACGGAGTTGAAAACGAAAATAAGAGAAAAAAGAGAGGTTTATTCAATGGGGTATCATCGGGTATCAAATGGTTATTCGGTACACCAGATGCTAATGATGCGCAGTACTACTCAGACGCTATAAAACGAATATCCCAGCAGAACCACGATGTGCAATTGCTTATGAAACAACAAATTCATGTTATCTCAGATGCAATAGACAGTTATAACAATTCCATATCACTATTAAAAATGAATGAAGCCAAACTAAATAAGAACATTCAAGTCTTTAACGATTTTTCAAATAAAACGTCGTTCAAAATTAACCAGTTAACAATGACTCAAAGTATAGAATCACATTTTTCGCAATTATACGTGCTATGCCAACATTTAGATCAGAAATTCGATACTGTAATTTCGACCATTCTATTCTCGAAACAAAATGTTTTACATCCGTCGATAATCACTCCAAAACACCTAAGAAATGAACTGCTTAAAATAAAATTACAAGGAGCTTTAGAATTTCCTATAAATCCTGAACATTACGACGAAATTTATAAATATACCACTATCTCGAAGTTAACGGTGATTTACATAAATAATGTTTTTATCTTTGCAATCAAAATCCCTTTAGTAACGAAAGAACTTTATCAGTTATATAATGTAATTCCCTTGCCAGTACAAGTTCCTAACAGTACCATTTATTCCTATATTGAACCGAAATTTCCTTACCTATTAATGAGCATCAGCCGTACATACTATGGGGAAATGAAGGATTTGACCACCTGCTTACAAGTACCTCCAGGAGACTTCATCTGCAGCCAGGTCACCGAGTATTTGCTAAAGGAACGATCATCGTGTGAGACTTTAATGAAAATCAATCCAACCGATAAAATCCCGGAAGTGTGTGAAACCCGGACTGTGAAATCTGAGTTGCAGATATGGCATCGAATTGGACCCAATGACTGGCTGTTTATATTGACGTTACCAACCCTAGCATCCATAACTTGTTCTGACAATGTACAAGGAATTGAGGACACGCGAATAAAAGGAGTTGGAATATTTAATATGAAAGGAAGATGCAAGTGTTTCACTTCTAGTGCAATACTCATTTCAAGTTCGAATCAAACGGCGAACTATACAAACTACATTCCGCCAATTAATATATTAGACGATGACTGTTGTTTCGAAAAACAAGAATTTCTAAAAACTGCGAATATGGACTCAATCAAGTTAGATGCAGTAAATCTAGATGGTTTAAGTCATGCTAAGCAAAAATTAGATCAATTCGACGAAATCTTGCAACACGAAATAAACCAACCGCTTGTATCACGATATTCACAATGGTATAACACTATTATTGGAATTTTCACTACTATTCTGATCACATTGGCACTATTCTGGGTATGCTGCAAATGCTGCAAATGTTGTAAATGCAGCGATTTAATTAAATGGTTCAGAAGAATTTTTCCTTCTGGCGAAACATGCAAAAACATAATTTGCATAAACAGTCATAACTCAGTAAGTTCCAGTTCCATACATTCTACACGAGATGCTAACCCAACAGGTTTAGAGATTGAAGATGACGAGGGAGGATTCCTTACACGGTTGTCTACAGAGTCCTTAAACCAAATCAGAACCGATATTAACTCAGCCCTCGCTTCATATTCAGCATCACCGAATCGACGTCCTGCTCTTAAAAAGTCAAAGATGTGAAGTGCAAAGTGAACCAAAAGCAGAGTTGTGAAATGTGACAGTGAAGTAGTTAGTACCTTGTTTTGATGAATTTTCAAATTTTATTTTAAGAAACCAAAATATGTATAAGTATTTTCTAAATCAATATTAGACACTTAAGTTTTCGAGGTTTAGATAAAAATTTGATTTTTGTTAAATTCATTTAAAAAATTTAACAAAAGACTTAAGGTGGGAGGTGTGTTAGGTTCTCACGCATAACTTATCCAAAATGCACATATGGCCCTCTTGATAAACACATTAGTCAATCAAAGGATACCTTAATAGTTTTCAGACGATATTTTTGTATGTTTAAGGGTTGAATCACTCAACTCGGGGTTGTACGCTTATCGCGTACATATGTATATGCAGGTGCCCAAGAGTGTTAAAGAGTCTAACCATGCAAGTTTAAGATGTTATTCAATAAATTATGATACGTAACCACCACCACCCCCATAATGTTTACTACCCTAATAGTATATAAGAATTTGGAATAGAGTTAAGATAGTTAGTGTTAGAACAGAAGAGTCGCGTAACTCTCCATTTAAGTTGTATTCGTAATAAACAGTAAAATTCAAATTCGTCTTTTATTTAGACACAACAACGGTGAACAGAGTTTAAACGAAAATATGGCAAATTTTTTCAAATTCTTAATTAACAGTGCTCTGCTCACGTAATCGGATTGTGAGAGTTTCAAATATAGAGAGAGAGTAAATCTGCCGTAAAAAATGTTTATTTTTAATGTTGCAACAGAAATTGCTTGCAACGGGAGCAGAAGGAACGTAGAGAAGAGAGTTTGGACAAAAATGTGTGAACGAATAATAAAGCCCGGGCTCTGATTGGTGTATTAAAATCGCTATCAAATTTAATTAGATATATATCTGCAGCATCGCAACTCACTGTATGTTCATTTCCTGTTCACATAAATAACATATATTCATGAGAATTCACAACTAACCTATATAGAGCCACTGAATATCAAAGTTTCAGGATATGAAGTCACATCCATTTCTATACGTATAAGTATTTGTAAAGTTCTACACACCTTCGAATGTGAAGAACAATAGTAAAAGCTCTTGTTCCACTCCCACGTTGCATTAAATGCAATACTCTAAATAAACTTATAACGTTGGATAGAGGGAGGCTTATCATCTGGTATCTACACCATACTTTCATTAATTAATTGGAAATTGAAAGGATTTAGAAGAGATCATACCTATTCGAATAAAGTACACGACGTGTAACTAAACCACTAAACTATTCGCACTAATCGGGATTGTTATCCAGCAGAATCCATGTTGGTGGAGGTGTGTATAACCAGGACTACAGGTAGAGTATAGTAAGTGGCATATTGATTACTAAAGAGGCAATTTCCAATTTCCAAATTGTATAGAATTTATTTGAAAATTGAAAAGGAAACAACGTTGTACGTGATATGCCTTCTCTTCCTAATCGCTTCTTATTTCCTCATTTCAACTAAATAAATTTTTTATAAAATCCAATTACTGTCTTGTATCTGTCAGGGAACGTGAACAAATTATAGAAGAAAATTTAAATATACTCCATTTGCATAGTATTTCCTTTGGCATTTAACAGAACTTATGAAATATTCACTCTGCAGACCAAGTCGATGATGATATTCAATCGTATTTCTGCTTATAATACAATTTTTCTGGTAGTAAATTGTTTTAACACGCGGAAATGTGTAATTTTGTTTGAACATGTTCTTGGTTTACAATTTGTGTTCTGTAGGGTAGTTTCTAATAATACAAGAAGTTATCTAATTTTTTGGGATTAAAATTAATTTCAGTAACTCTTTTAATCAAAAATTTACACAGGGTTTTTAAAACTTTTTGGCTCTTTACCTGATTTTTTTTCATTTATAATTTTTTTTTCTTTTTCTAATTTATAACGCGACTCTTCTGGATACTTTAACATTGAGTCAATTTCAGGCACATAATATAACAGGTCAGGCAATAAAAATGGCTTATGCATTGAAACAGGATGATGGTTGTTTACAGTTTTGTAGGACAAAGTGGACTCCCATGTTAAATAATGTTCCATATGTTTGACACACACGAAGATTTAAGTAAATAAAAACAATTAAATGTTATTCAAGGGTTGCGCTAATGTTGAATTTGTCGAAACACGTTCTACCAGTTTGTTTTCATTTATAAATTATGAAAACATTATGTTGGAAAACTATATGTTTATATGTAAACATGTTCTTTATTCATAAATCATTTATTAAGGACTAATAGAGTAAAAGTGCATAAATCATAAAAAGTGCATATACGAGTACCACAGAAAATAACATTCTGAATATGTTCATATTCAAATCCTTCATGTTTATATGTCGGTTGGGAATAATATATTTTAAAACAATGATAATTTACTGGTTTACTGACCGTTTATGGGCCATTTCTGTGCACACACACTGACCACAAAATGCTGAAAATAATAATTTTGTATTTGTGCCAAATAAACGTTCTCTTCTCTAACGAATTTCTGTTTGGTCAACTTCAATTATAAATATCAATATGTAAATGTATTATTGAATTGTTGCTCTATAAATCTATGGTTATTAAGACAAACAATTAATCATACGTAAAGTGTTTGTCATGAATAACATAAAAATTCGCATAAGGTAGCAATTAATTAATTGATAAAAATCTGATAGTTCTCTTTATTCAAATTGATTACACACAAGTTTATTGTTCTTTAGCGATCTTTGTTATTCATTCGGGTTCTTGTGATGAATACTAATAAAAAGTTTATTCTAATTAAAGCGACATAATACTTACGGGCAATTCATAATTTAAATGAAAATACATACTGTCATAATTCTAGGTATGTTGTGTGTTTAGTGTATACTCTACATCAAGAATGAATTTAAATAAGTTTATTTTAAGATTGTTTTTAATTAGAGTAAAAATTTATGCATATATATTAAGGTTCAAACAGAAAAATTATAAATTGAAATGTTCAGAGCCGAACGCTGTAAGTTTTAAACTTTGTCCTAGTAAAGTTTGTGGGAACGGATTCTGCTGAGTACTCTGTTTTAACGGCACAAAACTTATACTATTTATAATATTGACGGTTCTTGCTGTTTGATGTATTTACATACACTTGATTGTATATGTATAAATAAGTTTCCCCTAACAAAGTTTACAGTTTTTATTTACCCAACTCTAACGTGTAGAAAATTATGTTGGTATTAAGAATTAAAATGTTCTTATTATTGTCAACAAATCATTTAATATGTAACCTAAACAGAAATGTGGTGTATAGATCAAACGAACGTTAAATTGGTTTATTTTAATGTTTCCTCTGAGAATTGCCACAAATGTAGGTACCTCAAATGCCTCAAATGTACCTCAATACTAATGCAATTCCACTTTATTTGCATATTATTAAATAAAAGTCGCAATAGACTCAAGTTTTGATGTGGTTTTTTTACTTCAAATTATAGTCGTCAAGTCCTCTCATTTAATTTACCGTACCAACAATATTTGGTTGAGGTCAGATTTTTTACGATCGCATTTAATGTTTAATTAATTAAAGTTTAAGCGAAATTTAATGGAACGTAGTATAAGGGGGTATGCAAATTGGAGACATGATAAATAAATATGGTGTGAAGTTGAGAATTCAAATTTACTGAGCACATTTTTTCTTTTCTTTCCTCTTTTCTTCGAGAGGAAATTTTCTCTTGTCATTTTCTTCACAATGAAACAAACAGAATAACACAATTATTAAGAAAAGCAGAAAGACAGCACACAGAAATAAATTAAATTTCGTCTAATTTATATATTTAAACACGAGATGGAAATTAATGTTGTACATTTTAGTCTAATTGGAGATAAAGTGTTTTGGGCCTTAATAAATTTCAACTTTCGGTTTGCTCTCCAGTTTTACGTTAAGGATTTTTCTTAATTACGCTTATTAAAAATCCTTTATATGAATAGGTGTCATATATACAAAGAAAATAGTGAAAGGGTATGTGTGGAGAAAAAAGTACCTATTGAGTTTGATAAATGAATTTTTAAATAGTTTCCTTTTTTCTTTTGGTGACGGATTAATTGAATACCAAAAAATTCCAGACCATAATTTAATAATTTTTCCTTCAGAGCATCAGTCACAGGCAGCTGTTCGAGTTCCAAAGAAAAATGTATATATGTAAAATTCAATTCAAACTAGAAATGGGTAAGCGTCGTCATCTAAAAAGAGTTATGTGTGTTATACCAAATATTCAACATAAATCTAATTGATTTACAAATTGAGTCTGTCACTCTAACGCTTAACGATCTAATAAACTCGAAAGTAGCTATATTATAGTAGGTATAACGTAATGTAATTAAGGTTTTACACATAAACAACACAATAAACGGGCAAAATGTTTGTTTGATGTCTGAAATCATTACAAGTAATACAGAGGAGTAAGATTCTCTTAAACTTTATTATAGACAGCTTCTATTAACTATCGCAATAATCATGCAGTTTTAAGCAAATGAATCGTGGTAATAGCGCTCCAAAGATGCATTTACAATTTAACTCTATACATGGATATTTGTCCTTGCTTTTCATTTATGCATGTGAGAAACGTCCGCTTTTCTCGAAAACTACCATTCATTTCCGATACGGTGTATAGTTTTTCCTCTGTCACCTGATACAGAAGTAGGATTTGAATTTATTTACTCAATGGAATTATTTACATATTATACACATTTAAATACGAGTACGAAACGTTTCAAACACAAGGCCATAAATGAAATATGAATAGATGGATGTCATTTGTATGAATGATATGTTATTATATTCGGTAGCATATACATACAAAGTCCCCGCTGCAATTCATTATAATAGTTTCACCCCATCATAATCACGCACAAGGTTTTGCAGTTTATTAAATATTTGAATCAGACAAAATTGAAAATATGCATAAAACAGATCATTTCCGAAATATTTATAATGGCAGAATTAACATTTTCAATTACATATCTATATTAATTAGGTGATGCCCAGTAAATATTGACCCAATAACGTACTTTATTTGTTTATTTGACAATTGTCCATATAACTAATGAAATATGTATTTAACAATTAATTACAGTTATTCGTGATATGTACTTATAGAAATAAAATGTCAATATGTGCGATTTTGGCCATTTAAAAAAAAACTGCAGTTTTATGTTAATTGATATTATAGCGTTAAATTTGTTTTGTAATTAAATTGTTAAATAAAATATTCTCTATGGAGGGAAATAGAAGTTTTCAACACATTTCACAAACAATTCAGTGAAAAGTAGTGGAAAAAATTCCTAGCACAGTCTTGAAATCAAAATGAAATGGAAGAGAAAGAGGGCGAATTAATTGTGATGGAAAACATTCCCTTGTTATTGTGCTGTTGACATCACATGAGAGACGAATCCTAACATAGTGGAAAAAAGTAATTATTTTATATATGTTCGTATTAATTTTTAAATCTAAAATTATCCACTCTTTTATTAGTGTTTTCTTTCCATTCTGCCCTGCCCAGCAAGAGAAGCTTTGAGAAAGCTCTGCTCCTTTCAACTTTTCTATATAACAATGGAAAGTACTAAAAAGTTTTGTAATCGCAAAGTTCAAATAATCATAACAAAAGTTCGTTTTTTTATATAAAATAATTAGGTATTCTTTTGCAAGGCCGATGACAATTTAACTTTATTTAATTATACTTTCGAGATGAATCAAGTCTACATTAATATTTAAAAATATCCTGTCTTCTCTCTGAAATAGACATACCGAAAAAGAACTTTGCTCATTTTTGTAAATAATTAATTACCTTGTGTGTGGTGTAGCAAAAAAAATGCTTGTGTCTAGCCTAACGTCGGTCTACGAGTCCATTATTCCCTATATAAAACCATGCTGTACATTTTTAGAAATGAGAATGTCTAGGTTGACATATTGATCTTGAACTAGAGCCAATTTTATAATTTTTATTCAAGCCAAACAACAGCAAGAACACTACAACATCGTTTATAGCATAATATGATACACTCATACATCATTTCAATTCCTTTCCTCTTTGTGAATGGCTCGATTACGAGTACACCGGATTGTTTTATCGCTTGTAAATGGAATTATTGCTGATTAAAACGCATTGTTAAAACCAACATCCAATGGCAAGTGAAAAAATTGTTATAAATTAAATAAACCTGATGTAGAACCTTTAATTAAGGCAACAGCGAGTTTACGTATTTATGTTTATTATCGATTCATATCGAACGCATTCAGTTTTATTGTTTTTGGAAATTAATATTCAATTTAACTAGTTTTAGATGTATGGTTGTTAGTTTGTTAATGAAATCAGGTTTAATTGGATTTCCATCTGAAATGGCGATTTCAATTAATATCCTAGCTGTAAGTTATAAGTTTAGGTATATATTTATTTGGACATATTTTAAATATAACTGTGAATATGTAAAAACGTATGCATATATGCTGGAAAATATAACATGCTTATTAAATTTTCAATGCCACAGTGCTATAGGAGTCTTTTTTCTATACATAGACGATAACACGACATTAGTACTAATACAATGATTGTGAGCTATTATTATCTATACCAGTTTGATATCATGTTCATAAAATGAAATTTAGAAAAAAATGTATGCATTTCACTAGTTCTGGGTACTTGAGATAGTTTTGCATTTTATTGTTGCGAAAGGAGTCAAGAATTTCTACAAGATTGTTTGAGAAATTCAAGAGCTTTTCACTTGCAAAATAAAGGAGTGTATTTTTTTTAATAACTATGCAAATTATTTCCTATATATAAACAAAACAAACAACAGACCTATTATTATAATTAGAATTTATTGTAAATAGAAATTAACTAGCAGGTACATGATTTAAATATCGTGGACACGAGATTTTTCAAAAGTGACCCCACAATTCCACAGTGTTGTGACGTTTGCCGTCTTGGAAATTGAGTTGCGTTAATTGCACCTTAGTGACATACATTAAATATAGATGAAATATTATTAATTAGATTTAAAGTGCAACGGCGTTATACAAACGAGAAAACGTGTTACCTACAACTAGAACCTCATCTATAAATTAGGAAGTTCCCATATTATTAGTTTTCCAGGACTGCTTTGCGCCAAGTTTCCAAACTCTACTATTATATCACACTAAACACACATACTTTAAGCACTAAATTTTAGATATATGGTGGTGTACGAACACGACATCCGTTTAAATTTATATAAGTATAACAGTGTGTGGATCTCTTCTTTCTTGTTGTATACGTAAAGGTTGTTGTTTTTCCAGTGAAAATTTTATTTGCCAACTTTATAAAGAAAGCACATTTGAAGAGTAGGTTAAAGGAGACTTGTTAACAATAAACTAGTCGTTGAACAAATTTCATAAAAAGTTATGTTCAAATGCAAATTTGATGCACGTATGCAAAAGACGATGTGAAATTCAAAAACGTGTACGACATTAAGTACTTAAATGAAATTATTGTTGCAAGAATTTAATCCAACTAGCAAAGATAATGTTGGTATACACAGCAGTGTGTTCAATTTTGAAATTTTGTTGATTGAAATTTGGTTCGTTATTAAAGGAAAATTGAATTTGTTGTAAAATGTGATCGAATATAATGACTGACATTAATTGCCATTTATATAGGTTAATATATGTGTGGACTTTAGAGAAAATTGTGCGGCTTTTCCAACGAGGGAGAGAGGGAATGAAAGAGAGTTTACAAAACATTCAAATTAGGTAATAAATTACAAGAGTTTTACGATGAGCTACTTTATTTCATTATTCCGCCCTTATCAGTCAAAGTAAAAATTAAAAAGGCTTCCATTAAATAATATATATATAAAAATGAAGTTACTGAGCAAAACTAGAGTTTTGAAACACTCTATATACTAAAGATAAAAAAGTATACATGCACAAACCGTATATGTATTATGTAGATATACGTACAATAAAAATTAATTATTTTCTGGCATGAAAATGAAAATGCTGCTGCTTTTAGTTTTTATTGTACTAGTATTTCACATACACAGGGAATCATTTTAAACAATTGTTTAGTTTGCAACGAATACATTACTGATAAGTATGGATTTCTCACACAATGTTTTCCTATACAACTCTCTTATAACTTGCTACTTAAATGTTTACTGATAGGGATCTGATATAAAGTCGGTTAGAATAATATTACCTGAGCTTTTCAATCAATTAGAGTACACACAGTCAAATGGTTTGAATAAACTGAAATTCAACCGAATGCCACACGAAATTCAGTAATTGGTGTAAAGATTGACGCAAGTGTCACCAAGCTTATTGTTCTAAAACGCTTCAAAATATCAGACAAGTAACGAGTTATTTTTAGAGCGGAAGTAATTGCATATAACACGTTATGGACTCAATATATCCTGTATTATTACTCGGTAAATGGACCCATTACACTTCTAAACCAGGCTTATTTATTAATTAAGAATTGTCCACTGGCTGTCTAGTGATATGAAAACTGGATTTTTCAGCACTTTTCTCCAACTTGTTAGAATTTTGAGTTCCTCGATTACAAAACGAAAGGTCAAGTGTGAAATTACGTTTTGAGAACTTTACAAATTAGAACTCATTCATACATCTGAATAATTAATCAGAAAGTTTTTAGGATATAAATTAATTTTGCATATAAGTAAAACCTATTCATAATACATTATCGCTTATCACTGTTTTTGGTCTAATATTTTAGCCGTTTAATGGTTATTTAAAAGTTTGTAGACGAATGTGGTTTGGAATCAAAATCTTAATGTCAAGAATTCAATATAATTTTATTTGAATTACCATGCATGTAATTGGGCCTTCATTAAACTGATTTCGGGAAATTCTTGTTGTGCTGTTTTAAATTGACGTTATTTAAAAACGTGCAAATAATGATTGACGCAAGAACAAAGAATATTTTAACAATGTGTTCGTGAAACAATAAGGAAATTTATACTTGAAACGGGCTCATTTGCGTCTAAATCAGGATACGGTGATTTTTGAAATTCTGATCGATATTTTATTTACCATTCCACAAAGTAGGTATCATTACATGAAAATAGATAGTATTTTCTACATCAAATAACAAATCACGCATTATAATTGTTTATGATGTAAAAAATTATCAATAGTCGGACAAAATCGACCACACATACACTAATGGAATTTTAGTGATATTTTCCACCGGTCCGGATGTTTGAAAACCGCATACACACATACATAAAATGTATCTATCAATGGTGTGATGATGCTTTTAAAAAGAAACACCAGCTCGTTTAACATATCTAATAAACTGTGTGACATGTTGACATTTTGATTGTTTTTAATTATTTCAAAATGTAAATAAAGAACGACAACACACACATTGAAATTATTTGAATAGAATTAAATGAGCTTGTATTATATTGTTTACAAGTTGAAAATCAGACTTTAAATTCTCTTTATCTAACATTAAAGGCGGTTGATCTATAAATAAATTTACTATTTTAATTGCACAAACCATTGGACAGATAACGAAATTATTTTTGAATCGATACAATAACAGAGGAATTTTTGGGAATAAATTTTGACGACTGAAATGTCCTGGATACATCAATCATTTAAGCATCCTAGAGAAATTAATAGTCAACTCAATTGCAGTTAAGATAAATTTCCAGCCATTATTAGTGTAATTCGATCAATATTACAGTTGTAAGTGACTTTTAGACAATGGAATTTGCCCTATTTGCAAATGTAGCTTAAACAAAATATTTATGTAGATGTATAGATATTTGGGGTGAGATAGTGTTAAAGTTAAATAAACGATCCCGAATTATTTCTATACTATGTAATTTGTTGGTATAAATTATTGATTATCTAAATATAGTAATAAATTTTTGAACGCTTTCGGCCAAAGTCCAGCCATAAAAAGTTACTTATTTGAGTATACATTTACTCGACATTTTGGCGTGTAGTCTAAATTGTTAATAGTGCAAATAAATAAACACCAAGTTCGTGTGGTTTTATTAAAAAGCAATATTGACGGAATTAGAAAACTTTCGACAACAATTTGTTTTTAGTGAATTGATAAGGGGAAAATATTAATCTGATGAAAAATAATGCTAATCCTTGCGTAAATCTAGCTGAAATAGGGATATAAGTGTGTGTATGTTTTGTTTACAGCGATTTTTTAACACGATTTTAGTATCTATTTCACAAGGACATATAAATAAATAAATTCTCATGTTAATTTCTAGTTTTTATGGTTCATTTGCTAGTTGATAGTTTCAATATTATTAAAACAGTTGCCGTGTTAAATTACCTACTAATGATACTATACACTATATGTGTTCATTATTTTTTGATAAAGCTTGAACGTGTTTTTCTGACTCGTCAAAAACAAGAATAAATAGTATTCGGTAATTATATCAAATTGGTTAATATCAATTAACAAAAATGAAATATTACACAATTATTAGGCCGTTTAAACAAATCTACGAATAGGTATGTATAGGTATTATTACATTTTAATTAAGCATTATTATTTTTACATTTTAATGAATGAATTTCCTACGTTTTGCCAATTAATTATAATTTGCATTCGTGTGTAAACAATGAAATAACAATTTTGTATAATATGGGAAAAACTGTTTTGTGTCCACCATATCAAAACACGATTTTTTTCTAATAAATTACCCATCGTTATATATTCAATTTAATTAACCTATACAGAACATTCTAAACTAGCCCCCCGTTTCTGCATCCCCCTCCGAAAAAATGAGATCGAATTGATTTCGTTTCGGTAAAATTCAATTAAAAGGGTGCTTATATCGCAACTGATGGGATCTAATTATAAATTTTATATTTAGACTTTTGACTGACATACATTTTGATTAGGGAGAAAATATTATTCTTTAGAGAAATATTGTCAACTCTTCTAAATACGTGAATAAACATTGGTGTTGCAGAAATTGTGTATAGAGGAAAAATAAATGCTACAATTTTGGCGGTGCATTTGGGGATTTCATCACCATCACATTATATAAGTAAATGCAATCAAGTACTTAGCTCAAGTATATGCAAACATATTAAAATAAATGCCAACCAGCACACGAAAAATCGCTTATTACTCTAAAGCAAGTACCTTGAATTGTTCAGAAAGGAAAACAGGCCGACACAATCGAATTTAAATTCAAAAAACTGGTGCACGAATTGTCACAACACTTTAAACAGGCTGAATTTTTTTCAATCACTTTTAATAATTGTTGCGATGTGTGTTTGTGTATTTTGAAACTTGTTTTTAATTTTCTTGCTGGACGTCGAGAAACGTGCGTGCTAACAGCAATGTGGTGATGATTTCGTGCTGGTCACTAAAACTAAAATTTTGCTGGGTGCTCCGTAAACGCTCCTGCTGGTGTTAGGATCGACGCGAACAGTGAGACTGGTGGAGCTGGTTTGCGCGTTTCTCTACTTCAAAATCGCGATCATGTATAGGTACACACACCGCGTTACTGCTGCTGTTATGTACTTTGTAAGTAAAAAGCTCTCTCCTGCAGCCACCGGCTTGGACACATCATCATCCCTCTTCAACTGATATATTTTGACAAAATACATTAGACTTAATGAGTGGAAGACACTTTACCCGAAAACCCAACTTATCGAATTACATACAAGCCGTGCCGAAAATTACACGCCGATCATACAATTTTCTAATGCGATTACATTTTCTATATTGTCTTCATAAAGGATAATGAATAATAATTGCAACTAAAAATAAATCCACTGAGTATTAATGAAGTGTGGCTTCTTATGGGCATGGAATTGCTGCACGTTCGATTTGTTGTTATTTTTATAAACACATGTACATATTATAATGGGTTTAGTATAAGGAGACACGAGTAGATCGTTAGTCCTTTATACATTTGGAATTGGCAGTTATTAAGGATTTATGTCAAGTCTTTAATTATTGTGAATGAAGAATGGGAACACAAGGAGGAAAAGTATAGGGATGCTGTGTAAGGTTTTTAAATGAAAGTTCATTTAATGGAAGTTGCTATTGCAAAATTAAAATTGTCGCATTATTATTTACAAGTAAGCAAATTAATTACAGAATGAGGGTATAAAACATACAATGAGTATGTATATATACATTTTAATGTATAACTTTGAAATTCGTTGTAAAGAAGCTATATTAGAGCCGCTTGAGTTTTATTTTTAGTAAAGTCCTTGTTTTAATTAAAACATATTTCCCAACAAGAAAAGACAAATTGTGAATTAAATTTAGAAACAATTTTCATGTTGCAAGGTTTGAAAATAAGTCATTTTTCAAAATTGTCCGACCACAATATCAACAATGTCATAAGTTAATGTCTGATATCCTTGAAATTGCAGGTGATTCGCGTTTTATTCATCATTAAAGTGAATAATAGGAAGTTTACAATCCTTGATCTTGTGAATCTTTTTATATTGTATGCTGATGTCTAAAAATGGATACAATGAACTTGTCCCACCAATTAATTTAATTGTTACCGGTTACAATTTTATTATCGCCTTTATATAATGTGCGATTCGGTGAAAAGTAATCATTCTTTTTAAATAAAAATGGTAGAGAAGTGAAACAAAAAATCGAAGCTGTAAGCCCTCAAAAAATACCCTCACACACTGTTATATACGATTATTACAGTTGAATCAGCTTTTATTCCGAAACAGTAGACACTTCTTATATGATTTTCAGTCGTTTTTGTGTTAAGGTAAGGAAAACAGAGGTGGATTTAGATAGGAATAGTTTTACTTGCAATTTGATTAAGGATTAAATAAACTGTGGCAGCATTATTAATTCTGTAAAAGGGATGATGAGATCATTAAAAGAACAAGTTAATGGAAAAATCTGAACTGAACACAAGTTTGTATAAAAAAATAATTGAAATTACCAAATCCGGTTCTGATTAGAAGTTTAGAGAAAAAAATCCAATAGTAAAAAATATACGGTATCGCATTTCCTTTCATTCCACTTCTCTCCTATACCCAACATACATATGTAATGTCTGGTTGAATTTATTATTATTATATATTATTTTGTTATTTTCTCCTTTATTTCTTTTACTTCTATTATATTCTATACTTTAGTCGGAAAAGCGGGTATCTCTTTAGCTCTAAAGGTATAAAGATTATTCAATGAACAACAATGTGGAGACGTACATAAAAGAGAAAAGCGCATTCATCTGTCATGTAAATTGATTATTTCGTTTCTATTATGAATTAAATGAATTGCCAATTTATTTCGGAAAATTTCTTATTAATGCTTTTGTTGAAAGGCTGCTGCTTTATTTGGAAAAGTAGATTTTTTAAGCAAGAACGTTGACCAAAACTATACGCTAATCTTTGATCTAGTTTGGAAACTGGGTAAATATTTAATCAAAATAAAAAAAACTGTTCTTTTTGATGTGCTTATAATTATTTTATTTTTGAGCTCTCTCCAAATGAGTTTTTATTTAAATGATATGGAAATTTTAAAATCCCTCGAAAAATATGTTTTCAAAACCGAAATTAATTTCGGTGTTATTACATTTATTATATTTATATACACAATTTTTAAATGTGTGTGTGAGTGTGTCCGTGAGACTTTGAACCAGTTCAGGATGATGGAAGAAATTTTTGCAAATTGAAATTCAAGGCGCACGTTTTACTTAAATTGGCTTAAACTTATATTGCCTATCAGCCATCATCGTTTCCATTGAATTTTTGGTAAAACGTACATTAAAGTGCAGGAGTTTTAGGAAAATTTCATCGATAATGATACAGTTTCATAGAAAATCACCTTTGTGTGCTGAATAATTTATTTTATAGCTCATATATGCCGCCTCAAACTTTGATTAGAAAACGACTTATTTCGTTTCTCTCACAGACATGTCAATTAAATTTGTATGTATATGTATACATTTGAAAACATATTTGTTTCTTTATGTTAGACTTAAAAAAATAAATATGATATGCTTCTAAAATTGTATACACTTTTCCTTTATGTTTAAACATATTTTGCAGCTGTTGTTGTCAATTTACGACAATTTTAATAACACACCCAAGCAAGACAACATACAACACAGGACTGGCCTTTAAACTCGCAGAAATATACGTAGCAGAAAAATTTGCGCAAAACAAGAAAACTTACTTTATTGCGTCCGTATATCTCAAACACTCGCATTAATAAATAAAAATCTATAAAACAAAGCACAAACCGTTGCTAATAAATCAGTCATTTCCAAAACTAAAACTATAATTATTATAATGGAAAATGTAAAGTTTCTGGCACTTGCCTCATATTACTAAGAATATAATTTTATAACTAACAAAACTTGTGTTAGAAATTTAATACAAAAGAGAATTCAACATTTTTATAGAGCCCATCATCTCAATATGTTGCTGCGGAGCAAAAATATTAATATACAACTAATTAAAATTCTCGACTCGCGATATTAGGGGCACCTTTCCGACAACATAATAAAAGCTGACAGTTTTATATGTGCACTTGCAAAAAATGCCAATAAAAATCCACTGAAATTATATTTAGTATTGTTATATGTTTCATGCCAATTATATGGGCTTATTTGTGCATGAGAGGCAATCTCCGTTTCCAGATGATGTATTTAAATTGGGGGTGTGTAGAGTTGATTCCTTCTTAATCTACTTGGTGTCTCCACTTTGGAGCTTCCACCAGCATCCACACAGATCCAGAACGTCTTCTCTGTGTGTGTATTTGTTTAATATGGTGAGGCCTAGACTTAATCAGAACTTATTAATTAACTGCTACCTCATACATCAACGTTGGTGCTATGTGAAAGCTGAACAAGTTCCTGGGTGCACCCATTTAAAAGGAAATCTAAGACAATTTTAACTGTTTCCGGGCTAAGTAACGGTAAATCAAGCTATTCTGTCAGGATTCACCGCCGTTAACGATTGCTTGCAGCTTCTGCTCTAGCCCGAAATTGTTAATTTTTTCTCTCTAACTTAACCTCCTTCTTTCTATTCACACTGTGCTATTATCAGTGTTGATAATAAATTTGAACTTGAAGCTCGTTCTGAATAAATTTATAAAGATTCGCAAATTTAATTAATTAACCACGTCTAGACTTTAGTTGGCAGAGTTTTTATGCTTAATTAAACGCGTGTTTTTCCATTTTTTTACCCTTTAACGAACAACATTCCCTCATAACACATATTACGTGATTTTCTAGTTTTCTTTAAAAAAATTCGCATGAAAATTTGTTTCCGACACCAGTATAGTATAGCCGATAATAACGTTTAGAAACTTTTTCCGTAAAGGGTTAAAAAAACCAAATAAACATCTGTTCTTATAAGGTAAAACATTAATCATAATGTATATCTTGCATGCATCAAGAAATTGCTCTGTCGTGCAAATCCTTTTTATATATATTTATATATTTTTTGTGTGCGTTGAGAAAACATCACGTTAATTAAATATAATCACTTGACAGCTCGACATATAGGTGTACTTGTTATAAGGGCAAGTGTTTATTATACGACCCTTCTCGGCCTTTCAGCTGTCAACATGACCAAAAGGCCAAGTTTGAATGGTTAAGTTTTTGCAGTTCGGACTTCAATGTTTATTTATTTGTGGGAATTTTACAAACTGTATATGAATTGGTAAAGTCATACAGGTTTATTGTTTTATTACAGAACGTATATAATAGATATTTATCCAATGAAAAACGTACTATGCCTGCATGGAATATCAATTCCATTTTGTGCATTTTCTAGTATAAATGAGGGATGGTGTTTTTGTTCGTTCTTCTAAAGTTCACATCGCTGATATTTACCTTCACAGTCATATTGTTTGCATTTTACTACTAACTAGGAATTCAAAAAGGAGAAATTTGGCTTCTGATAATGTTTCCAACATATTCTTCTTTTTAAGTTAAAAGTATGTGTGTTTTCGCAAATAAAAAAATCACTTGAATTTATAAATAAGAAACGAGGGAAGAATTTTTATATGTATATTTGAACATTTGTACACTATTAATATCATTTACATAATATACGCGGATTTAATATTGACGCAATCCTAAAAATACATTGCCAAAGTGTATTTATAGAACAGTGTATTATAATAATGCAAAACTTGTGTCCTACAATATTTAATATATAATTATAACATATGTTTCAGCAAAACTATTTATTAAAGTTTTCACACTTTTCAAAAATAAAACAAGAAGTAGGGAAAAGAAATGGTCCATATTCTTTTCGAAATTCGATAAGAGAATAAATCGTATAAGTTATACATTTGCATTGAAAACTTTTCAACTAGCATAACTTATTAAAAATCAATAAGTTGTAACACAGAACAAAAAAACTGATAGGAACAAAGTTATATGTAGGTATACCTGATATGTAAGAATGTATACAAAGAAAAGGGAAGTCGAAACTACTTAAAAAATGAAATAGTAAACAAACATCGAATATACATGTATAAGTCTATCTATAAATTTTCTATAATGATTATAAGCTTGATGTTTTATAACTTCATAAAAGAGTTGAAGCTCATATTAAAATCACACAAATACCTCAATAAAATGTTATGTTCATAATTTGATGGGAATGATGATGTGATTTATTATTTTGTTTCTAAGCGCAATTATCAAGTATATGCTTCGATAACAAACGTGTCCTTATCGTGATTAAATAACGTGAATGGATGTAGTACACCGTTTGTTCTCTTCATTCAGTTCCGTTTACTTTAGACTTTCAACAATTTCTCCTTGTTTAACAAAAGAGCTTTTTTCATTTTATAGTTTAAATCTTTGCAAATCACCATTATGGAAATGATTCGTAAAAGTTTTGAAAAGTTTCAAACAAGTACCTACTTGAATATAAGCTGTCTATGTTGTTCGATATTGAATGCATCAGTGTAAATATAATGATACGATTTGCGTTCCTACTTTATGATTATCTTTTTCTATAAAATACAATTTATTTTCCATTTTCATTTTCACGCAAACACACAACACCGTTGTGTGTCTCTCAAAACAACAACATACAGCAACGATCCACCCCATCACCGAGGCTATTTAAATGCAATGTCCTATACATGCAATCGACTGCATAGCGAAGACATTTCACTTTTCATTCAGCCCCAATTGAATTTCCAAGGAAGTGACTGTACATGGCACGAGTTGGCGGCACTAAGAGCGGTTTTGTTTCAATAAAAGACACCAACCGTCAGTCAGCCAACAACAACCTACAACTAAAACTGAACGCTAATCTCTCTTATACAATGGGGAGGCAAGCTAGCGTGATGACTAACAGTTAGTACAGAATATATTTCCTATTTGGGGGTTTATCGTCATTCAAAAATGGATTTATGCTCGCCATCTGACATAATAGCCCTCGAAAAACTGACCATTACAGGGATTTTTTTAAAATATGTGATTTTTCGGATTTTCAGCAATAGTCCCACACACATACAATAGCATCAGCAGTCGAAACTTATTATTTGTGCACATTTATATAGAAATCCAAACAGTATCTAGTGAATGTATGTACCTACCTGTGTAAGCTGATTTTCATTGAAATTAAAAAGTATAAATGGAACTTGTTTGTGTTTTAATAAACAATCGAATCCATTTTAGTTTCCGTTTTTAGTCCAACTTGTACGAGACATACCTAACCTACCTATCTATTATAAAATAGTAAAATGTAAACTGGGAAAGAGGATTAGGTAGAGAAAATTAAAGCGTTTAACAAAACATTCACGAAATTTATTAAAAGCCAGAATCCTCTATACATCAATTAAGAATAATTTAAACTTCTAGTTGTTCGCAATATGTCAACTAAGTGGAAATATTTGGAAAAGCTCAGAGCTTTAGAAATAGCGCATTCGCCATATTTCATGTTTTGTTTAACAAATCGTTCAATAAAACTTTAAATGTGTTTCACCATTAAACATTTATATATCTGTTTCGAAAACACGGCAATGGTGGGCGGTTTATCAAAAGTTTCTTATTGTAATTGTAAATTTATTTATAAGACATTAAAAAAGTTGAAAATATATTCTTTTGTGTATATAGGAGAATATTGGAAGCATGATGGGCCCAAGCTGTTCTATGCTCTTGAAAAGATTTATTAAATGCATTTAAAGCGTATTGAGCTTAGCCATACAATCGTAAAGGCTATTAGAGAATAGAGTAGAAAGGTAGGAATAAAAATAAATGCTAAAAACCAATATTAATCTCTTTTTGTTCGTTGAAGTTAAATCGCATCGCATTGAGCTTCATCCAAAACGGAATCAATAATAACGATAGGCGGGAATTTTGTCAATTTTCCTCTGATATCAATAGGTTTACAGTAAGTTCCTTTAACATCTCCATAATTCTCCGCACAGGATATAATTTTAATCTCTTCGTATTTATGGTGGCAATAGAGTGGAAAATCGTGACAAGGGTCGTATAATACAATAAATAAATTACATGCACATTTTGGGACAACTGTCAAGTTCTGGAAGTGAAAATGGAATATTTCCATTAATTTAATTATTAAATAATTCTAAAGTGACGAGAAACAGCATCATCACACTCGAACCGTGTTCGGTTTTTCTAAAAATAAAAGCATCACAGGTGAATATAAATGCGAAATTTAAACTGGGATAGCAACAATAAAACTTTTATGGACTACTTTAAGACCACTTTAAAGATTTATTAAGGAATTTTTATTGCAATTTGAAATCTGGTGCAATTAAACGAACTTAATTTAGCAAGCATTCTAAATGAAGCCACACAAAAAGCAGGTACTTGAAAGGGTGGCAATTTTGCATTTTAAATTATACTTTTTTCCATACAATGTAAATGTAAGTAATAAAAGTGCGAGACCCCAGAATGGTCGATCAACTTTTTAAGATGCCAACTCTTGACACGCTCAGGATAAATTTTATTTTACAAGGAGAGAGGAGTTAATTAATATTATACGGCTGGATTGATTTAAATCCAACCACTCCGTCGCCCATGTAAAGTGTATGTTGCGAATCATCGTGTTACTTTTCAAGGGACTTTGCGAACGCGACAGGGCATAATCTGAAAGTATTAATTTACTCTCATAATCTAACAGGGAGAAGGTAACTTGTGTTTGTCAACGTTCTGCATCTGACATTTATTTCACAGGACTCGAGAGCAGATCCATTCAAGGTCCAGCACGCGTTAAATTGATCCCAATCTAAATCTTAACTTTTTTAATACACATTCCTTATTCTTCTATCAAAACTCCGCTATCGTAATAGACATAGTTGGTTGCTCTTCAAAGCCAATAAAACGACCAACTCGTTTAGATTTGTTTAGAGAACTTGATCCGGTTCTGATATTCTGTAAACGATCTTCAAAACAAATTGTTTTTTAAGTATACATAAATTTTCCAGTTTTTATTACACACAATTGTATTGTATAGAAGTACTTTGTTGCGGGTAATTTATATAATAAATGACTTTCCCTGAAAATTGTTCCACTTTTCAACGAGATGAGTTTTTTTGTCTGTGTGAAAATTCGCTTTAAAAAATAATTGTATCTGCGAATTTCCCACTACTTTGGTCGTTTTTTTTTTCAAATTCATACTTTCGTCCCTTATAAAGCACACACACCCACACAACTTTCATTTAATGCTATTGAAATATTTTTTCTAACAAGGGAAGTGACCGGAAAATTAACTTTTTATCAATGATTGAACTTTTCTATGATGAGCACACATGAACTTGTGCTGCTGTGTGAAGTCAATTGCACAAATAAAAATACGTAACGTATACTTGGCCTCCATTTCGCATCGTTAATACCAGAAGAGTATTTGTTACAACTCTACGTCGTTAAAGATTGTTTAATTTTAGAGGGTTAAAGCAGAAAATGGAAACGGCGTCAAGCGTGCCATAGCAATAAAATGACTCCTGAAGGAATCTTTAATAAACGCAAATGTGTACTTACTAATAGTATTTTCTCTGGGAAAACTAGAGCAGCATATGAGCGGCGGGAATTTACTATAATGTCGTTAAAGTGTAATAAATTATAAATGTATGAAGGCCGGTCATTACCGCCTCCGCATTTCTCTTCCCTAAATATGTTTGTTCATGCGGTATGCACATGTTTTACATAATACATGTACACAATTTTTTACAAGATTAGCGTTAACATATATTAAATCTCTGGCAAGTGTGGTCGCGTCCTCCCTATAACTATGTGGGAGTGATAATCAATTACAAAGATTGATTTTTTTCCATGGCTTTTTTTTCGGTCCACAATCATTCAACTTCAACATGGCCGCACTCTTTTCGATAAAGGGATAAAAACACTTGGAGGTCCAGCTTTAGGGAACAGTTATATGTTGGAACTGGTGACAAAGTCAGCTTGGACCCCGGGGTGACGTTAACTGATATTCATCAGATTATCTGGAGTATAACCGTGGTATAGGGAGGCACAGGATAGGACTTTGGGGTCATCAACAAGCTGCACGTCGAATTCGAACTGGATTGCCAAGTTTATTACAAAAAAACACATAAATATTTATCGAAGGAAGGAATTCGTCTGTGGGTGTATGCCCCACTTCGCCAGTTGGAACACATATTTTTTCGATCCTCTATATACTGTTTCATGAAAAATTAATTTCTCTGTATATTGTTATGGCTTGAAGAGAAATGAAAAAGTTGTGCGCCACTTAACCGCCTGTAATAATGTTTAATTTTCCGATTCATCGTTAAAATGAAAAGTTGTGAAACTGTCCAGTTTGCCGTTTTTCAGTTTATATGTATTTTCCAATTGGATTATCACACATACGTAAACTTTTAATGGAGTAAAAAGTCCTTTTCCACTAGTCGCTAATAGAAAACAAAAATCCCAAACTATTTTATGAACTTGGCACTTTATATGAATACTTGTATATATATGGATATGATGGGGGAATGTTGTTTCCTATTAATATACCTACTTACTATATAAGAAAGAAATGCCATAAACCGAACACATTTTTCTCCGCTGAAACTTTTTCGCAAGCTTTTGTGGTGTTCCAAAAACACAAGTTTCTACTTTTGTTAAATAGAAACAATTCGAATGAAAGCGGGACCGCCCTGCTATTGAATTGTTTCAGAATCATATTCCTGACTGATTGATTGGAATAAATTTGTTATACAAATACACCAAAATCTGTTTTGCTAATACTTAAATACAGAAGCTTCTTTGTAGAATTTGTCCCCTTTGTGCAATTTTTTCGTCAAGGTTTGTTTGTTGTTGCCTCCAGCCAGAAGGTGCTTCTGACTTCGATGCGAAACACCATCAACAGTCGACGACATGAAAAAACATGCATTTAATCTGTGCTTTTTATCGTCGTCAGAATATAGATTTTTAGGATCATTAGATAAGGTAAATATTAGACAAGTTTTCAGCCTTCAAATGTGTAAGAAATTCTATAAAGTAAAAGGTGAGGTGTAAAAGAAGCAAAACAAATGATTATTACACACAGTTTTCACGATTGACCTCGTTAGAAGAGAGCTTAAGAACTAATACCTAATTCCTGCAGGTACAGTTCCGGAAAATTTCCTACAAATCGTATTGCTTTTACGTTACATTCGCAATTACCAATGTATGAAAGTTATTCTAGGTGCTTCCAAACTTTATCCCGAACAGTGTGAAGACCTTAATTTCAAACAGTGATTATAATTATTTAATTTAGAACCGGGATTCCCCATTTAGAGTGATTGTAAAATTTTAAGACCATTTCAGAAACCCATAATATATATTTCTATAAATATAGCAACTCTATCTATTGTTTAGTTTCTTTTAGGTAGAAATGACTTGGACTTCTAACCTGTCATTTACAATAAATCGAATTTTCTCACAAAGGACGGAAACTCGTATTGTTATTGAACCCAGCATGCCAGAAACGATCATTTGCTTTAACTTTTTAGGAAATGTCTATATATTATTGGCATTTCAACTTCTTCTTCTGTTCCTGTTCCTTATATATAATCATGCACATTTTATATAAACACAAAATCATTCCACATGTCTGGAAAATGCGCGTGGATCAACAATCATTCAGAAGTGAGTCCTTCTATTAAAACAAACGACATGATTAAGTTTGTTAGGAGAGCCTTCGGGTGCCCTATTGATAAATTAAATAACGATATGGTTTGTACTTAATAGAGAAGTTTTCCTTGGGAAAACTTTCGAAAATACAATTACCGGATGGTGATTTGATGTTATACGTTTTCGCCCACTTTCATAATATAAATGAAATTAATTTTCTTTGCTTTGGTGTAGAATTATTATTTTTCTGACGGCTTGTAACATTTAGGTAGGTGCGTGATTCTGTCATAAAACGAGCAAACTATTGCAATTATCCAATCGTATAATAATATTTTCCTTACAACCACACACAAACAACATTCGAAACTTTCTTATAATATTCTGCTTATTGCTTATGAAGAAAAGTGGCTGTGTTGATAAACAGTTTGCGATATATTTTGAGTAGCTGCGTGCAAATAATTCCAATGCCAACAAATGTAGGCGATTTTTTTTGTATACAGCGGCAGATTTCCAAAATACTGATAGTGATCAAGCTTTTCCAAAAATATATTGCTATTCTCACTTTGGAAATGTTCGCATTTTCAAATAACACGTAAGAGAGCAGCAGCATGCTGTGACTTTAGGCATTAAAATTGTTATATTAAAAAAGTTTCATATGGATTTGTGAATGATTAATTGCACTTTTTAATTAAATTTCCACTCAATTTGAAAGTTTTTAGTGTAAAAAATTCATTATCGAATTGAATATTTACTATAGTGGAATGATTTGCATGTTAAACTGTCTCCAGCAGGACAATGTCATTTGAAATGAGTGAGAGGAAGAACGTAATGAGTGCATAAATTTACCAGCAGATTAAATGATACATTGCAACTCTGCAATGCCCACATCTGTACTTAATTCGGTTTTAGACTGGATACTTAAACTCATGGCAAAACCGCAAACTTGGCTAATTAAGGCAAAGTCATTACATCTACAATGTGTAGTGTAGAATGCACACTATATGCAGTCTAATCGACCAAGATCACAGAGCATCATATTCGATCACCATGGATTTACATTGTGCCGCAATTACCTAATAAAATACTTATTAATCCCCCCATTTACATATATACCCACTATATTATTTAATCCAATAGAAAATCTAAAACATTATTCATACAGATTTGCTATAATTCACTTCGATATAACATCAATCGAATTAATTTAATGTAAAAGTTTCAGTCCCAACTTTGAACTTTCCCTGAGACGATAATTATGAAACGTACAGAGATAAATGTCAAGTTTTCATACAAGAAACACACAGAAGAAACGAAATTTAGTTTCGTATTCAAAGTTCTATTAAAGTATGTTAATTCTGGTGCCCCTTTAAAATTCAGTTGACTTTAGTTTATTGAATATAAAGTATTTGTTTTGGGTGTTTGTTTTAGTTCAGTTTTTTTTCATCCATCGATCAATTTTATCGCCATTACATTTAATCAAACGCTTTATTACATCAATTGAATAGAAGTTAATTTCGTCATTGTTATTAATAGTGTATTATTATATTTGCAGACAAATAAAACATTTTCCAGCCCTCAGGAGACGCTTGTGCGACTGAGTTTGACGAACCCTCTCTCCCTCCCACTATGTATGTTTTAATCCTCACTGTTCCTCCTTATTAAAGCAATAAAAAATACTAATTTCATTTAATTGTTTTCATAAAATCATTTCATCAAGCCTTTAATTAAATTAATATTGACGCATTCATGAAACTGTGTGCTTGAATTCTCTCTCTTAACATTATTACTTTCTATTAGACCGCAAACTTGAAATTACAATACCCGATGATGTCTTTATATATATGTATAACTAAGCTCTTTGGAAAATTTTGAGGTCTTAAGATTAAGTAATTACATAAATAGATTTGATAATTATAATTGGCGTATATATTAGAACTAATTAGCCAGAAGGCAAAAAAGGATAACAACTTTAAATTCGCTCACTTCTTTTGTCCCATTTTTTCAGAATTTCATCATGACCTTTTTGGGAGAGCTTTTAAAATGAACCTGGTGCGAAAATAACATGGAAAAGGCAACATACACAACATATCTGGTATTATGTATATGTATCCATACAGAGTTTTGAGGCATCAGCTGCAATCATAAGCTGTCACTGGATCAACAAAACCACTCACCAAACCTCTTCTAAACTGTCCTTTCATCTTCCCTTTCGCCGCCTTATATAAATTTGATGAATAAAGGAATTCATTGGGAACAAAATTCAAATAGCATACACACGCAACATTAAATATTCTTTATTTGTGCACAATTCTAAGCCATAAATATTAAAATTGCGACCTCCGGCTATAAATACAGGTAAAACAATGGAATTTATTAAATTTAGTTTATTTCAATTTCAACCTACCATCACAAAACACACAATAATGCTATACCCAACTTTATACACACAATGTTATTTAAACTGCGGGGATGAGAAATTAAACTACGAGCCCCGTATTCGTTCGTATATTATAAAATGAGTGTTATACATTGGCAATTAAATCGCCATAAATTTCATTATATCCTAGAGAACGGAGAGAATTTGCACCTTGTCAGATAATTCTTCGGAGTGAAATAATATTTTTCAAGTAAATGAGAAGGTGAGTTGGTGTGGCATTTAATAAAGTGAAGAGCATTTATACTCTCTTGGTTCCTGTCAAAAGTTCAACCTTAATATATTGCTAATGGATCCACGTCCGACATTCTACCACTACAGATCTATCGAAGTTTACGGAGCGAAAAGACTGTATTTGAGGCTAGTTTCTTACCGATCCTAAAAGCTTCAAGATTTATCAAAGTGAAGCACTGAAACTGAAACTACACCAGATGAATTCTAATTAGCTTCAGGAGAACACATAATATCTTCAAGTACATGAAACATTTAATTGTATCATTCCATTTCATCTACTTAATAATATATATTTCAGAAGATTCGATTTGAAACTAGTTTATGTGTCAATATAATCCATACTAGCAAGAATGTATTGGCAATTAACAAAAAAAAACATTAAACATAGAACGAATCTCGATTCGTTTGATTATATTAGGTGAAATTGGTGGATGCTAGTGTTTATGCATTGGCAACAAGGTAGCACACATTTCGTTTCATCTACAAATATATCTACGAGGCGCGGTATATGGCTTTAGTCAATATACGTCAAACTTATTGCGTTATTTATATGCCAATTCAATATGTAAATATCTATACCTATATACTTTGCTATACTCGAAGTGAAACGAGATTTATCAGCATCCATACAAACACTCAGCAAGTATAGGAGCCCACATACGATGGATATCATTTCGTAGTTTTTTGCTCTCCTTGAAAAACGAATCAAATACATAGAGGCGAAGTCTATATCTTCGTCAATTTGGTGTGGCGTTGAAAAGTGTCTCTCTTCCTGAGCATATGGCAATTTAAATAGTTCGGGGGACCCCAAAGAGTCTTGTCAATACAAAGCTTTCTGTTTTAACACACACACACTAAACGGCTCAATTTCTCGTGCGAACGTACATACATGAAAGCATGAAACGTTATAAAGGATACATTTGTTCTATGAATAATTTAGATTTTTTACAATAGTTGCTCACGTAATGTATCGAAACTGTTTCGTTTCTGGAGCGTTTCCCTTAAAATAAAATATAATATGTGTATTGGGTGGAAAAGTTTTTCTTCGTGTATGGGATTAGTTGACAAACTTTTTATTATTCGTTTCGAAGAAAATCTAGCAAAACTTTCGTACTAGAAAATGTAAAAAGATAAAAAAATCGTGTACAGATTTCAACTTATTTATTGTTGTCTTTATAAAACGAATTTCTCGTTTCTTTCTTGGATCAATTGTGGACAATTTTGTTGACAATATCCCAACTTTTTGTTAAATTTATATTCTACTCGCTCTTTTTAATGAAAATCAAATTGTAATCGAGTCAATTGCATTTGATAAAGTTTTATACATAAAAATAGGGATGGGGGATGGAAACTTTGTCCCAATATTCAACCGAAACAATTTCTTATCAGTCCATTATATATCGTTCATATTAAAAAGTCGAAGAGCGAAAAAAAGAAATAAATTGTCTTCATTACAAATGTTTTTCAATTTGTCACATTTTATCTTTTGAATACATGTTTCATAAATGTTTGTCTTTGGCAAAAAAGACAAGAGGGAATGAGAGAAAATCATTGTTAAAAAGTGTAAAAAGTGTCTTGTTGGGGATGTGGTGGTGAAATTTTAGATATAACCTTTTGCTGGGTACTTTTTTTTGTTAACGTATACCTCCAATTTCAGATTTGAACTCGAGTAATTTCCAAGATTGGTGCCCTCTTGGCACTTCCAATTGCGACCATTTACTATCCTATCCTAAACAACTAGCTGTCGAAAAGAACATGTATCCAAACTAAAAATATCAATACCGTTAGAGTGAATGGACTGTATTTCAACATTAAGAATCATTTATTAATCGAAACAAGTTCGAATTAAGTGTTTTATTGTTCGCTGTTTCTATTTTTGGAAAGAACATAAAGAAAATTGGTAAAAACATAAGATGTAATATATCGGAAAATTAATTTTGCCGACCAAAGTGAAAATAACATCGTTAAATTAAGAGTTATATGTCGCAAATCGACTATCAGACATGTGAACTGACCGGAAACCTATATAAAACTAAAATGAGATGAAATTGCCAATATTGTTAGTGAATGAAAACAGTTTTTGCTATGGTAAAGAGAAAAAGGTCCACTGGCCGATGACAACTAAACTATTAAGGATTATTGGTGTACCTGTTGACAATCAAATGAATTATACGTAGAGGAAATGCAAAATCAATAGATTTTCTGATTATTAAAATGAACCAATATGAAGGTAATTATAGGCACCATAATAACACAATCATACCATAACGTTGATTTGGAGCCTTCAATGGGTATCTTTGAGAGATTTTGCGAATCAAATGCAATCACATTGAAATTATTCTTAAAAGACTAACTATACAATTTTGGTGAAAGTATCTTTTTAAAATGGGCGCTATTATATAATATTATTCAACTAATTTGATGACACTAATTTCATTCATTCAGAGGATTTGTGTGTCCAATGAAAAGGAAATTCTCATTTGGAAAAAGCAATCTCTTAAGAGAATTGAATTTTTATTATAAAGCGAATTTCTCGAATTTTTTATAATATACAGTGGAAAATAAATCGTTTTGCTGAAATTTTGGGGGAGTTCTAAAAGCCAGTAGGTAATTAATTTTGGAGAAAACACATTACAGAACGGCATTGCACCACTGTGTAGAGGTGTGAAATAAATTTGACGAACTGGGCTTGTGAAACAACACACAACAATGATCCTTAGGGATAGATTCGTATTAGGACTTTGCCTCATGACATTCTGCTGACATGAGATTACTGTCTGTAGATTGGTTCTGGCGCTGATTTTCCTAGATCTAACTTTACTTAGATTTATTTCTTTGAAAATATGGAAATTCCATTTGACTCAATCATGTCGCTGGTAAAAAATTCAGCGTAATTTCAGTAAATGTGATCGAAGAAGGAAAACCTTCAGGTGCAGATAACTCAAAAATAATGCTAATTCTACGTCGTCATAAGACAAACACATTAATACTCTCTGTTCTTTTTTCCAAAAGAACAATCTCTCTTCGCTATGAGTGAATCAAGAGGCAGACACCGGAAATTATTCGTCACAAATCTGAAATAGTAATCTAGTTTCCATGTCTGGTTTAATGCAAATGTCTTTTATATAAATAAGATATGGTACATTGTAGACAGAAACCAGAAGGAAGAGATATTAAAATAAATTTAGGCACACATAAAATTTCATTCGTTTTGTCTGTGGTTTTTCTGAAAAAATAAAAGGACTTAGGCCATAAAAAACTGCACTCCTTTCTTTTAATAAACCCGAAATTAAAATGAATTTCGCAGACATGTTATGGCTGGTGAACTGCTTGGTATACATACAGATATAATTGAAGTGAAGAGAGGACGATTTTGCCATAAACTACAACTTGCCTTAGTAACGTATTCCCTTTCGGCTCTTTCCAAGCATAGATATGCATATATATTTTAATCCCCTCGTGGATAATAGTTGTATACATGGTTCTAAGAGAAAAAATTAAGTTACCGCTGTACATCGTCCTCACAATATTGAGAAGATAACAACTACTAGATACAGCTGAATTCTAGACCATTGTGTGGAAGGACAAAAATGTTTTCACACTTTAGAATGTGGCTCTGTGTCGTGTTTAAGGGGCAAGTGTTGAAGTTTTAATAGAAAACACTAGTTGAAATTGAAGTGCTCCCTGTGTGAGGAATAATTTATTATAAAGTCGAGCAATAGTTTTTCCCAAAGACGTACACCAACCATCACAGGTATGTTTGGAAAGTTTCAGTTTTCATGAAACAGCAAAAATAATCAACGCTTGTGTTCGAGACTTTAGATTGGAGCCCACAAAGAATGCACCACAATTAAATTGTGTCATTTCCTTTTAGATATTTATATGGTAGCCACGTCAGGATACCAAACAGCATCATTGGTACAACAAATATGACCAAATGAAGTTAGCAGAAATCGAGTTACCGATTACATTGAGAGTAGAAACAAATGTACGCGAGCTTCTGTAAGAGCCGCATTAGGCCTGCCTGGGAAGGCTGAATCGATCCGGTTACAAGTAGATATAGAGAGAGTATGGCAGCAGTGGCGGACCTGTGGTGGCAGCGGCGGCATCGCCACCTCGCACCAGCCTCTCTACGCCATCAAGAGATGAAGACGGAGCCAGAATTTCAAGACACACACAACGGTGTAGCAGCGGCCTTTGCACAGCAGCACACAGGAAAGAAATTACGGCTCTTATCATGGGGGAACGTGATCTCGCTAACAAACATAACGTATAAGCAAACCATCTACGTATGAGGGAGCTTGAAATAGGATAGGGTAAAAAACAATCACCCATAACATTCCCCGTAACGACTACGAAGGCGAAGGGATTTGCCATCCAAAGACTGCCGCATGAAACTTTCAAATAGTTTTATTGTTCCTGATCTCAAGATGTGACACTCGAGCAAAATAGTTCGTTTTTCTGGTTAAAATGACATGCTCGTAAAATAGCTTTGTACATTTTTTAACTTCTATTGACTTTGTATTATACTTATATGTATTAGTAGCGGTGAAAAATTTATGACAAAGTGTAGGTATGTGAACGTGCAAGTTGAGAGGGTGAAATTTCTAAGATGAAAATGTAATTAAAATTTCCCCCTCTGGCTTTTTAGTTGAGAATTTAAAAAAAAAAGTTTAACTTGCTGCCTTTTTATTATTCTAACTTGCCTCATGAAAATATTGAACTTTGAAAAATAATTTATTACAATATTAGCCAAATTTTGTTTGTCTTCAATATTCCAATGAGTGATTATTTGTAGGTAGTTTAATTAGGTATACATGTTAAACTAACTATTCATATAAGTAACTACATATAAACTATTTACTTTATAAACAGACGCATAACTGAATTTGCGTTTGAGTATCCCCTGAAAACAAAGTTCCACAAACTTCTTATTCTATATTGATAACGTATTTATATTTATTATAGTTTGCTAAACTGGTTGTGCGCTTTTTCGACAATTTTTATATATTTATATCCCCCTTATAAGGGGAATATCCAACTGGGTGTTCTAATGAGTATGCACACGTTGAAACTTTGTATATGAAGACGTCTATTTACTTGTAATTATACTACCGACAATCTAAAACGAGCTGGTAAATATTATGGGATGAACACATCGTTTTTGATATATACGTTTATTAAAATTTCAGTTTGAACATTTATAAGCACATTTCAATAATTACGTTGAATAAACCGTCTCTATACTCTAAATCCGTTTACGACCACACATATACACCTACAGTAATTTTGGCAAAGAATAATAAAATCCAGTTCGTGTGTGAATAAGCTTTTAATTTAATTAATTATCTATACAATAGCAAGGGCTCGTGTTAACGTGTCAAACAGATAACTAGGCTATTATCTATTTAATGTAGCTGTCAAGTGTATATTATACACACATTAAAGTATCGTTATCGGTTATATAAATCAATGTCTTATATATGTACATGATTTTAATAGCTCGGGAAAATTTATATATCGATCGTAAAGAAAAACACTTTAATACAAGTATCAGAAAGATGAGAAGAAAAGAGGATTTTATCAAGAGAAATGAATTTTATGCAGGGTCAAAATTTTTTGCATAATTCAATTTCTATTCTGCAGTGTGTACCTGTGTAATCTTTAAATCTTGTATTTAAACAAAAACAGTAGAGTAGATATTCTCCCCGTTTAATCCGTCGTGTTTTGTTTCGCTTTTGACTTGTTCACAGTTTAACATATAAATTATTTAAGAGGTAAATGGTAAATTAACTGATACTCCCTCTCTTTAAGGCGCAAACCTCATTCCCTGAAGAGATGATGGTGTTGGTAAAATTACTTACACTAAACTTGTTTCGTACTATTCTCGTTAGTAAGAGTCTGTCCCATTATTGATAATTAAATTACGCTGTGAGAGATAAAAAATTGAGTACACAATATGTTTCAGAACACACTTTAGTACGTTGCAAATTGAAAGTGACAAGAGTTTTGTAAATTATAATAGAAATAATTGGATAAAAAGGAGAGTGAAGCACAGAGAGGGCACACAGATTGATTGATTATAGTCAATTTTTGAATGAGGATAGAAGAAAATTTTTCAAAGTACTATAGTTTTTAATTAGAAGGACTATAAACAGGGTTGTAAATAAGGGACAATATTAGATGAATAAAAATTACCATACAAATACTTGTTGTTACCTACTTTCTAGTTCAAAAACCGTCGATCCAATCATAAAGTTTAGGTAAAATTTTATGAGCCACCGCATCCTTATAACCCCATTAAAAGTGAATTTCACTCATCATGCAAATTAGAACATCAGCGAAGCCGTATAGCGAAGAGAAAATAGAGTCGAGAGTTACTTTTTAAAGTCTTAAAAACTGATTTTGAAATGTGTTATTAAAATGGCCACTTTACGCGAGAAATTGTAAATAATAAAATTGTTCATGGGGAAAAAATGAAATTTGAATGAAAAGTTCATTTGGTTTGCCGGCCTTTTTATAAACTTTCACAATTTTTGTCTTAAATTTATTACCAACTTTACATTAAAAGTTCAATTGAGTTATTCAACGCTTTCAAAATTTACCAACAATTTCAAATCTGAACCCTAAAGAGTCCTGAAAAGAAATTTAAAGTATTTTATTTAACAGCACACACAATTTCCAGTGATTAGTTGATTTACAACAAACACGACCTTTTGCACTTTACAGAGAGGGTCAAAAAATCGTTTTACTCCTTGATTACCTTCCAACTGATGTTGTAATAACGTTAACGAACAATTTTCGGAAAAGTTGGACGACAAAGGCAAAACCGCATTCTACTGCTGCATGAATAAAAACTCATAATTTTTTTAATCGTTTTGGTGTATTTTCAACTTTGTTAGGATGCTGTGTTTGTTCCAGTAAATTTTAACAATCCTTTAGTGCATAATATTTCAGTAATTAAAAGCCTCCCCACAATAATAAGTTGAATTTATTTATTATTCATGGCGAAACTTGCGCGATTCTCTCTTCCACGAAAACTTGAAGAGGTAAGATAAAAAACAGCCCGGAAAAGTTTTTGTCCTTGAATTTGTAGGAAACCACAGCACACACTCATTATAATGGTTAATTTACGTGATTTCTAAAAACGCAAACTATTTATTGCATAACACCCTGCTATTACAAACATCACATAAAGTAAAAATGGTAGGTATAAGCGTATGATCCATTTCCAAAGTGTGTATAAATATATCACGCAAGAGACGGCCTTTGCATGAATTAAACTGACCTTGTTCTGTGTTATGCCATAGCAATATTTAATTAGAAAAGATGAATAAAACGTGATAGGAATTTTCTATACAGAGTTGTAAAATTAATCGTAAGACGCTTTATACACCGCTGAAAATAATTAAGTTTACGACAGAACTGATTAATCAAAAATTACTCAACCAATTCGTAGTTTCCATTTTCTAAATTATATTTGAAGTTTATTAATAAGTAGAAAATTTGCCAGTCTGTAGGCTCAGTTAAGCCATCTGGTAGAAGAACAGAGCATTTCGTTGGGGGTGGAAGACGAACTCAAAACAGAAACGCGTTATTTTCCCCAAAATAACCTAGATGGAAAACAAGCCTAAACACCAATTTGTTTACCTAGGTTTATTGCATTTAAATTATCTAATAAAAGTTCTCACTAACAGAGCATAACAAAAGTTTTCATTCTAAAATTAGAAACGTTATATTAAAAGAAATTTTCCCCGGAACCTAGAAAGTGTTTTTAAATGTGATGACCTTATTTTCCGCTGTTGTTGTTCTTCCCCTTTTCTTGCTCATATTAGGTCAAAATGAATTTTATGAATAAATAAGTTTCTTCTGGAATTGATGGATGGAACTTGATTACAGTAAGATTAAAAATAAAAAAGGGTGACCTAAAACAGTCGTAAACGGGACATACACACCATTATCCCTGCCTTCAAGCGTCAGATGTTGACCCAGTACTGCAAACCAAATCAAATCAATATACACGCTCTAGACCCGGTACCTCGAATTTACATAACATCTTGTACGAACCAGAAGTATAATTATTTTGTTTATTTATGTAATCACCACAAATAATCCCATTTGATTTTCGTTCATGTTTCGGGAAATCTTTAAAGCTTTGAGAGAGAAAGAGGTTTTTTTATACTTACATCATTTTGCGAGTGTATTAATTTAGGAAAAAAAATAGACGTTTTTGGTATGTGTAACTTCCTATATCCTGAATAAGAATTGAATTCTGTAATAAAACGCGCAAGTTATGTGAATATTTTTTGTATAAAAATACATGCTCCATATTCACATAATATCTTACAATTTAAAAGTACTTCAAATTCCATAAGAAAAATTCAATTTTGAATTTCTCATTGTTCGGAAATATAGAAAAGCAAAATAGATTAAAAAAATATACATCTGTGTAAAGATAATACAACATTTGTGGGTTTAAGTGCTTTTGTATTGTCATGGAACATATTCAGAGAATAACAATAAATGTATTCAAATAAATGGAATTGTAGAAACAAATCAATATACAGTTTTGTCTATACATAATCGTCTATCATTCTAACATAATTCGAGAATGATGGGAAGCTACTTGTTTATATTTTTGCATTTTGAGCTCTTATGATTATTACGATATAATGTATGTACGATATGTACATAATGCATGCAATATAAATGTAAACTCATCTCATTTACCCGAAAGTAACTCTGCGTTTAACAAACACATATTTATCGTACTAGTGTAGTGTATTAGATGTACAAATTCCTAAAACTAAACTATTGTTTATCTATAGAACATTTCAACGAGATTCCCAACATTTTCTCCACAAACCGCATGTATCAAATGTCATGTAACTACTACTAACTAGGTAGAAAGTACTTAAAATATTATACATATACATACATATTTATAACTTACGCTTGTTGACAATAAGTATCACTTTTCATTTAAAATAAAAATTAATATGCGGTGTGGGCGGCGTGGGAGTAACTAAATTGATTTTAAACTTATTGAACTTGGTGAAATTATACAGTTCGTCTTTTAATCCAAAACAGGAAATTGTAGAAATTTCAAGCCAGTTTCAAAAGTAGTCCCACTTTAAAATGAAAATAACTCCACTCATAGGAATGAATTTCAAAAGAGCACAGACATCACCAAAATCATAACAGTATCACTTTTGGCTGTCATTTTAAATGAATTATTCTTGACGTGGAAATTTCGCACAGCACTGAATCGGGCTCATATTCCCATTGATACATTTTTCTATGTATACGTCTTACCATGACAAATGGCTGATCATATCAACCTCTTCCAGGAATTTTCCAAATGCTAGAACCACTTCTGCATGAGGCCTGTCACCTGTCCAATATACACACAAAGATTTATTTATTAAATTTCCCCCGGTCATAAACAAGAAGTCACCATCACCTCTTCACGATGACGATGGCGATGCCACTTGTGTCTTACAATCTCCTAAGTGTGTAACATTTTTGTCGATAAAATGCATTAATACATTGTCAAGTGCACAATATGTCGAAACTCGTTTAAAATCCGAAAAATATATAAAAATTGCAACATTTCTTTAAAACTTTTATTGACTACCTCTTGAGACAGGAAATAATTTCTCCTTGTTCAAGCAAAAATCATTAATCTGCTCTATTCCCGGTTGTTTTTGGAACAATAACTACTAATCTTTACCAGAAACATCATCAAACCAAACGAAATTGCGTGCATTTGGTCAATATATACCTACACTTCTCTTCTGCCGAAAATAAATCGACTTGGACTAGAGCGTCGACACATTTCACGAATTCTCCATCTATTCAGGTATAACTAATATCAAATCGAGCCCATTTTAATTACCGAAAGTGCTTTAAATGACTTTCACAGCCGATAAAAATTCTCATAAGAAAATATTTTTGCCTTGGAGCGTAAATATAGCACTAAAGTACTAACTATACGTACATATGCATGTATAATTGATTTTCAACACGTGTGTGTTTGTTAAAAGAGAGAAAAGCACATCAGGTGAGCAAACAACATCGATTCGCATTGTGTTGTTCGAGTTAAAAAATTTCTACTGTGTGTGGATAATGGCCAATGGGACACGATTTATTTTTACCCCCTTGTTTACCTACTATCGAGATCAGTGGGCGAAAATTTTATTTTTAACATCCACACAAATAAAGCTCAACTTTATCTACATAACTAGATAACTGTGTAGGTATACTGCGTGTTCGGTACTAAATAGAAAACAGTGAGGAATTGGAATCCTTTCTCATTATATTTATAGGATGTGGACTCTAAAGATCGTACACTGATTGATGTGTAGGTTGTACAAGCTGTGGCCGTATAAAAAAAGGATAGATTGCAAAATAAATCACAGTTTATACTTTGGAAGTAACTCATTCATTCGTTCATTCATTCCGACATTTAATTCATTTTAGTTATTTCATTGTTATGTTTAGTTGAAAAATAAATAGTATTACATAGTATAAATTGAACAAATTCCTTGAATATATGAGTAAATCTCGGAGTAAATTTAATTGATCGCATAACTTGTATACATTTAAATATCAGATTCTCTTCTTTATAACGGTGAAATATTAATGCCACTTGGGTTTTATGGTCGTCTCTACCCTTTGGCAAAAATCAATTTACTAAAATTGTATGTCTAAACACTGGAGTTTTAGTCAAAAACGTTTTACCTTTTCCAGTTGGAACATTTGCTTTTGTATATCTATTTAGATTTGGAGGCTTAATAAAATGTTAGAAATCTTTGTCAGCTTCTTATTTTGTTTAAAATGCCTTAATTTGCAAGTGAAGTTGTTTACTTTGCAACTTGTTTGTTTGGAAATAGAGGAATGTTCACTCAATGTTAATTCGAAAAATACACGAATTTTCCAAAGGAGTTGCAAACACAAAAGCGAGACGATGCTCCAGTTTTGCTATTCACTACAATGCATACCGTGCATCATTCTCCTAAATTATTTCCTCTCACGACGTTGTCAAACAAAGCATGTTGTCTTGTTTACCGATGTATGAGCCATTTGCATTAATATCTCACCTTCCGAATAACGCTAAACCTGGTAAGTGCCCCATTTTATGTGCTTTCCACTTTTGAAACTTTAAAAAGATAATAGCACGATTAGGACGGACCACCTGATCCTTTTTCCCTCTTCTCTTCTACCTGCCACACACTCCAAATCTTTTATGTTCATGGATGTTTGTTTGGTGCTGAAAGGGAGCCAAAAAACCGCTATCGAATTGATTTTCCGCTTTGCTCTCGGGTCACTTTTGTTTGTAAAAATTTCCTTGATTATCTAAAACGCTATCAACATCTAAAAGAAGAGAAGATACAATTTTAAAGGGGCATGCTATAAAATGAAATGCTCATTAAATTTTATTACAATATGAACGAGTTGAACGACTATCGCTAAGGGCATTAGACGATGAATTTATTTATAATAGTGAAGAATGAAGAATATAAGAAGCCAACCCCTTATAAGGATGTGGGAGTATTAACGTTCTAGACACTCTTACAAATTAGTCATTAGACAAGTGCTACACGATATTCTATACCTTCTGACAATGCTTGACGCTATATAATTTATGAGCAAGAACCTAATACCCTGCGGCGCACTTATACTTATTTAAATGTTAACATGAATTGTTTGTTAATACGTGACAATTAAGCATCCAGATTGGGGTTGTGTATACGGACGTTATGAAAACACTTAAACATCCTCTTTCAGCTTACCAACATAAATAAAAGTTTGTTTTGGAAAGTTGTTTCGATAGTCGTCGTTATTAAACTTTCGCAGATACTATACGTTGGATTATTACGGTTCAAATTTATACGAATTTTAAACTTTTCTGGATAATATTTTTATAACACTTTAATGATTTTAAGTCTGCTTTTCGATAACTTCACTTTTACCCTGACTCTTATCATTGGAATGCTTTTAAAAGTTGTTCAATTTAAATCTATAGATGGGTAAAGTCGCGTTTTTTATACCCTCCAAAATCAGACACCGGTATATTAGAATCGAGGAGACACAAAAAAATGTCTCTCTTCAGTTTTCTTTATGCGAATTATTTGTCTCTATTAATAATTGTTTTTATGCTTGGAATTTTTGCATCTATTATATACGAGTAAAATGGTGATATAGCATCCAGTTTTCGTGGATTTTTGTTTGTGAACATAAAATACGTAGAGATTTTCTTGTAAAAAATTTTTATCTCGCCACAAATAGTGGCACTTTCGCATCTCACGTATAAAAGAAATTCCGCCCACACAGATAATACCTTCGAACATAAAAAACTCATAATAACATTTGTTTCTTTTTCTATACCTATAATACAAGTTATTCGCCGAGTAGAATCTTCTGGGCTGACCGCCGTAATGGGGAAATGAAGGGTTCAATAAAAAAATCATCACCACCATTCGATAACAAATTGACCTTAAATCGACATACGTTCTTACGTAAGAAAACCTTCTTACTACATATTTAACATTGACCATTGAAATTTTACACCCATGAGTTATTATTGATGAGGGAATTGCACTTGCATGAAATAGGTGTAGGTCAACAAGAAAAGGGGTGGTTAAGAACATCACATTGAAGGTTTATGAAAGAACAAATCAATATCATAGCAGCACAACAGCCTGTTCTCTCATGGGGTGCATTTGGCTTCGTTTTCACAATACCTATACCTAATTACAATTAATAACAAAAGTAATTTTAGCGTATTCCAACTATTCATTAAATATATATTAATACAATTTGTTTATTTAAGTAAAACAAGCAGTAAAATAAATTACGTGCCTTCCTCTTGGCGATGGTTTATAGGTGCAAAATGATTGCTTTGTAGGGTAATAAATTCGACATAAAGCTACGATTTTAAATAATGAAATACCTTCACAGTTCGGAGGGGTTTATTTAATTTCACTAACAAATGGAGATGTGAAAGGCCTTTCCTAATAATTAACACTATTAGATTCAAGTATACAGTTTCAAACAGCGTTATTTAACTAACATAAAATACTGACATAACAGAATGTAAATTTCCCACTTTTAATTAAATTTTAAGTAGATCTGATTGTGTTTTTATTATTTTGGTACTCGTTAAAATTGTCCCCTTGCATCAATTTTAAATTTTAATCCTTATTAAAACAGAAAATTCATCACCAGAAAGAAATATTAAAACAGTGTAAACATTTTTCGTTTGCCGAATTTATAGGTGGTGGTGGTGTGAAAAATACGCTTCCTGAATGAAATCTATTAATCTTACAAGCCCGAAACTAGTTTTAATCAATAATTTAGATATACCTGGACCGTTTCCAACAGAGTGTTTTGGTAAATTTTACATAAAACAAGCCAAAGTCATGTATGTTTTGTTTGGGTTTCCATTAACCAAGAAGAATTTTTGGTTATTTGCGTAATTCTTTCTGCTACATAAGAGAAATTTAATTAAAGGGACAAACTCCGTGTAAGCATAAATTATCCTCTTAGGAGTTATAGGAAGTGGATAGATTTTAGCATCCCAAAACTTTTATCTATCCATCTTTCATATCCCTCTAGACTTTAATTAGTTAATTAATAATTTATCGTTGGATCTGAATAAAGTATACAAACAAATCAACAGTACGGCATCAATGGGAAAAGGACATTCTTATTTAGATTTTTCTTTTCTAACAAGAAGTTTATACCAAAAACAACTATCTCTCTCAGTCCTTATGAGGCGTCAAAGAATGGTTCGAAGAATTAAAAAGACTTAATAAAAAAATCTGTGTTAAAATTTTTCCCATCATATTCGAATTCTAAAATTGTATTTCTTTACATAAACTTTTCTCTTTTAGCGGTGAAGTTTGCGAGCTTTTAAAAATTACGACATTATACACATACAAGTGGAAGTAAAGACCTCTTTTCGTAAAAAGAGTGTTAAATTGAATATTCTCCCAAACTGAAACTTGAACAGAATAAAAAAAATCTTTAAACCATATTTTATGTATGGAGTTACACGCAGTAAACAGTTTAAATTACAAACGTCCATAACTTTTCATTTGAATCTGCATGGGTTATACGAACATTAAAAAGTAAATATTTATTATTACATTATGTGCGTTGTACACAAGCTTTAATACTAATTAAAGGGAATCTAGCTGGGAGACAGCTCCAATTAGACCGTAATTCAGTTATAATTACATCGGTTCGGATACCTACTTATCCTACTGGACAGTTTTGCATAATTTATAATAAAAAAATGTTTCTGTGTATTTAAAGAACTTTAATGTACCAACAGATTGGTACCTATTTAATTAGTCGTCAATTCTAGGGATGAAAAAAACCCAATTTTTATATTCACTACCGATTACATTACATCCCAGTATAACATAATTTAATTAACACTATCCTTTATTCATAACATAATTAAATTGATTTCCAGCATGCTTTTTTTTCGCCAAAGTAAGCCCCAAGGGCTGAAAATAACTCTTACCTAATAGGCATCTTTGATTTAATAAGTTTCAATTAACAAGTTCGTCAATAAAACATGATATAGGGGGTTTACGGTTTTTAATTACTTACTCGTTTGATTAACTAATAATTAAAGTAACGTCAAAAATGTTGCTAATAAGTTCTTAATTTTGTTGTTCATCATTATTATTCAACTTAAAAGGATTTATGTTCTAAAGGCTTACATTCCAAACTGTCGGTTTTTTGTAACAACCATAAAGAAGATTATAAATTAAATTCCTTATTTCTTAACAAAACCATCATGCATCTAACGTAACATAAAGAGAACTTTTTGAATCTCTATGCAATATGAAAATGTAATTCATTATGTTTGACTTTCTTAAGCTCGGAACTCTCATATTCTGGACGGCAAAAGGAGCGTTTATGAAGGTGTTAAAAATGCCTCATTCTTTATTCGCCCATTTGGTACAATGGAATCGGAATGCCAGTAATTACATACACCTCCAAATAGGTAGAATAAATTTGGGGTAGTATGATGCGTTTCTACAATTTTGAAGATGGGCGCTTGCGTCGCGTTGTCGCAGGTTAGAGCGCCGGGACGCCAACCAGTCTGTCTGCGGACGCCAAGGTCGGGTGACCTTGTCTAAGTGTTTCTACATGCTAGTTCTCGTCCTAAATTCTTGAGTTAACCACATATATTGTCATTGAAGAATTTTTTTAAGGGTCAAGATGTAAAAATCGTGCAGAAAAAAATTCATCGTGCATTTTCTCATATACATAAAAGACAGTGCTTAAAAAATGTCTGCACATAAAAGTTTCTCTGTAAGTATTCCGAAAGTTTTTCAAGAAAAATTACCAAAAAATTTGTTTTTCTTTTTAACATTTTTTTTTGTCCTCTTGAATATTATTGTTACACAGAGGTGGAGGGAATTATTTTTTTTTGAATGAAAAAATCACGCAAATGACCTCAACTTTGTGAGATTCATTCGGAAGAGGAGAAAAGTGAAATTGAATAAATAATTTTCAATTAATAAATCAGTGTCCACATAAAAAAACTGTCATATATATTTGGAAGGGTGGCGAAAAGAAATGTTCGCCTGTCATTAAATATTGAAGGATGGAACTGAAAAATAAAGCAGTAAAGTTTATATACTCGTATACATACACACACGTAGGGTTTGCACAGGAATTTTTATGAAGTTGTAAATATTAGAGATGGTTAAAGTGGGCTTGAAATTATTAATAAAACTTTCCGAATTCCATTTATTCTATTCTATCCATATTGAGGAATAAATTAGTTCATGAACCCAACATATTAAAAATGGAAGAAAGGCAGGACCAACACACAATGGCATTTTTCCTTTACAAATTTACATCACAATTATGTTGTTTAATCGCTGTGGGGGCCAACACACAGTTTTGTTGTGTAATTTTGTATCATGCTCAGGAAATTAGTGTTTTTCCCCCTTATTACTTACATTGACCCTAATCGCACATTCTTCAGACTCTATTAAATCATAAATCTCCTTTGAAAGAAAAAAAATCTCTTTAATGGTGGCTTTAGAATAATATATATCTCGTAATGAAAGTGAATCCACACGAATTGCATTAAGAGATTTCTACTTGTGTTCTGCTACTGTTGGAAAATAAATAAATAGATTGAAAAGAAAACACAACAAGGGTATAAAAAATCGTATAAAAGTACGAAATCCATTTTCAAACAATATACTCTTACAATGCCAAAGAAAAATTGGGATTTTGAGGGAAAATCATATTTTGGGAAAGAAAAAAAATCACAATCAACATTACACAATATTTATGAGGTGTTTAGGAAATAATTATGATTTCTTTTGCAAGATGTCCATTTTATGAAGTGAAAGGGCACTAATAGGTAATTGAGAGAATAAAGGAAAGGTTCAATGGATACTAAAAGAAAAAGGCCAATTAAAGGCAATAGATGGGAAGAAAAAACAACACTATCCAGTACATCCAGAAAGACTATTGACGTTTTCCAGGAACAATAAATTGTATTAACAGTTAACATTTCAAATAGTCCAAGATTTGGCTTGCATTTTTTGTTTGTTTGAAAGAAAAGCTTTCGCATCTGATACAAAATCGAATACCTATTCGATAAGAAATTAAATAGTTTTTTCGACTGGATATACATATAGTTACTTATAATTGGAAATGGGAGAAGCGTATAATAAATTAAAAGATTTAAAGCTTATGTTGGTTGGATTTGATCGAACATTTTTCTATATCTTGTTACAACAACAGAAAAAAGAACGTTGATTAATCAATCCAAAAAAAAATGCTACTTTTTTTTATATAAAAGCCAATATTTTTGCGGCAGTGAATAACTAATTAGGTGCTTTTGATTTTTTATAGTAAATTACGCTGCAAGATAAATACAAGTTTTGTAATTAATCGTACACTTCACGCAGGGCTTAATTGGCATTCATTAAGAGAATGGAACCGTTTTACGTAACTGAAGGAATTATAATTTTTTTTTCGGCAAATGACCATCCGAATTTAGTTAAATTTTGTTGAATATCGCCGGAATGAAAGAACAGTTCAAAAGCGGCATATAAAACACAACCTGTTAATGATTAAATCATATTCATTAATTTTTTTACTACACCATGGACGTTAAATTTAAAACAGAGTCCCGTACTTCGTTCTTGCAGAAAGTGTTCCTTTTTTACATTAAGCTGATAAAATTGCGGCTTCGGTCTATACTTATTCTCTCTACCAAAGGGTATAACATTATTAATGTGATATTATACAGGAGATGCGCTTCACAATGAATTATGTGAATTTCTATGAATGTATCTACTTTTGGAATTTAATTTTCACAATGGATTGTGCTCTTTTATATTAGGCATCTTTTTAGCATTTCTTCCATTTTCCTTTCTCGCGTTTTTATATGCAATCGTAATTTAAAAATAAAAATGCTCCCTAAAAACTTTCCTAAAATTTATATACGACGCATTCTTGTTTATAATTATATTACCGAAAGTGTTATGCAAAGTATTTTAATGTGAATTCAGTTTGGTGGAGGAAAACTTGTAAAGAAATTAAAAGTAGGTAGCTACTACACAGGCATGAAGAGTACATTTTCATTTCGCTGCAAATATTAGAAATTAACAATTTGACTTAAGGAAAACCGTCTTGTTTTTATTGCATGGGGAAATACTGAGAAAATCTTTAATATTCATATGCTGAGAAAAGATTTTCATCATGTACCTAATACAACGTTTCCAATTTGGCGATATAATAAATAGACTGACTAAAACGATTTTCTTTTCAAATAAAAGTATAAGTTTTTAAACTCGTAAATAATATATTTTCTACTTTGATTGTTCGGTTTTATAAAGATATCAACGTAAAGATCGGCAAATTTTGATTTACTGATATCATATTCATAAGCATATTTGGGTATACATCGAAATGTCCGAGTGGACAAAAATTTTATTCATTCAGAATATAAGCTGAATTGCTCAAAATAACTAATCAAACAGTATGTAGTGCTCGTTATTTTAATATTCAACCGTGTACCTACCTATACATTTTTAATTCACTCATCGATTTTGATATTAATGAGTTAAACTAAGAAACGACTTATAAAAATACGAATAAACTGGTTTAGAAAGATATACGTAGCTATAGCATTTAATAAAAATTTATTCTTGAAGTTAATACCTAAAATGTCACGATATAATAAAAAGCACATTTCCTTATTCTAGAATTTTATTAGACTACTAAGAGGTACGAATACTACATGTTAGAATAAATGTAGAGTAACATTTTTTTTGGTCTAGAAGGTTAATTACTTAATAGTTCCTTCCATAATTAAAATCCGGATGCATAATATGAAAAACGACAAATTAACAAAAGCTCCATGAGCTTTTTACTAACAGCTCATCAACCTGCAACTTTTTCCCCGATTATACATACATAAACATACATCGTATATAACACTTATGAATTTTGATACTAACTCGAAGAGTAATTGTGGCAAACTTGACATTAATTGTATTTAAAATTACGACAGTTTAAGCTAATACTTACCTTCACTGTATTAAAATCTCGCCATGCTGTATATACACATAATATTAAACCAGTAAAAACGAACTCCATCCCTGATAGCTACATGAGACTAAAGTATATATGGCGGAAAATTTAATTTTGCCTACAAAGAATACTTTCAAAGGCATATAGTAAATCAATAACCATCATAATACGCAGAATTTTGTATAATAGTTAAAACAAAAACTTTTTTACATAATTCACTAGTCTATGTAAATGTATTGTTGGTTTTTTGTCACAGCAAGCTCCCCCAAAACCCAAACTTATTCAGACCACATCTTCTGAAAATTAAATTATTTTCAAGAATGTCGAAGTATGTATTAGGTAGGTGCTAGACAATTGCCCGAATTATAAATTCTGTTATAAATAAAACAAGGCAGAGGAAGAAAGGGAACAAGGGGAGACGGCGGTTTTGATTAAAACTTTCGAGTACTTAAATTGATATCAATATGAAGTTTGTCTAATTGTAATTCCTATTCTAATTATTGGAAAGGTTTTCAGTTGATGTATGTGAGTATGAGCGATGAAAGGGAACCTGGATTAAAATTTAAAATGATGAAGCACGAAGATCGAAACTTCGCTACTGGTTGGAGAGCTTTAAAATTTATGATACCCTCAACTATATAAATATAATTTCCTAAACATTAAAGTTATATAATTTGGAATGCCGGAACAATTCAAATGCGGTTTTGTATCTGTTTTGCTAGAAACATTTTCCAAAGACATTGTTCCTTTTTTTATTGCAACGTACAAATAATGTTAATTACAAAGTTTTGCAGATGAATTAACCGCACGCCCAAAACTTGTTTTCAGCTGTTTAACAAGCTTCTCTACTTTTTTATTTCGAAAATTAGTCGACAATGAGTGTTTCACGTTTGAATAACTTAATCATTTTTAAATGAATTTTAAATTTCATTCGCAAATAATGTGCGAGGGATTACAGCAATGAGTTGCGAACGACCATTGCATGGTGTTAGAAAATGGCAAATGCTTTTTTTTTCTACAAGCAAATTGAACTTTTTCTGATACGTAAATTTAGGAAATTCAATTTTGGCCTACCGAAAACCCGAAAAGCTCACACAAACATCATAATGGTAATCAAAATACAAGCTTTTATTGGCATACACCGTCCACATCGAAAATTGATGAATTATAACGTTCGTTAATAACCCATTTATCCTGTATGGTAATTGTTTATTAGTTTACGATTAATTTAAGAGAAACGAAAGGCAATTTAATTTGCGTTTTTTCTTTATCCCATTTCATTATAATTTCCATATTTAACAAGATGTTAATTTAAAACTTTTTAAGTGTCATTTAGACGAGTTGAATTAAAGTTCATTTGGAACTTTCCTCATGGATGACGAAGAAAAGTGTATAAATTTCAGAACCTTTTTAATTTTTGAAAATAACAAAATAAATATTTCAAAAGTTCACAGCCCACATTTACCACTAAGCCCATTTGTTCCTTTGTTGTGTACGTTTATGTTTTGGTGTTGTTATGTACGAATTGAAAACGCCAATACCCTCTATTTGAAGACTAAAAAAAATGTTGAAAGTACTCAACAATACAAAAACACTATTTATCAAGCAAATATTCTTGAACATAGCTTCCCTTAAAATACCAATATACAAAGAAACGTTACATTTTCTACGACCAATAAAGTAAAACTTGAAATTCGCTTATTTGTTGACTCCCATTCTCAATCTAACAAAAAGAAGGCAATACATTCACTGTCTATTTTCAGTGCAATATTGACACACCGAAAAGAAAAAAAAAAACCTACCTGCTATAAATAGAGGACCGAATTAATAGAGCATAATTTGTCTTTACTTGCAACTACTCGTACCTACCAAGAACTTATATATTATTAACGTTGCATTTAGAAGCTTTCACCGACATCACGTCTTAACTGCTTAAGTCATGTAGTAGTTAGACATAGGTACACATGTGAGTCATGCTAACTTAAATCTGTTAACTTTGGTGTCCTTTTGTGCATCCTTCGTATTCCCTTTTATAGTTGAACTTCCACATTCAGTATAGGACCAGAAGACCATAAAGAACAAAAGCTTATTTTGTAACATCGCATATAAAACTGACGATTTTATTTTTGTTCAAAAGATAATGGGAATAGTGGATATAGAAGTAGACTTTGTGCAAGTTTTTGTTGCAACCACACAAACCCTATCTGCTTCCAAATATATATATATGTATTCAACAAAGCTGTTTCCTTTCAATGGAACAAAAAAATCATTACGTTTGTGTGCTTCATTAAAAGCCCAGATAAAAACGGAAGCACAAGATGGTGGTTAGATTCATTAAGGGTTGATAGAAGACGGCAGTTTTTAAAAGAGTTTCACCCGGTTTGTTTTGTAAACAGAATTAGCACGTATGAGTGCCGCTTAGCACCCAACCAAGTCCAACCCTGATAAAAATCTATAAAATCCACTTTAAGTGTCGCCTATTCAACTCGACAAAACGGTAATTAAATTTATCTGCTATTTATTAAAGTGGAGCCATTTCCATTTGAAATTATCAAATAGAAAATTATATTTCCTCTTATGACCGACAAAGATGATGCCAATTGAATTATAAGAATACGATTTGTTCAAATGGATTATTGCAATTGCGAAAGTGCTCCGGTAAAAATTAAGTACAGTATACGAGTGAAAGATTGGGAGCTTAAGTATATCATTTACCGTTGGGGAAAAAGTTGCTAGCTTTGTATCACAACGACCTGACGTGATTTATCTACCATATCGTACAAACTATTTAGACAATACCAAAAGGGATTTCTAGGCGCTGGACCAAATTGCTAATTTGAAATTGTTTGCAAATATGTGTGTGTGTTTGGGGCGCTCTCCCCAGTTAATTAATACACCTAAAGTGACGTATGGAGAAGAGTAAAAAGTTGGCTAAAGCATTTATACAGCACTTACCTATAATATGTTATGTTGTCACAAAGCATATTTCGTCGTCGTGTTATATAAAAAGTTTTTGTTAATCATTTCATCAAAACGTCAACATTTTAATTGCTCCAAGGCAATTATATCCTATATACGACAAAGTTTAATGTTTGATACAAAAACAACATCATACCTATTATGTATACTCTCGTATACCTACATGCTGATGATCGATAAAACATTATAAAAAAGCAAATTTGTTGGTATCATCGTCGGTGTGTGCTATACACAATCGATAATTAATTTTAGAAAATAAACACATCAAGCAGATTTTAATCTCGACTTTACCATACATGGGTTAAGATATATAGATATTTCTCATTCAAAAATCATCCTATCTCCAATATGTTTTAATTTTTCAATTGAACAACGAAACAATTTGACAACTTGTCGTGCACAAATAATTACTTATCGATTGGCACATTTCAGTCCTTCCTCCAACATTCGTTCATATATAGTGCTGAGAAGAGAACTAACTTTTCCAGGTTGTGGATTTCAGCAAATGTGTGGGAAAATCCCTTCGAAAAGAAACAACACAATCGAAAATGTACGTGTTAACGGGAATTTGCACTGTGTTGTATTGAGTGTGTTTTCTAAACCGGAAAAGCGTGGCAAAAAGGTCCGGTGGAAAAAAGCGCTCTACACACACCATGATAGTGAACGGAATGGCTTCACTATCAGCAACATTATCTGCAGCAACCATCTCCACAAACCTGCTGAATGTTGTACAAAATGCAACAACAACACTCAACAATCGCACAAATGTGACAACAATCGAGAGTCCCCATCCCGACTGGACCGAGTTACTTATAATCATTGTGAAAAGTTTCATTTTCGGTACGATAATCTTAAGTGCAGTGTTGGGTAACGCGTTGGTAATTATTTCAGTGCATCGTCATCGCAAATTGCGCGTTATCACTAATTACTATGTGGTCAGTTTGGCAATGGCCGATATGCTGGTCGCCTTATGTGCGATGACATTCAATGCCAGTGTCGAATTAAGCGGTAAATGGCTGTTTGGGTACTTTATGTGCGACGTTTGGAACAGTTTCGATGTATACTTCTCCACCGCCAGCATCTTGCATCTTTGCTGCATCAGTGTGGATAGATACTATGCGATCGTCCGCCCACTTGAGTACCCCATCACAATGACTCATCGAACAGTGTGCTTTATGCTAGCGAATGTGTGGCTGTTGCCGGCAATCATCAGTTTCACGCCAATCTTCCTCGGCTGGTACACCACAGACGAGCATAAAGAGTTCCGACTGACGAATCCACACGTGTGCGAATTCGTTGTCAACAAGTATTACGCATTGATTAGTAGTTCAATTAGTTTTTGGATACCAGGCATTGTTATGGTGACAATGTATTGTCGCATCTACAAAGAGGCAATTCGACAAAGGAAGGCATTGTCGCGCACATCTTCGAACATTATTTTGAATTCAATCCATCAACATCGCACCTCGTATCGGGACAGGTACGGTGACCATTATTTACATCCGTCTGATGGTGAATTGACCACCATTGGACAAATAAATGGAAGACGAAGTACCAGTTCTGGGTCGGCTATCTCGTATGGGACTACAATTACTGAGTACAACACGGCGATGAACAGCAGGGATAACAGCAAAGCGGCCACAGAACTCAATATGAATGGTAAGTGGATTTTTTATTTATGTGGTTTGAAATTTATTCAATTACATAAATAGTCCTACATAATTTTGAATTAATTCCATTACGTTAGATTATAGTTTTAGTTGGTGAATATATTACACATTGAATGGTATTCAGACGTTACTATTATACCTAGTCTTTCGGATGGAAAAATTTCAGGGGACTAAGACTGTATGAATAAATCATAGGCATATCGCTAAATGCGAATGTCATTTGTATAATTTTAACTTGAAACTTGTATTACAGTTTAATTGGTATTTAGAACCGTTATCGAAATAGGAATCAATACTTCGCCTTTGGTCTATAAATAAAAGCATTTCTCACAACAACGGAATATTATTTATACTCGGGTAAAGTTACATTTTTTTATGAATGAAATACTGTTGGAAATGTGTGTTTTTTTTTATTTGGGTAGAATGTACACAGAAACCGCAAAAATTTCGCGGTATTGGCGCTATAAAGCTCGCACTCTGTATGCATACATACACATGTATTATAGGATCGATTCCACAGCAGATGTGTAAAATTCACTCACACCCCCGTCTAAACAATTAAAATAAACTGCACAGCTGACCTAAAAAACTAACTAGAATGATGTTGATTTGAATCTATCAAAACGTTGTGTTATAGTTCATTTGGCGAACATAAAAGTGCGATAGGAGAAAGAGTCGATGCACCAATTAAATTGAATTTATCGTACATTTCATTTAAGGTAAGGGTCTCTCGCGTGTGAAGAACATTTTTTATATTGAATGTTTAATTACGTCAACACGTCTTCTCTCTTAAATTGTAACAAGCGTCCAATAAACTGAGGTCATTATTTCAATTTTTATTTTTACTCTTTACGTGAAATCAATTAAAAATTAAATGCGATGTGACAGACCCGATCTGGGTTGGTTGTTCTGTTTTTAGAGATTTTCCTCCACTTTTACAATAATGGATGGCAATAAAAAATTCAGAGGGAAAACTATAGATACGACCCATTTGGAAAACAATACAATCAAATACATATTTAAAGTTATCTCATTGGGGGATGAATATTCAATAACGTAGACACTCGTAATGTTGTCTTTTTACATAGCGCGCTTGTTGTTGTCTTTTACATTGAATTTAATGAAATTGATTTCATCAGTGTAGTTTGATTTTACGATATTGGATATTCAATTTGAGTCTATTCAGAATAGAATTAGTCTATATGTGAAATTGTGAATAAGGGCAATATTCATATGCATATATGAGTGTGCAATGCGGTGTTGTACAGTTTCTTTGAGATATTCGATAGCATTCATAAACTTTCATGTTTATTAAGTTTTTAGTTTTATTGAATGGTCTAAATTTAGCCCGAAGAAAATGTCATACGATAAGAATTTCTGTATCACGCACAAGGAAAACATAATTAATGGTCTTTAATAGATAAGAAGCAGGAATGGTTTCCATATACACACATCGACATATTCGTTACACTTTTGACGAATTTTTGAGCAATTTTCATAACTTGTGTCCGCTTATTATGACACAAAAAGGCAAGCGACAAAATATATATGTATGTATAGAACTTATATTCACATTTATGAAGAGATTCCCTCATCATACTCGAGAACAATAGGATGCGAGATTGCAAAAAACTTTTCCTCATATTTCCTAATATATAAGAAAAAGTGAGTGTCTTCATATTTCCTCATTCAATAAAAATATATATAAAATGTCATCACGGTCACAGTTAGAGTTTAACAAGAACTTACTCGTCTTTTTAAGAGAGCAATCTTGATGACGTTATTATTATTTTCGCGATTTCGGCACTAAATTCCCTTGTGCCAAACAAGCAAACTCTCGCACAGTTTCTGTGCATTCCGAAAAGAGAAATAAAAAAAATCTATCTCTTATATCTCCTGCCAAACATTCTAAACTAGACATATAAAGTAAAAGTACAGACAGTATACACACATCTTCCTATGTACTTTAGAGGAATAGTAAGGTAATAACGTAGTACTGTGATAAATTCTCGACATTCAGATTGGCGTTTGGCGTTTCAACTTTTTTTTGCCATACCCGTAAAATTGATGACTCGTAAATAGGGAATTTATGTGCATTTCACATTCTAAATACGTAATGAATGAAATATTCAGCCTAAGAAAAAAAATGGTTTTTTATGTTGCGGCGCACAGTCATAAAGTACAATTTTACAGTTGGCCTGGCTACAATCAGACTGAAATCTATATAGAAGAACAAACCGCTCGAAGCTCGAACGCAAAGTCTTATAACTTACTCAATAATAGATTAATTAAACGTCTACTTAATTGATGGTGATATTAATACTTAATACCAACATTGGGAAGTTTGATTTAAACAACGCACTAAGTGGATAATATTAAGAGCCCTTAATTCATCTTCAGTCAACTTACTCTCAATATTTATTCCAAAAGTACAAGTGCTTTTGATCGTACTTTTTGTTTTAACTTTTAAATAGGCAAGATCAAGATAGGCGTTTAAAATGTTGAAAGGAAGAAACTTAACAGTGGTAAATGCACCGGCACTACATCATAATGTAACACCCTGACATTCGATAATTTATTCTTGAATGGTTTTTCTGAATAAAACGCTGTGACGTGAAAGGAACCAATTTCATTTAAAGCCCCTCAGCTGATGATCAACTTGAGATGCCAATAAATAAATTTCCACATGGAAGGCTTCTCTCATTTCGAACGATTTTTAATAGAACTATTTGGCATTTTATGAGAAGGCAAAGACGTTTTCTAATTGTTTTTTAATTTTCTATTTGGTCTGTGTATATTAGTCTAGCAAGTAGGGATTATTATCTGATTGAAATTCTTGTATTTCAGGCCAATAACATAATATTGTTTCATAAACAACCATACCTACACTCCCTCCAAGCAAATTGTAAATCAAGTCTAATTAAATCTGTATGGCCTTAAAATGCTATTTATAAATTGGACAACACGCAATCTTACATTCAAATTATACACGAGCATATACAAACTGCTTTCCTGACAGCTATATATGAACTTGATCGTTGTTTCCTATTTTCACAAAGTAGGTAATCGTTCTAGCATTATTGCAAAATTAGCTTCATTTATTGTATTTTTTGTGGGATGGGATGTTTGATTAAATATTCGGTTTTTGTCCATTTTTGAGGGAAAAAGCGTCCTGTCTCTGTATTAGCTTTTCAGTTTTTCTGACTATTGAGTACATCTTTGACTGTTCGTCTATGTGTAGGTTTCATTGAAAATGCACTAGAAAAAGGTTCGTTGATTTGGACTCTTTTATAAGTTCTGTTGCTTTTCACAATATTTTGTCAAAAATTACGAGTTTCATTTGGAAAAGCGACTCGAAAGGCATTTCCATACAAAAATGAATTGACAAAATAGCTTGTGTCATCGTTTTTGCATTAGTTTTTTTGGTGTAATCACATTTGATGGATGATCGTTGTGTGAATTAATTGACTTTATACACAACATATTACCAAAGCGAAATTGCGTTAAAATAATAAATTCGGAACAATATTCACAGAAAATTAGATATTACATTCCATTTGAAATGAAACATATTTTCCACATTTGCTTCAATAAATAAATATGATTATTTAAATTATTTCTACAAAGCATTGCCCATTTCATTTGGCTTTTAAAAAAGCTCCAAGGCATTTCGTATGTGGTAATCAGTTATGCCTCTATCGATCAGATGGGACTTTATTTTCCCAAAAATAACCCAACTATGGCCAAGTTAATGTAGTCTCGTTGTTATTTTATTTAATCTGCTTTGAATCCACGCTTTACACGCCTGTTTATTGAAAGCTTAACAAGTAAAGCGTTTTTGATACACACCCCTTAGGCATACATTATTTTCGCTGAACAAATTTTCCTATCCATAGAAAATGCGCCAAAAATATTATTACAAGAACTTTTTTTACTTCTCCTTTATATATTGATCGACCAAGCCAAAACATCTCACACACAGCGATTATATAGGTGTAAATGCACAATGAAATATTAGGTAGCAATAAAACGAAACCCGAAACAATGAAATTCTATTAGCTTCGTAGTGGAATTCGGGATAGAGGATATGATAATGTAGTTTAAGAGCCACTTCTGTTGCTGTGTGTTTCAGGTAGAGGAGATACCTCTATATGTTTAGATGCATAAATAGTAAACTAACAAAGCTAGAAGATATAAGGGAAATGCTTGTTAACTCCAGTTTGATGTTAATTTCCAGTGATATTTTGAAAAACAACAATTACAATGCTCTTTGTTTCTAATTCCTTACTTACATAAATGTGGAAACTTTGTAATATTTCACTGTACTTCCTGATTTTTACTCGATAAACTTTCACATAAATTGATTATATTAAGCTTTATCCTGGGAGAATCAAGTTGCAAAGAAGACAGATTTTCGTCATAAGTTTAACATTGTAAACATTGTGCTGTTTGTTTATATCCTGGTGTATTATTATTATCAATTTCCTTAATTGAAATTACAAACATTCGAAATGGTGTATTGAATGTACGAGTACAATGTAAATGGGCACAAAATCCAATGTACCTATTCCTAATATAATTGGTCCTTTCATTTATTTGCTCATGTTATTGATCAGATATTAACTATTATGTCGTTAATATTTTACCATATACACATAATACCTAAAATAGTTTAATCAACAATTTAATTCGTAATATAAGCGAGCATATTTCTCTCTATCAAATCTCTATGATGCTTTATATAACAAACTTTATCAGTTTTCCGAGTTTCATTAAATTCCTTTCAGAAAGAAATGCAAAATTTAAATATGGAATTATATAATCGTATACATATAATCGAGCATATAATTGTCGCAAATTGTCTCGCTGCAAAACGTTTATTTTTTTGTACATCGTTTTAGGCTCTATATGACAGTTATACAGTTATAGTTTTCAAAGTTTTAGTATAACTATTGTGTGGAAATTGAGAGAAATTGTGGTAATTAAGTGTATTGTTATGGAAAACTTGTCCTCAACAGATATTCATATTTATTAAAGCTCGAAAGTACTTGAGACTTTCGCGAATTTTGTTTGTCCAACAATATATCTTCCATTTGGGAACCACATCAGCTATTAAATGTTGAAAGTGTATACTAATTGAATATTTCATTTATAGGTAGGCTTAAGGTATGTGATTACAGACCAATAAATCCTGTGTGTAAATTGATCCTTTTAAAACGTGAATAATTAAATATGCTTTTTATAGTAGGAAGAGGGGAAGGATGTAAGGAAAGGTGGAACCAATGGCCAGGATAATAGGTCTAGTGAAACACTGGCACATTCTAAGTACCGCCAAGGATTCGGTGTGACTCCTCGGAGTGTTCAGGACATGTTAGGCGTTACGCTTATGTGACCTCATCAATCAAATACCAAACTCTTGAACATCACATTCTCTCCTCTAGCCTTTTCACTCTTGCTGGGTCTCGCTATATGCCATTCCACTTGTATGCTTACGGAGACTAATTTTATCAACCTGTCATTTAATAAACTTTACCACTCTCTATAATCAACACTGAAAACTATCGGGGGATTTTCAGGACACTAATGGAATAATGGGATGGCATTTTGTAATAGTTTAGAATTTTAATTGAAAATCGGCAACTCTTAACAAAATTTGATACTGTGTTGGAAAAGTTAAAGAAATCTTAAAAGAGAACAGCGAAAATTTCTATCGTCGGATGCCTAATAAACACGAATTTTCCCATCCCCATTTTCAATTTCTAATTATAAACTCTATAATTGATAATTACGAGTTGTCGAGACGGGAAACCCAGTCTATCATAATTTTCTGAAAAAAGGACAAGGCCGAATTTTAATTAATTTTGATAAATTTGTCTCCGAACGGAATATATGCATAAGGAAAAGAAACGCGCCCCTGTTTTCTATATCAGTTTCAGGAAATATATTTATACACAAACCCTCTCTAAATATATGGAAGGAAAAACACAGGTAGAAAAGATATCAGTAGTGTGGAAATACAAGTGTAAAGGTATAAAATTTCTATTGAAAAATTTATTGGCTTGAAAAGAATAACATAATTCGTGAATAAAAAAGCAGGAAAATTTTGTGGCATAATACAGTAGCCTATTTACATATAAAACGAATTGATGTAACTTATATACATACACATTTACTACATATATGCATGCTATGTATGTAGATAAGGAGAGGAAAAGTGCAAAACGTAATGAGATTCACTTGGAATTGCTTTAGGCGTACGAATATTCCCGCCACAAAATGTAGTCGTCTATTTATTATTATATAGATTTGGCTGGAATTTATTTGTTTATACATGTAAACGGTTCTATTTATCATAAACAACCGTACTGGGTGCAATTTCATTTAATTGTGCTACTGTAATTTTTTATTGCGTAATTGAGTGTGCAGTTTTTCATGTCACCAGTTCTATATTATCTGCATGGTACACCTGCGTTAATCCTGCTGCAAAGGGGGACTGCAACGATTAAATCCTCGCTATGACTTGAACTCCATTAGAGTGTAAATAAACATTACTCATACAGGTAGAACTGAATTGAGTGTAATTCGGCTTCAAGCACATGTGCTGTATAAACATCAGTCATATATACGTGTGTGTATTTTATGAGTGATACACAGGATAACATTTACAGGCAATCCCTTCAGGACGTGACAGCTTGTCAAAAGAGAAGATTGCATAAAACTGCCTCGGGCTAGCAGGACTACCTGTGTGCTATTCAAATAACTATTTCCTCTCCATATTATAAGAAGTAGATACGTAGTTTCTGTTCGGAGAGAATACGAAATCGCTCACAGAAACAGGTGAAACGGCAATGTCATCTTCCAGTGATTTATTATTATACTTTTTTTCACATTCTCTACACGATATTTTTTGGGGGCCGCGCTGTCGGATGATTTAAATCTTTATGGTTACGTATGGTAAACTTTTTATTTTTTCACATAAACAAGATTTATGCTTGTTGTGTATAACGAATTGTTAGCACACGTTTTTCATATTGCAAGCATTTTCAGGAGGTGTGGAAGCGCCCATCAGAAGTCTCAACTTGACGTACACACCTGTGTTCCTTGTTGGGATCGCATTTCTACAGCTAGAGCGAAAATTCGATTGTTCCCGTCCGGTGGGTCTAGTTTGGGGCAAGGTTTCACCCAACTTTCCCACATCGACGGCCCTTTGCACACTCAGGTGACATAATGTGTATGAAGGGGCCGCACAATTCTAAAGAGACATCTCCATTTAACAAGGTGCACGAGTGGGAATTATCATCGAACAAGAGCACGTGCTTGCCTCACTGCTAATTAAGATAGTTTCACATAATTAAATTGTAAACGTAACAGTGTATTTGAAGAGCGCCACACAGTTGACTATGTAAGCCTGGTGGGGCTGTCTATTGAACTTTTGAAAATTGATGGGAATTGTGTGTTCGAGAAAAAGGCAGCCGTTTTACACTCAAGTATATTCATGTGCCTAAATAATATGTTGGAATTAATTACTAGAGCAGCACACAGAATTTAGTTGAAGGAGATTAAATTTTATATGAAATTAATTTGATACTCAAAGTATACCTGAAAGATGTGCATTGTGAGGGAAATTAATACATAGGTACCCTCTTGCGGAATATAATGATTACAAAGTGAAGTTGTAAAGCTATATAATAATATATGGTATCTTTTTAGTGGGAGGAAAAAAGACCGTAATTACTTCGATCGAGAATTTTGCAGGGCGTCCAACATAGATATACCTATCTAGAAATGAATACATTATAGGTCCATGGATTTTCGCTAGTCTCGAGTAAATCGTATTTGTAGAGTCCAGTTTTGGGTTTATATTAGATTATAAAACCCTCCTTATATCCTACATATCTGACTCTCACCAAAAGCCTATAAAGCCAACGTGCAAATTTCGCCATGAAAATATTATATTATGAAGGTATTTGAATGGAATTCCAATTTTGAAAAACTGATTCTAAAATTGAACGACAAAAAATCATTACGGAAAATTAAACTAAATACCTACTGTGTGACGTGGTTTTATACATTTCCTATTTATTTTAAACTAAATCCCAGAAATGGGTCGCGGATGTGCTCTCCCTGTTAATAGTCCTTTTTTCAAACAGATGTGACGTGTGTACACAAGCACCATCAACATCCATGTTGGAACGTTATTCAATGGACCAAGCAGACATTGCTTATTGATTTTCGCGCTATACTCAACTAAATTCGCAATCGGAATGTGTGTTATGCTATTCCCCTTTTGTTCTTTCTATCAATAAATATCAATGTGCCTATTTCTATTTTGCTCGGAAACCTGGACTTCTGCATAAAAACTTTATATAGGCCCACACAATTGTCTCATGATGTTATAATGCCTATCTAAGTAAAAAATGCTAAAGTATAATGTGAAAAAATCAGTAAAAAACATTTTTCTAAAGGCAAGAGAGGTATTGGTTGTTTAAATTTTTTCACAATATCACTCCTTGTTTGTTTTATTAGCCGATGGTTTTATTTATTGATCACTTTATGAATAAAACATTAGCGATCCTAATTTTATGACATTAACTAAGAGATTAGAAAAATAGTCGGTTCAAAGTTAATGCTTTTCCATTCAATCAAATTTCCATTATTGAATTCACTTACAGAATTATAAATATAAATAATAAATAATTTATTTAAATATTAGTAGGTATGTAGATAATATAAGTTAGTGCATAAGTTCGTATTTAGGTCTTGGCTTATTGTCGTTTCTATTATTAGGTAGGGGATGGAATCAGAATGATGCAGAAAGTTCCGGTTCCTCAATTTAATATACCAGATTAATGTGCGAATGCCAGCGAAACTTGGCAAAAGTAACTTTTAATTGCAATATAAATTTTATTTGTAAAACCGAAAATGTGGGATTTAAAAAGTTTTTTTTTCTATCACAAACAGGATCGTAGAAAATGTCGGAACATTCACCTGCTATAGCAGAGATTACTATTGCACTTCGAAAATGAGATTCTCCCAATATAATGGTGGGAAATTGATATACGAGTCTTTTTCAAATTATATTTTAACAATCCTTTCAATTATAGGAACGTTTTGTTCCGGAAAATTGTATTCCATTCAGGTATTGACCCATTGAGATATTAAAACATAGGAAACAATACGCACCAAATTATGTTTTTTTTTGCTATATAATCGAATCGAATCATTACAATGTTCGATTTATGTGAATGTTGACAGAGATATAGTTGTAGATGAAATTATGGTACGGAAAACATTTGGAAACGTCTCATTATGCAGCATATTGCATAAGAAGACGTGTTACAAACTGAGAAATTGCATTCTGTACTCGTAGAACGTAGGGGAGAAATTCAAGAAAATGGGGCTAATGTGATGGGAAAAGTCTGCATAAAGTATATAACCTAGGTGCGCGCTGTGCGGAGCTTTTTCAGCAATTTGTAGAAAGTTTTTAATTAAAAAACGTTTCCCTAGCACAGGGATACTTATTGAGAGGATGATAGACACGTCACGACCGTGTTCCACAAGGAGACATGGAGTTCACAGCAGTTAGATAGACAGAGGAAAAATTGAAAAGCGAAAGAATGGAATTAGAACAATATGTACACTTTTGCAAACACTTAAAGTCAACGTTTCATTTGGTGAAAAATCACGTGGATTCCAGTGTTAACTCGGCTAATAAATCATGCAACAATCAATCTATCATCTAAACAAGTATCGTTAATTAACTTGTCTGTATATGAATTCCCTATACCAAAGTATAGGTACGTACTACGTAATACATATATGCGTATAATAGTATCTTGGTTAACAGAAGCAAATTGTTATGCGTGCATGTTGCAAACACATTGCCATTATACTAACTAACACGTCTAACACACTACATAATTGGATTAGAGATGAAGGCGGTGTATTTAACCAATCTAGGTGCTTGACTCCATGATTTGTTTTGATTATTTATGCGTCCTGGCGGATTATCGGTCTACATTAGACGATTTATCAAGCACGAAACACTTATTCTTTACGATTTTAATGGATTCAAATTATTAGTTTTACATATTGAACAAGCTGAAAGATAGATTTTAGACTCCCAATGTGTGTGTTCGCTGTTATCCCGAATATATCCACAAATAAGTGCGTCAAGTATGGGGAATTTGGGGGCACACAATGTGTGTTTTTGTATTCTGTTATTGTTATGCTCAGCCGGGACTTGTTTGAATTGAGGAAATTTTGATCGGCTTATATGGATTAATTCTATATATTTCTATTCTACATGTAGGAGAAAGTACATAATTTTCTTTTATTTCAAGTGAATTGGTCGGAGACTTATAATCAGTCGAAGATCGTATTCTCTTTTTGCCAGTGGAACTTATTGCAGTTATTCGTCTCGTGGGGCATCTTTATCGCAACTTCAAAGCTTAAAGCAACTTCCCAAGACCCCAAAACTTACATTTAGATAAAAGCACAATTATATGCATCGTTACATCAAATTTCCTCTCTTTTAGGATTTCCCCGCGCCACAAGCTTTTCCGATTCAATGTTAACAACATTTTCTATTTGACTAAAAATCCATTATCCGCCTCTCAAAATATGGATAATAAACAGCGTTTTGGGAAGTAGTGCAATAACTGTTGAGTTATTTCAATTTGCCAATTGTGTGGGTTTTATAGAGAAAACATTTCCCCGCATATCATAATAGTCAGAAGTGAACATATTGCACGTTTGTGTTTTATGGTAATTGAAAAATTTTAATCAGCGCAGAACTAATCAACGTTCGTATGTACATATATGTATTATAATGAAGCGAAAAGTGGAGCCACTTTTACATATATGTATATAAATAAATTTTGTAGAGGAAATGTACGGTTTTATTAGCAAACAAACAGCATCCGAAAATAAAATTTCCTTTTGCAATAAAAAAAACTCGCCGTTATATAATTACCCAATTCTTGATAGTAAAAGTTTAGACAAAGCGAGTTTTATTATGTTATTATATTGTGTGATTAAATCGAAATAAAACAGTCTAAAATTTTTAATGTAAATAGCGCTCTAATACAATAATCCCTTTATTAAAGTTTTGAACAAGTTCCTCCGATACTAACATAGCGTATTGATTTTCATATCTCCAAGTAAATGCTGTAAGGAGTCCCTTTCTTAATGGAGACATACACATACAGTGACATTGTAGAACGATACACAGTCTGAATTCAATTCAATTGCATAGAAACGTTCTCCGTGGTACGGAATCAAAGCGACATTAAAATATGTAGTAAAATATGCCAGCATGCTAGTTACCACAATGGAAGTAGGTCATTACAATTTCAATGTTGAGGTACTAATAAGTCTTGTTTTTAAATTTGTATTCTAGGCACCACCATCCGACAGCAGTCAAAGAGTTGGAGGGCCGAACACAAAGCTGCCAGAACACTCGGTATCATAATGGGAGCGTTTCTATTATGTTGGTTGCCTTTTTTCCTCTGGTAAGTTGAAAAACTCCCTTATAACACTTTACTTTTATTAATTCTCCACCATACACGCGGATCCAGAGGACGATTAATCAAAAACGATGATAAACTGAGACATTTAAGCTCTTAGAGGAATATAAAAAACGCTTAACTACCAATCGTGAATTTAAATCAAAATCGATAATGAAAATGTTCGAAGAAGAGACTACGGTTGAAAGGATAAATCACAAGCCTAACGGATTGACTAGATAACATTTGGTGGACGAAAAAAAATTGCTCCTTTATTCCTTTAGGACTTTCGAAAGAAAGCTCGTTAATTTGTGAGCAAAGTGCAGTTGCAATGTTTTTTAACATATAAATTCGTACGTTCAATTCTATAAATTTTCGGTAAAGTAGAAAAACACATTCACATATTCGTTCGGAATGGCAAAATAGATTCTATTATTCGCCGGAAATCTCGTGCTTTAAAATAAATTCGAACGATACCATATAGCATTAGACGCTTAAAAACACTTTCCACTACATATTTCCTTAAAAGCGAGTTGTGTTATAAGTTTCAGCAATAAAGTATGATACAATCAACACTTTACTTTGTCTGATATATAATACTGAATAGTCAACATTTATTACTAGAGTAAATTAAATTGGTTTTTTAGCAATCAGTCTGTGTTGAACGAAGAAAATCGGCATCACGTTTAACTAGACGAGAGAATTTTTCTCTTTTCAGTTTGTGGGTGTAAAAAGAGCTCTAATTAAATATAAAGTAAGAACGTAAGAGCGTCATAAAATTTTCAATTAACGAACTACCTACACAAATCGCAAAGTTGCAATCGGGATAAATAAAAACAAGAAACTTGTGTGGAATGCGTGAGAGGGAATGCATTTCCAAACTGTAAACAAGCCTTTGTTTTAAAATTAATTTTCCAGGTGAATTGAACGGCGTTATTCCAGCACTTATTTTTAATACAAACTATGGAAAAAATCATGTATCGAGGATCGACGCATGCATTTATTGCATTTGTATTTGAATCCTGACTTGAATTCCAACCCTCAACATACATACATATATGTATATACCCAATTTGACCGTGAACAAAAATAAACGAAATGAGAATTCGATTTACAGGTCACGATTTTCTTATAGCTATCACGTTATATGAAAAACGGTGTGCGATATAAGTGTTAGTTTTTGGTAGCAAATTACAAAAGTTCTAAAGCTTTTAACATTGACCTTATATAAAATTCTCTCAGATCTGAAACAATTATACCATTTATTATATAGAAAATAGGTCATAAAGTTTTGAAAGAAAATTAATTTAGTGCTCCCTAACTGTGTGTGTGTGTTTAATGCGAAAGGGAACTATCAGAAGGAATATTGTTTCAAGTCATTATTCTTAAAATTTTATCGTCGACAAAATTAAACTTGATGTAAAATGATAATAATTTTTCGCCTGCGAACAAATTTCTAGAATTCTGATTAATGCTTCATCTTGTCCGATAATAAATGTAATGATGCAACTTTGTTGGCAAAAGTCGCAAAATGAATGGCTTTTTTGCTTAAATTTAAGTCTGTATGAAAGCATAAAGAAGGCAGGTATCCAAATAGATCATGAATATTATTCATTCAATTAAAAGGGTAAATGTACTTTCACAATCTGTGTAAATAATAGAGACATTAAGCGAAAAGCCATGTAAATAGCCAGCAGACACAGTTGAATCAAACAAAAATAAGAGGAGCGCGAGCATTTTTGTCCTTATTCTTAAAGGCATACTTTTGAAGAAAGTCAACAAACGAATTTATATTACCGCCATGTACATTTATATCAATACAAGTATTCTACACGAAAATATTAAATTTACTTTTTCGTTCCCCTTCATTTCTTCCCTCTGCCAAAGCGCCATCGCCTACACATACAAAATGATTTTGTATCTTTTTTAAAAGAAAATTCCCCTTTTGAAATACACACAAACGACTGGATAGATATTTCTTTTTGTATTTTAATATGAAATTTTTTTACCGTGTGACTAATGTACACATTGCAAAAAGAAATATGATGCTTTTCTAATATCATCCCTTTGCAGGGCAGCAACTCTTGACGTTATATGTATACATTCGTCGCTCATATCGCTTTTATTAATATTTTTTTGTTCCTTTTAATGACTAAAATCATTAACTTGCATCCGCACGAATTTTTTCAACCCCCTTATACAAGACTGTTTCCACTCATTCAATCCATCTTGTTGTTTCAGGTATGTTATAACGACAATTTGCGGCGAGAATAATTGTCCAACGCCCCATTGGCTCGTAGGAATGCTATTTTGGGTTGGCTACTTCAATTCAGCACTAAATCCATTAATTTACGCCTATTTCAATCGAGACTTTCGGGAAGCATTTAAAGATACATTAATATGTGCGATGCCGTGCTGTTTTTCATGTTGGAAAACGCCAGCGAGATTCCTTTAGCCTCAGGAATATTTCCCATCTTACAGGGATGAAAGACTGTGATGTTATAAAACTGTTTTCTATTTATTTTCTCTGCTTTACAAGCGAATTTTTCAGAGAAGCCAACTTTTTTTATACAGATATCGAAAATATATATAGTAGGTTTTCAATGTTTACTTGCACAAATTTGTTCATTTTTTAATGCTTCCTACTGAACGGAAATTAACAAACTGATGTTTTAGCTAAAAACGATTTAAATGTTTATAAATATACATATAGAGCAGTATGTTATACATATATGATATGCTTTACCAACATTAAACACATTTTCACTGTGCAACTAAGGAGATCACAACTATTTTAACTATTAAACTAAATCTAGTAGTAAATTGATGTAAAATTAATTGCAATAGTTCTGGTACTATCTGGCAGTCGAACGTAATTAAATGATGACAGTGTAATGGATTCGTTTTGTGAAAAACGGAACCAACTGCTAAGCTCTATCTTATTTGTGCAGGAAAAGCTATAAAGCGCAACGGCAACGACCTAAACGTCTCGAGATTTTCGTTCACATTTTCTTGTTTATTGAATTGTGGATGATATGTGGTGTTACTCCTGTAAATGTAAGTACAATAAACAAATAACGTATTGTATACAAAAGCAATAAACTAAGACTATATTTGACCTGCTCTTTTTATTTTGTTGGCACAACCAAAAGTCGATGAGATCCATTTTAATTGATAACGTTCACCTCTATTCATTCATAATCGACATGGAAAATTGCTTTACATTTTAAATGAACGCAAATCAAAGTGCTTAAAATAACAACTTTAGAGACTAGCTCCAAAGATAGGGAGAGAAGAGTACTTTGATGAATTCAATAAATTTCATATAAAAGACAGTAAAATGATGGAAGATGTGTATTCGGATTTAAATTATTCAAATTTGTGAGAGGTACAATTTGCAAATACATCAAATGTATACTACGGAGTTCTATGTAATATTTTAATTAAGTTGTAAAATTTCAGTTACTATTACGTATACCTACATAATAAATACATTAATTTAGCGTAAAAGCGAAATCAACTTGTAATTGAATACGTTTTTTATTAACAGAATTTATGCAATGTATGATGACAAGGGAAATTTAATCATGATTTAACAGTTTAATAGTGTTTCAAGTTGTCATTTTTCTAATTACATACATATGACGAAAGGATTTTTGCTTGTGTCAACAATTCACAGAAATACCTAGTAAAATATTAGTAAAATAAATATAATAATCACTTTTCCTGTGATATTACTTTAAAAAGATATAAGAGACATTTCATTTTGTAACAAAATGTGTGATATTATAAAAGAGAATGATGTATTCAAGCTATTGCTGTTTGTGGTTTTGGATTACCAGGCCTCTCTCAATACGATGACTTCTTTTTTCAATTTTAAAGAAACATTTCATAATTTCTCAAGGAAATTTCAGATATTTTCAATGAATTAATAAATATTTCATTAATTTAAGTGCATAAACAGGGTAGATTTGCTGTTGAAATACAAACATCCTAAAAAAATACTGAAAGCGCGCTGGACCCTTCCCCATAAGACTTTCTACTATCTCTACAGTCATTAAGGGAAATCACCCCTCAACCCCTGAGAAGTCATTGCCGGCATGCCTGGTGAACTAAAACCCGCACTTTTATTTTGTTAAGACATACAGAGTGTCCCTGGATTCGTGGCCTTCCAAATTAGCATTGGAAGTACGGAATTCGCTACCACTCTAGATGGTTAGAGAAAGAAAAATGCATAATTAGACAATTTATTTTTTAAATGTGACATATACGTAAATTTATACATAGCAATTAACATATAGACGTTATTTATGTATAAACCTAGAGCTAAACATAAACATTTCTCTTCGAATCTAGCCGAATTTCTGTTTGGATGTCTTCCTTTTGATTAATTTTTGCTCAATTACACTGCAGGTTTCTGTTTGTAAAAAAAATATGTTCTTTAGTCGAAAATTAAATGTTATACACTTGATCCAGTCTATTTAGAATGCTTTTAAAATGTACAACAGTATTTTAGTAATAAAATCAGTTCTACAAGAGAGAATTCCAAAAACAAATCTAATTTCGAACCGTTTCAATTCACCTTAAATACAAATTGTACATATAAAATAGAATGAAATTTTATATTTTTCGCATAAAAGACAATCTTGTAGGCCTATTTTGTAAACAATTACTAGTATACATTATATAATGATGAAATGTAATAAAAAAAAACTAATGTCAACAAAAATATCATTCATGTTAATGTAAAATGTAATGCAAAGTACCTAATGAAATAATGGAAATATATTATTTGTTAAACCGATTTTTGTGTTCTAATTAACTACCTACCCACTTCTAATTAGAATTTAATGTCATACTAGGGGGTATTTTTAATGAGTAAAAAGATAATACCTTTTGGCATCGCAAAATAAACAGCACAAAACGCCTTTTATACAATTTTTATATTTCTTACAGGTGGTAACTCTTCATTAATAATACGTTAAAAAATTGTTCTCACTCAAAATATCATCGATCCATGTCCTATACAAAGCAACATTAACATAAACACCGGGCGTATTCTGCAAACCGCACGTTAAACCCCACGAAACAATTCCAATTTGTTCATAACGCTCCTTTGACTGATTTACCGGACAAATTAAGGGACTTCCACCATCCCCTTTACATGTGTCTTTGTAGTCATCCGCTCCAGCACAAATAAAACTCTTGTGTAATTGAAACAGCGGCCCCAAACGTGCGAGTTGAAGTGATTTTTGGCACTTGTCTCTTGCCACTGTAGGAAGAGTGACTTTCTTCAATATCGACTGGTATGTGCCCTTTTCGTAGGAGTTTTTGCCCCATCCACTTGCAATACACTTCCGGATGGTCGCATCTTCTTCCTTATTCTGTTGCGGAGGTAAGCAGATGATGCCCACATTCTCGTTCAGTTGGAATGGAGTGCTGAGAATCAGCAGGGCAATGTCATTCCTTAGTGTTCCTCCATGAAACTGGGGATGAATGATTTTCTGTGAATATTTAAGCCATTTTGTTAATCTGTTTACATGGGAATTAGAAAAGTGTTTTACTTTCTCAATGGATCGATCCTGATGCGGAAATGGTTCGTTCGTTTCCAACCAGTCCCATTCACCGGCGCGAAGTGTATAAACACCGTCTGGCAGGATGCAATGAGCCGCTGTTAATGCAACTTGGGGATGGATTAGTGAGGCACCGCATCTGTACTTTTTTCCATTCAAAATGCCCAACATCCAGGGAAATTCAGCGAAAGAGGCCTGATCGCCATTCAAAATGCGACGATTTCGATTTTGGATAGTGTTTTGGGAACGACCGCATTGAATGGGACAACACCAAACATCCAAATCGCCATCACACAATTCTGTACTGTTGTTTTTATTAGTGGACCCATCGAATAATCTGAATATGTATAGAATTGGATTGTGTTAATATGCTACGTTGAACTATGTCAAATTATGTGGAATTTACATACCTAACATCAACAATATCTGATATTTCGTCCTCTATAACACCGTTGCATTGCCAATAAGGTAAACAGAAACAGTCGCGCTTTGATTCGACACTGTTGGCTAGTAGAAAAACAGTGAAGAAAAACGTGAGTTGGTTTAGAAACATTTTTGGTGTGAATAGTTGTTATCGACTGGATGTTTCAGGGACAACTGATCTATAAATTGTCCGATTCTTTGAAGGTAATCTATTGTAAAAGTTACAACTGGGATTAACTTTGGGATTAAAGGATTCTTTGAAATGCGTCCCACATAGTATCCTGGAAGCATTATATATTCTAATCACTGAATTAACCATTTTTCTTCATGTGGATATTTTAGCTAATTAACCAAAGACTAATTTCTTAGAACGACCTTATTTTTATTCCCTATTTTTAACTATTTTTTTAATAAACAAATTTTATACTCAAAAAAGATAACGTAAGCGCGAATTTTTAAATTTTAAATTTATGTTTAGGGAATTTAATGATCTCTATATGGCTAGTCTGTTCAAATGTCATTTTCTGTCACTTCTGTCTTTTCATATGACCTCATCAAGGTGCAACTGGTGTAACGAAAGACTGTTTTCTTTACATGTGTTTACTTTTTTATATTTTTAATACACCCAAACACACTTAAAGCTAAATAAACAAGTTCTTTTTACTAATTGTGTCGACACAATGTCGAAAATATCAAGAAACAATACGGACAGAAACCTAAAGGTATAAAAACTGCGTACCACATTCTCAATGAATGATTTCTTATCTGCGTTTTTTTAGAGTTTCGGTGACCACAAGAAGTATATATCACGCATTTCAAAGACTCTCTACTACGGGAAATTACCAAAAGCTGATTGCTTAAGCATACCGGTAACAGGTACAATTCGTTCAAGTTGCTCTAATGTTTACATAGTTAACAAACATATGTATTTACAGAATTGGCCTCTGAGTTCTTTTCTGAAGCTCAAAAAGGCAAATCTCTGGAACGTCTACATTACAATGACGCAGCCAGGATTTCCCACAACGCTTGTGTCTCTCCCTGCTCAATTGTATTGGCAATGTTATATTTCGAACGTTTAAAAAAATGCAATCCGGAATATCTTGTAAAAACTGCCCCATCCGACTTGTTCCTAGTTTCTCTAGTAAGACTTTTAAACTAGTTTTTATATAGAAACTTATTAAAGTTGTTTTTAGATGGTTTCTTGCAAATTTCTATTCGATGATGGAGAATCAGACGAAGTATTTATCGATGAATGGGCTGCTTCTGGTGGAATCACAATCAACGAACTCATTAAATTAGAACGCGAATTCTTACAAGCAATAGTAAACCCAAAATTATCCTTAAACCATTTTTTGTATTAACATAAATCCTTAATTCCAGGATTGGGAGATATATGTCAACGAAATAATGTTCTGGAAGAAACTGAATGACTTGGAAACAATGTTAGCCCGAAAACAGGGAACATCTCGTGGCTTTTTTACATACACAGAACTTGAAAACCTCAGCAGCACAATTGAATTGGCGAATTTAATGCATTGCCTTGTCGCTGTATCCCTTCTATTAGCTGCCACTTACACTGCTGGTGTTTTAACCATTGCTGGCTCGATTTTTTTAACAAGCAAAATACCCGGAAATTGCCTACAACCAAAACCAGTCGAAGTGGACCTTCCAACTGCACCACTCTTACCCAAAAAGCAACTCGATGTACTAAACGTACTTAAAACTGGCATTCTATTGGCTTCCATTAAAACAAACATCACAAATGTTACCACTTCAACGGACAATGCACAGTACATGACTTGGGATTGGTGGAATGTGCCCGTAATGTTTTGGCTCTCCGAAACCAGTGCTGAAATTACCGATCGCTTCCATTTCAACCTGAATCTCTTTGATTTCTCGTTATTCAACTATTTTGATAGCACTTTTATCAATGCGAAGCAGGTACATTTGAATAACTGCATAAATAAAGCCACCAAAACACGCATACAAGATCAAATGGAGAACTCTTGGCACAAAGAGTGGACCGATATTGTTAAATATCGATTAGTTTACGATCCTGTGTATTACAATTATTTCAAGTCGTGATTTCGCTTGAATTTTGTTCTGTTTGGAAAATTAAATTTTCTATTCTGACTTGGGTTTTTTATTAAACGGTTTATAAAAACAACACTGCGTCTAAATAACAATTCATTTAACTTGCTCCTGTAAAGTAATTTATGCAATTTTAATACTTAATGTTATTAGTCAATTTTAGTTGATTATAAATATAAAGCAGATAATCAACTAAAAATTCGTCTATTTGTCCTTTTTGGTTTGTTTTTTGTTCTTTTTAAGCTGACCTGAAGTTGCTGCTTTCTTTGGATACATGAAAATTAAAACTAGCTGCACTAGACACAAAACCAGTCCAATTGCATTTTGGAACTAAAATACGAGAAATTAATTCAGTATTGAAATTTAATATTTTCGACTTACGATCATGAAATTGTTTAACAAAATAATTCCATAAAGAAGCCAAAGAGATAAGACTATGGCTCCCATAAAAGTCATTGGGAATGGAATGGAAGAAGCGTCTTTAGTGGCAATAATTTTTTTCTAAAACCCATCGAGTCAGTTTTTTAATGTTTGTTAACTGTATTTCAACTTACCACGTCTTTTAGAGGAGATCCCATCAAAAGTAACATTAAAACAGTTACATAGAGACCGAATCTGTACTCCAAATTGTCGGAATGTTCCCATTGTGCATAGCCCAAAGAGGCAGCAACCATTGCTGTGGCGTAAGCTCCTGGTATAAATATTTCTTCCCATTTTTTGAGAGAATATACATAGTATATGGCCAAATAAATAAAATTTAGAACAACTGCCACAACATTCACAACAAACATAATATTATCGTCCAGTATAAATGCATATTTCAGCATTAAGATACCGCTAGAATAAAAGACAGATTGAAGTTATGAAAATCATTCCAATTTGATAAATACTTACACCACAATACCTCCGATAAATGGAGTGGAGTCGATGTCTTTCGTACTGCCCTTTTTGTAAATATCTTTGCAAATAAACGAGCCCGAAAAGAACTGGGCGATTGTTACAATTCCGGCCACTTGTCCGACGATTTCTTTGTAGGGCTGTAGTGCTTGAGATAGGGCTTCCATGGTGGATGGCAACGGACTGGTATGTTATTTAATGTTGCACAGTTCGAACGTTTACAAAAATTTGATGAGTATTTAATATATTCAAATGTTACATAAACAGTATAGATAAGCACATTTTACAACAAGCGCAATGTTATCAACAATTGTGTCAATCAATTTTAATACTTTTACTGCAGATAACTAGAAAGACCTTGAATATGAAATAGGCGATACAAACGTGATGTATGTAGATTTGATTGGTTTCGGCGAGTTTTTAAGTAATTAAGATCTCCCAAGTTATTAAACAAGAGATTTCGGTAGGCTTAATGAACCCATTTTAAGGAGTATCTTGTCAGGAAAGGGTTCACGGGAATGTTAATAGATAACTGAATCATAATAATAATAAAACTGAAGGATTTAAAATAAGAAAACTTTTTGCATTTTAAGGTTAGAAAATATATAACCTTAAATTTTTCCGCTGATGTCGTCGCCGACTGTCAAATATTTGGTCGGTTGTCAAAAACATTCGATTGTGATAAAGATCGACGTGTACAAAATGAAATCATGTTAATAATTCGTAATTGCATTAACATCAACACTAGTTTTATTTAAATTATTTAACATAAATAGGTAAGAAGCTGAATTGGTCAGAAATCCTTTTTTGTATGCATTAGTCTTCATTTTTATCATTAATCTAACCTCTTATTCTCACCCCGAATACCGCAGGTAAAAACGAGGAAATTAACGATTACTCATTGGTTTTAGATAATAATATTTGTAAAAAATGGATGATCCATTACTTTCACCCTCTGGAAGCAGCAAAGGTGCTTTGTCACAAGGTTGGACTCGTTTATCACAGGCAAGTATTGTACTGAATCACAAAATGGACTTAAATTATAAAAAAGGACGCTATTTATGCAATATAGATATATCAATCGACGTTGGACAGTTGGACGCCGCATTGTAAAGGCCGTTGGGCTGGTACAATTTTCCTTCTGATTCTCTTTGGTGTACGCATTGTTACCAAACAGGTACTTTATGGGTTTGTTTTGTGTTTTAGTGGTACCAAGGAGTGGTGGATAGGACAGTACCCTGGCAAAAGGTTCGATGGCTAGCTGCCGTACTGCTCATCCTTGTATTTATGGGCCGAGTGCTTTACGCACAGGTACATACTCAATTCTATTTTATAACATACCTCCATTCGCATCATTTTAATGTGTATAGTTTTCCCCTTGGTTTACGGGTGCCTTTTTTTAAATATAAACGTGCCTTTTCCACCACTTCAGAAATAATTCAATTTCGAATGACTATTGTCTTACATTCATTTTTCTAGGGATGGTATATAGTCACTTATGCCCTTGGTATTTACCATTTGAACCTGTTCATAGCGTTTTTAACGCCCAAACTAGATCCTGCTATGGATTTTGATGGTATGTCTTGTATAGCAAGCAATTTGTGTGTATTTTTAATGTGTTTGTTTAAATAGCTGAAGATAATGGTCCAGAATTGCCAACAAGAGCCAATGAAGAGTTTCGACCGTTTATAAGACGGTTGCCTGAATTTAAATTCTGGTATTCTGTGACAAAAAGTACGGTGATTGGTTTAGTATGTACATTCTTCGAATGCTTCAATATACCAGTGTTTTGGCCTATTTTAGTCATGTATTTTATAACATTATTCTGTATAACAATGAAGCGGCAAATCAAGGTACGTTTTTTATGACGCAACTTGTCGTGAATAATTGTAATATTTTGTTGTTTTCTTTTTAGCATATGATTAAATACAGATATTTACCGTTTACACATGGAAAACCAAAGTATCAAGGCCATGAGGAAACAACAGGAAAAGTCATTATTTCACCGAAATGACCTAGAGTAGACTTTTCAAAGATGTAATTACAAATTTTTTGTTATTAAACAAATGTATAAAGAACCGTTTCAAAAGAAAATTCATTTCATTTTTTGATTCATTCATGTACAAATTGTTTAAGGTGACTTAACTTCTTTTTTCACTTTTATTATGAAGCATTTTTTTTTGTAATCGGTACTTTTATATGAGAAGTTAATGGTTTAAAGTATTTGTTCATACTAAAATTGTAATTCGTACTAAATTAGGGATATGTTTCACTTGTAAATGTTTGTTCCTTCATACTTGTATCTACATATTATTAAAAATCAGTTTTATATTATAAATCTTTTTTTTTTATTTAAAAGACAACACCACAATATTGCTATATTAAAAATACTGTTATAAGGTTCTTTAAATAAATAAATAAATATTTTAATAATCTAATACAGTCTCTAATTTGAATTTTAGTGCCTTTTTTTGAAAGAACGTTGCGACATCTTCATTTCATATTTAGAATTACAACAAATGTCGAAGAGCGCGAATTACTAAAATTTTCTAACCTTGAAAGTTTTTGTTGTTTTAGTTTGTGGTGTTCTTATTGCGTATTGCCGATAATAAATAATTTCGTAAGTATTTTAGTAATTTCGTCGATACAATCTACTATCAATATACTTCGTTTGCAGATCCTTCAAAATATCCCAGAATACGAGACACAAAGCTCCATGGGGTGCCAAACGCATATAATTCGCACCAATGCCTTTATAAAAGCCATACAGTCCTTCGGATTTTCCAATTTTAATAAAACAGTCCACAATACCATTATACAAAAGCCCTCTGCCTTGAACATCAACACCTATCGAAAAATAAATTGTAAAGAAATCGTTTACAAAATTCACCGAATCATTTTCTTGCCTTGATTGTAAAGGCGAGTGGAAACAAGATCAAAGGGCGTCATCATGACTGTTTGAACAACACCCCCAACAATACTGGCCACTAGTGAGGAAAAGGTTGGTGATTTCTTAAAAAATTCATACTCTCTAAGAACGTCTTTGGTTACAGCAAAAGTTGTAAGTTGTGCCGATGATCCCATAATAGCTCGCAGCATTGTGCCACTGACTCCCCGCCACAATCCGTAGATCTACAATGCAAACACATCAGTTTGAAGGTGAGAAATGTTTCAAGTTCCTTCACCCCATGATGCACATAAATATTTCGGAGCGCTTGCAATGCCCCAGTGTGGCTATGTTGATATCCAACAGCGATTTCTTTGGCCGCCTGCGCTTGTAATTGCGTTTTAATTAGAAATAAAGGACTCCCTAAAAAAGCACCCGCTGCACCGGCAAAGGCACTGCCCAAAGCACTTTTGTATATGATAGTCCGTCCTTGATTGTCAGTCAAAAAACCACGTTTGTCCAACCAATGGTACGTGCCTAATCGAACACTGTTCCTGATCGAATGCATCACTAATGCCGCACTGAGTCCTTTTTGTAGGCCGCGTAAACCTTCATTTTTAGCCACTACATAGCCCGCATGGAACACATTTTTATAATGTACAGCATGTTGTCCTTTGGCCCGCAATTCACCCTGTAATTGCATGCGTGTCTTGAGCACGTCGAATGGATTGCTGAAGATTGATGCCCCAGATGCGGCTAAGCCTCCAATTATGAAATCCATTTGCACTTATCGATTCTATAATAATTAAATTTATTGAGTATTCGAAGGAAGACGAGTTCACGCGACTGTTAATTGATAATTAACGCTAATTCACCACTAAACAATATTCAAAATACAAACTTAAAGATAATGCGACACGAAGTATAAAGACATTTTTCGTAAATGACTAAGGAAGGATGATTTTCCGCTTTCTTTTTCGTAAACATTCTATTTATAAATATTCAATTGGCAAATGAGGTTTGAGAGTTTCCCTATTTATTGTTGCAATTTGTAGCGATTTTGAACGATTTATTATTGTTTTATTAGTAATGTTTCAGGTATGTGTCGTTTGTAGGTTAACTTTTCACGAATGGAATTGATTACCTTTGGGAAGTTTGGGAGAAAAAACTTGTGTTATGTAAAAAATGCACGTGATATTTTTAAACTCAACTAATGCTAAGCACTCGCGCCTAACCACTTGTACTTTGGTTTAGGAATTGAGAGTACACGAGTTTTATTTCACTTGTGTATTGGTTTCATTTAACCCAAACAAAATATTTAGCAAAGCTTTTGCCAATTTACGTCTTCTGGATCACTTTATTTACCGAATGTGCTAGAAATCTAATTAATCTATGTGTAAATATTGCGTGGAAAGCATTTACATGTATTATTATCTGTTCATTTTAACTATGGAACCAGGAATTATTTATCAATCGTACAAAAATTAGATCCTTTGTTCCTTTATAGGATTTCAACGGTTTATAACTTACATAAGACAATTAGACTTGGTTTTTTATGGTTTTTAATGTCATCACATGTTTCATTTGCATGAACGGTCGCTGTTTTGCGGTTTATTAACAAATATTTAAATACCAAGCATAGCTTTAAGCATCCGTCTACTGTTCAATAAGATAAACGGATTTTTTTTGTTAGTCAGTCATCATCAGCTCACAAGGGAAACTTTCCATAGCGAAAAAGAGTCATGCTTCCATCGTGATTGGAAACGTAGAGTTTAATTAAAGCGCTTTTCTTATCAGATTAATCATCGATTTATTTGATTTATAAAAATATCACAAAACTAATAAATTATAATCACATTTGGTATTGTAGGTACTTATTTCTATCTAAAATGCATTAATTAATTACAGACTGCTTATTAATTCCAGCAAAAATCATTCTCTTCTTGTGGTACAGTTGCATCTGATGCAATAAATTCTCGGCTACTGCCAAATCCAAATTTGTTGTGATAAAAGTTTTCGTCGCACACATTTCTGGAATCGTAAATGCTCTTAAACTCCTCCCAAAAGACGAGACAGAGCACTGTGTGCGGCCCCAATTTTAAATAGATTGGACCAAATCCCTTATAAAACGGTTTGAGACCTTTGGCTTTGTACGTTTTCTGTACACAGTCCAAAAAGCCAGCATAGATTCCATCTGTTGCTGATTTAGCACTGATTGCTTGTTTGTAGAGCTTTGTTAGGACCATATCGAATGGTGTCATTGCAAGACTAAGAACTAATCCAGCCACATTACTTGCAAGGAATGTGGCTAACAGTAGATTGTCTTTAAATGTGTCGGATTTACTTAAACTTTCTTTTGCCATTGCAAAAGAAGTAAGTTGTGATGTACCGATGAAGGCTCTTGGCATTGAGGCTGTGGCACCGCGGAAGAAGCCTCGAATCTAATGAATCAAATAAAAATTTAGTAACAGTTTTATAGGTTTAAAAGAGTTGTTAGTACCCCGTGTTCTCTGTAGATTCTTTTTACTGTATCTGAATATGTTTCTGGATTTTTGGTTGTTGTTGTTGTGGTTTGGTATTCGTGTTGGATTTTAATTAGATAGAAAGGACTGGACATGTATTGACCCAAAACACCACCAATACCACTAGTTAAAATGCTTTTTGGAATGACAATTTCACCGTTTGCATTTTGAGTTAAACCTCGATTGGCACCAAATTGGTAAGTGCCTAAATTAAATATCAGCAAATGAATAATATGAATTTGACGAATGATTTTGAGAATTTTTATACCTAGTTTCATTCCGTAGCTGACCAGATGGGCTCCAAGGGCGGGACTTAAACCTTTTTGGAGCGATTTAAGGCCGTTGGTTTTGACCACCGTGTAACCGGATCGTAAAAGGTTCTTGTACTTGTAGTCGGTGTATTGGGCCTTCTTGTTCAGTTCCATATGGTGTTTGGCCACTTCTAAAGGGTTTGTGAAGAGACCAGCACTTGTTGCTGCCAGGCCGCCGATGACAAACTCCATTTTTGAGTTTATAAATGAACTTTTGAGTTTTTTTTAAGAACTGATCATTGACTTGTGTGGTGTTTGAATGAAAGTGTTCACAAATCGGTATTGGTTTTATATAGAGGTGTGATTTGTTGTATACTGTCAATATGAAGTGATCGGGACGAATTTTTTGGGTGGGAGAAGGATGATTTCTTTGTTGTGTGTGTGTCTGCAAATTTATCTGAGAATGCATGGAATTTTTTTTGGAAACTCTTGGAAAAAATACGTGAACTGTTCATGTTCACTGATTTGTTTACAATTTTTTAAGAGTGCAACTTCTCTTTTTGAATTCATATTTATGACGATTTGTTTTTTGATAATTTGGGTTTTTTGTCAAATTTTTTATTTGCTTATTGCAAATACAGTCACTGTATCATTAAATATAGGAGTGTTAATACCTATTCTTAGAAAATTCGCGATAGATAGGGGTTTACATAATCTTTTGTGAAAATCGATTGAAAAAATTAACCGCAAATTATATTTAACCAGAAAAGTCACCTTTAAAATGATTGATGATGAAACGAAAAGTGAAGAAGCTATCCAACAACTTTTTTTTGTAATTATAATTTCCGGATTCTTCCCGTAATTAAAATGTGTCATTCTTTAATATTGATAAGACTGTTCTTTCCAGACATATAAAAAATGTATTATCATTGAAATATTTGCACATTATTATCTAAATTGTAACAGAAACTTGTAGACATGTGGTTAGATAGTGATGGTTATATGTATATTTCTTCATTAATTTCTTATCTTAAAATTGTTAATTTACATGTAAATATTGTTGGTGTGGGTGATATATCAATGTTTGTTTATTCCATCATAATTGGAATATTTAGTATTAATTCATTTATTCAGTTATTACTAGAAATGAACGGAGATCCAATCAGTCTGAAGTGTAGGGAAAAGTTTTGGGCTTAAAGTCCAATATCTGATTTGTCAGTTTAATTAGTTATTTACAGTAATTCAAATGGAAAGAAACTACTTTGTATAAAAAATGATGTTTATTCGTTTAGAGGAATTTTTCTTGTAATCCCTTTAATTCATCCCAAAAGACTAAACAGAGTACTGTATGCGGACCTAATCGTAAATATTGCGGACCGACTCCCTTGTAAAATGCGGAAAGTCCTTCGGTTTTGAAGATTTTCTGTACACAGTCCATGTAACTTTTGTAGAGTTTTCCTCTGCCTCGTTCATCGGTTGCTGTAATTGAAATAAAATCGGTTTATTACGAATTGTTGAGTGTTTCAACTTACGTTGATTATATAATCGAGTGAGGACTAAATCGAATGGTGTCATTGCAACACTGATAAATACTCCACCCACCATACTGCCTAAAAAGGATGTTAAGAATTTACGTTCTCGAAAATAATCAAAAGTGTTCAGATATTGTTTGGCATAATCGAAGGATGTTAATTGCGATGTGGAACCGACAAAAGCGCGCGGTATTGAAGCGCCAGCACCTCTAAATAAGCCTTTTATCTAAAAGAGATGTGTTAAATTGTTTAAGTAATGAATTATTTTGTGGTAGGTACGCCGTGTTTATTGTAGATGAGCTTGAGGGCCTTCCAGAGACCGTCGTGTTGATGTTGATGTCCAACTGCAATTGCTTCTGCAGCAGCGGATTGTAAATGAGTTTTAATCAGGAATAATGGACTAGATGCAAATTGTCCAATAACACCACCAATTCCACCAATAACAACACTTTTATAAAAGACCATATCACCATTTTTATCACTTAAATATCCTCTGGAGGAAGCGAATTGGAATGTACCTGAAAAAGATTGTTAGACAACCAGTTTTGAATTAATGATTTTGTTTTGATGTTACCTAAACGTAATCCATTCATTACCAATTGTACCAGAAGAGCAGGTGTTAAACCTTTTTGTAAGGCTAATATACCATCGTTTTTTGCGACAACATAACATGCATGTACAACATTTTTGTAATGGATTGCATGTTGTCCTTTGGCAGCTAATTCTCCTTGTAATTGCATACGAGTTTTAAGCACTTCTAATGGATTTGTAAAAAATCCAGCACCCACAGCGGCTGTACCACCAATTAAAAAGTCCATTTTGACTTTGCTATACAAAAATATTATGTTAAATATCGAATCAACTAGTGTAATTTTTAGAATGAAATTGTTTTTGGTAATAAGTACTTTTAATCGTAGTAATTGCATAATCAGTAGGACGCATGTTTATTCTAAAAAAATATACAGTAATTTATTAGAATAATATCTTATCTATTTAAATGATAATTGTATTTAAATGATCCTTTTATTACATACATACAAACAGTGTAGACACCAACTTAATAGTAATTTTATTGTGGTAATTTAATGTTATTAAGTTACTTATTAATAATAAGCTGAACTGAAACTTTTAGGTGAAATGGAGTGAATAAATAAAATTACTTCTACTCTACTTGGTACATATTTATTTTATAAATAGAACTGTATGTACTAATTGCATAATACAACAACAAAATCCCATATAGTCGCTTTTTGGATTATTGGTTGCCTAACGATAAACGTCAAAATATTGAATGTAGGTTAGGTTTGTCCTGACAGCTGTCATCACTGTCTCTGTTTTTAATCAAAACATAAAATGTTTTAAATATCCTAATTGAATTGTTAAAAAAATGGGCAATCAACTTGTGGGCATTGCCCCATCCCAGATATTCCCTGTGGAACGTTATCTAACTGATCATCCAGAATTTAAATTCCAATCAAGGTTTGTGTTTCTAATGTACTGAGAAGAGTAGAGTTTTATTTGATTTTTCCAGTTTGGGAAGCACTCGTTTTCTTAAAGTAGCCCGTGCTGAGTCCCAAGAAGGTCCCATTGTGGTAAAAGTATTTGCAATACACGATCCTTCTTTACCATTAGCAAGTTACAAGGAACATTTAGAAGATGTTCGTAAGAAGCTTTCATCAGCTGTTAACTGTATTCCTTATCAAAAGATCATTTTAACTGAAAAGGCAGGATTAATAATGCGTGAATATGTGAAATACAGTTTGTACGATCGCATAAGTACACGGCCATTTCTGACCAACATTGAAAAACGTTGGATTACATTTCAAATTTTGTACGCATTACATCAGTGCCACAAAGTTGGAGTTTGTCATGGCGATATAAAGTTGGAGAACATCACTGTGACATCGTGGAATTGGGTGTTGTTGGTGGATTTCGCCTCATTCAAGCCTACATTTGTTCCGGTCGATAATCCAGCAGATTATTCGTACTTTTTCGATACAAGCAGAAGGCGAGTTTGTTACATAGCACCGGAACGTTTTTACAAAAAGAAGACTGATAATGCCGAAAGTAGTGCACCAGGCACCGCTTTAATTGCCGAAACGACATGCGAATCGGGCGATTTAACATCTGCAATGGACATATTTTCAGCCGGTTGTGCATTGTTGGAACTTTGGAACGAATTACACGTACCATTTGAATACTCACAACTACTTTCTTATTGCTCCGAGAAATATTCACCACAGAAACATTTAGATAAACTAGATGATCCGTATTTGAAGTCGTTGATTTCAAGTATGATTGAAATTGATCCAACAAAACGTTTATCTGCTGAGGATTATTTAGCGCAAGAAAGAGGACGTTTGTTTCCTGAATATTTCTACACATTTCTACAGTCTTACATGTTGATTTTCTCTGCCAGTCCAATAATGACGTCAGATGAGAAGATAATGCGTTTAAAAAGTGATATTGGGAATATTTTCAAATTTTTAGGGCCAGTTAAGAACGATGTGTCCGATGAGAAAGGTGATTACGAAAAATTGGGACGTAGTGAATGTGAGGGTCTTGTAATAATCACATCCCTTGTGACTTCTTGTATACGCGGTTTGCATGATTGCTCATCAAAATTATACAGTTTGGAAATATTACTAGAATTAGCTGGTCATGCAAGTGACGAAACGATTCTCGATCGAATCTTGCCGTATATAATGTATTTGGCACAGAACGATTCAACAAATCGCGTTAAAATCTCGGCTATAAATACAATGACGAAATGTTTGAATTTAGTCAAGAAAATTCCACGTTCTGATGCGAATATCTTTCCGGAGTACATTCTGCCCGGTTTGGCGCCATTAGCAACAGATCCAAATACATTGGTGCGAGTTGCGTACGCTAAGAACATTGCCACATTGGCGGAAATTGCTTTAAGATATTTGGAACAGACCCAGAATGATTGGTACGACATAAATAAGCAAAAGGATGCACCATCATTTAATTACGAATTGGAATTGCAAGCGTTACATGATATGGTACAACAAACCGTTAGCTCTCTATTAACCGATACACTTTCAATTGTAAAACAAACATTAATGTGTAATGGTATTACGAAATTGTGTGTTTTCTTTGGTAAATACAAAGCGAATGATGTGATTTTGTCTCATCTCATAACATTTTTAAATGATAAAGAAGACAAAGAGTTGCGAGGCGCATTTTTTGATTGTATTATTGGTGTAGCTGCTTATATTGGATGGCATTGCTCTGAAATTCTAAAACCATTACTTATACAAGGTTTGACGGATAGTTCGGAATTTGTAACAGCGAAAAGTATTAATGCCATGTCAGCTTTAACAGAATTAGGTCTTTTAAATAAGCCGGTTTTATGTGAATTGGTTTTAGAGTGTTGTTGCTTTTTAATCCATCCAAGTTTGTGGGTACGTCAAGCGGTTAGTGGTTTTATAGCAACAGCTGCCAAAACTCTCACCGTGTTAGATGTGCAATGTAAAATAATGCCAAATATTTCATGTTATATGAAATATTCTTTGATACAAATTGATAAGCCGGAATTGTTGTTGGAATCGTTAAGGCCACCAATTCCAAGGAAGATTTACGATTGTATTGTGGGCACACCGCATATTGAATCGTTGTTGGATGTGTTTAATCAGCGGAAAATGTTCCGTGAAAGTATAAATAGTGGACTGAAGCCGCATATTGAAAGGAATGAAATGAGTGCGAATGTAAAAGTAATGTTGAAACGATTAGAGGCGAATGGATTGACGGAAGTTGAAGAGGAATTCTTTTTGAAAATGGCACCACATTTGAAAAAAATCCACAAACATAAATTGCATACGGAAAATTTGAATAGTAAACAATTAGAGGGCAGAATTGAGTTGTTCTCTAGTAAAGATTCTGTTAAGAGTAATGTCTTTAATTTGGCTGAATCGCAAAAAGTTGACTTTATTGCCAATCGAGTGTTGCATCGTACAAATACATCGAATTCGATTGATACAAATATGAATTCGGATTGGAATTGTAGTTCGGATGTGTTGACCAGACAATCGGAGAGCACAAATTCAGGCGGTCCACCATCGAGATCGACTTCTAGTCGTCCTTCGTCTCCACCCCCAGATGGACATGGACAGTTGATAAGTACTGATCCGTCGTCGAATGTGAGCCTGCAAGAACGCTCTTATGTGCAATGTAAAAGATGTAAAAAATCCAGTTGAATGGCGTGTTTTAATTCCGTATCACTTTCAGATCGTCGTCCAAGTTGTTCAATTGAATTGGCAAACTTAAAGAGTCGACAACAAGAGCATTACATCGAGGCACTAAGAAGTAAAGAGTATGCCGAACAAGCTGCTTGGCAGCCACCGTTACCGCCGCCTGGATGGCATCTACGTGGTCTTCTTGTGGCACATTTACATGAACATAGAGGAGCTGTGAATAAATTATGTACTTTACCTGATTCCGCACTATTTGCCAGTTGTTCAATGGATGGAACTGTTCGTTTATGGGATTGTTCGAAAATGGAGGGAAAAACGATTGCGAATCGAGCAAGGCAGCATTATAGAATGGCGAATTCGACGAATATTCTAAGTATGGCGGTTTGTGAAGGGGGACAGTCGTTGGGGACGGTCTGTCAGGATGGTTCGATTAGTGTGTTGAGGGTGGATTCGGCTAATAACAAGTAAAATTCGTAAATTTCCATGAAAATTTTTTAATCAAAACATTGTTTTTATTTAGAATGAATTTGTTGCATTCAAGACAACTGAATCCAGACGAGGATGGTTTCGCTATTGATGTACAATGTTTAGACTCTGGTAGTCAAAGTGTTTTAGTTTATGCTACATTGTACGGTTCTTTGGTTGGATGGGATTTAAGAGCGCCAGGGACTGCATGGCGATTAGAAAATGGTGTAAAACAGGGTTTCATTACAACATTTTGTATTGATTCACATCAGAGTTGGTTAACGTTAGGGACTAGTAATGGATACCATACGGCATGGGATTTGCGATTTCAATTGCCAATTACAACAATTGAACATTCGTCCGGTAAACAATTTCGTTTTAAAGTATTAAATGGTTTTATTAATTGTTTTTATTAGGTGGTTTACGTATTAGGAAAGTAATTCCCCATCCAGTGGAGCATTCATGGATCATTTCCAGTGTACAAGGAAACAACGAGGTTTCTATGTGGAATTTAGAGACGGCATCTAGACAGAAAGTTCTATGGGGTAGTACGACACCACCATTATCCAAATCGCAGGTATTTAACAGTAAATAAATTCAAATGAAAACGATCAACAGATGACGCATAAGGAAACAATTTTGCTTTGTTAGTTAGTCTTAATATTCCAACCGGTATTCAAAAAAAAACACTATTGTTTTAAATGATTGTTATTCAATGGACGTTTATAGAAGTATTCCTTTTAGGGACCGATCCACAGTGTGTGTGCAATGCTCTCTGGCTGTATAGATCGATCAGCGTTTCTACTAACTGGTGGCACTGATCAACGTGTACGTTTTTGGGATTTGGAAAGTCCGTCAGAGTCGTATTTAGCAATTCCGGCGGCGAGTGATATTCCAGGAACGAATTTAACATATAGACATCGTTTAATTGATGGAACAAGTGTGGTTTATGAGGAGGCAAATGGTGGACGTGTGAATAAGGATAAAGGTGAGGAAACGATGCGAACTGGACCGGATCCACCGGCGGCTGGACATCGTGATTGCATCTCGGATGTGGTACTTTGTAAAGCGTCGCAATGTTTTCTGGTGTCCGCGTCTAGAGAGGGTGTGATTAAGGTTTGGAAATAAAGAGAATCGATTTTTAGGTAATTGATTTTTATTTTGTGATATAATAATACAGATTAACGTATTTTTATGATTATATAAAATATATGTGATGTTTTATGTGATTTTCTATTATCGATGATACTGAAAAAGAAAACCAGAAATTATTTTAGCGTTTACAAAATGATGTGTGCTTACGATTTATGGACAAACTAATGGACCAGGGAATGGATTGTGGCCTTTTGCATGCATTTTACAAATAGTTTTGTATCTGTCGTAACCGTCATTGATTTTGTCCGGTTTGCGATGAATACGATGATGAATTTTTCTTGTTTTCGGTTGTAGAAACAAGAAAAACGAATGACTTAAACTAATTAACACCATAAACACTATGAATATTCCTATTAATTTCATTGTTAATATTGCACTGAATGAAGAGAGTTTGTTGTGGAACGGTTATGAAAAGCGCCGTGTGCGGTTTAGTAGGGGCAGATGGGGTTTCCTATTCGCCCAGGAAATGCCAACGTGTCTGTATGATGTACGCGACAAATGGCTTTGTAGCGTCTGTTTCCACCTTCGAAGTTTTTGCTTCGTCGATGGTAGGAATAATTAGGTTCGTAATTTGGGGATGGATAATTGCTGGGATAACCGCCACCGAAGAGATCCAGAAAACTTGTGGGCAAAGCACTTGCACTTTGTAGAAAAATGTTTACGAAGAGTAAAACAATTAGGAATTTCGGATACATTTTGTCTGCTTGAATTTTGATGGAAATATGAATACAGTGAACCCACGTGCATAGGTTTTTATAGGGAGATTGTGTGTGCGTAATAAAATTGTTTATCTTAAAGTAGTTGATATTCTTTGGTGGATTTGAAAGTTAAGGTCATATAAATAGATTTTTGCATTATTTATCAGTGGGTGAGTAAAAGAAAAATCCCGATACGAAATAAATTAATATTTATATGTTTTAAAATAATCGTTTCTGTACAATATAAAAAACGCAAGCCAAGAAAAAGGCAAATGCAAAAAACATTAAAATTTTATCAGTGAATTCCCTTCGACCATATTTTGCTAACAATTTGCCAGATTGACCTATCACTCCGGACGTGACTTTCAATTCTTCCTGTGTCCCAATTACACTATCAGACGAGGTTATTAAGGCGTCTAGAGTGTCGGCACTTCGTTGTGTTGTCTCGGCCAGTTGTCTGCTAATTGTGAGCAATTGATCTGTTACATTCGTATTCAATTTTATTAAACTTTCTTTATCACGTTGCTCTCGTTTTCGCAGGACTGTTTCACTGTCTTCGGGTGGTTTAAGGAGCTCCTCTTTCGCCCCTTTTTCGATGGCAAACATGGACTTTAAATTTGCTTTTTTGAAAGCATCCATTGATCTGAATGGAAAAAAGGAAAGAATGTGAATGAAAGAAATATGTAAATTGGTAGGAAGTTCAAATACCCCGCTAATTGTTCCCTTTGTAAAACAACTTCTCTCAGTAAATCAGGTTCCCTGCTTTCTTTTGCGATATCTCCAAATTTGTCTATAAATTTCCTAAGAGCGGATATTTTTGAACGGCCCAGACTATTTAAATTTTGCAGTTCAGCCAATGGACCAGTGCATGCATTGATGTCCTAGGAAAATTAAATCAGTGATGTGGAATATGTTTTTTTTTGTTTATTTACCTGAATTATAGCTTTTAGCTGCAAATGAGTTTCTGTTATGTCTTGCTTTAACGTATTTAATAGGAATTTTGAAGAATCCATTGTTTAAGTAATAAACTAATTAAAAATAAGGGAATGTATTTAACTGTTTGACGGAGAGGTTACTTAATGTTTCATGGTAACATGGTATGTTAATGAACTTTCAGATGTCGCTTTGTCTGGGCTTGGGCTTTGAAACGAATGAATAATTGTTTTGAAAATTGTGCCAATTCACCCAGTTTTTTATATTTAATTCTAAATAGATACCTCAAAAATATTATTAATCAAATTTCGCATTGTTTTCAAGTTCTAGTTTAATTTGAACTACTGATTCATCTTGTCTACAAAGTACGAATACAGAAAACTGTAAATGTTTCACGTCAAATATGTAATATTCTTATTGGTACATTAGAACTACTGCAAAAAGTGTTGGGTACTCTCGTGTTTTTAGTATTCTACATCGGTACTTTTAAAAGTACTTTATTTCTCTAAAAAAATGATTAAATACTTTATAATTGTCCCACTGTTATCAGTATTATGTGCATTTTATTACAAAGAACTATCTTCATACATCCATTCATTTATACATTCCAACAATGCAAGTGGTGATTTATTACTTTTCCCTTCAGAATTAGAACAATTCGATGGAATTCGTAAACCAAGCATCTATTTAGCAATATTAGGGAACGTTTTTGATGTAACCAAAGGAAAAAAGCACTATGGACCTGGGCAAGAATATAGTGTTTTCGCTGGTTAGTTACTTATTACTCAAAATGATACAATTTTTTGAAAAAAACTTGTACTTTAGGTCGTGACGCATCAAAAAATTTCATCACAGGCAAATTTGAAAAGACTGACTTAACAGACGATGTAACAGGGCTAAATGAACAACAGTTGCGTTCACTAAATCACTGGTATAAGTTTTACAAAAAGGATTACAAAAGAATAGGAAAACTTGTAGGAAGATATTACAATATCGATGGCAAACTCACTCCTTATGGTAAAGAAATTAAAAAGCTTATAAAAGATGCTGAAAAGGCAAAAGAAAACGAGGATCTAATCAAAACCAAGTATCCACCATGCAACGTTGAATGGAACGCAGAAACTGGATCGAAAGTCTGGTGTACCACAAAAAGTGGAGGAATAGAACGCGAATGGACTGGTGTACCTCGACAATTATTTGAGCCCGGCTCAAACACTTACAGATGTGCTTGCATTAATGAATCTCTTCTAGATCAAATAGGAAACATAAAACAATACGAGGGTTGTGATAATAAGTCTACAAGTTGTTTTGTTAAAGACTCTAAATAATTTTTATAATTATTCCTATTTATTGATATAAAGAGTTTAAGTATACTTATACTAGTACGAATTTATATCCCATTAGAATGTTCATCAACCCACAACATTGTATTAATCACATTATCAAGTTCATTTGGCACTGTTCCTAATGGATGATTATCGTCATACATATTCATTCTAAAAGAAAAACATTCACTTTCAAATTATTAAAAATAGCCACTGTTCCTTACCGAACTGTGACTCCATTCGCTGTCAATCGATAATAATATTCCATTCCTTGATAACTCGGCACTCTTAAGTCTTTCGAACCAATTTGCAACAAAGTCGGAGCCTTCACTTTATGAGCATGCACAATTGGTGACACTTGACGCATTTTCAGCAAAACATCGTTATTTATAGGCCCTTTCTGGCTATACTCCACATTATCGCCTTCAACATAACACCAATCTGGTATATCGGAGATAATACTCATCGACGCTACATCAATAACCGGATTTCTCGCAACCACCGACTTGAATCGATCTGGATATTGTCCACTAAGATGAGTTACCAAAAAGCCCCCATGCGAACCACCCACAAGACTAACTGCATTTGGATTCAACCAAGGGAATTGTTTTAGGGCAGAATCAACAGCGACAATACAGTCTTTAACATCGGCATCTCCTACTCTGGATGGTAGAAAGTCGACACTGTCTTGTCCAGTGCCAGTTGATCCTCTGTAATTCACCAGAAGAATAGCGTAGTTAAACGACAAGAAAACGGCTTCCTCTAAAAAGAAATAGTTTCCAAATGCACTGTGTGGTCCTCCATGTGGCCAGAGGATTAAAGGCACTGATTTATCACTTCCAGACTTTGGGCCTAGATAAATGGCAGTGAATTGCTCTGAAATTATTGATTTAATAATTAATTTTTTCATTTACAACGTAGATTACTTACTGAAATCATCAGCGTCTTGAGATAACGTCAAGTATTTGTACGTTTTGTCTTCCAAACCACTAACAATGGCACGATTTGTAAGATCAGTCCATTGTATCTCATTTTCTGAACCGACATTTGGTAGTTTTCCAATAACTAGTTTATCAGGTGTAAAGAAATTGCGTTTTATTGCTAAAATATTGTCGTCATTCACATCCAATACCACCAAACTTCCATCTGCATACTCAAGTTCAGTAATGTCTCCAGTATCTTTAAAAAAAATGTTTTTTTTTCTAAGTACTTGATAAAATTAGTTTAATTCCTTTTTTGAAAATATCAACTTCTCGGAATTCGTGAATTTTCTTAAATATTTAAAATAAATTGCATCGATTTCATCCGGGGTGTAAAGTTTATGCCTTAGTGAACATTTTAATGTATTGTGGTCTTATGTCTACTACTCTAAATTAGTTTTTATAATCAAAATAGGTATAATCACACCTTTTATCCAGATTGGTTATTAACATTTAATTGAAAAAAATTTTTTGGTAAAACTTACGAAGTTTGTAAAAGTGAGGTTAAAAAGTTTGAATTTGACCAACTTTCTTGTATTTACAGTCAAATACCACATATTTGGTCCCAGTTTTTGGCATACACAACAATAAATATGCTAAAAAGTGAAATATATTAAAATAAACGCACCAAATTAAATGTTAATATTAAAAAAAGCTCATCAAAGAAATGCATACGAGGTTATGTCAACCTATTTTGATTAAAAAAACTAATTTACAATAGGAGACATAAGACCACAATACATCAAAATGTTCACTAAGGCATAAACTTTACACTCCGGATGAAATCCAAACGATTTATTTCGAAAATTTAAGAAAAATCGCAAAATACCGAAAAGTTGATATTTCAAAAAAAGGAATTGAACTGAACATAGCTGCAGACGTGTGACGTCACCTGGGAAGCCTATAAATTAATTGTTTTTTTATCTTACCAATGTTGATTACATACGAGGCGATTGTATTCTGTTGTTGTGTACTTAGAATTAATCGATTGCCACTAGCCCAACAACGTCTTGTGAAACTTGTGTTATAAAGTCCGTAAAAAGTTCGTCCGTTTTTGATTTGGCGTTGAGTTTTTACAATCTCTACAACTTCTTGTACTCTCGTCTAAAATTTAATTGAATAAAATTTAAGATTCATTTGAAAATGTGCATGAATACATTTTCGTTTATTGGCAATGCAGCTTTTACTAAACTTGAAGCACCGGCATGTGGGCCTCCAGCCTTTCGTTGTAACCAGATCACCGACTGTCCATCTGGCGTAAAACGAGCGTCTTTTACTGATTGGTTTGTCAATGGATATTGAGCTAAAACAAACAGTTAAAAAATGTTTTCAAATAAAAAGGAAATTCATTACAGTAAGAGTTATTGTTGATGTCCAATTGGAATATTGTACTCAAACGATTTGAACAATAAATTAATCCCAATTTACGGGGTGTGATATCATATACAACTCCGACAATCAATTTCCCATCCGGAGAATACTTTGGTTTGGCAACGCACAAATTGTTTGGCACTCCGTCGATTATTTTAACTTCATCGTTCTCGATGTCATATTGGGCTATGACACTCTTCTTTTTTCCAACTAATTGTTCTCCCCAGTCTTGTTCGAATAAATGCTCTTCACCCTAAGATCTCAGTTATTTAGATATGAAAACTGAGTGTTGATTGTCTTACTTTTGATTTAGGAACGTCTCCCGGTTTCGGTTCAACTTTTGGTGTTCGTTTATAAAATGGTTCGCTTTTCACCACTTTCTTTTCAGCAACGTATAAGATTTTCTTCTCATCAGGCGACCATTCAAAAGAGGCGAATTCAACTAAAAATATTTTTTGTTACATTGTGATATTTAAATAGACAAACTTTTTTACCATCTGTATACACAGATCCATGAACATCCAATGCATTCAAATCCACATTCCGTTTAAAGTTTCCATTCTCCCATATTTCTAGAAACTGATTACTCTCTACATCCCTTAATATTGCTTTCATATTTTGTGAAGGGGACACAGAAGAGAGGAGTTCACTGCTAATATCTACTGGTAGAATTTCAGAAACTTTTTTGAATCCATTGTTTTGGGAAACAATTACTGTACGCATAAATTTCGTTGTTTTCCCTTTTTCCAAGTTCCTTTGGGTCCATATACTCGTTATAGTATTGTTGTTATTAATGAACCCACCAGCAGCAGCTGGGATTTTAGATAAAGCCTCATAGGTTTTTAACACCTTCGACCAATCCAACTGTAAAAATTAAAACGTTGAATATTTTAGATTTATTCATTTAAAGACTTCTTACCTTGGAGGACATTTGGATTTATGATGAAAGAATGTAATAATCTAAAATTAAATATAACAAGTTTAGTTGAAATATTTTTTCAAATCATTCATAAACAAGTTGAAAATTGTGAGGTTAACTTTTAGTACTTTTTTTTATTTTCTAGGGATATTTGCAAAATTCATAGTTGGTAATGATGTCGCGAACCGAAAAAGAAATGTCGTCACAAATTTACACATGTGTAATATTTCGCCTATAAATAATTCCATTTCAAATCATTCACTGTGATAAAATACACAATATAATCAATAAAGTGCCAGGAGTTATGTATTGCAAATTGGTGTTTTTGTGATATCGCCATAAAAGTATTATACTGTATTAAAAAAATTGTTACACCCCTATAACATCTTCAAAGGTCGAAAAATTTCTAATTGATTTTTTCTAAAGATTCATAAAAGTGTGAAGACCAGTGAACGTACACAAGCAATAAACACATTATCCAATTACATATGACAATGTGAAAGTGATTAGATGATCTACAATAAAATCCAGTAAGTATATTAAGGTGGTTTCTTAATATTTGGCTATTTGCCAGTGTTATAAAACGCACACCCACCAAACACCTGCTAGTTGTGATCAATTATTGATTTTCCGATACATTTTATAAACAAATTACTTAAAGAGATGCCGAATTTTTCATAAAACTAGGCCCCATTTCAACAATTCAACGTCTAAAAATAAATTTACCACAACTTTTTCATACATTCCCTTTTTTTCATTTTAAATTGTGTTAAAACTAGATCAGTATACTATCAAAATAGAATCATCTATTTTTGTTGTTCACTAGAGAAAATGCTTTGAAATCTTAAAGAATCCATATCCAATAAATCCCCAAGTCCTACGAAGAAAAGGACTCTCCAATTCACATTTTGAGGTTAGGTTTTATTTTAATTCGGTTCTGTTTATTCATAAATTACCAATAATTTATCAGATATTCATTAAGCCAAAACCTCGTCACAAGCTATTTATGAATATCCTTTTTCCAAACGATAACAAACCAATCTGGACTTGGCCATTTCTCTGTTATAAAATTTCGCTTTTATTTTGTTTGAATAAAATGTTATTTTTAGTATTAGAATGTGTTTTATTTAAATATAATAGCATTTACTTTGTATATTTTCATTTCGTTCTTTTAAACAGTCAATGTGGAACAATTCGTGCCTAAATAAAAAAAAATACTACAACAATTGCTTTTGTACATGCACACAAAAACCCACCCAATATCATCATTACTTATTATGTACCATCTTTTATGTTACTAGTCCGATATATGCTCTCTATTGAATTATTCAAATCATTTTTGGCAGCTTTTACGTTTTTAATTAATGTACAAACGTACCGCCTCTTCCAATGGAACGTTGAGCAAAATTTTAGTAATTCAAATGATTGCTCTACAATAATGTTTCAATGTTTGTGTATTTGTAGAATTAACATTGTTTTAGAAAGAAAAATGCATAATTTATCACTTGTATGTGCTTTGTTTTCTAATCAGAATTTTTGTCCATGTTTGTGTATTTATGTTGTTCTGTTCTTATTGTCCTTAGGTCTTGTATTTGTTGCTTAACCGAATCGCCTCACCATGGACGGTATTGGTGGCAGAAGGCGATTAGCTGTAAAATCCTCTGCAGAAGATCAAGCACTTGATCAGATTGCCAAAGAGGTAAGGAACATATTCATTTTGTTTCTAGTTTAAAAATGAGAAAGTGAATCATTTCGCGTACGAGACACACACAAGGTACAGACTTATTGTAAGTATTTTTAGAACCGTAATCATTATTTTGAAAGACGTCTATTTCCTGAAGGGGGAGACAATTTTAATGCACACTTATAAGGGGTGCAAGTTAATGTTACAGTACGTATTTATAAAAAGAAACAGAGAATCTCCTTACCTTACTGTTGGAAAAGTCACTTGAAAAACTGAAGGATTTCTTCCATGTTCAGTTTGTTTTAAAAAAATCTTATCAGTTCTAGACAAATTTACAGCAAAAAAAAATGGAAAACATGTTATTTGTTTGTATCTTTTTTTGTCTTAGTTTACCTAGATAAGAAAAACCGTACACACACTTGTATTATTCTTTCTCTCACCTTGTGTTTATCATTAAAAAGCAATAGTTTATAGTAAAAACAAGTTTAGTGTTTGACCCAAAGAGCCAATAATCCACACACATTATAACATACCTTTTAAATCCAATACAGAAAAGGTGACTTTCTAGTTTTCATATAAGCTTTGATCAGTATATTTTTGGGCGAATGAACTCCCAAGTCTATATGCATATTATGGAGGGTTTTACTAGGAAGGTATTTATGTATGAATTCAGAATGTTCGTACAGTCTTCACGGTGCCGTCTGTTTCCAAATGTGAACAAAAGTAATCGACGTCCTCTGAAAAACCTTTAAACAAACTCATTATTTTTTTTGTTTACAATATGAGATTTTTATCTCATTAAGATGACGTTAGATTTAAATTAAGAACGTGTTAAATCTCGTGATTACCATTACAAAAAGGTCTAATTAAAATGGTTGTGGTACCAAAGACAGAGTTCCATATGAGTAAATGGAATCGTGTGATGGAATTGCCATCGTTAAGTGATTGTTTGCTGGATGCAACACGTCCGAATATTTTATTTGTGACTACTGTTGTATTGTGCAAAAAAAGTGTGAGTAAAAATGTGTGGGTGGATTCTGTAGAAGTTTTTTTAATGAGCATTAAGAGTTTTACCATAAATATACTGAGAATCTGTTACGGAAAAATGCAAACAATTGCATCATATGTTGAAGACGATAAGTAAAGTTTATTGTAAATTAAACTTTATTGGTAACCATAAAATTGGTAAAATCGTGTACAGAGTTGAACGGAACAAATTGGCTTTTTAGTATGTTATGTAATTATGTACTCATATTGGCAGTAAATTTGCCATTAGGAGTGGCATTTTGAATCTGCGATGATTCACAAACGTTTCTATAAAACAGGTATTTTATAACTAGGAAATAGAGTCGTCATCAAAATAAAAACTTTTCTTTATCTCTATTTATTATCACCTTCAACGGTTTTTTTATCAAAGTAGTGTAGGTATTCGAAACTATTCTTATCAATCGCAAAAATGTGAAGATTTTTTTGTTATTTGATGTATAAAATTGTGAACATGTCGCACACTTCTAGCTCCAGTTACACAAATAACAATGATTTTCTTTTAATTGAGGGTGTAACAGTAACTGAAAGTGATTTAAATGCACCATTAAACGTTATTGAAAATGTAAACGACAACATAAACGATTGCGACATAATAAACAGTTTTATGAACTCTACAAATGAAGAAGTGGGTTATTGATTAAGTTATTAAAGCAGTTTTGTTAAGGTGATTAAAATGTGTGTTTTGTTGTAGGCGGAAGCGCGTTTATGGGCAAAGAGGCAGGCCAGAGCTGAAGCCCGTGAGATACGAATGCGTGAATTGGAACGACAACAGAAAGAGCAAGAGGAAAATGCGGATAGACAGTTTGATATGTTATCCGAGCCGATAGTAAGAACGCCACGTTCCATCAGTGGAACCAGTCGCTATTTGTCCAGTCGAAGGAGTTCAGAAGATTCCCTTGAAGATGGTTGCAGTTTACGGGATCTGCGTGTAAGTTGGAGAGAAAAATTGTTTAGAATTTTGTCAGTGGTCCAAATTTTATTTTAATTCAATCAATAGTAATTGCACAACAATCGAGTGACGATAGAGAGGAAATTTTTATAAGATAGTGTGCAGTATGCAAACGAATATAATATTGAATCAATTAAATTTTCAGCATGAACTCAAAGAAGTGGAGGAGAAGTTTAGGAAGGCGATGATTGCGAATGCACAATTGGATAATGATAAAGCGGCGCAAACTTATCAATTGGAATTGTTGAAGGATAGGTGAATATATGAAAATGTTTCTTAATAAACTAGATGATTAATTTGTTGTTTTTTTTTTAAGATTGGAAGAATTGGAAGAAGAACATTCTCAATTACGGCGAGAGCACCGTGAAAAGTGCAGAGAACATGAACAATTAAAGCGTTTATTTACAACACTTAAAGACGATCTGGCTGTGACAAAAGCGGAATTAGATGAGCGTGATCGTTTAATAGCGGAAAAAGGTTTAGTGATTGTGGGAGAGGATTGTATAGGCGAAGAGAATGGTTTACCAAAAAAAGCATTAGTTAGTGTAGAAAATGCGCAATTGTTACAAGAGGCTGGTGATGGTAGTTTGGATGTGCGGTTAGCGAAATTTGCAAAAGAGAAAAGTGATCTGCAAGATCAAATCAGTCATTTAAAGTTAGAATTGGAAGAGGAGCGTACGAAGAGAAGAAAGTCGAGTTCGTCGACATTGAATGGTCCTAGTTCGGAGTATGATTTGGATGATATACAGAGTAAGTGTTAAATAATTTTTTTGTGTGTGTTTTGGGGTGTTATTTGAAGGGTTCATTTGTAGGGGAGGCGAGTAAACAGTTGGCTGATTATAAATTTCGTGCACAAAAAGCTGAACAGGATGTGGCTACATTGCAGGCCACTGTGGCACGTTTAGAGAGTCAAGTGATTCGTTATAAAACTGCAGCAGAGGTTTCGGAACAATCGGAAGAAGCGTTGAAATCGGAAAAGAGGAAATTACAAAGAGAGGTGAGTGGTTTATTTAGAAATTGTATAAGAGGATTTTCGTATACATTTGGCTAGTTTTACACACGCTTTTCTTAGTTTCTATATTTTTTTTTGTAGTCGTTTCACAAACGTTTTTATTTTTTTTTGACAGGATTCTTTTACTGATTATTCCAGTGATGTTTCAGAAAGCTTGTAGTAGAGGTATTAAAGCGCACTAATCCAACGGGTTTTCATTGTAGAACACTGTTATGTTTGTTTTTGTTGAAATAAATACTAATTATTCATTTCATTCGATTGAATCTTGTTTATTTCTGTGCATGTTTTTCTGTGCTGTTTTTTTTTTGGTTTTTCATTTAATCATATTGATAGTTTGAAATTGTTGTATTTGATTTGTCTTATGTGATGATTTTTAGGCAAGAGAAGCATTAAGTCGAGCAGAGGAATTAGAAACGTCAAATACACATTTACTAAAACGATTGGATAAATTAAAGAATGCAAAGTCGGCACTATTGAAAGAACTTTGACGATCGCCACTGCAATAGGCGCTTTTTGTTTTTTTTTTACATTTTGTAATGACTGTGTAAAATTTCATTAACTTTGCATTTTATTTTTTAATGAATATTTTAGTGAGTGAAAATGTGAAGTGATTTTATTATATTAAAAAAACATTTTAATTGGAAATTGTAGTAATATAAATTATTTATATAGTTTAAAAAATGGATTTTATTATTTTTTTTTGTGTGAAAGAATTCTAATTTCGAGAATATGCCACTTTCATACACAGTTTTAATTTGTTTAACAACAATTTTGCGTCATTTAACAAGAAATGTTTCTGAAGTGCGTTAGGAAAAGACTCAAAAGTTTATTGTCCATTTCGATTATATATTTATTTTATTCTGATATATGATTTTGTGAAATTACTTGTATATTTATTTGTATGTAATATAATACATAGTAATAAAAAAGTCCCCTTTTTGTTGTAAATAATATATAATGATTAAATGAAATCAGATATCTCAGGATTTAAAAATCCGTACCAATTTATTTGCTTTTGTATTTAATTTCGCAGGCTTATTAAAAAAAATACGTTCACTTATGCAAATTAGAGACTCACAACTATTAAAAAAATATTTTGGCTCAAACGAAATATCATGTGATATTTTTGAAAGAAAAAATGATTTTTATACTAACATTTTGGAAATACAAAAAAAACCATTCGATTTTCAATTAGTTTAACAGTTTACAAGAACGCTTAAATGTATAATTATGTAAATACATAAAAAAACATGTGATTTTGTTATAATTAATCATTTTTTTTTTGGTAACAGGTCCGGTACTTGAACAATAAAAACTAATTTATAATGGTAAACTTGGGTGTGTTTTATTTCCACTACTGATAAAAATAAAATGATATCTAAATAGAAAACCAAACAAACGTCTATTAATAAACCCGAATTTATTCAAACTCGAATCGTTTTTAGAAAAATGGGTGAAAATTTTTAGAAAATCTTACCTTTAAACTGGCGCTTGCGTCCCACGCAACTTCTTGTAGCGGACCGCTCTTTCGCTCTTCTCTTTTCCACTTATTCACTTGCCCATGGGTAGAACCAGGAGAGAAACAGACACGAAATAATAATCACAGTACTCCCCTCCCTGGCAAACCTACTGACAAGACACTATCACAATCCACTATTTATGTTTAGTTTTTAGTTGGTGAAATTTCGTGCTCAATTAAGTAAAGTGCGATAGAAGAGAGCGACGAAAAATTTTCAAGAAATCCCGTTAGTGGCTCATTTGGGACATTTAATTACTGCATCCAGACACCAAATACACACGGGTATTGAAACCATATTTTTTCCACATTAAAACCCTAGAATATACAAGTTGTTTAAATATTGATTAAAATCTTTCCATTTTAGTGAATTTCCCAAACAAAGCAGTGAAAATGGTTTCAGCTGGTATGACATGTGTTAAATACTTATTATTTTGCTTCAATCTCCTATTTGCGGTATGTTACCCAACAAATTGGGGCCCCAAACTCTAACATAATCGTCGATTTTCTTTCTTCCAGGTGTCTGGCATTGCCATCCTAACTGTTGGTGCAATCGTTCACATTGTATACGCTCATTACTCAAATTTCGTCTATCAAAGCTATCAATCAGCTCCAATCATTCTGATTGCAGTTGGTGTTGTTATTTTCGTTGTCGCCTTCTTCGGCTGCTGTGGAGCAGTTAAAGAGAACCATTGCATGATCATAACAGTACGAAGACATACTTTTCGTCACATACAATTAGTAATTTCCCATTTTTTCTTTCACAGTTCTCCGTTCTGTTATTAATTATTTTCATTTTGGAAATTGTCACCGGCGTTGTCGCTTATGTGCGACGAAACGAGGTCGAAGTTATGCTGGAAACCAAACTAAATTCCACAATGTATCAGTATTATAAAAATGATGACATCAAGAATACCTGGGATATTGCTCAGCACGAGGTAATATTACCATAAATTCATCTCTTATCGCAACAAAGTCACATACTTCCTGTGTACATAATAAAAAAATCTCGTTTGTTTTGTCACAAAACAACAATTTTCGACCTTGTTGGAATGGAAAATCAATGGTAATTATAATAGAAAAATACAGTCATTAATTAACTGCAATTTGTTTTCTGGCATTCCCAACAGTCTGCGGAAATTGTTAAGCTTAATAAGCGATCTTCGTAGGTGTAGAGTTTAATTTCGTACAATAGAATCTAATTAAGTAATAAAAGTTCACTTAAAGTTGCTTCTCTATTCTAGGCTGAATGTTGCGGCATGCAAGGACCAAATGATTGGAATGCAGTGAACCATAATAAGTCATTACCGCACACTTGCTGTCCAGACACTCAAGATGATGGCAGTTGCACGATTGATTCGCAATCGAAATACACCGATTCCTGTTTGGACAAATTGAGAGCGATTTTCGTACGTTATGGGGCGGTTATTGGCGCCGTTGGGATCGGAGTAGCCTCTTCTCAGGTAGAAATCCATACAAAATCTTAATACATCAATAAAAACATTTTATTGCAGCTTATTGGGGTGTTGTTTGCCTGCTGTTTGGCCCGTTCCATTCGCAAAGAATACCAAACAGTTTAAATTCGTTTTGGGAACAGTATTAAGAATTTTTATTTCGTTTTTATTACTTATAGAATATAGGTATTTATTTATACATTTTTTATATTCAATGGAGTCTCAATGTTTTGATCAAATATTTAAGTCTGATTATTAAGATGAAAAAAAACTCAAAAAAGAACAGTACAATTTTCTAACACTGTGAGTGGATTTTACACACACTTTTCACATGATTCACAGACTGATTTGTTATTAAACATTCACAAATATTTTTTACTATATACTCAAGTGTGGTTTTTTTTTTTGAAAATTGTATAAACTACTAAATGTATTTTTCTGCGCCAAATTTTAACAATTTAATAAAACGAGTCAATAATACTTGTACTAACTTAAAAAAAGAACAAAAAAACTAACAAGTTTTTTGATAAATTTAAATATACATATAGTTGAAAAATTTAATAATAAGAAATTAATAACGTTTTGTCTTACCTAATGTGGATTTTATAATTTCAAAACCAATGGTTATTGTAGATGTATTACCACTTACTAGAAATCTACCAAAAAAAGAAGAAAAAACCAGTCATTGTAATAATTATTACTTATTATATTGATGTTATGTAGAAAAATAAAATATGTTTAAACTTGATTGGAAATTGGTTTTATTTCAACGAAAAATTTGCGCTACACAAAAAAGGTAAAAAGAAATACTAATTAATTACGTACTAAATTTTATTGTTACAATAACTAAACAGTATTACTAGAAGAATAGTCCATATTCTCTTAAATTTAGTAAAAAAAGTATACTTTACACAAGCAATTGTTTGGGAGATTTGTTTCATTAATATGACACATTTATATGATCCTATTTTCTTGACGAGGAAATTTTCTTTATTGTATGTTTTATAAATCTATCACATTAAATAAAACACTTTTTATGTAAACCTTTATGTATGTAGTTCTGCACAAGCAATCTACATGGTACTTTTACATTTTTTTTTTATAATAATTGCACAAATTGCAGACACTTTACGTCTCTGCACAAAACAAAAACATTTACGTTTCTTTTTTTTACTTTACATATATCGAAAATGAAAGTTTAAAAATATTTAATTGATATGAGAGAAGAATAGTATTCTTATACCACATTGTTTTTTTTTTCATTTCAATGAACGTTTTTATTTCAAAAAATGAAAACGTTACAAGGAACTTAATACGTGCATTTCGTAATTAATAACACAATTTTAAAAATAATTTTGGCCTCCATATCTTCGTAAATTATTTAGACGAACCAATAAATACATGTCTTTATGTATGTTTGTATATGTAGATTTTTTTTTAAATTTTTCATTTATCTCAAGTCACACAATTAAATTTTTTTTCATTATATTCTACGCTTATTAATTAAAGGAAACAAAAAATACAAATCACAAAAAAATTCTTCTTTGAATGATTGAAATATACAAAATGCATTTGCATTTATGGAAACTAAAGATTTGAATTCAATTTTTCGGAAAAAACAAGGAGATTTGATGGAAATAAAGACCATTTATTTATGCCATTTGTTTGGCGAAGAAGAGCAAAACTGTTGGAAGTCGATTTATGACATGATTCAATCACGTAGCATAACGTTTGGTCCACAATCGAGCAATGCGATCGTGTTCTTCGCGATTTTGAAGGTACTGAGTGGCTATACTTCCTACCAATGGATCAGCTATGGGCACAAAATTCACCAATTTAATTAATTTCATCAACAAGTGCATAAACCTGTTTTCAAGTCAATGCACTTGAATTTACAATGCTTAAAACTTCTTATCATCACTGATTACAATGCAAAATTTACAAATCTAAATATATATTTCTAGATATGTTAATTATGCACATATTTTTCACATTACAAGTTCATTATCAGTTTGTGTTGTCTGTCATTATCGAATTGCTTCAATTTGTCAAAACAAACCAACATTGAACTAAATAAATTTTTAGAAACATGAAAATATTTTCTTACCTGGATTGCAGTCGGTAAGTAAAGAACAAATTGAGAGTAGTACTTTCGAAATGGTAAGTGCTGGTGACCAATTATCTTTTAAAATATCTAAACATATTACACCCTGACTGTTGATGTTGCAATGGTAGATTCTAGTTCGAAATGTGACCTTTGGTGGCTTGAATGGATACTCATGTGAGAAATGGATGTCCAAAAAGAATACACCGCCCTCATACACGGAGCCAGGGGGCCCTAATATCGTCGAGACCCATTCATAAAAGTTCTCCCCTTTGGGGCCGGCACTGCAGTTCGGCGGTGGATCTAATGTGATCTCGGCTAATTCCTTTTGGATGCGTTTCGCTGATGTCCCTAATGCCTTCGACATTTTCGGATTCGGTTTGGTTTCTTTCGTTTCCTTCTGATCACCTACTGTCGCTTGACCGCCCCTGCCTCTGCCTGAACCACTTGAGCCAGCTGATGACATTTTTTTTCTTTCTGTGACAAAAATACACAGACTTTGTTTAATAGGAAATTTGCAACGTTTTGGGGAACAAGTACGCTATGTGTGGTGGTGGATGTAGGGACTGGATATGTGAAATCGTTTGGAATTATTTGGTTTGTTGTAAAAGTTTGATCCTTTTCAAAAAAAAAATAAAATTGATTCCTGTCAGTAAAGTCGGCCATTTTGATTCGTACCTGAAGTCTAGTCTGAATATATTCATGAAATTCATGGACTAATGTTAAGAAAGAACTTTTCATTCATGTCTTGTTTAATATTATACATAATAAATAGTCTGGGCTTTATTTATATGAATTGTTCTAGTGTGTAATACGCCGACAATAATGTGCAATTTTTACAAAAAAATTAACACTTTTTTCTAATGAATTTTATATATTTGACATCGTATTGAAACACTAATGATTATTAATAAAAAAATTATTAAGAAAAACTTACAATTTAAGCTAAATTCTTTTGGAATTGAAAACAATTTACACTCCCTTTTCAGAAGATTCGGCTCATGGCGTACTACAAGGAACAAAACGGGTTTACCAACGTGCAAACATATACTAAACAAATTCCCCTAAGTATTAGAAAATGATATTTAATATTCTCTAGTATCTAATAATTCATAACTTGTCATCTATATCATAGCATAATCTTCAAATAAATAACATTCATGAATAAATCTACAAATTCCGAGTAAAATAACAAAATATTTTATAAAAAAATTGCATTCTAGGAAAGCAGTTGGCAACTTGCTTATTATGACATATAAACATAACCTCTGTATTCTTTTTATCCTGTCATTAATTATTCGTGTTAGTTTTTTTAAAAACGCTTCAAAATGGGTAAAAGACAACATCAAAAAGATAAAATGTACCTCACGTACACAGAATGGACTACTTTATACGGTGGCAAAAAATCTGGGCACGTATCTAAAGAGGAGGAAAACTTTAAAAGGCTACCATTTGATCATTGTTGTTTATCTTTGCAACCCTACGAAATACCATACTCCGACTTAGAGGGCAATATCTTCGATTTAGAAGCACTAATTCCCTTTTTAAAGAAGTTTAAAATCAATCCAGTAACTGGCAAACCCCTCGATTTCAAGTCTCTAATCCAACTGAACTTTAACAAAAACGCAGATGGAGAATACGAATGTCCAGTCCTTTACAAACCATTTACGAAGAACTCACATATTGTGGCAATAGCTACCACTGGCAATGTATTCTGCATGGAAGCTGTCGAACAATTAAATATCAAAACAAAGAACTGGAAGGATCTTTTAAACGATGAACCATTTGAAAGAAAAGACATCATTGTGCTCCAAGATCCAAGTGATTTGAGTAAATTCAACATTTCCTCTTTTCACCACATCAAAGAGAACATTCGTGTGGAAACTGAAGGTAAAAAACACGTTCTAAAACATCTTATCACTTGTGTAAACTTTTAAATTGCAGAAGAAATCGCTGAGAGAGGCGACCCTCAAGCACGATTAAAATCCGTCAATCCTGAAACCAAATACACCTTAGAAGAACTCGACAAAGAATACAAAACCCCAACAATTGAAATAAACAAGGTGGAAGTTGCACAAAAAGCAGACAAATTCAATGCAGCTCATTATTCCACTGGTGCTGTTGCAGCCAGTTTTACATCAACTGTTATGATACCCAAATTGGTACATGAAGCCGCAATCATGCATGAAGACGAAGTACGATATTCCAGGATCAAGAAAAAGGGTTACGTTCGATTAGTAACAAACTTGGGACCACTTAATTTGGAGTTACATTGTGACATTGTCCCAAAAGCGTGTGAAAATTTCATAAAACACTGCGAAAATGGTTACTATAATGGAACAAAGTTCTTCAGATCTATACGAAACTTTATGGTACAAATTTTTATATATCCATTGTACTTATTTAACGCTGTTTACTTTAGATTCAAGGTGGAGACCCTACAAACACTGGAACTGGAGGCAAATCTATTTGGGGAAAGAAATTTGACGATGAATTCAGGCCGAATTTGGTGCATGTTGGACGTGGAATTCTTTCAATGGCGAATTCAGGAAAAAACACAAACACTTCACAATTGTAAATCTTTTGTCTATTACTCATTTGTTGGTCATTGTCTGTTATTATGTTTTAGTTTCATAACATACCGATCGTGTAAACATTTAAACAACAAACACACAATTTTCGGCCGTGTTGTTGGCGGAATGGAAACTCTAAACGAAATGGAACGCATTGAAGTCGACAATAAAGATCGTCCAATTGAGGATATTGTCATTTTAAAGGCACAAATCTTTGTGAATCCTTACGACGAAGCTGATGAACTGTTGGCACAGGAGAGATTGGCGGAATTGAATAAACAGAAAGAAGAAGAGGCGGCAATAGTAAGGAAAACTAACGCGGAAAAGAAATTAAAAGTGTATAAAGAAGGTGTTGGGAAATACATTGATCCGACTGTGATAAATAAAAAGTAAATACGTTTAAAGATGCAGTTAGATAGCAGGTTTAATATGTTTTTTTGTAGGAACCAACCAGAGACACAGGCGAGTACCAGTGAAGAACCAAAAGCGAAAAAGAAAAAGTGTTCATATGCATTTAATTTTAGTAATTGGTGAATTGCACATAAATGTGCGATTAAAAATTACGTTCCAGTAAACAATAACAGATAACAGTATTTTTGTCCCCCCTCGTTCCCCCCAGCACTTCCTTAGTACCAGATGATTCATAAGTGCAAGTACTACTCTACAAAGTGATCAAAAAAGCTGAAACATGATTTTTAACTTGTTTATTTTGAATTATTTAAAAATTGATGACAGAAAGTAAAAATGTTTTTCAACATAGATTCATTTTCTTTCTAAATAATTAATGCGTTTTTTAAATAAAGATTCTAATAATTTTTTTATTAAATTCAAAATCAAGTGACTCCCTCTGTATAGAAACCAAAGTATCAAATCATGTGATAGAGTTAGTCAAGTAATGATTGCGCATGTTTTGGTCCCAAACTCCATCTTTGCAGTACTAAATAATTGTATTGAGTACTTGTTACTGTTTATTTCAATGGTTGACATTTACTAAAAAGAGATTAGAAAAAACTGTGCACTTTAATCGTTAAATCAACTAGAATTTACTAGAAAAATGGACCTGAAAACACACGCTCGACATCTTTTAATAATATTCAACTTTTTCTTTGTGGTAAGTTGTTAATTGCACATTAAACTCATTGTCCAAATTCCTTAATTATGTTTATAAAAATAGATTTAGAAAAACAAACCGGTATGATGTCGTACACTAACACATTCAACATTGCATTTTTTCAAGAATTGCATTGGATTTTTTTTGACAATGTTGTGCAATCCTGTTTCAGCTCACTGGGATTATAATCATATCGGTTGGTGCCAGTGTGAAAGAGCATTTCAATGAGCAAGTGACATTCTTGGACAACCGATACTTCTATGCCTCAGATCTGCTTATTATTGTTGGAGTGATTATCTTCGTCATCGCTTTCTTCGGCTGTTGTGGAGCCCTAAAGGAGAATGTTTGCATGACAACAACAGTACGTTGTTAAAGAATGTTTATGAGCAATTTTAATAACTTTGTTGTTCACAGTTCTCCACATTGCTTATAGTTATTTGTTTACTTGAAATTCTGGTCGGTGTTGGAGGGTTTTTGTTGAAGAATCGCACTGAGGAAGTGCTGAGTGATTCATTACGGAAGACGATGGTTGAATACAATGATAAGAACCATAATGAGACTGCTGCCATTTGGGATGCCATCCAGCATCAAGTCTGTAAACAAATTTGTCAAATTGTTGTGAAACTAACAATTTATTTGTTGTTGTAGTTCCGTTGTTGTGGTATTGACAATGCCACCGATTGGCAGAGAATGAATGTAACCAAAGGGGATGACTTGCCATTGTCTTGCTGTGACATTCCAGCTGGAATTATCGGCAATTTCTCTTGCACTGACCACAGTCCATCCAGGTATCAGTTTGGATGTTTAGAGAAGTTCACTGATTACATCGAGGGACACTCTGTTACTGTTGAGGCTGTTGGTTTCTCTTTAGCCTTCATTCAGGTATTTATCAAATGAAAACGGACGGTTTTTCAATAAATTATTTGCAATCTTTTCTTTTATAGCTTCTGGGCATCTGTTTGTCGTGTTATTTAGTCAAACACATTCGCAGTGACTATGAAACTGTTTAAAAATTCTCTGTCCTTTCATGAATTTTTATATAATCTATCTGTGTTAAAATATTTAGCAATATCCCCACATAAATCTATCCGTGTGTGTTTGTAATCATTTAGCGGTTAGCGAGATTCCTTTCAAAAATAAGAATATGTAGTTTCCAACATTTTTATTAATAAATAGAGAAAAATTACAATTTTATGTAGACAACCAACTTTTCCATAGACCTTGTCAGTTTATTGTTCTGTAAATATTTAACATTGTTTATAATAATTCGGGAATTTATGGAAAAAAAACTATTTTTGTATCAATTTGTAATATTATACAGAAATTTTAGTTTGATACCGATTTCTAATCTACAAATATAATTTAGTTTCGATTGCGCTTCTCTGAGGAAAACAATGTACGATTAATTCTTATCAATTGTTATCTAAATTATATTTAATTCCCAGTTTCTGAAAGTGTTCTCAGTGAGTTCTTCGTAAAAAAACGTGTAATATCATCATTTACGTGGGCATTTTTATAGCAAGTAACACACTGGTGTACCGGTTTTATTGAAAGTGATACGAATTTGAAGAAAGTTTACGTAATTTGCGCGTGTTGCATATTCGGTGTAAAGTTTTACTTTTACAGGTTGATTTAATTTTGATCGTTAAAAATGAATCTCACATGGTCTGCGCGACTTATTAAACATATGCTATTCGCATTTAATGTTATATTTGTGGTAAGTTTACTAATTTATCAATTTTTTAGCTTTTTCTAAATGATACGGCGTATTTGTGTTGATGTCGCAATATTACAATTTACGTATGCAAGTTCGAATTTCCACTATTGTTATTTAATTTTAGATAACTGGAATTGTTATTCTCGCAGTTGGAATATCAGTGAAAGCCTATTATCACGAATATCAAACATTTTTGGACACCAAATACTTTTCATTACCAAATTTACTTATCGCAACTGGTGTAATTATATTTATTATATCGTTTTTTGGGTGTTATGGAGCCTACAAGTCGAGCTGGTTTCTAATTTTCGTGGTAATTATAGTTAATCAACTTATTTAAATGGTCTTTTAATCACTTCTAATTAATGTTTCGCAGTTTTCTTGTCTACTTGGGTTGATTTTCATATTTGAATTGTCAGCGGGAATAGCTGGATATGTGTTGAAGGACAAAACGGCGGCGTATTTGAAAGATAGACTCAACGAAACGCAAACTTTGTATAGCAAGGACCGTCCAATTACTGAGATGTGGGACTTGGTGCAACAAAACGTAAGAAAATCTTACATTCATGCAATACATTGGATGATTGTGTATGTTATTTTCAGTTTGAATGTTGTGGTACTACTAACTATAACGACTGGCAGACAGTGTTTCACAATCAGTTGTTGCCTGTATCTTGTTGTCCATCCAAATATGGTGTCGTCGGTGCCTTTTACTGCAATTCTAATTTAACATCTTCTACATCGACTATGGTTCCAACTACAGTAGCAACTACAATACCAGAGGAGTCATTAACAACGACGAACGGTACAACAATGCCTGTTACAAATAATCCAGATGACACCTATTATAATCCTTCAACCATTGCGCCATACAAAACTGGATGTTCTGATGCTTTTGGCTCTTTTGTTAGAGCTCATGCAGTCGATTTGGGTGCTGTAGGAATAGTTCTAGCAGTTATTCAAGTAATTCGTAAAAACTAATTAAAAATTGGCGATAGGAGTAATTTGATATTATGTTTTCAGATTTTGGGCATCGCATTTTCTTGCTACCTTTGCAGAAAGTTGAAGCACAGTTATTATAGTACTTAGAACTTTATTTGTTTTTTGTCTTATCTAAGCGTTTGTTTGTTGTGTATAGTATTATTATTTGAAATAAACTAGGTAATGTCTGTGTAAGGTCGTTTTTAAATATGTATATTGTAATTTATTCATATTTCCCGCTTTTGAACATTAGTTACCAGTTCTCACAATAGAGTGCGTATTTTTGTTGCTGTCACTGCCAGTAATGATCGTTTTATTAATTTCTATATGATTCATTTAATAATAAATTAAGTGATAGTTTATTGAGATCAGCAACAAATAGAGATTAAACTAAGCAATAGAGTTATTCATCGGTAAATAAAGTGATACGTATTAGTAAATGAAAAAGTGTTTAATGTTTTGAAAAATTGGCTCTTTGTTGACACATCAATAATGTCAAACGGACACGGATATTATCAACATTATCGAAGACAACCCTCCAGCAACTTCACATATGTTAGTCCCTGTGTTAAGTACCTGATATTTATACTAAATTTCATCTTTTGGGTAAGAAATTCATATGTTTTATATCAATTTGTTTGCAAAGTAAGGTTATGTTTTCGATTTTTTGGGGGCTAGTTGTTTGGAGGACTGTTAATCGGAATTGGTTTATATGCATTCGTTGACAAATGGCAATTAACAGGCTCTGTTAAACTGGAGAATGTTTACGATTTCATTTTAAACATTTCATTAGTAATGGTAGTGATGGGAGGAGTTGTTTTTATTGTTAGTTTTGCTGGATGTGTTGGAGCTCTAAGAGAGAATACATGCTTATTGAAATTCGTAAGAAACGCCAAACACTCATCCCTAACATCTTTTAATTGCAATGTTTTTCAGTACTCTTTATTGCTTTTAATATTCTTTTTATTGGAAATGGGAATTGCCATTTTGGGCTTTGTGTTTCCTCATTCGTTGCAATCAGTTCTCGAGGAGAATTTTACTGATAAAATCATACACAATTACAGAGATGATCCTGACTTGCAGAACTTTATCGATTTTGCTCAACAAGAGGTACAGCATCCCCACAACACATTCAATAAAAATTAACGATTTTTTTTCCTAGTTTCGTTGCTGCGGTTTAAGCTCAGAGGGTTACATGGATTGGTCGAAAAATGAGTACTTTAACTGCAGTTCACCAAGTGTCGAACATTGCGGCGTCCCTTTTTCATGCTGCATTAATGCCACTGACATAAGCTCAAGATTAGTGAATATAATGTGTGGATATGGGGTTCAAACACTTTCGGTATATTTTTAACTTTGATTTAAACACGAAACACTGAACAATTTCTCTTTTAAAGGTCGCTGAAGCGAGCAAGAAAGTGTGGACATCGGGATGTATAGAGATTGTTCGTTCATGGTCAGAGAGAAATCTATATACGATTGCTGGAATTGCTTTGGGTGTCGCTCTATCCCAATTATTCGTTATCTATTTGGCGAAAACGTTGGAGGGCCAAATAGATTTACAAAAGTCAAGATGGGCCAGTTGAAATATAGGGTATATTTGTAAATATGATGTCCTGCCACTGTAATTCTCTCTTTAAAACAGTCACTTATTCTCATTTTAATCTTTTATATGTGCGTGTTTTAAATGAGCTCTCTTTTAAAACTTGAGCGATTTAACAGTATTAGTTGAAGTGGAGGCTCAAATAGTTGGTTGAATCGTTCGTGTGTTTGGTTTTTATCGTTTTTATCACCACTATATATTAAAATATTTACACTGTCATTAAAATGATCAAGAATTTAAAGACTTTAATGTATTTATAAATTTTCCAAATCCATTTAATTTGTAGTTGTGAATTTTCTCTAGGTTTACTAGTGCCAAAATACAAAACTAGTTGGACATTTTTGATATTACACTTATTTTCAAAGACAAAAGAAAAATTGTGATCAGACATTAATTATTGTATCTATATGATTATATATATTAAAAAGAATTATTTCTAGTGATAAAGTTTTTATATTTAACTATTCATCTAAATGTTTGAAACTGTATTAATAAAAAATATATACATTTATATTAATAAATGGTTGGTTTTAATTTGTGGTTCGTTCTAAAAGACACACGTCTAATATGCAAAATGTCGATCGACACATTGGGCAAGTGCTCTTTGAAGATAACCATTGGTTTTGGTGTTCACTGTCCTGTCGGGAAGCGAACCATTTCGCTATGCAGTCCAAACACCACATTGGACGACAGTAACAATTCGTGCAGTTATTTTGACCAGCATCTATGCACATTTTTTGTAGTTTTATACTAGGTGAAGCTTGCAAACAGCCAATGCACTGTTCAAAGTCCTGATCGACTTGGTATTTAGGGTTTTGTTCAACAGTTTCTTTGAAAATGTCGACGAATTGTTCGATTACAGTCTTGTGGAACTTGACATTTGGTAGAATTGTGATGGTTCTTGTGACACGATCTTGTAAGTCTTTAAAATCGCTTGCATTTATGCGAATGTCGAATGGATCGACGTTGGGACGAGAGGATTTTACTTCGATGTTAAGGAATTGAACTTCGTTGGTGTTTTGATGGGAAATGTGGTAAGTGTTGGCTTCTTTTACTGTTAGTGTGGTGTCACTTTGATGAGCCATGTAAACATTGAGTGGAGTCACTTTTAAAATCCAGTTTTCTGTTGCGATTATTTTTGTTAGAGAACTGGTATTTATGCAGATTTTGTCAATGTTGCGAAACTCGCGGTTAATGTCCGCAGCTACGCTTTTCCATGGCCTTTGGAACTTTTGCAAATTGATGACAATCGGATGTTTTGCGTAATTGTTATCTGACCAGATTTTCAATTGGATTAAAGCAGTAACGGGTAAGATAATACTTGTCGTGAAAAATAGTTTTCCAATTAAGGAGGTGTAAATGAATAGGTTCTCCAACTGAAATAAAAAATGTGGATTATTTTTAAATAGAACAGCTATTAAAAAGCACCTCTTCTGTATATCCAAATAGAATAAGAAGTGTTATATAGCCTAAAGGGAGTAAAGAAAATACCAAAACATTCAATGCGGTTTTCCTCATATGGTAATTAATAAAGTCCTGGTGTTCTGAGCCCAGATATTTAGAAAATAGAGCTTGTAATGAGATACCAGCTGACACAAATTCCGTAGGTGGACAAATAATACAAATTGTTAGTAACAGGTAGCATAATGTAAAGATTATATTGTCAGACATATTAAACTTTACAGGAAATAGTACAACAAACACAATCACATATTTACAACAAGACTAAAATAATGAGTTATCAGTTCAACTTATAAATGTTTAAAAAATTGAGGTTAGTGGTGGTGTATACTTTCGTGAAACAGAAATATAATTTTCTTTTAGAGCCATCTATCAATGATCGTCGAACTTGCATGGAAGATGGAATCTTTAAATGTCAAATTTTTTGGTTAAGTTTTTTAAAATTTAAATTTCTATTTAAATTAATGAATTTTTGTGGATTTAAACTGTAAATATACAGTTGATTAAACTTGTCAGTGTGTGTTTGTTATGAATTCTCCAACATCAAATAGTCTTGCTGATAAAAATAAACAATTCAAATATTTTGATTAACGTACAGTTTAATTTACATAAAATAACAAATATCCTTTTGTTGAATTTTGGATTTTTTAATGTTAAATTTAAGAAGAGAAAAAATACGCCCATAATGCACATTCCGAATTCCAATGTCGTGAACTATTTTTAAACTGAAGAAATATGGCGACTTGCAGCAGATTTTTGTGTCTATCAAATTCGTTTAAAAAATAGTGTAAATAATTACAGTAATTAATTGTTTAATAATGGAATGAAGACGAAAAACTTGATGTTTAATAAACTGAAAGTGTTTTGTTGAATTTTTAATTTGTACAGTTGAATAATTTTAGTTGATTAGTGACCTTAGCGGTAGTGAATAAAAAAAGGTCAAAAAGTTAAGAAAACTGGTAAGAAATTTGTGTCTATTTGCAATACATACACTTGTATGCAAGATTTAATTGATAACCACTCTTATCTCTGTACTTTTTAGCAGAATATTTGTGATAATAGATAGGAAGTATTTATTTAGGTTAGAATTGTTGGTTGATCAGAAAGGGGCACCGTTCTGGTGAATAATCATTGAATAAATAGAACAGTTGTCATCACTCAGCAATTGGAAGGGTCGAAATCCGATTTTAGATACGTCAGAAGGAAAATGGGGCCTTTGACTCTATTTCCACCCTAAAATCAGGTTTTTGTGAACGTGGGGCTCGCCCACATACACACGTGGGTTCTTATGGGTATTTGACTGATTTCAATTGAATCATATAGTAATTCTTAACGAATTATTAACATTTACCTTATATGGAAACAAGTAATTCATTGAAATTCTATACTGAAATCGAAAGTGTTAAGATCGGTGCCCCATTTGAATGTTTCTAATTATTCATATATGAAAAATGTCTCATTTTTACAATAACCAAAATATTTCAATTGAAATCCGAATAAATTTACTGTCCGAATTTTGTCTATAAAATCAAAGAGAAAATATACTTTATTACGTGTATATTTTTATAATATTGTAGACTGATTCACTTCACGTCAGATGAATTTTTATGAAAATCTCTCGTGTCTATAAGTGAAAAGATAAATTTTCTTTTTAAAATTAGAAAAGGATGGTATGAAAATGGTTTTCAGTAAAAATAACTCTGCAAGTATTCAAAGGCAGCAAGTAAAAGAGTCTTAAAATAGAACTTTTAGTTCGGCTTTAGTTTAATGTACGTCGTTTTTCAATGCGTATACACACACACAACGTATTGAGAATTTTATTATGTGTTTGTAGTATACTTTTCTCAATATGGGCCCTCCAAAATGTTGTAGCACTCATTAAACGTTCCTAATATATTTATAAATCATCATCTGATTTATAAAAGTACAGTTTCCGAAAAAAAAAACAGTCAATGAACTTGGTGTGGAAATTTTCAAGTGTATGTTTTGTGTATTGAATAAAATGTATTTTTATATTCCAGTATTAAAATGCCGGTTGAAGAAGTTTGCGTTAATAATATAATGGGCGGCATTGAAAATGCTGGAGGAATCCGCCAACACAGTCACAAAAAGAAATTAAATCAAAGGTAAAAGAAAAACAATCTTGTCTTGTTTATAATTCGGATGTAATTGTAATTTTGGTTTAAGGTACAATATAATACAAAAGTTGGGCCAAGGAACATTTGGCAAAGTAAAATTAGGCATAAACAAAGAAACTGGCCAAGAAGTCGCTATAAAAACGATAAAAAAGTCTAAAATATCATCAGAAGCAGATTTAGTACGTATAAGAAGAGAGATACAAATTATGTCTTCAGTACAACATCCAAATATTATACATATTTATGAAGTGTTTGAAAATAAAGAGAAAATGGTACTTGTAATGGAATATGCAGCAGGTGGTGAATTGTATGATTATTTATCTGAACGGAAAGTATTGAGTGAGGAGGAGGCACGTAGAATATTTCGTCAAATTGCAATCGCTTGTTATTATTGCCACAAACACAAGATTTGTCATCGTGATTTGAAATTAGAAAATATTTTATTAGATAAAGATAATAATGCGAAAATTGCTGATTTCGGTTTATCGAATGTGTTTGATGATCAAAGACTTTTAAACACTTTCTGCGGCTCACCGCTGTACGCTTCGCCTGAAATTGTTAAAGGCGTCCCGTACCATGGACCGGAGGTGGATTGTTGGTCTTTAGGTGTTTTACTATATACTCTCGTTTATGGTGCTATGCCATTCGATGGGAGCAATTTTAAGCGTCTTATGCGTCAAATTTCACAAGGTGATTACTTTGAACCGTCGACACCAAGCCGTGCATCGCCATTAATTCGCGATATGTTAACGGTAAATCCGAAAAAGCGTGCAGATATCGAGAAAATTTGCACACATTGGTGGGTAAATGAGAATTACGATGAGAATTGTTTGGATATATCGGAAAAACTGGCGAATCAGACGCCGGTTAGGTTGGATGTGTTGTTGTCATTGGCACCGCCGCCACCACAATTGGAGAGTGAGAAGCTGTTGGTGATGGACGATGTGCCGGAAGAGGCGAAAGTAGCGGCAGAGAACGCTGCACCGGCTAGATCACAGTCTGTTGGTAGTTTAATGGAATTATCACATCCGGAGAAACGAATTAAAGAGATGTTAGTTGAGGAGTCACCGAAACGTAAATTGGAAACAACTGAGAGTACGAAAGAAGTACAAGATAAAGGGAGGAAGGAGAAGATTGTGAAAGAGAATACAGTGGCTGATATAACGGTTCATAGTGGCGCATTAAAAGATGAATCTCAAGAGGATGCAAGTATGACGGAGGCAGCACCATTGAATAAAAGTCTAACAAAGACAATTTCAAAAGATATGGAAGTGCAGGAAGAGGAAACACCGGATCCGTCTTTGGAGGGAGCGGCATGTGTTGAAATATTGAAAGAAGCAGAGAAAAAAGAACAGGAAAAACCGCGGAAAGTGAAAAGGGCGTTGTCGACCAGTGTAAGTACGACAGTTCTGGAAGGCATTAATGAAATACCAAGCCAAGAAAACGTTGCCAACAATTTAGATAAAGAGAACATTGAAGAGACTAATTCGGAGTGTGTTAAAGCGAAAGAGACGGAGCCTTCACCTGAAACGAAAACACCAACGAAAAAGGTTGTGAAAAAGAAAGTATTGAAAGATAAAAATGAGAATGCAAAAACGAAAGTAGCTGAAGAAAAGCCAACATCTAAATTACCAACGAAAGTTGAAGAAAAACCAGTGGAAACAAAGAAAGACGAACCACCAGCAACAGCACCAACAAAACCAATTGAACGACGTAGTTCGAGAATATTTGAAGTAGCTGAAAAATTCCAGAATTTGTTATCATCCTCAAGTGATGTTAAACAAGCGCCTCCAGAAAAACCAAAGAAAATTGTTATTCCTGGTGTGAGTGTTGATGGTTTTAAGAAGGAATTTGAAAGGAAGGCGAGTTTAACATCAACATCACCACCGAAATTGAAACCAACGAAAAAATCACCAGAGAAAGAAGAACCAAAACCGGAAAAAGAGAAGAGTAAAAGTCCACCAAAGGCAATTGAACCTGAAACGTCTCCTGCGACAGATGAATCTCAAACACCAAGTGAAACTAAACCACAAAAGACTGAAGATGATCGACAAGAGCGTGTAAGAAATGCAGTGAATATAATCTCAAGTGCCTTAGATAAAGAAGGGACAAGAAAATCAAAGTCAAGACCTTGTATGGTACGTAAACCGCCTGTTCCGTTCGGTGTTGGTGGTCGTTCAGCGTCTGGTAATATTGGTATGCTTACATCACCGGTTGCAAATTCATTGGGACCGAAACCATTTGTTAAAGCACAATTTGATAAGCCAGTTATTTCGGAAGTGAAGAAAGTGGAGGATTTACCAGAGCCAGTGGAGGAGGCACAAACATCCTCTGCTGAAATAACACTAAAATCGGCCACATTGCCGCGTCGTAGAACAACAAAAGCGGAGATTCAGTTGAACTATCCGGTACCAAAACCGGCCACAATGGAATTTAAGACTGAAATGGCACATAAAGTTGAAGGTACACCGAAATTAACTACACAACGTAGTGAAGTTGTATTGCCAGTACATGCTCCGACTGTTGGAGCCTTCAGGTACACTTCGTAAATTTATTAATGAAAACAGATTTCATTTGGGTTTTTTTAGATCTACTTCGGTGGAACCCGAACAGATGAAGGCCTCACCAAAAGAACGTATCATCCCAATATCGTTTGAGGCGCAAGGGAATCGTGAATCCGTGCAATCACCACCTGCAAAGCCACCAGTCGCACGTGGTTTTCAAACGCAGAAATCTACACAGTCTCAAAGGTTGGATTTTGTTTAAATTGTAAGTGGAAATGTCTTTACAATTTTTTGTTACAGATCGAACAGTTTGTCAAGACAGTCGACTCAAGAATCCGATACAGAAACAGTGGCATCTAGTGGTGAACCGATTAAAAAGTCACCCCGTGAATTTATCATCCCGATTGCGGTGGAGGGTGGTGGTTATGTGACGCCACGTGCGGGCAGTTTGGAACCGAGTGATAATGCAAGTACCGCCAGTACAATGACGAATAAGAGTCGTAGTAAATTTGGACGTTCACGAAGAATGAAGTAATTTGATTTGGTTTTAATTTGTTTATAATGTTTGTTAAACATTTTCATTACAGTTCCTTGTTTAATGATCGTGATTCAGAAGATGAATGTTCACCATTCTCTACTTTGCATCGACATAGTTCATTTGGAAAAGATAGCGATACGGAAGATTCAAGAAGAGATGCGTTCCATTTATTAAGGTATATTTGTTTGTTTGTTGAAAGGTTTTGTTAATGATTGGTTTTTAGGAGTTCTCGTCCTCCGCGGAAGGCAACTGTAGAACATACTGATTCATTAAGTTCGGGCGAAGAAGACGATGATGAAGGCTTTGAAATCTTAACAGCAGAGAATTTATATTCTACGTTACTTTCTCGGGTAAAGAAATAATACAGGAATGCTGTAATTTTTATATTTCGTTTTGTTTTGTTTAGGTACGAGATTTGACGCAGACATTCAACCTTCCCGATCGGCCGGGTTTCCCTTCTAGTCGATTATTGAGTCATTTTGATCATGGTACAAATTTCTTCTCAAGATTGGACCCATTAAATAGGTAAGCAGTGTTTAGAAACAATTTCTTACATAACCGAAAAGCAATTTGGTTTTTACAAGCTCTCAATGTATAATAACATACAGAAGACATTTTAGCATTGTTCCGTAAGTGGCACTGTAGAAGTCCATAGGAATTTTTAGAACTAGATGGGAATTTATGAGACATGGAATTGAATTGAATGTTTTTTTTCAGACATTCAACATTGGGCCGAACTTTCAGCCACGATAGACAGTCGAACAGTTCAAGTAATTCAGCATTTGGTACGCCATGGAGACGTAGTGCAAGTCGTGACTTGGCATCTGATATTGAATCTGTTTTTGGTGAATCGCCTTTGTCACGTCCACGAGGAGGTAAATAAGGAAACATATTATCAAATTTTTTTTTATTGTGGACAAAATGTTTTAATAGTTTTAGACGAATTGTGTCCGTAGTAATTTATATTTTGCTCGTGTAGTTTTAATTTTTTTTCGTCTGAGTTGTTTTTTTTTTGGAATATTTTTTACACATTTTTTTTGTTACACAATAGAATTAGTTGTGTAATGAAGCAGGGTGTGCAGGAGGACCCTGTGTAATTTTGTTTAATTTAATTTTTGAATTATTTAATTTGTTCTTTTGGCATCTTAGTTATTTCCAATGTATTTGATCTTATTTGAAATGTTCTTTTGGTTGTTTTGGAGATGTTTGTTTTATTATTAAAAAAATCGTATAAAATTAACAGGCAAAAGATTCAAGTAAGTAAGTGTTAAGAATATGGAAACATGTGTAGAGAAACAGAAGAAATAGGTTTAGAGTAATTTAAAAAATAATAAGTAGGGAATACATTGTGAAGAAACTAAATGCCTAAATAATGGAACAACAAGAATTTGAGCATGGCCGTGACGGTGTTGTGTGGTTGCAGCACGAGTGCGTGTAACGGTGCATGTGCCCTGCGGACCAGCCACCCAGAAGGGCACCCACTAACTGCCTGCCTGGCTACCTGCTACAACACAGACTCGGTAGGCTGCATGCACAACTAATTCGTTTTTTTTTTTGGTTTTCTTTTCTCTTACAGAGTTTTCATTTTTATATTATTTATGAATTTTTTTTACATGTTTTTTTCAAAAGATATTTCACAAGGGTGTTTAGAAGCCCTTTTGTGGCCGCTCAAAATTATATTGAAAATGTGTAAAAATCTATTTGTTGTTTAGTATTGCACGAATTATGTTTTCACTAATTTTTTTTTGTTTTGGTTTTTTTGTGTTTCTTTCAAGCAGCAACAGATGTTTTGTGCCAAAATTTCACTAACCTTTGAAGGTAGGTAGGGTTATTTTTTTTTTTTTTTGCATTACTGTCTCTCTAGTCAATTTCTCTTGCTTCTTTTCTGAAGAAGAGTGGTGGAAACACATCTGAATCCAAGTGATTTCCAAAGATATGTTTTTCACTCTTGTTTTCTTAGTAACATTTGGTTGATGGTGTAATAATTTAATTGAAATTGTGCCCGTCGTCCGTTTCAGATAACGTGTCGAAGAATGAAAACCTTAATTTAGCAGACCTAGATTTAAAAAAATTAAAATTATCTGAAGAGGATGCAATAGCATTGTCATATTTTACTCCGGGCTTATCGCGGCGCATACAAAAGCAATTATTAGCACAATTAGCCCCATCAGAAGCGAAAAAATTGCAAAGAGCTATATCGTCACGTACAGCTGATGAAATGTTACCATCGAATGTGGTTGAGAGACGTTCATCATCGATTGATCGTCAATCGTCCACATTACCAAGACGTTTTTCAGTAAAGAAGCAACGTGAGAAAAGCAACGAGATCTTAGATGATATAAAAGAGACCAATTATAGATCGTGTTTGCCAGTGAAACGAGACGATTATCGTCCACATTATGAATACAATGTTAGATCGTCTAGTATTGGATCAGAGCCAAGAGGTGATTACAAGTTTTTGTATAATCGAAAACCAACAGTTACCAAGTCTTATTCTGTGCGTGAACCGCGTTCTTATACCTCAACGTTACCAATAAGTCCTGAATCGAGCATATCGGAGAGTTTGTCAAGAAATGATGACTCTTCGTCGTATAGAAAAGACACAGACAGTATTAGTGACTTAAGTGGTTCAAATCGGTCATATTTGAAATATGACACACGTTATAATAATAAATCTTATGACTATGATGTAAATAAGACTGAATTGAATAAGAAACCGTCCAATACAACACGGAAAATATCGCGTTTTTTGAGACCGGACTTTTATGATACTGCAAAAGAGGATAGTGTTTATTTGAAAGAGAAAAAAGAGCGAGAATATGAAACACAGAAAGTGTTAAAAGAGATTAGAGATAAAAGAAAGACAAGATTGAGGCGTGAGCGATCCGCTTCTAAAGAGAAACAAATATTAGAGACGAATAAAATTGAAGAGGAGAGAAAAAGTGTGGAGAAGACAACAACGAACAGTATTAAAACAATCAATGATTATGTGAATGTGCCAAAAGAGAATAATGAGACAAAGTCTGCAGCGATTTTACATGATTATGTAAATGTAAGTGCACCACAAGCGGAACCAGAGTCAGTTGTTTTAAAGAAGGAACGTCCATCGAAAATCGCAAGACCGAAAAGTTATCCAGTTGAAGAAAAGTTGTCCAAACAGTCCCCTGAAAAGGAGTCAAAAATCAGTAAATTGAAACGAGGTTTTGTGCGTCAATCGTCAAAAGAGAAATCAAAAGAAGACAAAAATGAAATCAATAAAACAATTAACGAGAGTGAAAAGGGACATAAAAATAAACTATTACATTCAATCGAAAAGAAATTGGAAAAGTTTCGCATGAAGGAGAGTAATAGTGAAGATAAATCAAGCCAAAAGACAACAGTTGATAATACAATAAAACGTTTACGAGAACAAAGTTTACCACGTAATTTAGAGCCTTGCACAGAGTCCGGTCTAATAAAACGTGCTGTTTCCGTTGAGGATTTAACACAAGTAAACAGTAAACCATTACAAGCGTCTAGAAAATCGGTAACAAAGATATTAGGTTTATTTAAAAAATACGAAGAGCAAGACAACAAAAAGAAAGTGGTGAAGAAAAGTAAGAATGGTAAAAGTTCATCAGAGACAAAGAATCAAACCCCAAGTGATATTACAGAGTCTGTGATTTTAAGTAATAATATTAATGAGAAAAAAGTCAATTCAAATGAATGCAAAAACGATACAAATGATACTAGTCAAATATTAAATGATAATGAGAATAATGTTAAGAAAATTGAAAGGCCACGTTCATTGTTGTTTGATAAAATGAAACATTTTCAGAATGGTGCTAAATGTAGTGAGAGTGGCATTGTGAATGAGCCGAAAGTGAAGTCGAAATTGCCTAGACGCAGTTTGAATCTTGACAATCTACCAGAACCGCCCAAGATCAATGTAATTAATAATAATAATGTTGAAGAAGAATCTACGAAATTGGATCGAAAGAATTTGAAATTGGATTTAAGTAGAATACCATCACGTTCATCAAGTAATAATAATACCGAGTTGAATCATAATTCGTTATTAACACCTGATGAGAGTTCGGTCAACTTTCTATCACCAACTGATGATATGAGTGATTCATGGTCGATTTGTTCGGATTATATGCACGATTTACATTCACCAATGTCACCAAATGGTCATTTGTATTCTGGTGATGAGAATGAATCGGTGATTGATCGTATTAGAAGGAAGAGTTTTTATACTAGATTCAATGAGAAGAAACGTCCACGACGTCCAAGTGCTTCGAGGACTTACAAAGAATTGGATAATTATAATTACAAGCCAGCTAATGATTACAGTTCAATTGATCGCCGATCGTATGATTATAATCGTTCGAATTCAAGACGATCCAGTTATGGTACATCAAGTACAGATCAACCAAAGACTGATTATAAAACGTATACGAGAAGTGCATCGTTATTGAATGATTATGTTAATTTACCAAATCGTTATCAGACATATGGCTCGAAATTGCATAAAACGACTAGTTTGCTTTCTGATTCGGATGATAATGCTTTGGATGATTATTTGACTAGTGTAAAGGCCAGAAGGTATTTTCTTTGTAGTTTGTTGGTTTTTTGGTTTAAGATTAATTTTGTTTGCAGACACAGTCCCCATATTCCAACATCCAGATTGAGTAGTAGAGCATCAGTATCACCAGTAAGTGAACAATATTTCAATGAAAATTCTACATCGCCTTTAGTTTCATCTTACAGTAATAATAATAATGGTAATTCAACAGACGCCCTGTAATGTGGTGCAAGTTTTGTTGCTCTCTTAGTATGACATTTGTTTATTTATTTTTTATTTATTCTCAAAAAAATGTGTGTCATTATAGAACTTAGTGGTAGAGAAAGAAATTAAATTACATAGACTGTTCAGGTTACATTTATCGTCTGTTAAATTAAGGTTTCGTTGATGAAATCTTTTTTGGTCAATACAATTACGAATTTCATTTTTTGCTTTTTATTGATTTTAGTGACTCATTTTTGTTATTCAAAGAATAACCAATTTTTATTTGATTGTAAGAATTTTGTGTAAGTATTGAACGAAATGTGACTCTAATATTTATTAATCGATTGGATTGAATTACTTATTTATAAATGATTTCTTTTTCTTTTCTTTTTTTTTGTTAAACTACTAAAAGTAAATTAGTTGAAGAGTATGTTATAGTAAAAATTGTTGAAGTTTCAAATAATTTATAACATAAAAAAGCGTTATATTCTCTCTATTCATATTTATCTTTTTGCAATTTTACTTTTCACGCGTTATAAAAATATATGGAATCTCTTACAATGATTATATTGTTATTTAATAATAAATTACACTGTCTTAGGTTGAATTGTGTGAATTGTTATATTATACATATTATTGTATGTTGATTTTTTGTGATTTTATAGAAATGAAAGAGGATGCAATAAAAATTCATTTTATATTTTCAAAGAATTTTCTTTTAAAAGCTGCATTTGCGACTCTGTGAGTATTTTCCAAGGGGTACCATTTGGTGCCAGGCTCTTGAACACCTTGACACAATAACTCCTCACCCTGACCCATTCCACAAGAGAGTGCAATCGATCCTATTGCCAAAACAAGACAATGCGGCTGGTTGTTAGTGCTGGAAAATGGGTGCAAATGCATGTAAATCGTGCAGAAATCGTAAGAAAAAGACTTTAGCTTCCGGTGGTTCGATTTTAGATCGGGTTATAAGTCAAGCATCCAGTTCGGATCAGTGTTTGTTGTATAAATTAGCAAATTACAAAAAAGGTAAAAAAAACTGTGATCTTCAAATAAAATATTGTAAGTTGGTTCATTAGGTGGTGAATTGATAGACGCATATAATGCTGGCGGACAAGCTGAAGTAGAAAAATTGATAAGAGAACAATTTGGACAGTTAATGTACCAAGAAGGTAAAGGTCAAATCATTAATAGGTCTGAGTATCTCCGATGGAAATATCGGGATTGTGAAAATGTTACATTGCCAATTGAGGCGAGTTTAAGTCGGTACGATCCTTTGGGAAAGTGGCAGGATCATGAAGCTTGTTGGCAAATGCAGTATCGTGGGTCATTGGGCGAAACACTTCTGCATGTGTTGATTATGTGTGATACGAAGATACACACACGTTTGGCTAGAACATTGCTTAAATGTTTTCCCAAATTGTCTTTGGATATTGTTGAAGGAGAGGAGTATTTAGGTGCAAGTGCTCTGCATTTAGCGATTGCTTATAATAATAACGAATTGGTGCAAGATTTAGTTGAAGCTGGGACCAATGTTAATCAAAGAGCCACAGGCAGTTTCTTTTTACCAAGAGATCAGCAAAGAGAAAAACCTGCAAAAAATACTGAATACGAAGGATTGGCTTATTTAGGGGAATATCCGTTAGCTTGGGCTGCTTGTTGTGCTAATGAAAGTGTTTATAATTTATTGTTGGACAGTGGTTCGCATCCGGATTTGCAAGATAGTTTTGGGAATATGATTTTACATATGGTGGTGGTGTGTGATAAATTGGATATGTTCGGTTATGCTTTAAGACATCCGAAATTACCAGCTAGTAATGGGATTTTAAATAAAGCTGGTTTAACGCCACTTACATTGGCTTGTAAATTGGGACGTGCGGAGGTGTTTAGGGAAATGTTGGAGCTTTCTGCAAAGGAATTTTGGAGATATAGTAATATTACTTGTTCCGCTTATACTTTGAATGCTTTGGATACTCTTTTGCCCGATGGACGCACAAGTATTTCCTATAGACTGTTTTTTTCCTATAGTAAATAATTTTTTGTAGATTGGAATTCGGCTTTGTTTATTATTTTGAACGGTACAAAAGAGGAACATTTGGATATGTTAGATGGTGGAATTATTCAACGACTGTTGGAAGAGAAGTGGAAATCTTTTGCTAGAGTAATGTCTATTCTTTTGTTAATTAACTCATAAAAAATGTCCTTTAATTTCAGAACCAATTTTTAAAAAGACTTTTAATCCTGTTTGTGCATTTAGTATTCTTGTCTTTATCACTTTATCTAAGACCGGATGATCCTGATGTGGATTTGTTGGGTTGGTCTGATGATCCAACTGTAATCGCAAGATATGCTTGCGAAATAGGAACATTAATCGGTGTATTAAGTTATTTAATTATTCAACAAGGCGATGAAATACGAAATCAAGGCTTTTTCACATTTTTAAAACAGCAATCAAACTCTCCGCCGAAATTAATATTCTTAGTAGCAAATATATTAATTTTAGCTTGTATTCCATGTCGATTAAGTGGCGATCGCAAAACGGAAGAAGCAATTCTTTTGTTAGCTGCTCCTGGATCATGGTTCCTCTTGATGTTCTTTGCAGGGTAGAAACTACTTCTTTGTATTTCTGTTTGATTAACAATTTTTTTCCAGTGCAATTCGTTTAACTGGACCATTTGTCACCATGATTTACAGTATGATTACTGGTGATATGCTTACATTTGGCATCATCTACACAATCGTCCTATTTGGCTTTTCCCAATCATTTTTCTTCCTTTATAAAGGATTTCCAGGTGTGAATTCTACATTATATCATAATTATCCTGCTACTTGGATGGCACTATTTCAAATCACCCTTGGAAATTACGATGTACTGATACATTAGATAATTAGAATGAAATTAATCGATTAATTGATTGTGTATTAGTACCAGGAACTGTCTCAAACGACATATCCAGGCGTTGCGAAGACTGTTTTCGCTCTATTCATGGTTTTTGTTCCAATTCTACTATTAAATATGTTGATTGCTATGATGGGCAACACATATGCCCATGTAATTGAACAAAGTGAGAAAGAATGGGTGAAACAAGTGAGAATATTTTTAGTTTTTGAAATTCGCCATTGCAGGATTTTTTTTGTAGTGGGCTAAAATTGTTATTGCTTTGGAAAGGGCGATTCCCCAAGCAGACGCCAAACACTATATTCAAGAATACAGCATCTCTTTGGGACCAAGTGAGGATCCTAGTACCGAACAAAGAGGTGTGATGGTAATTAAATCAAAAAACAAAACAAGAGCAAAGCAACGTAAAGGAGCTGTCGCCAACTGGAAGGTGAAGGAAATTAATTAGAGAATAAAACAGGTATTTATTCATTTTTTTAGAGGGTGGGAAAAGTTACAGTAAAAGCACTGAAGAAGAAAGGAATGACGGGAGAGGAAATGAGGTGTTTAATGTGGGGTCGTGAATCGATAAACACTCCAATTAAAGTGAAGGGCAAACCGAAGGATCCACTTTTAGATCCTCAAGGTCCGAACTTAACGGGAGCTTTTGGTGAAGCCCTAACTACTGCTTTGGATGTGATGACATTCACTCATGATTTAGATATAAATGCGTCAGCACAAGGGTTGAATTTAGCCAGTAATCCAAAACCAAAGCCTCCAGTACCAAATTCTGTAGCTTTAAACAATCAAATTAATAATGTTTTAACTGAATCGCATACGAAAACATCGAATGTTTCCGTTTTTGGGACTTTTAATCAACTGGCGGACGCTCAAGGCTTTGATACATTCCCGAAAAATTTGCCAGCAAATGTTACTGTCCTTCCATCAGCACCGCCATTAATAAATACTGTAATGCCTCAAATTGAGGATCCTTTAAAAGAATTAGTTATTTTGTCAGACAGCAATCATTCGAATGCGGATTATTTAAAGAAACTTGCTGTCGCCGCTGCTAATTTGCCTACAGATGCAGAAACTGTGCCTGTACAGAAAGTTGAATCAAAAAATATGAAAAATTTAGCAGGAATTTTTGCTGGTACCGAAACATTTGTAAAGAAAGTGGAAGAGAGTGTTAGGAAAAAGTACGCGAATTTAGAGCCAAGTGACAGTGAAGGAATGGGCGATGGACCGCTGTTAGGAAAGATTTCGCGTACAAGAAGAGCCAAATCGGCTCATCAACGAAATTCCTCGGCGAAATCAAAACTTTCAGATAAACGACGGTTAATCCAAGAGTCAGATTCGAGTTCTACAGACACAGTGGTTGAGACAACTGAAGGTGTGAGTAACGGGAACTTGGATTATGCCGAGGAACGTTTGCGGAATATAAAAGAATCGTTGAAAGAAAATAATGGGGCGCATATACGGCCGGTTAACATTGATATTGCTTTGGAATCGGAACAAATGTTAAAATAGTTACAATGTTTAAGAGTTTTTGGTAACGTTTTGATGTTTTAGGTCCACTCATGTATCGGAAATATTAAGAATTCAAGGACCTGGTGATGGAGTTGATGTCCAATCATCAAACATAAAACAAATTCGCAGAAAACGTTGTAAAACAGCCACAAATAGGTATGAATATTCGTGTAATAAATTCGAATCTTATTTATGATTTTTTAGAGTGGCTCCTATTCCCGATCAAAAAAGACCTTGTCGTTCAGCAAACGAACGCACGGATTCGGAACGAACAGAATCACCAGACCCTTTGGAACCATGGAGCACAAAAGGTATAACCAACATGAACAAAATTCTAGCATGGGAAAATGAACAAGACAGTTTATAAATTATAAAATAACGTAAGTAGAAATTTTATTTACAATTAACTAAATTTTATTCTTATAACTACGGTGGTTTGTTCTCTTTTATTGGACTTGCCGATGGAAATACATAATCTGGATTAATTTTACTAAAATCAACGTACATTTTCCGTTTATTTTCATCTAATATTTCCCTGATTTCGCTGAATGTGGGTCTATCGTCTGGATTTTCCATCCAACAACGTTGCATTATTGAATACAGTTCATCTGTACATACTTCTGGTCGAGATAAACGTAAACCACGTTTTAAATTTGTATAAATTAATTCATTTGGGAGTTCTTTGTACGGTTGAGCGCCTAATGTACCAATTTCCCAAAGGACTACACCGAATGACCACACATCACTTTTATTATCACATTGTCGACTTTCAAGAGTTTCAATTGCCATCCATCTTAATGGCATTGGTTTATTTGATTTGATTATATATGGTCCCACTTTAGACATTCCAAAGTCGGATATTTTTAATTTTTTATCGGTGGTTATAAGAATATTTCTTGCAGCCAAATCTCTGAAAATTAGGCATTGTTCAATAGTTATTTTGAATTGTTTGTTGTAAAACCTGTGGACGACGGGGATTGATTCAAGGTAAGCCATTCCATCGACGATTTGCATGGCAAATTCCTGTAATTCGCTGTTACTTAAAGTTGGTGTTAAGGTTTTTGTAAATTCTTCAATTGCAGGCGTTTGTGCCTCGTAATCCAATGTCGTAGAAATTGCTAAAAATCAGAAATTTCAACGAATATCTATATTAAATCCTTTGATTTGTTTACTTTCTGATGTTGAGGGTAATCTACTAGATCCAATAGATGGTGGAATTAGGGGAGTACTCTCAGAACTTCCTGGAGAAATGGTACTTGGTGTTGTATTCGGACTGGCGGTTTTCGGGGGTTTCTGCAATTTAAACTGTGGGTCTATAGGCACTGATGTCCAGTCATCGCCTGGTGTTTTTGGGGGCACCATTCTAATTTTTTGCAAACGTGAAAGTGGTGCATTTTGTAAACAAACAGGCGATTGCGGTGTTGTAATATAACTAAAATATTAATGAAATTTTACAAATTACTAATCGATTTAAATCAAATAAAATTACTTTGGACGTGATAGTATAGGGTAATTTAACTGTTTACTTTGGGCGTTCTCATTTGTCCACAAATCCATATCCATATCACTACAAATTACAAAACAAATATTTATAAATGTTTTTTGATATTAATTTTTTTCATTAGATTATTACTCGGGAAAGAATATTTTCGGTTTCTTTTTCGCTTCCCATTCTATTCGTAATGCAAGTAGATAATTTTTTAAAGATCCACAAGCGACCAGTTCCATAATCATCATTAAAGGCTGTTCTAAAGTACAACAGCCCAACAATTTAACAATATGTGGATGAGGATGTTCTCCAATTTTTTTCAATAAATCAATCTCCGCTTGAAAGTCCGCCACTTCTTCCAATGGAGCACATTCTATGACAAAAAAAATTCTAACGGATTTCTTTACATTATTTATTTATTCACCTCGTAATTGTTTTATAGCGACCATCGTGTAGCCAGATGTGCCATTGATGCCGAACGCTTTCGCATAGTAAATCTTTCCAAAAGCTCCACCGTCGATTTCTTTCTTCACCACAATATTCTTCCGTGGGAATTCGTATTGGTCGTGACTCACAATCTATAAATAACGTATTTTTTTATATGATTTCTTAAATATTGTTAAATATTTACGGTCTGTTCAGTTGGTACGTAAATCACATTGGGCGTCATATCAATGTTCATTGTACGGTTTTTAGGAATATATCCTGGTAAGAAGCTCTTTAATTTTGCACTTAACGGCTTCTTGCAGAATGTACTTATGATGCAAAGTATAAAAAGTATAATTATAATTGTTGTTAGGATGATATGAGTGGTTATTGTCTCCGTAGATTCTGGATTTACAGCCATAAAGCTCAGTTTGTTGGTAGCAAAGATGGTTTTGCAGTGTTCACTGTTAAATCGGGCAGAGACAGTGTATCTTTCCGAAGGATGTAAATCTTCTAAATGTACAATTGTTGAATTATCATTTACTTTTTCATTCGTTACATTCGTGTGATAATAATGACTGCCATTTGTACTAGAAAAAATTCTTATCAAATCAATTACATATGAAATTATTTAACGTACTCAAAATGAAAGTCGATATCGACTAATGGAAGTGTTTCTAAAATCGATCTCCATGTGATGTTATAATATTTATTTTTTACATGTTCTATATTTAATAATTCAAATGCATACATGTCACAACTACATTTGTCTTCCACACAATTTGGAACGGTGTAGTAATGGATTTGACTTCGTGAAGGAAATTCTGTTTCCATTATAACAATCTTATAAGTTCTTGCAAGTTCAATAGACGTTACTGGATTGTCGTTTGCAGGAACAATTAAATTCCCACTTATATTTGAATATGAGTTTCTAATTAAATCATCTTGATTTATAAATGTATCGTTTTGTAGTATAGAAAATTTAAAATCGATTAGGTGGTAATAAGTTTCTTCTGATTTAACAGATTTCTTCCAGGTGAGATTAAATCTTGTATAATCATCCATATTAAATACTTGGATTGATAAGGCTTCGACAAGTGTATCGTTTATAACATGTGTTTTATTAACAATTAATTTTTCTGTTTGATTGTAATTTATCAATTGGATGTTGTATAAACATCCGTAAATGAATTTCCATTTTTTTCCTTTTATTTTTGATGGAGCAACGATTAAATTCGTAGCGTTTTCGATTGATAGTAAACGACTTATCGAATTTCTATTGCATGTTTCACCTGTAGTAAGAGGCTCTGGTGTTATTGTCACATTAAGGCACCGATCTAAAAAGGGGTATTTAAAAAAATGTCTATATAAATCCAAATTTTATGTACTTGCATTCAAGATTGTGCCAAGATATATTCAAATACATTTGTGCATCCGATACATTGCGATAATGTGAGACATTGAAATTATTCCAATTGCTATCATTCTGGGAAATCAACATTTGATCTGTAATCGCAGGACAATCTTCTATGTAATGGGAATTGGTATTAATTTCAAATCGAATTAATCCTACATCATGAAAATAATACGTTACCTGGCCTTATTGTATTTGCAAACGTGAAAAATATCTATAAAAAGAAAACAAAACGCCGATTAAACGATCACAAATCATAATCTTTAAATAAATATTTGCCATAATCATTAAACAATAAAATAAAAAAATCGACAGCAGATGCAATGTTTGTGTATCTATATAGTACCTTGGGTACTATTTGCATATAATATATACATAGGTGTATGAAATTTATTAATTGCGTATTATCTAATGGTCTTTATTAAACAATTTTGTACCAGATGGCCTTTAACCATTTTTTTTTAAATAGCTTTAGTTTGGAAAATAATAATCGTTTGATTGAATTTTTATTATCCACACAGTTGATTGATAAAAATAAGGGTATTAGAGAGACTGTTATCAGCCTTAGCCTTAGAACTGTATCGTTTATAAGAAAAACTTGAAAAGTCAAAATACAAATAAACTTTAAACGTTGTAAATATTTAAATACATTGGATAAATATTAATCTAATCATTTCTGATTATTATTTTTCAATAACGGTTTTATTGCATGATTTTACTGAACCACGGTCTTATAACTAATTATAAACTGTCTTCATTGTTTGGGAATTCTTAAATGTTTTTGCTTGTTTCTGACGCTTGTTAAACACACTGAAAAATTTTCATTTCTAAGAATTTTTATTATTTATATCGAAATTAGCAGAAAGTGAATAAGTAAACGGAAGACTATGACTATAGCGTTGAAAGCAAATGTATAGGTGATGATCTATTAATAATGTCCAGTTATTTATAAGTTAAATATTTTCTCTAATTTCAAAAGATAAACACATTAAACTCACCCGCACAAAAAACAGGATAATCCAAATGTTGGAATGCATTTTTCTATTATTGGTTCATGAAAAAATTCTCCCACATATGCTTTTAGTGCTGAAAGAAAACAATCTTACAAAAAAATATTCCATCTCCGAACAGGATGTGCGATATGCATCCTCACAAAAGGTAATAAATTATAAGCCTTGATATGCCAGTCAATGTGTGAAACAGACTCTATCTATCGACACAATGAGTTTAATAAGTCTTTTAAATGTTTATTATTTCCATTACCTGTTGAAAAACGTTGGACATTTTGATAATAATCCCATTGCCAAGACACGCTCGAAACCATGCGATTTTTCCACAATCGCCACAAACTAATCCGACACTTATTTGTTTTCAATTCAGAAAAAGATTATCTAAACTGTGTAAGTGTCGAACACACCGTACTAATAGAAAAACGATTTTCGCGCATTTATTTATCTAATCTATACATTCGATAGTAGGATATAGGCAGGTGAAGGAATTGACGAAAATCGCAAACACATATGCTTAGTTTATTACTTACATATTTAAAAACTTATACTTTAAATAATTTTACTATGACGATGTACTTGCAGTCGAACTTGGTTTCAAATCAGCCGGTGGAAATTTGTAGCTTGGATTGATTGATTGGAAGTCAACGTACACCTTTCGTTTGTCAGTGTTTAGAATGTCGTTTAATTGTTCAAATGTGGGACGATGGTCAGGATTTTCAGCCCAACAACGGATCATTAAATCGTATAGTTCATCTGTACAAATTTCTGGACGATTTAAACGTATTCCTTGTTTTAAACTAGATAGCAGTAAGTCATTAGAAATGGATTCGTATGGAAGAGCGCCTAGAAAAGAGTTGATTTTTTTAGTTATTGTTTTGTTGAAAGCTTTTGGTTTTGAACCTAGTGTTCCAATTTCCCATAAAACAACACCAAACGACCAAACGTCGCTTTTGCTATTGCATTGCGTGTTTTCGAGCGCTTCGATTGCCATCCAACGAATGGGGAGAGGTTTGTTTGAACGGATGATGTAAGGGCCTTTTTTGGATAGACCAAAATCGGAGATTTTCAAACGTTTGTTGGTTGTTATTAAAATGTTACGAGCTGCAAGATCTCTGTGGGTAATGGGAATTTTTTCTAAATAGGCCATTCCATTGGAGATTTGTGCAGCAAAGTCATGTAACTCTCGATGGTCTAATTCTGGTTTTACGACAAAATCCTCGATGGCTGGAGTTTGTTCTTCTGAAACTAAAAAAATATTATTTTTTTATAAGTGCACAATGATTTTTTTTACATTCGGATGCACTTAGATTCGCTGGACTGTCGAGACAGAAAAATGGACTTCCTTCTGGACTGGAATAAGAAGGAACTTTTGTACTATTTGATCTATTTGATGCGTTTGTAAGGAAAAATTGTATAAAGTTTGGTGAATGTTCATCTTTGCTTTTCGATGACCAGTGACTATTTGCTGATTTTGGTATTAACAGTCGGTTGTGGGGTGATTTTGGAGTGTCTGGTTGGACGTAAGAACTAGAACTGGAACTAAAACGAAAGATAACATAAAAGAACTATGATTAAAGGAAATTTCATACTCTGAAACTGTTACTGGCATCTTATTGTTCTTCTTCAAGAAACACGATAAATCCATATCCCTAAAATTTTTTTTAATAATAAGCGCGAAATTATTTTTATTTTTTTAATTACGATGGGAAAAAATGTTGCTGTATCTTCTTCCTTTCCCATTGCTTCCTTAATTCGATCAAATAATTCTTTAACGCACCACAAGGAACCAACTCCATCACCATCAGATAAGGTGATTGCTTTGTGCAATATCCTAATAGTTGTACAATGTTTGGGTGTTCTCCAATCGATTTTAGAATATCGATTTCCATTCTAAAGTCAGACATTTCTTCGAGTGATGCATTCTCTACACAAACACATTCTTTACAGACGAGTGAAGTGTTTATTTTTAATTACTTTACCTCTCAACTGTTTAACAGCAACAAGTGAAAATTCGCAAACGTGTTCCATGTCATACATTTTTGCGAAAAACACTTTTCCAAATGCACCATGATCGATTTCTCGTTTTATCTGGATTTTATTCCGCGGTATTTCGAAGCGATCACGTTCACTGTTTTCCAATTCGAGGGGATTATAGAATGGATTTATTTCTTCACCACGAATGAAAACCTCGATTTGTTGTAATGAATTGTTTGGTGAGGTCCATACTTTTTTTAATTGTTCAACAATCGAATTTTTATAATGGTATATTATTCCAATTACTATTATGAAAATCACTGAACATCCGGTGATTAATATGTAACTTACATATGATGGACTGAATGGTGCTTAAATTAATTGGTTAATTAAGTTGTATTGAGTTCAATTATGTCTTATTACCTTTCAATGTAATCGAAGCATTCCATTGACAATCAAGACCAGAATTGACTTTGCCATCGAAAATTACACCAACACTGTACTCTTCTCCTGGTGAAATTTGCTCTAATTTCACTATTGATGAGTCGTTGCTAAAGCTCTCGAATAAAACGTTGTTAGCAATGCTGAAAAAAATAGTTAATAGTAAATAGTATAATGCGTTTTATTAAATTTTTACGCACATATCATAGGAGATATTTGTTGGAGGAATTTTGTCGATAGAATGCCAAGAGATTTTAAAACGATTTTCACCTAAGTATGTAGAATCTATAATATCGAACGCATCTACAACGTTACAAGAACAATCAAATGGTTTTGGTACACATTCTAAAAAAATAAATGTTTCAGTATTTGTTTGGTTTTTTGGGGAAATTGTAAGTGTACTTGAAACATTGTGATAAAATATTTCTTCTTGAAAAGGAGCGTCAAGAGCTTTAATTCGAATTCTGTAAAGCATTGTTTTGTATTCTGTAAAATTTAAATGTAGTTTATCTTCTTTTGTAGAGCAGCTTGGGTGGTTTTCGTTCTCTATACTTTCTGGTAAACATTTTGGGTAAACGAAATATCCCACTGCTAAATTTAACTCATTGATTTTATATAAGAAAGACCATCCTTCTTCTGTTTCATCAATTTGTTTTACCCAAGCGGAAATAAACACATCCACTTTTTGATAATCTGATAAATTCACTTTACTCCAACTAATATTCAATCCAGCATATCTATGTTTCTTTTCAATTACGTCTATTTTAACATTATCAATAATTGTGTCGTTTAACGTGTATTCTAGGAAATCCAGTGACCAACCTGAAGAATCGGTGATATTGATATCATAACTACAGCCGTATTTAATCTTCATTAAAGGAAATTTGTTGGAAGTATGATCAAGAGATACGTTCATGGAGGAAGATTTCTGACAATGTTTTTCGAAATAGTTGTATTTTGGATTGAAGTTAAGTGTAACATTTTCTGTAAGTAAAACTTTAATAAAACAACGTCGATTTAAGTAGAAAAAAGGACATTTACCTTCTTCACCGTTCCATGTGATGTTGAGGAAGAACGATTCAGTTTCGTAATCGTATAAGTGATTAGCTCTTAAAGTGTTAAATGCATGGACTGTCTGTAAAAATCTCGCTGTTAATAATTCGAGCACTTAAATACCTAAGTGGTTGTAAAAGAGACCGCCAACATATGGCAATGTTTGATAAAATATGCCGGTGTAATAAATAATTTGTTGATGTAATTTAGTGGGATTCATGTTACGCTACTCATTTTTTATCAAATTAAACATCAGTTTTTGATTGTTTTGCAATTTACTCGCACTTAATGAGTAACGGTGGTTTGTTTGCTTTTTATTTTTTTATTGAAGGTGGCAATTTAGAGGAAGTTCTGCTCTTTATCAATCTCAGTTGTGATTTGAGGAAATCTTTTAACTGATATCGATATCTTAAATAAATAATTGTTGCAGAATATATATGAGGGTTCTGATTGAAAAGTATATTTTGTTTTATAAGGAAAATTTTAGTATTTTTACCTGTCCGAAGAGTGTTACAAAAATGGTTAAAAATGTACACTTGATCATGAGGAACATTTGATGTTACGTGCAATTTGTACGACTGCACAGTTTTTCAGAGACTGAAACAAGAAAAATGGATTTTCAGTGTAAATATTTATAAAATTGGGGCTCGTGTAATATATTCGTGTTTTGTTATCATTTCATTAAAACATCCTTGATTTGTTAGAATGAGATTGAAAGTTGAATAATGAGGTAATTGTGTATTTAATGAAGGATGCGTTTATGTATATCACCTTTCAATAGAGCACAGTGCAGGAATCAGTATAATTTTAAAGATAAGGACACTCACGCGTTGTTGGGATGGTGTGTTTTATCAAATTTTTAATTAAATTTTTAGAAAACTTATATATACTCCTATTTCTATGTAGTATTTTGTGATTAGTTAATACATCAAAGTTGTTAATTTGTCACACATTTTCACATTTTCTTTATACATATGTTTCTAACAAGATTGTGTTTAGTTATACTTTATCGGTTTGGATAATCTCAACGTCCATTCAGATTGATTGAAATCTGGATACTGAAATTATTATATTGTATTTGTTAGTCATGGCAGTGATTACTGAAAAAGGGAAGATTTGCGCACATGTTCGTATACTTTTTCTAAGTAGATTAGATTATGGTCAAAAAAGGGTTAATTCTCATAAATGATGTGTTATTCCAATGTCAGTATTTCATAAAATAAATATTTAATATTTAAAGCGATGAGAAAATGTGTACCTTTTAAAACCCCTTTTTGATGGTTTTTGGGTTTTCCGAGACGGCATTCAGGGATTCACAATATTTTTTAATATTCACCAATAAAAATCATATATCTGTGGATTTTATTTCTAAAATAAAACCATGTTTTATTTTAAAAGATGTGTTTTAATCGAATTCACTTTATATTACACAGATTTTTTCATTTATTTGTGTAAGAATTCGTTTGCTCAATTTCATTTTCATTTACTAAATAAATTATTGAAAATCTATAAAAGTTAGTATAATCATGTAATATTTTAATCAGAATTCAATAAAACCCTGTATTAAACAAATAGAAATATATTCGTTATTGGTGCTACAAATATACATGTTATTTTTAAAAAAAATAATTTTCCCGCAACTCTTGGACAACTCTTAGGCAACCATTTAAACCATTTAAACCAGAGATCTAATTTATCGACACCGGCATGTTGTTTTCCACAAAGTCAGCTGTTTGTAAAATTTTCAATTTGTGTACTAAACATCTCGAAAAAACTCGTAATCTCCACTTATCTATTGGCAAAATGTCTTGGGAAAGTGAAAAGAAAATGTTTCTCACCATGTCAATGGAAGACAAACGTAAATTCTATCCTGATTACGTAAAATGGCAAGATATACCATCATGGAAAAGGTACGCACAAGAAAACAAATTAGCACCAAAAATTGATTTGGCACCCGATCATCAAATTGATAGCAGTATGAACAGCATTTTGGCGGATAAAGTGTGCATTTTATCAGGCGATATAACAACTTTAGAAGTAATTAATATCCTTTTTCTATTGTTCATCCTTTTTTATAACTTGTTGCTGTTCTTTTAGGTTGATGCTATTGTAAATGCAGCAAATAAATCTTTATTAGGTGGTGGTGGTGTAGATGGTGCTATCCACCGTGCTGCTGGTCCTAAATTAAAAGAAGAATGTCGTAGTTTAGGTGGTTGTGAAACGGGAGAAGCTAAAATAACTGGAGGCTACAAGCTACCAGCAAAATGTTAGTAAAATCCTTACAAAAAAAATATTTCTAATAAATTCGATTACAGATGTGATCCACACTGTTGGCCCAGTTGGTGAAAAGCCAGCATTATTGAACAGTTGTTACAACAACGCTTTAAACATCATGTTCGAGAAAAATTTACGTTCCATTGCATTCCCATGCATATCGACTGGAGTTTATGGTTATCCAATTCAACCCGCAGCTCATGTGGCTATAAATGCAGTCAGAAAACAGTTGGAAAAGCATCCAGAAAAAGTAGACCGTGTCATATTCACGTTATTTACTGCAGATGATAAAATTGTATACGAGGGTATTTTACAGTCATATTTTCCACCGCAATAACCACCCCTCGTTCTTTTTCATATTTTTTATTATAATCATTTTCGTACTACATAATAAAAACATTCATTCTAATTAAAATCATTATAATTTTTGCAAATAAATGAAAATTTCTATTGAATTGAGAACAAATTTCAAAATTTGCACCTTTGGTCTACCAGTAGTTCAATTGTATTCGACGCATGTCCGTTTCGATCTTGTTCTCTCTTTCTAGAAACGATAGAAAAGGACATAACGGTAGTGGGAGAAAGAACAACTACTTACACACCGTTTTCTGTTGTATGTGTAGTGAAAAGCGGTGTGTGAATTTTTTTCCGTGTGACAAGTGTATTGAAAAAATCCAAAAAAGTGTTGCAAATAAATTACCAAACTTATTTAAATACCCATTGGGTGTTTAATAATGGCATCAGACGATGAGGTGGACGATTCTTATGCCGGTAAGTGTTTGTTTTCCTATCGATGATAGTGAGATGTAAACGTAAGCCGCTCACTTCGAAAATTTAATGCATGTTTTCATTTTTAATTATTGTCTATTATAAACGTTTTTAACATTCAACAGAACAACTGTAGCATCTAGTTGAATTAGATGTGGATTTAGGATTGTTGAAAAATTTCTATTTATCTGAAAAAATCTGTATAATTACAAACATGTAATCAGATATTAGTTGCGGGGTGTTGGGGGGAGGTATGGTTTTCATTATTTTTGTGACAGCGCGCGGGCATATCCTGACCCTTAACAAAATGGAGGACATCAAACAAAGAGATTGGCATATTGGCAAATTATTTACCAATTTCCAGTATCAATTTTCGTTATGTTAACATTGTACAATTTTTGGGGTTAGAAAATTCATATTTTCCCTCCATTATAAAATGTCACACTGACCACTGTCCACATGGCTGCCACATGAGTGTGTATTTATTCTGTCATTAGGGGAGGACGATTGTGGTGGCGGTGATGAGGGGATGCCGGATCATGTAGAGAATGAGCCCGAATCCGATGAGGCAGCACCGAAAGTTGTAAGTGTTTAAATTGTCATGTTGAAGAGTTTTTTTAACATTGTGTTTTTTTAGGATGAAGACGACGACTATGAGCCGGAGGATGGTAGAAAGAAAAAGAAGGGAAAGAAGCGAAAAGCCAGAGGTGAAGAGAAAAAAGGCAAAAAGAAAAAGAAGAAACGTAAAAACGATAGTGGAGATGTAAATGTTTTTTAAACTGTCTAAAATTGAGTTTAATTGGAGTTTGTTTTTAGGAGAGTGATTATGGGGAGGAGGAGAACAACGGTGGCGATTCCGATTACAGTAGTAAAAAAGGCAGAAAGTCGAGGAGTTCTTTAAAACATTCTTCGTCAACACCGCAAGAACCGGCTGTTTCTGCTGGCGGTGGAGGAGGTAGCAACAATTTCGGTTTATTAAACTTTCCGTTTAAATGATTGTTCTTTTAGGTATGCCAACAATTGAGGAAGTTTGCTCCACATTCGGTTTAACAGACGTTGAATTACAATATTCCGAATCGGATTTCCAAAATCTAACAAGTTACAAACTATTCCAACAACACGTTAGGCCTTTATTAGCAAAAGAAAATCCAAAAGTTCCTATGTCAAAGTTGATGATGTTAGTGGCTGCGAAATGGCGTGAATTTTCCAATATAAATCCACATTTACAATCTGAAAACAATGATCAATCCGGTTCACCATCGAATGAACAAGAATATTTAAAAGAGAGTCGCAGATCGCGATCTTCCAAAGAAGTAAAAGCCGAATCGGAACCATACGAAGACGAAGAGGAGGAAGATGATGATGAGGATAGTAAAAGTAAGAAAAAGCGTAGTTCTCGTGGTAAGAAAGCGTCAAAGAAAAGCTCCAAAGTGCCGACATTAAAGATAAAAATTGGTAAAAGAAAGCGTGGCAGTTCAGAGGAAGAGGGTGAAGGCAGTGGTGCAGGATCAGATCGTGATTCGGATGCTGAGTTTGAGCAAATGTTACAAGAAGCCGAAGAGCCACGCTCTAATAAATCAACGACAAATAGCGACCAAGCGGGCTCATCGCAACAGCAACAAGAACAAACCGATGAAACGCCACAGCCGCGTAGAAAAGCGAAAACAAAGATTGGTAATAAAAGTAAAAAGAAGAAAAAGGTGAAGAGTGGCAAAGCGGAAGAGGAGAATTACGAGCATCAGGATTATTGTGAAGTGTGTCAACAAGGTGGTGAAATAATCTTGTGCGATACGTGTCCAAGAGCGTATCATTTGGTTTGTTTGGAACCGGAATTGGAGGAGACACCGGAAGGTAAATGGAGTTGTCCACATTGTGAGAATGAAGGACCAACTGAACAAGATGACGATGAACATCAAGAGTTTTGTCGTATATGTAAAGATGGTGGTGAATTATTGTGCTGTGATTCATGTCCATCCGCTTATCATACACACTGCCTAAATCCACCGTTAACTGATATACCAGATGGCGATTGGAAATGTCCCAGATGTAGTGTAAGTGATTTGTTTTTATTTTTTTGGCCAGGCGGCTGGAAAGTCGCTTATTCCGGACTAAAAGCCACTCAAAATCGTCCGAATTACCTTTTGCTCGACGATTTTTAGTGCATTTCTGATTCTAATGTTGGCAGTTAAAATTACTAAATTATTATATTAAATGACAGCTGTCAGGCTGACACTGTCAGTGATAGATTGTTGCATTTACAGTTTCCTACATATACACGATAAATTTTTAAATAATTTCAATTGTTTTGTAATGGCCAACCCAAAAAATTCCCCTGTGTCGTAAAATATCAATTTAAATTTAAATATGAAAATGAATAAATTTTTTAACCAGGCGGCTGGAAAGTCGCTTATTCCGGACTAAAAGTCACTCAAAATCGTCCGGAAAACTACCTTTTGCCGGACGATTTTTACTGCATTTCTGATTCTAATGTTGGCAGTTAAAATTACTAAATTATTATATTAAATGACAGCTGTCAGGCTGACACTGTCAGTGATAGATTGTTGCATTTACAGTTTCCTATATATACACGATAGATTTTTAAATAATTTCATTTGTTTTGTAATTGCCAACCCAAGAAATTCCCCTGTATCGTAAAATATCAATTTAAATTTAAATATGAAAATGAATAAATTTTAAACGCCTGGCCAAAAAATCCTAACAATTTTTACATAGATTTAATGTTTGGTATTGTTTAGTGTCCACCATTGCCGGGAAAAGTGACGAAATTGTTAACATGGCGATGGGTGGAGGATCCAGTACCGGAGAATGCACCGACAACAACAACAACAACTGGCAAAAAATCGAAACCGACACGGCATCGAGAGTTTTTCGTTAAATGGCATGAACAATCGTATTGGCATTGTAGTTGGATAACGGAATTACAATTGGAAGTCTACCATCCATTGTTGATACGTAATTTCTTTAGGAAATATGATACGGAAGAGCCACCGAAATTGGAGGAGCCTTTAGATGAAGGTGATACACGTTATACAAGATATTTGAAGATGAGTGCCGGTATTAAAGATCAAGAATGGGAAGATAAATATTTCAAGTATGGTATCAAGCCGGAATGGTTAATTGTACATCGTATTATTAATCATCGTACAATGAGAGATGGACGTACATTGTATTTGGTGAAATGGCGTGAATTGCCATACGATCAAGCAACGTGGGAAGAAGAAAGTGACGAAATACCAGGCCTTAAAACGGCTATTGAGTATTATATGGACTTAAGAGCTGCTTGCATGAATACATCTAATATTAAAGGGAAAAAAGGTAAAGGGAAGAAATCCAAAACGAAGGAATTGATGGACGATGATGATCGTACAACACCAAGACGGTATACGCCACCGCCAGAGAAGCCAGTAACTGATCTCAAGAAAAAACTCGATAAACAACCGCTTTATTTGGATGAATGTGGTATGCAATTGCACGAATATCAATTGGAAGGTTTGAATTGGTTGCGTTATTCGTGGAGTAATGCAACGGATACAATACTTGCCGATGAAATGGGTTTGGGTAAAACAATTCAAACAATAACGTTCTTGTATTCTTTATATAAGGAAGGACATTGTAAAGGGCCATTTTTGGTTAGTGTACCATTGTCTACAATTATAAATTGGGAAAGGGAATTCGAAACATGGGCACCAGATTTTTATTGTATTACATATGTGGGTGATAAAGATTCACGTGCTGTTATAAGAGAGAATGAGATCAGTTTTGAGGAGGGTGCAGTGAAAGGGAGTCGTGCATCAAAAATCAAAGCGAGTTCGATAAAATTCAATGTCTTGTTAACAAGTTATGAGTTGATATCAATTGATGCCGCATGTTTAGGTTCGATTGATTGGGCTGTTTTGGTTGTGGATGAGGCGCATCGTTTAAAATCGAATCAATCGAAATTCTTTAGGATTTTAAATGGTTATAGTATACAGTATAAATTATTATTAACTGGTACACCATTACAAAATAATTTAGAAGAATTGTTTCATTTGTTGAATTTTTTGAATGGTCAAAAGTTTAATGATTTAGCAACGTTCCAAAATGAATTTGCCGATATATCGAAAGAGGATCAAGTGAAGAAGTTGCACGAATTGTTGGGGCCGCATATGTTGCGTCGTTTAAAAACGGACGTATTGAAAAATATGCCATCGAAATCCGAATTTATTGTACGTGTTGAATTGTCACCAATGCAAAAAAAATATTACAAATATATTCTAACACGTAATTATGAGGCGTTAAATCCGAAAGGTGGCGGTCAATCGGTGTCGTTGTTAAATATTATGATGGACTTGAAGAAATGCTGTAATCATCCGTATTTGTTTCCGGTGGCGGCGGAAGAAGCGCCATTAGGACCGCACGGTAATTACGATACGCAAAGTTTAATAAAAGCCAGTGGTAAGTTGGTGTTGTTGTCGAGAATGTTGAAAAAGTTACGTGATCAGGGACATCGTGTACTGATTTTCTCGCAAATGACAAAAATGTTGGACATTATGGAGGATTTCCTTGAAGGTGAAGGTTATAAATATGAGAGAATTGATGGTGCAATTACCGGTTCAGCCAGACAGGAGGCAATTGATCGTTTCAATGCACCCGGTGCACAACAGTTTGTGTTTTTATTGTCGACCAGAGCTGGTGGTTTGGGTATAAATTTAGCCACTGCTGATACTGTGATCATTTACGATTCGGATTGGAATCCACATAATGATATACAAGCATTTTCACGTGCCCATCGTATTGGACAAGCGAATAAAGTGATGATATATCGTTTTGTAACACGTAATAGTGTTGAAGAGAGAGTAACACAAGTGGCAAAGAGGAAAATGATGTTAACACATTTGGTTGTACGGCCTGGTATGGGTGGTAAAGGTGCAAATTTCACCAAACAAGAACTGGACGATATTTTACGTTTCGGTACGGAGGAATTGTTTAAAGAGGATGAAGGCAAAGAGGACGAAGCAATACATTATGATGATAAAGCAGTTGGTGAATTGTTGGATCGTACAAAAGAGGGTATTGAACAGAAAGAGAATTGGGCCAATGAATATTTAAGTTCATTCAAAGTGGCTAGTTATGTAACAAAAGAGGGTGACAATGAAGAGGAGGTGGATACGGAAATTATTAAACAAGAAGCGGAAAACACTGATCCAGCATATTGGATAAAATTGTTAAGACATCATTATGAACAACAACAAGAAGATATTGCACGTACATTGGGCAAAGGGAAACGTGTAAGGAAACAAGTGAATTATAATGATGGCGGTATGACAACAGATACACGTGAAGATTCCAATTGGCAAGAGAATTTGTCGGATTATCATTCGGATTTCTCTGCCGGTTCGGATGAGGATAAAGAGGACGATGATTTCGATGAGAAGAATGAAGGTGAAGTGGGTAGAAGGAAGAGTCGACGAATGGAGCGTAGAGATGAACGTGACAAACCGTTGCCACCATTATTGGCACGTGTCGGTGGTAATATTGAGGTGTTAGGTTTCAATGCACGTCAACGGAAAGCATTCTTAAATGCAATTATGCGTTATGGTATGCCACCACAAGATGCATTCAATTCACAATGGTTGGTGAGAGATTTACGTGGTAAATCGGAGAAGAATTTCAAAGCGTATGTGTCATTATTTATGAGACATTTGTGTGAACCGGGCGCTGATAATGCTGATACATTTGCCGATGGTGTACCGAGAGAAGGTTTAAGTAGACAACATGTTTTGACGAGAATTGGTGTGATGTCGTTGATAAGAAAGAAAGTGCAAGAATTCGAGCATATTAATGGAGAGTATAGTATGCCGGAAGTGATTAAAAAGACAATTATGGAACAGAAAGGTGCACAAGTGGCTGATAAAACACAAGGAACCGAACAGAAAGGGGAGGGAGAGACGAAAAGTGGTACGCCAAGTACTAGTGCAACGCCAGCAACAAGTGAAGCACCAAGTCCAGCACCAAATCAATCGGAAAGTGGTGAAAAGGAGAAGGATAAAGAATCGTCAAGTCCAGTAGCGGATGATAAGGAGAGTAAAGAGAAGGAAGTTAGTGGTGAGAAGGAAGTGGAGAAGCCTAGTGAAGAGATTGTAAAAGAGGAGCCTAAAGATGTGGACGAGAAAGAAGAGAAACAAGAAGAGAAAAAGGAGGAGGTTAGTGAGACAGTAGAACCGAAAAAGGAAGAGCCTGAAGAAGAGAGTAAGAAAGATGAGGAGAAACCTAATGTGGAAGTTGAAGAGAAAGAAGTGAAAAAGGAGGAAGATGCGGGTGAAAAGAAAAAAGACGATGTTCCAGTTGAGAAGAAAGAAGTGAAAGAAGACGATGACGTTGTGTTGATTGAAGAGGATAAAGACAAGAAAGAGATTGCAAAGAAAACTGATGATGAAGCTAAAAAGCGATTCATGTTCAATATTGCTGATGGTGGTTTTACTGAATTGCATACATTGTGGTTGAATGAGGAGAAAGCCGCAACGCCAGGACGTGAATACGAAATATGGCATAGACGTCATGATTATTGGCTACTAGCTGGCATTGTAACACATGGTTACGGCCGTTGGCAGGATATACAGGCGGATGCACGATTTGCAATTATTAACGAACCGTTTAAAATGGATGTGGGAAAAGGGAACTTTTTGGAAATTAAGAACAAATTCCTAGCCAGACGATTTAAGGTAAGGAACGATTTTTTTTCTACTATCACATAAAAAAGTGCATTTTGATAACTTAGCAACAAGCGTGAAAGCGAAAGTAAGCATTCGAGTTACTTGGTTGCTAGCTAGTGAAAAAATTTAGGTTTTTTATTTTTTTTCTATAAATTTTAATTATTTATTTACATTAAATGTAATATTGCAATTAGAACAATTAAGTTATTTTCTGATTTTTTCATTGGAACATTATTTTCCAAATCAATAACATTAAAATTAACACTTTGAACAGAGCTTTGTACTGTTATTTCATTGGTTTCGGAAAAATTTGTTGTTGAAGAATTTTGTAAATTTTTTTCAGAAATTTCAAAATAATTGTAATTAATCATAGATCCTCTATGATTTTAAATTTTTAAAGTCATATTTTAGTTATAATAAATAAATTTTGCTTATTTATATCCTGAACTATTAAATGGTAGTAGAAAAAATCTAATACATTACACGATGCGAAAGACCTTTTCGATGTTTGGAGGCATTGCATCGTAAAGCAAACTTTCGCATCTAAATAACTATTTTTAAATAGTGATTGGATGTGACAATATTTTTTTTTCGTAAATAATTAGCTATTGGAACAAGCGTTAGTGATTGAGGAACAGTTACGTAGAGCGGCTTATTTGAATTTGACGCAAGATCCAAATCATCCGGCCATGTCGTTGAATGCACGCTTCGCCGAAGTGGAATGTTTGGCGGAATCGCATCAGCATTTAAGTAAAGAGTCCCTTGCCGGTAATAAGCCAGCAAATGCGGTCCTACATAAAGTATTAAATCAATTGGAGGAGTTGTTGTCTGATATGAAATCGGATGTGTCCCGTTTGCCGGCGACATTGGCGAGAATTCCACCAGTTGCGCAACGATTACAAATGTCGGAGAGGAGTATTTTGTCGCGATTGGCGGCTACATCGTCTTCGAGTAATCAAACTGCAGGTTGTTTGTTTATAATTGGATTTTAGGTTTTGTTTTTTGGCTAATGAATTGTTGTTTGGTTGCAGCGAGTGTAATCAGCCAATTTCCGACTGGTTTTAATGCGGCCAGTTTACCGGGTTTTGCGGCCGCAGCGAATTTCGCCAATTTCAGACCACAATATTCAGTGCCGGGACAACCGCCAGCAGGCTTCCCACCATCATAAGAGCTTACACACTTGGATAACACAAAAGATTTCAGTTTGTTTTTTTTTTTCTTATATAAACTAAGAGTGAGAACGGTTTCTACTGCTTAAAAGATACATAATTGTTAATTTAATCCCAGAAATAAAGAGAAAATGCTCTTTTTTTTGCGTATAAATTCCTGTTTCTGTTTTTTGTTTTGGCTATAGATGTGTTAGTATAATTTTTCCATAATTATATAATTTTATATTACAATAGTATTGTAGACGAGAAAATGAAACTGTGCTTTTTTTCTCTTGTGTTTAAGGTTTTAATTTATTAAATGTGGACGGTTTTGTGTTTTTCCGAATAAGGTATTTATTTTTTTCCAAGTCTGGAAGCATATGAAGTAAAAGAAATGAGCGTTGTTATTGCAAATGGTTTTTAATTAAATGAAACACTTTTTTCGTGCACTTAATATACATTGTTTTTTTAGTTTATGTGCTCTTGTAAATTTAGTTATATAATTATCGGGAAAACACGAAATTCAATTATATAAAAATGAAACAATTTTGTAGTGTAATAGTTTATAGGTTTAATTAGGAAATAATTATTCTTAAAATGCTCCACTTATTTTTATGGTGGCAGATCCTTTTTTTATAATGGTTTGTTTTTCTTTAGCATTCCATAAATAAACGAACGTAAAAACAATATTGTAGAGACTTTTCCATTCTACAGGACTGTATCAGTCAGTTTTAGCAGTTAGATCGTGCGGTTTTCAGATATATGTGCCTGTCGAACGCTAAATTGAGCAGGAGTTTGCTTTGATTGAATAATAGTGCAGCAAAACGTGCCTGTAAACATATTGTTTGTACGTATATTTTGATCAGATACAAGTTTTCTGTAAGTATACATCACCAAGTATAAATAGTTGTTGTAAATTTCCTAATTCCGTTGCTTGCGTATTTGTTAAACAAAGTTTGTTCAGCAGTTTGTAAGCTGTTGTTTTGTGGTTGTTTACATGTGTTGTTGTTGTTGTTGTGTGTAATGTGATTTTTTTGTTATGGTTTCATTGAATAGCACGTTAATTAAATTGTGATCATTTTCATTCAGGGAAAATATTAATGAATATAAATCGAAGAGTAATGAGAGCTTGTAGTGAAAAACGATCACATGAAAACGTTGCTTCACTCGTTAATGTGGATTTCAAAGAATAGCTTTTATACTCGTAAAAGCTCAGGTCTGTATATGGAAGTAGTTATTTGTTAGGGGAAACGTGGAAATCGAATATGAAATATTAAACGGTGGTAGGGTTTTCCGAGGTAATTTTTTCTAATCATTATTTACTTACTTTGAACTGTTTGGGAAAACACGAACATTTTATATGTATATAGATTATGGGATAAATACATTTTCGTTTGTGTATTGATTAATTAATCAGTGAACTCGTTGGAATTAAATCCAATTCCTAATATTTGTTGGTCAATATGTCGCTCAATTTTTTTTATACATACGAGTAACATTGAATTTGTCTTTACTCATTAGCTAAACCATCCATTATCTTCTTCTGTTTTAGATAGACAATTATTTATGATAAAAAATTACCTATTCACGTGGAACCACTTTAAATGTTAAACATTACACCTGAGCATCCATCGATTTTTTGCTTTTATGTCACCACAGTTGTGATAAATTATGTATAAATTTTAAAACATTGCAAAATTGGTTTTTTTGAGCTCTTGCAAATACGTGGCTAACAAATCAAACAAAACATCTTTTCGTTTAAATGTGAATTTCAATGTTGATATTTTTTTAAATAAAATTATTCCTTTCTATTTGATTTCCGCAAATTCAATTTGAAAGCAGTATTATATTTTCCTCTGTTTGGTACATGTTGTTTAAATCGTTTTGCATATATTTTTACAGAATTGAATAAGATAGCTTGTTCAAAATTCACTTGAATTTATCATTTACGTTAAAACGTGAACAAATCTAACTGTTCAACTACACCTTTTCTATATGTGTATTTTTAGAAGACTTAGTTTATTATTAAATTCTATGGAAAAGTCTATAAACTGTGCATATAACGAACGAAATTAGACCGATATAAACGATAAACAGCCGCAATTTCATTATACACTTCCCGTCTTTCCTCAAACATAAACGAAACACAGGAACATATTATCCTGTGGCTAAATTTGCAATTTCCAATTAACTTCGTGCATAAGGTGCAACGATTAGTTAGAATGTGCTGTTGTAGTAATAAATGGATAATTTTTGTTTCAGTCTATAAATGGTTCCAATTTGATAAGGAGATAAAATAATTAAACAAATAAATTAAACGAAATCCTTTTTAATTGGTACAACAAACAATGTTAACATCATCATGATCATATTATACTGACGCTAAGCGGAAAAAACCGATTTAGACCGACAAAACGACGCCAGAAGACGCCGCTTAATGTGGACGTCGAACCATACAACATACAACTGTTTTCAGTTGTGTTTATGAAGGGCTGAAAGTGGCAACGCTTCAAAACTGCCAAATTTTCTCTTCACGCAAGACGATCCTGACTGTGTTGCCCAACTTTCCAACAATTATTTAACAATTTGTAAGTAATTACTTTTGAACAATTAACTAAAGAGGGTGGTTCTGAATGGGGTGAAAGTGTGCTGAATGGAAAAAGGAAAATTTGAATGTTTGGCGAAGGTGCCGCGAACAGGTTGATAAAAAATTTAAATTGAAGTAAAATCCTCGGAATACATTTTTTATATTTGTATAGTAGTAGTACAGTGAAATCCGTACCCTGTGAGTGTGCTATAGGATAATAATGTCCATAGAGGATACAGTTAGGCACCTAGTTATATTATCTATGGAGTAAATTGAGCGGCAGCTGGAAAAAAGCGTAACCCAAAAAAATGCCTCTGTTTTGGGTCAAACAATAAATTTATGAGGACAATATAAGGGTTAAAGTATTCAAAGATACTTCTATTCTGATTTCGTTTTGTTTTTCTTTCTGGTCTTCTCTTTCGTCTCTTATATATACAAAATAAAAAAGGACGTTTTTAATTAAATTGCATGGATATTAAAAAAGCGAAGAAATGAAGCAATCGGTTTCTTTAACTCTTTTTCTAAATTGCTTGGATAAAAAAAAAGAACGACTCTGGATTCTTTAGCAAGCAATTTCGGACCGTTTTACTATTGAGCGTTTTTGCATTAAATATTCAAAATGTTTAGTTTAAAGCGAAAATGAAGTGTCACATGTTATTACAATATTTCCATTAGCAAATTTGAAATTCAAATAAGCGTAAGCAATTACCGGTCGGAAAAAAAGTGATTTCTGATTTACCAAATGTCTATTGTTTGTGGAAGCTGAGAGTGTGTTCAGTTCTAACTTTTTAATTCGAAACTACCAAACCCTTGTCTGGTCGGATAAATTTTCGGAAAATTCAAACAAACTTGCATTCCCTTAACTTGTTTATTAGATACTCATGTATATATTGTGGTTTTCGCGGAAAGACACAAACCAACCACTAAAGAGTATAATCAGAAAACTTTGATGACTTTTCAGTAAATACGATTATGCAATAAAATGCGCGGATTTTCCTGTGGAAAACACGAAAAAGCTCCCAATCAAGTTGAATTCTCTCCGTGTTAGAAATTCCTTTGACACCTCTTCGATTTATATGAGTTTCTCTGTGTTATTTTTTCTTATTTCTTTTTTTATTCAGCTATCTGTCTACAAGACTGTAAGATTGCAAGTGTGAAAAATTTCGAATGCATGAAGATATAATTATTTTCTCTGTTTCACCATTCTAATTGTAATAAATTGACTTGCAACATTTTCATTAATCTTCATTAGAATACGCTTTTCAAATATTTTCCAGTTGATTGGTGGTGTATAAAGAGTGCCCATTTAGCCGATTGATTTGTAGGCAATTATAATTTTATAATAAACAATAAATGCCATTAGGAAAAGTTCGGAAAAGCGCTATACATGAACGACATTGCAATTCTGGTTCGATGGGCACACGTTTGTTCAAAACTAGCTAATTACAAGTATTAATTGATTGGAGAAAAGTGTTGGTAATTAAACGAGTAAGTTGTTTTGCGAGTCTTACGAGACGGAAAACTCGTAATTAACAAATTTAAAATAGTAACGTCGCAAAAGTACAAATAAACATATAATATTTTTCCTGAATTTACGAATTTGAAAACGAAATGGATGACAGAAACTATGTGCCTGTGTTAATCAAATTTACCATCCTATATCGCGACTAATTAAACACTTTCCTTCCAGATTGACAAGTTTAACATTTCAACGTCATTAAGGATGCCATTTAGATGTTGGTATAAATCGTTGATGGTTCTATTCACATTTCGTCTATCATTATAATACTATTATTTCGTCTTACACTTTACATTTTAAATCAAAACGAGATGCTTTCAATATATCACCGTGAATTATCCGCTCTTTGGAGTTGAACATTTTGGAAACGTTCAATTTTGGCCGCAGTGCTTAGTGGCAGGATTTTAGGACGGCTAAACATGGGCGCCAATCAATCGGGTCGAATTGACAAGACTTTCTATGGTGAAGAAGGTAAGCAAATGGGGTTGTATGTTTAGATTATTATTTGCACACGGACATTATTGTCTTTGTCAAATTTCATCTCAGAGCCGAGGGATAAACATGCTGCAGGAATATTGCAGGATCTTAATGTAAAGACAATATTTTGATAGTGGTCATAAATTGGAAAATAGAAACATTTTGTTTGATGTGTGGATTTTTCACGTTTTCATCTGTGACCAGGATATATTTTCTCTAAATTATTTTTCAGTAATAAACTTGACTCGGTGTGTTTTTCCTTTCTCTGGAAAATGTACTTTACCAATAAATTGTCGACGTATAGGTGGAGAGAACAAATCGAATTACACTACGAGCTTTCGTTTCAAATTTTCTCTATATTTATTTCTTGTGTAAGACAACGTAGAGAACTGAAACTTGAAGCTTAATATCGTCATTATAGCGCTGATAAAGCGCTTTTAAAGTGGTTTGTTGCCCTCTTTATATTTTTGCCACGATTACATGAAGGACATTATAAATTTTTAAGTGTTATACTTGGATATTTATTAGCTTGTTGATTATTACTAGCAATACACTATTTCTACCAGATGAATTTGCATATTAAATAATGGAGAAAATAAATGGAACATTTGAAAATTTTGCTGAGAAAGTGAACGCATAATAATTGAGACGTAAGAATATAAAGAGAAGAAAAAATGGCACAATATTTTTCTTCTAATTGGATTTAGGAATGGGCTATTGTTCATACACAGTTTTGTGTTCTTCAAGTGAATAAGAACTTGATTAAGTAGAATAATAAAAAAAAGTTAGTGAAAGGAAATTTGTCTTGTAATGAAGTCTTAACTTTATAATGTAAAGCGAGCTAGGACGCACTTACATGATGTATAAAAGCGTTTCTGTTTAATCATGAAATGAATCCAAGTTGACGTTATTCTCGTTAAGACTTCACTTCAAATTACTTATAAATAATGCCCTTGTAGTTTTGTTAATTGAGAATTTTTAATTGAATCAATTGTTGAATTTGACTGGGAACGACGCCCAGTGCGTTTGGCAGTACATTATCAAATCAAAACTGTTTTTCCAGGGTGTCAGTCACCCAACAACCCCAACATAATCCAGCAATTGTCTATAAGTGACTACTTAACCCATTTATATATGCCCGATTTTGGCATCCACTTAAATGATTGCCTATAAAGCTCCTCAACTGTGGAATGGTTCGATTTGTTTAAACAATTATCAAATTTCGTAAATGGATGCGAGAATATTTCCCTCTTCGGGGATACCAAAATATGTATATATATTTGCATGTACAGATTTACCCATATAATAACAATAATAATTGTGGTATTAAATAGTTGAAAATTAATGTTGGGTTCTAATTCACTTTGGGTTTAGTTAAATGCAAATTTAATCAATAATATTATACACTATTTAGTTTAATTTATACTCAAAAAAATCTCAATTAACAATTTTATTTGAATGAAATTCAACTCACTGTTTTAGTTTCATCGAGTTTAATATTTTTTACGGTTAGTTAATCTTCATTGTATTCTTCATCTTTAACCAAAACAACAAAAATTTTTAATTGAAATTCAGTGATGTCATTTAGTATTGTAATACCAAAGTGGATTTTCCTCGTATTTCTATAGCCCGCATATATCAAAATCCAATCAAACTCACCCACAATAACAACATAATAATTGTATTAAATGTTCAATTGATATTAAAACTACATGTATATGTGAAACTATACAAAGTTTAATTAAATTCCGTAATATGGGGTTGCTTATTGGAGCAGATCGTTTTCAAAAGGGGAGCCAATTTTCATATGTATATGAACCTGAATTGAAAATTGTTTCTTTTTGTGTTTCAGTGAATTTCGATCATTTCCAAATCCTGCGAGCTATTGGAAAGGGTAGTTTCGGAAAGGCAAGTACCTTACATTTCTACATATATCTCTATGTATATACATATATATTATTAGGAATTTTCCTTGTAAGTGGCTAGTAAAAGCGAATAAAGTGGAACGGTGAAATCAATCAGCATACAATAAAAAGTGAACTCTTAAATGTGCCTCGATTAAATTGTAGCGATTTATTAAATTACCTCGAGTTTGAGAGGAAAAGTTGAGACCGTTTTGCAGTACTTTTCAAAATCGCTAACAATACTATTATATTCTCTCAGATTACATTCTCCTATTATATACGAGGGGGTGGAATCGGGTGATGCTGGCTGTTCTCCAATCTCGAATGATTACATAAAATGTTTCTACAACATTCACTCTTTAAATAATATGCTCAACTTGTATGTACAATATTACATACATATATGGTAATATTATGCATATATGAAAAGCTGCGGGAATTTATAGTTGCTTTCACTGTGTATAAAAAGTTGAAAAAAAAAATCAATAAACCAAGTGGAGAGCCGACTGTGTATTTTAGATTTTGATTCGTGACTTTGTATAATGACCAAAGAAAAACACTTAATTAAAAATAACCCAACGAAGAAGAATGTGCTCTATTATCGCAATTATGATCGTAACAAAATTTTAAATTAATCATATTAGAGCTTAGAGTTTTGGTTGGGTTTCTAATAAAATTCCAGAGACTGGAAACTTTCCAAACCAAGAAGTGTACAGCACAAATTCTCCGTATAACAGTCCCAAAGAGTTAAGTCAATTATGAATTAAAGTTTCAATTTAACTGTACGAAATTAACGACGATGCGAGAGTATGTAAATCGATCAAAAACCGTTCACAAATTTATCCAACTTGTCTACTAAGATAATATTATTAGAAATCTATAATAAATAGGGGGTGGAAATTCGGGAAAAGTTGTAGTAGTGAACAGAGTAAAAGGTGGTGGCTTAATACAAACGTCATAAGTTCGCTTTAGGAAACTGTTAAGTGTGATCGATTTGCGGCTCCCCCATTTTTCCCCTCAATTCATATCAATTGTTCCTCTAAAATAAATGGTAAGGGGTTTTCTTTTTGCTGTACAACACAATAAAATGTGCGTATCTGAAAAAGTCGCTGTTATTTTTTATTGTAACATTAATCATTGGATACTTTAACGGAATTTCCAGTTTTTCATATAGAAATGTTTGCCCCCTCTGCGAATGGGATATTTTCTTATAGAGAATGGACTTTCCGCTGTGTTTACCCTTAGGTTACAAATGCTGTAAATACTGCCTCTGTCATGTGCTGACAACAAAGAAATTAATTTCTCTTGAAACTGCACGTTAATTTCATTTCAATTACGTTTATATTTTAAATAGAGTGACTGTTTTATGTAAAGTATTCAGCTGATTTTTCTGCCACATCCAATTTATTTGTCACAGCATGTTTTTTTTGTAAACTTTTTTCCAACCCGATTCAAAAGTTTATTATTAATTTAAAAAGACATAGATAGTTTTTCGAGAGGGAAAAGTTTTGCTCAATGCAAAACTTGGTAATAATAATGAGTATATTTTGTTGCAAAGTACAAGTTTTCTTGAATAGAAAGGAAGTAAAAACGCAATTACCATTAGCAATGGGGAGAGAGAAATTAACGCGCGAATAGTGGATGCAATAAATAATTCAATTACATTATTTAGCTTAGAAAGGCAGTAACAAAGCAGGTGTGCGCTTTTTTCCTCTTCCTTCCATGAGCTAGAGATAATTTCCTCTCTAATTAGGGAACGACGGAGGAAATTTCCCAGACCGAAAATGTTATTAAAAAGAAAAAATGCACATACAGTTTTAGGGATTGTTGTGCAGAAAGTGTGGGATTAGTTGATGTGAATAAATCACTGTATCTAAGATTATAGGAAAATCGTTTCATATAAATTATGTTTGTGATGATGCGGAATGTGTGTGCGAGAACATCATCATTTCCACAAGGAAATACGCTCTTCAAGGGATAAGAGATGTTTGAGAAACGAGGAGAAAAAGTCTGATGGAAATATTGTGCGATAAATTTTACTTAAATGTAATGTACACGGATATAAATTTCTATATCGGATGGAATATTTTTAATAATCCACTGGTGCAGTTATAGAATTTCTTTTTAAAAGAGAACTATCTTTAGGAATGTGTTATAGTTGCATTCAAAAGGAAAATTCCTGAATTATCTCCGAATCGATTCTTCAAGTAAATGGGCCCCCATTGGACTTCCACTCCCTTTTCCATGCAACATCGTATTTTTTCGCATTGGGGTGTAGTAGTAAAACTGTGCGAGAGTAATAATTTTTTTATCTTCTTATAGATCGTCGATTCTTCAATTCTATGAACTTGAATTATCCAATTATCCAACTAAGGCGGTGTATTGGATTAATGGATTAGTTGATCCTTAAGCCCGGTAGAGTAAGTGGTGTTCGGTGGAACGGAATGGACAGTTTTAACGAGCAAAACTGGAAAATTATTTGAAATATCTATCCTCTTTGGCTTACTTAAGTTAGTGATTTAATGCAAATTCATTCTAAAATGTCAATAATGCGTTTCTGAAAAACTTGCATATTTATGTCAAGTGTTTGTAAACTTTTCGACATATAGGTACTTATGATGCGGCGATGATGGAAAGTTTCGAGTATACTAAATGGTGCGGTTTCGTATTTGGAAATTTAATATATTCAATTCCATTAGGGACGATATAATTCTTTTAATATGATAAACATCTTGACATCTAGCGCAGTTGTTTGAATATTTGACTGTCTGTCGTTTAGGGGCCGACAAACTGGAATATTTATTTGAGTATATTAAATTAATTTCAAGTAGAGAAGTGCGTTGGACCTCGACAACTTTCCTCCTTTAAACAATAGAATAGGTCTCACTATGTGTGTTTATTTAATATTTAACGAGACTTTAAAATTCTATTCCCCTGAAAAATTAAGAGTTTACTTTCTGCTAAGGTATTATACCGTTTTTTAACTAAAAACTGCTCCGATGCGCTTACATAGCTTTTCTTAGTGTCCCTTTAAGGATTCAGAAATAGTGTTTTAATAATGTATATTAAGCTTTGAAAAGCTCTTTAAAGAATCTTTTCATATTCTACCCCCAGAAACTTATACAATTTTACATTCAGCATGAAATATTTATTTTCAGTCCCAAATAAATACAGACAATCCCTTGGTTTTAATTAAAACTTAATCCGAAAATCAACTAAAACATAATTTGGTGGTATTTTATTATTTTTGAGCCAAAGTAATTGATTGACAAATTCATTACAGTTGCTGACCTGGCGGACAAAAAACTTAATTGTTTTATAATACCGTACAAGGGACGGACAACCCATTCACCCCTGTGTGCACCTATAACGTGTCCTTATAAAGGGCTTTTAGCCTAAATTTCCGCAACACGAAGAGGAGATCATTCAACTTGATATACTTTTCCAATGTGTTCTCTTTTGTACTGTTCAAACTCTGCAGGCTGCACGTTTATGTATTTTCTTTTTTCATCTTTTTTACACAGTAATATATTATGTATTTTCTGGGTTAATATTTTTAAGTGCCTACGTTTTCCCTCTTCAATGTTATGCTTATTACTTTGAATCTCCTTTGTCAGTCGTATAGAAATAAACACATTGTTTAAATAATTAATCGCTTTATGTGTACGATGAAATCAATAACAGGCAAAAAAAAACAATTTTCATTAACCCAAATCCAGAACCAGGAAACATTTACATACATACAATGTTGCATATGTATTTTTTTTATTGCAGGTAATTTAAAAGAGCGCTTTAAAAAAAGTACGTTATGAAAATGGGAAAAAACTCGCTCTTGCCTATGCAGTATTATAAAATGGATTCTTTTATTTCTGAGAGATATAAAATCGTCATTAGAAATTTCGTGTTTTACTTTTTCATTAAGGGTACTTTTGGTCAGTTTTAGGGACGGCCTCAAGGGAGGTGCACATAGACATTAAATTTTTAACATTTTAAATTACTTTTGAAATAAAATAGTATACAGGTGGAAGCAGTGAACTCTTCCAAGTGGGTACATTTCGACTGTAATAAAACACGAAAGTAGAAAGAAGGGCAATATAAAACGAAGAAGTGTGAAAAACGGAGAGGAGAAATCTAATAAACGTGTTCACCACATATTTATTAAAACAATGTAATGGTACTCATTTAAATGCATGCATGAGTATGAATATTTAGATTAGTTTAGAAGAGCGTCATCACATTATGTATACAAGCGCAAAAAATTCTCTCTGCGATTTCAGTACACGAATCCAATGTAAATATTTTCCCAAATATCCCAATGAGTGAAAAGTTTTCCGACCGAAAACTAAATTGTTCCTTATAATCTGCACCGTAGGCTTTTTATATATTGTAAAAACTATTGTCGATTATTTCCCTTTACTGTTTACCATGGCGCGCTTTTATTTACTTTGACTTGTAAAAGAACGTTGTTCAGTCAATGAGTTTTCTTCATCTCCAGATAAATATTATTTTTACGCTCTTTTTCTTTCTACCGTTTGGGTTTTTGCAAAAGGAAACTTGAACACGTTCTTAAATATATGAAAAAATCGTGTGCGGCGTCTGTTTATTCACTGAATTTTCAATTTCGTTGTACATGTGGAAAAATTACAAACAATAATCCTGCGGGTGTTATTGTGCCTTTCGTGCACCCTATTAAATTTTCTTACAATACATCAGTAGACAATGTATATCGTTAATTTATTGATGAAAAACATGTTTACATATAATATTAAGGAAGTAATGAAATTATGTGAGTGAATACTTTGTTTACTTCAAGTGGCTATTCAAATGTGATCGCTTGAAGCGTTTGTTAATTGGACGTTTAGACAAAGAGTGCGGCCAAAACTACATTTCCAATTCGGATTTTTTCCATTCGGAAACAATGCGCACTTTAATTAAATCTGATACACACAATAAGAGATTGTAAATTTAGTCCAGAAATTGAAATTGGATTATAAATTGCAAGATGCCATGAAATTTGCAATTTAATACAATAACCCTTCTGGTTGTTTAATATACGTTGAAGTATATGTAATGTTTATGTTTTAGGTGTGCATTGTACAAAAGAAGGACACGAAGCAAATGTTCGCAATGAAATACATGAATAAACATCAATGTATGGAGCGAGACGCTCTGAAGAATGTGTTAAAGGAGGTGGAAATTTTGACTAGATTGGAGCATCCTTTTTTAGTCAATATTTGGTTTTCCTTCCAGGGTATTAGAATGTAAGCCGAAAAGTGATTATTCTTTTTAATTGGAATATTCAACAGATGAGGAGGACCTGTTCATGGTGACGGATCTATTATTAGGTGGTGATTTGCGCTATCATATTCAGCAAGAGGTCCATTTTACTGAAGATGCTGTGAAATTAATGATCTGCGAATTGGCACTTGCCTTGGATTATCTACAATCAAAGCACATCATTCATAGGTAAAGAAAAACGATTTTTTTTTCGCTCTCTGTTCTCCATCCGGCGAAATTCAATCAAAGTGCGATTAATCAATGTCTCTCAGATGCAAACATTCTAATCGCGTTAAGTGAATTGTTCGCAAAACTAGACGGGAAAATTTTTCGATGGAGCGGAGAGAGATAAAAAAGATAAAAGAGTGCAGGGCAACAGGTCGAAATTTGTTGCAATTTGTGCGCGTAAATTTTTCACAATTGATTGTACTGCAGGGACATTAAACCGGACAATATATTACTTGATGAGGAAGGCCATTTCCACATCACTGACTTCAATATTGCAGCAGTGCTAGACGAGACACATTTGGCGACGTCGATGTCCGGCACAAAGCCGTACATTGCGCCCGAGATCTTCGAGTGTGCAATGGACTTGTGTGTGGGATACGCTTATCCAGTGGACTGGTGGTCGCTGGGGGTGGTCGCATACGAGATGTTGCGTGGTGGACGGCCATTCGACATCCATTCGTCCACCAGTATTCAAGATGTGCGGATTTTGTTCCAATTGGGCATTGAGTATCCGAAGAATTGGAGCGAAGACATGATTGATTTACTATCAAAAGTGGGTGAGAGTTGACATGTGGTTTGGGACTGTTTTTGATGAGGAAACTTTACAGCTTCTGCATGTCAGTCCAGGGTTAAGAATATCAACTGTTCAAGAGTTAAAACAAGTCAAGTGCCTACAAAAGTATGATATGGACATGGTGTTTCAAAGGCACTATGAGCCGCATTTTATACCGCCAGTGAGTATTGGATTTGGGGAGTTTGATTGATTTTATTTAATGAATGTTTGTCGGGTGGGGGTGTAGAAAGACCACTTAAATTGTGATCCAACATTTGAATTGGAAGAAATGATTATTGAGACGAAACCATTGCATAAGAAAAAGAAACGCTTGGCCAAGCAAAGATCGATTCGGGAGATTCAAGGACCACTTACAATGGATTTGGTAATTAGAGTCGGAGGCTGAAAAGGGTGAGTTTAATGTAAATTTGATTTGTTTTTTGTAGGATGCGGACTCGCCGATGGAAACACCGTTAGCAATTATACCGGAATTTAAGATTTACAATCGATATCAGGAGTTGGCGAGAAGAGAGCGTGAGAAGAAGGAGCAAGATTGGGAGAAGGAGTTGCAATTGGCGATGGATTCGTCGGAACCGTTCAAGGAAGTTCAAGGAAAGATCCAGAAATGTAGTGGATGCAAATTAGAGTCAATGCATAATTCTAAAAATAAACAATATACAAATGCAAAAGTTACGATGGGAGATGAATCGAGTGGGAATTGTAAGGAACAGTTACAGTTGCCGGAAAAGGGGAAGATCGATGATAAATTGCAAAATATTGATTTTATTGATAGGACACCGTCTCCTGTAGATCGATTAGAGAATACCTAATCAACATTTATGATCAATTCAATATTACTTAATATTAATATGTAAACTTACATGACCAAATATTTAAATATCTACTATAGCGTAATATTTATTAAAAATATTTTTCTACTTAACATCGTTTTATTGGTGATATCGATTCTATGGGCCAGATAATTATATTATTTTGTGCATGATACACAAATCGATTTGTGTAACAATAACAACAAAAGCGGTGAAGGGTACCTACATAATACCTTAGTTGGGCTTTCAGTGCACCTGTGAGGGGAGATTGAAGAATGGGTTGTATTATTACTCATATGGTTATATTATCAGACATGTTGTCAGACGGTCAAACACTGAATAACAAAGGGGAGTTCTGTACAAAGCAGAGCAGCTTTTGTGTTGCAATAAAAAAAATTTATCGCATTTTGATGGTATAGCATCAGTGGCTTTTCGTCTATTTAAAAAGCGCTTTTCGGGCACATTTGTTGAAAATGTGACGGACACTTTGCACAGTTTGATAACAATTTCCCATAGATTCTCCAAACAAAGAAAAATTATCATCGTTCAAGATGATTAAGGAGTTAACTTCACCGAAAAAAGGGCAAGTGACAAAAGAACACCACTGAAAACTTTTCAAACACTTTTTTAAATCACCTCAACTAATGGATTATTTTCTAGTGTAATTCGCTTTCCAAACAACTTATGACAGTGTTCTTGATCTCTGATTCAACTCTTACCGCCTCTTTCGATTAAAAACTGGCCTCAGTTTCTTTGTATGATCCTTAAATTGAGCTACTTTTTACCTAAGTGTTTATAGGCAGCAAAAGGATCTTATATGTAGATAAAACTGCTTTAACTCATTTATTATAAAAATCAAGTACTATAATGCGATTTATTAAAAAAATCAAGGATTATTATCTTTCGTTTGAGTTAGAAGTGACGAAGATAACGTAGGTATTTTAAAAAGAAAGTGCAGGTATAAATACTGTAATGGGAGTTTGTAATCAGGGATTCAAATACAATTCCCTGTAGGTACACTCTCGACTCTCTAGGGCACAGGGCCGCGGGCCGCCGTTTGTATCTAGCCGATGAAGAGATACAAATAGGATTTATGTGTTTACCAAAACACGATTTACAGTTATATATAAATTTCGTGAAGATAATGGTTGGAACTCAGCAGAGGATTTTCAATAAATCATCAGGCATTTATTGGTTTGGATTTAAAAAATTGTCGGTGGGATTTTTTAAATGCTTCTTTTTTCAGCGAAATCAGATTGAAAACCCTATTAGACACACATTAAACTTTTTTTGAAATGTACACAGAGCTAAAAAAATAAGACATTGGAAATGCAAATAGAATATGCAAGCGAATTCTCCAAGAAAGTTTTTATAAAATCGCTGAAGCATAGGGAAATACTGTTACTGTGAGGAAAGTTGCGTTGAAAAGTTTAGAAAACTTTTTGTTGTAACTTTAAAAACTAAAAAAATGCCACAAGCATCTCACACACTTGTTAGAGATTGTGTTTTGATTAGTTTCATTTTTTTAAATAGTTTCATTCTATGTATAATGGTTTCATTTTCAAAAATCAAAATTGCCGCATGATCAAATTTAATCGTCATATGTATGTAATTAGAGAAACGATCGTTCTCTCTATACCTATTAGTGATAAATCTTTGAAATATTCTTATATCTAACAGTCTTCGATATAACTAAATGATTAGGTACCTAATTAAAATGAGTTTTTCTAAAATGGGCAGAGTTCAATTAAATTTTCGCGAAAGTGTTGATCTTATTTAAATTTTGGTGAATGCACCAATATTATTGAAATTTTGGCGAAGGCGAGAAATCTTTTGAACTTTTTGGTGAATACGCCAAACCTATTGAAATTTTGGTGAAGGCGCTGAACCTGTTTGAGTTTTGGCGAAAGCTCAGAACTTAGTTGAATTTGGGTGAAGGCGCCAAGTTTATTAAAAATTTGGTGAAGGCGCTATCTTATTGAAATATTGGTGAATGCGCCAGGCTTTTTAAAACTTTGTTGTTGGCAACATTGGTTTACACTCGTCTCAATACGTTATTAAAAAAGTTCATAATTCACAAATAATAGCAATTAATAAATAATGAAGTGTTAATATTTTAAGTGAAAAGTGTTTTATCTTTCTTACTAAAAATGGCAAACGGACCTATAGCAGAAAGAAACAGAGGTAATAGAATTTAATAAATTCTAACCTTAAAATCGGCTTCCAAAAATATTTGCTTGTTTTAGATGCTACAATTTATGTTGGAGGCTTAGATGACAAAGTATCTGAGTCCTTATTATGGGAACTTTTTGTTCAAGCTGGCCCATTAGGTAAAATTAATCTATAACCATAATCTCTATACTAATGTTTTACCGTTAACATTTTCAGTAAACGTTCATATGCCCAAAGATCGCGTTACAATGATGCATCAGGGCTATGGTTTTGTTGAATTCATGGGCGAAGAAGATGCCGATTATGCAATAAAAATAATGAACATGATTAAATTATACGGGAAACCAATAAGGGTGAACAAAGCTTCAGCCCATCAAAAGAATCTTGATGTGGGGGCGAATATATTTATCGGTAATTTAGACCCAGAAGTCGACGAAAAGTTACTGTACGACACATTCTCAGCGTTTGGTGTTATTCTTCAAACACCGAAGGTACAAATTTAACAAATTCCACAAAAAATAACGCTACTTGTACAATTTTCTTTTATAGATCATGCGAGATCCAGACACTGGTAACTCCAAAGGCTTCGCTTTCATAAACTTTGCAAGTTTTGAAGCCTCTGACGCCTCAATTGAAGCCATGAACGGTCAATATCTCTGCAATCGTCCTATATCCGTTTCTTACGCATTTAAAAAGGATTCAAAAGGCGAACGACACGGTTCAGCAGCTGAACGTCTTTTAGCTGCTCAGAATCCACTTTCACAGGCCGACAGACCTCATCAACTGTTCGCCGATGCTCCACCAATGGGAATAATGCCACCAGGAATGACAATGGCTCCACCACCGCCTCCAGTTATGATTACCGGACTTATTCCACCACCAACAGCGGCTGCAATGCAACCACCACCTCCGCCACCTGTGCCACCACCGACTAACTTCCCTGCAGGCATTCCACCACCTCCTCTGCCACCCTCACAACCTCCATTGCCTCCTGGCGCTCCTCCGCCACCGCCTGTCGCTACTACACCTTCGAATGCACCAAGACCACCGCTGCCACCGTTGCCTCCAGCTTCTGGAGCCGGTTCCAATCCACCACCACCTCGAATGATGCCCAGACCTTGGCAGGGGACCAATCCAACATTGCCACCACCGCCACCGGCGCCCCCTTCGAGTAATAATGGAGCACCCCCGTTTCCGGGCATGTTTCCCCCGCCACCACCGCCTGGAGGAAGACCACCGCCTCCTAATTGGCGACAACAACAGCCCAACTTCCCAAGAGCACCTTTTCCACCCAAAGCACCGCCACCACTTCCTCCAAGTACATACGAGAATTAAATTTGTAATTTTTCTAATTCAATAGACATTTTAAAGGTATTATTTGTTTTATTTCTGTTTAAAGAAAGCATTTATTCAGTTCCGTCTTTAGGTGAAGTCTTCTGGTTGAGATTTTTAGTCTTACTCTTTTTGTATGGGGGCCTTTTACCACTCGAACTACTTTGACTGCTACCTGACGGACGATCAAATGATTTTGCAATTCCTGGGGCTTGATATCTAAAATTATAATGATTTGTATGTTTCTAAATGAATGTTTAAGAGTCGTTACGAATCATCTTTGTACGGCAGTGGATTTAAGGAAAGTAATACATGAACCATTGGTAGTTTCCGTTTGACTACAATTGTTTCCAAGTCTGGTACTAGCGGTTTCCAGTATTCTTCCACTCTGAAAACAACTATGAATCATTTTGTACTTTAACTAAGAAATTATGCTCGTTACTGTCTATGGCAGATTTTTGTATATTGGTGTAGTTTATTGTTAAATTTCCTTTTCATTATTTCGACACATGTAATAGTCTTATCACAGGCTGGTCCAAATCCAGTCCAAACAATTGACTTTGCTTCAGGGAATTCTTTTAATGCATATTCCAATAAATTTCTTATCTTACTACTTCCTCTCACTTGCATCCAAATGAAGTTCTCTGGTAAATCTGATATTGGGATTTTGTCCTTTTCAAGTGGCTCTTCCACATTTTCGCCTTTCTCGTAGTTTTCCATGCCCTTACTCATGTATAATTAAACTTTTCTTGTCAAGACTGCATTTATTATTGGAAAATTCAATAATGATGGTTTATTTAAGGTTATGTTTACTAAACATAAAATAAATGAATTACTGGCTGTATAACAACAAAGTTCAAAATTTTGAATTTGAATTTTTTGTAAAAGAAATTTCAATGAAAATTCATTTTCAAGTTAATTAAAAGCTCAATAGTGTGTTTTCTTTATTGTACATGTTTCCTTGTTCACTTTCAAACGATGTCAGGTCAGTTCTTTCACAAGTGGTTCATAAATAAACAGGAAATTACTGTTGCGGTTTCCTAAAACTACAAACATTTATACAGACTGAATCTTTAGAACATGGTTTTCCTTTGAAACCCAAAATATTTTCCCACAAAACAAGATAATTTTGCGGTTCTAAAATTCAATTATTTCTGAAGTATTCTCTTGATTTAATAAATATAAGCAATCAATTACGTAATATGAATGTGGAAATATTTCATTTTTTTCTCATTGATATGGGAGAGAACTTCATAAGAAATGGGCTAAATTTGGCGTATAAAGAGAGATCGTCTGTCGATGAAGGGATAATAATAATCGACCTAGTACCCTATACTCCGGGACAAACAGTCGTCGAAGAATGAATGGAATGGTATGCCGTAGAGCAATACCATCATTTAATATCGTCGCAAATGAATTCAAATGATGCTGCCGTTCCGTCGTTTCGCATTTACAAAATTACATTGCGAATAGAAAATAATAATTCGCCGAATCGTGATGATAATAAAAAATAGAGAATATATAATTATTACTTAATTAAAATGTGAACTCCCAAAATTCTCCGAAATTTTTTACACTTTGGACTTTTAAATTACCAAGATTGTTAGAAATTATGCAATTCATCGGTTAGGTAATGATTCACTGCGAAAACGGTTCTTTAATTATTTTACCTACATTTCGAAAACAGGGCATCGCCACACACAATGCCATACTCCGTTTGTACAAATAATTAGGTATATATTTCCATTACCCATCCCTCTCAGAAGAAAAAATGATGAATGAAAAAAATTGAATAAAATGAGTTCTCAAGTGTGACGTTACCGCCTCCATTTACTCTATTGAAAATTTACCACCTCCACCACTGCACCGCCATAAAATTGTGTGAGTTGGTGGGTTTTGGGGGTGTATTTTTCCAAAGTGGAGAAGAGATTTCGTGGCGACAGCATCTCTCCCAGTTTAGTGTGGAAACGAGTGTGGTGGACGGTGTCTCATTTACCACCACCCCCAATTACCGCTTCTGATCCAATATAGGAAATACGTACGTGAAGAAGACCTGCAGGTACAGTGCAACAGGTAGAATTTCCACTGTGAACTAAATTTATTTAAGGTATTCCTTTAAAAACGTCCCTATAGAAAATTGTCAATGTGAAATTATGCGAGTGTTTTAATTGCGAAACGTTTATATTGTACAAAATTTTATTATTGTGGTAAATTTTCTCTTAATTACTCATTACTTTTTAACTATTCGCTTCCTTAGATCCTAGGGGTGCAATTAAAATATCTCTCCTTCACTGTTAATTCGATTTTCTACAATCAGTGCTGTATTGGTAATCAATTTTTATATCGCAATCTTACGCATAATTAATTCTTATGTAATATCGATTTTAATTTGAAATTAATGTGCTACCCTCTAATTAAACGCTTTTTGTTCCGATATCCACCACCTTCAACATTCAATCGGTTTCGCTTTAAGAATTTCCCTCGACCGAAATGAAAAATGTCACGTCCAAGCGCGCCACTTCACTTGAGCGTTTCAGGAATGCAGTCAACATCTTCATATAAAGCCGGTATATAACTAAAATGATCGAAACAAAGGGCCTTTTATAGACACGAAAATCTATAAAAAAACCTAAAGGAGAGGAATTTTCTAAAGCGATTTAATTGAAAATCTAATTAAAGGCCAAAACAATTTCCAGAATGGATTGCAATGAATTCCGTACTCGCGGCAAGGAAATGATCGAATATATTTGTAACTATTTGGAAAATATTAACACACGTCGTGTTACACCAAACATTGAGCCTGGATACTTGAGGAAATTGTTACCGGAAGATGCCCCTTACAATCCGGAAGATTGGGACAGTATTATGGCGGATGTGGAATCGAAAATCATGCCTGGAGTGACACACTGGCAGCATCCCCGTTTCCACGCTTACTTCCCCAGCGGAAACTCGTTTCCGAGTGTGTTGGGGGACATGCTGAGTGATGCAATCGGGTGCATTGGGTTTTCCTGGGCCGCCAGTCCAGCTTGTACTGAATTAGAGACGATCGTCCTGGATTGGTTGGGTAAAACCTGAAAAACTAATAATAAAATCGAATTGAATCAAGTTAATATGCATTTAATTTTCAGGAAAAGCGATTGGGTTACCAGACCAATTTCTGGCGTTTAAAGAAGGAAGTCGAGGCGGGGGAGTGATTCAAGTAAATGAAATTCAACAAGTTTTTCTTAATTTTTGTTACGAAATTTTTTTAGACGTCTGCCAGTGAATGCGTTTTGGTGTCAATGCTTGCAGCCCGAGCTCAAGCATTAAAACGCTTAAAACAACAACATCCCTTCGTCGAAGAGGGCATTTTACTGTCCAAATTAATGGCATACTGTTCCAGGGAGTCGCATTCATGTGTTGAAAAATCAGCGATGATTTGTTTTGTCAAATTACGCATTTTAGAGCCTGATGAAAAGGCTTCTCTACGTGGAAAAACTCTATTGATGGTAAGCCCCAAAAATCGAAACAGAAATCTTTATAAATCACAACTTTTTAGGCAATGGAAGAAGACGAAACAATGGGTCTTATACCATTCTTCGTCTCTACAACTCTAGGCACCACTTCCTGCTGTTCCTTCGACAACCTTCCGGAAATCGGTGAAGTCTGCCAGAAATTCCCTTGCGTTTGGCTGCACGTAGACGGCGCATACGCTGGAAACGCTTTTATTTGTCCAGAATTAAAATATTTACTTGCTGGAATTGAGTTTGCAGACTCTTTCAACACAAACCCCAACAAATGGCTTTTGACTAACTTCGACATTTCCACCATGTGGGTGCGAGATCGCCTTCGACTCACATCCGCTTTGGTCGTCGATCCGCTTTACTTACAACACGGTTATTCCGATGCGACCATCGACTACCGCCATTGGGGCGTCCCGTTGAGCAGACGATTTAGATCCTTGAAATTGTGGTTCGTTTTGCGAAGCTACGGGATCTCCGGTCTGCAGAAATACATTCGACACCATATTAAATTGGCACAAAGGTTCGAGGAGTTTGTCGTCAGGGATAAACGCTTTCAACTTTGCAATGAAGTCAAAGTAGAATAGAAAAAAATATATAAATAAACTGTTTTATTAACTAGATTTTTTCGGTAGTTGGGACTGGTTTGTTTCCGTCTTAAAGGCTCTGACAAACTAAATGAAAAATTGTTGAGCAACATTAACGCTTCGGGGAAGCTTCACATGGTCCCTGCAAGTGTAAATGATAAATATGTGATAAGATTTTGTGCTGTTGCACAGAACGCCACCGAAGATGATATAGGTGGGTGAATTTCAATTAAACCTGCTGTTTAATTGCGTTCTTAATTATAAAATTCAGTTATGTTTTAAAACGATTTTCTTATTCAGATTTCGCGTGGTCCGTAATTGTGGAATTTGCTGAAGAATTGCTAGATTCGCAAGCTACTGAAAAAGAGCAGGTATAAACACTTAGAAAATTCTCTAAATATTTATGATTCAGTTGATCGTCGAATAATAAACGTTTTATCTAAAAAATACAACGCTCGTCAGCGATGCGACATAAATCGTGGGAACAAATTGCTTATGTAACATTTCTGTACACTTTCACCAAAAATCGGCATTAAAATTCATTATTGATTGATCGATTGAAAAAAAAACGAATGCATTTGATATGAATCGGATGATGTCAGAACAGGATTTACAAATGAATTGACCATTGTGTGGTGATTTCTAGGAACTGCAGGACGAGGTGTTTGAATTATTAGAAAGGAAGAAGAAAGAAACGTTGGCACAAAAGCGGAGTTTCTTTGTTCGTATGGTTAGCGATCCGAAAATATATAATCCCTCAATTGCAAAGACTTTGCCGCCAACAAGACGTCATCTAACTCAGCCTGGAGATGAGTCACCATCGGATGGTAGCAATATCACAGTCGAACCACCAACGTAAGTATTGTTCATAAATAAATCGACAGTTTCTTACGTCCCAATACTATGATTAAAAAGTCAAATTAATTTATTGGATTAATTATCGAATTATTTTTCAAGCAACCACAATAATGTACATTTATTTAAAAGGTAAATGAAGAACAGATTTTGTACAGTACCGCGTAGTGCAATAGAAACCCAAGTTTCATCATTTATTAATTAATGTTTATATTAAATTTTTAATTATCGGAATTTTTTCTTACAGAAGCGCGTCTTGGATTAGCTGGCCACTGGCATTTCTTTTCCAAGGGATCAACGAGGATGGAGCGGCTAGCGATGTTCCAATTCGGTAAAAAATTAATTCAATACCTATAGTATACAGTGTGAATTGTTGAAATTTTGCAGTTTTCGGCATTTGGATACCAAAGTGCGTCTAAAAGCCACTGGAAAGTCCGCAAACGGACAATCGCCTTCTCCAGAGCACGAGAACGCATCGAAATCTCCGAAGAAATCGCCTCTTCCTCACCGGAAAACAAACCCTGAAGAGACCAAAAATAGCGTGTAAATTCAATGTTTTATTTTAAGATAGTACCATAGTACTAATAATAAATGTATGCTGTATGGAATATAGAAATTTTGTTGCACGTAAAAAGTGACGATTTATACACTCGTTTTGACGTCACAACATTAATTGGACGCGTTGAAATTGATGATTAAATATAAATAAACAATATGTCGATCACAATAATATAACATTTCACTTGTGTTTAAGTAATAAATCAAGTTTAGATCATTTTTGATATTTAAGTCGTTTATTAGACGTGGGACAGGACAGCATCGCTTCTTCGAAACTAGCTTTAACAATCGAATTTCTTGGGAATCAAGTTTATGATAACTGTGCTATATTTAATTGCCTGTTCACTGGAACACAAGTTTATAATAAAAATTATATAAACACTCATGTCCGTAAAAAGAAGAACCAATTTAAGGAAACACTGGTTTGTAATTTGCGGCTAATTAAGCGATTATTACGCGTAAACTCAATGGAAAATTGTGTCAACACAGGCCTGTAATTTCAAGTTTTTGTTGAGAAAAATTCAAATTGTGAAAGAAAAATAAACATTTCTCTACGTGATTTACAACTTAGCGTTTTGAGTAAGGTGCTAAATAAAGATTTAAGGGTACAACTAACGATAATACTGCTATAAAATTCGACTTATTTATTTAAATAGACTTTGTAACAAACAAATGGGTAGTTAATAAATCGGATATTTTTAGCAACACAAATAAATACAAGCGAAAAATGTCCAAAATTTAATAATCGCATTCCAACGGAGGTAAATCCTTCAATTACAGTTAATCAATGAAAACGGATCTAAACAATAATCGTTCACCTTGATATGAATTTCATTATTCATATTTCATTATATAACAATCGGTTTGTCATTGGTAAAAGTGCACAATTTTAGAAATTGCAAATAGAAAAATGTTTTCAACATGTTAAGTCCATTACCTACATCAATGAAATGCTTGTTTACTTTTCTTTTACCGAATGAAAGGAGATTCTTCTGCAAATGAATCATTTCTAAATTTAAAAACGGCAGTTTGCATCATTGTGAAAGTTTTTTCGTCACCTATTGCGCTCTTGACATTGCTTTTGGGTGAGGTTTAGAATTCGGAGGCTGTTCTTCCCGGTTCTAAGAATTCCAACTCCGCATAACTCGCAAAAACCTTGAACGAAAGGTACACGAGGTGCTAAACAAACGAATATTTGCTCAGTAAACAATTATATTACTTATTTATACAGAAAATAGAATTAAATACAAAAATAAATTAAATATTGTCTATCTAATGTAATACTGTATATACAAAATTTTATAAAATCGAAAACGTTCTTGGGATTTTTAAGAAGCGGTGGTGCACTGTATCTCGTTTCCTATCCTGAACTGCTGGAAATCTTTGTTTAAAAACACTTCATCCTCCATATTCGCATTTTCACTGAACTCATTGTTCGTTAACGCATCCAAAATGTCATCTTTCTCCTCCAAACTTCCATCCACAGTCTGTTCATCATCGTCTGAATCAGCGACCAAAATCGGTGTCGCTCCATCATGTAAATTCGACTTGCTTTTCGTCCTTTTATAAATCTCTTTAGAAACACTTCTGGTAAATGAGAATCTCTTCGATTTTTGTCTTGTAAGTGGCGGTCTTACATATGTCTCTTTCTTCATTCTCGCTAATAACTCGTAGGCATGCTTCGTAATTATATTCCAAGCATGTTCAACGTCTTCTTTAACAGCATTCTCAGCTGTTACACAAAATCTGATGATGTACTTGTTCCTCACCATTGAAGGAATCATGTGCAATTTTCCACTTGCGTTAATGGTCGCTAAGAGCGTTTGATTAACTGTATCCGAAGAAACCAATCGGAAACACACCAATCCCAAGCGAACGTCGTTAACAACTTCAAAATTCGAGTCTTTCCTCACCAGCGATTCAAAATGTTTAGCGAGTTGGATGTGGTTTCGGATGTAGTCCTGAAGGCCGGAAAGGCCATACTTCCTAATAACGAACCACAATTTTAAGGACCGGAAACGTCTGCTTAATGGAATTCCCCAATGGCGGTAATCAATTGCTTCATTCGCATTGGCATGTTGTAAGTAAAGAGGATCGACTACAAGAGCTTGTGTTAAACGGATTCTGCAACGCACCCAAAGACAACTGCAGTCAAAGTTCACCAAAAGCCATTTATTTGGGTTGGTGTTGAATGAGTCCGCAAATTCGATTCCTTTTAAAAACGGTTTTAATTCCGGACAAATAAATGCATTTCCAGCATAAGCAGCGTCCACATGCAACCAAACACATGGTTCCTGTTTACAAACTGGACCAATTTCTTGAAGATTGTCAAAAGAACAGCTGGAAGTCGAACCGAGAATCGTTGAAACAAAGAATGGAAACAAGCCATTTGCTTTATCTTTTTCCATTGCATCTTGTAGAGTGCATTTCCGTAAACTTCCATTATCATCCGGTTCCAAAATGCGTAGTCTCACCAACAGGATTTTTGCTGCTTTTTCCACACATGAATGCGCTTCTTTCGAGCAATAAGCCACCAATTGCGGCAAAAAGGCACTGTCTTCTTGATAAGGTTTCTCCCTTTTTAAGTACTGAATCGCTTGGTTCCTAGCCGCCAACATGCTCACCAAAACACACTCACTGGCAGATGTTTGAATCACACCACCGCCACGACTGCCTTTTGAAGAAGTGATAAAATCGTTCGGCAAACCAATCGCTTTTCCCAGCCAATCCATGACGATGGTTTCCAATTCGGTGCAAGCTGGACTCGCTGCCTGTAACAACGAATTTTATTATTTATATACTGTTCCAGATTTATCGCGTTTACGATCAATAAATTTGAGCAATTGTCGCTTTTTAATGTTAATTTCTAGAATTACTTACCCATGAAAAGCCGATGCAACCAATTGCGTCGGACAACATATCAGCCAGGATGCTGGGGTACGAATTTCCACTTGGAAAATAAGCGTGAAATTGCGGATGTTGCCAATGTGTGACTCCCGGCATGATTTTCTTGTCCACATCTTCCATAATGTTTTCCCAGTCTTCAGGGTTAACGGGCGCTTCTTCGGGGAGTAATTGTCTTAAATAGCCTGGCTCCACATCGGGTACCACTCGATGGTCTTTGATATTTGTTAGATATTTGCAGATGTAATCGACCATTTCTTTACCACGCACACGAAACTCTTCCACGTCCATTTTTCACTTGGATTTTACTAACAAATTCGCGAGATGATCGTCGTCGTCGTTTTCAATGATTTGGATGTTGTGTGATCGCGACGTACTTATACACACATGGGTTTTAGCAATGTTGGTGGAGGGGCTCCACACTGTCGTACAAATAGTTTATTCTTTTATAATGTTATTTGCTGTTTTTATAATTATTCTGTCTGGCTATAAGGTGTATTTAGTTGGTTGAGTATTGATCCTTGATAGCTTAATCGGATTAAGGAGATATAGAGAGGGATGAATGTGGGAAAATACGGACAATTTACATTTACGCTAGCGGGTTTTCGCTCTATTCAATTTATGCGTGTCTCGTGTCTTGTTCTATTTTTATAAATTTGAAAGTAAAAATTGCAAAATCTTGTAGAGGTGGAAATCGGACAGTTTTGTCTATTTTTCACCTGTTTGTTTGGAAAATTCACTAGTTTTCCCGGTTTTGGGTTTGGAGACGGAATGTACGTCATATATGACGGGGATTTCCTTCAATGGACCGCACTTTTGCGAATTCCTGGACGCACTTTTTATGTTTAAACAGTATTATTTAGTCATTAAAAGTATATAGTACAAAAACTAATAGAAAAACTTAATACTGAGATGTTTATAGATGACATTTGGTGTTGGTTTATTTTTATTGTGCATAATACAGATTAACGTTATGCATAATCACTGAGAAATCCCCAATGAGACTAAAGCTAATAATGTCGTAAACTTATTTGTGTACGGAAATTAAAGGATGGATCAAGTAAATTTGTTTGTCATATCGTTTATATTATAATGTAAACCAAGGTTAAAATTATTTTACTGCAACATTAAAGAAAAGTTAGTGTTAGCGACTAGTTTTCCTGGCAATATGGATATTTTGCAAAATATTTCATCACATATAATTTACAGCTACTACTTAGGTAATTAAGTCATAATGAATGATAATTTTAGCCGTATATAATATGTGTAGTGTTTGTATACAGTTTTTTCTATCTTTAATTATAACAATTTTCGCGGCAGAATCGCATTTGCCTAAAGGCGCTCTTAAAACATCCATTGGCTTTTCCAGATATTCTAAACAGCTTGAGGGGAATCACAGCTATTAAGTAGGTAATCACGGTTTGAATACATCTTTCAGTTAGTTAAACAATAATAGTAAAAACATACAAAAGTACTTACTCATTCCCAATTGTTTGATGGAAATTTTTGCACTTCTCTCTCAACTTCCCGCCAACATTACAAAATATCTCAATGGATTTTTTTATAGCTATTTTTTTATTGTTCGTGCACATGGTTTGGTCCAGTAAGGAATTCCCGGTAATGATCTAGATGCTTTTTTGCTGGCATTGCGGACCTTCCACGAATATATCCGCTTTCGGCGAAAGTTCAACGACATAATTTAACTATTCGCTATTGAAAGATTAAATGCATGACCAATCAATCAAACTCTTGTCCGTGAATGCTTGTTAATAGATTACGTAGACAATTTGTTTCCTATATGCATTACTCAACGATTAAAAGTACCTAATAATGATTTTTATAAAATGAATGGTACGACCGCCAAAAATTTGAATTTAGAGCTCTGGAAATTTGAACCAGAATAGGAATCTGTAAAAGCATAAAAAAGGGCACTGTATTTATAAAATTTAACCTCTTTTGTTGTTACAACTTTGAATAACAAATAATGAATGTTACATTGATTTGTGATACAGTGCCGTGTTTGTAAACATGTTTAAGTTCAGCTTTTCACAAAAAAATTCCAATGAACGTAAGAAACTTTAAATAACATAATCCACAAATATCTAACCTTACTTCTACACGTTTCAGATGTAAACAATCCGGAAAATCAATCAATTTCCTGGTTTTCCAGCAGAGAAATTGTCCCTGCTGATATTTCAATAGATGTAAGTGATATTAATGAGTTTGCATGCAACGATTTACGTATTAAACATGTTTCGGCAAGTTCTGTACTTAAACTGTTGGAAAATAAAGGGGACCATAGTTTGGCAGTTCTAAACGCAAACCAAAGTCATTCCGACTTATTAACTGCTATTTATGAGGGTAATCTATTCATGAGGGTAACTTTTTAATTATATACCTTCTGTACTTGTATATTTTACGTTAGGGGGTTTAAAAGTGTGGGAATGCACGTATGACTTAATTAATTACCTAAATACGAACACAATTGAATTTGCTGGGAAAAAGGTGCTCGATTTGGGTTGTGGTGCAGGATTAGTCGGCATACTATCGTTATTACAAGGTTCCCAATGCTATTTCCAGGATTACGTAAGCTCTTTATAGTAAAACTCTTTCTTTACTCTATCAAAAATGTTTTTAGAATGAGGAAGTTGTTCAGTTTGTAACAATTCCAAACGTAAAACTCAACATCAATGATTCATCACTTTGCAAATTCTATTCTGGCGATTGGCAATCATTTACCGACTTGCTAAATGACCAAATTAAATTCGATTATATCCTAACATCCGAAACAATCTACAATGTCGCTAATTACGATAAATTGCATAACGTCTTCAAACAATTGCTCAATAAAGGTGGAACTGTGTATCCTTGAGGAAGTTTCATATCTAAACAATAATTAAATCAATTAGCTTTACATTGATATCGTAGATATTTGGCTGCTAAAAGCTATTATTTCGGTGTAGGGGGAGGAGTGTCTCTTTTCCAGGATTTTTTAGTCAAGTCCCACCTATTTGACTCAACCACATGTTGGAAATGTGATGAAGGCGTGCAAAGAGAGATTCTACAAATTAAATTCAAGGAATAAACGTTAAAAACATGTAATTACAATCAATTATCAATAACAAACAAATTAAACTTTTTTAAGGTGCTAATCTCTCATATATCCATCCATCGTCCCCGGCGAAACTCAACTTATTGTCGGGTTCACCTTGTTTAGGTCTTCTGAATCGAATCCTGTCATGAATTCGATCACTTTGGCCTTGCCAGAACTCGACAGTGTGGGGTTTAACGATGTATCCACCCCATTTTGGCGGTCTGGGCACTTGCCCTTCACTATACAACGATTTCAACTCTTTCTCTTTGTCAGATAGCACTTGGCGACTTGAAATTGGTTTACTTTGGTCGCTGCATAGAGCCCCAATTTGACTGTTATATGATCGTGTCTCAAAGTACTGTTGACCATCAGAAATTGGCAATTTTTCTACTGTTCCTTCAACACGAACAGATCTACTAAAATGATCCCAATAGAATGTTAACGCTGCATTTGGGTTTTCTTCAAGTTGTTCCCCTTTTCTGCTGGTATAATGAGTGAAGAACTTGAACCCTTCTTTGCTGTAACCTTTTAGAAGGACAAACCGAGCTGAAGGAAGTCCTTCTCTGTAATGTTATGTATTAAAATCAGAATGATTTATGCAATCAATTGGATGATTTACTTTGTAGATGTGGAAAGACACATCGCATTTGGTTCCACAAATCTCTTATCATTAACTACATCTTGAAACCACTTATTAAACAAATGGAATGGCTCTTTAACTTCGATGTTTTCTTCTAAGAAAAGGTTTTGTCGATCATTGTAAGGAACTCGCATGCCTATACATGAATTAGTGAATGGTTAGGGAATGGTTCATGTTATTAATAAGAAGTCCTTACCCCCAATGTCCATGTTTTTCTTGTGGAAAGTGGAAAGTCCTGCAAACTTCGTACCTCGTGACAATGATTTATCTTGTTGGTTGCATAGTTTTAAAATGCGTTCTTTCGTTGACACCACAAGCCTTACACATCGCATCGCAAAAATTAAGGTTAAGTTAGAAAATTTCGCCTAATATTTAACAAAAAAATTAAAAAACTGTTTAATTGTGACCACTTCGATTAATAAAGAGGATGGCAGATACTGCAAAGGTAAGTTTTAATGTACTAATTTATTTTTACATAAAATAAAGCATGTTGCTTTGATGTAATGTCAGGGAGCATGATGTTTTATATGATTGAAATTTGATAAATTCTTTGTAAAAAAATGATGGATAGTGTATCATTCGAAACATTCACAACATCGGAATCCTTTCTACAAGTACTCGTTTTGTATACATTGTAAATAACAGTTTGAATGAATTTTTTTTGGTAGGTACAAGAATACAAAGACACCCTGAAGATGCAAGCAGAAGAGTTAGTATTAAAAGGATTCCCTGAAACAATAGTTAGATTAAATAACATACTAGAGACGAGTCAATTTAAAAATCGTAAATTCGAAGACGTACACCAAGATTTGAATATACAAATACCGGATCCAATTGTACACAACAGTCACATTGATTTGCCACCAAGTAAAAAAACTAAGCTAGACAACAGTATTTCCAATGACGGGGGCACTAAAGTGATGATTTTACCAACTGGGTCTGTACCAACGAACAAAAATTTAGTTGAATTGGTGGAGAATGTTAAACCGCATATAAGGAAGTTGGTGGAAGATTCCAATTTGGTATGAAAACATTCCAACTTGAAAAATGCAACTTTAATTGATTGGTGATGTTTTAGATGAAAATGTGGATTTCTTTTATGATTCCGAAAATTGAAGATGGCAACAATTTCGGTGTTTCCATTCAAGAGGACACTCTGGCTGAAGTGCAGTCAGTAGAATCGGAGGCAGCTGCTTTCTTTGACCAAATCTCGAGATATTTCATCTCCCGAGGTACTTGTAGTACAATTTTTATTGAAAATTTTGGTTAATGTCGTTTTTTTTCCAGGAAAATTGATTTCTAAAGTGGCCAAGTATCCACACATTGAGGACTACCGTCGAGCAGTCCAAGAATTGGACGAAAAAGAATATTTGAGCTTGTGGTTGGTGATGTCTGAAATACGTAACAGATATTGTGCTTTGCATGATATTGTTATTAAGAATTTAGATAAAATTAAGAAGCCACGTTCCAATAATGCTACAGAATCTTTGTATTGATGGAAAATAAAATGATGTCAGTACTTATTTTAGTTCTGTTTACGTTTCAATTTTTTGTTTATTCAACATTACTCGTATAAAGTTTTTTTATAAAATATTTTCTTAATAAACATTAAGTTTATTCTAAATTGATATTTTATTACAATGGATTTATAAATTGTTGTTCCAAGGAACTGGGTTTATGTAAGAGACTGAAGTTGAGGACCGCAAACTTTGTAAACCTTGATTTAAAGGGATTGGTTTTGGCTTGTTTTTGGAGAACTTAAGCCAGTCGTTAAAAGCTCTTTCGTTTTCTTCAAGCCTTTTTTGTTTCTCTTCACATTCTTGTAAATATGACATTTTTTCTTTGATTTTCTTTTCTAAATTTTGCTGTTTTTTTCTTTGCAACCACAAATTATATGACAATTTATTTTCTAACTCGCGAGTTTCTTTTGTTGTGTCTTTCAATAATTCTTCATTCTTTTTCATTTCCAATTCCAGTCTCTTTTTCTGCTCTTGTCGCTTCTTCTCCTCCAACCAATTCTTAAAAGACTCTCGCTCTCTTTCAATAATCAACTGCTTTTCTTTTTCTTGCTCTTCCTTTAATTGTTGCTCCTCCAATTGTCGTTTTCTTCGACTCTCTTCCTTTTTCGCTAACCAACTCTTCATCGCCTCATTCCTGTCATCATCCGGTTGGACAATGGACGTTAAAGACAGTTTAACACTGCTTTTAACCTGTCGTACAGGTTTTCCACCTGTTTTCACTGGCACAGGACGTCGCTCTTCATTATCCTTATCCGGATGACACGGACAATTGGCCTCATTTGAATAACAACAGCAACGTTTCGACTTCAATGGTTTCTGCTTACATTTTGCATCCTCACCTGTTGTATAGTTTAAAGTGGTCGCATTTTTCTTATGGGGCGTCATAATCGAAAGGGGCTCTTCAACATAAATTGCAGAATTAATAACACGGATTAATTTTGTACGATTTCGTCTGGTTTCCAAAGAGGCTTCATCAAAATATTGATCGGAAAACGAGCTGAATTTGTTGATATTTTGCGGTTTCCTTTCGAACATTACATACGACAGTGACAGGGAGAAATGATTAAAAACAAATTTGTTTAAATAAAGTTTATTTTGTTGAAACTTACACCACTCATAGAAAATTGTTTTATTTTTTTTATTTGCAAATTATTTCTAAATTCAGTGTGAAGTAATGATGTAATCATTAAAAACACAGTGTTGTCTCTAGTTCGCTAACAATGTGTAGAAAATAGTAAAAAGTGATGCATTTAATAGGACTAATTGGTACCGATTTCTGTGGGATGGACCCTTCAATAAACACATAAAATTCTATTAGTTTTATCCAACAATAAAAAAGATAGAATATTCTAATTTAATAGAAATATATAATAATTCTCTTTATGAATTTTCAGCCTTTCATATTAAAATGTTTCCTCTTCTTCTTGCAGTCTCAATATTTCCGATTTATTCAAAAAGTAATACGTCGGTTGACGTCCTTTAAGGTCCTTAACAATACGTTTAGCACCTGCTTTAATTAGAACTCGACTAATTGTCTCAATTTTCTCAACGCCCATTGAATAATGCAATGCAGTCCTTTCCAACTGTAACAGCAATACAATCAGGATCAAATTTCTTAATTCATAATTAATTATTTACATTATCTCCTAATTTTAGGGTATCCTTAAATGTGTTGGCTAAATAATCAACGATCTCTTCTTGCTGACACAAAACTGCTATATGCAGAGAACAACGTCCATAACTATTTTTCCCAATAGCCAAAAGTTTTCCACTTCCCGTATCATTTTCATCAGCTAATAGATTAGTAACTTCGGATAAAGAGCCTTGTCTGATGGCATGGTGAACTCGTTCACGTTTTTCCTAAGGACCAAATCATAATTTTTTTTCTTGTAAACAATTTCTATCAACAGAAATACCTCAAAAGCGAGAATTGATTGAAGAAATGAAACGGTATCCGGTTGGTTATGCTTGGAAACAGCTTCGACAATCCCAACATCTTCTTCATCGACAATATCCGCTATATGATCGTACCCATCGAGGAGTAGTTCCACCAGTTTATCGGTATCACCTAACAGATTTAAAAAAATTAGTGAACAATTTAAAAAGAACCTTCTACCGTGCCTTTTGTAGCTACATGCAAGACATAACGATCGATTTCTTGCGTATTCTCTGCAATATTTGCTTGTATACTAATATCTCTTGCGGTTCGGTATAATTCATCCCTAAAAGCTACATTAATATCAGTTTCTAAGAGCAGTTGGAATAAAGCATTGCGTCCATGTGCTCTTGCAGCAGCGAAATGAAGCATACTTTGTCCATGTTCATCCTTAACAAAATTAATTAGCTTCTTCATTGTCTTTTATTTATATTTTCTTACCCTGCTGGCGTTGGAAAAACTGGAATCCTCATCATTTTCATCCGGTTCAACAGTCACCACTTCTATACTAGCTGGAATTGTACTGTTATCACCACCAGTTGCCGGAGTTCGTGGAGTCCTTTGTACATCCTGAAATAAATTAGATTAAAAAACAATTTGAACACTTTCAATGCATTTTACATGAGTTCTTCCCCTAGATCTTCCACTGCTTCTGGTATTAGCAAAATTATAGAGATACTGTGCTAAATACGCAATTGGATCTTCTGGTCGTTTATTTGCAACTTCTGTAAGACCTTTAATCAAGGGATCACCCAAAGCTACAAAATCAAATTTAAACAAAAATCCTAAACTCGTAAATTCTTTCTTACAGGAAGCCAAATATCTGCCTTCTTCAGTAGCGAAGAATGGCATATCAACCTGTCCATTGTTAGCTTGAATTATACCTGAAACCAAGAATAAATTAGTTAATAAAGCTCCAAAAAGGGCGATTGCCTTTAAACGAGCCAATCTCCTTGAAAATAACAAGAAAAAAGTTGAACTAGCGTGAAAGGAACAACGTGAGACGATTGTAGTGCTAAATTCGAAGAGACAAACATATTTAATTAAAACACAACAGTTTTGGTGCTTCACACTGTACGTTTTTAACACAAAACACAAACGTTTTTGTAGGTAGAAATTGTAGAGAAAACTGCATCAAGTGATTATGAAAGTTCATAATTCAATTTACTGACCTATTTATTAAAGTCCATCCTCCATTTATCAAATAAAATATAAATTGAAAAACTCATTTAACTACATTAAAAAGATTGAAATTTTGGCACTATGTACAAGAAAATAAGGCACTAATATCCATCCACAAGTTTTTTTCTGCGAAAGATATTTACAAACATGGCAGCAATATGCAAAGAATTCGACATAGCAAGATCCTTTTCCAATTGTAAAATATTCGCCAATGCAGTTGCAAAATCCTCAAACAACTGCACCTCTGTTATTCCTAAACACTGTCGATTGCCAATCCTCACCACATCCGACGTGTTCGTATTGCGATGATACGTCAACCCTCGCGTTGTACACAAATGCCTCAAATTATCAGGCTCTTTAATCAAATTCGGAAATCGAACAGCAAGATTAAACTGCAACGTATTGCCTAAGACCGATGGCCGAGCGGTTAAGTAACCAAGTTTCTCATCGCACCGAAATTGTAAACTACTATTTAATACTGTTATCAATCGACATACTCGTGAATACATCTTCCCAATATTTCCTGGTCGTGTATGAGAGCTGCAAGTGACGATCCTTATATGATCCAAAACGTTAATCCAAACTGCTAAATTATTTGCATTGCTTAGAAAAACTCCACGTCCATAAGGCCAGTGTTTGCCGTGCAGACGGTCCGATTCCGGAATATTCCATAACGGAATCAATAGTCCTTTACTTGCAAGAACAACTCTGACCTCCGATGGATCCTCAAGCACTTCATTCATGGTGTAATAAACGCCGCTACCCTTATCCGCAATGTCTTCATCACTGGCATTCGGATACAACGCTTTGGCTGTCTCTTCACTCAATAAAACATTTGTTACCAACCGTTCAACATCCTCCAATTGACTTACATTCATAGATTTCGGTAATTCATAATCCAATAAATTTCTAGTACAATCCAAAGTACCTAAAATGAGGAAGCGTTTAATGCATTCTGAATGCACGAACCAACAGAATCAAACCTGATAAAATGTATTTTAAATGTGGATCCAAATCCAAATCAAGATCAACTGATGCACCATCTTCATTATCATTTTTACTAAATTTACTATCTGGATGTTTTGGGATCTCGTAATGTAAGTCAATTGAATTTAAATCTTTCAATATCGGATTAAAAAGCAAATCAAACACTTGATAAATGTAGAAATCTGGCGCTACAAGACCAAGAGGAAAGTCTTGTTCTAAAGCTAAACGAAAACTGGTCTCTGTTGGCAGTTTTTTAACACTTGGCCAAATAATATCGTACAAATTATGGTCAAGTTTCGTTAAGCGTAATTTAATTTCATCAAAAACATAACGTTTCATGTATTTACTTAATAAACTGCTTGCTGAATTTATTGCTGGCGCTGGTTGTGGATTGGAATTAATTGAAGTTGCCGTCGAAGAGGCAGAAATTACGTTTGAATTTCGACGACCATGCAGCACCTGGTAGCAACGTTCTAATACGTTGATCATATCTTCATCGTCCAAATCTCTACGTGCTGAGCTAGTGTCGTTTGGTACTGTTACAGGAAGAAATATCCCGATATGGATAAGATTTTTTATCCTTTTTTTTATAGGTGAATTGGCATGCAAGGACCCAGCAAATTCTTCAAGGAAGATGAAGAAGTTGCTCGGCTTATTATAAAAAATCATTTACTGTGTATGGTACGCTAATTAATTTGTCACACCACCAAAAAGCCACTATTTCCAATTAATTACAGCTTTATACTTACTTTTGTCGTTTAACATTTCATCGGATGACTCTTCGGCTCCAAACTCTTTTAGGATTGAATTGTGGGAGAATTGATCTTTATGTGCACGGTAATAATCAGCAGAATGACCAAACTAAAGAAAAATAAAAAAAATTTATTGAAGATTCGTTATGTTTTTTCCAGTTACCTTGTCTTGGATTCTGGTGTCTGCTCCTAGATGCACAAGAAGATTGTAATAGTGTCCATTGTCTGCTAAAGTGGCGGCATAATGCAGTGGTGTGCGACCATCCTCGTCTACCATTTGAATTGTTTCGGGGAATCGTCCTGCTAGATAACGAACGATGCTTGTGTTCCCAAATATGACAGCGACATGAAGTGGTGTGGTCCCTTTGGGTGAAACTGGATCTTTGGAGACGGCAAACTTGCGTCTATCTAAAGCAGCTTGCAAGTCTCTTAAGCTGCCCTCACGAGCTGCTGTATGTATTCTATTTATTTTCGACTGAAAAAAATGCCATTAAACTAGTTTTCAAAATTTTTAATTGACTTACCATGTAAATCGGAACATTGTCTAAAAAAGATTGCAATTCCGGGTTGTCACTCTTATGTCCCACCAATTTTTCACCTTGTCCATTCAACACCAACCCTGCCAATTGCTCCATATTGCCTTCTTCCACCAATGCTTTAATTTCCTCGTCGTTTTCATAACTCTCTTTATCTTGTCCTTCGTCATTTAATGTTTCCACTTCATCCTCTCCATTAACAACACCTTCAATCACTTCTTCACTTTCCACAACTGGTGTCTCTTCTGTTGATTCGATTTCTTGCATTTTACTAGCTGGTCGTGACTTCATTTCACTACCTGGTCTCGAAATCGCTTGACTAGCAGGCCTCGATGGTTCCTTGCTTGCTGGTCTGGAAATGGCTTGACTTGCAGGCCTCGATGGTTCCTTGCTTGCTGGTCTTGAAATCGCTTGACTTGCAGGTCGCGACTGTGCCTGACTTGCTGGTCTTGAAGAGCCATTTACTTTGCTACTTGGTCGTGTAAGTGAGTTAATTGTGCTCTCTGGGCGTGATTGGTTCGCGTTTTCTTCTGGTTCTTGATTTTCTTCTTGTGCAGGCTCCTCTTCTGCTTCAGGTTCTGGTTCTACAGGCGCTGGTTCTTCCACTGTTTCTTCCTCATTGTTATTTGAATCACCATTTTCTTCATTCTCTGCTGGTGGTTCAGGCTCTTCCTCTGGTTCCAATGCAGGCGCTTCTTCAGCACTTGGTGTTTGTTCTTCGTTACCATTCTCTGTGGCTTCTTCAGTTGGTTCTTCCCCATCTTCTGTAGTTTTTTCACTAGCATCTTCGTTCTTGTTAACATCCTTCTTCGGTGTCGGATTCAGCATATTCCAGTCAAAACTTGCTATAAACCCTTCTTTTGCTGTACGTGGACATTCTGGTATTACCGATAGTAACTTTCCATCGATCTCATTGTGTCTAGTTTTGTAATACGCCGCCGTTTTTTGTTTCTGGAAAAAATAATATCGATTTTTATTCTAGGAAAAGACACGATAACTCACATTATCCAAAGCGGACTCATCAGCTCCATTTTCAATAAGAAAATTCGTCATTTTCCCATCGTCTTTAAGTAAAGCGGTGAAATGCAGTGGAGTTCGTCCATCGTTATCAGGTGAATTGATGTTCTCCGGGTACTCTTTCAACAAATATTCAACAATCTCCTGTTTTCCCAAACCCGCAGCTTTGTGGAATATTGTTAGTCCATTGGAGTCCTTTCCCGACATAACAATCTTCGGAACAGGAGGACTTACGTGTTTTTCTAAACTTTCCAAGTTCCCATTAATTACGTCTGTATGAATGTCTCGAATTAAACCCTGGAAAGTTGATCCGCAATCGATTAATTTATAAAATATTCAAAGAAGTACATATTCTAGAATCGAAATACGTGGACGGAATAATCCATTCTTCTCCATTTTTTTTACTTACCATTATATGAGGAACTGCTTCCAAAAATTTCTTAATCTTCGTATTGTTACTGTGCTCTACCAACAACTTGGACCCATGCCCTTCCCAAACAACTTGCTGCAAATTCGCCAAATTCCTCTGATGGATCCAAATTCGAATGTTTGACTTTTTGAAATTTAAACCTGAAACGGTCATTTTTACGATGAACAATACTTGGAGTAAATTTTGTTAAGTAGTTCGCGTGGTGCTATCAAGTTGCGCTTACAAGACAATGTTTAAACTGTTTCCCTTTCATTTACTATACAAACATTTTAGTCATGTGATTACCGTCATGTGACTGTTACTTTAATAATTTAGTAATAATATTGATTAGAAAAAGCGGTTTTGTGTCCATTTTCTTCACTCATCATTTTTCCACCTCCATATATAGAAAAAAGAACCGATCGAAGAGTTATACTTCGCAGTCACTTATTGCGCTGTAGACGAGCCCATTAATTTGGTTTTCTCAGGAAAATGGGTCTTTTGTTGAACGACCTTCCCTTATAAAGTATTTAATTAGAAAAACGTCAATTGGAGAAGGCACATTAATGATTAATCTGTCCTAAATGAATAGTCAGATTCACCCACCATGACCCCCTCAATGGACTTTCAATACTATTATTAAGTTTATCAATTTTTCCAAGCGATTTTCTCTCGAATTTATCGATTCATTATTATCGCAATGAGTTACTTGTGTAAATCGATAACATGTAGACACCGGAAATATAAAGAAGAATGCAATATAACATGACTTATTGGAGTGATATGGTGGTTGGGTCTTTTTCCTTCCTGGAACATGCATGCACATTTCGTATGGTGTTCATACAGGAAAGCGGAAGTATTAAACAACCCTTGTAATATATAAAAGCATGTCATTCCAGTCAAATTCTATCATTATACTAATTTAAATAAATGATTGAGGGGCGGCTTGTCCTAACTTACTTTCCCTTAATAGCGCCTTTTTCTTCGATTGATTGGAAAACGATTGAACACTTGGCAATTCCAGTTCGTATACGTATTTTGTGTAATATTTTGCGGTGTGGCCGCGCAAATCGATGGCTGTTGGATCAGCTCCCGCTGTTACCAGCATCTTCTGCACTGCAACTGGATCTTTACACATTGCTGTGTAATGATACGCCGTTCGTCCCTCCTAAATCCCCACATTTACAATCATGTACTTTTCGCAATTCTTTTTTACTTACAGAATCCTTAATTGGCGCTAAAATAGGGAAATTTTGTATAAGCCACCTGTAAATCTTCTTCAAATCATGATAAACTGCTTTATGTAGCAACCCTACACCAGCCTCGTCTTTAGCAGTCACCAATTTCCTCTTCTTATCCGGATCTTCCTCTAATAAAGCTTGTAATTCTTCCAATTTTGCATTGTTGACCGCATCATGAAGGAAATTGATTTTATTCTGTGGTGTGTCATTAAAACAAGATAAAAATCAAATTTTGTTTGTCGTGTTTGAAAATACAATTTGGCTGATTATTGTCACGACAAAAAAATCTACTAACCACAGTAGCAGGGACGGATTTCAGGAATTGTCTAGTTCGATAGTCTGATGAGGTTTCCCCAATTAATTTTTTCCCTTGTCCATCAAGGATCAACTGTTCCATACGTTCAATATCGCCCGATCGGATTATTTGTCTTATGTGTGCGGAACTGAATTGGAGTACTGAAAAAGACATTCGTTTTTGCACTTTTGCCTCATGCTGAGATTATTAATAATTCAGTTCTAATTAGAATTAAAAGAGCTTTTAAAATGTCACTCGCATTAATAATCAATATTATATAAGAATATGAAATCGATTACAATTAGATTGGTTCTCTAATGGAATTTTTAAGAAGCTATTGTGGAAAAAATATTGTTTTCGTAAAAAAAATAAAATGGAATTGTTATGTATACAAAAAACGAATAAATGATTAATGCGTTTATACTATAAACAGTTTTTGATGCAATTAGATTATTTTCCAACCCTTGTCAATTGGTAATAATAACACATAGAATCGATCGTGTATTTAAACAAAAAAGGCCATATAAAGGTCTTTGCACTACAAATTGAATGTACATATAACGAGCAAAAAAAAAACTGAACTCTTCAACTAACCAGTATTAAAGTGCGCCCTTTTAACACGTTTTATTATTAATTCATCTCTCGAATGTGCAAATTTCAAGAGACAAGGGGTGGTTTTTAACAAGTAGTCACGCAAACAAGCAATATATGGTAAATAACATCAATTGTGTATTTTAATTCAAAGAGAATTTGAAAAATGATCCAATAACTAGTCCAGGGGTGACAATAATTGTGTCGGTGTATAATATGCACTAATTATAGATAGGAGTGGTGATAAAATAAAAAATGAACAATAGAAATTTTTATTTTTGGTGTAAATAATGAGATTGCGGTTTATTATTAGCACTTTATTACCTTTTGGGGGTGAGGAATGGACATAGAGTCCATTCGCCGGCTTTTCCGTGGATCTCTTCCTAACTGGCATCTTAAACTGCACTTTGGTACAACTTCACTTAACCACTCATTACCGGATTTTAATGTGGAATGAGACATGAGCCACTGAAAAAAAGCGACTATATGAACATAATGTGGTGGTAATTGAATGACATTTTAAATAATGATCTCTTGGTAATTATATTTGAGTATGACCCGCATGGTGTAGGTATCTAATTTATGCATTTTTATTTCCAAATTATCAATAATACATACGCACTAAATAATTGGCGATATAACGGTCATTACTGCTTGTTGTAATTTTAATGGGTAAAATTGTCCCATTTAATTAAGTGTTTTTCTACATTTTCCTTTTTCTTTTTAATAAATAAGCGCACCTCTTGCCGGTCACAGCACAAATTCACAATCTACTTGGAAATTACAATAACATATTACCGATTCTCGATCAATAGTAATAAATATTCCATTCCACTTCGCGCAAAAACTAAGAAATTATTGCGTCTAAAGAGTAAAGACACTAACTTTGTGGATGTCTACTAATTCACAGGATAAAAGGGTGGATTTGTATGTGCATGTGCGCTAGTTGTGTTGTAGTGTTTGGAGCCCCCCAAGTAAAGCGCAATTTCACATTTAGTACCATCATTTATTTAAAATAATTGAAGGAAAAATGCACGCACGAATGGGTTCAATTATTTAAATGCAAGTTTGTTTACAATTCTAGGGAGGATTGTGTCACATCATGTGTTTAATAGGCGCTAAAACAAACTTAATTCATGGAATAGTTTAAATTTTAGTCACGGATCAATTAATGATTAGTGAAATGAATTTCTAATTGTTTATAGTGCAAATAAATATTTGAATTTAAAAGAGGGAATTTAAAGCGCATGCCCAATTCTTGTCAAAGTTGTATGTTCGCTTATTGCTCTGAACATTAAATTAAATTTGATTTATTGGTAAATTATCGCTTGAAACTAATAAAAAAGAGTCTTATCGTCTTTAGTAATGTTACATACATTATCCTGTAATAATTGTTTTTATCAGAACATAAATTTTATAATTTAATGACGATTTAAGTGCCACCTGCCCGTATAAACAAACAAACTTATTGATTAAACGTGAACTGTGGCAGCCATTATTTTCATCTTCTGTTGTCATTTTTTAAATGCAATAAATTAATAATATTTAATTACTGTAAGTTGAATTAATTACTATAAATTTATCCGCGAAAATATACCTAAAATATTCATCAATAAAGTAAACTTCCATAAGAGATCTTTGCCAATAAAAAAAATTCATAACCGGCGAAAAAACAAACTTCCTCAACTTGTCTATTATTGTTGCCCTTTTCATCTAAATAACAATCTCCTATTGTTACTTTAAGTCTGTAATGAATGCACATCATTTCAATATACTTGTTCTTGTAGAACTCCCAACTGGACGGCTCGCAACGGTAGAAAAACGGTTACACCATGAATAAGGGGAATTAAATACAATAGACCGAAAGAAACTTGTGTGGGGATGCAGAAGGGTCGCTCCAACAACAGATTCTTCACTTACCTTACTTCGTATCAACCAACATCTATTTAATGTCCCATGTACATAAGCCATCATATTAATTAAACCAATTAAATCACATGTGGTGACTGTGTTTGCATTTTGCAGTCGAGTGATTCGCAAACACATCATCCCAATCAACGTTTCACGTCCATTGCACGTTCATATCGGATGGAACCGGCCGGTATGACCTTAATGCATCAATCGCCGCCTATACATAATGTTCATCAACGTCGAAATAAAACAAATCGTCATATGCACAGTATGCCATCAGATCGCTTATCTTTAGGCGAAGAGGCTAAATTGGTAAGTTCTTTAAACGTCTTTAAACAAACCCCAAACTTTTCCTCTGTCTTTTAGGAGATGGCATCTATGCCCAGTAAGACACCAGTTTCTGTCTTACAAGAATTATTAAGTCGTCGAGGAATTACACCGAAATACGAACTTGTTCAAATTGAAGGCGCTATTCACGAACCAATCTTCAGGTATCGAGTGTTTCTCAACTCTGAATTGGTGGCCACCGGTACAGGCAGATCGAAAAAGGACGCTAAACACGCGGCAGCTAAAAATCTTCTCGATTTACTGATTGGAAAACAGAGTCCTGAACAGGCAAATCAGACAAACGGCGCACCATCAACAAACGACATGTAAAAAAAATGTTGAAATTGTCTTCAATTCTTGGAATTGATGTTTTTTTGTAGTACTGCCCAAGTTGTCTCTCCATACGACGATAAAGTAATGGGAAATCCTATCGGATGGCTGCAGGAGATGTGCATGTCACGCCGTTGGCCGCCACCCTCTTACGAAATGGAGAACGAAGAGGGTTTACCGCATGAAAGACAGTTCACAATCGCTTGTCACGTACTAAAATTTCGCGAAGTCGGGACTGGAAAGTCAAAGAAATTGGCCAAACGAATGGCAGCCCATAAAATGTGGCAAGCATTACAAGAAATGCCACAAGATTTCGAAGAGGACGAGGAGGTAATTAAAATGTGACTAACAAATACATATTTACGATTGTATGTTTGTGTGTTTTGTTAGGGACTTTTAACAAATGCTTAATTGAAATGAATAAAAACGTAAAATTAACTTGACAAATTGAACATTTTAGTTTGTCAATTTAATTACAGTGAAAATTTCATTTCACTTATGTATGTTCTTTTGTGTGTTTTTATAGTTAAGTGGGAAAGTGAGCAACTTACAAGGCCGTTATGCAACATTAAAAGATAGTAAAATAACAAAATTGAGTACACAACATTCACATAAAGTGTCACAATTTCATAAGGCCCTTAAGCAATCGACTGGCCCTAAATTGTCCGAATTACAGGTTTTATATTTAAGATGTTTGTGTGTTCTATTGAAATTCTTATTTTCTTTGATTACAGATTGTGCCATTGAATTCGAAGGATTTGAATTTCGTCCAGTTTCTTTATGACATTGCATCAGAGCAGCAATTCGAGGTGACTTATGTGGAAGTGGAGGAGAAATCGTTGAGTGGACGATGTCAGTGTTTGGTGCAGTTGTCTACGTTGCCGGTGGCGGTTTGTTTTGGGACTGGTTTGACGCCGAAAGAGGCGCAAGCGACAGCGGCACATAATGCTCTGGAATATCTGAAGATAATGACGAAGAAATGAAAGTAAATGCAATTGATACACACGGAAATAAAAAAAAATATGGTGGTTTCTCTATATTAATCTCTGCTCTCGTATATAATATTTGTAATTTATTAGACGAGAGTGGAATTATTGTGTGTAGATTGTGGCTTAGTGGATGGAATTTGGGGTTATTTTCTTCATAAAATTCTATTCAATGATGAATAGAGTTTTATGGACAAAATGGACCCCAGAATGCTATTTCCAAATCATGTATTTTAACAAAAAAAAAAACAAAATCAAGTAAAATGAGAGTGAATAGTTTTTACAAGCTATACTTTGCATAGAATTAGTGGTTTTTTTCGGAGTAATTAAAGAATTCTTTTGATATTGTAATAAACAACAATGCGCAAAGTGATTTGTGTAGTTGTTTATTACAATTTATTTAAAATGAAAATGTCTATAGAGATAGCTTTAGCGTATTAACTAGGCACTAGGCTAATTTCTAATTAAATCAATTTACTTAATAAAATGTATTAGTGCCCCGATGTGTACATATATAAAAAAATATTAATTAAATGTGAAAAGGGAGCATTTATTTAATGCAAAGTATAGAGGTTGTACCCATTATGTTATTTTTGTCTAATTAACATATATGTCAATAGAATTTAAGACACACACACATTTCCTATAAATTTTTAAATTATAAACTACGTATTTATTATGTAATAGAATATATGACGAATCAACTGATGAATTAATTTTACTTGTCTTAAGTTGGATTTTATGACCTACTATTATTGATGTGTATGCTAATTAATTAATATATCTTTATGGCTTATTAACGTGTTGAATTCCCACAATTTACCTTCCTATTGTCCATAAACAAATTACACAAAGAAATTGTTGTATTTTTGAATTTGCCGCGTGTTGGTTTCTAAAATAAAAACAAATATGTCGGCTAAATACTACGATTTGATTAGGTTTATTGGAATAATTTATGAATAAGATAAAAACTTCTTAATTAATTCAGATAAGTTACTTAAATTGTTGTATTTTGAATAGTTTTTGTGTACGTTACGGGTGTATTTGTGCCTAAAATAATAATTTAAACCCTTTAAAACTGTCATGGCGAATGTGAAAGAACGTGAAAAGGATTTAGATAGTGGTAGGTTTCATTGGTTTCTGTTGTAATCTTATGCAATTTCGACGATCCATTAATAATACTTTCCATTTTTCTCCATATTTCACATAAAAAATCCAATCCAAACACATTCTTTTCCATTGTGAACTGTTACCTAACCTAAGAAATATAATATGCTTTGATTGTAGTTGTTTATAAACAGTGTTGTAATAAATCCGGATATTTATTTTTAACTTTTCCCATTCATTCGTAGAATTTGGTAGTAGACGCAATATGAAACGTGAAAAACCACAGCAGCAGATCTATGTGCCAGGCAGTGGTCCATTGAGAAAGTCAAATCTTGGTACAGGCGAAGAATCGGACTTAAATCACGATAATCACAGTTACAAGTCGGATAGAAGCCTTGACCAACGATTTGATGACATGTCCTTAAATCGAAACGCTCCAAGACGGCAGAAAAAACCTGAACAACAACTGTATGTGCCTAAACCGCTGGCCCATGCCAGAGAGAATCAATCCCCACGAGATTATGACCAAAATTATTACTCTCAAGTTAACGGTAACGATAACGATCGCTTCAGTATCAAAGGGAAACGTTTTAGTAATCAGAGAAGACGTAATGACAACGACCATCATGATGAGTGGCGTAACAAACCGCAAAACAATCATCAAAGACATGTGCGACAAGGATCCGAACCTAGAGGTAAAGAACATTAACATTTCTGTGCACATTTGACCTTTTTTTACTGTTTTAGGCATGGCAAATGGCTCTTGGCAACGAACCCGAGACACTCGCAGTGTAGAACCGTCCGGTCCGCCACCGCGACAATACAATTCGGAAAAAGTGCAAGCGAAACCGCCTAGCGGTCGTCGCCACAGCACTGTAGGCGTAGAATATAACGATAAGCGTCACAAGCCACCAAATCTACCGCCTCGTCTACGTAAAAAACTCCTAAACGAGAATTACCAACAACCAGCAGAAGAAGTGTGGGATGGAAATAGTTTAATGTTCCAAGGAAGCAATAACCATCTAAAAAATCCCAGTTATCATCAAATGAATTATATGACAGGCCCCCAACCCCATCTGGACAATAATGCAGGGTATTTTACATTGCCGAACCAGCATAGAGGTAGAGGTCGATTACAATCGCACGATTACGAACAAATGGTGCCAGGATTTCGCAGTCCGTGCAATTCTCGCCCAGCTTCACCGCCAGTGCGATACGACAGTCGACCACAGACGCCTAGAAATGACGACGATTACCGCAATTCCAATGAGATGCCTAGAAAAGGATACTTGGAGAGACGGAAGAGTGATAATCGTGAAATGAACGACCGTAGATTTAATAATAATAAAAGACGCGATCCGAGAAGAAGACGGTTTAATAACAGGCGTGATTCGAATGCAAATCAGAACAATAAATTAGAGGATGAGTTTGATAGAAGATCTGATAGGGAGGAGGAGACAACACCCACACCACAACAGATGAATGAGTTTAGTGAAAGTTTAGAAGCACAATTGTCACCCGTTTCGCCGGAGATAACGAATGAAGAGAGATGCGAACCGGTTAATCATATTGGACATATTTACGACAAGTCTCTAGTAAGTCAATTAGGAAAGTTAATATAAACGAGTTTATATTGTCAATTTTTTTCTAGGATTGGAGTGAGGAAGTGGAATTATCGGAAAAGTTAGAGACGGAAGCATTAAGTGATGCATTAACTAGAAGCTCTTCTGTAACTAGTTTAGTTGATATAAGCACAAAATCAATGCCGGCCCCGAATACTGCACCAAAGAAGTCTAGAAGGTAAGTTTGATTTTTTTTATATGTACAAATCGAAATTTAAACAAAATCACGCGCATTTTTACAGAAAAAACAATAGGAAAAATAAACACAGGTAAATCGGTGTGAGTTTTTCTCTTTTTTGTTTCGTGTTTCACGTTTTTTTACTTGCACAATTGCACATTTGTTTTTGTATTCCGAAATAAACGGATTCGTTTGATAATATTGGAACGGATTTTAGGAATGGAAGTCGATCGCGAGAGCACAGCGGCAATCGTCTTAGTCGTCAGAGTAGCATCGATAATAGGGAATTCAAAGTGCCAGAATCGCGGGGCCGTCGTAGACGTCAATCGAGAGACAAACGTGATTCCAGCTATGATCGTTATAATAAATCACGTAATTCCAGTAGAGAGTGTAGTTTCGATCGGAATCGAAGGAATTCAACAAGTGAACAACCGGAGAATTGGCGAGATGAGATACGACGGAGTCGACAGAATTCTGAACGGGATTCCGTTATGTCAAGAAGTAGACACAATTCAGAGATGGAAGAGATGAAATTAACGGATGGAAAGAAGGCGGGAATAATTGTATTGCCAACGGCGAAAGTGGAATCAGCCACATCGCCACCGATTTTGACGAATTTCCCAATAAAAAGGGAAGAGAAGCAACGATCACCGTCGCAACAGAAGAGTTTATTTGATCCGAATAATCCGTCGAAACCGATTATTGTAAAGGCGCAGAGTAGTAGAGTGAATGTGGGTGGATTTGGGGATAGTTGTGAGACGATTCAAGCACCACAAATGCATAATGATCCAATGGGGAATGCGTATCCGTATTGGTATGATGAGAATACGGACCATTTCAAGATTTGTAATTATCCGCAACTGTTGAGGGATATTCGAACGGCCGATTTAAAGTTACAACAAATTATTAATAATGGACAATTGTTGATACAACATCAAACTGTGGAACATTTAAGGGACTTTTTGAAGCAAGCGTTAGAATATTTGTTATGTAAATCATTGCGATTTTGTGAAAGGGAGAATGTTGAACAGCATTTTTGGAATATTTTGTATCACAATATGATTGAATTGACTCGAAAAAGTATCACTTCCGATCCGGACAATAAAGAAATGTATAAGAAATATGTGTTGTATTTAGTTGATGATGGTACAAAGTATTTTGAGAGTTTATTAGGACGTTTAGAGGATACATATGAGTTTAAGATCAATGATTTTGTTGGGAATTTGTTGCCGGTGAATAAAGGTGGACCACTTGTGAAATTGGCGCTGATTTCGGTGCAGAAATTGTTTTTGTTTTTGGGCGATTTGGTTAGATATCGTGAAGAGGTGAATGAGAGTACGAATTATGGGAAATGTCGACAGTGAGTTGGAAATTTGTGATTTTGTGTTGTATTTTTTAATTGATTTGGGGATTTGTTTAGGTGGTATATTAAATCGCAGGAAATCAATCCGAAAAATGGCAAACCGTATAATCAATTGGCATTATTGGCTGTGAAGGCAGTGAGTAGCGATTGGTGATTTGTTGTGAATTGTTTGTGATTTAAGTTTTGGTGTTTCAGAGGAGGAGATTAGATGCCGTATATTATTATATGCGAAGTTTAATGTCCTCAAATCCATTCTTATCGGCAAAGGAGAACCTGAATGCTTTATTCGATGAAAATAGAAAGAAGGTATGCTCGATAATTTTCTCTCTAAATATGGAAAAAATGCGAAGAGTATCTTTTGTGTATTTTTTTTTTTCAAAACATTGTGTATACGCGATTCATTCCTAAAACAGAATCGATTTAGTACCCATGAATGACGTATAATTACATAACAATTCATTTTATTGTACATACAAATGTGCAATGATCATTTATTATGATTTTTTATCACTTTCGTTTGGATTTTGTAACTGTGCATTGATTTATAAGAAATTGACAGTAATTTAAAAATGCACATCACCATATACCACTTTGTAATTCTTTATTAATGGATGGTAAAACCATCCTTTAAACATTTTGATTTATTGCTTATGGTTCTATTAAAAATTTTTCAACAACATGTAACGCAAAGTACTATAAATATTTTCACTTTTTTTCCTTTTATGCTGCCAGTACCTACACCAAATATGTGTACGTATAAAACATAATAATGAAATTTTAGTAAGACACCATTAGATTGCTGTTGTTAGGGTCATTATACAGTTAACACAGGTTACAATATTATAATATAATTGTCTCGAATGTAACATATAGATATGTACGTGAATGTGCGCTAGATTTCCGAAGAGCTTTTCACTATACATTTTTTTTAGTGTAATTTATTTAAAATTAGCTATTTTTATGTAGTCTCTAGAAAATCGATTATTGATTTTGCATGAATGTTGCATGTTTGTAGCAAAATTCCTCTATACTATCCATTTTCTGAACGAATTAATTTTGTTATTAGTTCGAGCAAGGTGAAAAGAAACGTCGTGAAGAGCGTTTAGAACGTGCACGTAAACAGATGAAACAAAAAGAGTCTGAAAACAATGTAAATGGACCAAATTCATTGCGAAAAGAGACATGGATTCATCCAGAGGGTGGAAGACGTGTACATCGAACAACGCAATCGGTTCAAGATCAAAAAGATTCCGAAGAGGAAGATTTAGCTGCCTTGAGTAGTGTTGAGGTCAGTATTGCCAAAAAAAAACAATTATTATTCATTTCCTAATTGTACATAGTAATTGACGGCCTTGTAAATACCGCAAATTATGAGTTTATTGTTAATTTGGCGATTTCATTTATTGTTTCAGGTTAATAAACGTTTTGTTATCAGTTACCTTCATGTACACGGAAAACTGAGCATGAGAATCGGGTAAGTGACTTAAGAAATCGCTGTTGAAACTTGATTTATGCTCGTTTTTGGACTTTATTGTCCATTAAAATCCGAAATTGGAGTACTATTGCATAACAAACGAAAAACTAATCAGTTTTTTTTACGATTATACAACAAATATATTAATGACTCTCGTCTTTATTATTCAAAATAGATTTTTTGATTTAAAAAAAAGTGAGTTCTTTTTAAACCGCAAACGGAATTTCATCTCTCAACAACCACACCCATAAAATGCATCTCACTAGGAAATAAAATAGACAAACATAATGTATAAGAGACAAAAGTAAGAAAATTTCTTGCATAGAACATCAGCCAGTAGCATCAATGTTGCAATTTGATGGTGTGTGTTTGTTGGACTTGTTGGCGACCAACACAACTGATGATATTGAATGGATTGTATGTGTTTCTACAGTTATTTTAACCGGCCAATAATATAATAATACGTACATACTAAATGCATCTACACATATGTGTGTTTATTGCCTTAAAGCAATACAAAAGAAGGATATGGTCGGCTAGTAAATTGAAAGAGGTCACTGATTTCCCAGATTAACTTTTGAGTATTAATATATTTTCAGTGAAAAGTTCTTTTGGAATTTTTCTACAACTTATGTATAATAAATCATGTTAATGTGCGACATTAAGAATTTTTATAAACGAAATTTGTATCAGTTTTTTTAAATGGTGATAAGATAAAAAAACGACATAGACATAAGTAGTAAATGAATCTGGTTTTGTTGGTATACCGTTAAATGTTAACATTTTTTCACCTCGTTTTTGAGTTAGTTGAAATTAAATAGTTGTAAAATCAGAGATATGGATAATTAGAAACTTTAATTAAAATTACTTGATTGCGAATTTTCACCTTTGACTCTTTGGGTAAAAGTGGAATAAAAGGAAATGACATAAATAATAATAATGTTGGAATGCTTTTTGGGTTATTAATCTTATCTTAATAGATTTTATCTCGATTTTATTATGAATGTTGGTTTTGAAAAAAAATATTGTTCTGAATTTATCAATGTTGCATTTCTTAAGATATCGAAGTAAGAGTTGTGGAAAAAATGTCTGGAATGGAATAACAATGGCATAATGATTCTCTTGTACAATGAAAGAGATTGTTGGGCTTTTATTGTGTATGTATAATGTAATTCTTCTACTTACCAGGTACGGTGAAGAAATGATTCAGTCACTCATTCACTCTTTAAGAATCCCAATAAAATTTATAAGCAGGTGCATCGCAATACCAAAAGAAAGCAAAAGTTTAAATAAACGCCATTGTATAAATGGTAATATATATAGAAATCGTTTTGTACTGTTTAAAAATCCTCCTAATTGTTAATAATAGGTTATTGGGTGAAATGAATGGATGCTGTGGATGGACCGTTTTTTTTTATCTAAGAAAAATGATTGATAGACAAGTCTATTGTACTGTTTTTCTTCTAATATGTAATTGGTAATAGATATTATCTTGTCAAGTATTCGGTTTACAACTTGATAAGGATCCGAAATTAATTAGAAATCAATTTCGATTTTGGGAGGGAAAGAAATATGAATAAATAAGCTTGTTGTCTGTAGTACGATCAGATGATTTTAAAAGTGAAATGAAGCTATTTTTAGTACCGTATTATTATGTTTTTTTTTTAAGTATTATAGTCTAAGACACTTCGTCAGCCTTCGATAACCATTTAAAGTTTTACTAAAAATAGTTAATTTATGTAAATGAAATGTGCGAAGTGCGCCTATAGCGGATTTTATAATTCTAAATATTAGTATTAGATAATCAATTTTTATGAATAGCTAATTAAACATTTTGTTGTTATAATAAAACGTAATAAATATTAAGGAATTAAATATTTTTTCATAGAATTGTTTAATTTAGCAAAAGCAACAGTAAATTTTAATTAATAAATTCAACTTGTGGAATAAAATTAATGTGATTGGTGGTTCCTTTGATGCGTAAACAAGATGCCAAGATTGTAAATTAATATGTAGAATGTTGTTACAGTTCATTTACCTAATACTGAAAAATTATATTGATATTAAATTGTGGATGTAGTTTATGATTGAGGAAGATAAAGTAAACTACTTCTGCGCCCGTTTTTCTCACATAAAGTAAAACTTCTCTCTGCTGTCACGTAATAGAGAAGCGTTCGAAATAATTAATATTTACTTTGATATTCAGTTTTTCTTGAAAGTGTTTTACATTGAAAAACTTGCGTCTACGTAAAAATTGCGCCGTGTTAGCGTTTTCTATTAACAATTAATTCCGGTTTACGCATTTTTCCATTGTTTGTTACGGTTGCCAATCAAAAATTTTACATGCGTTTAGAAAAAGTGACATATTTAATATAGATTGTAGATTTGTTAGAAATTCTTCTAGTTTTAATAGACAAAAATGAAATTTTTCCAAAACCGCTATTTCAGATTATTTGTACAGTTAGTGCATTTTTATTAAAAGGATATAAAATCGTCTTGTTTTTTACTACTGAAATTTCGATTTCAAGGAGATAATTTGTATTGAATAAAAAAATTAAAATAATATTCCTGAGAGTGGCAACAAGAAATGAAAGACATTTCCATAAACCTGTTGTTAACAGGTGTCATGTGGATGAAATAAATCATTTTTACAATAATATTGTGCATATGTTTATAGTTAATTTAATAGTACTTGTTTTCTGGGTCAATGTATGTATGTAATGTATCGGGACCTTTACCTCTCATGAAATGATATTAGTTTTCTTAAAGAGGATAAGAACAAGTCACATCAAGTACTTACATATAAGGAAATCATTAAGAAATGTTATTAGATAGATGTGTGTGTTTGTGTTTGCATTTGTGCTTTATTATAATAAGTAAGCAATATAATTAGCTGGCATATGAGTGCATTACATTCCGTAAGGTCAGGGCTTGTAGGAATTTTGTATATCAAAAAAGCGCTTCAATGTGAAACTGAAGTGAACCATAGAGAGATGAGCACTCAATTGATTGATTAGATAAAATTGTTGGTTGGTTGGGTGCTTGAATTAAGGACAAACGTGTTTTCAATAGCCGCTAGTTGTGTTTTTGTTGAGGAAATCATTTCGCAACTGATTAATTTGTTATATACATTCTTATGGTTTTTTTTTGTATGTTTATTTATTTGCAGAATGGAGAGCTTTCAAGAGGCCGCTTTACAAATGTTGAAAGAATTTCGAGCCCTTTTACAACATTCTCCAGTTCCAATACCGTGCAATAGATTTTTACAATTGTTGGCACTAAATATGTTCGCTATTGAGAATACACAGTTCAAAGGTAAGTTAAAGATTTTTTTTTTTGATTTACACAATTATTTATACTGGGTGTTTATTTGTTGTTTTCGTATAGTCACGTAAAGACGAAACAATTTTCTTATTAGATGACTTGTTGTTTGTTTCCTGTTGAAACCGAAAAAAATCGGAGACAGAAATTAGATGATGGTTGTAAAGATTTTTTATGGGTTTCCTCTTTTCTTAATACAACACACATACAGAATTTATGATTACTTATTTTTCAGGTGTAATGCCCTTAAATAAACCTGAATGGCGGATTTAATTGTAAAACTTGCTATCATAATTAAAATTGCACCTTACACTTTTTTCATTTTCTCGAAAAGTTAATTTGGCTACACATGCTTGTTGTAATTTATTTAAATTTATGCATTGGTTTAATGTTTCCGCTAAATAGTACATTTTTATATCGTCAATTATTTCTCTGAAATAACTCTTTTTTCATGGATTATTTATAGCTTTTTTTCAGTAGGTTCGACGTGTGTGTGTGTCTATACAATTTTCTTTTCATGAATAATCATTGGTCTTTCATTGTGTATAAATATGGAATTAACTTGCCTTCAAAATGTAAAATGTATAGTCATAAAAATTGATCGCCTTTTTTTCTATTTCCTTAAACATCCAGTTAGTGAAACTGCATGTATATTTTAATGGGACGTAAACCGAGTGGCCGCCCAATTTTCTAAATAAATGATGGAGTAAAAAGAAAAAGAACAAAAAAATACAAAACAGAAAAACAGTGTGTTAGAGATGCATTTGGGTGAAAAAAAATCTTCTGTTCAAATAGATGCGTTGGAATTTTAATATGCTGTTTGCGTTTTCGTGTTATGTATTTTTAATAGCACTTAAAAAAATAGTTATGAAAATTAAACAATATATAACTTGTTTAATTATCAATAATTGAATATGTGTAAAGACTTTTTTACTATTGTAAAGTGTCCTCTCTGGTATGTCTTTGGTGTGTGTGTTTTTTACTTACTGAAATAGAATTATGCAACAAACGATTGGGATGGGCAAAGAATAATACACCCTAGGGCCATCCATAACGGCACAAATATATTTCTAATGTAGCAAATGTACTGACACTATTTAATATTTATGTAAATAGTAATTACATATTTTAAGAGAAGTCTTAGTAAAGAAAGGTGTAAGAAGTGCGCGAAATGGCACGGAAATTGGCTAGTTTTTGTACATGATACTGGTGACTTATTTTTTTTTTCATCCATCCAACATTTAAAAGCCTTTTAAACATTTATAATAGTCATGATTGTAAACGTTTATAACTGTATGTATTTAGATAGAAATTTTATATATTAAGTAACACCGAAATGATAAGTTTAAATATAATAAGTATAATTATACTTTTCCTGCTGTTATTACAAATATAATCCGGTTCTTACAGTTATAATAAAGAGACTATGTAGGTATTTTGGTCAATTTCGTATATAATGTGATAAGGAAAGTGCTATTGTATTAATTGTAGGATTGATCGTCTGCCCAATTACACATTGGATCGTGTGTGGATGTGTAAAAGCTTCCGGGTAATATAATCAAAACCGCTAAATCTACAACACACACACAGGTAGAGAGTGAAGAACTGTGGAGAGTAGAGGAAAAACCGTTACCTTTACCAGCTCCCATTTTAATATTGCATACATCTACATAAGTTGGCATTCTTGGGTGCAAGTTTTCCCTTGCAATAGACGAATACTCGTAATAATATGTGTTTTATGCAATTGAATTCTAACTTGGATGAGTGAAGAGATGTGATTTGTCAAAGAAATTGAAAAAAATAAAAAATAAATGAGAACCAATCTAACGGAAGGAATAAATATTTCGGCTTTTATAAAACGCATTCAAGAAGTTAGTCTGTTGATTTGCTTTTAAATTGCGTTTAATATAATTAGAATTAATGAAATCGATTCTATAAACTGATTATAATAATTTATAACTGTTGGAAAAAAAGGCGAATTAAAGTTAAGAGTTTCAGGATGTTTTAAACGCAAGAAACAGTAGAATAATAGAGATGTTGTTTTTCTTAAAAAGGGCAATAAAATGGCTTTTCTCTGATAGCCTTTTTCTACTCAATAGATTTCCGTGTTTTGTTACAATGGGAATTGAATATATAGACATCAAAAACAATGAGACCACATTTAATTTGAAAATATTTTGTGAAATATGATTATAGTTTATTTTCTCATGTTGAAAAAAAAGAGGTGCTATTGGAAGACTAATGGTGCTATTGTGTAGGTAGGCTGACCAAAAAATCATTTTCTGTACACGCTCATTTCACGATATTAATCTTTAAAGAAGAAAATTTAAATGTATTATTATTAAACCTGAAGGCATGCAATAGTGCAGCACTCTTGGTCTCTTCTCGTCTCTTTGGATGTGTTTGTGCGAAGGGGACATTGAACGGCCATATAATAATATAATTTCTTTTTGGTAAATTTATTTTGTGAAGCATACACAGCGCGGTCTTTTGGGATAATTATATAGAGAGGTGTACGTTTTTTTGGGAGGCAACAATTGCAATCGTTAGAGAAAATTTTCTATTAAAATCGATACCTGGTACTCGAAAATATTGGCGTATATCATAATAAATGTGTATTACCTTTTGGCTAAATTACAAAGAGCGCTTTTATTATTATATAAATGATTTACAATGCATTCTGTTAGGGCAGGTTGAATGTATGTGTGTGAGAGGAAAATTTACTCTCTCTAATAAGTTCGCTCTGTATGTGTTTTGATTCATGTTGTGTGAGACGAATGAAAGATAACAACAATAACGGCTTTTTAAATGAAATTGTTTTAAATTGCTTTTATGTGTAATGGTATATCTTGCTGTGTTTATTGATTTCATTAACAGCGAACAATAATCAATACGCAGAGTGAGAAAGAGATGAGCGCATTGATTTTCTAATTCCTATACATGAGCATTTCATAATAAAATTTTAATTGCAATTACCAATAATAAAATTAAATTGATAGACTCATAAATAATTTAAAACTCTTATAGAATTACAGAAATTCCTTAATAATCCTGTCACATGAAATGATTTTTTTTCTTCAAATTAGTTTGTAATTAAGATTTATTTGGTTCGCATTTTTATAGTTTACCGCATACACATTTACAACGTTTACAGTTAATTTTAGAGCGGATCTGTTTGGAAAAATTAAGAGCTTTTTGATGATTAGTTCGAAATAGTTTGATGACCGGTGAGGAACGTAATTTTAATGTTCATACATATACACAGTTGGGATTTTCGGTGCATTGAAGACAGTTTTTCTAAGTGAGCAAAAGGAGATAATGAGAGCAAAGTGAAGAAACGGCCTCGTAAAAGCTTAGCAAGATCGGCCAACGATCGGCCTTGGAACAGCCTTGTAAGGGTCAAACATAGAGACATGGGGGGCTATAATATACCATCTGACTGTTGGTTAGATCGTCTCTTTTCTCCTATTAGGAGATCCTGCAAAAAGTGACGGTGTGAATACACTTTTAAATTGTGTTTTTGGAATTGGCTTGTTGTGGATGATGATGGCAGAGTAGAGAGTGGATTGTGTGATGAGAAGAAGTAAAACATTCTGTCACGTTTCCAAATTTTTATAAATCACCTTGACTTGCAATTTTTCCCCCCGTTTTAGATCGTAAATATATCTTCGTATAATAAAAGCATAAAATTTAATTTTTCACATTCTCTCAACTTAATAATAATAATAATGTTTTATACATGACAATATTATAGTTGTTTGGGTTTCTTTATGTGAAAATGAGTCCTTTAATTACAGGGTTTATTCATAGAGTAATTTTTTTCCAAATTACCCAGCCACGATCATAATTCCAAAGTGGTTTTACTAGTATTTCGCACATGCAAAAACATTTTTACGAGCTAAAAAGAGTTCCTCCTTTTGTTTCCATTTACGATGAAAATGTATATATACATGTATATGAGTGTGTGTGTGTAAGTTGTGGTTGGAAAAAACTTTACAACTCCTACATTTTTCATGATAAAATTAATACCAGTTTCTCTAACATATCCTAGTGGCTGCTGCTGTTGCCTGTTCTTGTTGTTATTTTCTTTTAGATTTATTATACGAAGCAAGTGCATATACATACACACACACAGTTTTACCAACATATATGATGATGATAATGATGATGATGGAGGTGTTCCGCAATTCTATTTACAGCCCAACTACCAGCACTAGCTAAACATGTGCAAGTTTTTGTTGTTGCGATAGTATAATTTTAGATCTTGCACATATACATTTTCAACTATATATACATACACAAGTTTAGTGAAGAACGTCGACCGGTTTTATGCAAATGTTTGAACAAGTATTTCATTTGCAAGTGGAAGAAAGGGTCACGCAACTATTATAATGTGCTAAAAATGCAGAAAAGATGATGCACCTCTTAAGAAGGAATTACCAAATGAGTCAGAAGAAGAATTCGTAGAAAAATGGGGGTGATTCAGCGATGGAAAACGCGAAAATTGCCCTAACAGAAGAAGAACAAAAAAAAAATAAGAAATGTTAATATCTAATTGCCTGTTTGTCTTTCACTTGAATGATAAATTACGAATTTCTACAAGTGTATAAATACTTTGAATACTTCCTGTCAAAATGAAAATCTCTAACAATTACCATCCGTCTGTTATGTACACAATTAATTATAGTAAAGAATTTTAGTTGATTCTACGTTAACTACTCGGGTTACTCGCTTATCTGGCTATTGGGATCTCCGGAACATTACACAACACACGTACCTGCACCGAGGTGCTTAAATCTAATCCTATATAATTCTAAACTGTCTATACAACAATTATATTAAGAGTTGTTGTTATTTATTTTTCTATGTATGTTTTTTTTCCTTTGACTTGAAGCTTTGGTGTCCGTAGGAGAGGAGCGCATTTTGAACGTTGCGGTGTGTAGGATAATTGGCGCGGTGTCCCGCGGGACGTGACGCGTCTATTCGCGTTCAACTTTTTCCAACGTATATTCACCTCAATTGAATAACCTTGCCAAGGTTATGTACATGCACATTTATTTAAGCATCGTCAAATACGTTCCTCCATCTCCTAACAAAACTCATTTCGACAATAAACAAGAAAAGAGGCAAGAGGAGAGAAGGTAGAGAAAAAAAGAGGCGAACGCTCGTGTTTAACACGAAACTAACTGTAGATATGCTGGCTGGAAAATAGACGCCGAATTTATTGTAAATATTATTAAAATGCGATAAATTTCAATGATTTAGTGAAGCGGAAACGGAGGTGTATGTTTAAATCAATTTAATGGCAGCATAAATGTGGGTGTGGGTGGGCTTTAATTAAAGAATTGGTTTTTAGATTCCGGTGTGTTTTGTATATTTGTTTACAAAATTTTATTTGGATGAAAACAATCCCATTAAGGTCATCAAATTGCTGAAACTGAACTGGAAGTAATACTAATGTGTAAGATAACGGCATTAGGATGCCAAACGAGACAAAAATAGATCGTAAATGTAGTACTGATATAATTTTCGACATATACAAATGAACTGGACTCATCAAAGGCCGAAATCATTTAAGAAAAAAGTTGTTTATTATTAGAGACGTGACCATTAATAATATTTCTTGTTATTAAAGGTAAAAAATGAACAACATTTCATGTTAATAAAATTTTCTTTTAGAAGAGATTTAACAGCTCGTTTCTTGTCAATTTTGATATAAACTTTTTTTGCTGGCTCTAGCTGAAATAAATTGAAATACCATTTTTGGCAATCACTATAAATTTGGGGCTCTTTGGAGATATATATGTAATAGGTATATAAAAAAGTGCTGAGATGTGTATGCATGTAAAATAGTCTTTATAATACATTTTGATGTCCAATTAAAATTTTAACGAAAAATATTAACGGTACATTGAACTAATCAACGAAAATTTTAACAAGCGAACGATATTTTGTTGACTTAATAAAAGCACTTCCGATGTGGAAGATTTTCACATATGATAAAAGTGAATTAATAGGTTCATGTTGCGAATATTATATATCTAAGATAAAAAAAAATCATAATCTACTGCAAATGACGAATGATAAATTGTGGGTTTTATTAGATTTTTCCGTTTGGGAAAAATAATTTGCTACTATAAATAGAAAAGCTCTATTTTTTTCTAATAGGTGAGAGCCGTTAAAGCCATTAACTTAACTGATTGTATTTTAATCTTCTTAAATTAGTTTCACATTAAATGCGTTATAATAATTTTTTTTCATGAAATTTCTCTTTTCATGAAAGTAACTGTGTTCCAAGCCTGCCTTTCAGGAAAGTTGCGTTTTTCCGGTTTTAAAATAATCACTTGTCAGAGCTGAGGTTACTACTTAACTTATGCGTACACATATTCCAGAAAATTACTTGGCATTGTTTTTAATTATTTTCCGTGTAATTTGTCTAAAAGATATAACTTTATAAATGCAATGTATTCGTGAATAAATGGAATTTTTTAATTCCATCTTATCAAATAAAGAAAAAAGTTCATATGATTGCTTGGGAATTATAATAATTATATATAGAAAAAAAAACATTGTAAATAAATTATATATGTGGTCGGTTGGGCGATTTAATAATCTTGGGATTAGGGAAATGGTTTTCAGAGTGTATGTTTGTGCTGCAATTATCAGGATTTTCCTCTCAATTAGTTGTTTAGTAGTGCAGCATCTACAAATCGCATTCGATTTCGATTTTATAAAACATAAATGAAGAGAGTAAAATTCAAAAAAACGCAACTTTGTAGACAGAGTTGAATTGCAAAAAGAATCAAGATTTCGTATAAAATTTGTTTGCAAGACGGATCCTTCGATCGTGCTTGAACATCCTTTTTTCGTTCAATGTATGCATGTGGAACGTGCACCCGTGCGTGTACAGGTCACTGCATGGCAAATTGCCTGGTTGTTTAATGAGGCCCATGGTAGTATTATGGTGAACGGATGGACAGGTTGACCGGCGCCAATGCAACCTAGGAATGTTCGGATAATTACATTGCAATGGACGCACCACATAATACTGTGTCTTTTTTCCAACTGGTATATATCTACTTAAAGAAGAGAGGAGAGCAGAGAAGATCGCGCGCGGTTTTGTTGTCCTTTTGTGAAATTGGCCATCGTAGATGAACAAAAAAGTACACCACTATATATACACTGATTAGTAGCAGTAAAAGATTTATTAAGTTTTCTCAGATGCCAAAAAGAAATTGACAGGATTCTTCAACATGTTATAAGTCCGCAATTTAATAATGTCTATGTAACTTTTTTTGAAGAGAGACTCTCGTTTCGTCTTGTTTCTTAAACCGAAACAAAGTACTAAATAGAACATCTGATGATATAAAGGTATTACATGTGTTGTAAGAAAATTACATTTAAAATGATTTTGTAACCGCAGACCACGTTCCTAATTTTATTCGGTCCGTACACCAACCAAGTATATAATGCTTATATGAAGAACATTTATAAACATTATTGCATTTTAATATGTAAAAAGGAGCTTGAATGTAAACATGGTGAAAAAAAGAAAGAGAAAAGAACACTCCTAAAATGCATATCATGTTAAGCACGTGTACAATATATAAAATAAAAATTCTCCATAATTGGCGATAAGAAAATTGTTATTGTCATAATCAACAAGTTGTATTACATTACGTGAATTGTGATGGTAATTTTGTTGTTGTTGTAGATCCACAATTACAATCGCAGCCTGGCTACAGATCTGAGTATCAAGAGCGCGCCCTTATTGTCTCCCTGCAAATGTTCAATTTGATCCTGGAACGTTGCGTCTCCATTTTACAGGACCATTTGGCCACAACTAGTCAAACAGACATCAATTCACTGCCACCAGATGCGAATGTTTTGTTGCCGGCTATAAAAATTTGGTGTGATTGGATGATGTGTCATATTGATATTTGGAATCCACCACCGTCGACGAATGATTACAAAGTTGGGTAAGGATTTAAAAATACTCTTGTAACAAAAAGGAGTTTGTCTTGTCGATTGCATTTTTTTTTCTTTATTAATGAAATAAATGAGTGCATATGAGGATCGTGAGATCGTCTTGTCGACCGCCACCCAACTGGACCATTAATCATTTTCAGTTTTGTCGATTAGGCGTTCCTCTTTTCTCTTTACATTCATTTACACTCATTAAATGGTGTTATTAATTGTCCACGTGTGTTGTTATAGGACTAGTGGCGATGCATGGAGTCGATTAGCTGTGCTTATGAATTTATTGGAGCAGATTTTCAACAGTGCACCGAAAGTTTTCGTTAATCAACAACAAGAGGGTAAGTAAACTTGCTTGAAATGTTTGAAAAGGATATCGTATTAGTTTGATAGTTGTCAAGTAGCACTATTCTCTATTCATTGAGCGTCTTTCAAGCATATTATCGGATGAAAAGCATTTAAAATGTTAAGTACTATATTGAACAACTACTGTTCTTAGATGATTTTTCAACTGAACTCTCATCTGCTTGTTATGAAATAAAAGGTGGCACACAACATGAGTTTTAAAGTAGCATTATATACAGTTATTTAATTTATCCCTGATACTACTAAACGAGAGAAAATTGTTTTTATAATAGAACAAGACGAGAAAGATGAAATAATCAACAGATTATATATTTATCGTTAAGGTTGATATAAAAAATAATTATTGTATATAACCTACATAGACAACATCATCTTAAGGTCAATGTTATAGGTGCAATTTTCTTTTGTGAAATGATTTATTACATCAGTGTTCGATGTAACAATATAAAGAGAAGAAAGAAAGAAGAAAAAAGTCCAATTACAACTTTTACATAATTCGGTGATAGATGTATTAAATGTATATATTTTCCAAGTTCATCAATCAATTTCGTTTGTCGTAAATGAAATTCATGATAGAAGAAATGCAGTGAAGAGAGAAATGCTTGGAAAAGTTTTCTTCTTAAATAATTCATATAGGCAAGATCTATTAGTTGTCAGACATTGGAGCAATCATCGTGTTAATTTAAAATTACAACATAATTTGTAAAGCATGTGCTACTAAAGTGTAAGGACTATTATTAAGTTAATTAATGCGTCAACCTTCGACAATGATGTGTGTTGTACGACTTAAATTACGGATAAAATTTGTAATCAAGTCAAGGGTTATTAAGGAAATTACTTTTTCAGACATATAATTTACATAATATACATTTTTTTCGAAAAAAAAATTATAATAAATTTATGAAAATCAATTTAAAGTGGAGGTGATTTTGTATTTCCTTTTACGAATACACTTTTTCCCTTTTAAAGTAAATATAAATTCTGCTAGAATACTATACAGAGACGAGAGTTGTGTAGATTACATTCGGTGAAAAATAAAAATAGAGAAAAAACTGAAATTATACGTTTACAAAAGTTCGTCAACGTAAAACATTAATTACATTTCGTACATGCAATCAAAAATGCAATTTAGATGCGATGATGGAGACCAAATCAATGTGTACGTTCTACCCACAACAACAATCATATTTTACTTTTTTTCCATACTCGATTTTTTATCTCCCGTAATTTCGTTTCTGGAAAAAGTGGTATAGACGGGCTCAGTTTGTTTTTTTCAAAAATAAACAATAATAGCGTGTTTTGGGCAAATTTTTATCGAAAAGTTCATCAACCGTTTTATGTGGAAAACAATGAAAATAAACATTGTATCTTCTTGTTGGATGGATGCATATAGTCTCCGTCGATATGTGCCCAATTTTCTCTTGGGCCGTGCGTGACCACTCTTACATTGTTGTTAATAAAGATGAGAATGACCCCAAGAGGCAAATATATTGCGCTAAAGAATTTTTTGATATAGAGAGGTGTGAGGCAGTCAGTCCAAAACACATCCATCAATCTTGAAAAATGAAAAACACATCAATACAATGTGTATGCGTTTAAAAAAAAACCTTTCTTCATTATGTAACAATTTGGCAGGTTACGAGGTGGTTCTTCTGCCAGAAGATGGGGTTTTGAATGGTTTTACGCCCCTGATGAATCCAATCGAAGAGCAAGATTACGCACCGGTGAACTTTGACAATGAATTGGCACAATTCACGTTACGATTAAAGAAATTACTATTTTTCGGTACAACGTTCCTATGTGGCTTAGAGCCGCCTGTATTGAAATTGGAAATTGAGGATAATTTTCGAACGTATGTGTCTGTTGTATGTACATCGAATAGTCGAGACTCGCCACCGTCACCGGAGGAATTGGTTAGTTTTAACAAAAATTTTACATTGTATAAAGATTTAGTTTTGGTTTCTATTTTTACAGACTTGTAATAATGACGTTTTATTGGAAAGTGTTAGTGGAGACGAGGAAGACTCTACAGTACCATCGAATCATAATAATATAAATATGGATACATCATCAGAAATCCGTGATTTGTGGAATAGGAAGATGGAGTTGGAAAGAAGACATCGTTATCAGGAAATGCATTTACAGCAAGTAAAGGTGAGTTTTATATAAATTCGTTTTTCTCAGCACAATTTTATTGGCCATTGTTTGCATGTCAAGAGATTTATATGAATTTGTTTTGTTACTTTTTCTGAACAACAATGTACACTTCTCTTTTTCCCATATTAAATTCCATTTGGGAATAGATCAATTATGGATTTATTTGCAATTAAATAGAGGTGTGCAAATTTAGGTTTGTATAAATTTTGCCTTGAGGTGCGAATAATTGTGTTTGGCGCACGGAAAAAAAACCAACTCCGCCAAGTACTCTTGGCCAAAACAATATGAAATAATTATAATGGTACTGTTTTCGTTTCATATGTAATTAACCTGTACAATTTAAAATTCTTTATAATGCCTAGGGAAGTTTGTAACGGTCCCATGTACCAATTGTGTGAGTGTACATTTTTTCCACTGATTTCCAACATGTTTTTTTTCTATGTCTGTGTTCGTTTTTTGCACACCATTTGCCCCTGCAATTGTTCCTCTAATTATAATTAGTCGATTTGTGAGAGAGAAAGATGGTAAAAAAAACGTCGCCTTTAATAATGGTAAAAATATTATATACGGTTTAATACAATCTAACTGTATAACCCTAGAAGAGAGGATGGAATTACATAATGAACTCTTATCCTAATTCTGTTTTTCTTGATCAAAACTGCTAACTAACACAGCATGTCAAATCGAACGTTGTGCCTAACCCAATTCCCATCCAATGTATTATTATATTGTAATAGGTGTAAGGTGTTTAAAAGATGGTTAAAATGCTGGCCCTCGATGTATAATTGTAATAAAATATTAACGAAAAAAAAAGGAAGGAGGAGAGTTACAGGAGAATGAAAAGAAAAAATAAATGTTTGAACGGGGCCTTATGAATGTCGTGAGAAATATTGTTCCCCATTTAAAAACATATAGAAACAAACACCAATTTGCAATACAATTACATGCGCGATTCCATAATCATACACTACCAAATTGAATAAAACGAATTAACTGTATGCTGTTATTGTTCACTGGCTATATTCAGTTAAAAGATTTTTTTTTCTTTGAAGATAATTAAACTTGTATTGTATATAAAATGGTTATATAGTAACGTAAAGTTGATAACTAATTATAAAATGAAATTAGTTGGACTATTCGCGCTTTGGCTATTTGATTATTGGGTCAGTGTTGTACAAGAGTTCAAGGCTAAGGCATAGAATCATTTTCGAGACAGTATTGGGGGGCGGCTCTATTCCATATATGTGGCGGGTCAACAGTGGGTCAATCTTGTATCTGTACTTAAGATTAGACTTTTTTTTCTACAATAGACACGCTGCTTGCTGTGCGCCTTGGAACTGTTCAAATACCAGGACAGGACAATATTATATGCATGTGTAGATTGGGAACCGTTTTAATATATTGCAGAAGCGTGGGAACGCGTAGGCGTGCAACAAGAAGTCAGTTAGATAGTTGTGTGTAATATTATTGTGTGTGTGTTTGTGCATAATATTATACAATAGAGTGGCTCCCCTTTCCCTTATGTGACACAGACTCGCGCCAACCTGACCAGAACCGCAGAAATGATTAGAATATTTCAATGGTTTTCATAGGAATTGGATGAGATCGTGGTGCGAAATTGTTGGAAATGGCAATGAACTATTTGAATGAAGGGTTTGGTGGAGGCGCCATGGAGAATTTTTAGTCCTGTTTTCATCCTGTCGATTTTTGATCAATTGCCTGTTTTATTCATCAAGCGCCACTAGGCAAACGTATTTGAATATAAACGATAATCCACTAATCAACGTAATTATTTCATGTTTTTAAGTCTTGTTGGAGAGATCGGTTGGTGGGTTATTTATGTGTGCGATTAAGTTTGTAAACAAATTAATGAATTATAACAAAGTGATTAATGTCCTTGCATAACTTTTTTTCATTTCGAGTAATTTTAATCGCAGTTTGTAATCGATTCTTTTAAGTAGATTTGGTTTATTGTTTATTTCATAATAAATCTTTTTCTATTTAGTAAGAGGAAGAATTCGGTTGATTTTATTTATGCATGTAATAAATGTTTTTAAAACACTATTATTGCACATAAAAATACGTATATTTAATATAAGACAAGTAGTATTAAAGGAAAATTTTATTGCATCTAATCTTTTCCAATTCAGTAAAATGTTTAATGTAGTTAGGTAATAAACATTTTGATTATGATTACATGTCTATGTAATTTAATGCTTTTTAATGTTTTTAAAACATAAAAAATAAATGTATATATATATCTATAGATGTAGGTATATATGAACACCAGCATTCACATATTTATTTATTTTTAATATGAAATCTAATTAAGTATGAAGGAAATTTTCTTATAGAAATTGAAACTGGTATCTGTCTGTGTAGGCTTTTATTGTGCCTTATAAATAATTAATTATTATTTATATTGAAATTGATTATTTATATAATATTTTAAGTGTTTTTGATTACAAGTGCAAAAACATAGTCTATACTTAGACACCGTAAAGCAGGTTCTGTGTGTGTGTATGTGAAATTGGAACGATTTTTCAAATGTAAACAGAATTATTCAAATTCTTTCCATAAATTGTGGCCTAGATTTTGTTTATATATAACTTGGTTCTTAAATAGGAAAAGCGACTAAAATTATTTTATAAACAACTTTTTGCATTATACTATATAATACATAATATTATACATATTACCATTCACCAATAATCTACATGTGATTCGTATAAATCATAACGATGACTCTAATTACAATCATAAATTGTTAAACAAGTTGCGTACATGTATAAAAAATCTTCTAATGAATAATAAGCCTTAGCTAATATTTATTTAATTTCCTTTATTACATTAAATAATAACTATAATTCACAAAACCTGTTCAATGTAATAAATATTTTCACTAGACGAACTGGGCAAAAAACGCGCTCGGATCAATTTTGATCGTAAATTGACGCCACTAATCAAATATTCTTCTCATACATACATGTATAATAGAGGCCTTCATTAGCAATTTATCTACACATTTTTTCGCTATCCTCTCTCGCTTATTTATTACTTATCTACAGTAGTAAACGGTGATTGAAACAACAGTATAATCATATTTGGTGTGCCGTATTGTCAATAAACGGCAACTATTGATGTAATGATCCGCAATTCTCCCGCACTATTAAACAGTACCGTTAATAATAAAGGGTGTGTCTCGTTTTAACCAAAAACGACCACAGGATACAATCCTAATCTCTGTTTTTCGTTGCATTTTACAGAAAATCCTTAGCCAATCGGTGGTGCGAGTGCATATTGAAGTGCGACCAGAATATTTGGTGCCCGACACGAATTGCTTCATCGATTATCTGGACCAAATTGGGAAACTGGCCTCGTACCATTCGTACACAATAATGGTACCGATTGTGGGTAAGTTTTAAGTGAAAATATTGAATTTTTGAATGACAATAAAATTGGTTCCAAGTGCATTGACTTGTGAAGTCTTATGTAAAAGGCTATCAGCATGTTATATGCAGTAATAGTGTGTGAGGCGGGTTTGATTCACTTACACTCTCGCCAGAGAGTGTACTTGCACTTTTATCGCACCGAACTTATACAAGAGAGTCAATCGATAAACACACACACTATTACTGCCTTCTACATCGAAGATGTTTAATGTTCTGCTATCTCTATCGTACGCATTCATTTGAAAATTGTTGAAAAAGATGCGGCCACAGCAACAGAAGCAGCAAGAAGTTGTGTTTGTTGGGCTGTAAAGATGATTCCCTCACATATATATTGTTGTTGTTGTGGCTGTTTGCCGGTAGCGTTTTTCTTTTTCTATATGCGCATATTATAAGGTGTATATATGTTTTTTCGGTCCGTTAGAATGTAATTTGGAGTATTGTGCAGATATAAATATATAGGTATGCACTTCCGTGTTTTGCACACTCTCGATTACCATACCAATAAAGTTTTCGTATCGTGTGAACAACGTAAAATTGCCAAAGCAAAATTATATCATCATTTGCATTTTATATATGGGAAAAACGGAGAGTTGATTTTATATGATTGCAAAACGGGGCAGAAACAATTTCACCAAATAACTAATATTTTATCGTTTGTTGCTGTTGTTGTTCGTTTTGGTTAATGATATGTTTGATGGTTTTCTTGGCGTTTTTCGTAGTGTTGAGCGAATTGGAGGGGTTGGCACGCGGTGGACGGTCGCCGGTGCCCGGTCCACGGACATCTGTCGATCCGGAGCATGCAATTAAGGTGGGCGAGGCGGCCAAAAAGGCGTTGGAGTTTCTTAAAAGTCGCCACCAATCGGTGAAATGTATTACGACCAAAGGGGCCATTTTAACGTCGACTGCATTCACAACAGAAGACGATTCTACTATGGAATCCAACCTGAAAAATGATGATAAAATTCTAACCACTTGTCTAGCGTTTTGTAAAGGACAACAAGAGCAGCAATGTAATGAAGGTGAGTGAAAGATTGGAAATTTTAAAGGTGTTCGGGTGTAATTTTGTTCGTTTTCTGATCAGGACAACCAAGGCAATTAATCAGGAAAGTAGTGCTTTTAACCGATGATCGTAATCTTCGAGTAAAAGCGTATGCAAGAGATGTCCCTGTGCGAGAATTGCCCGATTTTATGCGATGGGCCGGAATGGGATGAACCTAATCACCAAAATTCAAATCTAAAACACTTTTTACAAACAAAAAAAAACAAAATATTGAAGCAAAACTCTTTTAAATGTCACATGTTGTCGTAAAAGCATAAAATAGGTGAGAGAATTTAATTGAAATGAAAAACTGTGTGCGAGTAGAACACACAAAAACCGATTCTTTGATTCTTTTTTATAGACTCCTTAATAAAGAGGATTGAGGGATTGCAAGATTTTATTCAGACTAACAAATATATACATACAACCGTTTTTTTATTTTGGTAGCTAGCCCATTTGGTGTTCGTTTTTTTATTATTTTACACATTTTAATTCATTTCAAGGGTTGTGATTTTGCATTCCTGTATTTATGTAAATGCCTCTTGTGCCATTTTTAATTCATATTATGCACAGTTTTACTATAATTAGTTTTTTTAATCAATCACTGTTTAAGAATGACCTTTTTAGTAGACTTTATACACTTAAGTAGTTTATACATGTACTTATTTTTTATTGTTTAATTTTTAAGTGCCATTCGTGCGCAAATGGCATATTATTTTATTATTGAAGAAAAAAAATCGATTTACACAATTTACATTTATTATTAACAATAAATATCAAATTATCAATATTGACGAGAAAATCAAAAAAATAAGAATAAACCTGATGTTAGATTTTTTAAGTATTTTTCTGCAATTGTTAAAGTGAAATATATTGTTTTTTGCTCAGGAATATATATTTGTAAATAAAAATAAAGTTAGGTTTTATTGTGATTGATTGTCTTTTCTTAAGATTCCATTTGAACAATGTGCAATTAATTGTGTGTGCAAATTGCACAAATTCCACTAGCCATCCTCTTTTGTAGCTATTGCAAACGGATGGATTTTAATAGGAAAAAGTAAACAGTTGTGATTAAGGTAAGTGAAAAATTGGTAAGTAAATATGGTAAAGAGTATGTATGAGAAGAGAGGAGAATGTCGCGTGAGAACTTGGTGCACTTGTCACATATGCCACCAATGGCAGCCACGCCTGCCAATGAAAAACCATTCTATTTGCATACACAACACAGTTTTATTCATACTTGTGTGCATACGGACGAGTGCAGCAGCTGAAGACTTTTTCGATGGAGCACTAGACCAAAGTATGACACTGTAAATGCTCTATTTATCTCTCGGAAATTGCGTACCACGGTCTCTATATATAATATAACACTGTTTATGTAATTTATGTAGACATTTCCATTGATTTATATTAAACGATATAAACTGTCACATATATGTTTCCACTCTTGTTATATAGGAAATAAATACAATAATAAAGCGCTTTAAATACAAGTAGATGTCGAGTATAATAAATTGAAATGCTCGCACTGGTCTCTCTCCTCTATGTTCTCTTGTTGTGTGTTTGTTACCGATATACATACTTATTTATATTTCTACTCAAAGGATGATTTTTAATTACTCAGACGCAGAGAATATTGTGTAATTGCGACGATGTGTGTACGTTTTACATTCGAAGAGTGATTTATCATCCCCCGATCATCTAAATATAATTATGATAATGACATGTTCAATATGACGGATGGAATTTAAGATAATTTCAAATTGAACAGATCCTCTCGGCTATATACGTAACTTAGTCAATAGAATAAATTGATTTACGTTATAAATTATTGTAGCCTTTGAAAAGATTATCATAATAAGATTAAATAAAACTGTATTAATATATAAGCGGAAGTAATTTTAACACACACACACAAACAGAACTCTTGATGGTATGCAATATAGCTTGGAGGTTTTCCATCAAAAAATTCGTTTGAAAGTACAAACAGTTTTGTGGCTTGTGCTACAAGAAAATCTATGCGTTTTTTTACTATGTGGAAATTAAATATATTTGGCTTCTTATAGAAGCGAGGAGACAGACGTGCAAAAAATCGTCTGTCTAAATATGATACCAGTTTTTCAGTAATATTAAAATGATTTATTCAATAATAATTGTACAGAAAACAGGCAAAAAGTAACTGTTCAAATAATTATATAGCTGCTTAATATTCGCGTCCATAAATTGTGCAGTAATAAAATAAATTGTCGCGTTGGGCTACAATGTTGCAAGGAGAAGGATGAGTAAGGAAGAATTGGCGAATGCGCCGGTTAATAGTGGCGACTGGAGAAGCGACCAGAGGAAGATAAGACGATGTCTTTGTCATTACAGATAAAAAGATTGTTTACCATAAATGGTTGGGACATGTGAATTGTACAGTACCGAAACGGGGAGAATAATGTTACAGTCCATCGACATTTTCATAGAAGCAAAAGAGAGGAGAGAAATAATTCCTAGTGTGATGGCTCGCTGGCATCTCTCTACACACACATACAGCATCAACAGTGAAACTTGGCAAAATCAAAGGCTCAGCTAATGAATGGTGTACACCTGAGTTTGCTTGGCTCGTTTTTCCATTCCCAAGGTAATTATTACACAGGAGCAAACGTTTGCTTTTGTTGTTTATTCAGAGGTCTCGTGATATGAAACAAAAGAGTGACAAGTGCAAGTGCAACAACCGGTCGTCGATTTTATTCACCTATATGTAATCTATACAGTATTTAGAAAAGTTATTTAATAAAACATTATTACATTAAGGTCTAATAGTTGGACGTGTGTCGAACGCGGAGCGCAAACAGCAAACTCATCCACACACACGCACACATAGAAACAGCAAAGATCCATCTACAACGAGATGAAGAAGAGTGAAGGGACGGCCCCGGAATTGTATTATAAATTATATTATACACTTTGATTAATACAGATTAAATAACTGATTTATGAAAATAATCCCGCGCTCATTTGTTGCAAATTCTATATCTTAACGAGTAATCTGCTAGTTACTTAATTAAATCATACAACTAGTGCGAACATTTGAGACTTTTTCTCACGTTATTAACTTGTTAGACTAATTAGTGAATATGGCCTGATGATAAGATGAGTTATGTGCGTTCATTTGCCAACCCCCTGTGAAAAGACAACTTTCGGGTAATTTAATATGCTGCTCCAAATGTGGAGATGAGTTATACTGACAAGAAATAAGAAGCTCTTTCTTCCCACCAAATAATAATGCATGACTCTCGAGGAAATTGTAAGCACGTGGTATTGTACACATAGTTTTCCAAGTGCATTACTGACGGCGACAGTTTACTTAACATGACACAGCTGTCATATGCACTCATACACATCTCTCAATCCATTTATGTTCAAGTTTAAGGGAACACAAGGAACTGTACACAGGAAAATTAGTGAATACTCACCACTTAGTCAATAATAACATGTTTTTGTGAAAGAAGAATGGTAAAAATGTTAGTGTATCCATTTAAGATCGATCTTAAATTCATTTACTTCCATTTCCTATACTGTAGGATCTCTTCTCGCTTTATTGATTCCCCACATCGCTAAAAAAATATTGCATGTCGCTCAATACTCCAGGGACACAAATCATAAATGCACCCTTGAAAGTGTGCTTTTAGACACGCTTTTACTACAAGTAAAATATTCAGTGTAAGATTTCCAAATAGAATGCTTTCTGAATTTGAAAAGGGCATTTAATGCGATTTTACTCCTTAATACAATTCTATTCACAAGTTTGACCCAAACACATCCAAAAATAATTAACAAAGAATGTTTTAATAAGAAGTACTGATAAACGTGTGCAAATCCTCTATACGAAATCTAGGCTAAAAGACACTTGTAAAGAATTAAAAACTAACGATCGAGGTTAGTATGTAAAATGACCGAAAAACATTTTAATAACAATAAAAAAACCAGTCTTCAACTCGTCCAACTGGAAGAATTAAAATGTAATTTGCAATTAAAAGTGGAGAACAAGAAGTGTAGAAAATATAATCCTTTTCCACCCTAGAAACAAGAGTTTCAATGGCATTCACATGTTAGCTAAAAAGGAGCAGAGCGCTTCTTCCATCGCACATAATAGCCACATATGGACAATAAAAATAAAAATTGTGTCCGTTATTTAAATCATTTCGCTTTCAGACCTCATTGTTCAACAATAGAAAATATAATCATTTCAATTGAACACACAGACTCCCAACAACGTTTTCTAGACAACACAGACTCCCATTCAACTCTTCAACGATCCTTCATCATCAGATTCTTTTTTTCTTCTCTATATACCTGCAATAATAATATTGTCATTATTATTAATTTAATTTGATTGCTTATCGGTATTGCGAATCGAAAAATGATTTTTAGTACAGTGAACTTGTTCCATCCAATTCAAGACGAAAAATACGTCTCAATTGTGATCGAAATTCTTTTATTTTATTCTCAATGCATGGAATCGAAACGCGTTCTGTGTGTGTGTTCCAAGTTTTTCGGGCACGAGGGGAAAACAGTTCGCAAAAATTACATAATTTTACACACACAAACAGTTAAATGTAGAAAAGGAAGTATTGTTCGTGCATTCGCAACAAGTTCATGGTTAAAGGAGGAGAATTTCCCATAAAAGAACAGTATATGTATAAGTTGGTAGCAGCCCATGTTTTGTTATGAATAACGTAATTAAATTTAAATATTTTAATTATAGGTATATTATTGTACTTAGCTACCTAGATGCGTGTTTTTAACAATGGCACTTTGTTATAAGGAAATTGTTGGACGACAATGTTGTCCAAGTGTACCTGCCTCCTTTTTCTAATAACATTTACCATTTACCCATTTACGTTATTCTTCCACGAAGTCCATTGCAGATCAATTATTTAATTAGTTTGCAAATTTAACACTTGTGTTAATTGATTTAACGATGATTGCGTGACGTGAATGCGAGCAATTGAGGTCAGCAAAGGCCGATGGAAAAAATCACCATTACCTCAAATGGGCTGCTGTAACGATCAGCTATGCAACTTTTTTTTCAAGGGAAAAAATCAATGAAGAAAAACATTAGTATTTCGATTGCGTGCACGAGGACCTGTTGATTGTCCTGCGACTCGCTGGTATGGGATAAATTACTTTAATTTGTGGGTACATTACCGAACTGGCATTTTTTTCGGGTCCAACAGCGAGACGAGAGTCTTTTTTTTCGTATTCCTTATAACAAGAAATTTGTTAAGCATTCACTTTCGATGCAATGAGAAGAAAGAGCGAAAAACAAAATAAAATGAAGGAAATGCCTATTTATATGCTGGTAGTTAAGTGATTAACGAAATCCGTTTGTGTTATTGTTCAAATCCGCATATACATTATTCAAATGGTCTAACTAATAGCGGCAAAAACATAAAAATTAAGCATTTATTAATTATGAATTCCAGAATATTGTATGCTGAACGGAAATGTATTTATTATAGCAGTAATTAATAATAATTAAAAGATTTTTGACTTTTCGACTCGATTTTAAGAGGATGGGGCACGATTCCTAATAGGCATGTTTGCAAACCAGTTTCTCGTATTGCAATTCACCGGAAAAGATACATCAAAATTTTAGTAAAGTGTAGAGAGAAATAATCAACCATCTAAAGATAAGAAAAATACTAAAATACTATACAGTTTCTGATGATGTTAATAAATGTCATAATAAAGCTGAATATAATTGATTGTCCATATCGTATAATGAAGTACCGTTTAATAATTCAATTAACATTTTTTCGCATTTACTGTTAAATGATTGTTAAACTGTCGAGACAATGCAATTAAGCATAATCTTAAAATAAGCAGGCGATTTCCTTTGTAATACGAATATCTATAATTGTGGATTTTTCTAGTCTTATTGGCCGAGTTAATGACATTATAAAATCGCAGTAATTGAAGCAATGAAAAGAGCAAAAATTTTGTCATGCATCATCAGCATGTATTTGGCTGTGTCTTTCACAATGTTTCAAAAAAAAACTACACGCTGAAGCAGGTGTTTAGTCAACCACCTGACAAAAAACTGCTCACAAATCTTGTGGATGATGGAAAAAATGTTGCAGCAACTACATTATGGCGGAGCGCAGGTTGGGACTCGGGCGGGCGGTAAATAAGCGCAAAATGGTAAATGAGCACTTAAAGCTCTGAATTAGAGACGTCTCTGGACTGGTGAACAGATGAGCGCCCAAGGTCGCATAATTCACGAATCAATCACCAAAATGAAGCCACAATATTGGATATTTATTGGCGATATATTCCAATGTTGAATGCAGACATTTCAAAGAAGTCATAATAATGTTGCACACATTAACGTGAAATAAAAGACAGTGTGAAGAGGAAATATAATAAAGAAAGGTGTGTGTACACATAAAGTGTATGTATTTGCTTATTTCACTTAGATATTTTCTTCTTTTGTAAAGCGCACACGGTGTGCCATTGGTATCGGGTATTATATGTGTTTGGCCTTCCTTCTTCTGTTTGGTGGACTCTCCATTCTCACTTGGCTTGTTGAGGGACGAACAATAGGAGATTACTTGGTTCAAGGACTGGAAACTGATGTAAAAACACATTTTGGATGTCCATTAAATATGTTGTATGTGAATTCTTGCACGATTTTTATAATGTAATCTAATAAGCGCTATGAGATGTTGGCAATGGTATGGAGAGGATGGATGCATTGTTCCGATGAGTGATGATTTAATTTTCTTGCATGTGTGGAGAGGCAGAGAAATTCAGTGAAAAACGAGAGGACGTTTTTGGTTTCAATTATTCATAACACATTACGTGACTTGTCTGCTACAATTAAACAAACCATTAAGTGTGAAATTTATTATGTAGACGGCGTACTCGCCTTTTAATCGAAATCATCTTCTAATTAAATTCACATTTTCTTTATATTTGGGTAGAAAAAAAAGTTTATACACATGTATATACGCGTATAACGGGCGCTAGACGAGTCAAATGTTTCACATAAAGTAATTCTTTTGTATTCGAGCATTGCTCGCACTTTTAAAAACATTATTTTAATGTTCGCTTTTTTTCTTTTTCGTAAAACGATATGTCATATCCGGGTGCATAAAATTAAGACAATTGTATGGAAGAATTCACCGGTTTGTTCGTTTACTGTCATACTGTCTTTTTCAATTTTTCACTTAAATTACTCATTAAGTATAGGAGAGAGGATTTTCTGCGTAAAAAAATTGATTTTGTAAACTTTTCTATACAAATGTACCGTTTTGAGCCGCTTTTGTGTGGCTAATATTTAACAGCTGTCGGAATATGTTTTAGCATTTTTTCTTGTTCCTTCTCACTTGAGTCAAATTGAATCATAATATTTGTGAATGAAAAGAAAACGATTTATTTTTAATAAAAGTAAATACAAGTGAGCTTGTAATAGACCACATGGATGGTCGTGTTCTTAATTTTTCTCTCAATAAAAATATTTAAATAGAAGAGAATTGTATTTGTTTGGTTTGTAATTCGAGTAGTACACCAACTCACTGTTTATCTAGTCGAGACTGTTTAGTTTTAGAATGAGTCGAGATAAATCCGGTAATTGAAGGAATTTTTTGTTGTTTCTATTTCCTTTTCGCACCTATAAATATATGCTAATAAAATCAAGCTTATTTACATAAGTTAACGTTTTCCTAATGAAAATCGAATTAATCATCGATTCACTGATTCGTTATCTCTAACGTTTTTTTCACTATTCTGGCAATATGCGTCGATTTTTTGAGAAAATTGATGGAATTTGGCAAAAAGAGACGACATTGGTGGTCATCCGGTGCCTGAAGAAATCATCATTTAACCAGAGACATTCTTATACTCACTTTATGTATATTTTATACTTCTTATGATAAATAAATCCGGTCCAACATAATATTACAAGCAGAAAAGTTGTAAAGTACCGTATATTTCGTTATATTATAAGAAACTGCGAGGTGTTTGACCCACCAAAATTCGAATTCTCACAATTATCCACTCTGAAATGATATTATATGCGAGTACATTCATCAAAAGTGGAGAAAATCCATCATTTCCTTAAATTCTAATCAAAATCATTCCAGGAAACTTGTCCGAAATTGAATTGAAAAAAGTGCACTTAACTAGCGATCGTGTAATTATTATATAAAAGAGACATATTTTGGGGACCGTTTTCCGGGTTCATGTACGAATTTAATTGCTCTATAAAAACACAAGAATTTGTTCAGTGGCGTTTTTTTTCGCCTTCACACTGGCTCTCTGTGTTGGTGTATTCAAACAATTTTGATGTTCATGACGAATTTTCTAGGACTGTGAAGAGATGTAACTTCCGTCAAAGTTCATTCAAGTCGTGATGGATGAGACCTTGTAGTTTGCCAAAGACAAGACAAAACAGACACTAACGTAATCAACTTATAGATTACTTCACATGACCTTCGATCCGTTATAAACCTAATTATTGGCGAGTTTCAAGTATTCAACTTCCGATGCCCATTGCATCTCTCTCTCATCAGCCTTAATAAAAAGTGAAAAATTGTCGATAAATAATAAACGTGATTTAGCAATTATTCCTCAATGATTCCTTTAATTGTTTACAAGCAAAATAAATTAAATTTATTACTCATTTGAATTCGTTTTTCAAGACTTATGTATTAAAATAGTGTATATACTTTACTAATTGGTTTTTCCTTTTCTCGAATTGCATATTAAATTCAGCAAAAAATCCAATTAACTTGCATTTTTATCTATAATAACTATAAATAGACGATAGCATTCTATTTAAAAACGTTCTCGTTTCGCAATGATAAATGAAGACAAATCTTAACAAATAAGTATGGCATTCTTACAAGTACTTAAACACGTTCTTAAGTCAAAGTAGATCTGTATAAGTGTAATAGATGTTCGTTGTATGGATAATAAGAGTTTACGTTTTAAATTTAAACACTTTTTTGCCGCATTTCAATTTTAATTTACATTAATTACGCATATTCACCATAAATTAACTAAAATGTAATTTGAATTTGTGAGTGAAAAATTCCAAAAATTTATTAATTAATTTAATAATAATATTTAACAGATGGCGAAATAAACAGTTACCAGAAATGGAAATACAAATAAAAAGCAACAATTAATATATAGGGAAATGTGTGGCATTGTTGACGAGTTTAATTACGACAATATTTTTGGCATATGGTCCATAAAGGCGATAAATTTTCGCTTTATACCGTTCTATGCAAATTCACAAACTCCAATGGCCCTCAAAAAAGAAAAAACATCCGCATCTTCAATGCGGGACGAAGTGAGCAGAGAGAAGACAACTCGCAAATATGTTTACCATTTGCATTTCGGACAGGAAATCAATTAGCGATTATTTGTAGTTTATTTAAGCAATTAAGATAAAAGCGGATTCTCGATTTTAGTGGCCTTTCTGTTCTGGGCGCCAGTGCATTTTTAAATGCACGTTTTATAACGATATTAAATTACGTTTTCCATAGGGCATTGGCAGTCCTTCGACGGCCTTGACTGTCTTCACTCTTCAGATACGATTGTTTAGTGCCAATCTGGTCTGATTCACGCATTTCAGGATTATTTCAATCACTATTCATCTCTATTTATATGGCGAAACACGCTATCATTTTCACACCGATTTGTTGTGCAATTGAAATAAGAGATGGAAAAAAATAAACATGATGCCCATTGCACTGCATTTCGCCTCTTAGAGAATTTAATTAGCATCTTGAAGGAGAGAATAAGACAGACAGTGCGCCAATTACTTGTGGTGCCGCAAATCTTCTCTCGTTTGCGTATTTATAAAGAAGTACTCCTCGAGTCTCTCTTTCTTTTCGACTGTTTTTAGTATTACAGGAGAGAAGGTCGTTTCCAAGGCAGGGTCAAGGACGTTCTTGTAAACTTAACTAGATGTACACTCACTATATAGTTGCAAAGCCAGTGAGTGAGTGTGTGTTTTTATTTTATATAATAGGGGATGATGGCATCATGCAGAATCTCGTAGTAGAGAGAGGATTATCGAGCTAAAATTAGAAATGCCTTCCACTGATAGTTATCTTATGTATTCGATGACCTTGATTCAAGGCTATTAATGCTGGATTAGTTGTAATATAGTATAGTGAAGAAGAGTGGAAGTTGTTGACTGGTCGCTGGTGCTGAAGACGAGGAATAATTAGCGAATTTTTGGGAGAGGAAGATTGATCGGTGATGCATTGGACCGCTGTTCCCCTGCTGTCTTTTGCATTGTACTTTTGGACATTGGACAATAAATGTCCCACTCGGTTTATTTATGTGTCTGTTGCTCGTTTATGGCCATTCAATTAAGTCCCTTATGAGAAAAAGATGAGAGGCTGTAAAATAAATTTTATCATAAGATTTTGCAATTAAGAATTGAAAGAATCCACAGAAAAAGGACATGATTAGCACGCACTTTACTTGTACTTTAAATAATTTTATATGCAATTAAAGTGCATTAATAAAAAATGCACATCGTAAATAATATTGTGTGCGCAAAGGGGGAATTTATGAGGGAACTTGTTCGAAATGAAGTGCACACATATCTGCAAGTACATAACATAGATTAAATGTAAGTATACATACATTAATTGAAAGTGTTGAATTAGAGTACATGTTTCTTATTATTGCTGATGAGTTGATTATCTGGAATGGGAGTATTAACTGTGGGTTGAAGATGGGAATTCCGAAATGAGATAGGAAAATAAGGTTTCAACTATTTATTAGGAAACAAACGTTTGTGTGCTCTAATTATATAAGGACTGAAAACAGGATGTATTTAGAGCTAATGGAACAGTTGAGCCATAACAATTATGTCAATTATATGTGCATTAATTCTCGATCGGTTTGATGATTCGATTCCTATATGATTTCAATTCAATAATAGAAGGAATGGCCATAAAAGTTGTGTTTACGACGAGGAAGGTGTTTTATGTTAGAATGTGATTTTTTGACGCGATCCCGGCACGTTTTTGTCGCCATCATAAACTATATAATTGATCGTATCGATAAAATTTGCGCGACGGTGTCGAAACTTGTTGTTCTTTGGCCTTTTTCTCTTCCTTCCCTTTTGTGGACCGAACAAACAAACTCCCGCTGTTTAACAAACTTACAATTTCAATACAGAATGTTTTATAAGAGAATTATTGGGTTCTGAATTGTATGTTATGTGTTGCACATCGCCTTGACCTCTCCCACACATGTATACATACAGAACAGCATCACCACTCGACTCTCCAATCGCTCTTCGCTCTTTTTGCATCTTTTTCGGCTTCTTCCAAATGCAATTTCAGCCCCTATATAATTCATTATGCACTCTTGCATAAAACTGCTTATTATTCACGATTGCATGCCACAACTTTGTATATATTGATGTGCGCCACTTTTTACCACACTTTACTGCCTGTTCATTAGGGAATTCTTGTTATTAAAAAGAGACCATTGAATTTAATGTACGGTGGTGGACTAAGGCCATCATCATGACTGGAATTTAATTCTGCTTTTTAGAGACCATTTTATGGCGATACTCTTTTATATTTCAATTTCCTTAAGGGCAGTGTGTTTTTTCACTGTTTCGTGTAAAACTGAAAGTAAACACACTGTGCACAGAATGCAGTTTTATGCAAGTGGGAAAAGGTATTTAGTTGGTAAGTGGTAAGTAGTTTTGTAGAAATTGAAAGCTAACTATGTATATTTATTATTTACAATTTTCCTACAAGTTATTGAACATGTTCCACGTAAATACCTATATTTATTTGAAAATTATGTTCCGTAAGAATTGTTCGCCCATAAAGACAGGAAGAACAAATTATTATACACATAAAATATGCTCATTAAGGCTTCGTTCGTGTGGAATTGTTTCTATACTTAATCATGAAGTGCGCTAAATGCTACATCTTGGGGGTCGATGGTCTCCAAGTTCAATATTTTCATCCTGCGACTCTTTTCCTCCTAAATTCTTAATGAAACTTGTATAAAATAAAACGGAAATAGAGAGTGGACAATTAAAAGCGGTCCGTAAAATATGGGTTTGATGACACACAGACATCAAACACATGGACCCACCATTAAGCCAGCATCCATAGTGATGCTGTGATGTTTCTTGGAAGAGGCTGCAAGTTGTCGGCAACCGCCAGTCGACACACAGCCCCATATGCAAGTGTATACACACGAAAAAATGATCCCATATTAATAATAATCTTTGAAATTCAATCTAGCAAAACGTATTCCATCCCTTTATGCCAAAAAGAGACACATTCGAAATTAACTACACTAATTCAACGTCCACTCATGCAAAGCAATTTTTAATTAGATTCGTTTCTACCGAGAGTCCTTTTTAAAATGTTTAAAAATAAACGGCTCCAAGCGCATAACAGCAGTATGCGAAGTACCCTGTACCATCTTCTGGCCCATGAAATTGGAGTTTCGGGCCAAAATCACTTAATTGTACCCCTTTCATACTTGGAATCGATTCGCTTGTTTGGAATTTCCAGGATGACGCATCAAAATTCTTTGGGCCAGGTGGTGGTTATGGGACATTTGCGCACTTTCTTCAATAACCAAATTGACGGATTGTATTGAAATTTCTTGGAATTTAAATATTTATCTCTATTATAAAGATGGAATTGCAAAAAAAAAAACAAATCGAATGATTCAACCTGTACACAAGGCCAAACATCATATTGTTTTAGTTGGTTTTTCGTCTAAAAAAAAGCGTTTTCTTAAAAAATGACGGCATTGGGATGCATTCTTTCTGACAAACGCTGTAAGAATGCTAAGGTTTACGGTTTATTAAACAGCGTACAGCAAAATCGACAAGTTCTTAGATTTTTTTCTTTATTTGCGTCGTCCTGATGATGATAATGATGATGATGATGATGGTACACACTATTACAGAGATGTGGACTCTATTTCAGTATGTACTAAAGAGTCTTGAAAAAAAATCATAGAGAAGAAAAAAGTACACAACAAAATAACGGCATTTTAATACCATTTCTTCCAAGATTTTATCTTATTTACTTTAATGGTATTTGGAGTTATTGAATGCATTCCATCTGATTTGCGATTTTAGAGCTTTTAAGGTCCCATCCACATTGCTGGACATTTTATTATGGAAACGAACACTATGTGATGTGGTGGACCTCACAGGTTGCATATTCATATTCATAACATAAAAAGGGGCAACATTTTGCGCGACTAAAGATAAACACCGTGAAATAAAATCCAACAAGATATTATGTTGTTCTTAAGCCCCACTCCGACAGAGGCTTAATTAGCAGTGCACAAAAGGTGCCAGCACGCCTTGCACTTGGCCCCTAACCTCTTTGGAACGGTGCTGTGTGTGTGGACCCTTAGCTGCTCTTTGCTGTGTTGTGGTGCGTCCTCCTCTAAACTATGAGAGAAGTAACAACCTAGTTGTCCTTTTATGGAGACGAAAAGGCAACCGGAAGACACAGGGGACAGGACAAATTAGTTGCACAGTACACAATCCGAGATGAGGTCATTAGCATCGTGACCGCAAGTTCGTAAGGTCAGGGGCAGCAGAGTGTGCGGCGAAGAAGGCGTCCGAATACTGGATGATGCACCAGGCTATCAGCACATTGGGAAACGAGGACAGTACCTATACCTAATACCAATGTGCTTTTTTCGCGCTCGGACATATTGTTTCTTTTGTGTTTCACTTCTTCAGAGAGTGCCAAGTGCATCTTATATTATTATACAAGTATATTGAAGTATATGGTCATGTGAAAAGCGTGTTTAGCGTTGGCGGGAAATATATGGGGCATCAAAATTAATAATTATACTACAGAGTGTTTCGCCTTTACGAATATAACGATAATGAAGCATGGGAAGCTGTGCAAGATTAATATTGCGCTCGAAGATGTTTCTCACATATGATGCGGTCAATGTTATTATCATTTTTCTCCCCCGTTTTTTCGCGCTCTCGCGCTTATTTTATTTATTTACAATCATTAATATAGGCTCGATTTTATTTAATTATCCATGCTTTATTCTCTATTCTATACACTTGTGAAGATCTTATAGATGGAAATCTATTATTTTATATGCCGTTTATTGTGTTTACATTTTGCGGATCATTTACACTTGCTGTTATTATTAATTAAACGCTATTATGCGATTCAAATGATTGATTGAATGGACGTTTAATTGAATTTACAAGGAAATATTTGACACCGTATGTCACACACTTTGCATATGGAAATTAAATGGTCTGTTGTCCCACAAAATGTCGACTTTCTTTCGTCATTATTATGTATATTTTGTATCTAGTAAATAAACTAGTTTACAATTAAAATGTAACACATAATAGTATTACGGCAATCGATTGGAGTTTCACTGTGTAAGGATTTAAGTAATCGAATTGTTAAGTGGCGTTCTTCGCGAAATTATTGTAATTTCAATGGTGAATTGTCCGCCTACATGGCAAAAAAACATTTACATACACATTTTCATCAAATCAGCCCACATAATTAGCCGCAAATTGAATTTGTTGATTTATTACCGTCAATTACATTAACATTAATTGAAATTTTATACGTTTGCATGTGAGAAGAGGAAAAAAGCAGGAACCAAATTGTAAATGGTTGGGTTTACGAGTCTCGAAACTCTGCGTTTATGGAGTTAATAAAGCAATAATATATTAGTCCTGATTGACACACCTATTCAACATACATTAAACGGTTATCAAACATTTTTCGTTTCTCATTAACAAATAAATAGAGACGAACAGTAAATTGTGTAAACCTTCAATTCTGTTTACATCACTATCATCACATTTGCTAAAAAAAATGGGTATATATCTTTATAATGAAAAGAGGACCTTGATTTTTCTCTTATTGTAAATGAATACAATCAATTCTTGTGTGGAAGAGTGGAATTTATCAATAATAGAAATGAATGTTTTTAATTCGAAAATTGTGCCATTTTTGAACTTTTCAAATAACCTCCACCTTATAGTGACAAAATTACCGCAGTTAAATCAACTCCAATTTATCAAATTAAACAAATTAACTAGCTGTTCAATATGTCATATATTGTTATTTAATCCATTATACACAGCATCATCACACACTATTAGCCTTAATATTAAATAATTACGTGTAAATAACTAATAATTAAAGATTTTGTTTTATCCCCAATCGAATGTTTAGCGTACTTGTGCCAAATCTTATTAGAACCCACTTCGTTTAACTATACTTTTAGATCCTTGACACACAGATTTTTTACTAATCATTCTAATAATTTTCTATTTGAAATTAAAATTAATTAAGAAATGAATAGACCTAGATTACGACGTGTCCCTAATGTTTTCACGAAAATTAATAACAAACATTATAACAATTAGAAAAAGTGTATTACTAAATTAAATAACTGGGTAGAGCATGTACGGCTAAGCGAACATGCGGCATAGAATAAGAAATTAATTTTTCAACGGAGACAAGTATAGATAATTACTTTTTTTATGTTAATGAGCATAAATGTTTAATCATCTCTTTCTCTGTGTTGAACTAAACTCATTTATATTGCAATAAAATCACCGACAAAGTTTTATCTGTTTATTTTAACACTTACAATTTGAACAGAAATAAATGCACAGTTACTTAAACATCAATTGAAAATTGTGTGCAATTTTCTGTTCCAACAATTACACCGATAATTAAGCCAAAAAGCTTATGTAAATAGGTAATTTTTTATTAGTGTTTGAAAAGCTCGTAAAAATTGTCTGCGTAGGTGCAAACCAGTTATTAAATGTTTGTTTTTATTAATAGATTTAATAAAATGAATTCAAGTCCGAAAAAGCGCCGTTATTTATCATCTCACCATGGGAAACTTATCGGAATCGAGCGAAAAGCGCCTGAATAAGGTATAAATAGAAGTGACTAAAACCAGGATATAAATTAAACTAATGATTTTTTTCTACAACTTTATATCGCGTCTGACCCGTATCGCCAGAGATGACTAACAATATTATTTACAGGTCAAATGAAGGTAGAAAATCTACAAAAGAACATCCTTGACAAGTCAATGATTTTCTCTATTTCGTTCTAAGAATCGGCACATAGTACAAAATACAGAAATTTTGATTAGAAACACCAGGAATTTCTTCATGTTGACTCACTATATGTATACCTATACGCTTATTGGATTTGATAACAACGATGAACTCATCACAACAATTAATTAATCTAATGTATTTTTAAAAATGATTTAAATACTATTTTATCATCCATAACCGAAATTGTGTAATTCGTTTTTAATTAAATGACGACAATAGGAATTCGAGTTTATTTTATTGGTCATCATCCACTAATCATAAATTCTAGTTGTAATCTCGTCGATTTCTGCCACAAGAACTGTTCCCAAGAGAGAGGCGCGTTTCATTCTCTTCCGCACAAACGACAACCATATACACTGCAAACATTTCTAGTAAATACAATTCGATACAATAATACCTAAAGGTTTAACGGTTTTTAAAGGTATATACACTCACTCATATCCAATTTACGATAATTTACTTCCATTTTCGTCGCGATCTAATTATTTCGATCGTAAATTGGACATGTGGATTCATTAAGTGCACACACAAACTGTCGATTTATTACCCGAAAATATTACGAGGAGATACGCCTTTAAAAGTTTGAAATTCGCTTCTCATGCTGTCCAGACACATTTTTTCCCTGTGCATAACCAAATCGAATCCAATGTCACATTTTCACAAAACTACAATAAACACTTTTAGTCATTTTGATTAAATGAAATCACTGAAAATATGTAATTAAGAGCGACGAATTTGCATGAAATACCTTCAAGGCTATTAAATCTCACTAATTTCAGTTTCATTTAATTAAACGACTAAAAATGCGCCTTCTTCTGTGTTTTAACTTTGGGAGCAATGTACAACCATCAGAGTAACGAATTAATAAGAGCGTTTTTCGCACTTTTCGGCAAGAAGAATCGATTCGTTTCCAGAAGGCCGGATGCTGAACGACCTCAACCATCACATCCCGAATTGATCATCTTCACGTATAGACAATAAAGAAGTGAATAGTTGGTAAATTACGCCACGATATGTGCGTAATTAATAACAATTATGAATAATCAAACGTGAAATTATAGGATACTATGGCTAGGAATGCTGATAAGCTCACTTATTAATTTATTATTTGTTTAAAATTGAAAATAACAAAAAAATACGTTAAATAATGGTATATAAATAGATGCTTAACAAATTTCATTTTTCTTGTGTGCGAAGGTCGTTCGTAATGTATTTTTGACTATAGTCGCGATTTTTTTTATCTCTCATTATTTGTGAAGATGAGAGCACTTTTAATTAAATAATAGTAGAAAAAAATTCATGAATTAAATACAGTTTGCGTGCCCATCTACTTAAATAGCAATAAATCTTCTTGATGGTAGTGCGGTAACACATAATTAATTAGCGTTTTAAGCGCTTTTCTGGCTATATACTCCTAAAGCCGACCCTGTCGAAAATATGGGGATTAGGGAATTCATTGGATCCAATCCAAACCCACTGCACTAAATATCTTTTATTCATCCACATTCTGACCATCTGCGGTCCAAAATCAAATCAAATTTTCATTGAAATTTATTAGTACCACTGAATACCGAATGACTTTCACATAGAGAGTGTGTCCTGACAAAATTGCATTATTATTCATAGAAAATCTCGAAATCTGCACGAAAATGAACCGTTAAATGCGCCTATTATAACGGACTGTGCGACGTTTTTGCCATATTTAGTCGAAATATTGAACCAATTCTAATGATCTCTTTGGTATCCGATCAATTCCACAATGTTTAGCCGAAAAGCGCTCTTAATTAATGTGTGCTGTGAATTAATTAAAAGTAAATTTTTTCCTTTTTCTCCCAAGAAGGTTTTCCACGTGAATGAGTTTCTATTAATTAGTCCCGGATGGTTTGTCCGAAAAAAGGAAAAAGGGGAAAAAGAAAATCGTTGCGACTATTTATAGCGGTGTGGATGGCTTTAATTTAAGCCATTCCGCTGGAAAATTACTCTCGAGTATACTGGAAGGCATAAGAAAAGTTCCTCTCAACAGCCATAATGATTACATAATTCCATGTCTGTTCGTACAATTACAAGAAATTCAATTTGTGGAATATTTCCTACTAATCATCAGTTATGGCAAAGCACGTCCGAAAATTATTATGACGCTCATTTCAGGTGAATACGAGTAAGACGACGGCCTTGACAATGCCGTTTTCTATATGCAATCAAATCATTTTGTAATCAGAATGGGAATTGAACCTGAAATGTCACCAAGGTCGAAATACGGGGAGGACATGCACATAGTGAGAAGGGCGACTTCCCCCTTAAAATATTTGTTCTACTGGAAAATGTCATTGGTGAAATAAATCAAGCGGCAGGATCTCCCCTAAAGGTTTGGGGTGCCGTTTTAAATATAATATTTACTCAAATAACAATCGGAGACTAGAAGATGTTTTATTTCACTGTCTTTGCTCGGTTTATGGCCTTTTGCCTTAAAAGGCCAAAATTCGTGTACGGATCGATGAAAGTCAATTATTTGGGACAGCCTTGATGACGAGATTTTTTTACTCCTTGAAATACTCACCAAGACGATCATATGATCATTTTTCCAGATAAACCTCTTCTGGGTAATTAATGATTATATATTAGGTATAGGAAAACCGATTCTATGCAGCGATTAAGCAAATTTAATCACGATTGTTAAGAAACGTTTATTAAATTTTAATATCGAACATGTAATTTCGTGTTTAACGAAATGCATTAATTGTAGTAATTTAATATATAATTTGATCACAGAAGTGGAAGAATGATTTCGAGAAATATTTTGTCTGTGTATTATAAGGTAGGTATTTAAAAGAGTTTTATTTATAGAAAATCGATTTCAGGTATTTAGACAGTTGATTTTAGAAATGCAATCAAGAACTTGTTCTATTAACTATTTACGATAAAATAAATTGTTTACAATATAACATGATAAATAAAATTCAAATTAATTCAAGAACAAAGGAATTCCCCATACTTTTAAATACTTGTTGGATATGTAAATATAATTAGGAGAATTAAAAAATTTAACCTCTAGTATATAAGGTAATTGCAAAATTGACCATGTACGATGATTAAAGGACTCGCATACATGTTTAGAAGTAAAGCACGTGTTTATCTTTCTCGATTCCATTGCGAAATTCTCGAACATGCAAATCTATTGACAAACAAACCTTATTTCAAATAATATATTCATTTCTTATATAACACAATAATATACGTATATAAAAAAATACATTCATAACTTCTTAGAAATACTTTATATACAAACGACTTTTAAAACAGTGTAAGGGCACCACAACAGGATCGACTCTCCCTTTTGGGCTCGTTTTGTCGACCTTGTTTGCTATTCCCACATTTCGCTCAATAAAAAACACTACTAAAAACTATTTACATATACTTATTAAATTATTCGCTAATATATTTCAAATACATTAAACAGGAAAATTGATATGACTTTCCTTTACACACAATTTACGTACAAACAATAATAAATTATTCAATAAGACTTGAACAAATAAATAAACATGCAAATAATCGACCTTATCTCATTATGTTCTGGATCTCTTCGAGGGTCTTTCCTTTCGTTTCGATCGTACAGAAATGAATAAAGACCAGCGAGATAACAGAGGACAAAGTGAAGATGAAGAAGGTGTTCGCCAGTCCCAGACTGTCCGTCATTAACGGGAACAGGGAAATTATAACGAAATTCACACACTGGAAGAGCACCATTGTGAGACAAGAGGAGAAGAATTTCGTGTGAACTGGGAACATTTCACCCAAAAAGATGGACGGAATCGGCCCCATTCCAATGCTGAACATGAAGATAAACAGCGTGAAACTGAGCAATGGTAGCCAGTAAACATGATGCACACTGTCCACAATGTTGCCTTTTATATAAAAGAAGACGCCAATTAAGGTACTTGCGACACAAACACCAATTGTCGAAACGAATAACAGAATCTTTCTACCTAATCTGTCCACTAAATTGGATGAAATAATGGCGGATATTAAATCAACAACAGCAACAGCGACAACAGATATTTCCGGTGAGATACTTGTCCCAGTTGATGTGAAGATTAATTGCATATAATTAACAATGCATGAGATGCCGGTAAGGACGTGAAAGATGAACAGGCCATTGACAATTCCCAATGTCTTTAAGAACGTCTTCGATGTAATTGTCTTCATGATTGAATCAGTGTTACTTTTGGCTTCGTTGATCGATTTGCTGATTCTGTTGAGATCCTCTTGGATGGATTCGAGGGATTTTTGATAATAGTCTTCCATGAACTTGATGGTGGCGGCCTCGTCGTTCTTCGCCATCAGGAAGTATGGGCTTTCGGGGATGAAGGGGAAGCCCAGTAAAAGACTGAACACGTTGGAAATGACGGCAATCATACTCATCGCTGGAATCGTGATATAGGGACCTACTACGTACATGAACAGCATCCCTAAATCGATTAGCACTATGGAACACATGTTAATTAACCCGCGATTCTTATAGTCGCTGATTTCGGAGAGGTACACGAAGACGATGCTTGTGGCACAGCCATGTGAGATGCCCACCAGAAAACGGGCGATGTAGATAAGTTCCACACTTTTCGCGAACATCAACATAATGTTGGAAATCAACATGGGGAACGTGAAGAAGAGGATGGTGGGTCGTCGGCCGAATTTCGATGAAGTGTAACTGGAGAGGACGCAGCCGAGGATGGCGCCCAAGTGTAATAGAGACGCTGCCCATGCACTTTCCGAGGAAGAAAGTGGTTCCTTCAAAGGGTTGTGGGTGTCGGTGGTGTTGGTGGCTTCGGTGAGTTTAGGGAGGGACGTGGATGGCCAGGCAACAGCCAAACCCACCCCGAACGTCATTATATACACTAAGGGTGAAGAAAGTGGTTTTAAAAGGCATTTTAAAGCGGTTTTTTGGTACTTACCAGCTGCGATAGCACATATTAAATGCAATCTCTCTACACATTTTCTCACATTCGCTGCTAGTTTTAACATAGCTACTAAACTAAGTGATTTCGTTCGAAGGCTACGTCCGTTCACTTACGACTGAAACATTTTATGTACTGCTCGGCAATTTGTTAAATTTGCATAATTATGCTAATTAATAATGAAAATATCGTTTTGAAAAAAAAAACCTGTTAACAATGATCTCGCTGCGTATTGATGCACATTACGCGGTGATGTTTAAGAAATTTATACTATTATTTATTTGTAGAAAGTTAAATGGCAATTTTTGCATTTTTAAGTAGTCTTAAGCGATAAAACCCGACTCGTTTTCAATTTTCTTGTGATGTAATTCACATTGAGCGACCTTATATTGTTTTTCTCGCATTTACTTGACATACAAATTCATTAAACACACATACTATAAAGGTATACACTTGGATTCTGTATTTTTTTTCTTTCTCTTTTGTCGGACTCAGGTGAACTGGTCGACGTCATACAAAATGGAAAAAATTTATAGAGAAAAACAACCTCCACCATAATGCAAATTATCGCATTTTTTGTCCCAATAAAATGGTATTTGTTATTTTCTTGAAAAGCGTTCATTTTGAATTGTTTAAAGCGGTTTCCTTAATTACCTTGTTTATCACAAACTCGAAATGTTATTTATAATCTCGATTATGGACGGTTTTTATTTTCCTTTGTATTAGTATACGCATAGAAAGAATATTGTTTGATTGTTTCATTAGCGTAAGTTAAGTGCCATTATCACATGCTATTGAATGGGATTTAGTGTAATAAGTGACGACAATTGTTTAATGGAAACTGTGTTACGTGTTTTTGTTTACTCGACTCAATTATACACTTTGAAGCTCATTATTTAATATATAATACTGTTAGGATGGGATTAGTCATAGGTACATTTATCCATTGGACTGTACCCTTCGCGAAATTGTCACGAACGTTTATGGGCAAATAAAGCGCACGGATGTTAGATGTGTATCATTTGGTATTTTTGCGCTTCGTTGCCTGCAACAACTTTAAATATGTATGCGAAAAGCACGGAAACACATTGTTTTCCATTTATTAAGCTATTATGGCTTTTTGATACACTGCAATTTCGCTGCTCCAACACAGAAATAAGAAAAATAACTCAAACTGTCCGACCACCTTGGCGATTCGCACACAAAACAAATAACTGGACGAGGGTAGGGAATGGCAGAAAAAGCGGTTTATAAATGCAATAAATGATAAACGGTAGCGAAGAAATCGCATCGCGCCCGACAATCGAATGCAAATCAGTATACAGCGGAGAGGAGATCGCGTTCTTCGTTCATTCAGCGCGTATTGTTTGCGGATTTTTGCGGAAAACAAGAAGGAAGAGTGCGTCTGCAGAAGAAGCGGCCACCATCAGGTCTTGCACTGCCGTTACCGGCTCTCTGCATATCGGGGTAACCGGGTAATTTTATATATAAACACACATCTGACTATTGTTGTATACGATGCATAAATCCAATATTGTGTATGTACTTCTGATGGTGGAATAATAATTCAATGGAGATGGACGTGCACGCCACGAAGACAAAACACCTCGCTACCATTGCCATTATTTAGTCGGATAACAATAAAATTGATTTCATCAAATTTTAAGCCCAACTACATTCCAAACAAGATTAACAATTATGTGGTATGTTTTGGAATTACGAAATTTAATGAAAAAAAAAAATGAACATAACGAACAGTTTGAATTGAAGTTTATGTATGCAAGCGACGAATAATAAGAAAAGAAGATGTGAAATTCACTTTCAATTTCAACCGTTCAATTCAACTTGATTGCATCCTCCTCTCGCTCTGTGGCGCTCTTTTGTCCAACTGCAAGAGTCTTATGTGTATGTGTAAATGAGGAGAGGTTTTTTTTCAGCTTTTTCATGTGGAAATCATTAAAAAATTACAGAGGTAATTTATGTAAACTGCTTACACGCGTACACGTGAATTTTTTATATTGTCATTGCATTTTTACATTACATTTTATTACCAATATGTTAAAATATTCCAAACCGAGTGCAGCTAACAAATTGCTTATTAATGCAAATTATAGAACAATTTCCCAATTTTACCTTTACCACTTGAAAAACTAGTTCATATTAACAGTACAATCTCTATACTAGATGATTGTTCGTGTAATTCGACTTGATTAAACTTTAACTGTAACGATACTTAAGGATTAATTTGTTAATTTAAGACTTGCAATTGGATCTATTACTTTCAATTGTTTTGTGCATCAGACGCGCTCATTAAACCGTCATCAGGAGGAACGGAAATTGGGCCATTGGGACATGTCAAGTTTTGGGATGATGGACATCTGCCAAAAACAGTTATTACGAAGGCACAGACCAAAATCGCTTTCTTCAAGCTCCCAATTTGTTTCTAAACGGAAGAAGTGGATGAAATGTTTGGGGCCGGTAGAAGCGCGTTTACAGGCTTGTCACAATCGATGATTACACTGTGCATGTTAACGATCGTGAGAGAGAGCCCCGTTTCCGATTTTACTTACTATTCAAACTTGCAGACTTGTTGAGCTGTATACATTGATATGGAATAAATATTCACTTGTACTCCATCGTGCCAATATAATTCCATTTCGTCGACTTTCATGGGATTATGGTGGAGATAAATCTTATGGTGGAAGGTTCAACGATCCACATGTGTGCGATATTCGGTGTATTGTTATTGTTAGAAAAGAGAAGAATGAGATGAGGTTCCGTGTCCTGCTGGCTGCGACACGATTTTCCTATTATCGGAAAATGATAGTGAGGGAAAAGAGTAGACGATAATGTGGGTATTATGCAATAGAGGCCACGGGCTTAGGTGTGGCCATCAAAACGGAGAGTCTCTTCGTACGAAGCAATCATCGCATTCTAGAGCAGCAAATCTGGAGAGTCGATTTAATTCGAAACAAAACAGCGAAAATAATAATTTAATGAACGATCGACTCTCGGACCATAATTCCTCTGATATATCTAATTTAGTTAGAAAAGACATAACAGTATTTTGCTATTCAATGGAAAATGAAGAAGAGAGAAGTGTTAGATAAAAACTGCCGCGATGTTTTGTACGTGAGCCAATTTATATAAGTTCACGTAATTTCATCGTCTTTTCCCAACCTGATGGTTCGTGCTTTTTGTTTCATTCTCTTCTTCTGGCCGGCAATGGTGCTGGTGTGTGCTAATATGTGCTGGATGGTCGATTATTAGAAACGCGCTACTTTTTGACCGGGCGGCCCTGTTCACTGCCTCATAATCAACACATTTTTTCGCTTTGTCAGTGTTTCGGACGCCGTTAGATTTAAGGAAACAATATTGCTGAAAGCGCCCACGGCTAGTGACCTGGCCCCCAAATTCCGAAAGTGACACGTCCAACGGCCCATACCACCGTGCTTTATCGCGCAATCTGATCGCATTATTATAATTAATTCCGACAAGGGAAAGTCACTGGCTTTGGATTTTATTTTGCAATGCAATTAGCGACAAATCTCGAATTATTTGTTGTTAAAAACGACTCCTGATGGCATTTGGGTCCATTAATAAAGGCGCAGATATGCGAGCACAGTTATAAGCCAATAACAGTGAATGATAAAAAAATCCATCGCTTTAGGCCACCAAATATGATGATTATTAAGATGAACTTGACCATTTTATTGTTTATTATTAAATTGGAGACGAGTTTCAACACTTTGGACCCGTTCCCAGCGCATCGTATTTGGGTTAGTCTTTCACGAGTGGGTGGATTCCTTCCTTATTGAAACAACTGAAATGGACATGGATTTTTATTGGAATATTAAGTAAATTCCGATGACCTGTTTATATTTGCTTAACTGTAACCGTCTGCAAATGTGTTCATTTTTCCTTCGAGTGGTGTGCTCAACGGTATATCAATTTTAATTAATATTTATGTGATCTCTCTAGTCTATTAGTTAATTAAGAGTTGCGATAAGCGATTAGACAAGTGGAGGTTTTCTTGGAAAGGTGATGATGGCAACAATTGCGTATACAATAATTAAACAATTTCACATGATTGAATTTATTAATAAATTTCATTTCTCGGTAATAAGAAACGGATGTTGTTGATACAGGCACAACACAGAGCATCGGATATGAGCGTGATGATTCTGTGTGCGGTTTTTCGGCAAATTGGACACGAGCCGACCAATAATTTTATTATTGAGCCATCACCAAGAGGTGAGTGCATCAAAGACCGTTTTAATTGAATAAAATGTTGAGCTTTGGCGATGCAGTCTGTGTGGATGGCCCCCCTGCAACCCATCCAGCGAATACAGTCATAGTTCTTCCGTCATTTCATTAAGCTCTGCACATAAACGTCACGGTAATAAGCAATATTGATATAATGCTAGAATGACAAATGATATAACAATTACTCTCCACATTCATATATCATTAGAAGATTGTTTAATCTCCACACACAACATCAGATATTTACTGTTTATTATAATATAAAACGGTATTATTTCAATTCATTTCCCAATGTCTCTCATCTGCGATGGAAATTGCCAGTTTAGTGGACCGTTAACTTTTTTGAGAGATTTTATAGCTTCGTTTACAGGATTGAAAGATGCTGGATGGATGACCCATATTGAAAATTAGATGAGTGCATGTTGAAATTTATTGTTGAAGGCGTTTACCGGCTGTCGATAAACGACATGATTGACATTTAGTGAAGAGAAAATGAATAGGTAAGCGAACAAATACCAGTAATTCCCTTTTTAGAATATTCTAAATAATTTCCTGCCAAATTATTGAATAAATATTAATTATTCGACACTTGCCCCATCAGCAAGTAAGCTTAGCAGTAAATCGCGTTTATGTCATGTACTATACTGTATTAATTTTTTCCTATAGCCATTTTATGGTCGGGAGGATACGGGCGAGAAGAATAGCGTTTTTTCAACAATAAACTTGACTTGCAAAAGTGTACAAAATATCATCGATAATGTCATTTAATTATACGGGTGGTCTAATACCATTGACCTCCAATTGTTGCGTAATAGTTCCATTAGAGAAAAAAATGCTACTGATTTTAATCTTTCCTTTATGTACGCATTCGTACGTTTTTCTTCCTCATCACGCGTATGAAACGAAGCATTTCAAACTCAATTTGCATTCATGCCCATACGAAATGTCTGCGTCTGCATGTATACACACATAAAGACGTACTAAAAATAATTACTGAAATTGCTAGATCCTGTAAGAAGTTCATTTTAAAACTGTGCATTATTTATGAGTCTACAATAATATTAGTGACTCATCATCATTATCAAATGGATTTCAGTATTCCAGACCAACAAATCGCATATTACAAACCGAATAATAATACATTATTAATATCGACCCATCAATTACCTTTACAGAGACGTATAAAGTGCGTTTGAGGTTGAGGGAAACTTGCCGCTGAAACACTGGAAATGCGCTTCTCCCTCCGTGGTCCATATGTGATGCTGAGCGATGCTTATCGCATCTTAAATATTTATTTTCTCCTCTTTTAAAGGGCAAATCCGATTTAGATGTGAGTGTATTTTGCAGGAAGCGCTCATAAATTGCAAACTGATTAGAATTTCACATAATTGTATGGAAACGACCACCCAAAATGGGCCATTTATTATATTTGCCGTTTTTCCAAGCGCAAGACAAGCGGAAAAATGCGCACAAAATGTAATTAAGTTGTATATATAGCAGTGTGTATTTAATACATTAGCATATGTCACTACATAACAAGTAAATCTAATGTAAATTCAAATCATAAAACATAATAATATACCCTCGGGTAACGTTCTGCTATAAACAGAACGCACCATTCATAATACAGCTCTTTTATAATAATAATAATGAGATAAAATACTTAAATACAGGATTTGACTTCTGCATTACAGGGTCGGCTCGGTTGTGGAATAATCGTACACGGTCATAAATTAAGCTTCTTTTCATAGTCATCACAATTTGCTTACTGCGTTTTGCATCTCTACAGTGAGGGGTTGCATCAGGTGCAAGGATCCGGTCCTGCGCCACATAATCATATTATAAACACATTGTATCGAAATAATGGATCTTGACATGTTTATGAATGAATTTATGCATTCATGTGTATAATATTTATGAGTATTTCTTGTATATTTACATGTAAATCGATTTAAAATCGCTTGGTGCAGAGAGGTCCGCTCGCGTCTAGCGACAAAGTCCCTTACATGGCGATGTCGAACATATTCGGAATGATGGATAAAGTCACCGGTGTGGTATTTCAAATCACAAGGTTTAAGTATAGAGACAAGTGAATGAATAAGTTGCAGAAGACGCTCTCAATTCCAAGCACACTTCTATCCCCTTGGTGGTATCGAATTTCCTGAATGTTGCAGTGCTGTGCTGCGTGGATGGAGATGAGGATGGGCGGCACCCAAACAGGGGCCTGTGGCGGTTAATTTTGTGTGTTCCATAAAATTATAAATGTTCCTACATATACACACTCGACACGCCGAATTTATAAGAGGAAAAAACGTTGGAAAAAAGAGTTGTGGGGTCGAAGGACTGTGTCTGACTTGAGATTGTTATCAAATAAGTAGTAGTTTTTATTATAGAATGAAAAACGGATACATTTCCGGTGGAAAAGTGACTTTCTTGCTTGTAGTTTTTTCATCTTAATATCTAATAATGGTTTTACTTTTCAAGATGGAATGAATAAAAAGTGTTGTTCAGTTTTCGAACAGGATGCATGCAGACGATTATGATGATGATCTCTGTTTCGATGCGAAACATGAATCACTTCTGTTTTATTAGAATATTTACGAATAAAATATTATCCTTTTATCTTTATTTTATTTCTGTTAAAAAGCTTCACGGATACAGTAAAGAGAGACGATTGATTCCACATCCATGCATGATTTTCAATTTTCAATCATTTATATTCTAATTACTCACTTTTCCTTGTAAAACTGATGATTTGAGTCGCTTGATTAAAAGACCAGATTGATCTTTTATTAGAGACGTTCAAGGATATATAGAGGAAGGTGAAAATTTTACGCATTTCCTTGACCATATAACTTGTAATATTTACCAAATTTATTTAGCAATAAAATTTTTTGATGGTTCCGCAAATAATTCCCAAGTACAATCGCATCAAATTCCGATGATATATTAAAGAGAAAAGCGTTTAGTGCCTCTGGTAAATCGTGTGAAGCTTTTCCCTTTTTTGCGTGATTAGTACCTACAAAAAGGCACAAATTAAAAACAATATACCTACACCCATATTATGGGCACATAAACATTCATACGCATTATTACTTAAAAGAGCGCTGCAAGTTTAATTGCCCTTTTTTCACATATACATGGGTCATTAAATACTGGTTATATTTGTGTTTTTCACTGGAACTGTAATTGATTGGGGGTTCTTTTTATAAATTCTAATAATAGATTCACAAGTGAAAGTACACGAGGGTTTCTTGAACCTCCCCCGAGCTATAAAACCCAAATCGTTGCACACCAGCATCGATTAATAATTGACAATGAATAAATTTCCAAAGAATTCCGCCCAAAATGATTTAAGCGTACAACAAACTCGCCATTATCATAAAATCGTAATTATTCCCTGCTCTTACATGTGCATATGAATTTTTTCCAGATAAAGGAGAACATCCTGCCTACAGAGTGCATCACTTATTAAAAAATGCAATTTGATTTTATCACCACAAGCATCACATATAAACAGCAGCAGAGCACAAAAAAGCGAGAGGCGAAGAAAATCTATTGTACAAACGAAAAAAAAAGGTAAACGAACTGTTTGTTTACATTTTTATGCATACACGAATTAATAACAGTAATAATATAAAAAATGAGCTTGAAATGGTGATTATATAATGATATGCTTGCATGAGAGTGAAGAAATTGTTCCATTTCGAAATTACGCGTGCAGAAATCTATGAAAGAAATTATAAAGTTGATGATCGTGTGTATGTTGTAGTGTTTGTTTGTGGGAAAGGAAGTAAAAGGGAAATGATCGGTTTGAATTAAGTAACACTTCCCCTCTCTGTACATTTTCCTCTTAAATGGTTAAAGAGGCCATTGCCAAGTTCAGCGTATGTGTGATGCACTGCACAAACCATCCACCTCGCACTTTATGGAAAAGTGCATGCATTATTAAACGAAAGTGATCGAATCAATTCTTCCAGCTATTACACATTTATATTGTGAAAAGGTAAAAACGAGACTACCGACCAATTGTAATCATAAATTTATGTTGATATTTTGATTTATGTATTGTAATAGATCGAACGACATGTGGTTGACTGTTGGGATATAAGACCGACGACCGGACCTCCCACTGATCCAAATCATCTGCATCTGCAACATGCCTACGTGCTTTGGCTTACATAGATTATATATAATACTGGATGCTCTGTGTTTGGATGCCAATACGAAAAATATTTGCTGTATCTCTCCAAACTATTCGATGCTGGGACAAATTGGCCAGCAGTTACACTCTCCACACTTCCGGCCAATCGATATAGGAATTAATTATGTCGCAAATCAAATTCAGTTAACTGTGCATTATTATTGATCTATTTGCTGTACAAACAAGGTATGGAACTAATTAAACGACGACCACAAAAAAGCGATCAGCTAACGGATAATCTCGGTTCTGGGTAATGGAAAATGTGATTTTCGAGAGTGCAATCTCTCTCTGGTTTTACCAATCGATCCATTTTAACGACGCACTATTCCAAACCACTTACTCATGCATACCGTCTTAATCATAATTGTAATAAATTATACAAAAACCGATTGGAAAAACTGGGTTTTCCCATTATTGTTGGAAATATTGGAGAAAACCAACAATTTAGTTAACAATATTTGTGATAACCAACCCCTATACTGTTATTAGTTCCTTAAATTCATGAATTGGATAATAACAGACCTGACGAAATAAACAACGACCAAATACCCACATAAATCCATCAATTTAATATTCGTTCTCCGAAAAGCTGTGAAGATGCACGTATGCAGTAATTAAGAGAGAAGAATGTCCAGAAATGAGACTGTAAAAAGTAACAGTTTTATTAATTACCAGCATTAGTGGAATTGTTAGAATTTAAGCTTGCATCATCGATCATCGCCCGTCCCCGAAATCTTCCAGAAACTTGAAATATCATCTGTCATAGTTCCCCATCCAATTTCAGCTTTTCCCCCTACCTAATCCCACCAGCAAATTAATATTTTCGTTTGTAAATCGATTTGGTAATACGTAAACAGGCTTCAGCTGTCGCATTACACTACATCTCCCTTCAGTGAAGAGTCATTAAAAATTAACCAACAAACCCAATTTACTAGCAACTCAAATAATAATGATCAGATAAAGTTGCGTATATGTTTATATTCATTTACACTGCCGGTTTGTGGAGGGTGAACATATATATTTCGTGAATGCAGATAAAATAGGATCACAATGAACTCGAGAAGGGGATTACAGGCCTGTTTACTGCTAGATATATAGGATGGGAGGTGCAGGACGTTTAGAAAATCATTTCGTTTGTCTTGCCAGAATGGGAGGGTTGTGCAAGGGTCACAATGTTCTCTGTTAGCAATCTTTCCATCTTCAATGGAATCTCACTGCTGCTAGAGCAGTTTTGTTTTATTTATTGGCGATTTTTTGGCTGCACGAAACATTATTTTGGTACAGGCTATACATATGTGTACGTGATTTGATTCGCATGCATACACCAATTCCAGACGAGATTTTCCTTCTTTTTTGCCTGCATCGTTCGCTTTTATAATCAGCAGGTTCGAGAGAAAAAGTGAATTACAAATGCATTCTTTTCACCCAGTCAATTATTATTTATTAGCAATAAAAGTGAATACTCGGTATGGTTTTATTGGAGTCAATGTTACAAAATAATTAATTACAAGCCGAATTTGGCCTTTGATTTCGTGTATTTACATGTAAATTCTTCAGAAAACACTACACTAATAGTGTAATTATAGTAATATTCGGTAATTTTTCATCGTGTAATAATTCATACAAAATAATTACATCACAAAATAATATATGTTTACATTGTCAGGAAATAAATCCTCTTCTTTTCTTTAATTTTGTTGCAATAAATTTGTTGTATATGAAAAAAAAATCAATTACTCAAAAGAAATGCCACTATAAAATGTGTCATTGTTATTGCTTCTTAATGTTTAATAAAAATGAACTTGAATAGTTTGGTATTTTATGACCAGTTTCACTTTTCAATCATTACGACTTTGAAATTTTTAAACAGTTAAATTTAATAATGCTCTTTGAGTAACTGTGAATGATAATTTTAAACTTTCCTTTTGATCTATTTTTGTATACGGGAGATTATTATCAGTACCAACAACGGCACTATTGTTATAGTGGGTCGAAGAAAAAGCGATTAGGAAGCAGACAAGTTGACGACACTATTTAAGACCAATTCGACTCCACCCCCGGAATAAAGCACACATTGGGGGAAAGTTGAAGAACGTAAATTTCACTTTCTGAAAATTGCTTGTTGTTAATTTTTCCCTACACCAATTAAATATTCTTTTTGCCATTTGAAAGGTTTCTCAATTAAGAGTCTGAGGGGTGGTTTAAATCAATTTAGTGCACTTTCGCTTGCAGCTACATAAAAGACACGAATGAATCAGCCTGGAGACGGCCAAGAAACGCAGGGAAACACGAGCAATGTCGACGTTTCTGTCGCACTTCATTTGTAGGGGTAGGTCGAGGGTGAGGCGTGCGCTCAACTCGCACTCGTACAGCATCCCGACGCTGTCGGTTGTCTCTGTTAAGCAGTTCGAAGCCGGCTAGCGGCTTTGTAACATTTTTCTTAATTTTTCCTGTGTTTGGTGTACAAGTTTTGTGTCTTGACCCACCGTTGAAGTCTTTTTTACACCAAGGTAAAAAAACTGCTTTTTCCACAGGGAAATGTTCGGTTCAGTGAACTATTCTGCATCCGACTGACGGAATATACTTGGCGCTTTATCATTTTTCCACTGTAGTTGGTTCAACGGTGGAAAAGCGGCATGTGTAGGGGGATAAATAGAGATAAATCACAATAACGAAGTGAAGTGATGGCACAGGATAAAAATAAATTGAATTGGGGAAAATTTGTAGGCTTTTAAGGAAAACGAGAGTAATTCTTTGCTATAAAGTGTGCAATAAGTGAATGTCTAGAGTTTGCTCAATAATCGATGGCTACCTCAATAGTCTAAAATAAACAATAATTTGCTTATTGATTTTCTTGATTACTTTTAAAAATTGCCTCACAGGCCGAGCTTCTTTTCTATACACTTCATTACTCATTTCGCTATTTATACAAATGTGGCGCGTTTACACTGGAAATATAATATGTAAAATGAATGAAAACAAATTTAAGTCTGGCTTACAATAAATTGAAATGCATCGTAAAGAATGTTCATTACCATATATAAGAGACTTATTTATTACTAATATATCATTGCACACATAATAATATTAAATAACTAACTATAAATTATGTACAATAGATGTGTTATTTATTACTTTCATTTTCGCCAGAGTATTGAAATAAAATTTTCAATCTTCCCAACATGGCAAACCGAGAAAAACTTATTAATTAAGTCATCATTAATAAAGTGTTTTCAATTATCTGCGATTAGATACCATTAGAGAAAATGCTGTTGGCATTCCATACTTGTAAGAATTAATGTTAACAATGGAAATTCTCACGATCTATTGTGCGGTGTGAATTTTAATGTTTTTCGAATGCAGTGTATGGACACTGGGCGAAAAAACCGTCACTCTACTTGTCGATTTGCAGGCTCCGGGGTTATACTTCTATTATTAATTGTTCCCAATAAAACAGCGCTAATACTTTGCACACACACATTTCGTTAATCTAACGGTAAATAATCGTATAAACACAAAACAAAATTGCATATATTTAATCAAATCGATTATTGTCTTGTTGGAATTTTGATTAAAGACATTCGGTTATTGCTATGATGATGTTGATGATGAAATTTGATGAAATTCAAACCGCAACTATATTGCAATCTAGTTTCTGATGTCAAATAGCCCATTTCCCAAACAAAAACACTCTTGGTACCAAGAAACCGTAATTAGCTGGCCAAATAGTGGTCAGGACCGGACTGTATCAGTCAAAATTCCATTAAACAGTCATCAGGCGCTCGTATTTTACGTCAATTAGGACGGGGAAAACAGTAGCAGTAAAACGTTTTTGCGCTCTAACAGTAACTTACGTAGAAGTGAAGAAAAAAACATTTCCAAATAATAAAGAAGGTTGTCCAAAAATGTAATTATATACATGAGATTGTGCCGGAGGGAAGGCCGGTTATAATAATGCAAAATAAAAAAATTGTTTATTTATACACTCGTGTGTATATATGACCTAAGAACGAGTGTATAGGGCGATAATGATGATGACGAAGAAAATGAGTAATGCTGCGATAATTTACGATGGTAGGTATACTTGGATGACCGCCGTATCGAGTCCATCCATCGACGAATTGTTTTGAATTGGGGGTGTGTGTACCCGCAGTATATCTGGTCCAGTTGTGTGCGAATTCCAAAAGTTCTTCTTTGGCCTGGGGCCATCGGATCGGCGGCGGTAGCTGATGCGAAGAAGAGACTCGAAGAGCACGATTCCCCCGCCCGGACGAGTATTTAAAGTTGCGGCGCGCAGCTTCGCACGAGTTTATATCTGGTCGTCGGTGCTGTGTTGTAAAACTCGTACCATCATCCACTGTGACCGACCTCTTCGACACCACGACGGGTCGCTCATATATTCGCGAACCCACTGTACATTAATAACCATTCGTACCAGTGACTTGCCGGTGTTGAGAACAAGTGCAACACGAACGGGAAAGTGTTTTATCACGTTTATTATTTTTTCATTCAAAGACGGTCCTCGTCTCTTGTGTTTTCCCCGCACCCGAAAAGCTAACAGAGGTAAGTGGTAAAAAATTTCGAAAAGGATCGCCAAAGAGTGCGTCCAAGTGCAAGTGTAACAGCAGTGCAAGTGGCCGGAAAATGGATTAATTTTCACTCTTTCACTCGACTTTGTCGTTTCTTGAGAGCAAACTTCAAGGTTAATGCCAAGAGCGCGGATACTGCAGTACCAGTACCGGAAATTGTACTTATTTCACTCTCGACTGTGAACTAAAATTTTTTCGGCAAATTCTCCACTTTGTTTGCAGACTCACTTTGCATCCCCGTGTTAGATAAATATTCCCACGTTTTGTTCAGTATTCACCCGAGTGCTGGGCAAATATTTGCCTCAATTGAAATTAAAATAATATAGAAGAATTATCGTCTGGCCTCGGTGGTGTTGCGTTGGTATGTAAAAAGTACGTCTAGAAATTCACATTGTGCACAAGTACATAGAAAAATGCTCAAAGTTCGCTCGATTCTCGGGAATAACGTCCCCGGACAGAAGTGGTATGTGAAATGCATACGAAATACTCGAAAAAAAAATGATTTAACGGTATACGAACAACTAATTTTCTTGTCTTCACTTAAAATTCAAAAAACGCTTCCAATAATTATTGTTTGAACAAAACAAACGATTACAAATAAATTGTTGTATGTTAGTCGAGTGAAATTGGCCCAGAAATATAGAGGTACGTGACGAAATGGATAAAAAGACGAGCTCGTAGGTCAGTTCAGTATGCCAATGAGGCAATTTGGCAGACCAGTTTGCGACAACTTAAATATACTTAATTTTATTGTTCTGTTTTCCGAGTCTACCGGTCCACACACTCATTCATTACGAAATTTTATATCGCGGTCAGTCTTCGGAATTCCACGTTCTGGTAAATCCCGTCGGTTTTTGAGGTGAATGTCACCAAAAGCGCCCACAGCCCACGGAATCGTCCTACGCCGATGAGCCACTGGACTTTTTCGTTTCCTGAAATTGGCACAGATATTAGGTAATTTAGTCAAGGCCAGTGGAAAAAGTGATTCGTGCAAAAAAAACCAGTTTTATATATAGAATATTCTCCCTTACATCATTTAATACTCGTTTTCCTTGATGAATCATTAAATCCTTTTTTTATTGTGATGTGCTGACCATGTCATTGACATTGGCTGCTGGAACATCGTTGCAATATCACCTGAAAATTGTCACCTAACTCGATAATTGGAATAATACTTAGCTGTCTCTATTTACTGTTCGTCCAGTGCAAATAAATGTATATATATAAACTTGCTATATTTGCGCGCGGTGTGATAAGATAAAAAAAACCGACTGTGCGAACGGTAAGACCGGATTTCGAGCCTTGCAGATCAAAATTTATTAAACAAACTCGAAAACAGGTGTAACGGCCTAACGGCATCCCAATAGATTGAAGATTAGAGTTGCGATGATTTCGGCAAGTGGTCGATGATTTATTTACTCCTTCGGAGTTTGCGAACCAGTTCGATTGAAATTAGATCGAAAAAATCCATCAACACACAGAAGAACACAAGAGTTAATAGAATGTGTTACGAGTTTGTCAACCTTGAGTACGTCCATTCATACACACTTGTGTGTATGTAGATTATTTGGTTGAATGGGTATTTCGGAATTTGGTGGCAAATTTTTTCATCTCATTTTCACAAACCAATTCCAGCACTTTGTCTTCTCAAGAGAAGAGTGAAGAAATGTGTGTTGGTGTCGCGTCACAATTTTCCTTACCTATTAGTTATGCGTACAAGCAGTTGTGGCACAAAATGGATGGACGTTTGCAGTCTTATTTCTAAGAAGACGCTGAATTGTTGCTGGACTGACTGGCCGCCTTGCAGACCTCTTATATGTGCATATATAAAACTTGGACGCATAGTATGCGGTAACTGTTATTGCTGGCCTTGGCAATAAGGTGTTCCCCCGTATAAGTATTAAGTATGAAGAAGATTTTACACCAAAGATACATCATAAACCGCAACATATTCCAACCGATAGATAATAAATCATTATCAAATGAGATTTGCGAACTGCGAAGAATTCAAATAACGAGTTGTTCAGAGAGTGGCTTAACAGTTTTTTTTCATAATGCAACGTGTGAAATACACACACGCCGTTAAACTAATTAAATTAACAATTGTGGAAGACAATAGAGTACGAAGGGAACCACGAAATATGAACAGTTTTAACAAGTCGATATATCTGGGCTAGTTTAATTATCACTTCTTAAAATATAATTGGAAATCGTTTTCAGAAAAAACATGCCGAATTATAGATAATCTCTCGTGTTAAAACTTCACAATACACTGGTTATTTTAACAAACATAACAACCCAACGATTATGTCTAATTACACTCCAACTTCCGAATAATTAGCATACATCTAATATTGTCGCTGTTAGTGTACCTATATATTTACAAGTAAAATAAAAGCGTCGATTAGTTCATTTATTATTTTTATGTGTGAAAAGAGTGTGAATTTGAGAAAACTCTTTCAATCTTTCCTCTCCCACCACCGACACAAAGGATTAATGGCTTTTGTAACATCTTGTACAAACTTTGTGGAATTGCTGTCGTTTTTTCCCATACTTATAAACCGAGTTCTATTTACAAGGGACTTGACCGTTTCTTAAACAAATGTTTGTTTGATTAAAATGTTAAACGGTCGCTAAATGTTAAGACAATCGATTTAATGTGTGCACCGAAAACAATCACGGCTAGACAAATAAAGAGAGAGAAAACACGTTCAAGTTCAAAATCCTTAGAAATTTGTTACATAATTAATATTCAGACATAAATAGTTGCGAGAAGTTTTTGTGTAGGCGCTTAGTGAACGATTTCCTTCGACGGTAGGATTGGATTGCTCAAAGGAACACAAACATACATATACCTACAACTTGTGTAAATATATTAACGTTCACTTTCAGACTGAATTTATTTCGCATTTGACACTAATCACTTGGGCTAAGTGTTAATTAGACCATTTTTTTAATAAACACCGAACCGATAAATTAAACGTTTTCCTCCAAGGAGAAGCAAAAAAAATTCACATTCGCTATTAATTTCTATAAAGATAATTTGCGATGAGAGTTATGTTGGGGTTATTAAACGCCCAAAAGTTCATAAAACCGTTTAATTAAGACAAAGACTTGCACAAATTAAATTCCACCGTGTATAATTAGAATGGAGAATTGCTACAATTTATTTAAATGATCTATAATAAGAAGAAATTCCTCATAAGAATTTCGTTGCTAAGAAAATTGTACCTGTTACAGTTGGTTTTTTAGCTCACCATGCTAGAAAAGAATATCACGACAATAGGAACTCGGCTATAATATATTGCGTAAAAACTAGCCAGCAAAGTGAGAAATTGTCTATTTAGATTCATAAACAAGAAAAGGAGCTGTTAATAACAAACAAAGTGTATAGTTCTCAGGTGCATTGAACTGAGAAAAGTGTAAATATTTCTGAGGTTTTCAAACTCTCCTCCTCTATTGCAAGAGCACAGAGTAGTAATTGAAGAGCGCCCGAAAAAAAGAGAGCCTTCGACGTTGACGTTTTTGCACACTTGCAATTCGCTCAACTCAATTTCAATAGAGGAAATATACTAATTAAACTTTTTTTTCTAATGTTTCAGGACGCGCCATGTCGGCGTGGACTCAAATTTTCCAAACAGGACCAATTATCCTGCTCCTCTTCATCTCAGTGCCACAGTCCACCAATTCCGGTAAGTAAAGCTCCGCTCGCCTTTTTTCCCATTTCATCTCGCACAGCAAATTGAATTTAATCGATCGTGATTGAAGTACGTGCCTCTCTAATAAAATACTTTCGATCGACGTGCAAAAACCATTGCAATTGTTTGAAATTAATAAGGTATTTTCGCGCCGTTATCGCAAAAAATCCCAAACGAACGAAAAACAATTAAAACCATCTGTCCTCTTTTCATCGATTCTATCATACAATGGTGTACTGTTTTTCAATAAGTTGACGAAAAAAATCTACACACACGTCCACCATGTACACGTGGTAGACCAATTCAGGCGGATGAATGCGAAACGGTAACAAAAAAATTCCACCGTCTGAAAAAAAGAGTGAAAAATCTTTTCATTCTGCCTCCGGTCATTTCCGTCTAGATATGAGATGATCATGAACCTGTCCTCTTGATGCATGCAACACATGTTTGTTGGTCCAAGACATACATTCTAACTGTACACATTCAGTTACATAATCACGAATCGTTTTAGAATTTATATCGATACGATTTTTTCGCCCCATAATGCCAATTCCCCAAGCTGAAAGTGGAGGAGAGTCTTTATGGGCGCTAGTTGTTGAATGACGGCGTGGGAGAGCGCATTACTACTCGACACATAAACATGAACCTCCTCCGGCTCAGGGAACTGGAGCACTACTCCACCAAATGGTTATTCCTAATGAGTTTCAGAAAAAGTGAAACATCTTTGCACTCAAAAATCTATTATCGTTCCAATAACGACCAATTCAAGTCCTCAATGAATAGTTGAAAAGCAATTTGATTATTTACAATTCATCACATGTGCAAATCTAATTGAATATGCAACGCAAGTTGACGGTGTATTACATCTGTTTCAATTATGTTGACAACATAATTTACAATTTCTCATGCCCAGCTAACCCAGAAAGTATTCTAGACATTCCGATTCCGATTTTTGCTTGTCCTAATAAAATTGCATCAATTTCGGTGCGAAAATGAATGTCCGTTTTGTATCTGCATCTCATTGGAATAAAAGAGCATAATGTGCGGCTCTGATGATCTTGCCCGTGAATAGGTAAAAGTCAAGATCGAGTGAAGAACGCGTGCAAGAGGTTCATTAACTTTCCTCTAACTTCATTATATTACGCGTAAATGTATGGTTTGTTAGCAGAAGAATTGCTATTTCAAAAGCCACATATTCATAATGTTTGTTAAAAGAATGAAAAACGTCAACAACACCAACAATCAGTTATTCCTTAATGATGAATACTTTAATTACAGCGATTTTTTCCAGTTTCATTTCCACTCCATATTAATTAAATGAATGTAAATAAATTCTTATATAATTTTATAATAGTAAATGATTAATTATAATTCAAGTTCGAGATCAATTTGCACATTTTAAACTTGGTATAAGAATGTCGTTTTGCAGTGGATGGCACTAACTCATTAAATTAAATTGATTTGAGCGAAATTCAGCTGAAAATTTAATTATAGTTTTGTTACTTTGTTGACGAATGCTTTATTGTATACACAAAATGTGTAAGTACAAATAAATCAGCAGCTGTTTATTACTTGTGGGGTTGTTAGGTACACAGGGTTCCTATTATAAACCTCTAAACAGCTGCGGAGCATGTTAAGCCATTAAAATGTGACAAAATAATGGCAAAATAGCATAAAGTTTTGGATATGTTTGCCTAGCCATAATTCACTTCTCATCTGAATTATTTTTTTACAGCACCAGTTGCTGAGTCAACAGACGTCGAATATTACCCTGGTAAGTAGTAAAATTTTTCTCACTTTCCCCTTACACTTTCCACAGCACACACTCATTAAATTTTACTTAGTTATATGTAAAAAGTCTTTGATGTTAAGACGAGTTTCTAAGAAGCTCGAACTTTGTCGTGTAATAAAGTTTTAATAACCCATAAAGAGACAGAAGTGCAGAAAAATTGCACTAAGAAATGACGAAAATACCATTTATGCTTGGTGGTCTCACTTTACACCAGTATCAACCCTTTTTTTATAAAAAAAACACCAATAAAAAGATATAATCGATAATAAGTTGAAATTAATTCACAGTAACTGATTCGACTGGCTGCTACTACAATTTCCAACATTACGACGAAGGCGACAGGATCATAACGAACGAGCCATGCTTAAATTGCACTTGCCATAATCGGATGCTCATGTGCTATTTACGAGTATGTCCATTTACTAAAGCTATCGGTCAGGACTGTAAAGTGGAGAAAAGAGCCGATCAATGTTGTCCAGTTATTACATGTCCAGAAGGTAAATAGTGTTGATGGTGTCTTATTATGAGGCTAAATATAAATTTTATTCGTTTAGTACCAGTACAGTTGTTAACTTCAACCACACAGTCACCTACAGCGGTAGGCCATTTAGACTCTTATGGCTGTTCAATTGATAATTTATTCTATTCGGATGGTGCCCGAGTGCCATCACATCCAAATAATCCATGCGAATTATGTTACTGTATAAGAAATAAGACCGCTTGTGTGATGCAAGAATGCACCCTGAATATTGAAGGCTGTCGACCTGTGTATCAAGAAGGTGTCTGTTGTCCAGTGCGATATGATTGCGGTAATAAAACGATCTCATTGCAATTAATAGTCCATTCGAAACTAATTAAATGTTCTTCTCCTCTTTTTTCAATGCGTTTATATAGACCACCCTGAAGAGAATCTTCTTGAGACAACAACAAGACCTTTAATCACAACAACGACTACACTTGCACCAACCACTTCCTCTCCATCCGACTGTGTATTTAACAATGAAGTGTATGCAGATGGTGCTCTAGTTAAGAAAGATATCCCTTGTGAACAGTGCTATTGTATGAAGGGAGATATCGTGTGTGCTGTACAGGAATGTGGACCAACACCTCTAGATAAGGTTAATTGCACCGCTTTACCGCCTAGAGAGGGTCAATGTTGTCCCGACACATATGAATGCGAGAATATGTCTGAGGAGGATCTGACGACATTGTCAAGCTTCGATGTTACCACCACACCAAGTGCAGTAATCCTTGATGAGGAAAAGACAACGCCGAAATTCGAAGACAGAGACCAATTCGCAACTTCAGTACCACCACAATCTGATGAAAATGAAATTGATGTGCAAGAAACTGGAATCCCAACGGCACCAGCTCCAAGTGAAGAGAAGCAGCCAGAGGAGAAGGTGACAACTGTTCAACCAGAGGAAGAGAAGCCGGGAGTAACGGAAGAGACGAAGAAACCTGAAGAAACGGTACAAGAAACTGAAAAACCTGAAATTGCGAAACCTGAAACTGAACAACCAGCTGAAACGGAGAAACCTGAAAGCGAGCCAGCTCATGATGATGTTGAAGGAAGTGGTGGAGAGGCATTTGAACATCCAGAAGAGAAACCAGTCGCTACTGTCGCTCCTGAAACGCCAGAAACTGAAACAGAGTCCGGTAAAGGAATGTCAAGTACACAAGAAGTTACAGAAGGAGTAGAAATAGAAACAACGCCACGTAAACCGTCCGAAGAAATTGAGCCACCGGTAGTAACTGAACAAGTACCTAAAGAAGACCAACCGGCTGAAACTCCAACGTCAGCGCCGGTAGAACCATCAACAACGGAGAAATTACCAGAACCAGAGAGTACTGAAGAGACGCATACCACAGCTCCAGCTGCTGAAGAAGAGGTTCCACAACATACACCTGTTGAAACTGAGAAAGAACCTAGTGAAACGGCGACAGAAGAAAGTGAAAAGACGAGCGAGCCGCATACTGAAGCCACTCCAGATAAAGAGATTGAGAAACCAACAGAAGGAGTTACACAGGAAGGAAGCGAGAAACCTGCTGTGACAGAAACACCAAAACAAGATGAACCGGTATCAACCAGCGCGTCTGAAGAAAAACCAACTGAAAAAGAGCACGCTTCAGTTACTGAAATTCCTACAGAACAAGAGAAACAAACAGAGAGTACAGTTGTCCCCGAAAAAGAAAAGGAACAGCCTGTTGAAACCGAATCGCCTGGTGCTGAGAAGACAACTGAAGTTCCTCAGGGAGTCGAGAAAGTAAGTGAACCAAGTGTATCGGAGACCGAAAGTGAAAAGCCAACTGAAACACCTACAAAGGAGAGTGATCAACCTGAAACACCTGAAGAACAACAAACTGAACAACCATCTGTAACAGAAAAAGAAATTGAACAACCTAAAGTAACTGAGACTCCTGAAAAAGAGAGCGACAAACCATCTGACGGTGAAGAAGCTCCAACAACAGTAGCACCCGAAAAAGAAAGCGAAAAACCTGCTGAGTTAGACGTACACATCACAGAAGCTCCAGAAAAAGAAAGCGAGAAGCCTGCTGATGTTGAACAGACCTCAGCACCAGTTGTTACTGTTGTTCCAGAGAAGACAGAATCCCAAACTGAATCTCAAAAACCAGAACAAGTCACTGAATCAGTTGTTCATGATGAATTAGAGCACGATTCTGAAAAACCAGTCGCACCTGAAGTAAGTGAAACTGAACCATCACAACCGGTTTCTCCAATTACACCAGAACCCGTTGTAACAGTTTTACCAGAACAAACAGTAACAACAGCTCGAACAGATGAACAAGTAACGGAGAGTAAACAAGAGACAAAGCCCACTGAAGAGCATGTCACTACTGAAAAGGAAGAATTAATGATTGTTACAGAGGGTATGAAAGAAACGGAGAAGCCTGCATCAGATGATCACATATCTGAAGTGATGGCCGGTGAAAAGGTCGATGAACCATCAGTAACATCGGCACCAGAACAACCAACTGTTACTGAACAAGAAATTAAACCTGATGTACCTAAAGAAGAGGCTCCAGCAACTGAACAACCAAACAAAATACCTGGTGAAGAAATTACAGACACTCCACTCGCACATGAAGACGGTGTACATGTCGATCAAGTGCCAGAGGATTGCGGTGAAGAAGGTAACTGTGAACCAGTCAATCTAACTCCCGATCAACCAATTGAAGAGCCCGGCAAAGATTGCGCTGAAGGACAAGAATGTGGAGAACAACAAACTGTTGCACCCGCTAAAGAATGTGGTCCTGATGGAAAATGTAAAGGCGAATCTCCAGTTCTGCCACCTCAATCTGAATGCGGCGATGGACAACCGTGCACTGGGGCTGAACCTACACAGCCATGTGCCGATGGAAAAGAATGCCCTCAAACTCCAGTCGAATGTGCACCAGGTCAAGATTGTACTATTACACCCGCTGGATGTGCTGAAGGGCAATCTTGCGGTGGACAAGAGCCTGTTCCTTGCCCTGATGGAAAAGATTGTACAATTTCACCAACGGAATGCGCTCCTGGCCAAGATTGCGGAGCTCCATCAAGTGGATGTGCCGAAGGGCAACCATGTGGCGGCCAAGAGCCCCTTCCTTGTGTTGATGGAAAAGACTGTGGTGCTGCTCAACCAACATTATGTGCTCCAGGTCAAAACTGTTCCGCTCCATCAAGTGGATGTGCTGAAGGCCAACCTTGTGGCGGTCAAGAGCCAGTTTCTCCTCCTACACAATGCGCTCCAGGTCAAGACTGCACCGCTGCTGCCGCTCCACCCATTCAATGCGCCGATGGACAAGAATGTGAACAAGAATCTGTTACTCCTGGGGCCGCTAGTCCTGTTGAACCGGGCACTGAACAGCCTGCAATTCCTGAAGAACCCTGCAAAGAAGCTGAAGGCTGTGCTCCCGTCGAATCTCAAGCGCCATGTGATGGGGAAGGAGAATGTAAGAAAGAACAAGTACCTGCCGTTGAACAAATTCCTCCACAATGCGATAAAGAAACTGGCTGCGGCGAGCAACCTGATGTTTCTGTCGATGTTTCTACTGAAAAACAAGAGAAACCTACCGAACATCCAGCTCTAGACGGCGAAACTACCGAGGGAGAACCATCTAAGCCAATTGAAGCGCCTGTTTCACAAGAAACTGAAAAAGAATCGTCTACTGAAGAACAGAAACCAACTGAACCGTCTAAATCTGACGACGAACATCAACCAACTGAAGGCGCAGTTAGTGAAAGTAGTGAAAGCGTTACTGAAGCCGGAAAACCAGAACAAGACCATACCAAGCCATCATCAACTGAAACAGTCGAAAGTGAAACTCCGAAGGCAGATGATAGCGCGCCTCAACAAACACCTACAGAACAAGAAAAAGAAGAAGGCATTTCACAGGAAACTGAATCTCCTGCCGCAACTACACCACATCCAGCTGCATCTGACGAAGACAATAAAGTACCTGAAGAGCCGACTGAAGAAAGTCACGGTATTCCTGGAGAAGGCAGCTGTTTGGTTGATGGACAAACTTATAAAAACAACTCAGAAGTTCCGCCAATTAATCATTGTCAGACGTCCTGCAAATGTATTAGCTCCATTTTACAATGCGAGTCTATTACCTGCTCTGCCGCACCAACTGATCTACAGAACTGTATGCCAGTATATCAAGGCCCAGACAGCTGTTGTCCCACTTACAGTTGCTGTAAGTACAACTATAAAAGTGTTTTATTAATTTATTGACAATATTTTTCTTTTATAGCTGTCCCTGGAGTTACTAGTATGGAATCCGATAGTCATAAAATAGACACAACGGAACCAAGTAAAGTGGAAACAGAGCAACCTGTAACAGTTCCAATTTCTGTTACATCTCAACCAGAAGAGGCTGCACCGACTACGAGTACACCAGAGAAAATTACACACGCTGTTCCAGAACCAGCTGAAGACGAAACTGAAACTAAAGTTCCAGTTGTGTCTCCTGAGGAACAGAAGACAGAAAAACCGGAAACAGAAGCTCCTGAAGTGGTTACAGATACAGAGAAACCTGCGCCAGTTGAGCACGACGAAGGAGAAAACGAAATTAAAGAAGAGGCGACACCAAGCCCAACAAAACCCGTTGAGCAGTCTACAGAACCACAAACACCTAAACCTGAAAGCGATGTCACCCAACCAATTGAAACTGTTACGGAACCAGCTGAATCACAAACTTCTGTACCTTCAAAAGAAGGTGAAACTCCAACTAGTCCAGCAGCTGTTCCATCACATGATGAAACAACTAGCGAAGACGAAGTTAAACCAACAGAACCCAGTGCACCTTCACCAGAAACTGAACCCAGTGCGCCTTCAGCAGAAACTGAATCGGCAGCCACCGTCTCTCCCGCTGAAAATATACCAATTTCTTCAGATGAAACTAGCAGTCCAATACCAAGTGAAGGAGAAGTTCATCCAACTAGTGCAGTGGTTCCTGATAGTGAAAGTCAAACTGAAAGTGAAGTGAAACCAACAAGTGTCGCTCCAGTTTCGGACGATATTCAACCAACTCAAGGCCCAACTGAACCTGAAACGCTTCCAGCGGAGAGTGAACAACCAACAGAAGGTGAATCGACAAGTAAACCATCGTCTGAAAGTGAACAACCAAGCGAAGTAACCGAAGGTGCGGTCATCACAAGCAAACCAGCAGCCGATAGTGAAAAACCAAGCGATGAAGAATCTACTGAAGGTTCCGTTACAAGTAAAGCCCCAATTGAACCAGAAGTAAGTCAAGATGAATCTACCAGCAAGGTGCCCTCAGAGAGTGTCGTAACTGAACAACCAACAAGCAATGTTCCGACAGAAAGTGCTTCGGAGACACCCACTCAAGCTCCAGTTAGTGAAGTCAAACCAGAAAGTGACGAAACTGCTTCTCATGGACCTGAAGACGAACAAGAGCATGTTACAACTGCCCAACCTATAGAAATTCCCGAATCTCCTAAAGAACCAACTGAAGTAAGCACAGATGTACCGAAAGAAGTGACTACCAGTGCTGTAGAACAAGAATTACCGCATGTCACCTCGGCTAGTATGGTAACTGAACCAGAAAAAGAAGGTGAACAAACAACAGAACATGTGGAGTCGCCTAAAGAGCCGGCTGAGACGCCACAAGAAACTCCAGTTGAAGGTACACCGGCACCATCTGAAATTCCATCGTCTTCCGAATTACCAAGCGAAACACCTGAACTTTCTAAAGAACCAGTGGTATCTGAGGAGGTCACAGAACATCCAGAGTCTAGTAGTGAGTCTCAGAAGCCTGAGGAACCAACAGTAACTGAAAAATCAGAAGAAACGCCGGAGAAATTGCCAACAACAGTTCCATCAAGTGAAGAAACTAAACCTGAACAAGAAGTAACATCTCAAGAGAGCGTAACAGAACAACCAGTCGTTCCAGTTGTTCATGATGAATTAGAAAAGGAACAAGAACCTGAAGTTGAAACTGAAAAACAACCGGAAGTAACAGAATCTGCTGCTACCATCGTGCCATCGCGAGAACCAGAACCTGAAGTCTCTCAAACACCATCATCAGTGCCAGAATTAGAAACTAGTCCAGCAGCGGTAGAAACAGAAAAACCAGTGCCAGAATTAACCACAGTTAGTGCTGAAAAAGAGCCAAGTAGTGCTAAACCCGATGAGGAAACCGCCAAACCAGAAACAAGCAGTGAAATTAGTGAAACAGAAAAAGCTGAAACGCCTTCAGTAACAGAAAGTCAACGTCCAACCACTGAATATCTTCCACCCAAAGCCAGTGATGAAATAACTACAGTTCGACCAGAGGAAGAAGAAAAAGCAACATCGGCGCCCGCAGAAACTGAAAGTAAACCAACAGAAGCTGAAATTAAACCAACAGAGCCTGAAATTAAACCAACAGAGTCTCCAGCAGAACCTTCTAAACCCGAAGAAGGCGCTTTCACGTCTGCACAACTCACTACAGCCGCTACCATCGCTCAAGATAGCTCAAACACCACCAGCCCTGAACCCTTCACTTCCGCCCCTGAACCGGAATTAGACGTTACCCAACAACCTGCAATCGCCGGCGAACTTTCCACTTCCGCCTCCATATCTCCATATCCAGTCACCGAAACCACCACCGCTCATATCCTCCCACATGACCACGAAATCCCCGCTGAACACGAATCCGAATCACCCGATTTCCAACATCCTGAAGAAGATTACGACGATGAGGAACAAGGAGGCGGTCCATTGGGCAGCGGTACTTGTCGCTACGCCGGCAAATTCTATGTCTCTGCTCAGCAAATTCCACGCGACGATCCATGCGATTTCTGCTTCTGTTTCCGCAGCGACATCATCTGTTTGCAACAAAGCTGTCCTCCACCAATTCCACGGTGCCATGAAGAGCCAATTCGGGGCTTCTGTTGCCCTCGGTACGAGTGTCCCGTCTCGATGGCCACTTCAGTCAATGTAACCACGTCCACGACCACAACAACCACAACTCTACCACCGCATTTCTTGTCGCACGCGTACAAGGGCCGCGCCACAAGGACTGGCTGCCAGATAAGCGGCCGAGCGTACCAGGTTGGAGAAGAAATTCCGTCAGCTTCGGGACCGTGTCTCCAGTGCACGTAAGTACAATAAAAAATTGTCGATTTTCACAAGTTTTAACCGTTTTTTAAATTGATGCAGGTGTGGTGGTGATGGCCAGATGAAATGTGATCCAAAACCATGCAGTCCAGAACCGATGCTCAGACAAATGATGGCGGCTGCGGCGTCACGACGACGAAGATGAATAAAATAAATAGTGTTAATGCATGAATCGAACCCAGTTTTTGTGTAAAGTGATAATAGACATTTTTTATAATAATTGATATTATATTGAAGAGCAAGATTTAAGTAAGGAAATGTCGAACTGTAAAAAATGCATTCTCCAGTGCCAAAATAAACAATTAACTAGGTACTGTGCCTTTCTCACAAGAGAATTGTCAGTTCATCCAAAGGGATTACCCATTTTTACAAAATTTTATACGATGAAAATTTATTTAAGCGAAAATGTGTGCGCTTTTCTTACAATACAGACAGAAATGTGCACACAGTGATTATTAAGTATACCTATTTTCGATCTAAAATATTTATATTATTATAAACTTGACTGAATTTATAATTTTACACTTTTCTATATACAATTTTTCTAAAAATTTCATTTTATTTGTTTGAATGTACTATGTCTTTTAGATTAGTATATATAATATAGTGTTGTGTGTCCAGTTTTAGGCTAAGTTGTTTGACTAGCAGAAATTTTGTCAATTATACTTTTTATTATATAGAGTGATAGTTCGTTATTATTGTAATTTTTTATTTAAACTTTTTTTCATTTCTGCTACTTGAACGCTTAGACTATTTGTATAATAAAGGATGCTCAATCTTATATAATTAGGTAGATTATGTAGTATTTATCATTAATAAATAAATAAATAATTTATGTAAATTATTAGCACTTTAATTAGCTACCTCAGTCCCAAAATCCAATTATGTTAGTTATATTTTGTTGGGAAATTTCAGTCAAACACGCAAACCAATTGAATATAAATTCTTTTTTGAGAAATACTAATAGCTATTCTTTCCCTTTTTCTTTTTCTATTAGGAAAAACACTTTGGAATTCCTCGAAGACATTTAAATATGTTAGAACATAGTAATTAAGCATGATTATTGATAGATTTTTGATAAATTGTGGCTCTCCTATTTCAAAATTGAGGCGAATGACTTCGCCTTTCCATTTGGGAGGCGAATGACTCTGTATTTAAATTTGAATCGGTACATCTGGCACCATCTATCAGGCAGTGAGTCAAAGCAGAAAATGATCAAAAACATAACCTCAAACAACAGACGTGCGATAACTTTTTCATAATAAAAGACAATTCATAAAATGGGGCGAAATAGAAGAGGAAACACTTCCCAATCTAAACTTACTACATCACAATCAACCAGCCAACAACATTCTACCGAAATGGAAGTTGAAGAAGCATTAGAATCTGAAGAAAATACCCATGGCAATCCAATCATTCTTGAAGATGCAAACAACGTTGTACGTGCTATTATTTTACAAGGAACTGAACATAAGTTTACAAAGAACGACTTTAAGTTTATTAAATCTAAAAAGAATTGGGAAGTTATCATTAAAGAAGCGAAAAGCATCTTACATGAGGTATAACAATGGGGATTTATCAAATTTATTAGAGGGTGATTACTTATAATGTTTTAGGTGTATGGATTGGAGCTCATGGATTGCGATGACAATCCTAAAACGTACGTCGTCCGAAGTATATTTCAGGAGTTTGATATAGGAACCGATGAAAAACAAGATTCAAATCGTGTCTTTTTATTCATAATTCTCTCTCATATCTTAATGTCCAAAAAAAAAGTGGATGAGGGTATGGTATATTAAAAGTTTATGCACACAAATTTCATTTCATTCGTTTTAGTCTCCATGTTTTCGTTTTTGAAGCAGATGGGAGTTGATATAAATACACCGCATAAAGATTTTGGTCTTGTTGAGGACTTAATGTATAAAAAGTTTGTTCAACAAGGGTATTTAGAGGTTACCACTGATGCAGTTAGCAAAACGAGTACATTCGATTGGGGTACAAGAGCTCATCTTGAAATTCCAAAGGAGGACGTTATTAGTCTCGTTCACAAAATTAACAACGGGGAAGTGAATTGAAGGGATATTAAATATAAATTAGGTTTATTTTTTTGTACAGAGAATTTTCGAATTTTGTGAATATATTTTAAGTTTGTTAAATGTTATGTTTAGTTCAAAATTTTGCCACAACACGTGCACGAAACAGAAAACTACATTTGAAGTGCAGGCAACAGGCATCTGTAATATTAACATGTAAACATGTTTTTATAACCTTACATTTGCTTTTGATTTCGATGAATTACTTTCATTCGTTTTATTTAAATTATTATATTTAAGTTGATTTTAAATTTGTTTTCATGTTTATCCCTATGGATAGACGCCCGCGTGCATAGTTGAAATAGAAACTTTAGTGAGTGATTTGAGAAGTTTGCAAGCACTGTTTGTTGTGTTCACAGGTTTTGAGGTAAGCATTTTTTACAATTTTAATAATATATCATAGATAAGCTATTTGTGGGACGATTTACAAAGATATATAGCCAGTACTTGCATTTTACAATGAATTTTTGCATCAAATAACTCTTAACCTCATTTCTGTCTCCTAAAACATTTTATGTGTCGTTAGCGAAGGGGAAATAGCAGGAAACAATGAAAGGGCTTAATATTCCAATTAAGAAAACTTTTTATACTCCAAATCGTCTTATAATTTAATTAAAAAAATTCCTAATTTCCATTTAAAACTTTTCTAAACACACCTGCATAATCCGTTTTCAAGATTGAAACAATTCACAAGATAAAAATGAAATGAAAGCCTCTCAAGAGACTAATAAATTGTATTTATTTAACAGCGAATAATAAATTAAAGGCGTATAATTTAGTTTAATAAAGAAACAATAACACGAAAACATACTTTAATAATACACTTGGCCCAATATGCTTCTAACATATCTATTAAATAATGTATAACTTGTTCGTAACCCAAAGGAAACTGTTTCATTTGTTCTGAAATGTTTTCATTTTTGTTGAGTGGACCTTGGAGGATTACATGATAGAGATTAAAAGAGATTGGTTACTCTATTATTCTAAGGAATGAAATTTATATTTTATATATATTTTTCCTCGGCCCCTCCGTTGGGCCATTTACTCGTTCGCAATTATGTTAAACAACAAATTGCGAAACGAGCACACACCAAAAGATTACGTAAATTATTACGTTAATTCGAGTTATCTCTTTTTCTATGCACATATCAACATTTCATCGATGGAAACTGGAAGAATTCCACGACCACGACACTGTATTTTGCCATGTTTGCATTCTGAATGGACCTGTAGCTGAAGAGAGTTTGCTTATTTAACATAAACAAGAAACAAGAAAGAGCATCTGTGTTGTATGATATGAAGAAATGGTTAATATAGTAAAAAGGTAGCCGACTTGGAACAATATAAACCGATGTCCAGTATAGGGGAGAGAGAAGACCATAGAATCTACAATATTCCAATACATAAAAGAGTTTTTGAAAAGAAATCAGACTTCTTATATGTAGAATCTAATCTACATACTGGTCTGGAAGACAATAGCCCCTTGATTTATGGGAAACATTTTAATTCCAGACATAATGTCTCTTTGATTTGTGACAATACGTTTGGAAAACATTATATATCAACAACAATATAAATCACAACGTGTCTGTTCTCTCTTTGGAATTTTGCGATTAAAAACGAAACAGGAGAGTAGAGAGTATGGATAAAAAAAAACGTCGAAAAATATCAAAGGGGAATCATAAATACAAACGGTTTAGGAAAAAAATAAATAAATCGTATAATGAAATAGATGTTGGCTAGACGGAGAACTATTTTTCAGTGACCTTCCATCTGATACCAGGCATCCATTGTTCGTGATTTTTTTATTTCCATCGAAGAAATAATTAAATGATTTGTAGAGATGCAAATGGTTTGTGTCGAAACTTGACTAATTGTGGATGGAATACTTTCCGTAAACAAATGATCTCGTCAAATGTGTACTCGTATAGCTTTGTGTATTTTGTTGCAATAAATATTATGGCGGGGCCAAGTGAAATAGGTTTGACAGTTATAGAAGGGTTGAACGATTGCAAGTAGTAAAATGTATGTAAATGTGGGTGTTGGGGTAGCCCACAAACGTCTGTGCGGGGCTGATTGACAAACGGCACCAATCAGCCACAGAAGGCAGTCGATCGACACCAAAAACTCAACTATTTCGGTTTATAATTTCTAGAATATAGGAATGGGCTTGCTATTGTTTGGAGGGATTATTTTGTGTATATTAAGAAGGCAGAACGTCTTCCATCTTGAATATGTTTGATAAAAAGTGCGCTTTTAAGCTTTACAAAACACATAGTATATGTGAAAGAAGTGAAGCTTTTATTTTTTTTTCACAAAGTATTTTTTCTTCTATACTTTCATTTCATTCTTTGCCCAGCTACCTATCTTTCTCTCTATCACTGTACGAGAGAAAAGTCCACTTTCTTCTGAAACGTCTAAAGTAATCTCACAGATGGAAGCCATAAACCTATATTACTCGGAAAAGACTTTTCTATTTCTTTTTCCTTCTTATAAAAATTTAATATTACTTTCGTTGGTTGTGCAAGGGGGGGTGTAGGTGGTGGTTGGGCCCAACACACACACACACATTCGTAATACGTTTGGAAGAGAGGAAGAGGAAAAAGTGTGCAACCACACAACGAGTTGATTCGACTTACATATTTTGATATTATTTTGTACAGGTTGGTGATGGTGGGTCCCATTGGGGCATAACTTTCCAAGTATACTTCTATTTGTTTTATTATTATTATATGAGTGTTGTGTGTATTTTTTTTATTTTATGTTTGTGCTAGGAAGTTTAATTAAGAAAGATCACCTTATTTTTATAGTCTTTGGGTTGGAAAAATTGTGTTTTACTTAAAATTTCTGGCTTGAAAGAGGAGAGGTTTTTTTTTCCTTTGGATAATTCCATAACCTTGCAAGATTATGATATACATGAAGTATAAAATGTTTACGACTGAATTCGTTTCATAAATACAATAATAATAAAAAAATATGTAAGTGTACATTTTCGTTTGGAGTGCCTTCATAAAGTAACATATTATTGGCAGCAATTTTCGTTATACACTGGCGTAAAATGTGTGCAATTTTCTACAATTTTATTTAATTTGAATAGTGTACCAGAACTGAGGGGGACATTGGGAGTTGTATTTGATTTAAAATTGGAAAAATGGTAATTTGATCTGTCTATTAAATTGTAAAAATTGTAAAAAATTTCGAAGCTATTTTTTACAATGTTTTTTTTTTCGTTATTTGTTTACGAAATAATGTGCATAGTAGAAGAATTTTCAATTGGATAATATGAAAGTTTATAATGAATTGAATTTGGTTTTTCAAATTTAATGTGGAGTTTAATGTGGTTCTACACATGAGAAAACGAGAGAAAGAATTGGCTGTGTGCTCTGTTTTAGTTTTGTGTACTTTTTGTAATCTCCTTTTCCCTTTCATGTTGTAATTTTTTCTATAATACGAGATCAAAGAGGTTTTGTTTAAAACGAACTTTGTTGGAGTGCAGTTAAACTCAACGAATTAGAAAATGCACACAACATATACATATTAGATAGAACAAAAGGGAATTCAACTTGTTATTATTACATAAATTATAGTAGGAAAGTAGTGTAGAAAAATGTGAGGGTGAGGTGTGTGTGTTTTTTTTAGATTTTTCCATGATGCATAAATGAGGGGTTGATGCAATGTTCAAATTTGTAATTGGTTGCACAAAGTAAATCACATACTAAGCAAGTATACTGGAAGGCAGACATTGTGCTGATCAATATTTAGTTATTAAAAGTTCCTATTGTATTCCCATGTGAAATTAAAAAATAATAAAAAATTGGTCCTCGCGTATATTGCATATATACCACATACGGGAAACGAAATATATACATACATATATAAAACCTGATCAAATAAAATTCTAACTAGTCAATGTTTACGAATTGTCTATACAGTTTTATCCGATTTTTTTTGTTGCTACTTTTCGATGCTGTTTCGTGGATTTATTCGTTCATCCGAAATGATTTTTTTTACTTTAATTAGATATTTGCTGTTCATATACATTTTGCATTGAAATTAGAAATTTAATTAAACATACCTAAACACTCGCCTAAACATTAATTGAGAATATGTTACTATTTAAATAGAGATAAGAATAATAAGTTCTCTTTTCAGTAGTAATAGTTTTTTTTTCCTGTGCTATTCTCTATTTATTCCCTTTTGTGGATTTTGTAAAGGTGGATAGACTTTAGTGGGCGATATCCAAGGGAGTTTTTGGTTTGGTTAAAATGTAATTTTGTACTGTGTTCTCTCGGTTGACTGTGTGTGCATTGTGCAGACATCTTTAATTAGTTTAATTAGATTTTAATTGTTTTTCGTGTAGCCTTTTCGTTGTGTGTGTGTCTATTTGGATTTCCATTGAAATTGAAATAAAAACAATATTGGTGCTCAGAAATAGGAAATTGGATTTTGTGAAACCTGTAGAAAACTGATTAAATATTCTTGTAGAAGTTTATACATTTTCGAGTATAATATCTAAAAATATATAAATTGTTGAGTAAATTACAACAATTTCCACATTTTAATCGCTAATCTAATCGGTGATTGTTGTAAAGAATTTATAACACGCTTATATGGTGTTATAAATAACAAGATACTTTGATAACGTAGAGAATTGTGAAATAAAAGGGGGTTACACATGTACAGGGTGTTATAAAGTTTATAATTGAAGAGTGGATGAAAATTTATCTGATATCGAATTACGGTAACGGTTGATTTTTTTTGAATGGCTTTAGGAAACAAGTTGGGAATGGCATCAGATATTGCATTTTCACAACAATTGTAAAATTGTCCTGAGGCTGTGCAATAATTTATTATTAAAATGTCGCATAACCCATAAGAGAAGTTCTTTTAACAATTTAATCACAGAGAATGGGAATGTTTTTTTTCGGTATTAAATGTGATAAATGAATTTGTCATTTTTATTAAAAAAATGAATTGCTTCCACACAGTTGTGTGAATGGGTTTGGGGGTAGGTTTTGGTGGTAGTAACAGAATTTTTTTTTGTAGTCATGATCCTTTTGTTCGGTTTTTATGATTTTTCTGGACAGAAAAATTATGACTATTATATTTCATGTAAGTTCCTTAAAATATGTTTTCCCTTTAGAAAATTATGACAAAGTTATAAATTTTAGTTTGTACGTAAATAAAGTTGAAATTGATAAAATATTGCGAAAGTTTACAGGACGAAAATTGCATTTATGCATTATTCATACTAAACCTAACTATATCAAGAGTTTTCGGGGGAAGTTTCTGAGAAGATTTGGCGTGAAAGAACGAATGAGTTTGTATATGTTGTTACTTAGTAAAACATTTTACAAAATCAAAAAAAAAATTTGTTAATCTATTTCAGAGACAATTTCAGTCAAAGTCTAAATCTTATTGATTTATTGCGAATCTTAGAAAAGTTGTTGAGAAAAGAGGGATGTAATTAATTTAGGGTTATGAATATTTCTAAATAAGTGGAAAAAAGTCTATTTATAAAAGGATTCCGGGGTCGTTTTGAAACAAATTTAAACTAGAAAACTTTTATGTCCCATAAGACTTAAATGAATCAAGCAAATAAATAATATGAACGATCCTTTAAAAAGTTTTTTTTCGTCTTCTCTTCCTTTCTACCCCCCTGGACCATATCTTTAATGTGAAAGCGTAATGGAAAGCATATTTCACAGGAATGTCGCCCTTCCTTCATGTAATTTACTAGGTTACGTTTAGTGTTTTTTTTTCTCATGTAATAATAAAGGGTACGAGGGAGGATTTTAGGTTTACGAGATGGTCATGTATGTGTGTTGTGATTGCCTATTTTTATCCTTAAAAGAGAATTTGCAAGTCGTTTTGACATGAGCCTGCAGCATCAGCAACAGCTTTAAAAAGATAAGTTAATGGGAGTGTGTTTTTTGCTGTATACAATCTTGAGTTCTCATCTCCATTGACATTATCTTGAATTTCTTTATTCTTTTAAATTAAATGGACTTGTTAAATTATGATAGAAGGCAATTTTGAATGGGGACACTTTGAAAAATTTATTTCATTTTTCTTTATAGGGGAAAAAAAATTGTGAAATTTTTTGGTAGTGGAAAATAATTTATGTATTCCCGATAAATAATAGTTATTTTGATCCGTTGGTGTTGAAATGATTTATTATTAGATTTAGTATAAAACACCCCATCGATTACTGTAAAACTATTTATCTCAATTATGTAGGGGGCTACACAATGTACATTTATATTAGAGTTGAATTTTCCGTTGTATGCTGTGTTGGGGGATTCGTTTTAAACTAAAATATCGAGACTATAATATTATGATATCATTCCATTTGCATGGAAATTCGTCAACATTCTATATAACCCTAAAGCTATAAAATGAAATGGTCGAAACGGAGAGAAACTCTTCTCACCCTCTAATATATGTTTTTTTACTCTCTTTTTCTCACTTTCTCTTATACACACACTTTTCCCTCAGTTTTATTCACGCATTCTGTGTTATAATAAAGATCGTTTTCCAAAGTATTTATTTTTCTTTACGATCTTTTATATCATTTATTTTACATTTTACAAATTTGCTAATTTTGTTTTGGGTTTATGTGTTTAAAAGTGTGTTACAGACTTGAATGCTGCTGTGTGTATGTGAGTCCCTCTTATCCCCCTTTCATTTTATGTTTGTTAATAAAGTGTAAGAGAAAATTTTTATTGCCTCGTTTATGGTATTAAAATTTAATATGTTGCATCACGTTTAGATAATCTATCATGTTGTTAATATTATCGGTAATCTGGGTGGATGGATTAATTAGGGGGATTTTTATTTTTGGGAAAAAATGACATTTCCTATTGTTTGTTAAGTATTAAAACAAAATAAATTGAAATTTCCTATTTAGAATGTTCCAATTTATATCCCATTTAAAATAGCCTCCCTCTATTGTTTAGCTTTCATTTATTGTCTCCCTTAGAATGGAAATTATGGGGAGGAAGAGAGTGCTATTTAAATATCGCACAACGTTCTTCTCTCCCCCGTTTTATAAAACTTATCATCGATTTGTGTGTTTGAGCCCCCTTTTATTTATCTACACATTATTAGTATTTGTTATTGTTTGATAATTATAAAATTCGATTGTGTACACATGTACATATACAAGAGATGAGACAACATTGTTTATAAAAGAGATTTTTCTCAATTAAAATATTTTCAAGTGGATTTCTTTAGGGCAAAATAAGTTTTGAAACCCATCTGTTCTGTATAATTTAGTTTTCGAATCATTTTCCTTGTTTATTTTTCATTAATTGAATAAAAATTTTTCTATACTGTGTTGTAGCTGTGTGTACTTTTGTAAATATAAATTTCAATTAAGCATCATCAACTGTGTGGATGTATGTGTACAAGATTTATAAGGGAATTTGTTGGGGAAATTGAAATTGTGTATATATAACGACGATTTCTTGGGATGTAATTAACAGGATGTTATTTATTAATCACATACAGTGTTGACGTTTATTTTTTAATAACAATATAAGTATGATGCATTCTAAGTGCATCACTCTTAATTATAGTAATTATTTTGTTTGAAGGGAGATTTTTGTGTTGTTCGTTTTGTAATCCGCTTATTTGAAACGGTGTTGAAAAAGAATTTAGTGCGTGTTAATAATAATGTAAAATTGTGAGATGTTGTATTCATTATGTGTAATTTATTTTGATTTTGTTTGAATAATTATTGTTTTTGCTTTTAGTCTCTGCTGTCTGGTGTTCTATAACTAGAGGCCTGTGATTTGTGACTATTATTTATTATAGGTTTTTTTGTTGTTGTTGCTGTTTGAGAAGTGTTATAATTAGCATGCAAGGGTAGTTATTTTGTGTAATTTTACTAACGTGTAAATTGTTGTTAAAAATTGTAGAGATTTGGCTAAAAATTATATACCTATAGAAGTTCGATTGTATGTGTGGATCGTTAAGAATTGTAATTAAAACGGAGGATTATATTTTTTTTCTGGAATTCTGAATGCAATAACCATAAAAATAGGAATGTTTTGCAGTAATGAAGAGAATTTAAAAAAAGCACCCCGCAACCCATAATCGAACTGTTTTTATTACAATCAATTATCGTAAAGTATTTTAAATGAGTTTCCTTTTTCTTGTTGTATTCTTTTTATTGGTTAGGTAATATTATTTTTATGTTGAGACACATGCAAAATTAAAGCCCTTCACGTTCTGTTCAAATAAATAAGATTTTATTTTTGTGTTTTCCTTATTTTTTTTGTTGTTGTTGTCTATTATATGTATACCTAAGTTTCTTTATATATATTTTTATGATTATTATTACTCATGTATTATTAGTCGTTCGTATTCTTTTCTGGTTCGATGGAGTCCCAATATTCATTTCAATCATAAATTCCCATTCAATTTCGAGGATGAATGACAAATTCACATTGAAATGAATATTGCCTCCAGTCTATTGATTTTATATACACTTATTCTTCATTCTGTAGAATAATTTATTGTGGAAAAAAATTTTGTTTAGAATGTAATATTGAATTTTTCCTGTGTATCTAAGTGGATATCAGGAAAATTTGGTGCTGTAGCTTTTAAGAAGAATGGACATTAATATTTACACATATTAAATTCTAATTAGGTAAAGCTTTTCATGCTTACAAAGTGGGTATATTTTGTGTGGAAAAAACTTTGTTTAGTATTATAATTGCAATTTTAAGTTTTGTCGTGTATTTTATGTAAGAAATAAAGAAGGGGCTTTGGGGGTGGCGCAAGAAAATTGGTGTAAGGGACCATACATGGAAAAAAGAAGGGTAATAGCAACCCCTCTAAAACCTTTTGTGTAAGACTTGCTTTATTTTTGTTAAAAACTTTTCTACTTTATAAGAACATTTCTTTCCAGTATAAACTCTCTTTTATCTGCACCATTATTAAAAAAAGTTTGTTCACCTTAGATAAAAATTTTCAGTATAAAAAGAATACAAACAAAGACAATTTAATTTTGGGTAGATTTCTTGTATACTTATTACCTATAATATATTTTATTTTATTAAAATTATGTTTCTAGACTGCGATGATGCTGTAGGGAGAGAGAAGTATATACAGGGAATGATTTTTAAAATGCATAGTGCTTTTTATTTTCCAAAAAAGGGGGACCCGAAAATTTATGTCAATTGTTTTTAATAGAAAACTTTTTCATTTAATTATAATTTTGTTTTTAATGTTTTAAAAACAATTAAACTTTTTATGCTTGTAGATATATACGGTTAAATTTTAGAAAATGCAATTTATATAAAAGTGGAGTAATTGTGGGGATGCTGTGTATGGTGGTGATTGTTGGCAGTTTTTTTTTTTCGCATTCTCTACCGTGTAAAATCAGATTTTAAATGAAAACTAGAAGAAAAGGGAAGGCTTTTTAATTAGTAAGTACAAGCAACAAATATTTACATTGCTTTAATACCGTTTTAAGTAAAATATTTACCAATGAAAATGTATTTAATGAAACTCTTTCTGACAATATTAGCACAACGTTGTGAATGAGAATATATACCAAATTAACTTTATTTCTGTGGGCGCTTAAATTATAAACGGAAACAATAATTAAAATATTAAATAAAACCTCCCCTGTGGAAATGTTTAAACATACGGTGGAACAGTTATTGAAAAGTAATTAGATTTTTCCGATAATAACGAAACGGTTTGGCGTGTAAAATGCCTTTTTTCTTTTTTCGTTAAACAACATAAAAAAACGAGACTTGTTTACCTACTAGTATTTTCTTTTTATTTTGATGTAATATATTGTTTGTTTTCACAATAGTAGGGTAATCTTATCGGAATGGATCTCCATATTTATTGTGCTATTAACGCAAGAAACATGCTATTGAATTTTAAATCATTTAAATTAGCCAAGTACCTATACTACTGGAGGATATATATTATTTATTTTAATATTCTATTTTGGAATATTAAAGGGTTTGTAATATGGTTTGTAAATTATTTTTTTGTTGATCGATTAATTTAGATTTCAGATAGGATATACCTATGGAAGCAATATTTTAATTCGATTTTTCTGCATGAAAACGTTTACATTTACTAATTAAACTAGGATTTTTCGAAAACTCCCAAAACCCATTATTATAAACAACAATATAAGAAAGTCAATCTCATAAAATATTCATTTCATCTATTAAATGGATTGAAAGAAAACAATATAATTTGAAAGCTTATATATATATATGTGCTGAAATAGGAACGAAAAAAAATAATAAATTTCCAAAAAGCATGTGTTGTTTGGTGAAGCGCACATTTGTAACATTATTTCAATTTCATTTTTATTGTTTAAGGTCAAAAAGTTGAGTTATTAAACTTTTAGACTTGTCTCTTTTCCGTTTCTCTGTATGTGTGTGTTTTTAAAGTTAAAAAAAGCACGAATAGTCGACGAATGAGTAAAGAAGAGAGAAGTTTTGACATTTCGTAAGGGGGGTAGCAAATAAAATTGTTGGAGGTTGGGGGTTGGAAGGTGTACACCGCAAACCATCCCCTTGTGCCCCCTTGAACAGAGAAACTCTTTAATTGAATTGCAACCACTGCACGACATTTCTTTTGAGAAGTGGATAAAGTTTTTAATTATTTTCAAACTGGAAAATGAATTTACGACAAATGGAATTCATTAATTTAAACAGCAATATAAAATGTTTGCTGTGTAATTATTGCTTGAAACTTTTATTTTTTTGTTGAAGTAATTTCCTAGAGAAAAGTGCATATAGAAATAAAAATTGTGGATTTTAATTAGATCAATTTTTCGGAGTTATAAGATGGCTATAGTGTTGTGCGGGGGTGGTTAAAAAAATTGCAACCTCCTGTAATGTACGTGCGGGGGTGAAGAGAGAGGCACGTTTCGTTAACCGAACACATAGGGTGGGGGTGGACGAGAGGAACACACACTGTAAAAAAAAACAAAGAATAACATTAGGTAGGGGGATGTAAAAAGTAATACGTTGAATATGTGATGTCGTTCTCGGTAAAGAGTAAGATAGACATCTGTCTTTAGAATTAGTGCGAGTGAAATAGTCAGGATCGATACATCATTTGGGCTGTTTCCATGGCAGCATGTGCCTCTCTACCCCTACCACGTACCCCTTATGCCCTGCTCTCACCCCCACGGTTTTCTAACTTTATATTAGTGCTCTATACATATATATGTGTGTGTGTGTGGAGGGAAAAAAGGGTGGAAAGAGGGAGGAAATGAATATTTTCTATTTAAGATTTGTATGTATGGAAATGTGTAGAAACGAAGTTGTATTATTTACAATGGATATATGCAAAAACAGGGGGATGATTCGTTGTGCGTAGGAAAGTTTGTCTCTTCTCTGGTGTCTGGTGTGTGGCATAGACAATGGTCCTTTTGGGATGCAGGTCGTGACACCGTTTAGGCAAATTTTCGTCGAGGTTCTTGTTAGACTTGTCTTTTAATTGGAGGCTGAGTTTATGAGAAGAATTTGTTCGATGACCTAATTTTAGAGAAAGAATGGTGAAATTAGGTGTGATGAAAATAATGAAATAATAAGTATTTGTTTTTTTGTATGAAATTGAGGGATGAGATTTTAGTATTTATAATCAATTTAAAAGTAGCATAATAAATACTTGATATAATATGAAATTTAGTTATATACGTACATGGAAAGCAGGAAACAAGAATCACGCTGAAAGCTTTGAAATGCATCTAGAAACGACTTGAATTACCATCCATAAACCACAAGTTTAATAATTACATGTAAATTCTTCTGATGTTTATCAAGAGTAGAGAATTTGAATATATTATAATATATTTAAATATTCGTCTTATCTATCGTTCTCTCTTTTACTCTCTTACTTCAAGTGTGTATATGTATTTTATGCATAATGGTATGTATGTTTTCTATACCACCAACTAAATACTTCTTTCATTATTTACAGGGTTTTGAGTTTTTAATGTATTTTCCTGTGCACCAACTTTTCTAGTAAACATTCTCATATTTACGTTAAAAATGTGTCGCGAAAATTCTTTTGCAAGTTTTACCAAAAAGATTTATTCGTTTTAATTGTGTAGGATGGTTCTGTTTTTTTTGTGTTTCGTGTGTTTTATTGTACGGTGTCCAATTCCTCGACGTTTGCAATTATTATTTTTAATTAATTGCAGTTATGGGTTTGGTTTGTTATAAAGTTTATCGATTTCCTACACACCATTCCCCTCTTTGCAAATTGAAATCACTTTATTGTGCTCCAATAAATACAAGATATATATGTGTAATGGTAATACATGTCTAAAGAGGGAGACAGAGAGGAAAGTCATTATCATACATGCACAGACTAAAATCCAGCAAATATATTACGTTATAATGCATGTTCGAATGAAAATTCGACAATCGTAGCACACACAGGATACAATTCATTGGTATGAGGACATTAATATCGTCCAAGGAAGGAGGATTTAGGATTAGGTGTGTACTTTTTTTTTAATTAAAAAAAGTGATTTAATTAATTGGATAGTTTATTGGAAAAGTTTTGTATTGTGAGGGAAATATGTGAAACTCTCTAAAGAATTCAAACTATGTTTATGTAGCAATAATAATTAATACTTATAGAATATTAATATTATACACGTATATATAGCGAGAATTGTGTGAATTGATTTGCAGGGGGTTATTTTGGATATATAATATTGTAATTCTCTGGTTAATATTATTAAACATGGATGATGAAAATTGGAACGACCATTTATCCATCTTTGTCTTGTTTGAGGAACAAACAAGAAGAAGAACGTAACCCCCTTGGCGGCGGTGGTGGCGGCCGAACAACATCTCATCTCCTTGTGGTACTTTGCTTCACTCATTCCACAATTAGTACGTTTTGAGAGTTTATATATGTAGTGGTAGTCACTCGCCGTCTTATATATGGTATATATCTAAAGAGTTTTAGTTTGAATCCTGTATATGTGTGTGCGTATTATACTCCTGCTTATTCCATCTTTCTCCTAGTATAATTAATTTAAGTTGGCAATGTTTGTTTATTTATAATTAACGTCGTATCAGTTCAATGGATTTCATTAAGCCCGAGTAATTTGATTAGGAAACCTATTAACTTAGTATGTCTAAAACTTAGTACAAATAAATTTTGTAATTAATCGTTTTTATTCCTTGGAATACTTATTATTTTCCTTAACTTTGTTTGAGTATAAGGCGAATAATATAATTTCTCTTACTTCATGCTGCAAAAGTTGGACATCTCATTTATTTTGAAAGTTTTCCTTCCTTTAGTTTTTATTAGAAATGAAAAGGGACTTTCTGTGTATGTGTATGGGTGTGAGCGTGAATTCGGGACAAATGGGGTCCCTCGTTCTAGAGGGGTTTGAGGGAGGGGCCTTTGGCAAAATGAATCTAATTATAATTTCCTGAAATTATTTCCAATTAAGTATTCTGTGACAGTTTTGTTTGGAGATATCAACATCTCGTTAGTTGTTTATTGAAATATAAAATCTGTTTGAGCTTTGAATAATTTATTTTATATGGAATTGGTCGTTTTTTTTTCCAAACTGGCATTAATCTATTTTACCAAGTGACTTTTATGATTTATGTATTTGTGTTGGGGGTGTGAGGAGAGTGTAGAAGAGAGGTAGGAGTTGTTTCCCTCTGCAAGTCGTTAGTGACTTCCGCACATTTTTAATCACATTTATGCCTTTAATGTGTCAAATCAGATTTACTTGAAAATGTGAAATTATTTCAATTCTAATGGCATTTTAAAATGAAAAATTTTTCAAATATGTTTCACATTGTACATATAACACATATACAATGTGATTTATTTCATTATTTGTTAGCAAATAGTTTTTTCGCGTCTCTTTGGGTTGTGTGTGCATTTTTATTTGTTGGATCTTTTTGAAATTTAATTACGGAATCGGATTTTTATGAAGTACCCCAGCTATTTGTTTTTATTTTCAATTTTATAATGCATTGTAAAAGTCGGATGGAAAGAATTGAATGCATTTAATTGATTTAGATTTGAAATGAGAGAAAATGAAAAAAAAAATGTAATACAGTTAGAGGAAAAATATTGGTGGGTTTTTTAATGTAGTTGGTGGTAATAAATTTTGATTTTCTTCAATAAAATTCAATGAATAGGAAACACAATAAACAGATAAGTATCATGAAACAGTTACATACATTTTCAACTTAGAAAGCTAAACTTGAATTTATCCGTGAAAGTAAATTTGCGCAACTGTGTTTTAATAATAAACTATTAAAATAGTATCAGTAGTACTTTGTTTCGTTTACACTTGGCTTATTTATTATGGTTTCAGGCTATAATTACAAAATGGTATTTAAAGTATTAAAATTGTTTCTAATGAAAATTCATTGTTCATGTTATTTTATAAACTTATTGAATATATGCAATAAATCTCATTTTAGTTATTGTTATAGCTGTTTAAATAATCTAATAAGTATTTATTTTTTTTTCGTAATTGCATTTCAAGACAAATTTATTGTTATTACTTTATTACGAATGTTTGGAATTGTTTATATTGGAAATATTTTCATTATGGGTTTGTTTACTCTTTTTCTTTTCTAGATAGATATATAGATTTGTAATCGAGAGTGCCATTAATTATATTAATTAAAAAAAAATTGTTTTATTAATACTTGCATAATTTAATTACAAATCGTAAGTGGGTGGATACACATTTTTATTGTAACAACGTTAAGCAATTTTATTTCAAGGTTTTTAATTCCATCTTGAGGGCACTTAATGATTTTAATCTCATTTATAATACAAGACTATGAAATAATTATAATGCATTTGCTGGAAACTTTTAACCTGAATTGTAATTTTTCTTTTTTTTTATTTGATACAGATAGAAAATCTGATCCGTCCCGTGCTTTCGATCCTTTTTAATATTGATTAGGTGAGTATTCAATATAATAATGTATTTTTTATTGCATAAATACCTAATATAATATTGCATGTACAAAATTGAAATTTTTGTTATAATATACAGATATATAAGAGAAAAGTATTTCCGGAATGTTTTAATATTAAATGACTTGATGGTTATTTTATATAATTTTATAGAGAATAAATATTTATAACATGATTTTTTTTCTCTCATGTTGAGAGGAGCAAGTATGGATATAATTTCAAAAACGAGTTTAATGGAGTGAATCGAAATTGTGCGATGAAATAGTTTTATCTTTCGTCACTAATTAATGATTATAGACTGAGCTTTATTTACCTTTAGAATATAAAATTTAAAGCGTAATAAAGGAGTTAGTGCACTTTGTAGGTACTGAGGGTTTTTTCTCCCAACACACAAAGATATAATAAGAATAAATTACACAGTGTTGCTGGAGGAGTTTAGGAGGTGTGCTGCTGTTTGTGTGTGTTTTTTTATTTTGGAATTAGATTTATAAATCAATTTAGTATTTAATTTTCAAAGTACAATAAAAAAGGATTACTAAATCTTAATAAAGTTAAGGTGTCGGGGGGTTAGTATTATACTATATATAGTAAGTAGGAAGATGAAAAAATATTATATCCTAATATAAAAGGTTCTGCCCTGACAGTAGGTATAAATCTTTGTCTGAATATAAAAAGGAATACGAGAAAAATGAGCCCGAAATGAAAATAAAACGAAAGCCTGATTCAAATAGACGGAAAATATATTATCACATGAAAACATATGGCCACATTTATATATTCAAGCAGATATACATAAAAATACACATGGTAAATATGATTTCCGTGCTCTTCTCCCCTCTGAAATCGTGGAACTTTGAGTGCAAAATTGTAAATTGTTTTTGTTTTTTTTTTAATTTTATTAAATAATGAGAATTTGTTGTATTTTATCATTTCGATTACAGACTTGGTTTATAATACTTATGAATATGTAATAAAACTTAAAGCAAAAGCTCTAAATAATACGACCATAAAGATAAAACAACTTTTATATGATGGGGTAAGCACAGGGAAAGGAGAAAGAGAGAAAGAAGCAACACAGACTGAAACTTCCACTATAAATTCACAACTTTATAAATTAAGCTGCGTAAATGAGACTTTGGTAAAGTCAGATTAATAATCAAAATAAATGTAAATAAGATTCTGAAAGTATTAAGAAGTGGTAGAGGGAAAAATGTATATACGGTTGTTTAGGTGCATATAATATTTTACTATACAGGTAGCAAGTTTGATTTTCTGGGGAAGGCTTCTAAATATTTGAAATAATTCAACTAAATATATTCTATAAATCGGTTTGCATCATAATTTATTGTGTGGCATTTGCAGAGCATCAAAATTTTGTATATAATTTAAATCTTGAATGAAATTCATTAAATGCATAATTCCTATTACATTGTAATTAATATAATAATACACTTTTAGTATATGCAATAAAGAGAGACGAAGCAGAGAGCGCGTTTTTTTACCTTCCAGTAATAAATAGGGTGAGTTTTGCTTCACAATCAAATCTACATCTTAATTACTTTGAATTGATTAGAGTTTTAATTTCGTTTTTTGGTGCGCTGTGTGGATTTTTTACCTGTGTTTGTGTGATTTGTTTTAAAAATATATAAAAGGAAATAAAAAATAAAGAAAGAAAAAACGAGTACAAAAGATAAATAAATTATGTTGTCTGGCATTGATAAGAAGTAAAAGAATATTGTATTTTTAATTAAGTCGATAATTTATTTGACTTGAAATTAGTTTCTTGATTCTAAAAAGAGGTAATTGACTTTTATTTGCTTTTTTTGGTTTCGAGGTTGGTGGATTGACAATTTTTGTAGGTAAATGAGGAACGAAATGTGGAGAGATGTGAATATGTGCATAAAAACCATTAAAAAGCAGCAGCATTGTACGAATAAATAAATAAAATTCATCCTCTTCACTTGTGCGCTCCATAAATAATTTAAAATTGTATCAATAGTTAAAAAACACACAATGTAACATATGTAGTTGCATAAAACTCACTTGCACACCTGGTTTCTTTAACTTCTCTATCAAATACAACTATCTTGGAGCATGAAGTGCATCGTAAAACTTTTCTATATACAAAAGGCAAAGTCATTTTCTTACATCGCAAAAATGGCATTTTCCTAAGCTTGTAAAGTGGCATAGAATTGTTTCCAACAAACTTTACATTCTTCTCTGTTTTTGGATGACTTTCAATTGACTCTCCCACAGCTTTTTTTCGTAAAAAAAGAATTAAACAAGAAAATCGCACCTCATAATTATTTGTAATAATGTTGCAAGTCATGTAGAAGTTAAATTAAAATTTGTTTTTTTCTCTCTCTGATGACTGTTTGAATAGGTGTCAGATGGAATTTAATTAAAATTGTAACTTAACTTGCCAATTAATAATTGAAAATTGATGTCTATTGTGTTTTGGTAGTGATGTAATATGAGATCGATTCAATTAATTTGATCGTGTTTTTTTTTCGGAAGAAATAACAAGAAAAATTAACTCAGAGAAAATGTTCGATTGTGAATAAATTATTGAAAGGATTGTTAACAATAATTACAAACATAAATCAGTACCAAATTAAAATTGGAAATGATTTATTAACGGGACCAATGTACAATTTACAATGAAATTGGAAATAAAGAAAAAAAGTACCAAGAAAAAGCGCATCAACAATTTATTCACCTGTACAGTCAATTACGTGATCATTACCAGGCACGAGTTTGAGGAAGAGGAGAGGCTTGGGATGCTGTGGATGGACGGAGAGATGTGAGGAGGGAGATTGATTATTAGTGAAATAAGAAGTGGATTGTGTGTTAGTTGTTTTTATTATGTCAAATATATAAAACATGTTGGACAGTGTTGTGTTGGTAATTTATACAGGCTCCGATAGTTAATTGTAATTACAGTTGTAAATGAACAATATGTTATGCAAGTATAAATGCATTAACAACTTTCGCTAATGCATTTTGTTCCCGAGCAAGCGGACATTTATTAAAACAACTTTTCACATATATTATGCAATTTTTTAGCAGATATATGTGCGGATTTGGAGCCGATATAATAGGGTTGGTTGGTGGTTTTTCGGTGTATAAAACATAAAAGCAGTGAGAGAGAAGAGAGAAATTTCTAAGATAAACATTACATAATTATGTGACTAACTTTTCGCTATAATTTAGGTAAATCTGATTTTATCATGCTTTTCATTGTTTGTTCAACGAGTCGACATGATATTTGCAAACCTAATCCGTTTATAATATAAACAGGATGTACTCCACCAACCCCCCTAGCGCCAATTTTGCCATCTCTGTTGTGCACATTTCAATAATGCGAAACGTTAACAACCACTTCAGATTGTGACAAAATGAGTAAAAGAGAGAGAGAGGAAAAAAGGTTTATTGGAGTATAGAGTGCGGGATGCGAGGGTATGAATGTTCCTGTAGGTAAATTAATATTTGAATTTTTATTAAATTACAAATCAGCTTCATATTTCTGTCTGATTTTATAATATTTTTGCAATAAAAATTGCGTTTGTTGGCAGGCCATCCGATGTGTATTCGCGATGTTATATTGTGAAATATTCCAATTTATATTTATGATAAAAGCATTCCATGTATAATAAAGGGAGATTATTTTCTTTTATTGATTTTTGTTTCAATTTATGTTCCATTTCAATTTTACCATATCTAGTAATACTCATGCTGCCATTCCGATTTATAACTGTGTATTATAATGTATATTTTTATTGTGTTAATTGGACAAAGGCGAAATGATTTTCTTCCAATTGAAATTTTAATATTTCTCCCTTTTAATCATTAAATTATTTGATATAATGGTAGAATGAGCTTTTTACTTTATTTCTTAAAAAAAAGAAACTGTGGGGGTAGGTGGATGGGTCGATGGAAAAAAGAAGAGAATGCAGAGAAAGAATTATTGTCGGAAATTCCGAATGAAACGACAAGTTTAATTAAAGAATTTATGTTTCACTATAAGATGGAAAAATTAAAGGGAAGGAAAAAAGGAAAAAAATGAGGGGGTCGTTTATAAATATTCATGTGCGATGTGTCAGTATGGTTTTGATGTTGGAATAATTCAATTAAAAAATTATAAAATGATTGATAGATGCAGTGAATAGAAAATTAGTTTATTATGTTTTTTTTAATTAAATTTGAATTTAAAAAGGGAAATGAGTATGTGCGTATAGGTGTTTTTAATTGTAATGTGGCAGACTGAATTAATTAAAAAATATTACAAAACATAATAATAAATCCAGAGTGGAATTAGATGTGAATTTTTAATTGGAATATAATTGAAGAGGTAAAAGTAATTTCGATAATAGTATAATTGGTAATAAATGACGATGATATAGGTACATTTTAGAGAGCGTGGTTGGTAGGGATGGTAATTTTGCTTATTCATGAGCATTTTAAATGAAAATACAGCTTGAAATGGAATAAAAAACAAACTTTAAGTTAAATAAGTTTACTTATAATTTGTTTCGGTGGAAGAATTTTTGAATAAAAAAAAACACCAAGTTACTATTACATCCTTTAAATACGTAATAAATTAGAAACTTTTTAACGAGACTAGCAACATACACTTGACATGTTTTTATTTTTAAATTGTGATTTAATTACGAGCGGAATAAATACTTGTGAATATGTTGTATTATTGAGGTACAACATACGTATAAGTATGTACTAAACTAACAGTCTATTTTAGAATATTCTAACAAAAATAAATGTTTAAATAAGTTGAGTAATAAATTATAATAACCATGTCCAACTGTATTTAAAGTATTTATTCCAAGCCCTTTTTATACACATTTATGTAAACGATTTGCCTATGCATCTCTAAACAATTTTGTTTTAAAGAAATTTCGTGTATAAGAAAAAGAAAATTTTTATTTATCAATAGATATTCCAATAAATACACAAAAATTCGTTAAATTAAACTGCACAAATTCCACAAGAAAAATGATACGATATAATCTAGTAAGGACATCGCGTCCTTATTATGGTAGTACCTTAAAAATATTGATTCCAAGAAACACTTTAGCCATAAATGTACATACACAAAAAGATAAAAGGTGAATATACAGAGAAAGAGAGAGAGTTGAATTTTATAAAATTGCCATACTGGCAAGACATAGAGGATAGGATGGTGAATCTTTGGTTACCATCTCATTACAAACATTGTAGAAGCATAAATCACTTTGTTGGCCGATTCAAGAATATCGTGTTTAATTACTAATCAGGGTTAGCCAATTAATGGATCGTGGATATATATTTTTTCCTTGTTTCATTTACATGCACAATTATAATTCTATCTTGTTGATTTTATCATTTTTCTCTGTATTATATAAATTATTTTGTCTTGAATGTTAATTAGAGTATTTGTTGGGTCGTGATATAAAAGGGAGTGTAAAAGTGAGAGAGGAGGCATAAGTAAGGAAGGGTAGAAAGGATCCATATCTTGTATAATATTTGGGTTGTTCTCCGTGTTGTTGATGAGAGTTGATGACAATAAAGCTTGTTATAAATTCTGCTTTATTGGACATTGGTATAATTGCATAGTCCAAAATGGGATGCGATTATTGTCTTAATTAAATTACATTCAACCTAAATTAACAGTTTTACTTTTTGGGCTGTATAACAATTTATTATATGGTCGTTAGTGATTTTAATATTCGAGATGAATTGTAAATAATTTCCAGACGAAGGGAGAGTGGCAAAAGTATTGTGTGGTGATGCATTTAAATAAATTGATATTAATTAAAATCAATAGGAGAGAAGAAGGAGACGTAATGAAATGTTTGTTAATTAAATCCTATCAAAGTGTATGGAAAGCAGGAGGGAAACAGGGGGAAGGTGTGCTGCTTGTATTTAATTTACACAAAAACACGTTTTCCAGATTTAAAGAAAACATTCGTGCGCTTGATCTATGCAAAAATTTAATAAAGCACGTAGGTATATTTGTTGTTTATTTATTTGCATAAAATATTTCCCTCTGTGATGCATATACCTATACCTGGTAAAAAGTTTCCTATTATATTTTTGTTATCCAAAGAGAAACAAAATTTTGTGTGTAAAGAAAGTGCTTGATTGAAGAAAACTTTCTGAAATTGGTATAATAAAAAAAAGAGGAGAAATAATCATAAAATACTCTACTCTTCCTACCACCACACAAACACACACACACGTATATTCTTGCATATATAGGGAGAAAAGTATTTTTTTCTCTGGGCTTTTAAGAATATTCTTCTCTTGTTATTTTTTCATATAATCCAGCACCCATCCAACAGAGTATATGAGTATAATGTTGTAAGATATAAAGTGTACTTTTTCGACTTTTAGAAAATAATATATAAGTGAATTTTCTACAAAACACATCTCACTCTCTGCTTCCTCCTCTTACCCCTCATTCGCTTTACTTGTTTTTAGTTGACACAAAAGCTATTGTTTTAAAGTTTATCTTCTTTGCTTTTCTCAACGGCAACGAACAATAGGAGACATTCTTAATTGCATATTATATATTAAATATGCCACTAACTCTATATATAGTACACATATTTATAATACACAGAAAAGGAATTGAAATGCAAAAAAGCTTTTCGGGTACACAACACTGAATTCACACAATGGCATTAATTTAATTCGGGAAGTTTGATAATTTTTTCCGACCTTTGACTTGTAAGTTTGTTTTTTTTTTAATATAAAACGTGTGGGGCTCTTTTTCAATATCTAGGCGTCTATGTTGGCACATGTTGATTGGAAATTAATTGGTGTTTTGCATTTATGTATGCACTATTATTAACATTAATTACAGGTCAGAATAATATTGGCCTTTGGGCCGGAAAACTGAAACAATTTATACCGCATTCATGAAAGCACAGCATCGTGTTTATAAACATTACACACACAAAATAGCACATAATTCCTGACACGAAGAAAACATTAAATTAACAACGTCGAACAACACAATTAAAGGACAATACTGTATGCATATGTGTGTTCAAATGGTAATACAATAAGAATAAATTTCATTTTGGTTTAGGGAACAAGAGAGTATATGACACTTTTCCACTTTGTACATAGTCTCAACTTTGCACATTAGCTCTAGACTATTTATACAAATAAGTATAGGAACATATAAGATTGCATCCTTATAGTGTTTGTAACTGTGCATATTCCTTGTTGTTTCACAGTGGAACTGGGTATGGTTCATTACTTATTTACTAAGCCTTGACGTGATTCACTTAACACGTAATTTATTTCAATGTTTTATTCAAATTTTACACTAAATTTAACATGGCATTTCGGAATGGTTTCGTATTAGAGGAGGAACGAGATGTATGGAAAATATTGTGCGACAATTTAATTATGTATTAGTGCAATGAAGGCAATTAAAAAAGGGTGGAAGATTTCGATTTTTACTGTGCAATGGAAGAGAGTTTTTCGGTTTAGCCGGATCTACACATATATATCGTAAACGTAAACTTATTGTCGCAATAAAGAAAATTGTTTTTATTAGAATTTTCCATTTTGCCCCGTGTGCGAGAGTTATATAAGCACAATATTAAATTTTATTGTTGTTTTCTGAAAAGTTGCAAGATTTATTCCGTACAATAATAATAATATAAAAGACAAATGAGAATTTCAAAGTGGTGAGAAGATGTGGAAAGAGGATGGGTGGATGGGTAAAGAGGGTGGTGGGTGCTTCTCTTTTACATTATGGAATAAGGCACAGAGAAATTTTACATTATTTCATTTTCATTAAATTAGTTGCGATAAAAATTCAATTCGGTTAAAACAAGCCTTTTATAACTTTGTTAGAATGTGAATATAAAGTTAAAGTTATCTGTGCACAGTCGGAGAATAATATAAGAGGAGCTTTGAAATAATTTAAAGGATGTAAAATGCATTAAATGTAGCACCATCTAATATCCTGTTGCTTGTCAATTTATTTTCCCAACTTTCATTTGGTACAATAAAATTTTATTCAATTTTCTACCATTAAAAGGACGAAGAGGAGAGAGGTACGAGGTACTTTTTGGTGTGTGCGTTTTTTTTTGTGCTGCTTCGACTTTTTTTCCTTTTCATTTCACATGATTTATTATATCAACATATATTATTCCTGCTGAAATTCTGATTATATTGTATTATTATTTTATTGTTATTTAATAATGACGTTGTATAATAAATCATGTGTTATTTAAAATGCTTCTCGGATTAATTTACATGTGTACGCGCGCTTGTTTTATTTATTTATAATAAAATTGTAGTTATAATTTGATTATAATGGTAAAAAAATAATGTAAGGTGAAATATAAACAAAGCAAACAACAAATGTGGAGGCATTAAAATCAACATTCTTGTAGCAATTATTATTTAAAAATGGAAATCGGGGGAAGGATGAAGAGGTACAGGGGTACGGTTATAACAAGAAATAAGTTCATAACGATAATAAATCAACATTTTGACATGCACGCACGCAATGAAACAATTAAATTGTTTTAAGAAGTATTACTTGTTCAATTTTTCTTTTCTCTCTCATTTTATTTACATCATTACTCTAGAAATTTTTTCTCGTTTTTCGTTATATTGCAATTACTTGCCAGAGTCTGCATAAAAAATCGCCTCACATTAACTACACTTAATTTATTTTCCTTAACTTTGTATGATTAGCTTTTGTTGATTACAAAACTAAAAGTTGTTATAAAAGTTTTTTATTCTTAAACATATACAAGAAATAGGTCAGTTAGAAATGAAATATGATATTTTATGTATTTTTCTGCAGCATTTCACACTATAAATCATATGATTAAATAGTTTATTGGAGGAATTTCAAAAAAAAAACGACTCAATACATTTTCCATTCACAAAGATAGAACGAATAATTTATTTGCAAATTGTTTATAATAAATTATTGTTTATTGTTGGGCTTGTTTGACAGTTTGTTGTAATTAGGATTATTAAATGTAAATAGTAGGGTTGGACATAATTTTTGTAATCTTGTGTATAAAATAAGGTTTTTGCTTTTTCTGTACATTTCCTGTGTACTGATAAATATTTAAAAGTGACTATCGTGCATTACCCCATATAGAAACCGGTCCTTTTGGTTAATTTAAATATTATTTATCAAGTTCATGAGTAATAAATATATATAGTGTACATATGTATTATTATTATGTATGTGGTAGTAGAAGATTATAATATAATAGAATGTGTAACTAAAGCCACAATACTTAGCCACGGAATTTCAACTGCTATGTTATTAAATTACAAAATTATACTGTATCTAATTTAGACAAATTTCTCGGTTGGATTGTTTAAATTTTTTTCCTTTAATGAAATTATGCTTTTTTTTCTTGTATTACATACAGTAGAATTTAATTTCGAATTCCATTCGTTGTGTATTATTAAGGATATTAGAAAATTTTGATGGGTACAAATTTGGAGATGGTGTTTTTTTGGGGAAAAAGCACAGCAGAAAAAGCTCTTTTAATAACATTTCTTTTTTGTTGATAATTGTTTCTTTGTAGAAGTGTGTGTATAGAAATTTGCAATTAAAATTTTTAATATGAATGATGTATTAAATTTGTATATTTCCGTCCTCGAAAATTCAGCGCTTTTCAGCAATGATTCATGATGCTGTGATATTAAAAAGTAATTTATATATATGTGTTGTATTATAAGAGTGCACATACATAGGGTGTATGTGTGTGAGCTTTTTATTTGCTTTTTCTTGTTTCATTTTTATTTTCATACTTGCTTCATAAAATAGAATTTATTTTACGTTTTATCTCATATTTTATCAACGATATGACAATGTTTTTCTCCATATTTCAACTGAAATATTATATTTATATTTTTGTGAATATTTGCTTTTTCCCCTCTTTTCCATTTTTAATTAAATTTCGTTCTTTTTATGGTCTCTTCCTATACTATAACATTATTTTTTATTTTGTATATGTATGTGTTTTTTTTTTCCTACACTAGTCAAAGAGTAGACAGCGGAGCTTTATTATTAAGCTCTTTAACAATTCCTTTTTGCACATATGACAAATAAATAATTTCCATTGTATGCACAATAATAAAGTGAAAATATTTTATTCAGCAATTCTTCTACTCGTTGTGTAAATCGAACTGGTATAGTAACTTGGAGAACCAAAGTTGCTATTCAAGATGACCAATTTATAGGTACAAGTTTAGTAAGTTATTGTGCACGATCTAAAGAATATTTATTCTGATTCAGTCGAGCATAAAAACGAGAAATAACCGAGGTAATTACTTTATTCTGTCTGAAAAAAAAATGATCCACATTTTTCAGTGTTTTCCTTTGCTTTTTTCATCTCATTTTGCTTGTTACAATTTCCATCTTTGTTCCGCTTGTGTGTGAATAGCTGGGTGCTGGTGCTGTGCTAAAACTAAAAGTATAAAACATTACTTTTTATAAAACGGTTCGTTAGTTCCTACAATATATAAAGTAAAAGTATATTGACATAAGGTCTACTTAATTTTATTTGGCGTTTATTTTTCTCTCTTTTATTTTTCAATCTTAAAGCGTAAATACATGGGTGGATAATACTAAAAACACAGCATCATCATCACACATTCTAATGTAAAATGATTTGAGAAAATTATTTTAGGAGCTTTTATACGTGGAAGTTTTTTAATTAAAATATGCACACCTAATTATGGATGTATCTAAATATCGAATTTTTCAGACAGTTTTTTTTTACTTTGTACAATATAAAAATGTGGACTGATTTAATTTCGAATATGATTACATGGAAAAATTTAAAATTCAAAGTATATGCGGAATATCATTCAGTCCCCATATGTATGTAAATGTGTTGAAAAATGAATATTTAAATAAATGAATTCAGATAAACTTTAGGAAATTTATTTTGCACATTTTTGGTATTATTAGAGTATAGGAAAGAAAATGGGAAATTGTTTAGTTTATATACGATATGCAACTAGTTTATGAATTTATGTGTAATATGAGGGATGAGGGGGTGGGTGGCGGTTAGAGAGTGGGAAAAAATACGACAAAGGGTAACTTTTATAGCAATATGTATTTTATGGATATTACAAAGTATATGTGTATGAAAAACACGCATTGCAGTCATATTTTCCTCACTGAACGTCTTGTATTGCTCCCTTGGGCTCAGATGAGATCAATAACACTGGAATTGTACATTTACTAGAGGGGCACAATATGTTCCTATAAAACGTTTATATTTTACTGCCGATACCAATTCGTCTAATTTAATAACAGATAGTGCTTTTTTATAACTAGTGAGGAAAATTGCTTTGGAAATGGGGAATAGAAATGTGTCTTGTTCGTATAGATCTGTATGGAGCTTTAGTTAATTTTCATATAATCTTTTATGTAGTTGTGCCCATCAAGGCGGAGGGAATTAACGATAATTTGATGCAGAAGCACATTGAGAATGTACAACATCTGTGTAAATAAATGATTATAATTTCTAAAAGGATTTAATATTATGTATTATTGAAACGGATCTTTTTTTCAAATCAATCTTGTAATAAAATATTTATAATTTCAACTTTCTTGGGGTAACGGACAAGCTCTACAGTTTTTTTTACACAAATTATAACAAATGTGTTGAAAAAAGCAGCACATTCCCTGTTATTATCTTTAATACAATATACAATTTCCCATACCTATAATTATAATTAAATGGACAATTTTACTATACAATCTAATAATGCAAATGAATTAAGTAATTATACTTTGTAATGTCTACCTTAATTACAAATTCAACCTAATTTTTACACGCGCTTATTCTTCTGATGTGGCGCTTTAAATATTAATTTTGGTATGTTGGAATCAATACATAGAAATAAAAGAAGGATTTTTCAAGTTGTAAAACGTGTATGTAACACAATATTTATGTCCATATATTCGAGTCGAAATGCTCTTTCTGCTACAGTCGTGGTGTAGGATTTTATTGAGATTGGCGAACTTGACTTTGAGTTTTATAGTGCGTGATTAAACGGTTTGTTACTGATTGAAAGCAGCGTGACTAGAAACACGATTAGTGCGGACTTGATGAAAACAAAGCAACAAATTCCTGGCGGGCAGGACATCTTTATTAAAGCGACAAGAGCAACAGGACATGATTGCTTGAATCTAACCACTTTTTTTGCACCACGTGTTGCATACAAGAAAGCAATGGACAATTTTGCGTTTGTGTTAAAGAGACGCAAAATTTTCAATAAAAAAAAAATCAGTGTTTATAAAAACGCACACACGCCACTCAACTTATGCACTTCATATATTTCATTATTATCCTGGTAATGTAACTGACACGAGAACGGTAACAATTGTCAATGTAAAATACACACATACACGCAATTACATTGTCAGTATTATGGTTTTACGGTGTAACGATTACACGCAACGATTTGCGGTGAACCATTTGATACGATGATTTACCGGCACGTACTTACTCTAAGGGCTGTTTACAAACAGTGAGAGAGAATGTGTATGTGTATATATACACGTGACCGAGGGTATGAATGGGGAATTGTGTTTGTGTGTATACCTACAGGGTGTTGTTTCCCCTTATTATAATACGGAAAAGGAAATGTTGGATTTGTTGGTAAAAAATTTACCAAGTCCATTAAGAAAACCCTTTCATGCAAATGAAGTATCAATGATTGTGGACTTAGTCTTGAAAGAAGAAGCGCGAAACGTGCCCAGATTCGGCAAGTGTTTAAGAGTGTAAAAAAAGAGCGTTGGAGAAGGTTTGAATGTTTTATTTTCGGGACTATGATAATCCGTGTCTGGTGTATATTTAGGTTAGTGTTGATGGGGCCCCAGAGTTGACCCACACGACATGACACTAATTCAAGCAACCACCTGTTGTAGAATGGGAGAGGAATGAAGAGTATAGTGTGTATGGGTGTGTAAAGTAACAAGTGAAGAGGCAGCGAACCAACATTAACAACAACAAGAGAACATGAAGCGCGCCACAAGCAAGTGGATGGGAGTAAGAGAGGAACTAGTTGAGGATGATGTCGACATATACGTGTTATACACACACAGTAACGATGACGGTTTGTGTGTGTATAAATGGGGCTCAATTCGTAACATATACCGAACACATGTATTATGTAGGAAAGAGTGAACAGAGCCCCACGAGTATTTTCACTATAATATTGTGACGGCGGAGTAACATAGTCGCCGACGCCACCACCAGCCCCTAATGGCTCTTTATGTCGACACGGGCTGCGTGATCCCAATGGCATCATTGTACTATTATACACTCAAATACACACGTGTAATACACACGGTTTTGTTGTCATTTTCGATGAGTATAAATGTTTGGAAATCACGCTCATTCATGAGCTTTTTTTGGGTTTTGTCAGGAAAGAGTGGAGCCAAATGTTTCTTGTGCTTTACTTTTGAGTTGATTTCGGTTCTAATTTCCTCTTACTGTGCAAAGTAATTAACTGTCACAATTAAACATGGTGCATTTTTTAAAAATATTGAAATTTTTTACAATTGCAAATAGGTTTTCATGGTGGCCGTGTCATTATGTTGGACTTGTTGTAGTCATGTTTTATATGAACTGCCTATAAGCAGCCAAGTCATGTTTATTATATGTCTGTCAGTCATTATATTGCATTTAATATTGTATGAACAGAGTTTAAAAATTATGACATCGTATGTAAGCTTTTAAAAGGCTTGTTCGAGATTTAAGTTTCCGTGTAATAAAGGAAAATTTTAATTAATAATTAGATTTCTATTGCAATTGCAATACGGTTTACATGTATGTCACATCGTTTGTATTACGTAATCGTGGACTGGTAGAACATCTGTCCAAAAAGTTTACTGTTTATATTTATTTAATATGAGCACGTGCAATTATATGTCGAGGAATTTAATTAAGGGCTATATAGATTCTAAAACAATTATACCTCTCCAAAGATTGAAATTGAATTGAACACAGTTTCTGTTTATAAACTTAAGAAAACGAATTAAATTAATGAAGGGAACAAGATTAATTATTTTCTATAACAATGAGTTTGTGTTCTCAATCGAATCGATTTCGTCACAAAAATTTCTACAACAAACTTGTCCACCTCACTTTTCGACATAATTAAATTGAAATTCGAAGAGTTCACCGTTTTTTATTCTTGTGATTGTAATTTGATTTTTTTTTTGGTTGCAGATCCATACGGAGGCTGTTTTATTAAAAATAAAAGAAGACCGAACGTGTGTGTGTGAAGTTTCCAAGGTAAGAGGAATATATACATATAGTGCTTGTGTATATTTTACGGGGTTGTCCTTGAGGCAGAAAAAGTCTCGTGACCGATGCATAAACCGAAAAAAGGCACAATATATAATAGAATACAATAGTCTTGTTCATGACCTCTTCAGATACGTCCGATACGGTGATTTGTGGGTCTGGATTCGATCTGGCAATTAAATGTCATGTAATACAAGGACTGCCTAAAAAAACTGTTAAAAGCGACAAACTATAAAGACGGTCCTGGCTCCTGAGCTTTTTGAATAGCGGGACAATTTCGTTATGCTCTCAGAGGGTGGTTTACCAACAAATTACGCGCCTATCTAAGTGTATGAACATTAAAATTGTTGTTGTTTTTGTTTATAAATGTTGTAAAGGTATTTTGTGTCATGTCATCCAATCTTTATTGAAAATCCCATAGTAAATAAAATCCATTTTAATAGCCCCTTTTAATAGTCTTTGGCTCTATGTAATAGGTATACACAGAGCTTTTTTAATTTATTTAAGTGTACGTTTATTGACTGAATATATTCAACACCTTATCATCACAAACGGCTTGTTTCTTTTCAAGTAAATAATAATTATACGTAAATAAAAAAAAAGGAAATGGGAATCAATTTTATGGTGTAGAAGTTGTGCTTATGGTGGTTGGCGGGTCATTTGAATTTCTTATCGTTGTGTGTGGTTAATTTTTTTTTTTTTTTGGTTGTTGTTTTTGCTAGCGAATTCTTTATGTGTGTGAAGATTTGCTTCAAGGCAAACCGTTTTAGTTCAGAAGGTTAAAAATTTTTCAATTTGATTGTCGGGGTAATAAAATGCTAATGATTTATTTTTAGAAAAATTAATTAACTTGCTTGTTGTGCTGTAGGTATATTGCGGTTTGTTTAGTTAAATTTCTAAAAAAAAGACTTTTATTCTCTGTCTCTGTCCACAAATGCAATGTAAATTTTTGTTTTATTCTTGTAACGTATTTAAAGAGAGAACAAACTTTACTTTTTCAAACTCTAAATAGAAAATCCAACAAATCGCATTTAAAACTTTTTCCTTCATTTTTATTTTCTTTTATATCTTCCCGTTCTCCTCTCTCCTTCTTGCTTACCATGGGAAGAAGGAACATTGTATGTGTGGATGGTATAAAATATATAGCTATATATATGTGGTGTGGTAGATGTTGAAGAATGAACCCCTCCGCGGGCTGTATGCACTCCCCTTTGATCCAGAAATTCTTTGTTGGTTCCTTTTTACGATGTCATTTTATGAGAAATGAAATTTTGTTCATAGCTGTCAAGGTAAATCAAAAGTATGTCCATCGGTTTTTCAAGATTTTCGCGATTTATGGTTATTTGATCTTGGATTTATTTTTTGTGACCAAAACGATTGGTCGCTTTTCAATATACACACAGTAAGAATGATTATTTTCCCATTATATCTCAATTTATACGTAAATTGTATGTTGAGGGGGTAAATGCGATTTTCGGGTGTTTTTTTTTGTGCTCAAATAAAAAGAACACACAATCAAAAATTGTATTTGTATGTAAAACAACGTCGTTTCTGGAGTTGGGAAAACTCTTCTTGTACACACATGCCTGCATATTTTGTATCAACAATATTAAGTTTTCATCTCTTCTCTTGAAAAGAATTATTTTACTTGAATAGGGGGGTATAGTATTAAATTTAAACTTTTCATTATGCTAAAATGTTTTGTATAAAAAATGTTAATTTAAAATTTTCTCAATGCATGAATATTTGCTTTAGAACTTTTTGATCAAACAAGAAAAAAAACATCGTAACCTGAAAGAGAGAGAGAAAACTTTTGCATCTGGTCGTTTTTTCCCTTTTGGTCTCTCATATAAATTTTGTAAACTTCTATACTATATAAAGAAAATTGAATTAGTTCTACAACAAAGTTAAATTTCTTTTAATGTTGATTTACCTAGCATTGATAAAAAAAGAATCGCTCTTTCCCCCTTTCACATTCGTTCCATATATTTTCTTTTCCAACTAACTCAATTAAATTAGTTTTATAAGTAAACAATTTAATTTTGTCTGTGGGGATGAAAAAGGAGAATTTAGAAGGGATTGAATTTTTTCGCAATTTGTACAGTTTAATAATTTTTTTTTGAAAAAAATCCCAGCATTCCAATTTTAATAACAATTCTTTATTAAGATGAATTGCGGAAATGTTGAGTGTAATTCGTGTAATTTGTTCTCTTGAAAATAATACGAATTTCTTTGAATGCAATTTGAGTTGGATAAGGGAAAAAATCAAGTCTTAAATATGTGTAGCAGTGAGTTTTGTGTCGATATACCTATATAACAACAGGTGGTGTAGATCATCTCTCCTTGGGTTTTTGCTGCTGGTCACGGCACCTGACGCAGTATATATCCCCCTGGGGGACAACCCATCAAGCACCTGTCGACAACAGCAAGTACACACTCTTAAAAGTCTACCGTTCTTACTACCTAAGTCTCTTTCTGCCCTGTATTACACACATATATGTGTGTATAGTGCTTTTTACATGCCGTTTTCCTTCGTTCACAGTTCGAACAGAATTTTGCCTACCTAAACAACAAGAGAAGAAATTTCAAAGAATAATAATAGTCAACGATTCGCTATTGTTAATGTTAGTTCTTGACTTCACACACTTGTTCTTTAAGTGGTTTTTGGGCTTTCATGTTATGTAAGAGGGGTACTTAGTAAATATATTGTATGCAGAGTATATAAAGGGAATTCAATTACTTAATTCAATATTTAGTGTATGGTATTGATTTTGCAATAGGACACAATAAATTGCAATTGGATGCCATCATGCAAGAAACGTTCCTTATATGTTGTTATATGTGTTTCAAGTAAGTAGAGAGATTTTGTAACAATTTTATGTTTGTTATAAAATTAATAATAAAAATAAATAAAACTAGCTTATAGATAAATGGTTATAATTTGAGTTAACGACCATACCAAAACATTCAACTAAACTTTATAACGTCATAAAAATGTCATAACGTACAACTTCTTTTCACTCACATTATCATAATTAAATTTTTCTCTCGTTTTCGTTGTTGTTCGTTTTTCCGACATTTTTTAAAAACTAGTTGATAAAATATTTATGTGCTTAGGAAATTGTTTTAATAGTCAAATTTATATTTATGGTTTCGTTGGCGAGTGTTAAATAATTTGTTACATAAATGAAACTAATAATAATATTGGGAAATTCATATAATAAGTAAACAAATATGTATATATGTTATATGTGGAAGCATACAACAATGTTTACTGTGGCATTCCACTTGCATTATTGTTAATTAAATGTATTGTTGGTAAATGTTGAGATAACAATGTGTGTATGCTACAAATGAATGCAAATGGTAATTGACAAGGAAAAGAGGAGATTTCAATCGAATTACATTGTCAGTTTGTATTTTCTTGGTAATTCCTTTAGACTTTTTATTAACCGTTGTTTTATTAATTTAATTAGAATTTTCAGCTTATGGTTTTATTTTGTGATTTCCACATTGCAAAATTTCCAGTTGCAAAATGAAAAGCGATTTTTCATCAATTGAAAAAAGGGTCAAATGATAATGTTTGAATTTAATTAACAAAGATAACAATAAAGTAAAAAAGTTGCACAATATAGAAAAAACTTTGAATGGGATTTAATTAAATTAACATTTTTATTGCGAGTTATTTTGAAATTTACATTTTAGACTGAAATGATTAGTTTATGTGAATGATTTTTATGATTATGTGTGTAGTAGTTGTTTATCTTTTTTTTCCTAGTCGACACAATTTTATTTAAATATAATTTACGACTAGTAAATAACGAATAGAGACATTAATAAAAAAAATAAATATAGTTTTTGGAAGAGAGAAAGAGAATGGCAAAAAAATGTCTGTGTTATGAGAATTAAATCATGAAACAAGTAATCGTTACAACAAGCAAAATAAATCATTTAATATCCCTGCAACATTTCAAATGTCATAATATTAAATTTAATGATTTGCCTTTGCGCGCACTCATAAAATATTTTATTAAAATTCCATTCGACTGAAACTGAAAACAACTTTTCTCCTTTTATATTATAACAACACAATGAAATAAAAGTAAAAAGAATGTATAAAAGAAACAATATAAAATGAAATTACTTTTGTTGGGGGGCCCACAGTGGTGGTGTGAGAGGAAAAGAGTCCTAAATAAACATATACACACAAATTATTATTGTGATTGTTTTAATATTCCATCTACTTAAATTAATTACTCTATTTGAACATATATATTAAATTAATATAAAATAAATAATAATTGTTTATATAATGGGGAAAATGGGTTAGTAATTTTCGTGTGGAAAAACTTTTTTCATAATTAAATACAAACAAACTTCTTTTCATTCATATAATAAGACAAGTTTAATATAAAATTTAAACATTTCAATTTGAATTTATTATGTTATTCTTTAGATTTTCTTCGCTTGGAGAAAGAGCGAGAGAGAAGTTTCACCAATGAAATAATTAAATTTTCGTTTTGCTTGTGCTAAATTGTTAGGTATACATGTTGGAATATTCTCATATATTAGTGGGAAAACTGGTCCTTGGGATATACATTTTAAACAAATTGATTTAATCATGTTTTGGGGGAAGAGCACGTGCTTGGCACTGAAAAGGATTCGGTACAAAGAGAGGTGTGCAAAGATGAAATCGAGTAGAGAGGGTGTAAGGATAAAAAGAAAAGAAAGTAAATGAAAGGAATGGATTACACTTGACACTCTGGTTCAATGATTATTGGAAAAACGGGTCTGATCGATTGTTAGAGAAAAGAATAAAGGGAGAAATTCGAATAATCGTCTGTTTTTTTCTTCTTCTCTTCTTACCATTGTATATTTGCATTTCGTAAATATATTAGAAAGAAAAAGTGTGGAGCTCCTGCTGTATGTGTGGGGAAAGAACAAAATAAATTTCTTCGTTTTTTTTTTATTTTGCAAAAAGGATTTGAATAATTGAATTTACATATATAATTTGTTTTATGGACTAAAAGCTCTAGCGCGCGCTTTTATAGAGATTAATTCTTATGCGTTCGGCAAACAATAAATAAATCTTTAATTTTTCCTAATAAATAATTTATTATTGAGTATTTAACCTGTATAAAGTAGTGTAATAGTGAAATTGGCACGTATCCTTTATATATTACAAACTATTCTCTTAAATTTATAATTCCAATGTTAAGTTGCAAGTTTTATGGGTGGAATTGTTGAAAATTATGTGAAAATTTCTCTGCGCTTACATCGAGTGGAGATTAAAACAATTAATTAGTATTACATGTCGAATAAATGATTGTATTTTTTTATAGAAAATTTAATGAGGAAAATTGTGGAGCTTTTATGACTTGGCTATTTAATTGCAGTGCAGTATGTAGATATTTTGCCAATATTGCTGTGTGGCCATCTGTTAAAACATATAAATTTAATTAGCACTTTGCCACATATGAAACTTTTTTTAATTAGCAGTTTGAGCGAACGTTTAAGGGGATGTCTTTTTGTCTTTGTCATTAAAATCAGTTCAAGTCTCTTTATCTGGGAAACTTTTTGTGTATTACAGCAAATTATATAAACAGTGGCAATTGAAAACTTTGCATGATGGTTTTACAAAATAAAAATCGATTTAAAAAAAGTAAAAAGAAAATCATTTTGGGAACAAATTTAAAACAATCTCCCGAATCTGTTTTGGCATGTAGAATAAAATGTTTTATTGTGCTTGTTTGTGCTGTAGATTGGTTCATTAAGGCTGTTATCTATGTAAGTACACATGTTTTTGCCATTTCTGGTTATATTCTAGTCCCCTTGTATATATTTAAACTTTGGATATAATAAATTGACTATAATCTCGATTGTTTGAAAAACCAGTTCGCATTGCCTAGATCACTAACCGATATTCAGTGAAACATTGTCAGAAATTCATGGGTACTGTTTTACGTATAAATTTCGCCTTTATGTCTTTTAAATTATATTACAAAAGCAAAATATACATATTTATAAGATTATATGTTTTATACATAAAGTAGTTGCTTTTATATTATAAAATGTACACTCATATGTTATTTTTAATATACATAAGGATGGTGGATATAAGCAAAAGCAGATGAGGAATAGAAGAAGAATAAGATGTGTCTCTCTGGCTATATTGTATAATACACTAGAAAAATTATAATTTTAGATTTTTATTGTAACATAAAAGTGAGTAAAATATGTAATATGGGGAATGATGGATGATAAAACATGGAATGTAATGTGTGTGTTTGCTCAGTTTCGTCCTCTTTTTTTGTCATCTTAATTTTGAACATTACATTGTAATAAGAATTTTCTATAAAATTGCAAAGTTTTAAATGAAATTAAGGGAAGAGTTGGGGAATATATATAAGGGGGAGAGTGGAACTATTTCATTTCTGTACTCTCAAAAGTAACCTAATTTCGGCAATGTAATTTTCTAATTTGATCATAAGCTCACATAAAGGCATTCACTTAATCTAAAATCGGGTTAAACGATCCAACTAAGGACAGTCCAATTTGTTATAAAATGTTGAAAGCACACTAAAGACAGCGAAAAGTGCAGAAAGACTTTTGAGTTGGTGCTTGTGTGTGTGTTTGATGTTAAAGTAAATAATTAAAGGGTGCCCAAGTAAACAGAACAATTCATTTTCTTTTAATAATTCCCGTGTCACATTGTGAAATTTATTTCTTTTGTAAGATTTTTAGAGGGTTGGAAATTTCACTCCAGCATCACACACACACACATACCATCATATATAAGTGAAATTGTGATGGTAAAAAATTTAAATTCGCCCTAAAAGCCTTTGGCAGGTCGATATATGAAGAAGTTTGGTCTTTATATATTCTTCTTATATTAGAAACCGCACCCCTTCACACTTGGCTCGATATTTGTTGTTAATTCGATGTCGGGGTGTTTTTCAATAAATTAATGCAATTCAATTGAGATTATAATCTTAGAGGATTTAATCGCGTTTTAATATACCCCTGGGGGTGATTTCATTATAATAATAATAAATTCATTCGTCAACAGGTATATGTGTATATGGTCTAATCTAAAATTTAATCCTTTTATACAAAGATAATATATTGAAAAATCCATTAACAAAATTGGAATAAGTGAGAGAAAAAAAGTATAATAGATTTAAAAGCAAGAAGAAATAATAATATAACGGCATGGTCTCCACTTAAAAATAATAATAAACATTATTAGTGTTATTATAAAAATATGCATAATAAAAATGGAAAAGAATATGTAAGTGGTAAGATGGGTTGGTGGTGGTATAGAAGAGTAGAGAATGATGGCAACTATGCAAAGTAAATTATTAACATTCATAAACGAAAGCCTCCCAAGTTTTAATACCCCCGGACTTTATTTCGAATAAAATTTCCATTCGTTTCCTCTTCTTTTTACATAAAATTGCTTCTTTTTCATCCCCCTGGCGCATGTACAGTTTCGTTCCGTAGGTATTGACTGGGTCCCAAAAGCTTTTTTGCATGTATACATTTTAAGAACCCCGCCACTAGTATTGACATTTATTCACTTTAGACAATTTATATTTTTTCACTCGTCATAATATTAGTAAAGCGGACGCTAATTTAATATGGAAATCGATTCGAATTGGAGATTTGTGCTGTTGCTGCTGTACGTTTTGTGTTGGGACGACGACTTTTTATTTTCCCTACAACTGCTCTCTGGCTGCTGCTGTGTGTATGAGAGTGAAATGCAAGTTGGGTTTTTAATGCGCCTGTGTTTGTATTATTAAGAAAATGGAATTATTAAAATTGAACACAGTGAAAAAGACATAAATTTATTTTAATTACAAATACTGAAAGACTCTTGGAAATTGTTCTCTAACCATCTCTTTTCAACTTATTTTCCCCCTGATTTGTATTTCAATTTAATTAAATTTGTATTAAATTTATTTGAATGAACATAATTTCTGAATCTCACAAATATTATAATTGGAAAATAAATCTACAACTGGCCGTATAGTAATAGAGAGAATATAAGAGAACAGAGAAGTTATTTTCGAAAATCTTATTATATGGGTATTTAATTGATTTTAATCGCTTCTTATTCACTTGTATAAAAGGTAATTTAACTGTAGAATCGATTATTAATAATAAAAAAAAATTGCTGCATTATTTATGAAAATTTCAATCAATGGGAAAAAGTCTTCTCTAAATTATATAGAGTGTAAACGGAGCTGCAGGTGTTCCTTGAATAAATAATTAATTGGATGCATTCGTAGATGGGGATAAAAGAGTTTTTTGATGGCGGTGCTGTGTGTGTGCGTGTCACAAATAACACCATTTAAGAGAAAGAATGCGATTATTATAAGGGATTTCACAGTTTTGTTGTGTGGGTGCGTGAGTTAAATATTTAGTGGCCCATCTCGGGGGCCCGAATTTGAGGTCTGACAAATAAACACAGCACACAAACACTATACTTGCTGATGTTACCTGTGTTTCTGTCTGTTTGTGTATATGCGACGCACTGAAACAATCCTGAGGTCAAACAATGCCGCCACCGACGCCCGCCGCCGGTTTGAGGTCTCTCGTATAGTTCCGCTTGAACAGGTGGTGCCCTTGACGCCTTCCCTATTTCTCCTTTTACTATCCCGAAAGAGTTTCCAGACAGCTGTTCTGTCATCATAACCAGTGAAGCAATTTTCAAGGCATTGTCTTTTTATTTATATATGAAAGCGATTTGACACCACTTTTATTTACTGTGTAATTTGTTCGATTTTTTTTTCTTCGAAAAGGGATTCTTATGGAGTAATTTAATGATTTTTTATGAAGGGGTGCACAGGGGGGAAAGAGAGCTTGTATTATAAAAGTGGATTTTAGGGATTTTCTTGACAGGAGAAACAAGGAAAAGTTTCTCTATTATTGAGTTGTTTGAGAAAGTTTTTTTTTTGTCGTCCACCCCCCTTTTGCTCTTGATATAGAAAAGAATATGTGTGTGTATTTTTTTAATCATTAGAACTAATAAATCAATCAACTTTTAATTGGAATGAACGTGTGTTTTTATACGGTTATAAATTTAATTAATTAAAAAAAAATGTTGCAATTTTTATGACATACCTAACATATATTTGTAAATCGAAATATGATCGGAGTATTACAAAAGTTAATTTCTTCCCTTTTATAAATAAATTATTGATTGCGAAAATGAAATACATAGATGTGTATATATATAAGAATGAGAGTTATTTATTATTGCTATATATTTTAGCTCAGATAAGGTATATTGGATTTTGCCAGGGTGGAATCCAATAAGTAAATACCGGAGGGTCGTTCTTTCAAAATGAAATGTGTAATTCACGTCAAGATAAAATTTAAATCCACCCTTATTTTAAATTGAATTTAATGATTTACTTAATTTTATTTGAAGGGATTATTTTTATGATTTTAAACATTTCATTTATTCGTATACCTTCTATTTCTCTATACTTCTTCATTTTTTTCTTCTTTTCTCTTCTCTGTCTTTTTCTTATCCATTTTTCTCTGATTCCAATTTTTCTTTTAAAGATTATATTATAAAACAGAATGAAAGATACAATCTATATACATATAATATTTTTTTTAGTCGCAAAATCGGATTTCTAAGGGAATTTATTCAGATGGAAAAATTTAAATTTTAAAATTTAATTCCACATTTTTTCCACCCTTCTCTCTTCTCAGTTTAGTATTAGAGATGATGGGGTAGTGTAGAGTGGAGAGAAGAGGTATATATGTGTGTTAGGTGCATATACCTATACATTATTATTATTTTTTTTTGTGTATGATGATGGATGGTGATATTCTTGTCTTGTTTGAAAATTTATGAAGAAAATATATTATATTTTTTCCCCAGTATAAATATGTCGCGGTAAAATTACCTAATCCGGGGGTATTATTTTTAACACGACACTTTTGTTACCGCAAAATTAGTCTGTTACATAACATTGACGTAATAAGGGGCTAACTCGTGGGTGGGACACATACAAAGTGTATGAAATGTGGTGCACTTTTTTAAAGGAATTTCCACGGATTGGAAATGGTGTATATGTGGACCATGTTACAAAAGGGAGTGAAAAAGAATGGATATTTGGAAAATTATTAATTTATATATCAAGCTAGACATATTTACGTCAAAATATTGTATAGGATAAATATGTAAAAAATTTAATTAACGCACATATACACACACATGTGGATCGTATTAATAACAACATAGGAAAAATGCCTTTCCTGTATATGTGATTGTGCTTGTATGGAAAATGAAATTATTAAGCACGGTCGTTATAAAAGTTATAAAATGAAATTTCCGGGCCACAAAGCCTGTCTGGGGGAGATGATATATAGGAACGCATTTTTTGCGTACTATTTATAATGGAAAGAATCAATGTTTGTGATGCCATGTTGCCGTATCGGTGTGTTTTTGGGGGAGAAGGAGGCCCTGTCGCGGAATGCGCCTCCAGTCGGCAACAGTGCCATGTCAGGATCGATGCCGGAGCCCCTCATACACACACATACACATAACAGCAGCTCTCTGCTGTGGCGGAGGCAATGGTTCCTTCTCGGAGATGTTCGGATGGACCTCGGGCGTTTTGGGGGCTGTATGATGCCGTCCCCCGGAGTCGGTGGTGGCCCGCGGCGTGAACTCCTACAGATCGGGGAACGGCCCCCAATTCCATCCACATGCACTACTATTCTTCCTACTATTCGTCCCGTTTTGAAAGCTCCGAAGAAAATTCAGACAGATTGCAAGATTTGCATATTTTTGCGCTAATTTTCTCTTTTCTGAAAATAAAAAATTATTTTTTTTTTGGAATATTGTCGTGGAAATTGCGGTCCTTCTATCTGATCAAAAACAATGTATTGAACGTTTATTGACTATATAGGTTGAAGTAATCATATTTGCCAGGCAAAGAACATACTTTACAGTTCATTTTACGTTGAAAAGCTGTTGTTTCCACACCGATTGGTACACTTTTAGCACACTCAAAGGTTAATGCGTATGTGTGCAAAAAGGAAACACATCCCATTGCCTTCCACCGTGTTAAGCATTTTAAGTTCGCTTCATCTGGAATATCCTCATCTCCATTATGTGTGCTGTTTGTCATCATCCGTCCTATAACCGTTTTGTACACACCAGTAGCATAAGGGGTTAAAAATAGACGAAACAATTTTACTCTTGAATTTCATCACAATAGAAATAAAAGGAAAAGAAGATGGACAGAAGAAACAAATAGTTTACTCTTTTAGGTGATAAATCTTGAGGTTTCTTTGTGTATTTGTTGTTATTAAAGTGTGTGTGTCCTTGACATTGGTGTGGGTCGGAAGGAAATAAGGTCAGTAAGTAAGTAGGGTCTGGTCTGGGGTCAGAGTCATCCCCTGATCGTTGACCTAGAGGATCTCCCAGTTTATCCTGGCATTTTCTCACTATGTACTGAACGTCGCCGACACACGCCACAAAGCAACAGCAGACCAACACAGCAGACACCAACAAAACTCCCATCTATATACAAGTTGTTTAAAGGGGGCCCCTTATTTGCTCCACACTTTGCTTGGCAAAGTCGAGATTTTGATATAAAATCGTAGTATATTGGAGGAGTGTAGCGAATGGTTGGGATTTGGGCAAAAACCGTCCCGCCGATGACACGAAACTACTACAGTGGAGTGAAGATAAGGCGTGTGAAAGGATGCAAGAGTATTTCATTCACTTTTCACCCAAGTTCTCGGCGATTCGGTGTGTGTATGAATGTGTTTGTCTGTGTGTGAGAGAAGAGTTTTGGGAGCTTTTCACTTTGGGTTTATATAGTGTTGACAAATACTATGAATCCCATTGAATCGGATTTCACTGACACGCACAACTACGTGCCTAATGTTTTCTAAAACTGACTGAATATGATACGGTTTTGGTTCTGTGCGTTCGTTCCTCTTTTCTCGTTTTGCAATCGTTCTTTTTTCTTCTTGCCTTGATAAAGTGTTTGTGATTTTCTTTTGAATGTTTTTCTTTGAGCTCTTTTAGATAGTTGTGTAAATTACATGTAATTGATACTGATTAGTTTATTTAAAATTGCTATAACAAGTTGAAGTCTTCCATGTTTTTATAGCGTCGTTTAATTTTTAAATAAAGTTAAATGAATCCTGTTGATGGTTTAAAAAAGTGGATTTCTAGTTTGAATTAGTTTTACTAAGAGCATAACAGTTCCTTTAAAAAGTTTTTCACCATCGTATAATTGAGTTTGTTGTTTGTTAAATTCAAACAAGTGCAACAGAGAGTTTTATACTGGATTATTTTCGTCTATTTTCCGCCTGTTTATAAAATCATTTTTTACCGAATATAGGAATAGGATTGGGTGTGTATGTGTATGTTTTTTAATCGGATCTAGACTAATCATCCGTCAGCAACAACAAACCCACCAACAAGAGAGTAGGTACAATTGGGAGAGTGAGTGTATTTTTGGAGAAAGGGGAAAAATTCTATATGACAAGAAGAGAAAAAATTGATTCTGATTGTGTTATTTCGGAGCGGAAATTTTATGCGATTGAATTTTGATATATAGTTAGGAGAGGAAAAACGGGTGAGGGTGTGTGTGTGCGAATTTTATTTTGTTATCCTAATGCTTATAAAATCCGTCTTTCATGTTTTATTGACTTTGCTTGTTATTCTATTATCTGAAAATGGCCCCAAAATATTTTCTATGTTTGTGTGTGTCTATTATTTATATATTATGACGTAAAATGTTTTTGTCGTAAAGATTTATCTAAAATCTGGATGGTCTGAATGGGAGCTCTAAACGTTTTGGTATAAATATTAGAAGTACTATGTGCTGTGTGTGTATGTTTGGGGTTTGTGTGCAATTTTTATTTTCACCCTTTTAATAGGAATCTCATTCTCATTGCTGTGCTTGTCACTCTGATCTATCTATGACCGTTTGGGAATTAGTGGGTCTTATAGCGGGGGGTAAAAGTTTTATTTTTGCGAAATAAAATTTGTTTTCAATGGAGAGCATAAAATGGAAATAAATGTTCTATTGTTTTTAGTTGTGAAATACAGTTTATTTCCAGTTAATTGAATTTACTAAAACTGTATAATAGTTTAGAGAAGTTTTTTAAATGGAACTTATTTACAAATGATTTAATTAAATTTTCCTTGAAGTTATAATTGATAATTTATCTTAATAATGTGGTTTATTAATTTGTCCGTGAAAATCTTGGAAGAGAATTAATTTTGTGTTAAACAGGATCGAATGGGGCGCTTTCTCAACCCCCTTCTCCTTATTATGTTTTCATTGAAAAGTAGTAAAAGATTTTTATTGAAATTGTGTTATTTTACATTTATGTGAATGTAATCATAATAATAATGAAGTAAAAATAATATTATCTACTATGTTTGGTTATATAGTGTATAAAATGATAAGAATATGGGAATTAAATAAGGGGGGTAGTAAATATGTAAAAGCGACATAAAAGTCATTTTATGGGCCTACAAACTTGAATAGTTATGACGCTATTATAGCAGCCAGACATACATTACATATCCCTTACTACTTCTTCCTCAAACAACGAATGACTTTTCTTCTCACATTCTCAAATAAGCAAATATTTCCCATTCTCATCTTTTTTTTTCTCTTCACTCTTTTTCGTCCCTACATATACCAAATAGTGTGGATGTATTTCGTCTCTCGTTTATTTATTTTTAATAAATAATTCTCAACTAGGTTATATGTATGTATGTGCACACACAATATTCGAGAATAGAATGCTTTCATTTGTATGTATATGTATTCGTTTCATTTTAAATTGATTTTCCATTTACGTGCAAATAAATTTTCTTGTATTTTTCATTTTCGCACACAATTTTTCCCAATGCAACTTTAATCAAATTTCAAGTTGATGATGAAATAAAAATCAACAATTTTATTTTATTTTTCGATTTCATCATCAAATATACATTTTCTATATGGTGTAGCAGTATAGCAACAGCAGGATACGCCGAGTACATGTCAGGACTAAAAGTGTGGGGATATATGTGTGTATGTGTGTGCTTGGAAAAAGCAATTTTCATAAATTAAAACAGAGTATATTTTTCAAAAGAGGGATATTTTGCAAGCAATATATCTTTTTTAAAAAGAAAAAAAAATATATTAAAAGGAAAAAGTTTTCTATAACTTTTTTAATAAATTTTAAAAGTTGTGTTATCTTCTTATATACTTTATTTTTCTATTATATCTTGATGTAATTCTGACAGAGAGCGATTGTAAACATATGGTACATGGAATTTATTAAGGATTGGGGTTAATAAAAATTGCCTTATTTTTTGCTTTTGTAAAAAATAAAAGCCAAGGAAACTCTCTTTCCTGCTGTAATACTATTTGGCACAATTTGTTTGGTACTTTCGTGATATGTAATATGAAACATGATTAGTGATTTTTAGTAATTAAAGAATTATGCAGAGTGTGTAGGCGTGTGGGGGGATGTAATATGAGTTACAATTACGAGCTGATTTTATTATAGAGAAAGGTGACGTGTTACAAAAGAGAAAATGTGTAGAAAATTTATGGGCAAAGTGTGGTAGTCACGAATAGGAAAGTGCTGTGTGATTTGTATTATAAAATGATATTTTATTTTCGGCTAAAACACTGAATGTTTAATAAATTCACATTTAATTTACTGCTATTATAAAAGTATATGTAATATCGGATAGCAAAACATAAATATTATGTAATATGGGGGGTGGTTTTCGTTATTTGTGTGTTGTTGAAAGCTAGGGTATATATAGGGAATTTTTGCTTATATGTTCAGATTTGGAAAGAGATAAGTGGCGGTATATCGGCTTTGGTTTATAAGTTGGAAGCGCGTTTTCCTGTTTTTAACGAAAATGTTTTACACTAATGATGTTACATTTCGTTATTTATGTTTGATAGTCATTGAAAATGGTATAATAAAGTTATGTGATAGATATCTATATAAAGTTGGGAATTGGTTGAGTTATTTCGAACACTATGTCTGTCTGAAATTAATTGCTCTGTATTCTTTGGATTCTCTCAATTTCCCTTATAGGGAAAAATCTTTGATGGAATTTCCACAGAGAGTAGTCCATTTTTCTGAATATATGTTGAATATTGAAATATATTACACGTTTTGGACATGAGGGAGTGGAGGGTGAAGGAAAATGTATTATAAGAAAATGGGAAAATATGTAGAGGAAAATTGCGTTGATAGGAAAAAGCGAGAAATAATGTAATGTAAATAGAATAAGTTGTGCGTTCTTTAAATGGGTTTGAGTTTCCGGACTGTTGAATACGTAAATCATTATTTATATTCAAACATGTTTGAACTTGAATTACATTTTTTTTTCTACTCTTTCCATCAAACAGAAGAGAAAATAATTAGTGACTTGTAGGTGTATTAATAGTGACTTGGAAAAAGTGAGGCTCGATCCAATCGTTAAATGTTTGAAAGCAATTAAGCATTGTTGAAATTAGTGCAACGAACAAAAATCTAATCAAAAGTAAAACATATATAATTTTGATTTTAATTAACGGACGCAGGGAGAACGAATGAGAGGAGAAGAGATGTTGTGAAAGAGGTGGAGTATGTGTGCTTTTGTATAATACAAAAACAATAAAAATTGCTTTTTATAAAGGATTAATAAAAAGTTTATCGACGACACTTTTCACCTTGTTTGTACCTATTGAAATTTTATAAAAGTAATGATTACTTTGACTTGGTTATTATTAATAGACAGAAGGGAGAGCACAAAATGAGAATCAAATATTGATTAGCCTAGTTCCAAGCAATTCCGTAAATAATGAGAAACTTAATGGCTATATTATAATTAAGTATTAAAATTTAATTAATGTCAAGCTACAGTTATAGAATTCGTCAGTTTTTCATTCGCAAAAAACTCTATCGAAATATAATGCCAACGTTTTTGTATGCCTTGGCAGGAATCATTAATTTTTTCGTGAAAATTTTATTCGCCAGTTAACTGAAATTGAAAATCCAATAACACAGGGAGTAGTTGGTTGTAGCCACCATCTGGTTCGATTATTGATAGACAAAATAAATAAAATTTTTATAATGGTATTCCAAATTCTCCGCAAACGATAAAAGAGTGAGTTACTGCAAATTGACGTCCACAATCGAATAATAACTTGTGCCGAAAGTAGTTCTTCGAGGACGTGTTTTGCATTTTATTTTTAAATAAACGGTTACATTAATGTATTTCCCAATTTGCAATGTGCGAGTATATACTAGTAGCGTTTAGCGTTTCATCTATTTAATTTGTGTTTTTTTTTTCGAGTAATTTAAGATAATTTATAATATGTTTTATATATGTATTCATATAATAATCATGGAAAAGAGGAAATAAAATTGGCGAACATTGAAACAGTTTATATACCTACCATCACATAAGATATAATATAACATTTTATATTGCCATAAAATGTAGTGAATTGAGAAATTTTCAATTCCTTTGTGGATGGTTCGAAATAACATCAAGATTTTCGTTTTTGCTTTTTTATTGTTTTCTTCTTTCTGGTTTTAGCATTCTTCTAATTTATTCTATACAAATAAAAAGAAGTGAAAAAACTATTATTGAAAATATCCTAAGCGTTTTCGCAATGTTCCATTTTCCGTAACGGAAAATACAATCTATTGTGTTAGAGTTCAATTTTTCTACATTATGCATATATAACTCAATTTTATTAAAAAGTGGTTTTACCCAATTTGGCATTCGAAGCCCTCAAGCATAAAATTGCCTCTCGCAAATCAATAATAATAATAAAGCATCGCCACACATTTTTGCCAAGCTGCTAAAAATTTTCTATTGATTTCAATTCAGCAGATTTTTTTTAATATTTTCAGAAAGGAAATTAATTATAATTTAAGAGGGACAAGGGGGGCACCACATCCCTCTTAAACGCAATCTTTTCTAATAAAATCGGGAATAAATGAGCAGGGAAATTATAGAAAGGACCTAGATATAATAATATAGGAAATGTGGATGTAGGTATAGTAAAAATAAAATTCTAGTATAAATCTAATAAAAAGTGAGACCCACCGGCCCACTCCCCCCGATACACGTTCGATATCGTTTCTTGTTTCTCTGTACGTCTACATTTTATTATGTACAACGTATATAACATTTTTCGAAGAGGACGTGTCTATAGTTTTCCAACATCTACAGAACGTTATTACATTATAAGAGAAGAAAGAAGGAGGAAAAAAACGAATAAAAAATCCGTCCACCAAGTATATTATTAAGAACCGGTTTGCTTGGAAAGTTGTTATTAAATGATTTAAAACACAATTGTTCTACTTACAAGAATGATGTCATTTTGTAATATAAAGGCCTTATTGAACAATGAATCAATTTAATTAAGTAAAAATGTACAAATATCCAAATTGATTTGCAATGCATGTTTTTCTCATGCATCCAGCAAGTTTTCTATCTAGAATAGTTTTAGAATAGAGAGGGATTGTGATTTATGGTCGATTTTCTTATTGGAAAATAGTACCTAATAATATTATTATATAGTCGTCCCATTTTAAGTATCTTATTTCGGGAAAAGAAGTGATGTAAAGAAAATAATATTTTTCCATCTCAAGCAGACTTGTTCAGAATACAAAGTGTGTATTATAGAGGGAAATAGAGCGAGTGGGTGGGCCGCCACAGTCACCCACACCCCAACATACAGCCCTTTTCATACTATCACCATTTCACTTATATTTCAATTTTCCTACTTTATATGACAATACCAACATGTACGACAAATATTTTAAACGTTTTGCAAAATAATCGTTTTCCACATTTTCTAAATTACATATTTATGTTGGCAATTTATCTATCAAAAAATAAACGACTCTATACATATATACAGCTTTGTTTCTTTTCTTCTTTTTTATACTTTCCGTTCAACTTTTCGATATAACAAGACTTGTATACATATCTGACCTTAATTTCTTCTATATCTAAATTTAATTGTTCTATAATGTTATTGTCTGATGTTAGACACGTTATAATATGTAAATACACCTCTTTATTATTCATGTATACATAATATTAATCTCCCCGAGGCTATTACATATATATAGATCTATCAATTTTTAATATCTATTATTATCATTATCGGTTTGGTAAATCTGTTCGCTGTGCTCAGAAAATGCTCAGACCCCAATCATCTGACGTCGCTAATTAGTGGCATGTACCCAAGGTGTTATAATTGTGTGTGACCGTAACGGGACAGTCAGAAACATTCGCCAGCTCCATTGAAATGAAATTTGGAATCTAAATCTCATTTTCTCGGCCTGTTGGAAAATCCATTTCGTTTTAACTTGACGTTCAAATTGAATGTTTTGTAGTGGGGTTGGATATGTGTGTGTGTGGGGGTTCTGTTCCTGCTTCGATGGTGGTGGTGGTGGTGTTGGCGCTCTCTTCTCTCACTAGAAGGCAAAAGCAGGGGATGAAAATGCTCGACGGGATGATGGTACTGCTGCTGATGGTGCTGCACACACGACTCCTTTAGCTGATCGTGGTAGTCCCATGATGTGGGGCCATCGTGTGTTGCTGCTCGCACCACCACCGTGTGCAGATGTGGATGGGGGGAAGGGCGCACTGCGAGGTGTGGGAGGGAAAGTGCTCTTGATAAGCGTGATTTAGCAGCCCCGGGGATATTGATTTTTCCGTCCCTCACGGCCCCTATAACCCGCTCTCAGTTTTATATGTCTGTTTTCTTACTGTAATAGCTCGGTATGTTGCGCGCGCCATGGCGAAATGAAGAGAAAACAGTGCGAGGGTGGGTGCGGGGGTAAAGATGGTTTTCATTGGTGTTGTGTTTCCGCGGGACCGCCGCGGCGTAGTGGGAGAATGGGCCCGTACGCAAATACAGCCATTATGCTCCGGTGGTGACATCACATTTGCCGATGCCAATTTCCATTCTCATCTGAAGGAGTTTATGCCCCGCAAAACCGCACCACACTTGAGGGCCTCTATATGATAAATATTGCAAATTGGAATATGATGGGGTTGTTCTTGGTCAGGGTTCTTTTGGTCAATGGTTTAACAAATTTGTACACCCGGAATGTTTGTGTCTGATGATGCCAGAGTGGAGACGGATCCTTTGCCAATATTGCTGCGGCGTCCCCCCATTTAGCACTTTGTCTGCCTGTTGCAACTTTATCCCGTTTGGAAATTTGGGTCAACTTGACACTTGACTCGTTTAACATCAATCCATCCGAATGTTATACTATTAGAGGGCGAATGGTCCATTTTGGGGTATGCTTTGTACTTTCTCAATGGAATAATACAGTGTGGAGGAACATAAAGTCTATACTATTTCTCATCCCCATGGGTTGTAATCGGCTTTTATCTTTCACTTCCTTTAGTTAAGTAATTTTCTTAACCGGAATCAATCTGGCACTCAAATGGCCGTTAAATGTCGTATACCATTCATTAACCACCACATCTTTTATACAGTTTGTTTTTTTTTTCTTTTCAGGCTTTTGGGAATAGAAGCAGCACTCAGAAGGTTACTCGTTACTCTCGAAATTTTGATACAGAGGAGTTTTGCGCTGTGAGGTAAGCGGCTTTGGCTTTTTATGTAGGAACTGGGGCTGCGGGTTATTTTTCAACAAAAACAATGAAAATGCACTTAACTTCTTAATGGTTGAATTAACGCTTAGTTGCTGAGTTGTATAATACGATAATAAGTTTTGAAGTTTTTCGATTTAAACCAGAGAAAGGAATAGTATTATGATGGGGTAAATCGGGGGAATGGGGTGTTTAATGAAAAATCTTGCAAGTAAATTAAAAGATTCGGGAAAATCATTAACTTGATTCGATATGACTATAAGAAAATGCAACAGATAATCCCAAATAAAAGTGTCAGAAAAAACAGTGTCTTCGCACAAATGAATCGCTATCGAAACTGGAATCCATCAGCATACCGTCTGCTCCAGTTAGTAGTTTAAGGTATAGTGTTAGCAGTTAAACTCTTTATCTTGGTTTTACAAGAAGAACAACCGGAATTCCGGTATAGAGAGGTGACAGAGCGTATAAATAGTAGTAGTAAAGATAAAGGGAAAAGAGGGTGAACACAGAATCCATGTTTTCGAGTTGAAAGCCCGAAGAGCCTTACAGACAGACAAAACAAATCGTCCCCTAAGTGGTTCGAGATTTCTTCCATTTCCAGGTTACGGTAGTTTTCCGAAGGCGTTTGGAACCTTTTTATCCTGCATTTGGCAAACAAGACATAGACAAGCACACCGAGATCCAATGTTGGAGAAGAAGGAGGAGGAGATGCAAAAGAAACGAACATATATAGCAAAAGCTCTGCACACGGACCGTAAGGGATCACGGGCAAAGTGGCAGCCGGTGTCACGAAGAGTGGGTCGAACAAGTGTATCAACACGTAGCGGGCGCGTGGCTTACCAACCTAACCGATGTCTGCCCATTTCCGGCTATGATCCCCACGGCGCCGTTTCCGAGCCACGCGAGGCCCGACGTCACGCTCACTCTCGCCACCACGACACTATCACCCTCTTTCTCCGTTTCTCAAAGTATTGTTGGTGTGGTATATATACACACGCTATCCGGGACATCTTCATTCACACCATCAAAACAATTAACCCGAACACACGGGAGAAAAACAACGGGTTTTGGGGAAGAAAAGTGGGGGACCAGCTTACAGTCATATGGGACTGATTTCTTAAATGTGTGACGCGACATGGCCGAGCCCAGCCATAATTTTTGGAGAACCGTTAATATTTGTAACGGTTTGATTTATGGTGTTTTTATTTACTAATTCTTAATAATATAATTTGTAATAAAACGTCGAATTGTAATTTCATGAAAATTATGCAACAAAGACTTTAATATATAAATAATTGCCACTAGAAATTATTAACTTGTAAGCGAGTTTTAATTTATTTACTCACTGTAATGTGCTCACTGATGCTGACCTAGAAAGAGAGAGAAACATTGGGGGGATCCTCTAAAAATTTATTTCGATATATTTTGTATTTATTAAAAAAAAAATCCGAACGCGCACAGGGTGACAGAGAAATGTATAGTAGATTTTTAATTAAAAATTGAACAAATGACAGGGGGAGGAAAATGGCACTGACCAACAACAAAAAAACGGGAGAGTAAAAAAAGGTGAATAATATTGTGTGCGTATGTGTGCATGTAGGGAAAGGGACAGAAGGGCTAAACTGACAAGGAGGCAGATACAATATTAACATCGTATGTAACATTAATAAGAGGGGATGTAATATTATTTATTCCTTTTTCATGGATTTTTGAGATTTGGATCGACGCGGGCCTCTCCCGAATCCGGTGGGGCTTTGCGCAGCTTTCGTAAGAGGGAGAATCTTGGGGAGGGGTCGAAGCTTTACGGCGCGCTTATTCGGTTCTGAACCGTTCTACTGTTTTGTAGTGTGTACATTGGGTTTTTCTATATGTTCCGGAAACATGCAATTGTGAGAGTACGCGTGTCGTCCGGTCTTTTGCACATAACAACAAAATATTTGAACCACGTTTGATTTTCCTTATCACCCCGGTACCGAGTGTAGTAGACTTGTGATTTTTTTGCTAAATATTTTTGGTGATACAAGAAGTAAAAAGAGCGTACACAGAATATACATCTGTCCAATTTGAATAAATTTTTGTGAGGATTATATAAAGTTTTTTTTTTCTGAAAAAAAAGAATTTTTTCACTGTCACCCCGTTTGGACTAGCTGTGTTCACAACGCTGGAACATTTGAGGCCTATAGTGGCTTCTATAAACACCCTCATCGACAACAGTGAGAATATGGAGGCCACTTATTGCGTCGGAACTGATGTAGATGTTTGCAGAATGTTCGATCAGTACTTGTACAAGGTACGAAAAAATTCTTTTACTTGTTTTAATGTTGCGAGGGGTTGTTTTCTTGGGGAAAGGCAGCAGCGCGAGAAGCGCACGTGAAAATTTTGTGTTGTGTGCGTGAGTTTTTGGTGTGTGTGTGGTAAAAGCGCGTTCTCCGATTCTTCCGGCTCCAACATATATAGAGATGGAGAGAGTTCTCCAAAATTGACAAATTTTATTTTCAGACCAAACAAAATAATATTATTGAATTGCGCGACGGGGTAGCAGGGCGGTCGAAGTTAGTTCCGAAATTGTGCTTTTGAGTGTGTGTTTTTCTACGCAAAATAAATAGGATTGAATAAACTGTTTTGTAATTCAACAACATTTCGTAGAGTGGGTCCTTAAACTGTATTAATTTTAAGGAATGAATAATTGCCGAAGAGAAGGATATTCTGGGGAATGGGGGGATATGTATATTTGTGTATCTGTTGATTATCAGAGTAAGACAGGTTTTTGGTGATGAATGAGGGAATGTTGGATTGGTGCGGTTAAAAGGGAATTAAAAGTTGTATTAAAGTTGAAGGAAATCCACATTTTCCCAACAATACAGTGTTATAGCCTTTTGATTTATCGACTGGTATTGAATTGAATAATGCTTGAAAATGAAATTTAAATGCACACACAAATAGAAATTGTGTGTGTGTAATAATAAATAATCATTTTGTTGCCTATTATAAAATTAATAATACATTCAACAATATGGTTTTATCAATTTAATATTCGGTTCGTATTACACAATTAATTGAAATAAATAAATTGGAAAATTCGCTTTATAATTGTTTAAATATAATATTGTTTTATTTGTTTATGGATATTTGTGCGTGTGTCACATCAATTTCTCTCGTTAACAATTTAAATCCAATTTTCGATGATTTTTGTTCCATTCACAATTATTCTATAAAACAATTTTATTTATAATCATGTTGATTTATATATATTATCAAAATAATTTTATTATCGCTAAATTTAAAAACAACTTTTCGCTTTGGCTTGCTATACTATTTTTAAAGCGTTTCAAATTAATGGTTTCATGTTTTTTAACCCACTATGTATACGAGGAGTTTTCTGATTTATTATTTAAGAAACGCGACGTTCTCTAATTTTAAACTAAATAACATAAAGGTATTTTATTTGTGATTAAATTTAGCGTTTTTTTCTCATGATTTTATTTTTCTAACTAGTTTGTTGATTAGAATCAGTGAGGAAAAAACATTTCAACAACTCATTTATACAGTGTGGAATGTCAAAAAGTTTCCCTTATATAAAACCCGAAAATCTATATTGGAATAGCTCTGGGCAATTATCAGTTGCGATACTAATGTCTTATACACACGCCACCATCATCATTCCCCGTTTTATAAACTAACAATCTAAACACCTTTTTTGGGTTAAAGAACAGCAACGAGAGTGGTTGTCTAGCATCTCTTTTGCACCCTTAAACAATTCTATATGCAAAAGTTTGTTGATTGATGTTATGAGGAAAGTTAGAGACTTTTTAGTTATTTGGCAATTTACATTAAGTGCTTTCTGGCTGCACTTTGATAGACTTATATATATTATTAGTAATAAGTTGTAGTAAGATTTATCAGTTAATTACATCATGATGTTCATTAATATTGAAAAGGGAGCCTTCTCTTATTATCGTGTGTTCACTTCCCCAATAATGTACCTCTGAACCATATTAGGAGTGAAACAATTTTTTTACCAACAATTTCATTAAGCTTTTTTTCCTTTTAAATCTCCATTAGGGCTTTTACGACCTTTACAACCCTCTTAATGAAAAGTTTTATTCAAAAAATGTTCAATTCTTCATCTAATAGACTGGCAGAAAGAAGATTTATCAATTGATTACATCAAAGTCGTTCAGTTAATATTCGTAGGATATTTACCCCCCCGGTGTATGTATATTAGACGCACTTTTTATATACCCTTATGCTGGCTTGTCGAGTGCGATTAGTCCGGTAGTGATTTGCATTTTTTATTTCTTAGAATCGAATATAAATCATAAAAGAAAATTTAATATCCATCTAATTATAGTTAATAGTTTGCTATAGTTATTACTGTATTATAAATTAGGCAATATAAATCATTTTTCTAATGTTTTTAATCATATCGTTGTTATATTATGGGCGGTGTGTCAATGACCTGCTGAAGTCAAGGCTGAAAATTGTTGTGTTCAAGTCTCTCCCTAAAGCCAGACACTGAAAATTTAATGTATTGATTTTTTAATCACTCCAGAGAAGCCTACGGGAAAATGTTTCAAGCGTGTGTATTGGAAAAAAGGGAGTAAATAGATGAAATACATTAGGGGTGATGAGAGGGGAATATAAAAATCTAATATTCAAAAAGTATAAAATTTGTGTTAAATAAATGATTCTAGTCAATAATTGGTGTATAGTCACCAGGTTATTGATTTTATACAGTTTGACATGAGTACAATGAAATTGCAATTAAATTAATTATATATTGGGTGAAATATTAATTGAATCCTTTTTTATATCAATTTAAAATTTTAATTAGCTTTATGTCTGGGTTCATAGAGAAATAACAATTATTATATTACATGTTTAGAATTGCTTTGGTGTTGCGCGCTTGTCTGGCGTGGGATATTAATTCATAATTTTTATTATTTGTTCCTTTTCATTATTATTATATCAATTGTATAATATAATGAAATTAAGATTATTCAAGCAATAAATTATAATTAATATTGTTTGTTGTTATGCCGGTTTAAAGAGTTTGTAGTTTTTATAAATGTGTTTTAATGCATTTACATTCCACGGATTGTTCTTTCCATTTTGGGTAGAAAATATTAGTAAACCTTATAATTAATTAATATTGTGTAGAAATTCTTTTCATTTTATATAATTGCGACATGTTCATGTTGAAAATTACAGTAATTTTTTAACTGTATGTTTTAAGAGGATCCCAAATAAAAATCCACGTATAGTGAATAACTTTTACTAAATAATTAACAGTTGAAAGTAGAAAATTTTCAGTGTATTACGTAAATGTTTTGATTAAATGGATAAACAATTTGATTATCAGATGTTTTTAAAGTGAAATTTGCGGATTTACACTTTTTGTGTAGGTGATTTGGGGCACAGGATTTTTAAACACCCTGTATAGTTGACATTGCTGAATTTGACATTTTCGGTAAGCGCACTAAATACTGAAAATTTAGATTTTTGAATCAAGTTTGTAACTCAAAAATTAACGAAGTTATTAAAATTTTTGTAAAATGGTCCCTAAAGCTTCATTGGAGCTTTTTTGAGCTTTTTGCTACAACTTTTACATCAAGAAAGCCAGAGTGCTCATTCAAGTTTTAAAATTTGTATTTTTTTATGTAGAAATTAAATATCCACACGTGAATTGGATTATATTACATATAAGATAGAGTTTATACCATAAACGGTGAAATTACTTTGTAAAACAAGGTTGGCAACCGTCTGGGAGCAAAATAATATGAGCTTTGGCTTTGATTGTTTAAATTTTAGCACATAAAAATGCCGACTTCCCGAAATTAAATATATTCTTCCTGTTCGTTGATTCATTTCTATTATAAATTTATCAGATCGTTGTTAAAGTAAATTTTATTTACGATTTAAATCTACCTGTAATTATACACCTTACGAAGTTCAACACAAAGCAATTATCATAAATTAAATTGTTTTCCATTCTCCCTCATTCTATTGGATGTTTGCCTGTGATGTATATTTGAGTTGAAAAAACGAAATAAGGAAGATTATCGTCGGAAAAGAGGATTCCTGCGTCGAATGAAACACAATATAGTCGCCCATAAAGACGTCGACATGCATTTTAATATGGCATTATTAAAGCTTTATATTATTTACGTATTGTTTGACTATTTAATTAGATTTTCCAATTCGTCCTATAATTTAATTAACGTTTTACGTAACCATTGTGAATTCTATGGTTTGTAATAATGCCGACATCGACGAAGCCGATCTTATCAAGATAAAAAAGAACGATAAAGAAAATAAAAAAAGTATATTTAATGTCCAACAAAAGAGATTTATTTTAAAGTTCGTTAACATAATTTTGTGTGCTCGAATGAAGTGGTTTTTTCTTTTTCGGTCAATTTTCTGTTGGGTTACTTTTCAGGTAGTAAATTCTATAATAAAGCCAGCTGTCGTTTTTTAAAGAATTAAAACTACATCTACATATTTATAATATGATATTTTTTCTCAGTAAATTCTTCTTTTTCTCTGCCCCATCATCACGTCGAGCACACAATTTTTTATTATGTATGTATTTAGGCGAATTAATAATTTATTGTCTCGAAAGGAAATCATTCAAATTCCATTTCATATTTATAACTGAAATTTAAAGTTCTCATTATGCGCACACCCACAATGTTAAGGTATGCGAAAAAATTGCTAGGATTTAAATTTTAAATCCCCAACCATGAAGTGAAATTGTTTAAAATGACGATAGTCAACGTGCAAATTTAACGAGAGAAGCAAAATAGTGAAGGGGTTAAATGTGGTGCGGTGCAATACTTAAAATCCCTTGTCTTGTACGATCATTAACGTAAAACTTTACAACCGTTTAAGTTGAATGTAACAGAGCTATAAAATAATCTAAGTGAGGTAAAATGAATAAGTGTATATATGAGGCTTAAAGGTTTTCTGTTGTTTTTACTACTAGGGTCGTAACTGAAGCCCGAAAATATAAAGTAGAGGAAAGGTGCGGAGGAACAGATGGATGCACTTGGCACAAGGTCCGATCTTGATTATTATTACACCATCATCCAATGAGGTGGACTAAATGGTGGCACATGACGACATTTTATACACATTTATATGTGTTTGTGTAAATAAACACAGCGAGGTGAACCCGCTGCCCATCTGCGGTTTTGGGCGGGTGGTCTGTGCCCGTTTAGCACCCTGTTAACGTATACTGACCACTCTAAGATCGTATTACGGGGACGGTAATTCACTTGTTACACATGCAAACAACCGCATTTAATCACTGAATATGCTGATTGTATTGTTGAATAATTGTTTAACAAAATTGTTGTAACAGCGGGAGAAGGAAAACTGTTTTAAACACGCACACATACAGAGATTTTTCTACACTTACTGCTGTGAGTGTGTTGTCGTGTAGCCTCTCACTAACCCACTTGTTTGGTAGCAATATTTACATAATTATAATCCATTATGATTTGATTAGTTATTTAGTGTTTTTCTATAATAAGATCTGCATTCTAATCACATGTAATCGTCATTTAAAATTGATTTACTTTGAAAATGTGAAAAATTGTATAAAGTGTTTTAACGATATTATTAAATGAATCCGCGCTCAATATAGACACATTAATTTAGTCCTAGTACATAAATAATAACAGAGGGAGATAAAATTGAATGATTTATATCACACACATTATAACCTATCAATTTACTATTATTATGAAATTACTATTCTACTATGTACTATGTGATTTATATTTTAATGTTGTTGGATATACACAACAGAGTACATCAGAATAGAAATTGGTTGATAGTTTTCCTAGATTATTGATTCAATATTTGAACTTTTTCGGTTTAAATGTCTAAGGGCAATTTATTGTAGTGACCATAATTAATATTATTTAAGTGTAGTCATTAATCAATGCTGTGTGTGCTATAAAGAAAGTTAAATTAATGTTGGAACGCGCCCCCAGTCCCTTTGGAATTGGTTCTTTCATTGTTTCATGCAAACTAGCAATAAAAGGAAATCAACTTTTTAAAAAAACTGCATAGTTATGCTAGCGATATTAAGATTGTATAATAATGAAATGCAGGGTGATTTTGAGTACATTTTTCGCACAAAATGTGCATCATTAAGTTTCTGTTTGGTGATCGAGTGTATGAAGTGAAAATATATCTAGACTACGCGTAATGAATAAATAAATCGAGACTGTAAAGCGAGATTTTATTCCGTGTATGTTCAGAGAGAGAGGAAAATGTGTATGCGACGATAAAAATGTCCAATCAATTTTGATTAAGAGTTAATGATTTATGTATGTGTGAGAAATTTTTAAAATAATTAAAAAAAATGATTGTGGAATTTGTTGTAATAAATTGGCTTGTCCACTGTTCTTCCTGTAGCCGTTAATCGTATATGCAATTTTTCAAAACAGATCATTCATTATCGTCTCTTGATTTGTTTATTTGTATTATGAATTTGTTAAATGAAACTCGATGAAAAATATATATCAAGTATAAACTAGAACACTCGAGTCCGGACAATAAATGATCTTTAAATTGTATAAGTTTAGCAGTTTTATCGGGTGATAGTAACCGGGAAAACTCTCTATATTTAACAACATGGTGCAGTAAACGTTTTATTATAACATATATTGATGTTGCACATAAAATATCGAATATAACTGTTTTAACGTGCAGTTTTAATTTATTATCCAAGTGTTTTATGTCCGATTGCTATAGTCGATTTGTGAAGAATCCTGTCATCAGCACTGTGAATTAAATTTTCTTCTCCCTCAATAGGAAACAATCAGCTTATAAATAATTCATAAAGTGTCCAATGTGCAGTATATTCTATAAATAAGAATTTTATCATATTTTTTTATTGTACAAGTTTTATTTTTATTAAAGTCCGTTTCACATTCTAATAGTTTTGAATAAAACGGTTGATGATGCCTTAAAAGGTCGAGAGAATTCTCTTAAAGCTCGTTACAATGGAATTCATGTTATTTATTGATAGAGATCTGAAATGTTTACAACAAAAGGGCTCTCTTTTTAATTTCAAGACAAACAGTCATAAAAACCTCGAAAACAATTTATATATATTTCGTTCGATATTTGTGTGTTGAAAATGTTTTATTTACAAGGAAATATTGTGTACGTGATAGCTTTTAGAGTGGGTTAGAGAATAAATGGGGGGATGATGAAAGTTTGTTTCCTTTTACAGGATTCACTTGGATAAAAATTCGATCGATATAACTTAAAAATACAGAATTGAATTTTCACATATAACAGGAATCAAAAATGCATTGTGTAATTATATAATTTATTGGCTGTATACTTGTATAAATATTTATTAAATGAACATATGCATAGAATTTAATATAAACGCTTTTGGGAAATGTTATCATGAAACAATTTTAATCATAAACATTTTAGTGCGTGATTTATTAATTTTCGATCGTTATTGTCGGATTAAAATGTGATGTGGCATAATCACAAGCATCAGGGAAAAGTTCAAGGAAAGTGTTATTGACATGTTTGATTTATCTTTAAATATATCCCTCATCTAAAAGTGTCCTGAAAATGTTTTAATTGAAACAAGATTCCCTTAGAAATAATAACGCTTGTAATTAAGTTTACGAGAAATAATTAAGATGCAACAACAAACAGCAGTTTGAGGCGCACAAGAAAAGCGTTAAAATATTAATAAACATCAATCAAAATTGACGTAATGTCTAATAACATTTTACGGTAAAACTACTGGAATAAAGAAACGTGCGATCACGACTTTCCATCTGCATATGGAAAAAGATCACGAATGGTCCATCCACCTCTCATCGTCGATTAAGTGTTTTGTGTACAAAACGATCTTGTAAGAGGAAAAATCAAGTATAAATGGTTACATTTCGGATTTGTGCAAGCGGGACATCCGACACCTGTTATATCAACAAACGAGAAAAGGATGGCAATGCGTTGGGTTCCTAGTGGACCGTTTAGAGAGAGAATGAGAAGGAGAGCGACGTATAACGAGTATGTTGTGTGTGGCTGTCAGAGCCACAGGGAGTGGAGGAGAAGAGGAAGCGAAGAAGAGGCAGACGACGACGACGACGGAGGCGGACAGCGGTCGCGTGCCGCCAGAAGTGTTTACGGGGGCGGCTCCCCGGTCTAATCTCTTGCGGTCTCTCCGCTAAATCGATGGCGACATGAAAGATGCCAAATGGTGTGTTGTACGCGTTACACAAATTGCTGTCAACACTTTACCAATTTAGTTGTTGGTATCAGAATGATGATCAATGGTTTAGAATTTTCAGAGTATGTTTTTTTTCGGGATGTGATCGTGATTTAAAATGTTTAGGAAAAAGAAGACCAACTGAAATGAAATAATATTGATGTTTCTAATAATGTACAAGACTGGCAATTACTGTATTATGGTTTTCAAGTTAGAGGAGTTAAATCGATGGGAAAAAAGATAAAATATAACATAACAGCTAACAAATCAGTGTTATCAAGATGATTGATGATGGAAAAACGAAAACCATATAATTATAGAAAAATAAAAGGAATCAAAAAGCGTACTAACATATATATATATATTGTGTGTATATGTATTAGGTATAAAAGAAAGAAGAGGAATCATAATAATGAAATAATAATAATAAAAAAAAATATTGAACATGAAAAACTGGTTCCTCCCACTAAGAGTGGAGTTGGAGAGAAGTACACCATGTCGACACGATTACAGGTCAACGGTCATAAAATTATTATTTTCCCATAATAATTCTTCTACATACATTACAATTACCATCCTCTTTATAATACATCGTCTCTTCCCAACAACACAAATCTCTGGTTCTGTCTTTAGACATTTTTTTACAATTGTTCTAAACCAATATTATTAGGTTGTTCAATATTATCGTACAGTTTAATGATATATTGTGGTCTGCGATGTGCGTAATTAATGCTTATGAATGTTGTCCTTGAAGAAGAAGGACATTGTGTGTCCGAATCCTGTAAAAAGGACGAATTTAAACTAAAGATGGATAAAATATTTATTATGAATGCAAAAAGTGGTCATTCTCGTTGGATCGTGCAATTAGCGAATAATTAACGTGAACATGTTGTAATTAGCAATTACACATACAAAAAATTTCTTATTATTGAAACGAAACTGTATCCCTTTTGAAAAGATTTCAGTATATTTACGATGTTGGAGTTAATTAAAATTGTGTGCAGGTGCACCTTGTAAACTAGTGAAAAATATCAAAGAAATTTAACTCTGTGTCGAACTAATTATCGATTTCCGGCAAGATAAGTCAATTAATTAAGCACAGTTGGTTTTTTTATTATTATTAATAATAAAGAAATAGTTTTGAAATTGATTTTCGTTGACACATGCAAAGACAAATAGAATAACACAGAGTTGGACCACCTGTATAAACACGAATAATTGATAAAACATATACGGATATTAAACAAATATTAAGTGAAAACAGGAGAGTTGAATTGAATTATAAAATTAAACAGAAAACCTCTATTGTTTGATTAATTAATGTTGACATTTCGGTGCAATTCCTTTTTTCCAAAACCCAATATATATGCACAAATGGGTTCTCGAAATGCATATAGCAGGTATGGGTGGTATGCGAGGTCAAAGGTGGTAGCATTTACAGCCTCCGGCGGCGGGTCATAGACCCTTCCACACCAAATAAAAAGATTTTACCATGTAAAGAGGGGAAAAAGAAGGTGTATTGAAACGTGGTGCAGACAAAACAGTTTTTAGAACATTTTTTGTTGTTGTTGTAACTTGTATAACATTTTGCAAAGCTTTATATTTTTTTTAATTGGTAAACGACTCAACTGAGCTTTATTAGATACGGTGAACTTTATTATAAAAAAGAACCTTGACAGAATATTTTCAGGTCATAATACAGTATTATTGATGAAAAAAGAAACACCGAACAGGTTTTATTAAATTCCTGATCACATACTTTATCCGAAAAACATTTTTTTATTAATTCTATTTAATTAATCATTCGGTCTGTAATGGGTTATTTATTAAGAATGTTAATTAGAAAATGAAGATTGTTTTTATTACAACATTGATAAATATGGCTTTTTAGTTAAGTAGAAAACAAGCCTTATATTTATAGTTGTTAAAATTTTGATGATTGTGTGAGAGTTTTAACGATTTTTTTAAATATAAATTTATATCTTATGGTCGCACAATTTTGCACTCGATTTTGCATACATATAATACGAATGTGGATTTATTAGTTGTGTGGTAGTGTGTGGGGTTATTTTTGTGCGAGTCAAATAGCGTATTTTGTATGCTGTTCGTGGTACTGTAGGGCTCGTCAATAGAGTACGTGGTCGTAATACGAATTTATCATGCAAAATACTAAAGATGACACCCCTTTTACTAATAACCAACAAGTTTTTTTCAGTTCTCTCTCGCAGTCGTGCATTATCAAATATTTGTTGGAAATTACATCATTCTGTATCCCTTCTATGGATGGCTTTGGGGGTGGTTTTAATGCGATTATATTAGCACTGAAATGTCGAATTGGAAAATTGAACGTGTTTGTAATAAATACGTGTTTTATTGTGCCGAAATGATCATATTATTCTTGATTGGTTATTTTGAATATTTGATGGTGTGTGTGTGCGATTTTTTATTTCATTATCATTAGATGTAGTTGGTTTAATTTGGAAAAATTCATTAGGAATGGAATTGTGTGTTTTAGAGTCGTTTTTCAATGCCTTATTTCTGAAAACGTGTAATTAATGGACGTTTTTATGATATTTGTGGAAATTTCGTATTCTGCGCACGCTCCTTTTTATAGTCTCCCTTAAATAAGGGGTGGATTTTGGTACCTAAAAACATAAATCTATAAGGGTGAAGAGAACAGTAGTTTGATGTAATATGAATGTGTGTTTTTTTTTTTAATTTAACGTTTGTAATTTACTATAGACTATTTTTAGTTATTTTGTTCCGTGTTATTATTTATTTGATTACAATGTTAAAGCACGTAAGAATTTATTATTATATTACTATTTTTAGAGTCATAATAGCGGATAGTTTGGATTAACTGTTTTTCTTTATGCTTGTTGTATATTGTTAAAGCATTTGCGTAATTAAAATTAATAACAGCCATTTTGGTGTTTCGTCTTTTTTTCTTTTTTCATTATTAATGTTGTCCGGATGTGATTTTTTCCGAACGTAGACTAGCGATAGAAAAGGAAAGATTTTTAATGTATTTTTCACCTGTTTTAAAATGGTAACATCTGTTCCCCTTTTATATGTTACCTACACGGCAAGAAATGTTCCTTTGTGAAGCATTTTATATTTTTACACCAGCAAACTCTTTACGAGTTAATCTTTTTATATTATGCACATATATGGGAAATTATCCCATCTCATAAATTGTTATATAATTAATTGGTTTAAAGTATTTCCATTTTGTTCTCTTTAAATACATACAGTTATTGAAAATCCTCTGTAATTTCCATCGGTTTTTAGAAAACTGTTAGGTTTCAAAAGTCTGTCGACTTTTTGTCTTTTACAACAGTGCTAATTATGTTAATTGTATATTTGTAAACCAGTTTTCTATATATACAATTTTTCCTATATTTTTTTTTTTATTTTAAAGAGTGTGTGGCGTTGTGAAAGCTGCTTCTAAATAAAATGCTTTCACCGTTTGCAATAAAATTCTTATCTAAATAACAACTTCGCATATTTACAATATCTGTGAAAAAGAATTCCAGCAATTAAAATTGATATGCAAATACCTGGTGGAATTATCCACCTTGACTTCGTCGATAGAGCACGAATGATTTTCTGCAATAATTGCTATTTTACTACTTAGAGCGTATACTTGTTTCCGGTTTTTATATGGCCAATGCTGAGAGGAAAAGAGCCAAACGGTTTGGCATCATCGTTGTATTAAGGTGCTTTTGAGCTAATGACACACAGTTTTTTGAACTGGGTCCATAGTCGAAGAGAGAAACGATGATTACGTGCCCCTCACACACACACATAGCACCGAATGCCCCCCCATAATCTGGACCTTTTGTGTGTTTCAACAAAACAGCATCTTCACCGTGTTTCCAGTAGAACCGGATTCTTGTTTGGTGCCTTCAAGGTCGCTACTAACCAACCAAATCATCAACATCTTGTAATGTTACAACAGCAGCCACAAATTTTCTCTCTAGATACACTTGAAAGTGTGTCTGATTTTTTGGCTTTAAGGGCAAGTGGGATGCTGTGTTCCATGGACCATTTATATTCGCGTCAATTTCATGTGTTAAGTCAATTATGAAATTGTTAATATGTGTGGCTTTTTGTCTCTCACATATTAAAGAGAAATTGCATAGGAATGTTGTGGAATTGGTTTGCATTAAATTGAAAGGTCGAAATACATAATAAATTATGAACATTTTTTATGGGGACTGCTTTAAATTAGTATCATTATTACTTGGAAACGTTTTAATTTAATAACAATTCAAGGTCACTTAAGAAGCTTTTCATTTGGAATTCAGTACGTTATATGTTGTGTTTCTTTATTAAGTGATAAAATTTTATTTAAATTTGTACACATTAAAATGTGTTATTATAACATTATTATAATTGCATGAGAAACATACATTAATAACAATGTATGTAATGTACTTTACTTTCTTATCTCTCTCTATTTTTATGGTAATTATTTTCTCTAAGTATGTTTTTTATTTCTAGAAAAAAAAAGTATGGTTTTTTAAATGCCTTTTATCCATTAAAATTAAAATGTATGATATTAACATTTTTTGCTTCCCATCGGGGAAAGGAAATAAATTAAATCTCTGTAGTTGTTGGGTGAAAAATGTTATACCATGTACAAAAGCGATTAGAATCTCTTTACCTTGAGGGAGGATAACAATAACAATTTAAACAACAAGGTGTTGTGTACAATAAACGAAATCATTTTCTGATACTAAGTTTGTACAGGGAAGTGAATGCACTATGTTCGCAAACTTACTACTCGTAATTCTCAAACTAGTAAGTAAATAGTTGTCTAAAGACTTAGTTTGGCAATTAAAGGGAATTTTCCTCGTCGTATCGTTATAGATTTTGTCAAAGAACACTGAAAGTTTTCTCTCATATATTTATGTCATAATTATGAATTAAACGTTTTTGAATTATGTTTGTGGGGAGTTGCACATGCAATTGAAACTCTCTTGTGTTGTGTATGTAATATTAAACGAATATAATTTGTTACACTCTACTGAACATTAATAATAAGAGTATAGACATTATTACCCATTATTATTTGTTGTTGTATTAGTTGGGAAAAAATAAGATTTGCAACTTTGTCTACATAATTTATAGGGTAATAATCGATTATATGAGCGTTTCTTGATTTTAATCATTAACGTTGAACCAATGGAAAAAGTGCACTAAAGTGCAATTATCGTGTAATAAGGATAGAGAAGGATGTCCTGAAGGATCATAATGAAATTCCACAGAAAATTCGATTAAAAAATATGTGATGGAAAATGGAATTGAATCACACACGTGTGTGATGCTTGTGTGTGCATTTTCTTGAACAATCTCGTTTTTGTCCATTCTAGCATAAAATACAATTAAGCCCTGGATAATGCTGGCCCAATTTTTGCGCTCTCTATTCGCCTTTCTTGTGTGTTTATGGATTTGGAATTTTCTCATTCAAATTACCAATTCATATTCACACTGTGTGGAATATTTAAATTATTAGATATTAATTAAGTATTCACAAAGTTAGTGAACTTGTGACAGGAGTGACTCCCTCATCCCTTTCTCTCTTCCTGAAATTCAATAATTTGTAATTTGCATGACAGTGGAGAGACACAGCGAGCAGTTGCGTGCATTTTTTTTTTCATTTTTTGTGTGAAAATATTAAATGTGAGATTAATTTGTTTGGCACGTGGGTTTAGATGAGTTAATTATTTTTTTAATATTAGTAAAATGTTTATTTGACGGTAAATATGTGTGTCAACAAATTTTTTTAATTCCTCGTAAAAATGCGGAGATTATGAAATCACGTCACTATTATATTTGTTTATGCTTGAATAAAATAGATTAGGTGCAATTTAAATATTCATGTGTTCTATTTATGTATACGGTTGCAGTATGGTAAAAAATAAAAGTGGGTCTACACTTGTTGTATGTTTGTGTGACAGTTTAAAAAACAACAGCAATTTTATCTTTGAAAAAAAGGACGATAACAGCAGACTGTATACACTTAATTTAATTGATAGTTTGGAATTATTGCACAATAAAAAAAACTTATAAAGAAAAAGAGAAAGAGAGACAGGAAAAAATTAGAAACTGGTTGGAAATAATAAGGAAATAGTTTGAAGATGTGTTATGAAACATGAAACTGTATATTTTGTTGTATAGGAAAAAATGTTAAAATAATTATAAGTTAATAGTAAATATAGTCACTTTGGAATATTAAAATTTAATTAAGTGTACAAAGAAAATGTTTAATTAAAATAATGAGTCATTGTAAGAGTTAGGGGAACTTGAGCCCATCAGAAAGAAATGCCTTTAAATAATTCATTAAAAGTGCGCCACGATGATGAAAGAGGTTGGGAATGAGAAAGAGTAAAAAAAATGTTAATTTTACAATACAAAGTAGATTAATTTAACAATTGCCTTAGTTAAAGGGGTTAAAAGATGCAATAAAGGTTGGTTGAATGTAATTTTAAACTCATGAATAGCAATGTAGTAGTGTGGCACATCAATTTTCTCTATTCACATCCCTTTTCCACCCATTTCCGTACCATATATCGGACAAAGTTCAAATGATATCTTTCAGTGGAAAATTTTCGTATCGCTTTCCAGAATCCAATTATAAGTTGATTTATTACTAATGGCTTAGAAGCTCTGGTTATAACACGATATTCTAAGTATAAAAGAAACGGTTGAGGGGGTGCTGTGTGGCTCACTTACTATTCAATTTTATAAGCCACCCCCCCTATACGCTTACATGTATGAAAAAAATGGGATGGAAATTTGCTGTAACAAATTTTTAAAGGTGTTCGGGGTAAATTTCTGTTTTAGATAAAACCAAAATGTGCACTTAAAGAAATTTTCAATTAAAATGGGGTTGGATTGTCTAGACAAAAAACAATTAAACACATTCTAAAATTGTTCTGCAAGAAATAAACATAAATTTGAATTTATTAAATTAAAATGCCAAGCAAAACTAATTTTTATGGCTTCTTCTTTGTGGTGTTGTGTTTCTAATCAATTTTCGTAATTAAAAGGATGTTTGAATTATATACAGAGTGTTTTATGATGAATGTACTTTTAAATGAATTTTAAATTGTTGGTCTGTTTGTGTGTACGTGAATTGTAAAGAAATGTTTCCCATACATGATTTTATTAAATGCAACTATAAAGGTACAATAAACGATGATAAATCACTAAACGATTGTAATGCATGAAATCATGTAATTTTACGTCGACTAGTCCATCGATCATACATGAAAACAGCATGAATTCCATTGGACAAATTACCATTACGAATATTATTCGTCCACACAACGTTATGTACGTGCTGTTTATTTCTTTATATTACTTCGAAATTGTTTAAAGTAGAAACAAGAATGTGACACTTTACGCTAACGTTTTACTAGATTTTTATAGTGCCTTTACGCCTAGTTAAGTGTTAACAATACTGCCATTTGGGGTTTCCTACACATCCCGACACTTTCCTCATTCGCCTTTTTTCCTCTATTCTCTTTCTAGCGGGTATAAAAGTTAAGTTAAAAGCGTGTTCTTAAGTGCGGAATTGTTTTTTAAACACACAGAAAGAAGAAAAATATATAAGTATAGAAAAGTGCGTTGCGTAACAAATTTTCAGAGTTTCCTATATACGTTTTTCACTCACTTCTTTTAAAAATAATATTTTTTTCGGGCAGATATTTTTCATATATGAAAATGAGGCATTGTGTATAAAATAAATCATTTCAGGCGGTTCGTGACACCAACAAAAGGTTATACCGAAATATCCTACTGGATTCGTATATTATAACGCGGAAAAAAGAATGTTTCGGGGTTGTGGGATAAAAAATTGGGCTGAAGTGAAATACAAAAAATATATATATGTATATACAGAGAGTGTAGGAGTGTAGCGGGCAGCATGTTGTATGCAGAAACAAGAGGAAAACTGCTCTCTCTCCACACCATCAAAGTAGAATGTGGAGGATCACAATAAAAGCGAGAGATTTTGCGTTCTTTTACGAGATGAGGTACATTAATATTCATTATACTTTTAATTACGTTGACTTTGTGTCTCAGTTTAATCCATTTATTTATATTTATGTTGTCATGAATTTTAATTTTCTTTTATTTATTTGTTATCAAATTGCGAACGTCAAGTTTAAAGGAGAAGGAATGGAGCAGGGGGAGACGCGAATTTATTGCTATTTTACAATAAATTGATCATAATCTCTTTTTACTTTCTATTTAAAACTAGTGCACTTTCACTTTACAAAATCTCGCTATCAAATCACAAAATGTCAACAGTATTTTAATTTATTATTTGATTTCATAATGCAATTTATTTAATATTGTTTGTAATTATTAGTTAAATGCGTCCGATAAATTGGGGCTGTGTTCGATTTTCAAGAGAATTTGTGCAGTATGCGGATTTGATTGAATAATTCGTCAATGATTGCAAAATACATTATTAAATTATATAATTGTTATATAAAATGCAATTTAAAATTGAAATTCACTTTTCTTTCTCTGTATGTGTGTGTAATATATGGGAAAAGTGTGATGTTTTTCTTTTCGGTTAACAAATTTCCATACAATGCCTTAAAACCATTTCCGTACATCAATATTTACACAAGTTTAAATTATAACTTTACTCTATAATCAGGACTTATAACTAGCTGTAAGTACGAATTCAATTTACATACAAGATGGAATGGATGAAATGGAAAATGTATGCGTGGGTGCACTAAGGGTGAAACGATGGGGTGCCCCCTGCCTAACTCTCTCATCCCCCTTCGTTATACGTGTATTTATTTAACAAGCACAGCATATACACTCTGAATTCCATTTTACCAAACAAAACACACAGCACTAATAAAAATCAAATAATTTTTTAATTATTGCATTTTTAAGATAAATTCAATTTTCTACAGTTTGACATTCATTTAATACCAAGTTCTGCGCTCTTTTTCCCGTCCTCCTGTGCCCATTTTCTTTTAATGTAGATAACAAGTTTTTGTGCCAAAAAAGTTTTCCTACTTGCAATGGTCAATTAAGATGATTAAAAAGTTGTATGTGTGTGTTAAAAGTTTCTTTCTAGAATTAAAGAAAGTTTTTTTTGCTTGAGTCAAGGAGAAAAATGTTTGTGTGCTGATTTTTCACTCGTACAATATAAATTACTGGGGGAAATTATTAAAAAAGCGCCTAGGTAGAAGGATGGGGAAAGAAATTAAGATAAATACCAGACGAATCGATTAGTGTTTAGAGGAAGAACGTTGATTGATTAGTGAATACACACAGGATATGAATAAATAATGAAAAAATTCGTTTTCTTGTTAATTAACGTGAAAATTGTGAGTTTGTAAATGGTTGGGCTTTACTTGTAATTTAAACTGGTTTGTTTGACAATAGTAAAACCATAGAATAAATAGGTAAAGTTCGCGTTCATATAAACAGTGTAACCGAAATTCTAAGTTTGTCTTAACATGTAATTAATGAACGATATAAATCAAAAGTTCACAAAAGTATTTCACGAATAATGTAAAAGAAAATTGTTATTTACATTTAATTACAGAGTCGCGCTTTGTGAACGTATAATAATTTATAATTTGTTTTTAAATTCCTTTATTAAACAATTACAATGCAATGAATGCAAAACAAGTTTATTAAAATTAATTATACGTCATTACCTAATTAATTTGGACAAGTGTAATTTTTGAATTTTTTTCTCTGCCCCCCACACGCAGTTATGCGTTAATTAATTTTGTGTGTTTTTTTGTTACAGGTAAGCGAACCTTGGATTAATTGCATTGCTCGAAATCATCTTTTGTAAAGGTAGAAAAAAAACGAAAATAATCATATGTAAATACAGTTAATTAGAAAGCGTCTGATTTGTATGATTAGTGGCCAATAGTGAAAAATGCATTTTCGGAGAGAAAAAATACTGTGCCCCCAAGCACAAAACGAATCAAATATGTTTAATTAAAAACTTTCACTGGTATGTATGTATATAGGAAAATTAAATATTGTATACCATGGGTGGTTTTAATTAAAATTTTCGTGTTGTACAATAACTCATTCGTCCTATTATTATCATATTAATAAGAATTTTATAATAATAGTATTATAATTCCGTTTAATAATTAATTGGTTGGTCACATATTTTCAATATAATCCCCCACATTTAAATTTAATAACAATAAATCATTTTGGCAATTTCGTTCCACATTTTAATAACGTTAAAATGTGTGCGCGATCGTTTCCAAATACAATGTTTTATAATGTTTAAATATATTATGAAATTTTCTGTAATTTTAATTACACTATTTATTTATATCCCAATTTGGCTTGTTCATTATTTTATAATTTATGGCGAGTATTTAGCAATGAAATTAATGTTGTGGAATGAGCTATAGGCTGAAATTTATGGATCCGGGAAAATCTCATTAAGAATGAAGTTGTTGGGTTTGTTTGGGGGGTGTGGGTGTTTGGTGTGGTGGTGGTGGCAGAGCGGTGGTAGCGGCGGTGGCAACCGTCTCCTTCTCACTCGATGCGTATAAGACAGAGAGTGAGTTTCTAGGGGGTCGAGCGGTGGAATTCTCCAACTTGGGGCATATCTGTGTACACCCTTCTATTATTTTCCAGAGAGAGAGAGTCGTGTGTGGGGCGGTGTGCCCCCTTTCGCCCTTATAATACGGTCCCTCGTAAAGGAATGGAAGTTATGTAATCGATATGAGAATTTGAATACTTTGAATTGTACGATGATGAAAAGAATTCAACTATTTTAGGTTTTTCACTTCTTTTCTTCACGCTGCACACAGCATTACTTTTTTCTATGAACTTTTCTAAGGAGCTTTTTTAACTACGATATTAAAAGTTTAATGAATTTCTTCTGTCTGATTAAATTTTTGTAAAATATTTCGTATGCGGAAAAGTGGTTTTCACCATTTTTTTTTATTTGGTAATTATCGAATCGTTTTATATGTTGTCTTGTTTGTTTTATTGATATTGAAAGAGAGTTTTCTTTTTCGGAGGTTGAATGACTTTCATTTCGTTCTATATATATTTTTTTTCTTTTGGGCTTTTCCCTTTTTCCTTACTTTAATATTTCCCCTTAAAAATCACTAGGGAACTGTTCCTTCTTCTGTAACTTCAAAAAGAATAATACCCACCCCTATTATGTCTCTCTTCCTCCCCACAACAAGCAAGAAAAACCTTCATGTAACATTATTTTATATAAGAGAAGAAATAAAATGTTTTATAAGCTTTGTAGGACACTTTTATTTTGTTATTCTTTTGATAAACATCTAAATATAATGTAGGAGGGGTGTTTTATGTTTGTTGTATTTGTATATAACATTGAAGGCACATGTATACTACATATTTTCAAAGCTTTTATTTATCCATCGAAATAAATAAAATCTATGTGGTATTATTGTTATAACAAAATCGTAGCTGAATGTGGGATTTTCAAGGGGTTGTGGAATTTTAATTAAGTGTAGGCACTTTAGGAAATTTAATTTGAGAAATTTTTCAATGTTGAATGAATACTTTTTTTATTGCTCAAGTTTTTCAAGAAATCAATACTCTTGGACAACTTAAAGGATTTATTCTCGTATAATTAAAATTGGGAGCTGTTTAAGGTAAATTGCGTTCGTTTGCGAAATTACTTTTTTTTCTTCCCTGTTTGTGTGTTTCACATTCATTATGGAACTGTTTGAATGTTAAACAATTTCGTGTAGGTAGAAAAACTATTCTTCTTGTTATCCGTCGGATAGTAGACGTGAAGGTATGTTGGTTGTTTTGCTATTTCTTCACTAAAAATTTTCGACTCGTTTATTAAAACGTGTAACTCTACTTTAAAACACAAAACACAAGCCCAGAAACCCATTAATTTTTATTACATGTCCATAAAGGTGGCCCATTTAAGGTGCAATATTAAAACTTCCAGTCTCATATATGCTGAACATACAAAACTAGTCCAAGCGAAGAATATTTGCCTTAATTAATTACGGACAAAAGTGATTTTATGTTTTCGTGATACTTTTTTTAGATTTTATTTGCATTTTCTTGCATATATCTAACCATTTTTTACTGCCCATTCACGTGATTGACATTGAGTGTTTTATTTTATTGTTTCACAGGTCCATTTCGACTCTGTTTATTATTTTTTCTCTCTTCTCTCCATATAATGTACTAGTGTGCAACTATAAAACAACAATGAGTTTCAAGTGTTATTAAGTGAGGGAGATTTTTTCATTTTCAATTTACTATTGTTTGTAATTTTTTACTCTCATTGTTTACAAAATTTTTTCCATCAATAGAAATTGTTGTTGTTGTAGGTACGTGCTCTTTTTATGTAAATGAAACAATAGTTGTTGGTGCGTTTTTTTTTATTCCATCGCAAAATTGACCATCTGGCCTCCACTATTAGTATATATGTATATGGAAAGAGGGAAAACTCTCTGTGTGTATGTTGTTTATTTTCTGTTTAAATAATATCCAGTTTGATTCAATTTATGTGTCAAGAAGCAAACAGTCGTATTATATTGGTTCTTCCTGTTGTTTAACGTATTTAATGTAATTATCATTATTCTAACTGGAATTTTATTTAATTGGTTTAGATTATTATTACTATTTGACCTACTCAATAAAATTGGATTGCTTAATTTATTGTAATTATTAGTGCTCATTGGAATTAAGGAGGGTTAATTAATAGTTTCAATTACAATTGAAGTTTTTTTTGATAAAAAAATTCGAGTCCTGAGAGAACGGTCAAGTTTTGATTTTCGAGTTTTTATTTCCCTTATTTAATTATTTGCATTTGTACTAAATAAACAACGAACAACAGTTGGAACATAAACAAAATAATAATTAAAAGGTACATAAGAAAGTTTTTTCAGGGCGAAAGGTAAATGAAAATGCAGAATAAATATTTATTATTTTTGTTAAAAATGGGAATGTTGAACACAATTATAATTTTAATTAATATTCCCCGGTTTTCTCTATAAATTCCCTGGCTATAATAGAAAGAACCACCCTCTTGTGTAACGAGAGAAACCCTCTTAACAGGGCCGCCCACCCCCTTTTTGCACAATGAAAAAACAAATAAATGTCTACCAGTTTGAACAATGAGTGAGATTAAAAGTAAACACACCAAGTTTCACTATTCGTTATACCATATATTAGTGCAAATGAAAATTTTATAAAACACAATACTGCAATCTCTTATAAAATTTATATTTTTTATTGTCGTTTCAATTTTTTTTTATTTTGCTGTCTGTTCTAAAAGGGGATGAGGAATGATGGGATGAACGTGAATTTGTAGATAGAATGTGAAATGCATTTCCATTTTGTATGTACATATTAAATTTTTTATTACACTTTATTCAAATATTAACGGAAAAAATATAATAGAGTGGAGAGCACGTGATTTTTTTCATTCTTTTTTGGACACGAAGCAATTAATAACTTTGTTAAATATTTGGTGTGAGGGTCGTACATTTCTGGCTCCCTAACTCTTTCTATATATGTGTGTGTGTCTCTTTTGTGAGGGAAAAAATTAAAAATCTAAATAAAACATAACGAGTTTCGTCTCTTTTGTTTTTTATTATATTCGCAGATCGGTCCGGCTGCTGTGCTATTGTTTCTAAATTTATTGCTTCAGTTGATAAAAAATTGGCCTTTTGTCGTATATAGTTTGGTGCTGTGCTGCTGCTTGTTGTTGTATAATCAAAAACTATAATATTATTGGTGTTTGGATGTGTGTTTGTGTGTGGCCAGACGAACTTTTTCCTTTCATTGTAAAATATTGATATTGTTTTGCAGGAATAAAAATTGTGAAAATAATTTTCAGGAAAAATTGTCGCCAATTTATGAGCCACTGGTCCTTTTGTTCGAATCAAATTTTGATAACGGTTTTTATTCGTCTAATCTAATTATATTAATAGGTAATTACATAAACGAAATCTGACGGCTTTATCTTACAAACGTGTTATTTCTGACAAGTTAAACTCGACGAGTTTCGACTACATTATTAGAAAGGATTAAAATGGATTTAAATTTGTAATCTTGTGTTGTGGAAGACACACACAGCGAGTGTTTTTCTGCATTCACATGAATCGAATGAGTTATTATAAAAAGGGTGTAATAGTAATTTATTAAAACAAAACAAGTGAGATGCTGCAAGGATGAAGGAAAATTCTAAGAACATGTCCAATGAAAAAAGCCAATCAACTTGACTTGTTGTGTATCAAGAATCAATTTTTAAGTAGAAATTGTCTTCAAGATTTTTCAATTTATTTTCAACATCTAATTTAAAGTAAATTGAATTTTTAGTTTAGTGATTGACAAAAAAAAACGGTACATATATTAGAGTAGAAATTGAATAAAAAAACAAACATACAATTTTCTGCCATTGAAGTGTACAATGAACTTTAATGTAAGATTGTTTTTTATACATTCTGTTTAACTACTATGATTATTTATTGTAATAGCCACTTGTGTACACTTACAATAAAGAATGGAATTTTAATAACAGCTTACAAGTTTTGAAAATTAGTCTAATAGATGGTTTTTCACGAAAATGGTACTCTAATTCGTTTGGTATTTTGTTTTTATTCTTTCAAGAATGAACTCATTTGTTAGACCATAGAGCACAATTTGAACATTTCTTTAATAAATAATGAATTCTTTTTATTTATACGTTTCGTTTTATGGTCTTTTTTTAATAATAAACTTGTAGGTACGTGAATATCTATCCCAGTAATTATATAGAATGAAGAATTGTAGCGTAAGCTATCATTATATCGGAATTAATTATACTGATCGTACAAGATTACAAATACAAGGTATATTGTGGAGCAAATTTGTAGCCAATCAAGTAATTACTAGAAAACAATTTTCTTTTGAATAACACCCTCAAAGAGTACTGAAAAAAGTGCTGTTTGCATGTACAATTAATGCATTGCGAAAAAAGTTTTAAGGGAAGGCAATTACGCAAATTTATTAGTTAGTAATAACATAATAATGTTATTCGGTGTTTAAAACAACTCTCTAAGTCAGTCGTTTAACAATTTAAGTATAAAATATAATACCTATATACATTTATATTGGTAATTGAAAAACGCCTTTTTTAATCATAATATAAATTTTCAATTGCACAGGTGCATTATAATTTGATTTTCATGCATTTTATATTCCGTGAAAATGTTTTCACTTGGAGATTACGTTTTCGTAATAACTTCCTATATTAATTATGATCAAATTAAAGTGCTATTGAAAATTTTCTCATTTAAGGCTTAGCGATGTGTGTGTGTGTCTATTTCGTCCTGCAGTAATTGAGTTCCTACTTAAATGCAATTACTTTTCGGAAAGTTTTCGCATTTTGTGTGTGCAGCACAACTTTTTCCAACTGTGGCACATCAGGATTTATATTAATATTATAATAAAATAATGGTGCAATATGAATGCAACTGCAAATATCCCAAACACTTGTTATGTCCAACGAATTTTCCGTATATTATATTAAATAAGTTAGGTAGTTAATTTACAACACACAGAACTCTGTGTACTGTGTATATGTGTTCCACATCTCGAAGCACACACAGAGACGAAAATTTAATTAAAAAGTTAAAATTAGTTTTTGTTGTAATTCAGCATTTTTAAATTCTTTGCATTTAGTGGCATATAGAAAACTACAGTTTTCTGCTTAACAATCAAACTTTCTAGCTAATTAAATGCGATAAAGATAGTGGAATATTGCAGAACATCGGTGATGGTGGTTGGGTTTTTAATCATTTATTAATAGTGAATTGGTCTGCCAATTTCCCGAAAATGTGGGACAGGGAAAAAAAGGAGCGAATCTCAAAAAAAGACATTACCACTTCATTCATTTGAAATGAAGCCTTGTTTTGGCTTGTGTGTCATCAAATAACATACCGGAATGGAATAAATTATTAGATATTTTTTCCGCTTTTTGTAACAAGTTTAATTTATTTTTGCAATTTTTATTAGTTCGTTTCAACATTACGACCAGACTATTTTCCATATACAGGATTTTTCTAAGGATATTTTTATGAGACACAGGTGAAAGACGATTTTTCACCACAGTTTTTTTTTCGTCTATTGTTTTACACTCCAGAAAGGAGTTAAATGTCAGTGCACGCTTAAAATTGTCACTGCATAGAGAAAGAAAAGGTCATCTTATAATAATTCACGTTATATAATCCGTATCGTAAAAAAGTGCCACCTTTCGTTTGTAATAAATCATATTTTTAGTTGGTTATCTCTTTGGAAAATCGTTTTCTTGATCATTTTAAAAGAATGAGGAAAAACTTTCCCTCTGCAATATTAATGATTCGTTTTTTGTAAACAGTTTTTCTTAAACATTACAGAAATTTTATTTATTAGGGAAAGTTGATTGGAATGGATCAGAGATTGTATTTTATGTGTGCTTAAAATAAATAAACAAGAAATGATTGATAATAATGAGTTGAATGTTTTCTTGAAAAGTGATTAGTTTCAAGCATTCATTAAGGTACAGTTACAAATTGGAATTTAGATAAACAATAGGATTGGATTAGCCCTTAATTATTTTGCAAAAATCACCTATAGCTACAGTTGCAATAACATAATTAGTAAATCAATCAAAATCGATTGTAATCAAGTTGTATCTTTCGCATTTTGACATTGAATTAAAACGTTAATTCTAGTATGAAACGGTAATTGGCGTTTTTGTTTAATGAGTGAATTATTTTTATCCCTCTGTGTTGTTATTCAGTTATTGTTGTTGCAAATAAACTGGCACTGAAGAGGGGACTGTAAAACTATTACAGGTTCATTAGTCACCCCTGCTCTCGAAATGTTTGTTGTAAATTTTAGTGAAAATGCAAAATTATATATGTGTGTGTGTTAGATCGTGAAGCAAAGTTGCAATTAACGTTAACATTGTTTTGTTACATTTCATTCTAATTAAAATTATTTCTAACGATGATTAACTAACTCGACTGAATATTAATTAATTTTGTTAAAAGGTTTAATTAAAATTGGGGCTTAGGTGTAGAAGTAATTTTCACTCCGATGATAAGATATATGTGTCTCTTTTTTTTTAAATCCACTTTTGCCCCGGAATGAAACTAATCTATTTTAAGGGTTGCAATTAAAAACTTTCAAAAAGTGCATTTTTGAAGTTTTCAATTAACTTTTTTTTGGTCGTAGCGTTTGAGGTTTTTTAATATTATCGACGGTAATGAATTATGTATTTAATTTATAACCAGTTATTACAAGGTGTATCTATCTATATGGGTACAAGGGGAGTCATTTTTCTTAAATGAAATATATGACCATTAAGTTAATGAAATTGATAATAAATTACGTTTCTAAAGTCATAAATAAATGGAATTATTGTTTCATGTTTCAACATTCTTAAACGATTATACAAAGTACAAGTTGGAAATTGTCGTTTTGCTGTATGTATTGGAATTAATAAAAATTTTTCTTTTTTTTTCAGAGATCAGAAAACGTTGATTTGTCACTCAGTATTCCACAGTCAAATTTTCAAACAAATTGCTACGATATGAGCGATCAGGTAAGAGACAAATAAAAAAAAATGTATTCTCATCTTATGTAATTTTTGTTTATGTTGGTAAAAAGTGATTTTTCCCAATTAACAATTGTAGAAAGTAAAACGAAAACTTTCTATATAGTATATATGTACGAAATTACGAAACATTTAGTACATTTTCGACGAGTTTAATTGAGAATTTCCAATAAACAAGAAGAAATTAATTCCATCAGAAGTTTTACAATTAATTAAACCGGAATTTATGTACTTTTAAAGGGGTTGATTAAAAGAACTATTTCATCGTACTCTCGTTTAGTTTCTAAAATTGAATGCGATGATTTTTTTTGTGCTCATAGAAAACTGCTCTTAATTAGATCTTATTAAAGATCCATCTTAGAAAGTTTTTCACTAATTGAAAATGACAATATTTGCTTGCATAATTTCACATAAAAGTAATTATTATTGGAACTTATATAAAGGCTTTGGTATAAAAAATAAACGAACCAACGTACATAAGTTATGTATGTAATAAATCGTGAATGTAATGGGTATTTTCTGTTTTATTATTCATGCTATTTTAATAATAATAAAATGTAATCTATGAATCCATTTGGATGTAGTTAAAATATCGTTAAAAATAAATTACAACCCTTGTTAGGTACATATACTCACGTTCCAACTAGTTATATATCGACGTATATTTCCTTGTTGGAAATGCGCGCTTTTCTAATTAAATTAAAAACACAATAGGAGGGTAATCGAATATTTATGTAAAAAAAAAATCGAAATTCCAAGCCGGTCCTGGAAGTGGTGTCCTCCTTGGCTAACATCTCTGATGTATGATGATGAAAGTCACCTTGGCATTGGCCGTTGAACTGTGTGCTCTTCTCTTGTCATATCAATCATTGACCGTTGTTATGCTGCTCTTGAACTACCTATTTTATTGACTATTCCATGATCTTGAATATACAAATTAAATATTAAAGACAGTAATTTGGGCAACAAGGAAGAACTAAAGAAGTGCACAAACCGAAAGAAAACTATTTTGTTGTTTATTTCTTCTATTCGTTTCAATGATTGTTTATGGATAGTCAATTAAAAAATTCTTGAAAATCGTTTCTTCCTTTAGCAAATAAAAATAGTGGAAAAAAATCATGATCCGCCCCCGAAACACACGCTCCCGCGCGGTGGTGACCCACGAAACTAACTTTAATAGAGTTGAGCCCTGAATAGCCCCGTTGTATGTAATTTATTTGGCAGGCATAAGAAATATGGGCCATAACTTTGTATGAAAATAAAGAAGAATTATATGAACCATTATAAATCAACTTTTACTCATTTTTATTACATTTTATCAAATTTATTGTCGTGCTAATTAAATACAATGAATAAATTTCCACGGAGAAAGAAAGAAAAGCAAAGAGAAAAAAGTTGGGGTACTTTTTTTATATCCAGAAAGTTTTCCTGAAACTTTAATTAATTGTTTTTGTAGGAAGAGGAAAAAGTTTGCTTTTGCATTAGTTAATCAGAGTGGTATAGTTTAAAAAGAACCACAAACAATTTTTAATGTGAAAATTACATGTAAATGAAATTAAGTTCAGTTTATTTTTGGAGGGAAAATTTTAGCTTGAATAATTTTAAATAAGTTAATTAAACGTTGTGTAGTGGAGAGCTTCGAAATATTTCTAAAATGTCCTTCTCTCTCTTCGTGAAGTGAACATGTGAAAGAATTTTAATGGTGTCATGTATGTCATTAATAATAAAGAGGATAATTTGTTAAAACATCATTAAGACATATGAATATTGTCGTATTTTTTTTATTACTGCATAAGAATGTACAGATTTCCATAAAATGCTTAAATATCTCTTCCATTTTTCCTTATTTTACAACCACATACAATATTACTTTATATAAAAATGAACAAGAAACTTTAATTAAATAATTCCAATTTGAATTCTGAATTGTTTCATCGTCTCATAAAAAGGGAGAAAAACCACTTTGCTGAAAGCTATCTAGTTTTATATAAATTTCCCATCGTGTTTCTACTTTCATTCCCTTGTATTTCTTCCACTATAGTTGTAAAATATAAATAAATCGACTACTAAGAGAATCACTCTTTAAACTTGTTTTAAAATGCAACCGTCCCCCCGCATACATTGCACTAAAGTTTTATTTAGTTTTAAACTACTTAACACTCTTTCCTTTTCCTTCTCCCCATGTACCCTGCATTATATTATTAAAGTTTTAATTAGTTTGTTTGTTGTTGAGAACGATCTAATATGAATGTTGTTTATTCTTTCCCCTTTCAGACATTTCATACGCCCAGCTTTGGGGACGAGGAGTTCGACATACCGGCCATCAATCCGCAACAGCAACAACAACAGTCCTCGCAACAGCAGCAACAACAGCCGCCATCTTCACAACAAACACAGCAACAACAGCAACAAAACGCCCCACCGCCCCAACAGCAACAGCCCGACCAGCCCCAACAACCACCGCCCCAACAGCACTATCCACCGCCACAAATGCAAATGCAACAGATGAACCAGCAGCAGCAGGATGCGATGGGCATGCACGACCCTACCGGGGGCTATCAGCAGCCGCTCTATCTAAATGGGCCCGAACACGGCATGATGAACCAGTCGTACCACAGTCCCAACTATTCTATGAGTCCCACACAACAGCAACAGCACAATAATCAATTGTTGATGATCCAACAACAACAGCAACAACAACATCAGCAGATGATGATGAGCCATGGACAACCGCCGCCCGGGCCTCCAATGGGCCAGTATGGGACGTCACCGCAACATCCCCAAGGCAGGGGTAATAGTCCACCAGTGCCACCGGGACAGGAGCCGACTACTAGTGAAGATAGTGATGATAGTACGCCACATCCAGCGATGGTAGTTAATGTTTAACTTAATAGATTTATTTTCAATTTGAGGAATTTTAAGGAGTGGTTAGAAAATGATTTGAAAGAAAGTTTAATGATTGAATGAATGAGAGGGAAAAATATACGTTTAATGGCGTGGAGAGCTTATCAAGTAGTGTATTTTAATCAAATGTTAATTAATGGCTTTGTTTATTGATTGGAATAGTATTTTTTTGATACTTATGTTAAATGATCGGCGGCTTCTTAATTTATTCTTGATATTTTATGTGTCCGGTAATGTTAATTTGTTGAATAGATTTTTTCAATTATACTAATCTATTTGGTTAATTAACTAATTAATTTGGTTAGAGTCAATGGACAGAGAATTTTTACCACTTTGGATAAGGAGCTTTTTAAGCCCGGTGCTTTCGCCATTTTTCTTGCCTCTAGTATTGGCTCATTCACCAAATTTAATCATTTTTTTTGCGTCTTGTTGCCACAATACAATACTGGTAGAATTTCAATTAGTAACAAAGTTTAATTAGTTTTCCCAACTGTAAACACATAAAAATGGGTAGTACGCTCATTCTATTTACCATTATTTCCGTTTTTCTACAATGTAAGTCTTGTATAAAGTATACATTAGCATATTTTGAGTGTAGTTCTTTTTTTTCAACTTAATTGTATAATGAATTTTAAACGGTTTGAATGAGATTGAATTTAATTTTATATAATATTTATTCTGGCCACACACGTTGCAACAAGGGCCGATTTTAATAAACCAAAACGTATACATAAGTGTGTGAGTGTTGGAGTGAGAGAAAAGGCGAGTGGCGAGTATGAGGAGGGATAATAATTAAAAAAATTCAATTAACTGGATACTGGAAATAAATTTAACGGGGCAATCGTTTCATGTTTTGGAGAATTTTTATGTCCGTGTATTTTTTTTATTATTTTCCAGATGGCTGGAATGAAACGGCCCTCACCGGAACCGGCTGATCAGACTTTAACAAAAGCACAGAAAAAGCCCAAAGTGCAAAAGAAAAAGAAGAAGCGGGATCCAAATGAGCCACAAAAGTAAGTTTTATATGTTGCATTTAATACATATATTGAAATACGGGAGGATTGGAAAATTGATGTGTGTTGTTGCTGTTTTTTCCATTGAGATTGATTTATAAAAATTGTGTAAAATGTGTAAAAAAGAGCGAAGAAGCAAAACAAAAAGAAACTAACTGATAGTAAAACATATTATCCCCATAAAAAGACAGTGTTACGTGTTTTTAAATCAACATTTTATTTCGTATTTTATGGGCACAAACATAAATAAAGATAAATATGTTTGGGGTAACATTACAAAATATCGGCTTTAGGGAAAAGTTTTACGTTTTACTATCCACTTTTTATGGGTCTGCAGATTAAATTTCATCTTATTTGACGGCTTGACGGGTGGGCGGCACTTGGATATAGGGGGTGCTAATCGCAATTTACAAGAGAGCGACTTTACTATATAGAGTGAGGGTGCGAAAATCCACTTTGTCTAACTTTAAATTATAAATTGTTGATATACTTGTAAACAATTAAAAATGTTGCCAACAATTAGAATGAAATGCGCGTTAATTTTGTAACACTCTTTCCCTTTTGCCTCACTGAAAAATTGAATAAAATGTAAAAGTTTGAAATTTTCCTAATAGTTTCTTTTTGTTGAAGATGAGAGACATAAATAATTCAGTAGATTTTCTTGGTAGAAAACTTTTATTGGAAATATAAATCTGACCCCGTTCGGTCCCGCTCTCCTTACACATGAAACTCGTTTCGCTTACTCTTTTATATATTTTTAGTCGTATTTTTACTCTTGAAAGCCCCTCGTTCCATTTTTTTTTGTTTCACTTTTCTTTTAAACAATACTTTTTTAATACTGAATCAAATGGAATTACCACATTCTGTAAAAAAAGTACACTTTCCATCGATATTATTTATCGTTTACTTTCTTTGATAATTTTTAATGGCCCCCCTATTGTTGCGCTTTTCTTCATTGTCTTTAGTTAATAAAACTTTAAACATTCGACACTTATTGAATTTTTTTATTAAACCTTCATAAAATCAGCAATAAAAATTTTCTGTATGTTCCGGTGGAACGGGATCGGGTGATCCGTTCCTCTTTTTGCCTTTAAACTGCATTAAAGGGTGCCTGAAAGGAACTTGGTACAGTGTTATATGGACCATAAACTTAACGTTTACGATTTATTGTTGCAATTTTCTATTTTCTTTACTCTCCCCTTATACACACACAAACCATCCCCGTTTCACATTTTAAACTCGATTTATTCGTTCTGTGATGCATTTTATTGTAATTTATCTTATGTTTTGGTTTAGGCCCGTATCGGCGTATGCTCTCTTCTTCCGGGATACACAAGCGGCCATAAAGGGCCAAAATCCGAATGCTAGTTTTGGGGAAGTGTCAAAAATTGTCGCGTCCATGTGGGACGCTTTGGATTCAGAACACAAAAACGTGAGTAAAAAATTTAAACAAAATGAAAAACAGCAGATGAATATTTTGTTAAAATTATTTAGGTGTATAAAAAGAAGACAGAAGCAGCCAAGAAAGAATATTTAAAGGCACTCGCTGCGTACAGGGCGAGTTTAGTGTCAAAGGGAGCTGGAGAAGGCGAGAACATGTATGGAAACTATGGAAATTACGCAAATCAGCCCCAAGGGCCATCGCAACAATACGGCGGCTACAATCCACAGGGTATCCCATCACCACCAATGAGCCAAGCACCTACACCGCCCTCCCAGTCACCAATTGGTAAAAAACCGCCGCCCAATATGATGGGCAACATGGGCCAACCGTCGCCACAACAACAGCCCCAACCTCACCCCAATATGATGCCATCGCCGATGGGACCTGTGCCAAATCACATGAATATGCAACATATGCAACAGCAGCAGCCACACAACACTTACATGCAACAGGTAAGGAGAACTGCCTTCCTAAGTGAAGAGATTTTGTGACAGAAGATGTTGACAGGACTCGTTCCAGGTGGCCCAACAGCAGCATATGCCCGTGTCACCGCAACAGCAGCAACATGTGCCGATGTCGCCGCATATGCAACAGCATATGAGTCCGCCACCGATGGTGAGCAGTTCACCGCCAATTGGCTCCCAGCCGCCCTCCAACGTGCCCACATCGATGCCCCAACAGAACGTAGGTCAAGGTCCAATGAAGCAGCCGCCAGTCTGTATACGTCACGGTTGTCCCAATCCGGCGATCACAAATCCAGAATGGGAGGACGAATATTGCAGTAATGAATGTGTAGTGAGTCATTGCCGGTGAGTTAGTCTCTATATTATTCCCCAACCGTGAACTAAACCCACCCCACAGATTGTTGAGTTTTATAAACGATGTACGTTAAATAGTCAATGTTATTTTCGTTCCAGTGACGTCTTTACAAATTGGGTAGCCGCCAATAAGAACCAATCACAGAACTTCTCAACGGTTAAGTAAAAGAGAATTTTTATTCATTATTAAATTAATTAAAAACAATTTTAATGAAGTTAAATATTTAATATACAAACAAACAAAAAAAAATCACAAAAAATTGAAATAATAATTAAATAAAATAAAACTAGAGTAGGGATGTTTATTTTGCAAAAATATATATAAATATAAAAAACATATTAAGGATTGAGAACATAATTGTATAAGCAATACCAACATGTGGAAAATACATAGGAAAAACTATTTATATACATATTTAAAAACGAGAAAATTGTAGGTAGGGAGGTTGAGTACTGTTACTGCTGCTGCTGGATGGAATCCTGGAGAAATGTGGATGGGAAATCATTGAATTGTTTTATTTGGGAAAATGTGTGTTTTAGTGAGAGAAAGAAAGAAAATTGTGGGCAGAATAGTATAAAAAATTAATAAGAATTGTAAATAAAAATGATAATCATTTAGGCGAGGAAATTGTATTGTTGTGGAAGCAATAGAAGCAATACGATTCCAATGAGAAAAATATTATTATTAATATAAGGGAAAAATTTTAAAAATACTATATTACTAAAAAACTACATAGGAGGTATACAATAAATAAAAACTATTGTAATCCTAGTGCATATTATTATATACACGTTGTATATTTAATTATTACTATTATTATATTTAATGAAAAAAAAATGCAATTTTGAAAAGGAAAGAAAAGGGCAGACGAGAGTTAATTTGACGTGTGTGCCAAGTGGCACAAGTTTTCCGATGCTGGAAAATGTGCAGATTGAAGGAAAACCGTAGCGTTTAGATATGTCCAAAAAGTACATATTTAAGATATAAAAAAAACTATTTTAGTTCATAGTTACTTCTACGTCTTTGTTGTTATCGAAAAAAAGAACAGAATTAGTCCCTTATTCCTTGTTCATCTCTCCTTAAAATCACGACTTGGTAATTTTTTCTGTACATAATCAAGTGATTTATTTATTTTTTTTTTCATTCAGAGAACATCATTTTGGAATATTTATTAGGTCTTTATTACTTGGTTATGAATTAATCATTGTGAAATCTGTGCATATACAGAATTTAAAGAGTTTTTCCATTTAGTTTATAGTATACCAAAAAAAAAAAACTGATGCATTTGGTGTGATTTTGTTGTGTACAGATTTCGAATTTGAAAAACTAGTTAGGAAGTGTATAATTATTTTTATATCATTGACCAATCAAAGTTACGCTTTTTTGTCGATGTATATACATTATTAATAAAATGAAGACATTGCGATTGTTAATTTTATTGTTATATTGATGTCTCTGTAATACAACAAAATGTATAACAACGTTTGAGTTTTACGCTTATAAACATCCCCCACATAAGAAAATTCGTAATAGTATTATTGATCGAATACGATCCGTTCGATTTTTATCGTTTTTGATTTATTTATATTATGGTGAAGGATGTACAGTTGTGAATATGTCGTAAAACTGAAGAGAAAAGTTGTTGAAACAGTCAGATTGTTTCAGACAAACGAGAATTTGCACAAGCCATTTTTTTGTTTTAATTTCTATTTAAATGTGGATTTTCGTGTGTGAAACAATCTGATCGGACATTTGAATATTGTAAATGAAATCTTTAGATTGATTGATTGTTTAATGATTTCGGAAATCGAAAATTAAATACGTCTTTCTGTTTTTATTTTTTATTGTTTTTTTTATTATGTTTAGTTATTTTCTTCGTGTTTGGAAAAAATGAACAATATGTACCCAAACAATCATTAAAAAAATGTTAATAAAAACTATATCGAATATGGAATCCTTTTATCTCTTATATGAGCTTTAAAGTGAATGGAAATTTATTGAGTACAATTTATGTTTTCACTATTACATTGTAAATACCATATTTTACCCTGACAAGCACACAACCTATAAACTATGTAATCAATTAATATTTAAAATAAATAGATTCTACTTAAATGCATGGTTTTTTATTACTTCCTTCAAGAGTGACAAAGGCCCAAAAAAGTTCAACTATACTTATAAACAAATGTCGATTTATTTAAACAAACAAGATTTTTATAACATGTAACGATTTTCTGTCTATTAAAGTGTCTAACATCTTCTGGACTCCAAACTCTAACAAAGTGTAAATATTTCCTTGAAATTTCTACATTTTACTTACAAACACTCTTTCTATTTAATTTAAAAGAAATACTCTCTTTGTTCTTCAATAAGGTGTTCGTTTTACAAAACTGCCAGCTGAAATAAAATCTAAATTGAACCAAAATCTTTGTAGACAGTTTTCAAAATGTTCTTACCGATTTCCATACATATCTTTCACTCTAACAGTGTTTAAGTACATATCTTGTTGTAAAACCGGTTCTTTAGTGTTAGGCGTTACGAAAAAATACATTTTGGCATCAATTTCATCAAGGTCCTTGGGTAAACTATTATAAGGAGCCACACCAAAGCCTTTAACTTGAGGCAAATTCTTAAATTTCGCCATTCTGAAACTCAAGGAATTTATAAATCTCGAAAAACTACATACAATCACATATTTATTACCCTACACCGATTTGAAATCTTACAGCATATTGTAAATACTTCAATTGCAACACCAGTGTTCCTTGAACATTTGCATATTGCTCAGCAATCTCCACAATTGCTTGCATTTGATAGCCACAATAAGGTGTTGAATCTATCGTACTGAAAAACATCACACCTTCACCTCTCACATCCTCACCAAACTGTCCAATCTCCGTACGATATTCCATGTTTAAATCAGTGCTTGAATTGTTCGATATTTCTGGAAAACATCGTCCCATCTCATAGGAAGTCAATCCTCCCGAACATCCATAAGCGATAAATTGGCAACCACCATTCAATTTATTCCACAAAGACTCCAAGAATAAGTGAAACGCTCTTATATGACTGCATGCAATTTCTCTAGTCAATGTTCGTTCTGCAAAAAAACAATTTCGTAATCTTTTCACGGTTTTTAAAATGGTCTAATGTCTAACCGAAAGTTGTCACCACAATTGAATCCTGTGTATCCGAACATCCAGGCTGTTGTTGTCCTCCATTGGCGAAGAAATCCACGTGTCCAATCGGTTCCCAAAGGCCAAATCCGTCTGTAACTGACGGACTAGCGTCTGTATGCAAAACATCCACCAAAACCGCATCCTCTTTATCCAATTTCTTGTATTTTTCTCTCAAATGATCGCTGCGAAAGAGCGGACTAGCCGCATCCAACCCCGTAATTCGCTGAATCAACAATCCTTTCTTCTTCAGCACCTCCGAAGCGGTTCCAGCGACATGAGCACCCAGCGAAAATCCAATTAGATGTACGTTTTTCGTACTTAATCCACTGTTGATCATTTCCAGTAGGAGAAAGCCAACAATTCTGCCTACCACTTCAGTATTGGCCGCTGCAATGGGGTACTGCGGTCCTCGGGCGCCAATTTGCCAGTCCACTAATATAACATTGCAATCGTACTGGAAATTTACATAATAATAACGATTTAGTTTGTAACTTCCTCGTTTTTACTAAAGTTAGACAATGGGACTGCGACATTTCGTGAATTGTTGGACGGAAACGGCCACTTACCAGTTTTAGATAGGCATTAGCCATCAAAATGTTTCCTTTTTCATTCCATTTGCTCATATAGCCATGGATGATCATTTTCACGGGCAAATTACCATCGAACTTCGTTCCATTGATGAAAGCTTGTCCATTGGAAAATGTTATCAATTCGGGTGTGGTGAAATTAATGTCCCTCTTGAACAAATAGAACTTGGTGTTGATTATTTTCGGACTTTCGGGCGTTTTTTGAAGAGGTGACTTGCTGTGCGGTAAACTAAAGCATCCAACATCCTCTAAAATAGTCAGGAATTTAATTAAACTTTTCGATTCTTCTAGTATCCTGATTTGCATACCGTAGCACACGTGCTCCGTGGTCCTCTCTCGATACTGCAAGATGCGATCTTGGATACGATGTCGTAAACCACGTTTTGGATGTTGTATTTTAGGCGTGGATGTCACAATTTGCGAACAAGTGTAAATAATTATAATGAACAAACATCTACGTAAACCCATTTTAAATTCTAAAAAACTGGTCTTTTTACATTTCACTCTCAATGTATGGTTGTAACGAAAATAAATTAAATGCCGGCATAAAAAAACAGCTAATAAACTTTCACTTCCAATAGAAGGGATGCCTTTCTGGTGGGGACAATTTCAAATTGGTTTAGGTATTGTTTTCCGTTTTTTGTTCAATATTTGCAGTTACACATCAAGTTGATATTGGCCTCAATTGGTTATTTTGCAAGAATGTAAAGATTTTGCAACATCTCCTGTATACATATGTAAATGACTTAAATGTTAATGTCAAAGAGAACATTAGCAATGATATCAATTAGCGAGAGTACATGCCATAATTAAATGGGTGAATTTTAGAAACTTAAAAATTACGCATTTCCTGAATTTTTCTAATTATTGAGAAATGATTTGAACAAACAAATTGAAATACTTCAGTACATTTTGCCTATATTTAAGAGTAATACATTACATATATAAATTAATAAAAAAATACTTATAAAAGAATACCTCTGTATACATATATTAAAATACAAGAAATGTTTATCACACAATGGCGTGCTTAAAATTGTTCGAGTTGTACATGCATACAAATTTTTTAAAAAACATAGATTAGTACCAACAAACTTTAAATGGAATGCATTTTAGTGTATAATCAGTCAGTCAAGAACTTTTAGCAGTTCATTAAGGCCATCAATCTTAAAAATCCAATCAAACACACACACTAAATTTTGTATTCTATTTAAATTCTGTTGTTGATTGGGAAGTTGTGAGTGGTTGGCTTAAATGCATCGAAAGAGGATTATTGTCTAATTGACGGACATCTAGTGCAGAAGTGAGATTCATTTTATGTAATGAGAACATTATTTCATCGGTTCCAATTCAGGAGTTTGTGTATTGTTTCCATTATTCTGTGCATTGTTGCTTGGATTTGCCATTCCTGTAAGGCGCAACATATAAAAAAACGTCTTCAGTTAAGTTTACTTTTCAAACTCACCCAAATTTTCCATTTGGATTGTGTTCGCCGGCGCCTCGCCATTCTGGCACATGCATAAATAAATTGTGTCCAGAACCATCTACAAAAAAATTCATATCAAACTGTTAACCATCGAAAAATGAAGACAGTTTAATTTACCTCGTAGAGCGACAAGATGCAATGGGCTACAAAGAACGCGAAAACACACACCAAAAATGTTGGTGCTGCATAGAAAGTCAAATCCGGATTTTTCCTAAACAATGCCAAACCAAGGCAGCCAGTTACTGCCGTAATAAAACACTTTCCTAAAAACAGTATAAAATCTCCTAATCCATTAATCGTTGCCACTTGGATTGCATGCGATGTCAACACTTCAAACGCGGTTCCAGCAGCTGTACAAAAACTAGAACCATCAATAGCGATCACCGTATAAGCGTTATGATTTAAATAACGCAAAAACTTCTCCAAACAATAAAAACAACAAATGCAGCATTTCAGGCAACAGCTGGCGCATTCGCTGCCTTTATCCTTGTTGTATTTCAACTTTTCATGCAAGTACATCAAGACCAAACGTGGAATTTTCACGATTGTTATTATTAAGGATCCCAAAGCAACAGAACCAAGATGATATTTGATTAGTTTGCATGTAGCGTATGTGACATGTGCGTTGTCCTTGTATTTGTGCCGATAAAACCAATGGGCGACCGCCCCAGCAACGACCATTTGCTGGCAGGCCATTATAAATTCAGCGGTCCAGATTAGACCGATTATGTACACCCACCACATCCCTTTCACCCATGATGCATCGATATACTCAACGACGGTGAATTCTGTAATTGAAATTTTGGTAAACGAGGTTTTTTAACATTGCGATTACGTACTGGAAAATGTTCCATTTAGCTTCATTTTTAAGGGAGTTACCGTGGATGTAGTGACAGTCGTTTCTTGTTGAACGGGGGGTACATTGGAGAGGCCCGAAGTGCCTGGATAAGAGGCAGTAGCTAAACAAAGCTAAAAAAACGAGAGTTTCTTAAAAACATGCATTTCATGGATTAGTATTACGTACAATAACTAACATCCAGAATAAAAAGAACACCATGAGTACAATGAATGTTAAAATCGGTTGGAAAAACAAATGAGGAATATGCATTAGACATTTAGAAGTTTCTTTAAATAAATCCGCCAAGAAACTAACTTGTTTCCTCATAAAAACAATAATAATCAATATAACCACCTGAAGAAAAAAAACATCAATTATACAACAATAAGGTGTTTAGTTTGTTATTTGCTTACAGTTATAATTGTAGCAATAATTGAGAACCAGAAAAACGCAGTCTCATTCCTTACACTCTCCAATAAAAGCATAAATTTCTTTGTTTTGTCTAAATTATATTTAATGTCATAATAAGTGTACCAAAGGAATGCTGTACCTGCTATACTGGCAATAGCAAATCCAATCATTATCAAATATGAGACCAAATGTGCTAATAAATGCAAAAAACACACTGTTATAAGTGAGAGTAAAAGTGAGAATGCCGCTAATGCGAGTATATGTCGCCAGGTATGAAAAATATCGCCCAGAATTTGCTCCAACGTATCCCAACTATTCAATAAACCATAGAAATTACTTAATATTGCTTCAGTTACTTCATGGAACGGTTTTGGTACACAGCGATTCAGTACAGGTAAACTTTCGTAAACTGGAAGCACCGGACAGGGCCCCAATGCGTTACTCAATAAACTTTTGTCTAAGTTATTGTTTTTCAAGTCGTTGTAGTTGAAATTATATCGACATAAATCGATGCCATTTTTATGGTACTCATCTAAATCGTTAATTGTTCGTAATGTAGTCTTTGGGCATTCTTTAACACATATTTTAAGCGACTGCTTCAATTCCTTTATATCGTAGAATAGTAAAAAAGGCTTTTTGGATGTATCCAAACCAGTTGACTCCATATTACCAATACGTTTGTTATTCTTTGTTCCACAAGTGTTACCAAAGGAATCGTATCCATTTATTATACGTACAGGATTCCCATAGACAAAGGAGAAAGCCGCAATTACCAACTACAATTAGAATCAATGAGCAATCATTTATATATAAAAACAAAAACTTTATTTTATGTACCATCAAGCACCAAAAGGCGATAAATAAACACAACCAAAATACATCAGTACATTTCCTCTCCGAAGTCTGATCTGATTTTGGCTCTTCATTGGAGCCACAACAACCCATTTTCGATGATTTCCAATGTTTTTCACACTCACATTTATTGTTTTCACTGGCTTTACCTTTTGTAAACAATATCAATATTTATTATACGTTTGAGTCTACGTTTATACTTCTGTCCCCGTTTGTTAAGGTTATTTGAAGAGAAATAGAGAATGGGGCCATGGGTCTTTCCTAATGGGGCTTTAGTGGGTGTGTTTGAGAGTTCCCGTATCGAGGAGCCACCAGCAATTTGCCAGTTGACGCTGTCACGCTGATTCTGTAGTTCAGATTCAGACAGCAGCTACAGATGATAACAAACAAGTTGAGGTGTTGAAAAGTTTTATAGAAAATGGACCGAAATAAACAAATTCCCGGCACTCGGGGCCCTAAAGCGAAGATCACTCAACAACCGCCTGATTTATTTATCGCATTAGGTGCGAAACAATCATCCCCTCGAGATGATCCCAAGAAGCCTGTACCTTTGCAAAAATCTACGTCCAGCTCCCATTTACAGTCTTCGTCTAGTAAAGGTATGATTCCACATGAATTCAAGACCCTTCTTTAATTCAATTCCTCTAGTGTCTACCAGCAAACTAAAACGAGAGGCCAGTTCATCCAGTTTACCGGTTCCTCCATCCAAGAAGATGAAAGTAAACATGCCTGTTCGACCTGGAATTCCCGGCACTTCCTCAGCTTCTTTATTACCCGTCGACCGTTTGGGGGCTCCTCCGACAAGCAGTGTAGAGCCCTGGGAAGCTCTGGCCGTAGAATGCGACAGTACCGACTTGTTTGAGACTGTTATGAACCACATTCAAGCTGGAAACAATGACAAAGCTATCGGTTACATTCTGGGTGTTATAAAGTCCCTTAAAACTCAACGGTCAAAGTTATGTAAAATTGTTTATTCATCAATGTTTCTTATATCAAGCTGCAAGCCTTCGTTGTTTCAAAATGAACATATTGTTAATGCGATGTTGAGTGTTTTACGGAGAGACGTCGCAGCTGGTTTGAAGGGGGCCAACAAAAGCAACACTTATGTACACATGTTGTTTATTAATTTATTAACACATTCGTTTGAAGATGTGATGTATTGGCCCGATGCTTTTGTCAAGGTAAAAAAAAATTGAGAGCTTACAAGCAAAATTGTTCACTTGTTCTTTTTCCTTTTAGTTGTACGTAGAAGACGCTGTTACTGATCGTATTTTTATCGATAATCCGTATTGCAAACCGTTTATCGACAATATCATAACTGCTTTCAACACAAAAATGCCACCATCATCTCTGTTGAAGTCAGAAACTTGGAGTTTAACTGGAAGAGACACTTCTAGTCCACTGACAATCAATAGCATCGACGATGATGAAGCTATCAGTGAACATAAAACCGTAGTGGACGATTGGTCAGTTAAACTCTATCCCAGATTTACTAAAAGTCAAGAAAACGTGGAGAAAATCGTGTTGGAATGCATAAAAGAGCAATTAACACGTCGCCAACAACCACCAGAAGCAATAACAAAGAATTTCGTACGTTTTTTAAGCACAGCTTGTGGGTTAGTGGAGATCCGTTTAATTGCTGTTTCTCGCATTGAAACTTGGTTACATAATCACAAATTAATGAAACCAGCACAAGAATTACTCGCTTATTTATGCTACAATTGTTTAGCAATTTCCCAACGTGATTTAGAAGTGATAGCCCAATTGAGTAAATTGCGATTAAAGAACAAACCGATGGTGAACTTCTTTAACAATTGTTTGAGAGAGATGGTGTACTCTTTCCCTGAAAATCTGTACCCATTAATGAAGTACACAATCTACAATGAATTAAGCAACGTTAGAAACACGAACAATCTAATTGTCGTTGGAGCTCTGTTCCAAGTGGCACCAGAAGCCAGTGCCAATGCATTCGCTGACATTTGCCTGGAGTTGCTGTTAAACAAAGACGATTTCCTGCGCTCTTTGCGTACTTTACTCAAAGAAATTAATCGTGTTCTTAGACACGACTTCAATTTATTGAATGTTGTACATGCATTACTACGTGAACGAAAAGAATATACAAACAGTGTACGTGAACACGAGTTTCGCGAACGAATCTTCCTCTCCCTCGCCGATTTGGCGTGTATGTGTATGCTTTTATGTGTGACACCGCAAGTGCGTGATGCTGCAACGCAAACGAAAAGAGACACAACCGTTTTAAAAACATTTCAAACACAAGTTAGTAATATACAGAGAGAATGTGTTACTTGGTTACAAGATTCAGCGTTAAGGATTTATCGGCCGAATGTGAATGAGTTCCATCAAGTGTTGTTGAAGGTTTTGTTCTTAGAACAACCGGAACAATATTATAAAATTGATAATTGGCCAGGGGAGAATGAAAGGATTTTGTTCTTGCGTTTGGCTAGTGAAGTTCCATTATTACAAACGACTTTATTAAGGATTTTGTTGATTGGTATATCGAAAGAGCATCCTGTTTCGCCAACAGAGATTATCGAAATTACCGATCAGTTGATTAAACGAGCTGCCAATTTGCCAGCAGATTGTGCTCCGCCGTTGGTTGTCGATAAAATTGAAATCATCGATTTCTTTTTTAATTTGTGCAGTTACAATTATCCGGAGAATATTACATTGCCTGTTGGTTATGTGCCTCCAAAATTGGCTATAAGTGGCATTTATTGGATGGTTTGGTTGATTTTGTTGATTTTAGCTGCTCATAATCCACTCACATTCGGTAGTTTGGCTTGGGATAAATATCCAATGTTGAGGATGTTTATGGAAATGTGCATAACAAATCATTTCTCTTTCCCACCACCAACAATGACAACATTGGATGACGATTATCAGTCGAAAGAGCAACAAACACTTGCATTAGAAAAGCAGAAAATTCTTGAGTTTGAAACTCATTTAGCAGCGGCAAGCACAAAAATGGAAATCAATGAACAGACTAGTTTGTTGTTGCCGCAATTGATGGAATTACGACCGCAAGGTGATGCACGACGTCCTCCTCAACAAGTTCTTGATCAGTTGCAAATTTTGAATAAATCACACCGTTTGGGGCATTTGTTGTGTCGTTCAAGACATCCGGATTTCTTGTTGGATATCATGTCAAGGCAGGGTGGAACGGCGCATATGCCTTGGTTGGCGGAATTGGTGCACAGTTCTGAAGGTGTTTTGGCACATTTACCTGTTCAATGTTTGTGTGAATATCTACTGTCCACCGCTCCAGCGGAAAAGTTAACAAAACACGGACAATTATTGGCGCACCTTCGAATGGTGGTGATTGGAAATGATACTTGTGTGGCTTGTGAAGTTTTAGAGTATCTTTTCAGACGATTAACTTCGGATCACAGTGCCAGTAGAACACAAGCGACAAAAGGATTAAATTTAATTCTAGCACCGAATGAAGAAGTGGAAACGAACAATGATACCATATGGTTAACGAATTATATCAAATTGTTCCCACATTTTGCTGCGATAAAACCTTTGCTGGTGCAATTTTTACGACAAGCATTGCAAATTGAAACGAATCCAATCAGAGTGTCGAGTTATATAAATTTCTTAACAACACAAGAATGGAATGAGACGTTTGTGGAATTGAATGATTTAATAACTGATTTGTCTTCAGTGATTATCGAACGGCATAGTGTGGCATCGTATGTGTTACCAGGGGAGAATAATTTGACATTAAAAAATTTGTTACAAATTTTCTATTTACATACACAAAAATCGAAAGAATTTGCTGAAGAAACGTACACTTTATTGCAGAGTTATAATATTGAGTATGTGATTGTAACATTTGCAAATAGAGAACAATTTGCAATGCAACCGTTAGTTATACATGCAGCGATTGTATTACTTACTTATGGACCGTTAGAGAATTTTGAACCGTTCGATCTACTGTTAAACACATGGTTCCCATTAAATACAGAACAACCGAAAGCTTTTCTACCAGAGAATTCGGAAAGTACTTCGTATTTGCCGGATTGGATGAAGTTGAGGATGATTAGATCGAATGTGGCCCGTTTGGTGGATGCTGCAATTGAGAAATTGGAGCCACCTAAACTTGTGTTATTTATACAGTCTTTTGGTATACCGACAAGTTCGATAAGTAAATTATTATTAACATTGGATAAAGCGACTGTTGTGGATCCGAAATTGGTGGTTGATTCAGTTTTGGATAAAACTTACATGATTCAGTTGGTGGAAGTGCAAAATAAGAGAGGCGCCATTGGTGGTGAAACTTTTGTGAAAGCAATTGAAATGCAAATGCCTGTTGTACATGATGTTGATGTTAATGTAACTGTTGAAGTAAAGAAAGAATTACCTGAAATGCCAAGACGCAAACAGGATGTTGTTGGTGGCGATTCGGATGTAATTAATTTGTTGAATAATTTATTTAATCCGCAATTCAATGGAGATAAGAATAAAATTATTCTTAATGTAATTAAGGTGAGTTTTTTAAGACTAATGATTGATTGTTTGATTAAAATCCTATGCAATTACAGGCTGTTACTGTTAAGAAAACAACAACTGATGCAGTTTTTAATTACTTAAAAACGATGCCAGCCAATTACCTTCCACCAATCATTCATAATTTTAATTCTTTTTCTACCCTGATTCGTTTAGTGTTTAATTCTGATGCTGTAAGTAACGAAAGAATTCAATTTGCAAAACAATTGTTAAAATCATTAGAAAAAATTGATCGCGAATCGAATACAGCGATCACATTAAAACGATTTTTAAATGAGAAAGAAACGGTTTGTGAAAAATTAGAATCCAAATTAAAAACGGAATTGATAAAGAATATTAATGAGAGTAGTGGAAGTAATGTGGGAGAAAAATTGGGGACAATTCTAATGGAAGCGAAAACTGGAAAAACTGGCATTTTAGTTGATTGGCTATCGGCTATTGAATTGGAAATATCGAATTTCGATAAGCATAAATTACAAGTAAAACAATTACCAAGTGAAACTCTTTCACACTTCCTTAAAATTCATTCTTTTTTTAGATAAGTCTGCTTTTTTCCAAGCACAATTTAAAGTTCCGTCCATTATTAATGTCTTTAATCCTCCAACGTGCCAGTTGGAAGAGTTTGTATGGAATCTTTGATTTCCTTCTCCGTGACAATTCGCAAGAAATTTGTCCAATGTCCGCATTGGATTTCTTCACAGCTCTAACGAAAAGTCCACGTTTATGGCAAGGTCGCGACAAAGCGATCCCAAAACATTACCACACTGAAGATGTGCTGCAATTGACGAAAGAACAAGCTTTGAAAATGGTCGAATTCATCTTAGAAGAGGCGAAATTGCTGGAGAACAATTGGAAGAAGCAGATGGAGACGAGATTAGGATTGTTGTTGAAATGTATCGACATTTGGGCTGTGCAAATAATGAAATACCTATTCGAAAAGTCCGACAACGATGTTTATTGTCGTGAATTATTAATGATGATTTATATGTCATTGCCATATACTGGACAAAATGGTGTTGTTTTCAAAGAGAATATCAGCACTGATGTGTACAATAAAACATGTCCAAGTGCTGTAGATGAAGTGGCACATTGTTTATTAAGTGCTTTGGCAGCAACGCCCCGAAATAAAGATTGGCCGAAAAAGAGTCAAGATTTGGAATTGTGTGCTAGGAAATTAACAGCAACACATCCAATACTTGTATTGAGGCAGTTGCCAATGTTGGCTGGCAGTTTGAAAGGACGAGCACAGTATGAATGGGGCGTGTTGAAGAGTCGTGGACATTTGATGCTTTTCCATCAGGTGCTCGGTTTGATGGAATTGTTGGAACCGATGATTTTTGAGCCGTCTTTGACATTGAGTGATTTATTGGACTCGTTTTTCCTTTTATTACAATACCATGGGAATAATAAAGATTTAAATGTGTTGGTTAATAGGATGGTGGGATTTATGCAAAAATGGATGGAGAAAGATATGAAAGCGGCATCAAAGTATCTACAACAACATGGGACGGTTTTAAAGTAAAATTATTCAATAACAAATTAACATTTCTTTTAATTGCTCGTTTTACAGTGACATTCAGTTTAGTCAGCCGGGTGTAAAGCCGCTTCTTTCAAGTGTTTCTTTACCGATGGTGGATCCAAATGCGGCGATGGAAATTTTGGTGGGTACAGTGACACCGGCAGTGGCCGAATGTTTGCCAGCACATTGGCCTCAACTTGTATTAACGATCCAATCATCTGAAAATCTCTCGGCATTGCAAGAATTAGATCATTTGACAAATAAAAAGCCACAACTTTTGGAAACTGTCTCACAATATTTGTATACGTCGATTAGTTCGCCGAACAGTGCGATCCGTTCATTGTCGTTGAATTTGATTATAAGATGGCTGAAATTTAAGCCGAAAGCAGCGTGTGAAGCTTTGCCCTCGGTTTTAGCCTGTTTGGATAGTAATAATGGTGATATTGTGGAAAGTATCCTGGACCGGTTGGCGGATTTGATAACAGTTATGCAAGAATATTCGAAAGTGATTTTAACACGGGTCTTTCTGTTGGGTATGAAGTCGACTACGAATACTACAGTCAATATAACGAAGAGTATTAGTTTGATAAGTTTACAGTATGGATGTTAATTTGTTGAGAATAAAACGGAACTTTGTACAAATGCATTTTCATTTACAAAATAAAATTGTAAACTAGTTTTCGAAAATACTTTATTAACATAATCAATTAATCTATAAATCAAATAATAGGTATAGTTTAGGAAACATAAAACAATGAATATTTTAATAATATGCATAAACTGATCAGATCACATAGAAAGGAAATTTCACTTGTATTATTGAATTCCATTGAAAATGAACGTTTTTAATAAAAATAATAATCCTACATTTACTTTTTTTTTCTTTAAATACAGTTAATGATAAGGGTTGTCTTTTACTATTCATTACTTAAAAATGATAATTAATTATTAAGTAAATCATTTACAAATGCACATTACGTTTTTTTCCTCATAAACAGCTGCTTACACATATAATAAGCGTACCGTCACTTTTGTGATAACGGCACACCAAAGTTCCGATGATAAGTTGCATTTTTCTCAAAAAAAAACATAAATAAATATAACTTTAATGTTCTAATTACTTATTGCAACAAATAGTTAACGAAAACAAATCACAGGTCTATATATTAAAATTATATTAAAAAAAATTACTGCTACAACACTTGGCGGTCGGAGGCGGCGGTACAGTTTTAACTTTGCATTTCCATTTACGGATACACGCCACATTAAAGTTACATTTAAATAAATTTTTCCATGTTTAACAATGAGAGTGCAAGTCAAAGTAAAATTTTTCTTTTCTTCAACAAAAATACGAATATTCAAACAATAATATGTATATATATGCCGTTAAAAAACTACCACGACAACGTCGATACTTTTGCCCTTATATATTATTTACATTTAAATTGACCAGCTATTTAATCCCGAAACAGAAACGCTCTCCTTATGAATAAATGCCTTAAGAAGTGAATTTATATTATTGAACACGACGAATTGAAAATAAAAATGTATTATATACAAAATGATGATTGACTTTCATGCAGTGACTGTATCGGTGTCACTTGGAGGTAGTGAATATGGTTTCTGTTTACGTTGTCGTCTTCTCTCCCGCCGTTCGCCCATAACCAAACGTAAATGTTCTAATTTGCCACGTGTTTTAAGGTTTTGGTCCTCAATACAATAGGCAGATTGTGTTGTGTTCGTGGCCCCCGTCTCGTTCTCCTCCTGTTCCGTTTCAGGTACAACAAGAGAAGAAGACTCCTCTGAATTCGTTGCCACCGTGCCACCGCGACGGCTTGTAACGCGCCGCAATTCCGGCACGGAACATAAGAGATCATTTAAAATGTGCACAATTGTGGCGACATCGCGACGTGGCCGCCCTTTGGGGTCCTGTAAGGCGGGATTCAATGCTCCGCTAAATGTTCCCGAATACACACTCTCTCTACGCCCTACAAAAACCACAAAAGCGTTCGCATTTCTCTCTTTAAATAAAACATTTCATTGTCATTTCAATCGCACTTACCTCTGTTACGTCCCGAAAAGACGTCCGCCGACAGACGACGTAAAGTGTGCTGAAGATTCCTGGAGGCCTGCAGAAGACTCGGCGGATTAGTGGGCGGCGGTACACTGGAGGTGCTAGGCGGCGGTTTCGCCCCCGAAACAGTACTTAGTTGCAATTGTATTAACATCATGTGGTCTCCCAAACGCATACTTAAATTCAATGGCGCCTTGCCACAAAGGAACTCGTTCACTTGAGTATCATTTAACGATTCTAATGCTTGCATAATGCCAATTTCAGGACGTTGTGTCTGTAAAACACGAAAAGGGCCCAATTATTAAATCAATTGTTGCTATGTGGGTTATTTGTTGTTAAATTTTTATTGACGTAATAAATGTGCATTGAAAATCCCTATTGATTTTAATAATTATTTGCATTGTTAAGTCAATATTTTTTTTAGAAAAAAATCTAAACAATTTAATCTTACAATCAGTCCAGTCTCGACATTAGGTAATAATGTAATTCTGGCCCCATCCGAGATCCCATATTCTATTAAGCTGCCCTCTTGTAATTGCCTGCAATCATTGATAACAGAATTATATTTAAAAACTCGATTGAAATTTTGTTATTTGTATACAAATGTTCACGTACTTATCTCGAAACAGTAAACAGATTCGATCTCTAGGTACTTTGAGTCTTTTCGACACGATTCGTTTTAGATTCTCTATACTTGTATCTGGTTCAACATTTATATAAAAATCACCCCCGGTGGTTGGATTCACATGTATAGTTATTTGATTATTTGTTGTGCCACACCCCTGCGAAATGGGGTTAGTAGAAGATTGTGAACTGTTTTCCATACTGTTTTTTTTTGTGTTAGGTGCTCGCCTTTGTATATGTATATATGGGTGGTGATGATAATGGAATTGGGGCCACTATTATAACACTGCACTCAGATATTGTTTAACTAAATACATCACAATCACCATTTCAAATTGCACAAGTTGCATTTATTTAGTCAGGTACAACTAAAGAGAAGAGAATAGGAAAAAAACAATAGCGAATTACGGTACTGTTAAAAGGGACTGTGTTCTGTCTGGCTGACAGGTTTCGTGCGTCTCCTGCATAGGCAATCGCACGTCACAAGCATAATAAAGACCATCGGTTTTACTGGTTGCAAGCGCACACGATCAATTCGAATCAGTTTATTAAGAATTTACAAAATTCAAAATATATATTCAAAATAGAGGATTAATAGAATTTGGAGGCTTCAGTGCTGTTGATGCCCTCGGCCCTTAATCGCTGGAGGATGGGACGATAAATTTCAGGGGCGAAAGGGAGAATACAGCCTCGTTCCTGGATTTCACCTGAAACATGAGATTTTTTTTAGTTGAGGAGATGAAAATTCCACCCTCGACATACCATCTAGTATCATTTTAGCCCCAATTGCAGCTGGATATCCTACCGTCTTCGCCATCGCAGAGAACCCATTTGTTTCCCCATAAACAACCAAATTAACTCCTCTAATCTCTTTCCTTGAATCGGGCCAATTAATGCCAATTTCATGCCGCAAAATAACAAGATCGCGTTCCTCTTTCTCATAAGCCAATTTCGTTGATAAATAATGAGTGAGTGTGTCTAATGGTGAGCCCATTTTAATAACACCAACGTCATCCAACAGTCCCAAGTCTTCTAATAAATCGACAGCATACTCGGAACTGGTGCGCTCCGTGATTTTCGTCTTTAAATTGTCGTAAAAAATGTTCGTGTCTCCCACATCTAACAAGTGGATGATTAGTTGTCGCCAGGTTATTTCAGGTCCCTTTTCGTGAAGACTTGGATGCGGTTCAGGGTCTAATAAGCCGAGGAATTGCAGACAGCGTGCAGCTTGTGCAAAACCAGCATAACGTATAGTTCCTCTTAAAATCGTGTTTGCGTCTTGGATGCCGTAGTATTTTGCGTACGTGGTGCTGTCTCTGTTGGGGAAGCCCTCCAGGTTGAAACCAGGTAGGAAATCCAGTGATTTTGTAGACTGCATTAATTCCCCACCGGATTGAATCTCGACAATTTGCCCTTTACGAAGATACTTGGCCGATGCGAGAGTGTTTAAAAGTGCGCCTCTTGGAGACCAGGAGAACTTGTACCTTAAGGCATTGTTACTGAATTCAGGAGCGGGTAAACCGCCACAAAACGACTCGAATGACGTAATTCTACCCCCTAGAGACCGGGCCTCATGAATACATTCCAACGCCAATAAATGGTCGATTCCTGGATCCAATCCCACTTCGTTTAATATCGTTATTCCAGCATCGACTGCGTCTTTGTGGAGATTTTTAATTTCTTCACTCATATAACTAGCAGTTACCATATGGGTGCCTTCTTTTATGCACGATCTGGCCACAATTGGATGTAAATTAGCTGGAAGGATGGAAACAACTACGTCTGCATTGGATACAAGCTCTTGTAGAGTGTGCGAGTTTTCTAATGCATTTAAATAGCAACTTTCCACTCCGGGATAAGTATGAGCTAAATTATCTCCAAGGTCCTTCTTTTCACAAGCTACTTTAATGCCAATCGATTTGTCCCGGTGAAGATATTCGACCAAAGGGGCTGCCACACGACCAGCACCAATAATGACTACCTTTTTCGAAATTTCGCTTGATTCTGGTATTTTGTTTTTCCTAAAAAAATATGTATATAAATAAATCAAAGTTTTACAAAAAGTTTTAAATATCTCGATAATGTGTTATCAGTTTTACGTACATTGCTTGTTTTCTTAAATCTTGAATGTATTCGTAATTAGGTGTTAACTGTCCATTACTAACAATTATAGCCTGCAAAAACAAGTTTATAAATAAATTAAGTGAAAAACCTATGCGAATTCCTTACACCATGCACTACTGGACAAAAATTATGCTTCTCAAGAGGCTCTTGTGCATTCGACTGCAAAATATCCTTGACAAAAGGAAACAACAAATCCCCGAAGAAGTCCGTACTTTCTCTTGGAATTTGCGTAGGCATATTATCAATACTACAAACTAAAACGCCTGGTCCATTAAAACTCTTCGTGTCCTTATTTCTATCAGCATCATACAAACAAAACGGTGTATCAATAGTTGTGCATTCATTCATAAATTCAATAGAACCGCCTGGATCAGCGGAAATGTCGCAAATGGCCAACATTCGATGAGGCAATGCAGGAGCGCCCATAGAAGTAGGCAGCCAAGGCGTATTCGCGGGTCTTAGAAGATGTTTAGCATCTGGAATAGTGAGTAATTTCGGACTGTTAACAGCCCAATAAATACCGTTGATAATAACCGATGCGTAAGGCGCGATTTTCTTGCTGAAAGTAGAGACATATCGTTCGGGGTGCTCTTCATATTCTACAGGATCAAAACCGCCTCCCTCCGCCCTCTCAAGGTAGTTTCTACGTCGCACCTCGCAAGCGTACACTTTATTTAAACTCCCATGTTCAGCAGCTTTTCGTAATAATTCCGGGGCAACGTATTCATGTGGAAGTTCTTGGAAAACTTCTTGAGAACCTTGAGAAACATTCCCACTGCCAGTGAAGACGAACGTTAATGGACCGATAGATTTGGGCATCAACCCCAGAGCGATTTCATAGCCTGCATCTCGAACGGCTTGTCTGGCCATACTTGAATTTCTGTAATTATGAGCGGGTCCGATATGCATGAAGGGCGTATGGTGCCCCAAAGCCAACAACCGCAGTCCTATTCCATGTAAAATATTCACCGTACCTGCAATTCCTGCCATTTTACCAAAAGCCACTACTCTTTGCCCTTTTTCGTCCATCAATTTCTCATAGTCGATTAAACGAATGCGTTTCTCAATAATCGCATCTAATAAAGGCATATTTGTCTCTTGCGCTTTTATTGTATGAGAAAAAAGGCAGTATGTCTTATCAGGAATTATTTGATCCACTGGAACCTGTTTAACACCGAAAATGATATTCGCCTCGGATATATCTTCTTGGATGATGGCTCCAGCATTTAAATACGCCTGCATGGGATACGCACGTCTGTTACTCGGCTGGACAATCACTTTAACACCATGTTTGACCAATTTCCTTACATGGGCCGGTGAAAATGGAGCTCTACGCTCCCATACGCTCTGATCCTCCCGACGGATAGCGATTATCTTTTTCGTGTTCTAAAAAATAAGTTGCAATAGTGTAAACAAAGATTGCTAAATGAATTGCGAGATAAAACTTGATTCTAACGTTACAATTGGAAGAATTTATGTAAGATTCCATGATGATTACTTACATACATCCTGGAGCAGGTAAAAGAAGTCAATTTTCGAATTCTCAACATTTTTTTAAATTAATTTAATTTCTACACACTTTGCACAGTTATTTAAGTATTATGTTTGCTTTTTTACACCGTTTACAATGCCGCTTGTCTGAATTTTCGCACAGCTGCAGTTGCAGAATGGCATTGTAATACGGATAGCAATTTAATAAAAGTATTGTAGTAAAATTGATTGTCATATTTATATAAGAAATATAAGAGAGCTTATCATTCCAGTTCTTGAGTAACCTTTAACCCAAATTAGATATCGTAAGTAGTGTGTTTTTGAATAAAAAAACAACGCATCATTTCTATCAATTTGTAGTAGAAAATGAACAAGGTGGATACGGAGAGGAATAAGTGACAGAGGATTAAATAAACAGAAGCTCCATTAGGAGGATCCTTTTTTTAATTCAATAAAACCATATGTTTTCGTTTGGATATGAAAAGGAAGCCCACCCACATGCAAATATTTGTTTCAATTATTTCTGTTACTCGAACATACATTATCGTTAGGAATTATGATTGCTTTTCGATATCGTAAATAATTACAAAATCATTAGGGGGACAAATAAAATGAACAATAAGGGAACGTCTGCCATAAATGCACTCTTTTGTTGCGGTTTATTTATTATTTATATTAATTAGACTTGAAGAAGCGATTTGGTTCTATTACAGTTGAAATCATGCACTCGAACCAACGAAGGCCTAAAATTATTCGAATTGTTACCGATTTTTTCCTGTTATTTTTTTCAATAAGCTCCCTGCACGGCTTTCCCCATTTAGCGGAAGTAAAGCGGCGTCATCCTGTTGAAATACTCATTTGGGTAGCTTTGGTAATTGGGGCTATTTATGGGACCGCTCGGATAAGCAGTATGACATTAACTCGCTATCAGGAAAATCCCACTGTTATTTCGATGGAACGGGACCAATTTGCCTGGAACACATCCTTCCCCGGGGCGACGGTTTGTCCCTTATTCAAGCTAGACGAAGACCTGTTGGAAGAATACATTAAAAATTCAAATGAACAGAACCAGACGCTCTTAAGAGACTTCTTAGTATCACTTTCAGAAGCAAATTATTCGAGTTTCGATCAAGTGGTAAAGTACGATGGAATTCCTCCGGAACGATATATGGACACCCTGATAGACTTAAAGTTCAAGTTCACTCCGACGGTCATTAATTCCGGTCTGGAAAAATACAAGTATGGAATTACGGAAACTATAACAGAAATGGGGATTTGTTATAGTTTTAATGCCCATTTGGCGATTTATAACTCGCCGGAATACTGGAAGAAAGGATCGTGGGATTTGCTGAAAGAAAATGACACTTTTTACGTGAATCCTTTGGATGGGGAGATCTTCACTAATCTTATGAATATGGCCACTGGGTTTCAGGTAAGTTCGACCCTGAAATATTCGATATAAAAATCTAGTTTCAAAATCTAAATTTAAAAAAGTTTGTTATGAAACTGTCGTTAAATATTTGAAATCGATTTGTGAGTCAGTTGTGGTAAAAATGGCAACGAAGAAGCTAGTAAAACGTAAAGCTACCAAAATGTCTTTGTTACAACTCGTTAAACATATGCCGAAAGAGAATAAAGTGCAGTTCTTTCGGTCTTTTTGTGAATCGAGTTCAATTAACGGCTTAAAATTCGTGTTACAAAGGAAGATTGACTGCAAAGAGAGAATCCTATGGGTACTGTTCATTTTAGCAGCTTTTATTACAGCTGTAAACATAAGTTCCACAACAGTACTTCGTTTTTTAAACGCACCTACAGTTGTTACTATCGAACGGGACGCCTTTACGTGGAACACAACTTTTCCGGCGATTACAATATGTCCTGTAAAGAAAATCAATTACGAATTATTGGAACGATATATTGAATATTCGATGGTCGATAATCGAACGTTATTGCAAGAATTTTTAATTCGTTTAGCTTATGCTAATTACACAAATTTCGATCAAATTCCTTACTACGATTTAATTGTACCGGACACTTATATGGATTTACTACTGGAGTTTCAGTACGACTTTGGAGGAATCGTTACTGCTAGTACTGAATCTGAAAATCGTGCTTTACATTTGACTAAAATTGTTTCTGAAATGGGAATTTGTTACAGTTTTAATTCAGAGCTGGCATTGTACAATTCCCCAGAGTAATAAACATACATCTAATTAAATATTTGTATAAACAATTTATATTATGATAATATTGTAGTTATTGGGATAGTAATTCATGGGAAATTAAAGAAAATAGCGACAGTTTGTTTAAAGTAAACGCATTAGACTTTGACGCACTGATGAATGTAGTTAACATTTCTTCAGATGTCCATGTTAGGAAAAAATCGTTGAGAAATCAATATTTTTCATGAGTTCTTATTTTTCAGGTTTACTTTCATGGCCCATATGAAGTTGCTGATATCGTTTCTCAAAAAGTCTACTCTGCAAACGGATACTTTTTGCAATTGTATTTAACTGGGTTGTCGTTATTTAGTAGCCCTGCAATCAAAAATTTGGGCATTAATCAAAGAAAATGCCGATTTTATTACGAGAGCAATCTTAAACATTCCCCTGTTTATTCATTTGTATTATGCAGAATGGAGTGTAGGGCTTCGTTGTCTAAACGACTGTGTGGATGTGTTCCACATTTTTACAGAAAACTGGGTAAAAATTCGTTTAAAATAGAAAAATCTGAAATAGTACACTTTTCATTATTTTAGACGGGGAAAGGATTTGTGATGTTGTGGGTCTACATTGTCTCGCGAGGCACAAAGGTTCAATTTCAAAAAATATTAGAAATTATACTCATTAATTCTTTCAATTTATAGAGAGATTAATCCTTCTAAAGGACGAATGTAACTGTCTAGCCAATTGCGATGAGGTCATCTACTACGTCGAAGACGTTGACACTCGTGACTGGTTCTTGGGCTCAAATCTACAATGGGGTTTTAAAGAATACCCTCGAATGCGCCTCCGACGGGACGTTATCTTCGGTTTTTCCGATTTACTAGGCAAGCTCCGCATAAACCTCAAATTCCCGTTCTATAACTTACCGTTTTCTCTCAGTTTACATCGGAGGAATGGCAGGCTTATTTCTTGGCTGCAGTGTATTAAGTTTCATCGAAATCATATACTTCTTCACCATCCGTTTGTATTGGTTCGTTGTTAAATATGGCAAAGAAACAAATCGAATCATGTCTAAATAAATGCAATGCATAAATTCGTTTGTTGGCAACAAATTCTCGCACGTTGAATACTGGGTGGTCGTCTTAAAGATGACATATGTGGTGCAACAATCTAATGGACTTGTGTTTATTTAACAAACTGACAGTAATACGTCACACATCGTGATTTTTTAAATGTGTTTCTCGATTACAATAAGTAACCAAGTTCGTTTTGTTGTCTATAAGCTAATTAGAGGCACCTACAGTAATAAACTGAGTCACAAAGCGCACTTTTCCTCTAGCTGAAAACCAGAATTGGTCTAGAAATGCCTGTAAAAGGATTGCTGCACTGTCTTTTTGGCACCGTTACAATACAAGTAACGAAACTGTAATCTCCGAAATTAGAATGTTTTATTTGTAATACAGTCAATTAGTGTGTTACAACGAAATATAAACTCATCTCAAAAACTATCAACAAACATATTTTTCTTATATCCTAGCCACAATCATAACATTAATTACAAGCAATTTAAAACACATTTCTATCAACTTAATTCACCAATATGATTTTTGCTGAATATTGTGGGCGTCATCCTGAAAGCGATTTCAGAACAAACAAACCGATGATTTTTGATTGGTGAATATAGCAGCCCCTGAAAAAGCGCACACATCCTACTGGCTGAAAAATCTTGTTTCCTGCTCTCTCTTTTATTGTATCATCCGTTGATACATACAGCATCTCAACATACACATCAACTGATGCGATCTAAAATCGTATTATTCTATTCTTTCAAGAGATTTTGTTATAATTCAGCGTAACGATTGTCGAGTCGAGATCGCATTAGTTTCATCTGTGTCTGAAATGTTGTCAAATAATAGCCGATCGGCCAGAGTGCCAAAATGTGCTCGATGTCGCAACCACGGCATGATATCCACTCTTCGAGGCCACAAGAAACAGTGCATCTACAAGAACTGTTCGTGTGCAAAGTGCGGACTAATCAAAGAACGACAACGGATTATGGCGGCACAAGTAAGTGTAAAAAGTATAATTTACCCAAAAATATTCAAAATACAGACGCGGGTTTTTATCAAACAAAGTAACTTGATAGTCTGACAGTTTGAATTGTTTGATCGATATTCCATTAAACTCATATCGTGTAACAGCGAGATAATAATTGCAAATCTCGTCTCTGATTACACCCTCTGAATAAACATTTGATTTTAGGTCGCTTTGAAGCGGCAGCAGGCTGCTGAGGATGCCATCGCCCTTCATCTGGCCAGTGCTGAAAGTGGCACCACGTACGACTACTTACCACCAGGTCGGATTTATGGGATGCAAGTTACATCTCCGGAATCTGATAATGAAACACCAGTACCCGAAAATCGCCCGCCAACTACCTCCACTGAACCACCGTCCAACGAAGACGTGCTTGTTAGTCCCGCGTCCATCGACATGCTCAGCAAACTGTTCCCAAACAAAAAACGCTCCGTTCTAGAATTGGTACTGAAACGCTGTAATCACGATCTTTTGAAAGCGATTGAACACTTTAATATGAACGTCAGTGGCACTAAGTCGAGGAGCGGTAATAATGGAGCAAATAGCGATTCTGATACCGGGGTGGACAGTGCAAAAGAGGAAGGTGGTAGTTCGGCTTTTCGGCCGGTGAATGTTGGGAAAATCGTCTCAAAGCAGTACAACAGCGTTATTGGAGGACAGCATGGCAGTGGAGGCGGTTTGTCGTTTATTCCAAGCAATAAAGTGTTTATGCAAAGTTTTTATCCGTTTCTGCCGCTCTTCAATCCACAACCAGTGCTACCTAGTCAGGTGTATGTGCCTAGATTTTGCGAATGTGATCAGTGCAAACATAATTTATATGCGAGTATTGAAGCTAGGCCTTGATTGGACTAAAAAAAAGAACTATTTGGGCACTAGCAATATGCTGTTTTTTATGTACAGATATTTATCGATGTTTAGGAATACTGTTAGATATTTTATTATACGATTTGTGTAAATCTCATTTTCACTTCGTCTATTTATCAATTCAGAGCACGCTTTTGAACGGACAAAGTATTGTATTCCATGAAGACTACCTAAAAATGGTAAATAAACATTGGATTTATCTTAACTTGCTATCTAAACAAGGAGATCAAGTTATATACTAGCCACATAATCAAGTTAGGGTGTTGAAGTAGAAAATATCTAATGTAAACAAAACATACACCCCCTTATATGACAACCGCATACACATTCAATCTCATTAAGGGGCTTCTCTCTAACTAATTTCATGTATATACTTTATCTTAATAAACTACTGATTTAATTCAATTGTTTAATTTGGTATGGTAGTGTAGGAAGATGCCTTGTTCAACGGCAAACCCTGAAACAATAACACAAGTATAAGTTAGTCCTACTTTTATTTAGTGTCTAGTTCCTTACGTGTTTGTTTTCTAACTCCAGAATTAACGGACAGAAGAGCAAATTCATGAATCCCACCATTCGAATAAGCCAAGGGAAGCCGAGTAGATGCACAGCTTCGCCTCCTAAAAGGGGACCTAAAGAGTAAGCCAAGCTGACGGCGGCCTGTTGAAGGGCGTACACCGGTCCATATAAACTGCTTCCTTTTTCTTCTACTATAGAAGCTAGGAGGGGGACTAAAGCGGCGTCAACAGCGCCTACACCGAGACCCAGGCCGAAATGGGGTAAAGTCAGTTCATTGATGCTGCTGGCAAGCGGAAGAGCACAACAACTTAAGCCCACAATTACCATAGCACTTATACTGATCCGCCATGAGTCGACAGGGAGGAGACCTAAAAAAGGTGATAAAAATTAGTACTTTGTCCGAAATTTGAACTGAAAGCGATACCGGTGAAATGAGAGCCGATTAGGTAGCCAATGCTGTCTGGAATGAAAACCACACCAAGTTGCCATCTGGAGGGAGGAGGATTTAAATGTGCTAGAAGCCACATCGGAACACAAGGCTCTAGAATGGCCATTGATGAAGTACAGATGCAAATAGCAAAGATGATTATTATAATTTGTTTATCTTTGAGAAGTTTTAACCATTCTTGATAATTTGCTGAAAGATTAGCATCATTTGGAGTGAATTCCTGTGTTTCTTTAAGATGAGTCACTTGCAATACTAAAAAATTGCGCATTAAAAAACGTCATGATTTAATCAGAAAACTTTACCTATATTTGCACAAATAAAAATCGCAATAATAATAAAAGGCGCAGCTTTACCCAAGATTTGATAAGCAGCACCACCCATTGGATACCCAATTAAAACTCCAAGAGCAATACCCCCAAAAGCCAGTGGCATTATTCGAAATCTGGAGTCTTTTGACACGGATTTCGCTAGAATACACATACCACTAATTGCAATTGCCGCTGAAGAACTACCATGTAATGCCCTTGCCAACACCAACAAACCATAAGAGTTGCCGTAGGCGAATACTGCGGTTCAACAATCATTGACTAGAAATCTTAAATTTTTTACCACTTACAAAGTGCAGCGAGGAGCATATTACAAGAGCCAAGAAGTAGAGGAATGTTGCATCCAATGACACTTGTTAAATAGCCCACAATCGGTGTGAAAGCGAGTTGCACGAAAGCTTTGGATGCCAGAAGTGCACCGAGTGGGCCGTTGTCGTTCTCTAGAGTTTCAAATTTTCTTTGAAGTGGACTTAATGAGGCTGGACCCAGATAATCCTCATCAGCTTTCTTATTGGTATCATTCATAACATTGGAAAATAAATAATCGGGAATGATTGGCACTAAAATTTCGAAATTAAATGCACTTATTGATTTAATCGGTTGATTGACTTACCAACAACTGTAAGTAAAACATTGTCCAGAAAAAATGAAAGATAAACAATTATAAAATCGATAAAATTGTTGTCGGTGAAAATGTTTGCGAAAAGGTTCATGTTAACAGCTTTAACGTTAGATTGGGACTGTTCAGGAAGACTTGTCAAAGAAATAGGGTAGCATCTGGATAATTTACACGCCACAGAATACTTATTAAATTGTGGTCCTTGGCAGTGGGGTAAATTGTAGTAAAATTGTGTTGTGGAATAAATAGGAAATTTGCAGCTTCAATAGACATTCTTTATTGGACATTTCGTTATCGACACCGTGCAGACGTTCAGGGAGAAGGACATCGTAAAAAATACTTTTTATACACATAACGATTAATTTATTTGTAATTATTACAATTTGTATTGTGTTATATTTAGATATGTTTATTATTTGGACGGATTCGTGAAGGCATTATTTAATGAAGAAATAATAAAAACTTTGGTGCGAAATCTATAGAGTGAGTTCTTTGGTTTCAAAGCGAGAATACAACAAAAATTTGCTCTTGTAAATATTGAGCAATCAGTTCCATTCAATTATACCTAACTAATGCTATTTAACAGGAAACAAAAACATTCCCAAAAATATTAAATCTTTCTTTTGGTAGATTTTATCCATGATAACATGGTATGTAGTTCTTGAATAAAAGGAATTTTTGTATTTTTCTGGTTCTTTATTTGATAGTGCTTACCTATCAGACTAGTTTCGGCTTATGCCTTCCTCAGTGCGATAAATGTGGAAATATGTTTGAATTTTTTTTTATATGCACATATAATACACATTAAGAAAAGTAAAGAGACACACAACGGAACTTAATAAAGCGAACAAACAAGATTAGTGTATATAAAACAGTAATAAACAAATAAGTTATAAAATAAACAAATTGAAATTAATATTAGAAGGTTAAAATGTTGTAGGTAATTCGTCTATACGACGAACGACATTGACTAGACGAATTACAACATGTTTACCTTTTAATATTAACTTAAATTTATTTATTTTAGAAAGGCATTAAGACTTTTGGTATTGCTGGTAGCAATATCAAATAAAGAAGAAGGAATATCAAAAGTACCTTATATTCAAGAATTATTCTTTGCTTCATGAGAGCGGTGAGAATTTAAAATCTTGTCACTTTGTCGTTGTTGACGTCCGGCGTTTCGCACCTGAAATCGAAGTCTTCAGTATCTGGCAAAGCAGGACAGGAGTAAAGATCGGGTTGTTGCAGGGCAGGAGCGGAAGCCACCCCTGCTCTGGCGACCGTAACGGCGTTAATAGCGGCGATGTTAACACAGTCGTATACAGGCTAGAAGAAATAAATTATACACTTTTCTTCAAAAAAAATATTAGGGAAATAGCTTACTTGAGTCCTGTAGATATCCAACGCGCTTGTAGCCGTCCCCATCGATGGTAAAGCGCTGGTGATTTTGTCCCTTGCAGCCGCTATTGTCATCAAATAAGTACGGGGTATGAAGACGACTCCAAGGAAAATCATTGCAGTTGCAACAAGACCAAAGCAGATGATGGGTTCACGCCATTCAATCCCCAAAATTGCGTAAGATGATATCCAGCCGCACCATAAACAAGTTGTTAAAGAAATAGCGATTACGAAGTACTTCCCTTCGCGGTAATTCCGTTGACTTGAGTAGATCAAAGGGCATAGACAGAGTAATAGCAGTAGAAGCATTATGTTGTATGACATCAAATAAATGAAGGAGTAACCGCGGAAAATGTCACCGCATCTGCCCATTATTTGAAGACTAAGAGCCGCTTGCACTCCAAAGATGAATAAACAAAGGAAAGATTGGACTGGGCCAGCAATGTGCGACATAAATCCAATATCTTTGGAAGAAGTCGCGAGTAAAATGGCTCTGGAGAGGATTAGAGAAAGGACTAAAGCGTAACTAAGAGTTACTGACAAAGATTTAGCTAGACAAAGGATTTCCCGATTTGTAGGATTTATGTCCAAACTGAAAGGCAACACAGATACGAACATCAGCATGATGGCCAGTAAAAGGGCAATAGTCAAAACAGGATTGCCTTCGAGGATATCTCGTCGAAAGATGCTGGTTAAAAGGAAAATTAACACAGCTAAGCAAAATGTAATACCAAGCAGGGAAATTGAGAGGAAAGCAAAGACCCAAGCGTCTGTTCGAATCGCGTAAATAGTAACTCCTTCAAGAAGTGTTAAACCATGGATAAATCTATCATCCCCGTCTCCATAAATGCATTTTTCGATCTTACTTACGTTCGAATTTAATTCAAATGCACCGTCAATAACTGTTAAATTATCATCAAAAATGTTATAAGAAAAAACTTTGTTAAACGGCTCAAAAAAATTATTGCTTTTTATCAATTCGCTATAATTTAACGAAGAATTTTGCACTTGGAAAACATCGTATGCAAACAGCGGTGCCAATGGCTCAATTTGTAAAATTTCTACTATCTCCGAAGGCGTTAAAACCCGATGCCTGAATCCTTCCTTGAATTTACTCCTCACACAGTTCATTTTATACTGAGTCTCATTACAATGTTCCTTAATAAAATTAATCACATTATTGGCAGAGTTGATAATCGGCGAAGCCACTTCAAATAGCAATGGATTCGGATGTACATTTATCGTCTTCGAAGAAATCTTCGACAACTGCTCATGTGGTGGAATCACAACGAAACTATTCTCCGGCAATCCTACATAAAAAAAATATATACATTTATTCAGAATAGAAAGTTATGTAAGTGAATTTTAACGCGATTTGTGGTACTTTCTAACTATTATTACTGGCGATTTTTTACCTTTTGGTACGGAACCATCGATTGGAACAAACAAGATTTTGTACTCGTCGTAAAAACTGTCACTATGTATGTCTTTTGAGTACGATTCGATTGCATTTTTACTTCCAAAAAAAATCACTGGCCCAGTGAAATTGAATATCGACGACATCGCATTCTTCCTATACGAAAAAAAGAAAGTATTAGCATTAATTAGATTAAAAATAATATCAGACCTGTAAACGAGGCAGTCACGCAAACAAATGTATTCCCTTTTGGCATATCGATAAAACTCATTCAAAGTAGCCTCGTCTGGAGCAATCACCGTAACGTTGTCCACCCACCCCAACCCAATCAACACACTCAAACTGGCCTTGTACAGGTACTTGGAACCCTTAACAATCACCGTACTTTTCACATCCAACAAACTACTGAACCGAAACTCTTTTTCACTCAAAAGATGGTCACTGATCAACCCCAGAACGTACTCTTCGGGATGCTGTTCGTACAATTCGAAAACTGTTTTAAAGTAATCACTTTCCGTGCACGTTTCATACACCTGCAGACCAAAATTGACGGTGGGTGGTAGTTTATTTAAGAAGTTTAGCCGGCGGGTGGTCCATATGGCCGATGAGAGCAGTGCTTGGCTGGTGTACGGGGTATTTTCCGAACTATTTGCGCAATTTTTCAACAACAACGCCACATTCAAGTCACCATCACTTTTAACTAGCTGTTTAGCACCCCAAACTAGTGCAGGAGTGGAGATTGTTAGGAGAAGAAATACTTTGAACATATTGGACTGTTTACAGCTTACAATTGCATTTTATGATAATAATTAATGGACAAGCGACACTGACCATCTACGGTTCCGGTTTCCGTTGCAGGCTCGAATGCACAAAATTAAAAACAATTCATATTCGTTTATTGTATGTTATATTTGTGGACGTGTGTAGGTCGAAGGTCTGTTGTGTACACTAGTTTTTAAGGTTTTCTACCCTAGTGAATATCTAATATGAGTCACAAATTGCCTGGAAACGAATCAATACAAACTTTAATTCATTGTATGTGCTGGTTGGAAGGCCACACGACGTTGAAGGGATCGATTTGGAGCTCGTTCTGGATTGTGGAAACCCCACAATAACACCTTACTAATTTTTATCAGAAAAATGACTACTTTCTGTAAACTAACGCAAAACTAGTTGATTATAAGTGTGTTTGTTGGTTTACAGTTTCTATTTATTTTATTCTCGGCTTTTTTCTTTTTATGACATTTAATCTCTTCTCATAAAACTTTTCCCTCATCGCATCGGACGCATTAGGTCAATGATTCTATTCAAATAACGAGTACCATTTCTTCAAATAATCATACTCTCACTTCTCCTTCTAGCTGCTTTCATCTGTTGCGAGCGCAAATTATTAATAAACTTTCACCCGCTTCACTTCTGATGCAGTTTACGGTTGAATACAGTACAAGAATGATTGTTATCTACACGGTTTACCTTAAATACTTGGCTTTTGCCATTTTGGCCCTTTCGTTGCCGGTGATTGCGTTAATTATCCTAAAATTGTTGCAAAAATTAACTGCGGGTCGATGCACAAGTTTAGTGTGTCTTTCTGGAAAAACGGCAATTGTTACTGGTGGATGTTCAGGTGTGTGTTAAACAGTGTTAGAAAGTCACGAAGTTACTTAAATTTCATCATTATACAGGTATTGGGTTTGAGACCGCCCTTGTCTTGGCCTCTAGAGGATGTCGGGTTATTTTGGCGGATAAAATTGATGGTACAGAGGCGAAGAACGAAATAATCAGTCGCACAAACAATACAGATATACACTACAAATATTTGGACTTTACATCTCTGCAATCTGTCCGAAAATTTGCAAAAGATATCAATGGGAACGAGTCCCGGTTGGATATACTGATTAATAACGCCGGTGTTGGGAATTCTAGTAATAAACACACCGACGATGGACTGCATCTTACGATGCAAATTAATCATTTCGGGCCCTTTTTGCTTACTCATTTACTGGCAGGTAAGGAAGTTGAATTAATTAATTTCATTTCTGTACGTTTCATTTCCGGGATGTTGTATATAGATTTGTTGAAGAAATCGGCCCCGAGTAGAATCGTGTTTGTGAGTTCCATGACAGCGTATTGTAGTAATTTGAATGTGGACAATTTAAACTATCCGAAAAATGTGCCCATCTCCCTTATACGCTCTTTGTTTATTTATGGAAACTCGAAACTCTGCAATGTTATTGCAGCCAATGGGTTTGCGGAGAGATTGAAAGAGTTTGGGGTGACTTCTAACTCTTTACACCCCGGTTTGGTCAATACCGATATCTATTTAAAGTCTGCAAGAGTTGCTGGTATCGAATCTCTGGCCAAATTGTTTAGAAACACAGTTTTGTTTCTGTATGGAAAGGTAAAAAATTAATTACAACAATAATTTTTATAGAAAAATGTTATTTTTTTCCATTATTTGTTAGACTCCTGAAGAAGGGGCACAAACTACTGTCTTCCTGGCCCTAAGTAATCGCGTAAAAGACATAACTGGAAGACACTTCTGGGACTGCAAAATGTTCCCCACACCGCCCGGGGCCTGGAACAAGAAATTCTGCAAGGAAATTTGGGAGGCGAGTGAAAAACTGGTTGAATTAAGCGAAGACGAGAAACTTCATTAATCAATCAATCAATTTAATTTCTTATCATATTTGCTTTTATAATTTGTTATTAATGTTAATATATACAGTTTGCTTGTTACAAAGTTGAATTGTTTATTCTGCAACCAACTTGTATTGGAATTGTGCAAGTTGTCTGTAACTCCTTTCGTTTTGTATAAAAATTCAAATTATGTTTTCTTGTATGGGGCTAATGCTCCTTTAATATAACGTGCGACCTTCTTGATTGCTTTCAGGCGACCTAGACATTGGCTAAGGACTGAGTAGTTTAGTGTGGCTTAACAGGACTATCACTACTCACAAGTGGTAATGTCTCTTCAGTTCGGAAAAGTGCTCCAGTAAGTGAAGCAACTGGTTTTCTGTTTGTGTTGTAAGAATTTGCGCGCACTTTTTACGAATCTTAAACAAGTACGTATTTAATTTACAATTATTTTCAATTAATTACTAATTTCACAATTGAAATTCGTTTAATGTTGAGTGTTTTCGATTTGGGCACTTAAGTCACGTAATCGACTGTCCACATTATAAACTGGAAATTAAAAAACGATTAATGATTATCGAAGTTTAGAAAAACAGTAACATTCAAATTACATATTATATAAATATTTTTTTCTTCAATTACCACGCCTTGTAATTAATATTCATCGCATTAGGGATTAAGTGATTACTTCGGACAAATTTTTTACTGTCTACAAGTTGCCAAACTCGATTACGAACTCTTTTTCTCGATTTGCATGTACAAACTGTGCCCAATGATTAACAAAGAGATTATTGTGCACGCTTTTTCCATTGAACAATGTCGAAATGACACAAAACACCTTTATGGAATATTAATTTTAAACGACAATAGTTTGTTCTTTGGAAAAATGTCTCGAAGCCCACATATTATTCATCCCACCTGAAGAGTGGTTGGGTTTTTTGTCGGTTTAATTCGAGTTTAAGGCAATTTAGGTTCACACGCACAAAAAATTTCCATAAATCAAATCGGTAAATAAATAAACACTCAAACTATTGAAACTCATCATCATTATGACTGATGAATGACGCCTTGCGGCTCTTATTTAGCGAGTCTTTGACTCGCAGGTCGATAGACTTTACTTTTCGCGAAAAAATTCCAATATCAATCGAAAAAAATTACGGCCCCTGTCTTGAAATTGAACATGCGGAAACTAAAACGCGCCTGCATTTCTCGCTCTCTTTGTTAGTAATTAATTTGTCAAAAAAGTTAAAGGTGTGTAAAGTTTAAGTTCATGGCCAGTACTCCAGCTACCAAACATCTGTTTCAAAAGAATTGTTAAAATGGAAATATGTTTTCGATTTATTGTGATTTGGAATTGTTATATTTAAAGGCCAGTAATTTTTTGCTTTGAGCGTGTTGCGAAAAAAATACTAATAAAATCCCATTCCAGTTTTCTGTCCACGCAAATGTATTATTTAAGAACAGGTAAAAACGGAATGTAAACAAATTATCAGTATTTCTTTTGTATGCATAAATTTGCAAGGGAAATCAAGTCTGGAAACGAAAGATGTGCATAAACATATTTTTTTTTACAAAAAAAAATTACTACTAAAACTTAGACATGTATAGTAAACAATTTGGGTTAGTGGTTTCAGACATTTAAGAATTCCATATAAAACAAGGCAAAGAACAGTTAAATTATTACTTCTTCAATGAAATGTTATTGATAGTTCATGCCATGAATATTGGATATTTATTTTGACACAGATCGTTATTAAAATATTGTTAAGAAACCATTAAATGCGACACGTGTATAAAAAAATCAATCAACTACTATAAAATTCATAAGATAAAACGCGATTTCGAACTGAAGCGCTCTTAAACTCCCATTAACAAGTCAATCGATTAATTTATCTATTTTACTAAAAGTGCATACAAAAAATGGACCACAAGACAATAATGTTGTAAATTACAACCTTGGCATTTAGGACCCCAATTTCAAAAAAAAAATACTTTTGGGTGTGAATTTGCAAAAACGCCACTCGAATTTAAAAAATTGTATCCTAATAGTTGATTTAGGTGTTATTCCAATTATTGGACTTGCCCTTATTCACAACTAATTCACTTCTTTCGATTTTAGTAAGTTCCTACATGTGCCAATATGCTAAGTATCTTTTATACCATTCTATTCAGTTTAAATGTAAGATACTTTGTTAATGGACATGGTCGACTGATGGACCCACCGGCGAGGAACTCGATGTGGCGCTTTGGCTTCCCCAATCCGGTGAATTACAATGACAACGAATTGTTTTGTGGCGGTTATGCGAGTATGTAATCTAAATTGACACATTGACGAGTGTATAATTGGATTACGCTTACAATTTCAGTACAATGGGACCAGAACGACGGCAAATGCGGTCTATGTGGCGACCCATTCCACGTGAAAGAGCCCCGACCGCACGAAGCAGGTGGTCTGTATGCGAAGGGCATCATTTCGCGTCATTACAGCGTGGGTCAAGAAATTGATATTGAAATTGAGTTAACAGCGAATCATTATGGACGATTCGAGATTTTCCTATGTCCCAATAACAATCCAAACCAGGCGGCGACGCAGGAGTGCTTCGATCATTTTCCATTGTATTTAAGTGGAACGAAGACCTTCGTCTACGAAATCCCCGAGGATGGAAAGAAAAAAGCGGTTTTCAAGTAACTAAAACGATAAAAGAGATATGCAATAAGAAATAATTGTTTTTCTGTAGGTACCGAGTGCAGCTTCCGGCTTATTTGACCTGCACCCAATGCGTCCTTCAGTGGAGTTACTACACTGGGAACCAGTGGGGCTTGTGTCCCAACGGCACTCAAGCTGTTGGGTGTGGAAAGTCGGAAACGTTCAGAAATTGTGCTGATATTGCAATTCACACGAGCACCGGAGGCTCAATTCCACCACTCTTTGTTGACATTGAAAATCCCTACTTATTGTACTTTAAAGACAGTTCCAAACCTGCTCCATACAATGTGTACCCATTGGTGGTACGGGACCAAGTATGTCTGCCGAATTCTCTTTATAAAATGATACCAGGAATGAAGGACTGGTGCCAAGAGAACTGCCTTCGGTACCCTCCTAATTGTCCTGCGGAGATTTGCTCTTGTCCCACAACTTGTGAGGCTATTGGGGAGTACCAGGGGGAGATGATGGCAGACGTGTACTGTATGGATCAATGTATTTCGTATCATGATGAGAAATGTCCAAAAAATCAGTGTGTGTGTTATGAGGAATAGCAATTTTAGTTAGATAATTTTTTTGATTACAACTGAAGCTTTTTTAAGGCCTTTTGTTGTTGTCTTTTTGATCTGTACAGAAACTAAGTTGGATATTTTGTATTATATGCAATTTTACGTTCAAATTCTGCAATTTCTACTATGTATTTAAATCTATGTAAATTTTAATACATATTTTGGTAAATAAATAAACTGAAAAAAACTAGTCGATGTATTCAAAAGAATTTCCTACAAAAACTCACATTCTTATAGATTTATGGTCATTAGGTAGTTCACAAAATGGACATGTACAACGTTATTAAAGAATTAGGAAAAGGCACTTACGGGTAAATATAATCGATTATTAAATTATCCCGATTTAATCAAGGTTTTTTTTATAGCACTGCTCATTTATGTGAACGAAAACATAATAAATTAAAACTCGTGGTCAAGGAAATAAGCACCTCGTTAGAAGGAGACGAATTAAAAGCTGCCAAAAATGAAGTCTCTATTCTGAAATCCTTAGACCACCCCCATGTGATTCGGTACTACGATAGTTTTATAAAAAATAATACTGTTTCTATAGTCATGGAATATGCCACCCACGGAACTGTGCATAATTTAATCAAGAATAAAAGGCCGAACTTATTTGAACCGCAAGTACGAAATTTTCCATTAAATTTCCCATATAAACATTTATTTTTCAGTTTGTTATGAACTTGTATTGTCAAATTCTAAGTGGTTTACATCATATCCACATGAAAAAAATTATTCACCGAGACTTGAAATGCGAAAATATTTTTTTAACAGGCTTAAACGGTGATATTATCAAAATTGGAGATTTTGGAATTTCGAAACAACTAGTCCAGTACTTACAAATTTTACATGAATTTTTAAAAACCTACTTAAGTATGCTTTTAGTAACCATATGGCAAAAACCGTGATTGGAACCTGCAATTACTTAGCGCCAGAACTATGCGATGGTAAAGAATACAATACCAAGACGGATATTTGGTCATTGGGCTGCATTTTATATGAATTGTGTGCTATGGAGAAAATGTTTGAAGGAAATGTAATTAAAATCAAATTACATTCGCTTCTAAGTTAATTAACTGAAATAATTTCGTAGTTAACAACAATTGTAAAAGCAATCTACAACAATAAAAGAAAAATGATCGATGATAAACATTTCGGAGAACAGATGCAAGAACTGATCGACATGATGCTCCAAACAAACCCTGAAAATCGTCCAGACACCACAAAACTCATGTCTTACCCCGATATTTTTCCCACTTTATATGTTTTAGGAACTAATTTAGGATGTTTGTAAATTACATTTGTTTTAATAATAATTCTTATTTTTACCGAATCAAATTCGTTTAATTTTTTGTACAAGATGCTTGTAAACTCTTCAAGAAATTTTGAAACGCTTTCGAACTACTTACAATCCTCCTTGGCCCATCGGCGGACCAAATACCTTTGTCAGTGTACTCCTGCCCATTTCGTTTCCAATTTCGACTGCGAGGACTCTCAGTCGTCTCTGAGTAGTCATCACTTCGAATCTGCGAGTCAGTGGTATGATCAAAGAAGGTAGAACTCACATCCGACTCCAGCGTATCTCCGGAATTCTGATAATCTGCATTGATTGATGCTACAGTCGGACTAAACGAGTCCAGACACTTTTCCAAATTCTTAATTTTTTCCTTAATCTTCTTCATGTCCAGTTCCGCTTGTGGAAGAGTGGAGGTGATTAAACTAGTGGAATTATGGAGTTCAGGTTGTTTTTCGTCCTTCTCCGGACGATTATCTATCGGCTTTCCATTGCCATCATTAACCCGATCTTGTAGCTTTACGTACTCCGCTTCCAAAACATTAAATTTGTTGTCAATGATCTCTTTATCACGCTTCACTTGCTCCAATTGACATTGTAAATGTTCCACATTCTCTGTAACTTCCTCCAGACGTGCCAAAGCTACTTTCTTGGTTGTGGTGCTTAATTTGAATTCTTTAGTTGCATTTTCTAGACGCTTTAACAGCAAAGTGCGTTCTTCTAATAATTCCTTTAATTGTTCTTTAGCAGCTCGGTTTTCTTTTTGCGCTATAGCCAGATGTCTAGACAACTCCTTCTTCTCCTTCGACACGGCTTCTAGCTTTCTGGAGAGCGTAGCGTGCTCCTTCAGGGAATTCGTCTGTAGTTTGATGATTTCATCGCGTAATTTTGTGCAATTTAGTTTATAAGTTGCTGGGGAGAAGCGATCATTTTTGAATAGCATCTCGCAGGTCTTGGGCTGGCCTGTTTGGTTTAGTTGAAACTCAATACTGTTAGAAGTCTTCACATTTTCAATGGGCTTGTCAGATGGTTGTAAATTTGAGTCTGATTTACGAGCGGATGGCTTGCCCGACAACACAGGTATTTTACTCTGGATTGTTTTCGGAATTGGGAAAAAGTTCTGCTTTGCGAAAATTTTTCTACAATGACAATTCGATTAACAGTCGAAATAAAAAGTTGTCTTTATATTATTAGGCACCTCATGTTGAACTGGCATTTGATTGCAAGACAGACAAAAAATTTGATCACAGTGCAAAAGAAAACGGTCAATGCGAATGTTACGATGTTGAAAATGATCAAACTACGATTAAATTTTGGGCCATCGTTGGACTGGAGTTTGGATAATTCGCTATGTACCTTCTTGTCAACCATCTCCCGAATGATTGGATTCTCGTAAAAGGTTTCGGGGTCTAAATGTGGATTTATGGTTTAAAATCGTTAGATGGGGATTAAATACCTGAAATTTTAATTTGATAAGGTTCTTGGCCAAAATAGTCAGTGGTGCACAATAATATCCAAAAAATAAAACCAAATTTTAAAAGAGGCTTCCAGCTGATGTACATTTTTCATTTACTAGTCCATGGGAAATTTATAAGAAAAAAATTCGTGGGAAAATTAACTGCTGACATATGTAAGAAATTACAAGGATATTTAATTGTTTTTTATTTTTGTTAGCAACGACATATGAATTATGTAGACTATTGACTCTATAGACTATTGAATAAAAAAGTATTAATAAAGATTCCTGAATGCCGCATTTTATGTCCCGACCTCTATAGTTCCAGGTTTTTTATGCGCAAAAACAGGGGGCGCTATTTTAATGGCGATCGAGAAATTCCTTCAACTTAAAAAAATAGCTTTATAAAATTTTAATCACGTAAATCGATCATGAACATTCTACGTTGCATTTGCACTTTATACTTGTGCTCTCTACTGTTTGGGGGCCAAAGTAAACTTCCAAATCGATCGTATCCAACAGAGTTCTCATTTCAGTAAAAACGAACCCACAAAGAGTCCACCAGCTGCTTGCCTAATAAATAAATCGATTCACGTTTGAATTTAATTAAAACCAATCTATCTAACATATCTTTTTTGCTTTCCTGTAAAAGGGCAAAAAAAAATTGTAATAAATTCTGTTGAAAACAGTGAAAAATGAAATAATAAAAGAAACTTTAGGACCGCTTAAATTCCGTAGGACGGTCCTAATAAATTTTAAGTGCTTTTTGTCCACTAATTAAACGGATTTAGAAAATTTATAAAACACTGTTTGATAAATGTAGAAAGTTTAACGCCTATTTCAGCTGTTTCTCGCTTATCCACCAAATAATCAAAAACAATTTTCCCTTCATTTTAATTAAAACAGAGTCATATTGTTTAGAGAAACATAAAATTCCAGATTAAATACATAAATACCCATAGATTTCAAATAGAAATATAATTAGCTCCGAATCAGCATCATCGCGCAAATATCTGTGTATTATTTATTAATTTATCTTAATTCCTCCTGACACGCTGATTAATGTATTGTGTTCCGATAAATGTTAATGGGTGGAATTTAATTAGTCTAATTGGAATCTGTATTTGAGTTTCAATGTACACCACCACGACAATCAAATAATAATGTATTAAAGTATATATCCAGAGCTGGTACAATAATACCTTTTGGCAAAGGAATTTTAAATAGACTAAGAAAATCAATATTGATCTTGCTATTTCAGAGACCACAAACATTCGCAAGTAAAGTTAAATAAACTGTCAAAGGACCGAAGAGACACAAAAAGAATTTGATAGAAAAACCTCAGACTCTATATACCTACTCTCTCTAAACACAATCAAAATGTTACGGATTCCAACTTCGCTCTTCGGTGGTGAAAACACTATATTGAGAATAAAATTTTCAATAGCAATCAATTAGGTTTATAAAATTCATTGTCAAAACTTTTCTCGGCTTTGGATGTTTGTTAATTAATAAACGATATATCAGTGTTCATTCGTCGCCCTTCAGCGATATATCAATAGGAAAACTGTGGGTTTGAATATGGACCAATAGGTATTTGAAAAGCATAATTTTTTATTTTCCTGAAAAACTCACTAATGGAGCATCATCAACTTCATTATTAAAACAGAAGCACGGTTCGGGGCAGGTATAGTGCGAGTAATTCGATACATAGAAGTTGAAGAGGAGGAAATTTATGTGTGTCTATAATACAGGACGACCAATAACTCACTTGTTGGGAAACTGTTAATAAACTTTTTTCAATTGTCGTTGTTCACGAACTTTATTATATCAATATTCAATGCTGGCTGCTGTGTTTTGTGCACTCGGATAGAGTCTTGTGTGTTAAATGTTCTGAACCTGAAACGATCAACTTGTAAATCATTCCCTCATCATCCTGTGTACATGCATCGATTTTCCCCGATTCCGTTTCCGTTTCACAAGATTATTATTAGTTCATTTCCAATGTTTCGGCATAAGTAAACAAGTTTACGCAAATCAAATGTAATATTGACCGAAACTTTCGCATTTTATTGTTATTTAAGATACAATGCTTAATTTCGAATTGCCTCTTAAATCCTTTTGGTGAAAATGGAAAATGAAGACATGTGCATTACAGGATGCCTTTAAGCAACATATGTAAACGAAGGGGAAAAATGATATACATGAAATATGCAGACACTATCATTCATAAAATGTATATGATCACGAAGCACAGCCACTTTGTATGTAACATTGTTCGCAGGAATATGAAATCGTACTTTTTCTATTTCAATTCAATGTTTCGCACATATTATTAAATCACTGACAGCTGTCCCCTCGTTGAGCATGAAATCACACAGCAGACAGAAATCCGCTACAAAATCGGAAAAACTGTGTATATGGATAATATTTATGACTGTCCATTTTGATGATGTTTACCTACATAAGCAATTTTCCCAATTGAAATATAAATGAAATCCCAGCTATTATTGGGTTTTGCGAGTGTCACTTTTGTGTCGAAAAGCATTCGATTTGGTGGCACAACCGAAATGCATTTCGCTGTAATCAGTCTTTAGTGTCAGCCAATTTTGGACCAAAGTTTCATAATACTGATTAATTCACCATCATTATCTCAACTTTGATTAATAGTTAATTTAATAGTCTATTGCTAAGTTACGCGCGCGAAGACCTAATCGATATTATGTTATTAACAAATAATTTCTTAAATAATTTATTTTGTTGTTGGTCTGCGTGCTTGGCGAAATTTATAATCACCCGTTTATTAATGAATATAAACTTTTACATATATACAAATGAAAATGAATGGTTCGCGAATTTCCCTTCCAGTGAGCGCTTTCAGCACAATGCCAAAAAGAAAATTGGATAAAAAATCACTTTGCAATTTAAAAGTAAATTTGTGCGATTGAGTAAATTACTCGTTCGTGTTTGCAACTTTTTTCCAATTCAGATAGCATTAAAGTTCAAAGTTAACGACGCAATTAAAATATTACAATTGTCTAGAAATAACTCGTTTGACACGAGAAATTCTTTCATTGCCAATTCGACTGGTGTATTTGTGTATATCAAACATCCCAAATACGGTACACGTTTGGCAGTCAGATAACGCTACCGGCGTAAGCAGAAGGTATTATATTTAATGGTGTGAATTATTTATCGTACAATTGGGCGAAATTGTAGCATTTCGCATTTAGACAATCTGATTAACGAGGCGCTGAGAGATTATGCAAAAAATATACATTCACTGATAACATACACACCTTGATGATTAATTACAGATTTGCATTGTGAATGAGAGGTAAAGGGCTGTTTTTAAGAAACGCTTGTCAAGTAAAAACGGGAAAATATAATAACAATTTTCATTTAGAACACACAAAGGGGTATACCTACTTTTTCCGAGCTTAAAGCTCCGTTTTTGAAATTATTCCGTCACCTTTACTCTTCCACTAAATTACAACTTTTTTCATTGTTTTGCGATGATGAAGTTTAATGCTGTACAATAACCTCGGTGTTTCTATAATGAAATTAATTTATTTATAATTAAAGAGTTGGGAATTAGTTCAATACAACTGTAAAGTTTATCTTTTTCAAAACCATACCTACCCTACACAGTCTTGTGTATTATTATGTAATATGAAGGTATAGTAATATGTATTTTGTTGACGGATCAGTGCTTTTTGATAGACATTAATTAGAAGTTTGTCTGAAAAGTCTTACACACTCCCCTAAAGATATGAAATTTCAATTCAAGTGGAAAAATCTAGAGAAATGAAAATTTTACTGTAATACATACGACTATTATACAATGGTGAGCTTTCCATAATACCTGCGAAAGGCTCGTATGCAAGTCGAGTGCTTGAAAGCACGATTTATCGCAACTTTTTCATATTGGAGCCTCGAGTGGCCGATTAATTCCTCCCAATTCCTCATTATTATCCTTTTAATATACATTTTATGTTTTATGTTAGAGAGCAGCAGGTGAAGTTTGGCTAGAGACTGAACGGGAAAGCGCTAGTCGTGTAGCGACCGCGCTCGAGTCAACAGTATATAGCGAATATTCGCTATATATAAACTATATTATTGAACAAAAACCATTAGAAACGCAACTCATAAATCTAGTGTAACACCGGACGAATTTTAATTAACAAACTGCCCAATTACACATTATTATCCAAGGTAATTTAAGTACTAGTTTGTTTTGTTCAAAAAAGTTGCGAAAAAGCGCATATTTATAACCGCAACTGTTGCGTCCAATCACCAAACAACAACAAACAACAGGATAATAGTTTAATAGGATATTATTAAGTATGTGTTGGGGGATCAAATTTAAAACACTTCATACAATCTGTCACCAATGTGATTTTATTGATTATTAATGTCGCGTTAATTGCCTTTTATTGTAATTATCCTCAAATATTCATCAGTGTTTGGTGTGCACGCAATCCGCATTTCGGCAACGAATTGATTTTTTTTCTACGCACCTTTACACTTTAATTATTTAATTAACACACTTACAAATTTTGTATAGTTGCGCCTCAGAAATTACAGAGGCACAAAATGCATACACTAACACATTTTAATGGGGGTGTCAACGGGGCCATTGCTGCGTCCTCGTAAATGGTTTTTGTGTTTGTGTCATTATTTTAATAATGGCACTTTTATCACCCACCACCAACCCCATTATAAATAATTAGAGTTGTCAGCATCAGCATCAGTATAACAACTTTTTTCCGGGTATCATTTTCATCAGTTTTATGTACACTTTTCAAGAATTATTTCGAATTAGCAGTGCCAGAGGGCCCGCTGTGTTATTATTGTTGTTGTTTTGGGCACATATTGTCGACCGGAGATAGAAAATATCGACAAACTTTTAAAACAATTCAGATTATAGGTTATTAGAGGAGTGAAGATGTTGCGCCCCTGTAAAAAGCTTTTTCCAGTAATAAGATAAAACGACACAAAGTTTTTCTATGTGTTTTCATCTGGTTTGTGTACATGTTGTTTCGAGTTTCGATGTTGAGGGAGTTAATTTAGACGTGAATACATATTTTCATTGTAAAATGATGACAGGAATGATCTTGAATAAAAAGAGGCCACTGCACACACCGTTCGCCTTTGTGCCTATAAGCGAAAATCGCTCGAAAATTGAACTATCAAAGAGGATTTGCTAAAATATATTACACTGAAAACAAGTGAAAATAACAGAATAGAAAATTGTTGTTTTATTCTTTGTCTCTCGCACCATAGAAGAGATTGCAAATCGTCTGAAATGTGCCTTCCTGACACCTCTCCTTTGTGCAATTTCGAGGATTGAGCGCAATTGTTTATTTATTTAAATTACCACACTTGTCGACGAGAAAAAACTCGCACACTAATCCCAGAAATGCACTTGAAAATGAGAACAAAAAACGATGTTTACGTTTGTTTCTCGTTGTATATACCAAATTCGAATGAAATATTTAATTCTATTGTTGGTTTTATTGCCGCTCTTTCTTTTTACGAACGGTGTGTGGCACACATAAAAAATACGAAACCATGCAGAGACATAGAAAGAGGCCGGAAACCGAGTGGTTAGTGTTTGCAGATGGCTATCTATATTCACCATGAGATCCTTGATTGATTAGTTATGATGGCTACAATCAAGGATGTTTTCGACAATGTAATTAGATTTGTATGTATCTAAACGTATGAAAGCGGAATTAATAAATAATGTTACCGCATGTTGGGAAGACAAAATGTGCTGTTTTATGATGAGGACGTGAAGTTGGTGTATTTTTAAATTTTCACAATACCAAAGAGTATCAGCTTGGAAATCTTGAATAAAACAATAGCGAACTGGAATTTTTTGTATTTTCAAAAAATATTTCATATTCCAGGTGAGAGAATTTGAATTTTAAATTGAAATTTAGGATAGGCGTATTTCGGAGTCACTGCTGCTCCCTGAGGCCTGATCTAATAGAAAATTTCATAAATAAATAACGGACAATTGTGGACATTAAAATTAATTAAAAATTATTCGATACTATATATAGCATTATATATTAAACTTGTGCGCTTTATTGTCCCTGTAAATATTTTATGTGCGCTCATATTTATAATGAAATCAATAAACTATAAAAATTTGTATTGTGATTTGTTGCAAATACTCAACATACGCCGTAAATTTTGTAATGTGATCGTTTTCATAAAACCTTTTATGGGAAAGACATTGGAGAACGAAGATGAGTGTCCGAAAATTAAAGGAATCCTAAAACGACACTTTTGTATTCATAGCAGTCCCCGAGGGCCCTAAATTCGCATATTGTCAGGTCGGAAAAGGCGGAAAACGCATTAAACCGAATTTGATTTATTCACAAACGCAACATATAACCGTCATGTTTAATTATCTGTTCCAGGATGGAGGACGAGTGCTAAGAGGATGGATTTTAAAGTACTGGAGAAAAATCAGTCATCGGACGAGCATATAATGGAAACCATCATGGATTCGAACGATTATTCTGGGGTGAGAAAAAGTGCATGTAGTAAATAAATAAGAGCGCGTTTTCGCATTTCACTTGCAAAACGTCGTGCGTGGGTAAATCGAACCGAAAAAACCGCCAGTTAAATACATATTCAATTCGAATGGAAATTATCGGCACCGGATACAGAAAATGTGTTAAGAAACACTCTCCCCGACTTTACTTAAACAACTTTTCCATTCATTCCCGAGGAAAATGGACTCAGTGTGGTCTAGAAATTAGTTAAAGTTGCATCATTAATCATTCCAGTTTATCAGTCAAGAAAGAGTCCATTCTTTGCGCACTAAAAACCCGAATTTCCGATGCTTAAAAATAATTTCACAGAGAGAAATGCGGTCGACCCGTACCTCATACAAGAAATTTCCTTATGCTTGACTTCGGTTTCGCTATATTTGTAGTATGGGGCGCTCTCCCCAATTTTTGCTCTATATTAGATCGTCTTGTGCAGTTTAGTAATATTAAATAGAATGTAAGAATGCAAATTTCCACAATTATGCGCATATATTTGAATAAAAGGGCAGGTATCTAAGATACGAGTATTGCACTGTGCATGTATCTATTTAAATAGGTATATGTATAAGTGCATAAACAGCAGACAATTTCATGGAAAACTCATCCAATTTCGGCTAGAACTCGTATAAAACTGTGTAATTAAACGTAAACAGCTATAGCAATTGAAACACTCTTCCAAACAAGATAGGAAATTGTTTACCTACACGGGAAAATCCGAAATATTTTTTTAAATGCCACTTAATCGCTCGCTAAATACCGTATTTGCGCGTTCCGATGCGATAATAGATGAATTTTTAATAATCGTACAGCTAATGAACAATTTTTTAATGGCTTGAAACTTGTTGCAAACAATGGAATTGAATTAAACGTGATTTATGGCACTATAGTTTATAAATAAACATTCGTTTTTCGGACGATTATTTCGGGATAATTGCTTGAATAATTGATATCGTTCAATAGAAGAGTTTAACGATATTTTGATGGACAACGAAAATAAATATTTTTGTGGAAACTATAAGTGCCTCTCACACACAGTGTGAATTAGTGTCTTGGAGGCAACCGCACTTCCTTGAGCCCCGGACAAACATTGCATCTTAAAAAGGACTCAAACAAACAGGAAGCACACTTCGTTCCGGGTCCCCGGATGTAATATGAATATATTTATTCGATTTGAGTGTAGCTTGAACGTTTTGTGCAAAAAAATCCACCTTTTCCCACGTAATAAACCTAAATCAGTCCCACCCGAACACGAGTGCATTATTTATTATTAAATAGCAATTTTAGTCCCGTATTTACCGAGAGAGTTATGACACCATAACAGTCAATTTATATTACGAGTACAGAGAATACAACAATAAATTATTTAAGTAATAAAAGGATCATTTCCTGATAAGACTCGCCGGCGAGCAAAGGAAAATGAGGGAGACTTGATGGATTTTCTTCAAGATTTAAATACATGCCCATAAATTGCTACATTTTGCCGCGTCATTTCCAGATTCCAGAACTTTGTTAACATTGCGATGTTTTAATAGAATTGTTTTCAATTGAAATGTTTTCATTCCACTGAAAAACGAAATAAAAACCATTCAGAATTGTTTTCATTCCATTTGCCATTAATAAATAATTCAATTTGTAGTGTTATTCATATCAAAATTGTGTCCTTATGCAAAATCGATTATTTCACTTGTGTTGGAATTGAGTTTGAAATGGTGAAATGGAGAGAACAAGTTTGCGTCGAGAAATGCGAACTAAATTCAAAATTGAAAATTCACCCTCTATACCTCTCTTCCTTTAGGTAGCCCTATTTACATTTATGATGATATTGAAAATTGTTATGAAACTAATTCAGTATTTATAAAAATGGTAAACTATAACAAGTTTTTTTTTTGGGAATTGAAAGGGAAAATGTTACTAAGATCCGGTGGTGTGTGTGTAAAGGATTTAGGTTTCTAGCAGGAAATTGGGAAAAATGGGAAAACCTTCCGATAAAGCGGATTTTTATACCAACAAGAACATAATGTCGTGAATCTGGACCCAAAAAGGGCGACACTGTGTAGATCTAATATACCACTACTTACTAACCCTATTTCGCTAAAGGCTAAAGGTAAACTGTATATGATACTAATATACAGGTGGTTGAAACTCTTTATATCCATAAAAAATAAATCTACCTATTATGATGCGTTGGACAGAATGGTGCAGCGTTTTAATAGACCTCGCTTTGTCCTTTCCAAAATGGTCATTCCATCAACTTGAATGGCACTTTTTCTATGTTTGCGCAATCTATCATTGCGAAACTGGACATTTAGCTCGTTGGAAATGAAAGTAGCAATTTGTGGAACATGTGCCATTTTATGAAAAATAATTCCCCACACTTTGTCTCCCTTTTCGATTTTAAATTGCACTTTTTTCTCAGGACAAATGTAGCCTATTTGTGCCTGGAAACATAATCAATCAGAGAAAGAGAATTTTTCGTTGGTATAAGTTACTGTGTAAACTATATTCACCGAAGAATAAACGAGTCTCTTATATGTTGACACAACTCTTTACATTATCTCCTTTGATTGGCATGTTTTTCATGGTACATACTCCTCCATTGTTTCTGGCTTGCGTAAATCCCTAAATAACATTGAAATGGATTCCATTAGAGGCATTCATTTCAGTAAAATGGGAAAATGTGCCGTTACAGGTGTATATGCACGTGCTCCTATTTGAAAGATGTTGGACCTTTTGATATGTAAATAAACTTGTACAAACACAAATTTTCTCTGTATACTTACCAATAAAATGAGCCTTAGTTGCATTAAATACCATCCATAGATAAAAGCCCATTGACTAAATTAATTAAAACGAAATTATTTTTCCAAAGAGAAATGAAATCAGTGCTTCCGGTGATCTGAATAGTATTTTTTTTTATGATCGTAATTGTAAAATTACACCCTTTGAGACACAGAATCTCTCTTGAAATTACTCTTGCGATCTTCCAAAACTCGCATACTTAAATTGAATTTGTTATCTTGAAACTATGTATAGAGAAAGTTTTCGCAAATGTGCTTAACTGTCCAGTGAATTTTGGTGCTCCTTTGAAATGGGAGAGTGCAAAAGTTGCGTGAAAATGATAAAACAATTATTAATATAAATGCAAATGAATTTGTAGTGGCTTTAATATTGCGCAAAAAGCGGCCAATTTAAATCAATTTGGAAAAACTTATAAATAAACATGACGAAATTTCAAGGAAAATGGAAACAATTTGCATAAAAGTAGTTTTTCGAGAAAGTGCCACAGGCAAAATGAGAAAAAAAGTATGTCCTACAAACTATAAGCCCCAAATATAGGATGTACGAGACGTGAATCCTGACGAAGGACTCTGAAAAAGGCGAAACTGTTACGCAACACTAATTGTGATTAATTAAAATATCTCTCGTGTGTTTCATTAACAAAGCCACTTGAACTGTACGATTTTTGCACGGTTTTACCCTATAATAAATGATGAATGGAGCTTTTCGGCTGTTTGTAATAAAGACCCTGTATTAGAGTTGATCTTTTGATGGTGTGCGGATTTACTTCCTTTAGTTGATGGCGGATGTGTTTTGTCCCGTTTTTTATAAACCCACTCACGTGTTCCACAGAAAAGTGTATTTCTCCATTCGATAGAAATTCTTGTTTAATATTTCAGTTCGTCGCCGAAGATCCAAAGACACTTTTATTTGTGGAACACAGACGACTTTACAGTCTTCTGTTATTCCCTTCAGTATTTCTTCCTCATTACCCAAAAGGGATTTGCGCGAATTTCGGGCGAATGCGGTCTCTGAAAAAATTCTTATGTTAATCACTTTAATTAAAAATGTAGAAAGTTTTGTTCCATCATCGTACAGGTGGAAAAGAAGATTGTACAAAAATGACGGAATAATTTGATTTACTTAAAGTTTGATGAAAGAAATTTGCCGGAATTTTCACAGGTTGTTTTTCTCCCACCAGAAAAGAGCACTTTTTCGAACCCGCTAAGTATATTCGTTTTTGTAATAACATTATGGTTGATCGAGCCAATTAAAAAGCACAGAAAAACTGGGGCCAAATACCATTCAATTTAAAAAAAAGCGAGATTTTTAGTGTTTACTGTATGTAGGTATATGAATATATCGTATGTGTTTCCTATTCACGAAACAATGAATCATGAGTATTATAACATTTTTTTTAATTACATATAACAAAGCAAACATTTCTGGTATTCACAGCTTTTTGTGAGTAGAATTTGTAAAAAGGGCTCCTTGTAGGGACCATTCTCGTTGGCAAATCATAAACAAAGCTCTCCATTATTCCCTCTCGGTTGAGGAATTTAATTAGCTTAATTTATTATTGCCTTTTCAAATCGAAATAGGTGTATAAATTGAAGACTTATTTGTTATTTGTGAAACACTTTTCATATCTGTTATTTTCACTTAATAAGAGAAGGATAATTGTATTTTATTTCAATTTTTATTGTCGCGCGCTCTTCAATCGCGTTAATTTGCCATTGAAATTGGCTTAGTTTGTGCCTTGTAATAAAACGCAAAAATATGATAAGGGGAAGAAAGCATCATTTACAATTTACACACCATTTAGATGCGATTATTCCGCCTTATTTACATCTTCTGTCTATATTCCTGCAATGAAACATGATGGAAACAAGTAGAATAATAATGAGATACAAACAGTGGTTCTAGTATCCGACATTTTTTCTAATTAGGTGTGCATTTAAAAAGGTCACAAGACACTTCTTCATCACTAGGTATAATCCACCTAACATTAATAGGTACTATGTTAGAAAATTAGTTTTTCGAAGGAAGGGGCTACATTTCGTAAAGCATAAAATTTCCTTTTAGACTCTTTATATTTCATGTTGTCGTATCCTTCATGTTTTATTCCATTTACTAACGTAAATGTGGTGGATTCGCTTTTTTAACTACGAAATAAATGCAAACATCACATATATAATTTCGTTTCCAAATCACTCCCTTAGCGAATTTAATCAATGGAGTGGTATTAACTTTGTAATAAAACATATTTATTTGTCAAGTATCAATCCAAGCGAATTTTATGAGTTCTCTTTTATGCAGCACAATACATATTCGTTTTACATATAAAAATTCAATCATTACAAAAATACTTTAAGGAAATACGGATTAGCAAGCACACAAATACTGAAAGTATTTTTATAAAGAATAATAATCCTTTCGTTATTGAAATGTTGAGATATGCAGTAATTAAACTGTCAGGGCATCATCTTCAGACTGAAATCAAATTATTAGAGAACACAGTAGGAAAAGTTGTCAATCAAACTCTCTCGTACCCCTAGTTATACACAGGTTTATATAGAAAGTTGATGAATTCAATATATTGTTTTCCTTAGTTTTGGGTAAAACGAATAAGAGCAAACCCCAAAACATTATCAAACATTCACACCCAAATACATTGGTATAATTACGAGCAGCACGATGATGGTATCACTTTACAACTTCCCACCCAAACAATTATTATGAAATCCAACAGAGGAGAGTCGAGCGCTCAGGTGATGAAGAGGAAAGTCGGGCGTTTGCGGTGACCCACTAAGGAATCCCGATAATTACGTGTGTATTTTCAGATGTGGGGCTGTATTTATAGATTGAAGGGTTAGTCAGAATGTGCCGGGAGGAATTGATCAATTAAGTCTGGTTGAGAAGAAAAGATTAGGGACTATGATGGATATCTGGCCCATCAACAATTCCTTCCAGTATGCACATTTTGACGTTGTCTTACCAAAATTCGGTGAATTGCACAATCTTCCAGACATATTATTTATTTGCTAGGTGTTATACTGGTAGGTAAAATAAATTGTGAGAAACAAACTACAAAGTAAGTAATGAAAGTTTACAGAAACTTCCCGAAAAACCTTTACACTAAAATGTTGTATTATAAGTGCTTCCCGCTCAAGGGGATCCATGTTAGAAACTTTCAAATGGAACATTTGCTTAAAGAAAAACCGCTTTTCAAGTGAGACCGTCCAACAGTCAGCATTCAAACTATATAATCGTTAAATTCGGAACAGTATTACTTTTTAACCTCATAAAGTTTTGAGCACGATTTTAAAGCCACCCACGTCCGATCGCGAGATTAGTTACTCGGAATTTAAATCGGAATTCTAGTGGAATTAACACAGGATTTAATATGTCCCGAATATGCAAAGAATTCATACCGCGCTTTTTCCAATTGATAAATACGAGCTCACAACTAGAAAATTGTTTTCCGATTTATGGAATAACAACTTTTAATTGCCCAAAAATGAAAAAGTAATAAAGCATCGTTACACCGCTGTACAATCGAAAAAAGCCAATAATCGAAACATTTATTACTCCGAAACGAAATTTTCAGCAATAAATTAGCCATAACTCAACATACACCCGAATTTAATGCCAAAGCATTGCAGTTTTAATACCTCTTGTAAACGTTTACTTAACAATCCTACACACCCTAAGTCGCTCTGGTACTAGGCATTAGGCGTGGTGTGGAAGAGATAAGGGGTTGAGAACCCGTGTAAGATATGTCATATGGCGAGTAAACAAGAATCCACTGTTGGAAGCGGATTCGTGTGTGAAAAGCTAATCCATTCTAATTCGAAAACTTGCTAATTGAGAAAGTGTGTAAAAAAAGCACAAAAACAAGCATGTGATGGTTTATTGAATAATTCAAGTTTATAATACGATAAACGCGCCACCGGAAAATGGTGTGTTAATAAATTCTCCGTTATTGTTGTTGCATGGAATTGAAAAATTTTAGGCTATCATAACTAATAAGTCAGTATTTAAAAAGGGTTGAATGGCTTTCTCGGCTTTTTCTGTGTCAGTACATTGAACTTTTCGTTTATTATAGCTAAGCGCATTTGCATTTTATTAGGTTTTTTCCACCCGCAAACACTCCTTATATGTTTCCTGTTTTAATTCACTCAATTTCCTATATTTTTCAAAAAGTAATGACTTGCTGATGCATTTTCTTTAAAGAAATTAATGAATCATGCCATAAAATCACTATATTTTCAAAACCCAAAGATAAATTACAGTTGTGAACTGCTTAGACATCAATCAATTCACGAACAGGCCATTTCTGGTGGGAAAAATCGCGGCTACATGCATTTAAAAACTGACCTGAATAAATCGTATGAATCGATTTGAATCGACCAGTCGATTAATGTTCATTAATCTTGGGTTATTTAATTTTCTAAATATTTAACATAATCCTTAAGGTGTTAGGGATATAATAAATAATGTTTCCATTGTGCCAGGTAATCTAATGAACACCACATGTAATAATACAGATGATGGGAACCAAGGCTATAAAGAAAATTCAACCAACCTGTCATTAAAATGTTGATTTCCTGTCCAAAGTTGGAGGTCCTGTCGCGCGTTTCCCGCAACATTTGCTTTAGTTACCTATAATTCTGTTTTTACCTATATGGAAATCACCTATAGGCATCAGCTTTTGCTAGAGTAACCCTATTAGTCTGCATTCTCCCAAAAGCAGTCGTTTGGTTGGCCATTATTCCTGCGTGATGGTGCATTATCCATGTATACGACTATTGAATATTAGTTATATAGGTTGTGTGTTAGGAAATCTCGCCTGTAAAACGAAAAGCTCTTCAGCACGTTATTAATCCCCCCAAAGGGCGACAATTATTTGCTCAGTGGTGTAGAACGATTGGGGCGGGGAGCTTGAAATAGATCTGTCAATACTTCACTTACCACAAAAAGCTATCGATCACCACACACACACACATACATTCTGAATTACATGGCGAATACTTGTGCGGGTTTTCGTATGTTTACCTGTACATGTGACTAAACACACTCAAACACAGATTATGGACTTTTTCATTCATTATTTTTGTTCGGAGGTTTTATGTACGGGCTTTTCCCTTTAAAAGGCAAACAGAAATAAAATGTTTCGACACATTCACACACAGAACGATGTTCCTGCTCTTCTGTTGGCCCTGCTGATGCTGGATCAGTGTTTCACGTTATTTTTATTTAAGTGACCCTCTTCAGAACTGCTCCAACTAAATCAATAGATATTAATATCATTCGGATGGGGATTTCACGATACAGATGGCTGACATTTATTGAAGTTTACACAAAGATCTCTGATGCATTTTTAAATTCAATTGAAAAATAAGCGCGCGCTGAGAGATCCATATCCGTCGCTGGACCATCAAATTGCTTCGAGAAATATTCAATTTGTCAGCAATTTCGGCGTCCCTAATAAATATCCACATCAAATTGAAAGTAGATGCAACGATTTATAAAGTCGTTTAGGAAACTTTTGACGTACGAGAAGTGTGGATTAAAAAATTCCAAATTTAAATTGTGTTTAGAGCTTTGCATGCGATTCAGCAATATTGCTTCGAATATGTGGTTTATGTGTGTGAGGACATTTTCATGCAGCACTGATAGCTGCCGTATTTTTCCGAAAATCCACTAGGGATTCATTCCACATCCGCCACATAAACAGGTAGAATGTAGGGTTAGATCGAAAACTATAAACAAGGCGGACGAGTTGTTTAAGTTGAACGATATTCTGAAGAGTACTAAACACTAAACTTGTACTACGTACCTACCTACCGAATTGTTTCCCCAACTATACTAGGAGGCAATAAATTCACCCATTTTGTGACTTAAACGTTTAACTTTTCCTCTGAATTGAAATTTTCTTCTCGATACTTAACATAATCGCATTACAGTTTGGAATCTTGTTAAAATCAAATTAATGAACCTAGATGGGATACAAGAACAAACAGTTAACTTAAAAAACTTTCACGGTATAATTGAGGTATCGATCGAACGTCTTGTCCGGAAATCCTTTTTCCACGTTTTATGTACCCAGTATAGTTATAATGTACCTTCGGTGGAGAGGAAAAATAGTCACCGGCAATTTGAGTTGACCTCCGCTTACGGCATATTGGCTTTTGGCGGAGGGCTTTTTACGGGTCAAGATGGACTGGGTTTTGTTGGATAAATTGCGTTCATTTGACATAAAATATCCTATTTCCCACCCGTTATCCTTGCTCACTGGGTTGCTCCTTTTTCTCCCTCTTTCCCTCGCGACTTATCGAAATCCTATCAATGTTCAAAGTCCTGTTCATACGAGTTTTTCACAACAGAAGTATATAATTGAAAAATGAGAAGAGAAATGTCGATGCTGCTGTCTCAAACCGCCACCACCAATAATATAATACCAAGTAAATTCTCATCTCTCCGGAAAAACTAACGTCATTTTCCGGCACATTGATTGAGGTAGGGGAGACGTTAATTCGAAACGTTCTCGGATGGCAAATATACTTCTGAAAACTGGTCCTGTAATTCAATAATAAAGTGTAATTAGAGGAGCGCTTTGAAATTAATAAATTGGAGCGCGAGCCAAATCAGTTGAATATTATTGTATATAAGTAAATTTATTAGAAACAACTTTTATAACGTACCACTCAAGGTCCCTTAATAAGCGATTCTCTCGTCGACTAGAAGAGAAGAGAGACGAGACCGTCTTATTTATATTATTTCCCCCAACAGGAGTGCAAAAAATTTTCAGTCAAACAAATTGCTTTATTTGAGGGCACATACTAACTTGTTGTTATTATTTACGGTACACAAGTCTCGGCTGTTTTTTCTTTCCCAGACCATCTCTGAAACGTTTCTGTAAATTACATTCATCAAAACGATCGATAAAGTACACTATTATGTACTTACAAATCGAATCCCGGTCGCAGATTTTTCCCAACTCAAAACAGACAGCAAATCAAATCGTCCCTTCCTTCAAACATTTCCCAATTGGATTTGAAAATTTTCACTTTAGCGGCTCGGTGAGAGGGTGTCTGTAAACACACTTATTCAACTATGAGTGTTTGCGCTATCATGTATTATAGCACTTTCTTGCACCTGATAATAACGGCAGCCACGCAAATCGAAATCGCACCGCCTTATCTCGGGAAATGTTTGGTGATTTTTCATCCCCGTTTTGCCTCCTAAATCCCGAATATTTTCCAAACCTGATTAGAAATTCAGGCACAGAGAATGTTCGAAGAGTGCACTTACTAAAGTAAAACCAAAGAGTGACTATAGAGCGAGTTCGAGATTTTAATTATACAGCCACAAGTTTACCAAACTAGAGTCAACTTATTCGAGATCGAGTTGAAAATTTTTCATACGATCTGATCAAATGCAAACTGGCCTCGCACCAACAAAACCGCACAATATCGAACATGTATTGATGTGCTGTGCAAACTGCGGTCATTTTGCTAATGTACCATCACATAGGAATGTTTTATCTTAACTTGTAATGATGGTGCAGAGCAGACGGGCTTATTTCAGGGGAGTCCTTCGCAAATATTAACAATAATTTCAATATATACCGGACGCAGGTAGCACATTTCTGTGGTTGTGATGCATGTCACCAGAATTTAGCACTATTCAAAGCCTGTGGTCAACAACACGACACGATAACACTTGAATTATTTACTAAACAGGATATATATTTTCATTTTACAAACAAAACTGTTTTAACCCAGCACACATACAATCATCACTATATTATATAGAATTTCTGCATGTGACAATTGTTCGTTCACTTGTATAGGTTTAATTGAAATGTAGTGTGTGTATAGTGAAGGTTTTTTCATTTGGCTCCTTTTTTAAATTAATCAACAACAATGCCCTATTTGGGCGAGTAATTTACATCCGTGTACAGGTGGAGTGCGTCGTCTTCGTCCTAACCACATCCAGGGGATGTTATACTTGCAAGTGTAGAACAACAAATTGACGATTAATTGGAAAATTAATTACCAGTTTAGTCGAGTTCACACACATAAATAAAGCCACACTTACTGATTTATTATGGGCTACCAAAGTAATTTCGTTAATATAAACCAAAGAGTTTTGTGGAAACATTTAAAAGCCTTCCACCACAGTAACATATAAATGGAAATAGTGCTTTTTGTTAGTTTCGCACGTAAGTAGAAAAAGTTGCACGCACAAATGTAATTCATCAGTGTGCGTATGTCAATATAAAAAGTCGCCAAAAAAGAAAGAACAATTGTTGAAATCGGAGACGACCAGTGAAGAAAGAAGGAAATAAAAGCTTGTAAAAGTCTTGCTGCTTTAACTTCCCTCACTTTATATTTACATTCTTACCACTAGCGCTTGATAAAAGTTTTTCTGCTTTGTTTTTTTGTTGGCCTTTTTCTTTGCCTCATTAAAGATCATCATCAAGAAACACACACACACACCAACCATTATACCAACACGATGCCAATGGGTGTATGGAAACTGCATATGGCTTCGCGAATAACATTATTATTATCTAATCGATTTTCTATACAGCCTCCAGAGATTTAATTTTTAAAAGCCAATTAATTCCCGTTTTTAATTGAAAATTAACGGACGGGAAATTAGCTGATCGGCTTTCTATATTCTTGATCGCCTTGTTATTCCGTTATTAAAGCGCACACACATACGCTGAAAAGTTTGTGAATTGAAATTGGCACCCAAAAATGGGCAAACACAATATTATTTTTCTGAACACACTGTTGTAGATAACCACTTGAAATTCTAATTACCCACTTAAGAAATACGAGTAGGTATATATACTGCAATAATAATGGTACAATAAAATTGCGACCCATTATCTGTCTGCTGATGTAACCCGAATATACAATATTTAGTTAGTGGAATTAATATAACGACCAATTATATGGCATACGTGCAATATACATGAAACCACCCCCATATACAGAAGGTTGCCCTATTTTACCGTTTAATTTGTACGAATTCCTTATCGAAATAACAGTTTCCAACTGTAGGAACACACGGGAGTCTAAGTTGCATAAAAGACAGTAAATTAGAGGGTTGACGTTGACAACAACAATTTTAGTGACTTCTTTAAAGTGTACTCCGAAACGATTATCCAGAAAAAGCTCACTCTCTTCATCTTGCATTTAAAAGAGTAATGATGACGACCGCTTTAATAATGGACAGTGTTTGACGATCTCTTTCGACTTTCTTTTTCCAATAATTGTGGAATAAATTAGGCGAGTGAAGAGGTCCTGAAAAATAAAATCGAGAAAGAAATTGTTAAGGCAAACAGTGTACATTGTCTTGATGGTATGGAATTTTTATAAATATCGATTTTGTGCCCCTCAGTTTTCCCATTTTCATGTACACATGAAGATACAAGGAAAGTGAAAGAGGAGGTGCCGTGAATGAATTGAATATTATTTTGCTGGAAAGGATAAATTTTGGGTGTGTGTAAAGAGAAGAGAAGCGGAAATGCATCTAATTTTAATACGAAATTGTAAAGCGAAAATCGCTCGTTTCGAAATTAGATGCGACATAAAAGTATAGAATTATTAGGTATAGAAAATGTTACATACGTAAACACGATGATGACAACATTTATAATATATTAATACTTTAGTTTATTCATGCTCGCTAAACTGAATTACCATCAAAGAGTTTCGCATAAGCCATCACCCCTTGCTTATTTAATTATAAATATTGATCTACTTTTATATTCTTATATACAAAATAGGCATATAATAGGCGCCTATATACACAGCCTCTCCGCATGATTTACAGAGGAAACTATTAAATTATTTCGTTATAATTAAAACAACAATTCATACCTGATTCGAATGGGGGTGAAAATTTTTGTATACATACCTTATGTCCCTTCGTAAATAAATCGAAATTTGTCAGGGACTGGAAGCAAGTTGGGATTATTAGGAGAGTAGTGAAAATGTTTGTTAGGGGAAATTTCGTCGAATTTCTCCCCATTCCCATGTGAGCTTAGTCTAGGATCTTAAATAAACTTTTGCACCTTGGAAATTACCCGCTCTTATAACTTACTCACTGATTACTCATGACATGTCGTGTAACTTGATGAGAGAGCAAGGCAAACGATCAAAAACTATGTAATTGCAAAATTTCCTCCAATTTCTAATTGTTTCTTAGTTGATGTACGTGAGTTTTTATTATTAAAAATAGCTTACAATTAAGGAGATTGAAAATAATTAAAAAAGGGACTTAACTTTTGTTACATTAATCCCTGATCAAGCGTCTTTTGTAAAGAATTTAAACGTGGAATAGGTATTGTTTTTCCGACTAGTATTTTCGGATTAACTTTTCTTTTAACTCGCCTTTCAAAAGGTCCTAAGAGTCTTTTCTCCACATGTACACCTATAAAATGTCACATCCAAAGGCATTCTTCCGATCCCTTTCTATTTCGCTATACACAAGAAGAAAAGTAACAAATTTAAGTGTACTACAGAAAAAGCTCTCTTCTCTTTCTTTCCTTTATCTTCAAATAAAAATTAAATACTATTCACAATACGAAATGAAAACAGTTCGACGAAAAACTGCACAGCAATAGAGAGCAATATGCAAATTCTCGATCTATTTTCTGCTTGAATACATATTATTCCATCGTGTTTAAATCTTTATATAAATCCAACCAGCACTGTAAGAGATTACGATTATACAATAAAGAAAACGTAAACTTATAAAATTCATTAAAACAAAATTGAGATAATCTTCATCCATATTAACAATAATTCCTACGTGTAGTGTAAGTGAGGTTTCCTCCAAACAATTATAAAGTTTCCATTTGAATATTTACTGTAGAAAATATAATAACTGCCTCCCTTGACATAATTTCCATTCCCCTCATTCAAAATGATGAAATTGTATCATTTTGTCTCATGCATCACACAAAACGATTTTAGTTTGAATATCTAGAAACGACTTTAAGATGTTTGCTTAAAGTGAAAATATGACCAACTGCTATGCCGTAATTGAATTTTTAAACGATTTTATGTAGCGAAGAATTACAATATTTACGTGGAATCACCGTACATCTCAATCGAAAATTAAAACAGCCATTTTTCTCTAGCAACAGATCAAAATTGTAAACGGAGAGAGCAGGCACTCCATAAATAGAAGCTGACTGCTTTTTTGCTCCACAGCTTATAAAAAGTGTGTATTTTATTTCTGAATATCAGATGTAACATTTTTCAGACGAGTCTCCTCTTACTCTTCAATATAATATTTCAGTTGAAGAGTGGCACATTTATTTAGGAAAAAAATTTTATAACATAAAGTGACTAGAATGTAATATTATGGGTTAAATTTGAAAATGGGTATAACATTTCGCGCATAAATGTCACGAAATTCTCTCTAATCTTGCTCAATATACATTACTTCACATCTGGCACACCGATTGTAATATAACAATATAAACCATTTATTGTACTCACTTTTATGCCCAATCAGGACGTGCCGAGACCAACTTCTAATTAAATTCTCAATACACACCAGCATCCATTCTGTATCCACATCACATACTCTATTCTTTGTTTGTATATCAATAATCCAGTTTTTTCTCTACGCCAATATAAGTCGCTTTTTGCCCACAAGAAAATCATTTCAAATCCAATCAAATTGGTGCGCTTTTCATTTTAAAATTCACGGCAACTTTTACGCTCCTAGGAAAAAGTGAATTATGAACCAGTCAAGACATCATCATCCCCATCTCCATACAAAAAGGAAATTTTTAATGTATCTCCTGAAAAAAATTCCGGAAAAGTGTGTATTCTAATTATAAATGTAAACGAACAGTTCGGAGAAAGTTTACTCCATTACCCAAAGACAAACATCAAATTTCGGTATCTAATGCTAGATTAACAACTTTCATATTAAATGTGTAATTAAATTCCATTCATAAATAAATAATAAAGTTCCTAGTTTTATTGTGAAGGGGCAGTTCCTGTAATTAATTAACCGTATTGATGGCCTGCTCTCACCGTATACCCTTGATGAAGATTAAGTGTCCTCAAACTGTTTTCATTCCAATAATCCTAAGATATCCTAGAACAGAATGTATATAAATATTGGTTCAAAATCTGCAAAATATTCGACATTCGTATATGGGGAAGTGTAATTCCCAGCACTGTGGCGCTTCCAATGTGTTTCCATTCAATCATCTGACATGAATATTTATCACCAACAATCTGCTTTTCGCACATGCACCAACTATATTATAATCTCATACACCTAAATAATAAGACGTCCACAATAAAGCCATTATAAATGCTGTTGACGAGGCAGCCCCTTTCAAATTAATTCCATTTAATTAAAATAAGACCCTCACCTCTCTAAACCTGCACCATCGTACACGGAATACGGACTTTTTACGGTTTTCGATTAACCCACGAATTTCAACACATGATACTCATCAATCTGTGATGATACAAATGGTTTCAACTCGTGACAAATAACACCGACTTCTCCTTAGACAATGTTACATTTTGTTTTCCGCATAATGAAGCGAATTTAAATTATTTTTCTTTTTTAGATTAAATAAATCCCTAAACTAATACTCTACTTTATTAATATTTATGTTTCACAACATACACACAGTTTTGTCCGGCTTTTTCCCCCGTTTGTTATATATTATAAACCGCAAATGTAATTAATGTATGAGATTTGTTAATAATCAGATCCACACACAAATTCATTCATTATTTATATGTTGTTTGCCACTGACATATACATATTGTAGTTTTGGATTTATTTTTAATTACAATTCACTTTGTAGACCAATTTATAGGGTAATTGGTGTGCAAACAGCCAAAAAACCGAATGGAACCCACATCAGTAGTCAGTACAATAATGACATAGGTAGACAGTCACTTTTTCCCTTATCTTCTATTATAATAATGGACTTTAAGATGTCACATACCTTGCATATTCAATGCAATGTTATTGGGTCAACGGGGTAAATTAATTGAATAGTCGGTTAAATTAGTAATGTCATAGCTACCACAAGCATACATCCTCTTAGTGAGCATCATTAAATTGCACAGAGTATATATATGTTCCAAACCGACACCCATTACGGTGAAGATATTATATATCTTTGGAATTAAACCTTGTTCTAGTCATATTTGCCATTGCAAGTCGACGAACATTATTCCGGTAATATCATCTCCAATACACGACACATATATACAGAAAATTCCTCATAAATATTTTAGTAGAACATAAAATATAATGCATAATGTGACAGTGGGTGTCGGTTTTCCATGCATCTCGTTTTCCATTCGATAAATGTAATTGAATGATGCCATTTGGCTTTGACGGCGTCCACTACAAAACACGACCAAATCATTTACAATTATAAATTTATAATATTTCCCTTTCAGATAGCTTTATTCCCATTTAATAATAAACGATTTAATATTTCCTAGTACCAAGTTGAAAGTTAATTTCATCTAATGCAATAATTGTGTCGATTATTTTACAGTCTCTGAACTCTATTTACAAATTAAACAAGCACTCAGTGGACCCTATTTAAATCCAATGTTTTTATTGTATGTTTACTTCAGCTGGACATTTTCTTAACAAAATTATTTCACCGTAAAATATAAGTAAAATTAAATTATAACTACCGCATTGTACATGTTGGAAATTTGAGTCGTCTTGTGTGTGGACTAGTGAAGAAAAATGGATGGCCCCACTAGGTTTTCTCTGCTACATCGGGGGATACATTTCCCCGGGGACCCGTTGCTCTGAACTTAATAGAAACTTTTCACCCGAAAACCCGCAAAACGGTGCACTTTTATAAATTCTTTTGTCCTTTTTAACGTGTGAAAATCTAACTCGGTTGTGTAGCATTAAAAATCCTAATCCCCGTCATCGGTGGAAAAACTTCCTCTATAATATATTGTATTTGGTTTTTGCGGTCGACGAATTTTTCATCCCCTGTCACACTGTTCGATCGGCAAACAGAAATGTGTAATAGAAAACGGGCAAATTTGGTTTCAGGAAGGGGCTTTGTTAGGAATTTGTTGAGATCGCCATCATAAAGCTGTTCGCAAAATTTGCCTTGTCCTGACATTAACATAAGCTTCAAAGCTTGTTACATTCAAGCATATAATACAGTAGTAGCACAACAAACAACTAAACAGTATCAACGTGATTGTCGATTTCATCTCATTCAAAGTCAAGTCTTGTGCCCTCTTCAATTCTGTATTCTTTTTACCAGAATCAAATTGTAAAATGAGTAATTCATTTGTTGAATATGATTTTTAATTTATCACAATCATCAAAGAGATATGAAATATAATAAATGTACATTGTTAAATAAATAAATTCCATTAGTGCACAAAATGAATATGTTAATAGAAAGAGAGCCAAGCAAAATGATAAAACTTTTTTTCGTAGTCAAATAAACACAGGACGAGACTTAATAAATATTAAATATTATAAAAACAATCAAAACAAAGTTCGACGTGCGCTTCTGTATAAGAGGTGGAAAAAGTATTTACGATCTGAAAAGCTGTGCTTCTTTTTTGTTGGATACCGCGTCTCTCATTGACAAACTTCTTCTATCTCTTTGTCTTGATAAACTCAGCAAAATGAAGTTTGTCACCCCCCCCCAATAACAGGTAATTGACATGGGAATTTCGAAGGAATTTATTTACATTTCCTTTTTTCTGGATTTAATAGCAAAAATAATGAATTCTTTCTTACGTCCTTTTGAAATTTCCTTAATTAATTTCTTTCAATTTGGAATATAAAGTCTAGTAGAGCAACAATAATTAAGCGCACTTAGTTTCTCCATCTAAGGAAAATACAGTCGACATAATGCCAGTTTGCCATTGCTGGTACTAGGGAAGAAATAATGGACTAGCATTCTTTTATGGGTCCCTTAGGTGGTTTTATGGTTGACAAATAACCCACATTCTGCCCGCAACCATTATTTTCATAAATGGAACAAATATGGCCACATATTTTCTTTTCCGTCCCACACAACATCATGTTAAAGAATAATACCTAAAATTGAATATAATCTTGTTGCAGTTACTGAATGACACTTTCGTGGAAAATGGCATTATCGAAGAAAACGATACGGTCACAATGATGTCCATCTTGCTAGTAGGTAAGTAATTATCCCTCCGAATCAATCTTCTTATATCTCTTTTATCAATATTTACATTTGTTAGTATCCTTTTTTTTAATTAACTACATCTACAATCACAAATTTCCATATAAATGACATTCTTTGCAAATTAATTAATTCCATTACATAGAAACTTAATGGAAAATTGTGCTCTCTTCTCTTGTTCACAGGCATATTTTTGTCGCTGTTAATATTCCTATCGATTGCTGGCAATATACTGGTATGTGTGGCCATTTATACGGATCGCGGTTTACGTCGCATTGGAAATTTGTTCTTGGCATCTTTGGCCATTGCGGATTTATTTGTGGCCTCACTGGTAATGACTTTTGCCGGTGTTAATGATCTGCTCGGTTATTGGATCTTTGGTGCGGAATTTTGCGACACTTGGGTCGCCTTCGATGTCATGTGTTCAACGGCGAGTATATTGAATCTTTGCGCCATATCTTTAGACAGATATATTCATATTAAAGACCCCCTCAGGTGAGTGCTTCACATATATTCAACCACCGCCCCCTCAATAATGTTCCTATTTGTCCCAATTCAAATATTTACCAATTCCACGTGACCTTTTTGGTTGATTTATGATACTGCTCGTAAATTATTCCACTTTATTGTACTACAATTACGTTACATGATGACTTTGCATTGTTTTATGTTTATGTTAATTACCGGGAGCAGAAGGATTGTTATATGTTAATTTAAACATTAGCCAAACAAAATTCCATTTGCAATTAAATTATTTCAATTTGTTTCTGAAAAGAATGCCATCATTCAATATCAATATTAATTTGTATGTTGATGTTTTACTTTGGAAATGTGTAGAATAACAACACAAATATAAACGCACCTAAACGTCGGGAATCAATCTAGAAATTAAGTTATTCAAGGGGAGATTCTCATCTTCTCTCCCCAGAGTCTCTGATATGGATAGATAATCCAAATAAGTATTTTCTTCAATTCCCAGATATGGTAGATGGGTGACAAGAAGAGTGGCTGTAGGAACAATAGCAACAATATGGCTTCTGGCAGCATTAATATCGTTCGTTCCTATTTCATTGGGCTTACATAGGCCTCCACAGCCCCTAGTTTACAATGCCGGGGGCCAAAACTACCCTACATGCGCCCTTGATCTCACTCCAACCTATGCCGTCGTTTCTAGTTGCATTTCATTTTACGTACCGTGCATTGTTATGATAGGTAAGTATTTTCAGTGGCTTCGTTTTATTCTAATTATCAATCAATTTGTTACATACCATATGCATTATTGTTGTGTGTATTAACACGGTGAAATCGTAACCGATTCCATTTTACCGTGTTTAAATAGTAAATTCGCTACATATTCAGGTTAAATATATTTCCGCAATTCATATGTTATTGTGTCGCAAATAATACTCAACATTTCATATATTTTTCGCAGCAAATTAACTGCCTCTCTGACGCTAAACAATATAAAATATTACAACTTTTCTCAACAAACAAGCACCAGACGCGTGAACTTTTAATAAAACTTTCTTTTATCCTCTTTTAATTCAATATGTGCCCTTTAAGAGCGGCACTAACACTATAGAGCATTACATGATTTTATTACTATTAAATTATATGCATTCATTATGTAGTAAAAAAAATTGCTTATTCATACGGTTGTTTTTTAACAAGTTTTTAATGTAATTATTCAGCGTTGTTTCCCTGTCTCGTGTACACAAAATAAACAAATTATAAACTTTTTGCACCATACAAAAACACGAGTACTATGGAATAACGGAATAATTACAAAATGAATTCACACCCAAAAAACGAATTAACATTCATTATTACCACCGAAATATTCATTCTAGGTATCTACTGTCGCTTGTACTGCTATGCCCAGAAGCACGTGAAAAATATCCGTGCCATAACGCGTCCCATCGACTTGCCCGAGAATGCAATAACCAAGAAAAAGAGCATGAAACAGAAGAACAAAGCCCTTCACATCCATTTGCATAATCATCACAGTTCACCGTACCATGTGAGCGACCATAAAGCGGCTATAACAGTTGGCATCATAATGGGTGTCTTCCTAATCTGCTGGGTGCCCTTCTTCTGTATAAACATCATTGCGGCATTTTGTAAAACTTGCATACCGGACATCACATTCAAAATACTAACATGGCTTGGATACTCAAATTCCGCATTTAATCCAATCATTTATTCGATCTTTAATTCTGAATTTCGGGAAGCGTTTAAACGCATCCTCACCCAACATTATCCCTCTTGGTGTCTGTGCGGTTACCAGTCGGTCTCTTTGAACAACACAACGGAAAAGTACATCACCGATTATGGCACCAAAACATTGGTGGTGAATGCGAGGAAAACGTACTCGTTTGGCTCGTTTGGAGAGTTCTCCAGCGACCACATGAGCACCGAATCGGTACGACAATCGCGTCTTAATTCCGCGGAAAAGGACTTCTTTGCGGATGACAATGCCATTTGACAGGACTGTGATAATTTGCAGGACACAATGGTTTAGAATCAGATTCTATTCTGGTCCGAATATTTGGCTGTGCGCGGATTCAAAATGACAACAAAGTTAGTGTACCTAAGACACAAAAATACAAAAATTTCGTATACCAAAAAGTTATCTGCTGAAGAGTTTTATTGTAGAGTGAAGTGTAAATATTATAAATAGGGCTAAACCATATTGCAATTCTAGTCTTTGTTGGAAATTGTGGTGCTAGATTTATTTCGTTTCCAATGGAGCGCATCTTTCCTTCCTCATCATTATAATTTTATGCAAATAGGGGGAAAAAATTAAGGCCGAGTTTGTACAAGACATCATCGTGATGATTGTAACAGAAGCTCGGAGACGGTCTTTTATTTGCATTGTAATAACTTGTCCTCAAGGAATTATGTAAATATGAGTAAACTACATAAGGAATTATGAAAGCGAACAAATTCTTTAGTCGCATTTTTCCAACACACTGTGGAAAGGACACGTTGATCAATTTTATTAAATCGATGCCGCATCCGAAAACTATTCAATAGCGTTTTTTTAAACTTGATCTATTCATCATTTTTCCCTAATAAAGAACTTGCCAACAATGCTATTTATTATTAAACGTTCATTTTCTAATCTGTGACCTGCAGGATACAATTTCCCCATACCCCTACAATTCTTTTATCAAGTTTATTCGACGGATAACAAACACAGAGAATCGCTTACGTATTAGAAACAAGACTGTTTCCCCGAAATTCCTGCTCCATTGGACAAATTTATCGACTGTACAAAGTTGTAAACTAGTCATTCATTGTGATCATCGTTATGTCATATCATTGTTTAAAGATTTATTATTTTAAGAGGAATATCATTAGCAATATTTTCCAGGGTTGTGAAAAAAAGCAAAATACACTCTATTATGAATTGTATTGTAAACTTTATAACAGGAACATTTTGCTACACACATTATTACTCTTAGATGGATACATATGTATACATCTGAGTTCTAAAACCTTTTAATATTATTAAACTCCTAAAAAACTCCTAAATCGAAGGGTCTCTCCTTTGATGTATTCAGTGTGTAATGCATGTTTTATGTTTGTAACAGATTTTACTTTAACGGCCTACAAACCTCTCTTATAGAAAAAAAATCGTGTGTTATTTATTTTGCAAAGAAAAGAAAGTGTAACAGGGTAATTCAAGTGGACATTATTTTATAGTCTCTAAAATAAATACATATCTATAAAGAGTAAAAAAATGTTATATAAATATATGTTGTACATAAAGTAAGAGAAATACGTGTAACTACCCTCTCATTTCAGGACCTTCTTCTCAAGCTACTTGTAAAATATTAAATGTTTTTTACCCTAATTCAATGTATCTTGATGTAAATAAACAAGAACAAGAAACACAGACAAGAAAAACTAAATAAATTGCTATGATCTCTTATTTTGTTTCACTTTCTTTCCTTCTGGTTTCATTTGAATCCGTTTAAAGATCACAGCACTATGCGATGACAGTCGTCTCTCCGGCGAGGACCAGCCAAGCTCCTTGGAATTAGTGTAAGATCGTTGATTATTCGGGACATTCAGTTTGTTCAACAGATGGTCAGTAAGTTCCGGAATAATCGGCTGTAGAAGGATGGCCACAACACGTAAACACTCCATCGTAACATGCAATATAACATGTAATTCCTTGAGCGCCACGTCGTCCGCCTGTCTCCGCAATTCCCATGGTTTTAATGTCTCGAAAAATTTATTTGCCGAATGTAGTGTCGCAATTGTTGAGTCAACAACTTTGTAAAAATTAAAATCATCGTAATGTTGCTTGCAGGTATCTGGAAAATGAGAGGAAAAAATTCTCGATTGCAAAAACTCATCAAAACCTCAAGCAATTGAAATGTTTTCACTTGACGAACTTCCCTCCTCTCTTGAAACTCTACTTTTAAATACTTCTGAAGTACATTAATTAAAAAAATACACTTTCAATTTGTGGAAAATCCATTTTTTCCACATGAAAATAGAATGAAATATTTATATATTCTGAGTAATTAAAAATGATTTTTTTCCCGAGTACGAAATACTTATTTACACGAAATCAAATAACCGAAAATGACTTGAACGACAGCAGCCCTATTGACAAATTAAATTAATTTTTCGAGGGCGCAAATAGGGTGCCCGGGAATAAGATGGATTGAGAGAGTGGAAATCGTTTCCATTTCATTTTATAACAAAATTAAGAAGGTAAAATTACAGTTTTGCTCTACCTGGTAGACAAGTAAGATTTTCAATCAATTTCTGTGTCACATCCAATCTTGATAGGCTTTCAAACACTGTCGGTTCAATAGCAGGGAATACCTGGTCAGGATTTAAAATGGATCCGCAACAGCGGCTTAATAAATTACCCAAAGTATCCGCTAATTCCGCATTCAGTATGGAAACCACTTTCAAGTCGCTGTAATCTGAAAGCCAAAAGGAGTTAGACTACACACACTTTTTTTATCCATATAAAAAGGATTTAATTGTGCATTCATTCTAATTTACTCACTAATGGTATTTTATTTCAACATAAAAACCGCTTTAAAGTCGCTAGTAAATTTATTTGTTAACCCACCACCGAAAAAAAACCCACTGAACAATTTGAATATAAATGAATTTCTTTCCGCTGTTCTTCTATGAATTATTTCAATTTTTTATTCGAGCATGAAACTGTGTATGTTGGAAATACTTACTTCCGTCACTGTGTGCTACACCTTCACGGAGAAGAAAATAACGTAGCCCTTCGGATGTGTAAATTTCGCTACGGTTGAAGGGACACACGACGTTATTCTTAGATTTGGACATTTTTTCCCCGTCTACAGTCCAATGTGAGTGGCACAGCAACGTTGCAGGGGGCTCCAAGTTGGCGGCCATCAGAAATGCGGGCCAATAAATTCCATGGAACCTTTTTTCAACCCACACATATAAAAGAAAAAACAACATTATAATTTCCCGTACGAGAAAAATGCACTTGGATGTGATGTTATATAGAAAAAAGCGCCTCATTCACAATTTTAACAATGGAAAACTTTCGGACCAACCATCATTTATCTTGATTCCATCAATACAAGAAGTGTGTACACTCGGAATGAGAATTCAACCACTTTTTATTCAATAATAATAATGGGGCCGTTCGCCGGTTTACTATATATACACAATAAAACAGAGTATATATTGCATTTTGTTTATATGGGAAAATATTACAATAGGGTACGGTTTTCCGCATTGTTTGTGCGTCTTTATTGTTCGAGGAAGTAGATAAAAGGATTTTGCGATTTTGGGGCGAACCTTTAAACTTACTTGAGTATATCTTTGCCAATAACTTGAACGTCAGGTGGCCAAATAGAAGTAAATTCGGTATTGGGTGTCTTTGAGTAACCAGCCACGGTTAAATAATTTACAAGTGCATCCAACCACACATAAATTGTTTGAGTATCGTCTTCAGGCACTCGAATACCCCAATGAACTCGTTGCGATGGTCGAGATATGGACAGATCTGGTAAGGGTTCGTTTCGGATCATGTCCAATAAGATTTTATGGAATTTTTGGGGTCGTACAAATTTCTCTGTAACATCGAAAATAATGAGAATTCACATTATAGGACAAGACAATCAGTTGAAGTATTTCAATATAAATGTATACCGTTTGCTGTTAACCAGTGTATTAAATCAGACTGAAAGAAGCTTAATTTGAACATGTAGTTCTCCTCTTGTGTCCACTCAGCCGGATGGCCACTTTCGATAGAAACAAATCGTTTTTCGCCATCCGCCGAATTTGGGTGCTCTTTTAATTGAGTCTCTGTGAGAAATGTCTCGTCTGATACACAATACCAGCCCTCATATTTCGCTTTGTATATGTAACCGTTCTTATTCAATAAATTCTATAAATGTTTTATTGCATTAAAAGCGCTTTCCGTTTTTGGTTTAATTAAAATTTTTTACCCAAAAATCCTTTACAGCTCGCTTGTGATCTTCGTTTGAAGTTCTTACAAATTTTGTATATTTTATATTAAATGAACGGCAAAGGAATTCATACTGTTTTGATATATTTCCACAATATTCCAGGAGTGTGCTCTTATTTTTATGGGCGGCCTGTTGAATTTTTATTCCATGTTCATCCGTTCCTGTGGAAAATTCAATTTTCGTGCCACTTTCTTTCAAATGTTGCCATCTATGGATGGCATCAGCAATTACAGAACTATACAAATGGCCAATGTGGGGCTCTGCAAGGAAAATCAATTCAAAATAAACGTGAAAAGACGATTTACTATTTAACATGATATAATCTACACAAATCTAAATAATGACTCTATTCTCTATTGAAAGTACCACACCTCTTTAATATTAAAACACAATTTTACTTGGAATTAACAACAATACCTTTTTTAGGTTAACTTACGTGCATTTACATAATAAATAGGTGTTGTATAATATTTAATGGATTTTACGTTTGTACTAAAAGCACGATAAATAATTCCAGTCCTGACGCACATAATTCACAAATTACAACACTAAAGTGCTTTGTATTTTAACAATTTCAATGGAATATCACCTTATGCTGTCGGCACAAAACACGCTTATTTACCAGTCGAAACGATGAAACCGCACAAAAAGGGAGGCTGAACAACGTACTCGCAACTCAAACACACCTCTAATCTTAAATATCTTTATTCCTAGTCCTATGTTTACATTTAGCAGTTGTATAAAAACAATTATCACAATAAATAATATAAGGTTGGATGAACAACTGAACATGAACAAAAGGGGCAGAAAAATCTGTTTATACACACGATAAAACTTGTTTTAAATACTTGGATGAGACACTTGTCGATGAACAATGAGTCCTATTCTCATTTACACACGTAAAATCTCTAAAGACTTGTTATAACATATTGCAATCCAGTCCGGTTGCGTTGCGCCCCATTGAATCTGATTCACTTCCCCTTCGGCTGCCGTATAAGCCAATATTGGATCTTCAATGGCTCTAGGCATCTGCTGAATGTCCCAAATGAGCGCTTGATGATCATCACCTGCCGTACAAATGTGACAACTCGAATGTGGGGCCCATGCAATGCCATTCACACACGCCCGATGATTATTCAAACGTGCTACAGGCGTACACGGTACTCGAACATCCAAAATAATCACCTCACATGCATCCATTGCAATGGTCGCCAAATAATTCGGATCCTGTTTGTTCCAGGCAAGCCGTAAAAGTGGCGTATGGGCAGGATCCTCGTAAATAATTGTGGAATGTTCCAAATGTCTTAAATCAAACATACGAACGGAGCCATCGGCACCAACAGATGCGAACATATCACGTCCACCGCCCGCTCGTGAGAATGCAATGTCGTACACTTCTTTATCGTGTGCTATTAGTTGCGTTTTTACGTGACCAGACACTAAATTCACTCTGCCCATTATTTGGCCAGTCTCTAAGCCCCAAATTGTACATGTTGTGTCTATTGATGAAGTGCCCACTAAATTCGGATCCACTTCGTTCCAGTCGAAACTCGTTAATGGTGCACAGAAGTCTGAGTTTTTGTTGTTGTTTAATACGCATTCTAAACGGGTGTCCGGTTCGCCTGCACGCCAAACTCTTAGATAATCGCCACTAAAAGAATTTTTATGTTAAATTTGTACTGCAAATTACTGGATGCTGATACCTCGTAGCAAGAAGATCGGGATATGCCCCTTTACTGTCCGGTATCCACATGATCTTTGTGGTTGGATAAGGGTGATCGAAAGTACTTTTGGCAGTAAATTCACTACTGTCTTCATCCAATGAGACAATTTGTACTTTGTTATTGTATTCTTCCACAAAACTACCTAAGGCTAGTCGGAATCGTTTGTCTGGTCGCACAGACCAGTTCATACTGTACAAAGGCCAGGGGGCCACATATTTGTAGATTTCTTTCCGTTTTCCAGTAGGCACAACGCCGGAATGGGCCATTTCTATAAAACATTAATTTTATTCAAATATTTCTTGTTCAGGGCATGTTTGTTACCTGAAAATTTGTTTATGTTGAAGAACGAGTGGAATAGCCGGTTTACAATAAATTACTTCATGAAAATAGTCTGGAAAACTATTTGTTTATAAATGAGTTTGTCAAATACACAAGAGTCAAATGGTTGACAGTTTGTCTTGTGTCAAGTTGATTTACAGTACGGTTGCAATATAACAGAGAACGCTCTCAAATTCAAGAGTTTGGCAAAGGATGGCAGGAAAAGCATTAATTTCAATTATAGGCGGGGCTCTAAGTTTAAAACTTTCCATAATTTTTTTATTTACAAACGTTAACAAGTTTAATTCTTATTGCACAATAATATTCATACAAACTATAAATAAATAAAGCTATTCTACATGTGTCAAGTGAAATAAAACTAATTAATTGGCTTCCATTGAACAATTGCTCTTTGACTATCTGGAGCCGCACCAAAAGGCTTAGACCCATCACTAGCAATATATCGATTCACTTGAAAATCTAACATTGTCTTATAATTATAGACATTAGTGCCCAATTGTTGCGTTAATGGGCTCGTATTCGTCGTAAAGATACCGCTGAACTTCCTTTCACTAGCCAATTTCAGCACTGCATCCTCCATAAATTGCATTACCGCAATATTGTCCTTTGGTTGTAACAATGAATGTGTTGCCATCATGAACGAATGTAGGATCTTTCCTTTCCCTTGTGGTAATTCCAGATCTCTAACGGGCCCCTCAATACTCTCTAAAAATTCGAAAACAACCGTCAACTTTGACTTAATCTCAACTTCTGGCTCGTCTCTGGCGTCAAAATTCAATGCAACCCCAATTATTTCACCCCGCTCATTCTTTGTAATAAAACTCAAGTTCTTTTCGAGCAACGGTTCCCATAAAGCTTCAATTAATTCAAGATAATCGGCTTCTGAGATCTCCGAAATGATCCACTGCTCTAAATCGGCTTTGTGGTAAAAGCTTGTCGTCACCATACTAGAAAGATACGATTTTAATAACAAGAATCACAAAACAACACCAACAATTTACTCTAAAACAACATCCCTGTGATGGTGCTGCAACGGTTCGTAGCTAAAACCAGTCACCGGCTTATTACAAAGTCGAAACTCACTAGTTTTCATTTTTCTTATCACTTCCCCCAAATTAGCCGCCGAAATGAAGTCCGAAATGCCTAAAACCCAATTGCATCTAGTTAAAATCTTCCTTATCTACATAGAAACTCCTACAACTTACTCAATGTATATCCCTTTTCATTCATTTGCGTTACAATTACAATAGAATTCAACGAATTCCCTCCAATTTCATAGTAGTTTGCAGCCAAAGAAATCGCCCCTCGGGCTGTCCGTCCTAATACCACCGCAATACACTCAAATAAATCCTTAGCGGTCTGCAATTCGTCTTTAGGCACCCCATTAAAATCAATATCATACTGAACTTTACTATCATCTAAAAGTAAATCGGAAAAATTAACCTGATAACACACCCGAAATTCTGTCTATTTTACCGTTGTTATTGGTGTTTTCGAACATTTTCAGCAGTCCCTGTCTATCTACCTTCCCGTTGACTAACAACGGGATACTTTCAATAAGGACAACTTGCGGAATCATGTACGAAGTCAATTTCTCCCTCAATTCCTCCTCAATTCGGTGCTCATTAATTAAGTGATTTACTGTCGTTGTGAAAGCCAACAAAGCCTGATCGATCTCCCCTGGCCGATAGCATAGAACCACCGCTTTGTCAACACCCTCAACACTATTCACTGCTTTCTCGACTTCCGCCAAATCCACCCGATGTCCACGGATCTTCACCTGCGAATCCGTTCTTCCTTCGTATAACAAAGTGTTTTTAACGAGTCTCGCGTAATCCCCGGTTTTGTACAATTTCTTGTAGTTCACATCAACAGCCAAAGGATTCTCAATAAACTTATCCGGATCGCGTCCATTCACGTAACCAGCAGCCAAATTCAAACCAGCAACGTAAAGTTCACCCACTTCGCCCCTTTTAACCGGCCTCAATTCACTATCCAGCAGGTAAATAATGGTGTTGTCGACCGGCATACCTGTTGAAACGAAAATTAAACAAAACCTCGTAAATTTCACGCAGCTTTACCAATCGGCACTTTGTCCTGTTGCTTCAACTCCTCCACCGAGTCCAACACATGATAAGTAACATCGCCCATGATCTCCGTACTTCCATAAAAGTTGCATAAAACGTGCTTATTTACGGGAAAGTATCTAAAGAATTCTTCCGCAAGGGAAACAGTTAATGTCTCACCGGAACAGACCCATATTTTCAGTGATTTCAGTGCGTTCGCCGTTTTCTATAGAGGAAAAGAAGGGGGTTCTCCATTAACAATCTAATTAATTATCCACGCAAGGTTAATATCATTATATCGAGCGTTCACTTTTCCCCTGATTAAAAAAAAATTGAAAGCAATCAATTACCTTCATATCTAAATACATGAGCATGGATCGAAGTAAAGATGGCACAAGAACGAGCCTTTCAACCTGCGAAAACAAAAACAAACTCCAATAATTTATCACTGAAAGAAAGCAAGGAGTGCGAGGTGGATGCGGGACTTTTGCTTACGCAGTAAATTTTGATTTATGATTTTTTCCAAAAAAAAAACTCTTTTCTTTACCTTGTACTCATCTAAGCGGTTGATCAGTTTCTCGGGGTCCTTTGTTAACGCTTTCGAAATCACAAGCACCGATAATCCGTTAATTAATGGTCCCCAAATCTCCGATACACTATCGACAAAGGTGAGGGCCGTTTTGAATACGCAAACTTTCTCCGTTTCACTATAGGGAAACTGATGGAACTGCCATTGGAGACGATTGAGGATGACACAGTGCGGTAGTCGGACGCCTGTTGGCACATAATTCATGAGATGCTGTCCACATTTGACGGACGGTGTTTACCTTTTGGCACTCCAGTGCTGCCCGACGTGTAGAGTACGATGGCGAGGTCATCTTTTAGGTGGCGGACACGCTCATCTTGGGTAATTGGACGAGATGACTGATGCTGACTCGATTTTTCCAACAACTCAATAGCGAACTTTTGTGGTGCGTCATTGTAAACATCGGAATCTGTTTTACGAACGAAACGATTTTCAATTCGCATGAATTATTCAAATTGCAATAAAACTTTATGGGTAAACAATATGTATTACCGTCATCATCGTAAATGATCAGAACTGGTTTGGATTCTTTTAAGATGTGCTGGATTCTGGCGTTGGGGAAAGCGTGGTCTAAAGGCAGATAAGCGGCGCCCGCTTTCCAAATGGACAAAAGGACCATGACGAGTTTGTCGCTGGGATGCATGTTTACAGCGACAATGTAATCTCCATCGGAATTTGGGGATTGATTACGGATTGCTTGGTGAATGGTGCGGGCTAATTGATTGGTGATTTGGTCCAATTGATGATAGGTGTGTTGACGAAGGTGATTGGTGTCTGAAAATCACTTGTATAAAAGTTCGAATCTATAAAAATTAATCGTTTTTCACCTTCAAATATAAGAGCGACATTTTCTTTGGCATTTCCATTCGCAACATTTTCAAATAGGGAATTGATTGTTTTTGGAGCGAGATTTCGGGCAGGTCCTTTTATTACTGACAACTGTGGAATGCTTCCCATTTTCTATTGAAAAGAGAATGAAGAATTGAGTGTTGGTTATAGAGAGTTATTGGTATTTTATTAGTTAATTATAAGTGCATTTTAAGTGTTTTGTCCTTCGCAAGATTTATGTTGTGTTAGGAAACTCTTAGAATTTGTGCAACTCTTCCTTTTTCATATACAACACTTCTCAAGGATTACTTTTAAGGAAAAAACCGTAACACACTTATCGATTAATCTTTGTATAAGTTAATTAGTTAACAGCTAGCGCGTTTTCAAATTTCAATATTTATTACAAGGTCCTTTCCGGTCGGTAATCACATTATAAAATATATAATATTAAATCGAATCCTTGATTTCATTTTAATGATTTTGTATTTTATTGAAAATCTCTTGTGACCTTTTCCGCGCCTGCATAATAATATTAATCTCAAACAATAACTGACCGTTTTCTTACACAATTTCGAACTGATTATCGACAAATTCGGGTCACCGTGTGAATGGATCATTTCTTGTGGTATTGTCCATGCAAATTTGCGAAAAAATTAACAATTTCTCAATTTGTTGATATTATATTAGAACTTGTTTGTTTGGAAGCTGCTTACATTTGAGTTGACTGTATCGCTCGCACTATAAACTTGCAAACACAAACACTACCACGAAACTAATTCAATAAAATTGTTTATAGAGAATTAAGCAAGATGTGTACAAGCAGTAGCGAATTTATTTGATATACACAATGACACTTCATACAGATTTATATAAGGTATTATTTGGGTAGGGGGATTACAGGTTTGCGAAGCGGAGAAACACTTTTCTCTGTCCACATATATGAGTTTGGTGTGCGTTTAAGTGGTTTTATGCAATTTATTCGTGGTCCCCACCTGTGGCGAAAAAAGTCCCACATTCTTCGCTACTACTTAACATGCCAGAGTACGAATTCATTCATTTCGCTTGTTTACAAACCGAACATTTTTTTCATCCAAGGCAGGGCGGAGAGAGAAATAATGTTATAAACTTGACACCGTTTTTCTACTCTTTACAGTCAATAACCGACGGTTTTGGAAATGCAAAAAGTGAATTCGTTCAAGGAGCGCGCGGTTGCGGTGTTAAAAATGGGACTTTTGGCGTTCCTTATCGCTGGTAGTGTCACCCCAAATAGCCTTGTTACAATGCGCTCGATAAGAAAATTCCCAGTTTGTGGTGGTTATCAAGACACGCGAATCCAGGATTTCCCAGCGCGATTTTCAATGACGCACTTATGTAATCGTAACTATTTTGGCGCGTGATTTTTATTTTACTATGAAAAAAAAGAGCGCAAAAAGCGGTAATCGCTGTTTGATTAGGATAATTTATGATGATGTATGAAAATTTCTGTCCGATTCGAATACGTAAACAAATTATTTAGGTAGCAGAAGCTGAATGAATTTTAAATTACGCTTTCGGGAAATCCAAGAGCTGAACAATGATTTCGTCCAATTCGTATTTGCCCACACAGAGTGTGATGCTAAATGTAAATTTGTGGATGCGTTAAGCGGCTATTTCGTTAATTATTTGACGAGTTTGTGGTTTCATCCAGTCGTTGAACCGTTTTATTAATTGAATAATTGCTCTATAACTCGCAATTACATCTTAAGATCGAATTTTTAGCACGTAAACCCCTTCACTTTATTATATAGCCATGAAATGAATTTCACACTTGTAACCCTGACAAAAGCTAACAATAATTAGTTATTCATTTAATAATCGTACTGTACTTATTAGAATTTCCTTCGGGGATGATTTAATTAAAAAATATATCGTAATTATTTTATTAAATACGCTTCAGATTTAATTCTATTATTGGCCTCAGTAATTGTATAATTCCTTAATTGGATGGACTTCCTTATTAATTCGAATTGGATCGTCAAATGCGCTGGTTGAGAATCGATACAATAACAATAGAAATATCTCTTTACATTTCATGAAAGGGTACAATTGTTAGGGGCTTGTATTAAAAGTACAATATAAGACGACGAAAATTTGATCAAAACAAGAAAACACAGACCATAAAGTGGTGGAAACATTGAAAGAGAACACCCAGCCCCAATTTAATATATTCAAGTGTTTTTTTTCGGGCTGCAAAAAACTTTCTTCACCTTGAACTTGTTGGAAAGTGTTGTCGAATCGAATTTGGTGACATTTCCACTACGAACCCGGAAAAATCAATTTCCTTTCACTCTCATGATCTTCTAGTCTGTTATTTTCATAATTTTCAACAAGACTGCCTCGAATGGCGATAAATCAATGTGCGAAGATGAAAATTAATGCTGTTCTGTTTGGCGAGATAATAAACTAGATGAAAAACTTTGATTCATGACTCGTAATTTATACGTGAGTTGTACTTGATTGTGGGATTGTGCTAGAAGTTGTTTGTTTAATGCAAAAATGCAAGAAACAACAACTTTTCCTGTAGGAATGGTTAAATTTATATACCTAATTCAAATGTGCATTTATTAATTCCGCATTATTTAAATAACTAATTAATGACACCTTGTAGGTGAAATGTGCCAATGTACGACAAAATTTCATCATATCAAACACAGCAAAGATGTGTTGAAATTTGAATCCGTAACATTGAAATTAATCGCGTTTGACGCTTATATGTTCAGCCCTTCTTTGCCACAAATCAACGAATGTGTACATAAAAACGAAATAACACAAAAAAAATAGCAATTTCCTCCCAAAGGGGGTGCATATTTCAGTTTCCAATTTACGCCACATTACATTGCTCGTCACTGAAATGATCCGGTTCTCGTATTTGCGATTCCTGCAAAATATAATGTGCGTGTATTTCGCACTACGACAAAAGAGATTCCTCTGGTAAATAATTTACATAAAAAAACACCATCACAGCACATCGTATGTGTATAAATCGAACATTTTCCTTCCCCAAACGGCCCTCCCACGCCATTAGTTCGGGGGGTAATAGCTAAGCATCTCGATTTGATACCATCCAATACAATACAATTTATTATTTAGGTCATTCCCTTGTATCATCATCACTTATAAAAGCAGGAGACGCCGAACTGGTTTCTCCCTGAAATTGCACGATTGTCGTTTTTGCAGGAGAGTACGATGCTGAATTGTCGTTGGCGCATTCGTTCGAATTGTAAATAAACCGCACCAAGAAATATGCAACTATAAATACAAAATACATAAGGAGAAGTGTGAATTGGAGGGCTTGAAGGGGGTGCTTTTCTATTTATATGTATTGACATGGGACAATATAAAATAAATGTAGCGTGTGAATGTTTCCCTCTTGTAGTTGACATTATCGTATTTTGAACTTTTCGTAAATGAACTGTTTGGAATTGAAAGAGTCTGAATGAGATTGAATGAGATTCGTTGTTTATAGGGCGAAATAAATGACAATTAAATATAATGATTTACTTTAAAAACAATTGGAATTCATCAATCCTCCATAAAGTTTTTATTGAAACCATTGTTCCTAAAAGAGACGAGATGTGAAAAAGTGAAAACCTGACGATAAAACAATTACCTTTTTCATACTCTACCTAAATTCTTTTTGTACAGTTTCTAAAACATTCATCAAATACCACTCCACTTAGTCAATAACATTTTTTAATTGCAGAGAAATTTTATGTTTGATAAAATGAAAATAATTAAAAAATGTCACTGTCCAGCAGGCCGACGAGGACGGGGGAGTGTTTCCTGCCAGGAACGAAAGGCACATGTAAAATTTGAATTTGAATAGCATAACAATTATCCTTCCTTGAACTGGACCACCTGTTTCCCAGCTTTGTATACTATTTCCGTTTCCAGAAAATATCATAACAAGTGGGACGCGTGTGAAGTGCGTTTGGGGTTGTTCACCCCCACAAAAGTGGGAAAAGGAGGAATAGGCTTGATTTGGTGCGAGCGAGAGTGCAACTGTCTGCTGACCCATATAGAATCGAATAATGCATCGCCCCGCGCGCACATTCGACAAAATAATATTTTCCCTCAGTTTTTCCACTCACTTTACACTATCTTTTACACGTTTACAATTGAATTGTGGAAATGAGGACGCTCCAATTGGCACCGACAACGCTTTAGATTTTCGGAAAACTTTAATTCAAACTTGTGTGAATTTATTAAACATTAATTCTTACTGTTGACAGGGCCCCACAATGTGCATTGCAAAAGGAAAACCTGTCTTTATCAAGGAAAATTGAATGTGATCCTGGTATAGACCAGCATATATATTTGCCTAATACCCATTTACCAGCGCACTTTTATGACCCATATTATTATTTCAGTTGTACAAGATGCTCATAAAAAAGTTTCAAATTTCATATTGGAGTTTGATCTGAAAATCCAGCTCTAGAAGAATTTATTTATCCTTCACATACGTTTGAATAAAACTATGTTAATAAAGTGCAAATAAACGCGATCTAACGTTTTTCTCCCACATATTTCTGTGTGTTCTTTAAAGGTTATTTCAGTGATTGTACGTGAACCGAATATATGAATTCCGCACATATTCTTTTCGAATAAAGTATTACTACATTCTAAACACCGGCTTTTTTCTTCCTCTTTGCTATCTCTAAACGAAAACACTTGTTTTATAGCCCCGCTTTTACACCAATTTATGTATGAACATTAAAAACATCAAACGGCTAACAAATATTACTTTGGCCGATTTAAAATCTTCTATTAATCAAAAAGATCTGTGTGGTTGTGGCCATCTGACCAACATTAATGCATTTTCTTCATATAACAATAAATTTTATTATGCAATTTTCCAATCATTGAAAACAAGTAAATTTATTCAAATTGCCATCATACTGAAATGCGCAAACACACAGGAATTTAATTATATTGAAAGTGAATTGATTGGGATTGAATAAAATTCGGTGAGTGCATTGAAAGAAAAATTGCAAAGTGTTTGTATTTCCGCTAAAATGCCATATTAGAGTTAAGGGCCCAGCAGGAGTTGGAGTTGGTCAGCATGATAGAACTTTGAGAGGCACTGCAGGATAAATTTCCTGTAATTTCAGCCCCTCTCTCTTTCAGTCACTGTTTAACAAAACAACTTATTTTTTCTACACTCATATACACCGAAATAAGTTCATCCTAAGAGGCTACTCGCTGCTTGAAGAGAAATTGAAACCCCGTCTCAGTATTTTTGTTTTCAATGCACAGCAGAATTTACATTTTTATTGCGCCATCATCATACTAAAAATGCACATCAACATTTTACTTTTTCTTGTATAACGTAATAACACATGGCTATTAAGAAAAAAGTTATAGTTTTGTTACATTTTTAATCCGTAAATTGTTTAATAAAAGTCAATCCCTCCCTAGGGAGAGTTTCTCACTATTTCCAGCGCCGAAACTGCTCCTCTCCTCGAACTCCTTTGTCCTGTTTATTTGTGGTGGCGTATACATAAAAATAACCGTTCACGTTTATTGTCTAATCAAATTACATTTTAATCTATATATTTGGACTTTTTCCAGTCGGACTTTTAAGTGTTCATTTACGAGCCGTCCAATTGAGATCAAATCAATCAACATTCGCATAAATCCACAGAAAAAATCAATCAAGCTCATATATTCATCCCATCCAATTAGACATTTTAGTATACAAATGAAAGTCCATTGTTTACCCTTTTTCAGCCTCGCATCGGATCAAACCCATAAATCAGAGGTAGAAAACATTTTTCTATTATTAAATGAGTGTAATTGGTGGCTAATATGTCATTGTAGACAAAATAGCACTTAAAAATGTGTTGGAGCGTATTAAAAAGTTGGCATAATAGCCTGAACCGAGATTAATACGTTGTGTCGTATTTCTATTTTTTATAAATAGTCAAAACAGTTGTACGACATGATGAATTCTGCACGGCTTATTTATAGCCGAGCACATTTTCCGTTCTTTTTAGTGCGAAAAATACGTAATTGTGGAAGAGAGGTACACGTCCTGTTGTGATGGTGGGCTGTCTTTATAAGAAGCACGATTTAAACCATCTGCGACCACCTACAACTGATACAAGGCATTATTAATATCGTGCACCACCTTCGAATACGAAATACACTTGTAGATTCCAATAATAAAAGTTGGCACTTTTCATTATTCTTATAGATTTTCGCGACTATAGTTTTCTAAGTCGCCAACAAAAACAGCATATTATCTCAAAATCTGGCCAATTTGCGAATCTGATTGAAATCAAACAACTGGAAAAACAATACACCACCAATAAATCAGCATTTAATTGTTGAGGCAACTAAAGTTGCGTGCGGAAAATGGCGAATGCGCATGGTACACTGAAAGGTCCGCGTAATTTCGACGAACCCTGTACAATTCGCTCCATAGTCCATGTAGTATAAGCTAAGGCTGAATGAAACTGGCGCTTGGTGAGCAACAACAACGAGAAGCCGATGTCAGTCTGTTTTCATTGCTCTGCCCAAGCAGCGACCGAAGCACGAACGCATCTTTGAAGCCGGCAAAAAACACGCAAAAATGAACAAGTCTCAATTTTTGCCGTACATTCGTGTGAAATAGTAGTGCTTTTTTGTTGTGCACAAACAGCCTTAATAATGCAACAAAAATATAAACATTATGAAATGTACACAAACAGAAAAAGGATCTGTTCAAAAGTTGCCGCAACACAACTGCAAAATAAACATTGAACCAGCTTTGATTTCGTTTCACAATTTCCCCATCATTTAAACCAGTTAGTGTGAATTAGGAAATGGCTTAGGCGCAAGATGCCATCACCACATTTCGTAGTAAGTTTTCCTGTTTTCTGTATAAGTGACAAAGATCACAGAGCGCTTTTTCCGCTGTTATAATACGGGCCTATAAGTGCTAGTTAATGAATTATTCTAATAAACTTGGTAATAATCCGGTTTAATAATACCATGACAGCCCACACTTCTCCACTCGAAAATGACATACTTTATTAAATCGCCAATAAATAACTAGAAACAATTTGAAATTCGCAAAACTCGACACATCCACTAGTGTGTTCTCTGCTCTAATATAATCGCTTGAATATTGATGGATTTATTGGCAGGTCTCCGCAGTCTGTACAAAAACAGTAAATAAATTCGTGTTCCGGGAGAAAAACCAAATAACGGCCAGTTTTTATGGTCATTTCTAGTCGCCCACACTTTATAGCGACTTTACGTGTCATCAGAAAGTTGTAAATAATCGTTTCATAATTGCAGACAGGCCGAATTGGAGAATCCAAGTGTTTTGGGGGATTTGTGACATTCGTGGACAAGTGAGACTAAGTTCCATAAGGAAAAATATGACATGTTCTCGACAATAGCAACGCTCGCCAGTCCATCTGCGTCCGTTCCAAGTCCCTTCAATTTGACCCCATCGTCACCGATAATTGACTTCAATGCGACCACATCGAACTACCTATCGACCTCGTCGTCCATCGATGGTGGCCAGAACAATGCAACGAATACAAGTGACATGACACCGCCAGTGTTCCCCAGCTACATACGGACCACGTCGATGGTGTTCTGCATCATAATCATGTGTTTGGGCGTTATTGGTAACGTTATGGTGCCAATTGTGATATTTAAAACGAAAGATATGCGTAACAGTACAAATATATTTTTGGTTAATTTAAGTGTGGCCGATTTGATGGTCTTGTTAGTTTGTACGCCGACTGTTTTGGTCGAGGTCAATTCCAGAACGGAGACTTGGGTGCTCGGAGAAGAAATGTGTAAGTTCCAATTTCCTAGAGAATTCTTTTTCAGTAATTGGGTTAAGGGGAATGTCAATGCGACGATTAAAATTGCGTATTTTTTCGTATTTTTAAACAGCCATTTATCTTTGTTGTAAGTCTATAAATATTTTGAAATTCCTCAAAAACGTGGTAAGGTGCGTTAATTTGCGCGTTCTTCAACTCTCTCACAGGCACAATTGTAAGATTCCTTTTCTCATTATTTTGAGAGGCAAAAACACGCAACGTTAATTAACATTTTCATTCTGAAAATAGCAAATTGACAGATTCGAATTCCAATTTATAATTTTCATTTTCTTGGCAAAGTTCTTCAATAACAAGACAGTAGCGTGTGTGTGAAAGAACGTGCGTTGTTTTGTATCATTTTATCGGAGAGAAGCAAGAAAGAACTCGCATTAAGGGCCCATTTCGTAAAATGTCGAGCTCACGGACTGCCCCTAATACGTGAAATTCCTCTAATTGTAAAATGGGGCGTATTTTATCCGGTTTTGTTGTGATAGCGCAAAGAAAAAACCCTCTAAGGAATTTTTTCTATTCATAACACAAATATATTAGAATATTTTTTATTCAAGTCTCTCAACTTCTCTCCCATTCCTCTGGCATTTTTTATAGCATTTCCAGCATGCCTTTTGGGATGAATTCGCACCAGTCTGCTGCTAGTATTGAAAGTTTCCAACTAAATGAAATCAGCAACTGTGTGTGTGTATGCAATTGCGGTTTGATTTAATGAACGAAATTAATAACACTAGTCCCCCGACAAGATAATAAGCTGCCTTTTGACAGATACACATTATAAAAGGCGCGTGTGGGTGGCCCTTTTCGAAATAGAACTCTCTGCAAGAGCAAACTTTTTGCAATAATTTATTGTAAACATTCAAAAAATGGATGGGACCAGAGAGAAAGTTGCGCCGTGTATATGTGTGTGTGTGAATCGTCGATGCTTTTGTATTAATTTTATTTTTGTTTCCTTATCTATACCCGACTCTTCTTATACATATATTCGAATATAATAATTTTCATCAGGAAGCGATTGTGTGCGCTGCATACAACAGCTTAAAAAAAGGAAGAATGAACAGATTATAAAACAAGACAAAGACATTAAAACTAGCCATATATGTATATGGAATTTTTATTTTATTTTCGACTGGACCGATTAAATCTTGCTTAGAGTATAATACAAGAGAGTACGTACCGGTACTGTGTGTGTGCCTGTCTAAAAATAGACGGACTTAGTAAATTTAGACAAGTGGTTTGTTTAAAATTAGACTTGAAAGGTGCGATATTTTCAAATGCACTGTACATAAATAAATTAGAACTGCTGTTATCATAATACGACAATTTCTATTCAAATAAAACGGACAAGTTTTTAACAAACCTTCGCATTCGACTCATGAAACAATAAAACTTGACAGATTATATTGTACAAGACGGGGATATATTAAGTTTTATGCGCCCTGATGGGTAACTGGAAACCACTTTTCCGACGGAATTAAAAGACGATTTCAGTCAGGTTTGATAAGAACTTTTACAAAGAGGTGTATGTACATGAAATAAACAAACTTTCCTCTATTTAGGTGGTTGTAAAAGTGCCGTAAGAGAATATAAGAAAAAAACAACAAGTGCGCTTTATATTCTCACGGGCTTATTTAACGGCCTTTGCCTTTACCAAATTGTGATTTTAGGACAATTTTCCATGCATAATAGATAGCCATTTGTTATTATTTTTGTCCCAAATTCGACGGCGTCTCCTCGTCCTCATTGACGAATCGAAATTGTTTTCGAGAGACTTTTTTGCACTCATCTAATTTGATTGTGTTTGTTACAAGCGCCAGTGATTGTTATTATTAGTCCTTATTTTAAGTAAACCAAAATAGTATTGTTTAATTTAAATGCAAATTTTCTACAATAAACTATAAACTATTCAATGTATCTAAAATTGTAATCAAACAAATATATTTATTGTAATATGTGACCGTTTGGTGACACGTTTCGACAATTATTTATATACTTACCTACATAGTGTACATAGTGCAAAAGTTCATTTGCATACAAACGACCCAAAATGATAAAAAAAACTTACAAAAACTCGTGTTTAACAATTATAAATGCGTTTATTGTAATTTCTATTCCATATTTTGAATAAATTACGATTAGTACAGGGTGTTTAGGGGCGGTCCCGTTACAATCTAACCAATTTAGCAATTTTCGTGCAGATTAAAAGCAGAGTCGAGTCAACTAGAGACATATTTCACACTCACTTGTGTATAAATTAAATTTAAATGAAAATAATGGACTTGATACACTAAAAGCGCATTCTACGTCGCCTCCAATCTAATAACTAGCCCGTCGCCTACCAACAACTGGGAATTAAAAATTCATCAAACGTAAATCAGATAGTGTTAATTATACACATTTTTCTCTGTTATTTGTTTTTTTTTCTCCACACTCGCGTCGCGAATTTTAATCACAAAGATTTATTTACACAACGATTAAATTTTACCCTCCCCCATGTAAACATAATCACCCTTCTCTCTACGCTGAAAAAAATCGACTCTTTATTACTATCTAATCTCCTCACTTATTTGGGTCACTTAATAATAAAAAACGAAAACGAGAATCAAATAATTTAAATAAATTACGCAGACAAAAAACGAATGGGTGCATAAATTACAATAAGTAGTTAATATGTCTTTGTGTTTTAAAAGCAATTTATTTCCACGTCTCGTTTTATGTTACTCCGGGATTTTTTTCTCTCTAAAGCTTTTACTGTCAATCATTCGCACCTATAGATTTCGCGCAACAACATACCGAGTGTTTGCCAGTTTATTTCAAGCTGTCTTTACCAAAGAATCTCACCTCTCTTGTATTTCCGTACACAGATGTAGCGTATCTGTCGCATCAAGTGTGATTGTTTTGGTTTCGTGCCAAAACAGAGCAAAACTGCTAATAGCTGTATTACATTGTCGCACTTTTCAAACACCCTAATTTGCCAAGAAAATCAATTTCACACTAACGACCGCCAATTACCTGTAATTAAATCACAGGGGATGGCAGCTTTTTCGCAATAAATCGCGCTCCTTTTGTGGGACACGTCGCTATCCATCACCCGATAACCAGTGGAAGTTTCGTCTATTTTGCGATAAATTAATTAATTTGTGGCATACGGGGCCAGTGTGCTCCCATAAAATCCCGTACAGACCACACCATCAATGTGTGTGCGACAGAAGCGCAGAAATAAAGTTACCAGTTTGAACATGAGTAGCTCTTCTAATAGCGAAATCCTTTTAAGGGGTTTGGTTGGATGTAATAGAAATTGTTACGTGTTGAATACCAATTTATTTAAGCGCACTGTGCCTTTCGTTCGCATTATGGTAAAAATGGTCTCAAACTGGCTCCAATAATAATACAATATGTACTAAATGTTTGTATCTAGAAGATTACAAGCATTGATAATGATATACTTGTGCACTGTGTTATTATTAAGAGAAAAAGAGAGTCCGGATCGATGGATTAGTGGAGATAAGGCCAAAAAAGGACACATTTATTATACAACTACCAGTAAACAACAACAACAACATCCGTCACACCATCTAGGCATATTTTTCCAATGAGATCCTTATGCTATTCTGTCCACGTAGTGGTACCGTTTTTTCGGGAAAAATTCTCAAACATGCACAATGTTCAAATCCAATTCCATATACTTAACTAAAACAGTTTCTTCGTGAAAATCACTCAGGAGATGCACTTTGGGACTATTATCGAAATTACTCCAACCACAAACAGTTTAATCCCCTCAATACCCAACTTTGCAATGTTTACAGTGTTAATTTCAGTGTTATTTATCTTTTGCCCTCAGCACGTAAACGTTAAGAAGCGCCAATTTATCGAACCATTCAATCCATAATGAACAATAAAAAAAACTGTAGATGTGTAAATGCAAATTTAATCGTCGCAAGTGGCAAATTTACAATCACTGCCTCTTATTTTGTACATGACAAGCGAAACGGTTATGGCATCATTTATTTTCGATAAATAAGTAGGTATATAGAAAAGTGTTTTTTTTTGCTTATCGACACTGAATTCACTGAAAATGATTAGTTCAGGGTTCTAGTGACGTTGTTCAACGAAATGCTCGTAAATTCAGCACGTTAATTTTACGATACACACTCATCTAATTCCATACTGTCTCAGTTCTCTACAAACTATCTATGTAGTACTTATCAAGATAAAGCAAAGTGGAGGACACACGTGTTCATTCTAATATTACGGCAGAAAACAGCCCACAGGAGTATCACATATCCATTTTAAAATCGCATCGAATAAAGCCTCCCCGAAAAGGTTCTGAAATGTTGTTTAATCTTGTTAGACGCGTAATTTACCTCAGAACGCGTTCATTGCACAGTTTTTGGAAGCTCACAATCTCCTCTTAATCATTATTTAAGAGGGAATATTTATGGTACATGATATTGTTTGAAAAGTCACTTCCGGACAAGGGCAATAAAAACTATTAATTACTTTTTGAAAAGTTCTCCTAGTTAACTTGTCAATAAATCAACCACTTTTTGCTCTTCCCATACGTTAAGTAAAAAGTTTCATAATAGAAGAACAAACGTGTCTATGTAGATAATTTAAAATCGAACGAGTCCGGGTTATTTATAGGCTGAAAGTAGTGTAATAATGACGCAGACAAGTTCATTAAATTCCCTTCTATATGGCTTCGGAACAGCATCCCTTAAAATTTCCCACTTTCCAAATTGTTTTCTAGATAACAACAGTAATGGTTTATTTCGTTGTTAGAGCGACAGGGTGAGAGGGTGGGTTTAGTTTAATTGCACGCTTGTAATTGTTTAAATAGCGTTACGAAGCTAATTTGTTTTGTTATTGCTTTTTACATTAAGCCAAAAGTGCGCCCGCTTTTTCCATTCTCTCTATCCAAGTTAACGATCTTACAACTATTTAACTATATTCTAAATAAATGACTTAATAAATTTTGCCAGCATATTACACACATTATACACTACTTGCCTTGTCCGCATTTACATATTCAAATGAATTGCATAGTAAATAATCATTCATCTTATTAATAAACACGTTAGACAGTGCCGAACATTCCCCTGATTAATAATTAAACAAACAATGAGTAACACACACACGCAACAGTCACTTTTTGAGCGTGGATTTTGCGGTGTGTGGGAGCAAAAAGCCATTTCGCAAACAAGGCAATCCAACTGACCATAAAATTGTATAAATAAGTGATTTTTATTATTACCCGATAAAAGTTTATTTATAGGTAAAATTCGCGGGTGTTATTATATTTAGCCAGTTCTCTTATCGGGGCTTGATGTGCACTGGAAATCCATAAATTCGGGTTAATTGAGCCATTATTTCCAACCGAACACTCTGTATAGAATTTGTTTTTTGGAGGACACGCTCATATTTTTATTAAGAAAAACAAAATGTGCACTAATGAGTGTGTCAGTCAATCGCGACGAATACACAGTTAAAAGGAACTTAAACAGCTGTTGAAACAATACTTTGAAATTTTGTGGTCTTAGAACGCTAATATTGCATGTACGTTTTGCGGTCAGTCGATTTCTTTGATCTAAAACTAAACGCACTTGTATATTAGTGAATAGACGTTTATATTTAACTGGTAAATAAACAGGATTAATTTGAGTGTGAATTTCACTCTCAATTGAGAAAACAGAACATTTCTGTCTTGCTGCAATTAAATGGCAATTATTGTGTTTGGGGTTAATTGCGAAAGTGAAAGTAATTAAAGAATGCCGAATTATTCTTTTCCGAAGAGGGAGGAATACACAGTTTAATTGTCTCTTCTCCCCTTTAATTGGGGATTTTCTTTAATTGATACATTTCACGTTTTATTAATTTCACGATCTTCAAGGACTAATTATAAACATCTCGCTGATTTATTCACTCTCAAACCCATATATAGAGTATTATTTATTATCTGGACATTAGCCAATAATATATTTATTAAAAGATAAAAGTCATAATAAAAAAATGAATAAATAACATGCCCTGAGAATGATTTAATGATTATAATAAACCAACATTGCCTTTAAGCAGGATGTTATAATATTTTATTGATAATTTAGCACATCGTTTCCCCATTAAATATTAATGTCGTAAAAATCGGGTGGAGAAATTGAAAAATTCCTAAACTAAATAAGTTTTTTAAAGACCACACACACATAACATATGTAAATATACATAAACATAGGTTTTGAACTGAAAATTCGCACATGTTCACCATTCGTCCTTTTGCAGGATATGCAACAATTAAATAAATTTCAATTGACACTATTCCACGTTATTAAAAACGTAAACTACCGTGAACTCAAACACTAATACTCGGACTATTTTTAATAGAGTAATTTGTTACTGTGTTAATACAAAATGGATTCGTTTATTTAGTTGGGCATAAATTTAGAGCAAATTAATGACCATCATATATTAACTATTAACATTTTATTATATTCTATTTGTTATAGAACATGCCATTTCCGAATAAGGATCGCACACATTAATTGCCCCTCCGACACATTTTCCATGGCTTTTCCTATAATACTGCGCCATAATTAAATTATGGATTAGATGTAAAACGAATCATAAAACGACAATGAAAAATGCCACACAAAATTAATAGTACGTTGTATAATTGACTGTGTGGAATTTTTACGAGATTATAAGTATTGTACCGTTTTGTTTTTGCATTCAAACATATAATGATACTCTTTAAATGGTTATGCGAGAGTCTTGTACGTTCGCTTCTTGTTACAAGTACGTTTCTAATCAATGTTCACGTCAAGCAATCAACCATCCTCTTTACAAATCAACTTTTTTTCACTGGTAATATGTGGATGGTCGTATTTATTTGCTCTCTCGCGAATTTTGTGCGATTTTCAGGCGCCCAAGTTGCGACCCATTGTCTCTTTTAACTGCTTGAAAAACGCGCTCTCTACCATCGTCGTCGCACTTCTACGAAGAATGCGAAAATTATCTCAGCCATTCCATGACGTGAATATGTCCCGTTTTGTAGTGCAATTAAAATACCTAGATTTTCCGCGAAAATTCCTCGCTTTGATATACCAGAAAAAGAGAGCTCTTCGCTCATTACCAGTTCGTCTTGTTATTAATTTAATAAACTCTCCCATCGCCATCAGAGAATATGGAAAAGTGTGTTTACTTAATTAGCGGTCCATTGTTTAGCGACGTGTGGGAAGAGCATTTCATTTTTCAAGTGTTAAATGATTTTATATCGCCTCATTTAAAATGATTGCACACACCGTGTGTGGTAGCAGAACTGCCTACAATAGTCCCACTATAATAGGCAATTCGCGCAAACATACGTTTAATTAATTACACATGTTGATTGTGGTGAAAAATCCGTTTTTATACTGGAAATGATTGATTAACGGTTGTTTGAGAAGAGAGTACTGCCTTCGGTGGTACCATATTCGACACCCGATTTAATTATAATTAATTATTATTAATATGTCGAATTTTAATTGTATCAGACACAACAAATTGAGGGGAGAGAGAGCAGCATTCTCCCTTAATTAATAAAACGCGAGTTTAGGCGTCTAATCGGCCAGTTAAACACCACTCTTGGCCATCAAATTATCTCGATTAGACGTCAAACCAACACATAATCGCTCTTTATATCGATAAATTATTAACAAACTATGTTCAAATAATTACATATACAGTATGTAAATGATTAATTCTCACGAATGTGGCCTGGCGCAGAGTGTTTGTTTGCCGCCAAATTAGGAAGTTGACTCTTCAATGCTGGAATTTGGCACTCCCACGACTCAATTTCAATTCGGTCGACTTCTCCGAGTAGGAAAAGTGCTCACTTTGCGTGCATTTTTCTCAATAAACCCAACCAATTGGTACCGTGAAAATTACGCTAAGCGAAATATGATGAAGTAAAGAGAGTCGAATTGCTTTGATATCCGGCTCATCATTTATGGCCCCCCTTGTCAGATTTATAATAAATTTTGATTTCGGACATGATTAATATTTATGAAGCGAGAGAAGCAAAACTCCTCACCGAAAAACGGGGTCCATATGAAGAATTAAACGTAAATTCTGTTTACAATGTACCGGTGATTTGTTGTGCGAAAAAGTGTATAAACAAAGTTGAGATTGAAATTAATTTCCCTCTCCGGCACACCGCCGCACACACACAGCATCCAGTTTGATATTTCATATAATAAAGTGGGAAGTTAATTATTCTCAAAACGAACACACACACCGATTAATAATCATAATGGAAGTGGGTTGATCGTTGCAATCACGATATATAGGTGAATATGAAAGAAACACTTTTCAACTTGCCCATATAGAGGCACAAATACACTTACCGGATGCTGCACGTAAAAATTTCTTATCGCTTCTACCTTGTGGAATAATAATGAGATGAGAAAACAGTCGAAATAATAATGTGGTGCATAATAAGCCGTTTTCCGTTTTGAATTTAAATATACGCATTCAGAAAAGTTTATTTCGATATTTATTAGAAAATTGTTAGAACTTCTCTTTACATATTCATTGAAGGTGATTGGCGGCCTAAACGACCCATCCGCAGCTCCCGGAATTCGAAATTATCCCCACAAGTTTGGAATATTAATTAGATGCCACAAACACGTGTCTATTAAGAAAAATCTACTTTCCTATACATGAAAATCTATAATTCCCCTTTCGGTTATTTCAGCGATTCAAGGTCGGAATAATATAAAAATCATAAAAAATAACAATAAATTCCATATTATATTACAGCCCCCCCACGTGGTTCACCTTTTTATACGCAATACAAGTACATAATTGGGGGGTGAATGGTCTAATAATAAATCGTAATCGACTTGACCTTGTATTTTGCAACACATCGACGGAATATTAATACCCAAAGGGGTTCAGTGTGGTCAAAGACGGTCGAAATGTCATATTGTCACGTGAATTGCTTTTGGGCTTTGCCCTTTAAGGGGATGGCGACCATTTTCCGAGGACACAAACATTGGAACGATTCACCGCAAATTACAAACGGCAATTTTCAATTATTCAAAGTTTTCAAAGTACGCTAATTAGAAAATGAGATAGACATTTCCCTGTTTGCAGGTAAAGCAGTCCCGTTCGTCGAATTAACCGTCGCCCACGCATCAGTATTGACTATATTAGCTATAAGCTTTGAACGTTATTATGCCATTTGCAAGCCCTTGGAAGCTGGCTACATATGCACGAAGGCCAGAGCGTCCCTGATTTGCCTTCTCGCCTGGTTTATTGCCGCCGTCTTTACGAGGTAAGTCGCTGACGAGTAGTTTGTGCAAAAATCGTGCTTGCACCGTAATTAACACAACTCTAATGCACAAGTTCTAATGACACGCTTCTTCCATTTTAACATTTGGTCAGTTTGGAGGGCGAAATGTGAGAGTCCAGACTGGTCGCAAAGTGCCAATATATTGCATGCATGTGCGCTCTTTTCACACTTACACGACACTATTTTATATTAAGTTTCCTATTTATGAGACAATGATTCATAAATCTAACCATTTTTTTTTTGTGAAACAAATGTGAACATTTCACTTCTTTTAATATTCCACTGTTTTGAATGAATGAATTTTGAGACGTCAATGAACTGTTGCTCTTGTACAAATATCAATTTCCTACCGGCGTTTAATCAATTTAAACGCTATTAATATTTATGTACGCTAAAAGCCGTGTCCTTTGGGAGGATAACCGCACACATGAAAAATTTTCAACTATCGATACACTCTCTGTACAAATTCCATTAATAAAATCTCGAAATACTTAATTGCATTGTAATTACAGTGTAAGTATTGTGCGAGTCATTTATATAATGACTTAATAGTGGCTGTTTGGAAAAAAGCAAACTTATCATTACCGTACAGGGAAGAACAATAGCGAAAGCATCGTGCATAATCACTTTCCCGTCATGTTTTCACAATTACTTCCAAGGGAAAATTTATTGCAATTTATAATTTGTTTAGAGTCGTTTCAACAAGTGAAATAAAAATTTTTGGTCATCGGCCAAATGCAATTCGGAATTAAAACGCATAAATCGCGCGGAAAGTGACCCATTCATAGATCGATGGCTTTTTTTTGTAAATAAACACAATTTTATGGGGTAATAATTCGAGATGGAACTAAAACATTGTAATCACTGTCAGAAAGTATGTGTAACAAAGGATGACTGATGTATTTACAAGAACGATCGCACTTATGACTAGTTGTACATTAATTTATGTGGTGTTGTAAAAATAAAAATAGTGCTGTTTAGCACGTGTTCGGAAATTGAGCGTATAAAATGCGAACTTTATTCATGGCGCCTCCGCCACATCTTCATGAAAAAAAGTGAGCGCATCACACTCTCGAATCTAGGGATAGATTCCATTTCGATCAGGAAAGTGTTTTTGTTGTTTTCTAACCGACCGTGAAAATATTTTCTAAAACACGAAAAGAGAATAATAATATAATAATATGAACATGTCACATAAATTCTCACATTCTACATCTTGTTTTCCATTCTTGCCCGTTTTCTGTTCTTTGTGTGTATGTTTGCACTTCTCTGCCACTGTTGAATTGTTTATAAGTGTCTGTTTTAGTCGTTTTTGCAAGAGATCCATTGAGATGTGTGCGCTTTTATATGCATTCGCGTCTAGAAACGTAATTTCTATAAGTGCCATCGGATAATTGATGGTGTAATTTGTGTAAAAAGCCACACTTTTTGTAATCAGATCCATATGGTTATTGTTCAGTTTTAAAACAGTTTTCACAAAATTTTACAACTAGAATTTCAGCAAACAAAGTCACCAGTTTGCGTTCCCACGCGTTTTTCTACCCTATCTAAGTGCGAGAGTCTCGTCTAGTCTCGCGAAACTCAATCAAATTTCTGGACTATGTCGCAAAGGATTGGAAATCTAGTTTACAAAACGAGAAAATGTCAGTAATAATAAAGTAGACAGCGTGTAAAGAGACGTGATACAATTTATCTCATATTGTTATGTTGATGTATTCAGAATGAAAATCAGATTGAGAGACTGGGGTATAGGTATACGCACTACGCACATTTGCCATCAGAAGACAGGAAGTAACAATCTTAAATTTTAATTACTTTACGTAAAGAGATAAAATTTCTTTCTCTGCTCCTTTAATCATCCCCCTTCCGCCTTTTCACCTAAAACTTCCAAGGACACAGGCACCGAACTACTTGCATATATAAGAACGCGAATGGCGAGATTATCAAAAGTTCATTACCCTCTGAACACATCCGAATTTAATAAATGAAAAATTTACTCATTTTACCCCTGGAGAACAGGCCGATGTTGGAAGAGAGGGCGGTTAATTATATCCACATTTAAGACCTGCCTCACTAGCTTGACATTTTGATATAAATTTAATTTGTGTGTCTGGGACCGCGCGTACCCACTTCCTTGTCTCTCGTTTTTTCCAATTTTATAATTGGATTAATCCCAAACATTTTTAACAAACAGCAAATATGCCGATTCAATTGTAAATCGCAGCTGGTCCGCATAGTCGGTTGTGTAGTTTAGCGAATTGATTGGTTTACTGACCGTTAAATGGACATTTTTCAGTTTTTTGGACCAGAAAGCAAATCAATCCGGAACGACCCGGAAACATACAATATAAATCTCGTATAGAATGCTAAATAAAAGTTTTTCTCGATATAATTAAATTGAAGAAAAGTTGTGAAATGTTCTCATCTATATACGATATATTCGGTAATATCTCCGTCGTCCCCCAATGGGGGCCAAGTATCTCCACAACTCTCTTACGTGATGATGATGATGATGATGGCTGTATATAATAAAAGGGGTCACATAATCGTATCAAATTTATTGTGAAACTCTCAGCGGGTACATTTAATGGAATTGTAAGTTTGGGTGGTGGTTGATCGCAAAAATATTATATTTACCACCAAGTCAATCGACACCCTCTCGGCCAATATATCGGTTTACGGTTCACTGGCGCTCAAATCATCACACTGGACCTTATTTCACCATAACTGACAACTTATTTTATTATGATATATTGGACGGTCACATCCAGCAGGAATTCGCTCCTAATTTATTCAACACTTGATTCCTTTATGTTGTGCTTGTTGTCACGCAAATCGAATGTAAATTCATTGAAAAAGTGCTTTTTAAAGAACGTTTCTCTTCATATATGAAATATGAGCAAAGTTTATGGGGAAAGGCACCCCTTTCCACAATCCACAGATATTGCCCAAGCAGCCGTAGTTTTATCAAAAAATTCAATAAAAATTGTTCGTGTTTACTTACTAAAACTTCTCGTTCACATCGCACAATACAGAAATAGCAAAAAAAAAACGAAGAATTATTGTATATGCGATAGAGTCACGGAGACGCTTCACAAATAAAATTATTCAAATCGATAAATTGTTGTTTAAATATGATGCGAATTTGTACAGAATGCCATACTTCTATTGTATTCATTTTCCAAACTGCATTCAATTTAATGCAAATGAAATTGCCATCATGTCATAAAAAAGAAGAGAAAACGACGATAAAAATTTCACGCAAAAACGACAAGGAATTTCTAAGGGGAGATTTCATAAAAACTCAACAAAAAAAGAGGAAGTAAAATGTATATGCATTCCAACGTGGTGAATACCGTAAATGATTGAGCAACTTGCTAAAAACATGGCGAAAGAGAGGAAAAACCAACCGCTATAAGCGCGATTATTACCAACTCCCCCTAAAACTCCCCCCTGAAAATTGTTTACCTGTGTTTGTGTGCGTTTGTTTCTTTCATTACTTGTCCACCCTAATCATCTGTTGTGTTGTCTTGTGTTTGTCTGTTGTGTATGTCTCATTTCTAACCCTCTTACACCTCTGTGCAAAGAAAAACCCTTTAGATAGCTGGCTCATAACTGCATACAGGAGAGTAGAGAGCAGAAAATGGATATGCAAATACTACCTTGCATCTCCATTTCGGAACAAATATTAAAAGCCCGCACCCTGTATCCAGTCCAACGTAAACGGTTTAAGGGTTGGGTGTTGTTTAGATTTTTTTTTTATTTGGCTTCTGGCCGCTTAACTGTTACTATATGAAGAAATCGCAACATTCTGATATTTTTCCAGCCCAATGCTTGCCATTGCCGAATACAAGCAAGCAGCTGAATATTACGATGGCTCGAAAGTACCAGCGTGCCAAACATTGGCCAACACATTTTGGTCAGCTCTCTATTTCCTAAGCATTATATTCCTCTTCTTTATTGTACCATTTATCGTCCTTCTAGTCCTCTACTGTATTATAGCGAAAAATCTTATCTCAAATGCGGCCACAGTGGTCTTAAACACGTCACACGTCGACAATTACTCGATGCGGGCTCGAAGACAGGTGATTCTGATGCTGGGAACGGTTGTGCTCAGTTTTTTCTTATGTCTCATTCCGTTCCGCGTCTTCACACTGTGGATCATCCTTGTACCGGACAAAGAAGTGGTCTCACTTGGGATTGAGAAGTACTACAACATCCTCTATTTCTGTAGAATTATGGTTTACTTAAACTCTGCCATTAATCCGATATTGTACAATCTGATGAGTTCCAAGTTCCGCACTGGGTTCATAGTCTGTTCCGACACGAAGAAGAAGGTGCACTTTAATCGGTCCAGAAACGGGACATTTAGTACGACAGCAAATTCCTGTCGGAGTAGCACTTTTAGAAGTAACAGTCATGACAAAGGGGCACCGAATAGATTGTGTAATCGGCCCAGAAACAATTCGATTCTCCTGAGAAATTGTGCATTGAATGAGTCTCCGAATTCTGAGCCGAGAAGTTGTTGTATTGATGAGGAAGATGCAGAGCAATTGCAGGAAATCAACCCGAACCACTATCACAAATTTGTGAAGAAATTCCATGTGAATATTTACCCTCACACGCATCAGAAGCGACTGGAACACGATGAGCAGATCATTCTGCACGAGAAGTTTCTAAAAAACGCTTCCAAAGCAGCTGAAGAAGAGAGTTTCGTTTAAAAAAGATGTATTTCCATATAAACAATGCCAGATATTCTATTATTGTACTGCATTTAGTATTTGTATGAAGTATATTTACTATGTATTTGAATGTGTACCAAAGATTATAAGAATACACTAGTTGTTAAACAATTCGGTCTTTGGGCGTGGCGCATTCGCCAACATTTACATCATTTTTTTATACATATATACAAATAATTTTTTTTCTTGTACAAATTACCATAAAACACGAAACATCTCACGGTTCCGTAAGTATTCTTCATGATTTAGTAGCGTTCAGAGGCACTATTCGTAAACAGTTCACCAGATTCATCTCATTACCTTAATTATCACTAACAAAAATAACCAACCAGACGATTTTCAACTCGATTTCACTCATCGAATTGTCGCTTTCCAGTTAACCTAGGGTGATAATTAAGGTACAATAGATGAAAGATCAACGTTTTAATATCGTTTTATTTACAGCCCCATACTGGCGATTACAAAGTACACCCCGGAAGAGTATTATGACGGATCAATAGTGTTTGTTTGCTTCACTTTAGTTGAAGATCTGCTGCCTTGTGTGTTTTTTATTGGCTCCATTATATTGTTTTTCATATTTCCATTGGCGATTTTGATATGTGTGTACGCATTGATCGCTAAAACGTTGATGGACCATCCGACTTCCATGGTGACAGCAAAATGTACCACCGTTCCCTCACAAAGTGCCATCAAGTATCGAAAACAGGTGATTCTGATGCTGGGAACGGTCGTTTTGGCGTTCTTCGTCTGTCTACTGCCGTTTCGGGCTCTGACATTGTGGATCATCATCGCTCCAGCGGGATCCACCATCACGATCGGCTTTGAGAAGTACTACAACATCTTGTACTTCTCCAGAATCATGTTCCACATCAATTCCGCCGTTAATCCGATTTTATATAACATTATGAGTTCGAAGTTTCGCGGTGGGTTCCTGAGATTGTGCGGTTTGAGGAACATAAGGAAGAGGTACGCGAAGAAAACGGAGATTACAAGGAAAAGTACTACAAGTTCGTCGACGAATACTTCGTCACAACAAACGAGCGACTCGTTTTTAAACAGTATTAGCAAGAGGAACCAGTCGAGGTACTCGAGCCGTTTGAAGGAGGTGAAAGAATCGCCGTTCGAAGGCGAATTTTCTACAAATCGAAATAATAATACGACAACTGCCATAAAGCAAGTGTATGTACGTGCACCATTACAAATAATTAATGGCATTAATGGGCAAAAGCTGCCCAATGGCGAGATATATGTTTAATTTGCGACGTATTCGTTATTACATTTAAAAGCTTTAAATATTGAGAATATAAAAGACTTGAGGACTGTGTTAAAAATTTAGGAGAGAAATTTATATTTAGCCAGTTTAGGTCGAAAGATATATTTTAATATTAATATACAAGTATGATTTCCTTTTTTCTTATACTATAATCATCCTGGGATTGATTGATAACAGCGTTTCGTGGCTGCATTTTGACAATATATGAGGCTTGGATGATGTACGATTAAAAAAACGATGTCCTGTAATAAATTATTATTCTCATCTCCGAACAATGCGTATATGTATATTTCATGTTGTAACAAATGTGTGTAATAAAAAATGTATTATGTATACGTTAATGTAAATGACAATAGTAAGAAATATTATTGGTGCTAAGTCCAGATATTTTTTTTGTTCAAAAAGCGTTTATAAAGTACTAAAAAACGATTTCTACATTCTATTTCATATCATAACAAACTTATACCTTTCAGTAATTATTAATTCTAGTCAGATTTATTTAATTATCACATATTTTTCTAATGTAGTCGTCTATTTTGGATCATGTATACATATTAAATGTTTTTTTAATGTTTACTTTTACGAATAAATTAATTTAAAGTGTTTAATTAGTTTCTGTGAACTGTAAACTAAAAGCATTTGATTCCAAATAACTTTTAATAATTGTTCTTCTATTAAATCCACTTGGTAATTACAATTAAATAATCCCCCAGTTTACAACAACATTTAATTAACTAATCTTATTCAAAAGGTCATTAATAATAATTTAGTTCAAAAGCGCAAAAGAAGGGTGCGCTTTTGTCAAGACAAATTTATAGGGACTTTATGTCTGTAACCAAATGTACTTTGACGTTTTAAACAGAAACCTGTTTTATTATTGTTATTAAGGTTATTTATTATTGACAGAAAAGAAAAACAACAAATAAAATTGTTTAATAATGACCCAAGATAATGTTCGTGTAATAACAGAACTAGATAAGATCTGTCGCACATGTTTAGCGGAAAAGGATACAGAAAATTTACGTTCTTTATTTGAGAACTCGTTGGACTCGCATTTACTAGGTGTAACTACAGTTAATGTAAATATAAACATGTTAATAATTATTTGCTTTTGTATTAATATAGAAATGCTGTAGGCAAGCAAGAACGATGGCTTACCAGCGAACATATGCAACGATTGCATTTTTACATTGAATCTAGCTGTAAATTTCAAGGATCAGTGTATTAAGTCGGACACACAATTAAGGCATGCAATATATCCTAGTCAAACAATTATTTATCGAGCTATTACATTATTAGGAAGTAATTCAGAAGAAACTATTGATGAGAATGTTATTAATCCACATATAGAATTAATTCAACAACATCCGCACGAGGAGAAAATCTGCTATGTACACAAATTTCAATTAAAAACCTAATTACATTTACCGCAACAGTTTTATTTCAGGAAAAAGAGAAGACTGTTATTGAAACGATTGAAATACGCCAAGAGCCTGAGATCCAAACACTGGAAACGGTTGTTGATATTAATAACGAACCTGAAAAGATTCTGATAGAAACAGAAAAACATCACACTACGGAAACGTACCCTTGCCAAGAATGTGGAAAAATCTTCACATTAGAAAGCAGCTTACAAATGCATTTAATAAAACATGGACAGAAGTTGAAATGCGACGTGTGTTCCAAGGAATTTAACAGTAACGTATAATCAGCTGACCAATTTGTACAGTTTAAAAACGATTCTGTCAATTTTGTAGCTGTTAAATTGTTTCGAAGTCACATAAAAACACACACTGATTACAAACCATTCGTTTGTAAGCAATGTAATAAAGCATTCGCTGTCAGTACAAGTCTTGTAAAGCATATGCGAACGCATGGGGGCGAAAGAAAACACTTATGTAATACTTGCGGTAAACGGTTTTACGAACAAGGCCATTTAGTGGTAAGTTGACACAATCTACACTATTCTTTATTCTATAAAATTCATTCCAGATTCATATGAGGACACATACCGGTGAGAAGCCGATCATATGCAGTATTTGTGGTAAACGATTCTCCGATCCGCATGGTCTAACCACTCATAATAAAATTCACACTGGCGAACGAAAGCATATTTGCAATATATGCGGCAAACGATTCGCTCATTCGTTCGTATTAACAGCACATAAACGAATCCACACTGGCGAACGGCCTTTTGTTTGTTCCACTTGCGGTGCAGCATTTGCCACATCTTCATATTTAACAATACATACACGAACACACACACAAGAGCGGCCCTACAAGTGTCAATCGTGTCCGAAAAGTTTTATCAGTAAATGCGCTTTGGCAGCACACAATCGAACGCATACAGGCGAGAAAAAGTTTCAGTGTTCCATTTGTGGTAAACGTGCTGGCCGTGCAGCAGACCTTCAAATTCACATGCGGTCCCATACAGGTTTTAACACTTCTTTTTTTAAAATGTGTTAACTGTTTTCATTCTTCCTGCTTTCAGGTGAGAAGCCTTACTGCTGTGATTTATGCCCAAAACGGTATCACACGTCCAGCAATCTCGCTACACATAAACGAACACATTTGGGAATAAAAGACCATATTTGCTCCATTTGTAATAAAGCGTTCGGTGATCCGAGAACGTTAAAATGTCACCTTAGAACGCACACTGGAGAGAAACCGTACATGTGTTCGGTTTGTGGTAATCGTTACACACAAGCAGGACAATTGGCATTGCATAGAAAAATTCATGTGGCACAAAATTTATAAATAAACAAGCACATTTTACACTAGTCATTTTGTTTTTATTCAAATAAATAAGCCATTATCTAAACAACAATATTATAAATTACCTAAACAACGATAAGACCAATTATGACGATACGATTTAAATAAAAATTCGTCAAAAAAGAAAACCTACAAGACAGTACACAGCCAAATAAGAGATTTACATGAAACACAATGAGATCTAAATATTATAAATAAATTGAAAAATAGTACAATTCCACAACATTCACGTAATATCAAAAGAAAAATTGTTCACAACATTGACATCTAGACCTATAATAATGGTAATAATGTAATTACATTTTAACAAGAAACAAAATACCTTTTTGTACCATAAAATTGCATCTAAAAAGTTAACATTTCTTTATCAACTATATTTTTTATATATAATGTATAAAGTACATGTGATTATTAAATACGACAGTCTCATTAGATTAATTATAACAATTAGAAACGACGTTTAATCGACTCTAATCTCCCATTAATGAAACATGACTGCAAATGTGATTAATCGAAATTTTGTTGCTTCCTATTTTTATTAATTTTTTTTTTTGTGCAAAGAGGCAGTGATGAAATTGAATGAAGTTTGTGTGAGAAGATTTATGTCTAAATGATTATTAAGGATCCCCAATAAAATCCTATCAGCTAACAAATATAAAATATCACATCGGTTCCATTCGAAAATTCGTAAATAAAAACAAGAAAAATCTTCTTTCTAAAAAAATTCTCCGAATCAATCTGTAAAATGATATTTGATTTTTTGGTCCATTGTTCGAAACTCTAATTAGCAAGCATTCGTTCACCGAAAAAGAAAGCATTTTAATCAACATTTATATTCAAATTCAGACCATTTAATCCACCGGTATTCGAATACCTAATCTTTGTAAATCTTTTAACGGTGGCAGAGGCCTAGCGGGCCATTGATTGACACTTTTCAACGCAATACTTTGATTCTGTATTTTCTCTAACTCAATTATATACGGATATATCCGTTGCTCTATCCACTCACTAATTGTATAATTATCGAATATATCAATCATCGCGTCCACAGTTGAACGTGCCAACGAAATCATGCCATGATAAACGCGCGCCAATTCACCAGTCAATTCATCCACACGTAATGGCAAACTATAATTATGTCTCACATTATAATCGGTCATCCAACCTTTTTGTTTTTGCGTTAAATTTATGTAATCTTTCACCTCATTCTCCGTACTATGTAACCGATACGTTAACCGAAAGAACGCACTGCCCGGAAACATGCAACGATTCAATTTCTCCCACATGAACGGATCATTTTCTAAATTTAAAAACGGATTCGAACGTGTTACACTATTCGACTGTGGACAACTTAAACTCGTTAAAAATTTCTCTTTTAAACTCGAATTAAAATAACCATTACTAACAGCTAATAAACTGAGCGACAATGACGGAAAACCCGCCGGAAAAAGTTCACATAAAACAGCGAAATGGTCATATCTCTGCCAACCTGTAAGCACAATTCCCGTTATACCATACTTAAAACTCCTCGATTGTTGCGACATCACATCCAACCATCTCAAATTATTCTCTAAATGTCGTCGTGCATTCGGCACATACAATGTCTCCCCGAAAGCACCTTTAAATGCTGAAGCGGCCCAAGCGGTACGAAAAACAGCAGCGTATTTATCCCAAATTGGTGGCTGCACAAATCTGTACACATCCTCCGCATACACCCACACCATCGGCTCCACCATTGAACCTAAATTCATTTCCAGCATCGTTTGTTGCGATAAATGTCTCAACATATCGTCCCATATGATAATTCGTAGATTTGTGTATCGTTCACGTACGATATTCACAACGTTCCGAATATGCTTTAGAAACAATGTTTCATGCATTTCTAAACGGCATACATCACATTCACCAATTTGATACACTTCATCGCAGCCCACATGTAAATAGTTCACATTTGGATGCAGTTCCATTACCTGCAAAAGGCAATTAATTAGCATATAGAGATGGGTGTTTAAATGCGAATGTACCTGATTGACCATCTCTCGTATAAAGTCGAGAGAACTGTTCCGACTGGGGCATAACGCTTGCGGACTTCCACTCACTTCACGTAAATGACTGAATTGTTGATGTTTTAAAGCAAATTCCACATGTCCAAAGGTCTGTATTAATGGAATCACTTCTAATTTTGAATCAGCAGCAAGTTTTAAGAGCTCTTTTACTTGGTCTTTTGTGTAAGCGTTTTTTGTTTTGAGACGTTTTAAGATTCCACTGTAGGGAAACATATCTTCGTATTCTACGAGATTTTAAACAATTAAACAACTGCCTTAAATGAATTTCGGGGGAATACAAACCAAGTAAAATCCCAGTAGCACCCATATTTTTCATCAAAGGGAAAACCTGCTTAAAATACGAGATTAACGGCGGTGCTCCCTTCAAATCTAAATGAACAATTCGCTGTTTGGGAACATATGGATTCTTGCTATCCAAATTAACATATGGAATACCCAATTGTTGTTCGGTCTCCAATGTATTTGCACCAGCATTTTTATCATCTGCCTGTCGCTTTGTAAGCTCGTCATGCTCTAGTTTCGGTACGACATTCGTCTCAGTAGACACTTTAACATTATTTACATTCTTTGAATGTTTCACAGTGTCAATAAATTTTACATTCATACTACGAATAAGGGCATCTGCTATCACTTGTGCCTGTCTCTCCTCCTTCATGTCAAATCGGTTATTTTCTTCTACTCTTGTATATTGTAAACCAAATACAATTAGTGTTAATAAACCAGATGCTAATAGAATTGTTGTTTTCTTTCTCCATGTTGTCAATGCAACTCTGTGCATGTAATTATTCATGTTACCTGGTTTTCTTTTCACACTGTTCACCGCACAATACTATTGACTAATTCCGGTAAAAATAGACATCATTTTTAATTCAAAAAAATGTTATTCCGTTTTTGTTATGATACGTACCAGCCAGTCAAGTACATTGAACTCGGCCCTTTGTTATTTACTTTCTTACGAAACAGCACCAAGTCGTTTCCTCATTCTACTTAATCAACTGTTAATTTATACAGCAAGTTGAGAGATATCATTTTTATAAAACAACATTTTAATTTATAATTGTTTTTAATGCGATTCTTATACAAACAGGAAAACATTTGACATTTATAGCTTGTCAATGCAACTTGTCAACTTGACATTACAGAATACATTCCAGAATCCTATAAATATTTCTCGAGCACTGTTACAGAGGACAGCACCATACCGCGGGACCAATTTTTGAATGATCTCGAAGTTCTAGCATGAATGGATGAAAAATGACTCAGTTAGACACAAGCAGCGCATGAGTTTATATGTATTCCTGCACAATTCTCTAGTGTTTACATAAATTCTCCACAATTGATTCACCACAAGGTTCCAATTTCAGGTGGTTTGGTTTTATTCTAAGTGCCAGTGTAGTAGTGCTAAAGAATGACTCCCCAATGCAATACCAGCACATATCATTGCACCAAACAGCCCTTAATCACGCAAAATAGAACAGCCACATTATTAACAATAAATAAAAGCGGCAAAAAAAAACTGAAAAATGAGGAAAAGGAACAAAAGGACAGTAACACAATTAAGTGTGTTCTTGTGGGCGATAAGGCCGTTGGAAAGACTTCTTTGGCGGTGTCCTACAGTACAGGCTCCTGTCCCGAGGAATATATACCAACAGCGTTCGATAATTATAACGGTAAGTTTATATCAATTTCATTTCATATATTCGAGAGAACCGAAAATGTTGCGCTCCGCTTTGAACCTGTTGCTTACATAAGCTCTCTGTTTACCATAACATTGGCCCAGGAATCGATAAAACCACCCCTGGATTCGAAACAAGTAGATACACATCTCGTTACGTCGAACAATATAATAATTCAACGTATAATGCCAGCATCGTGAGATTGAAGAAAAGCGCGGCTGGCTGACCTAAGACGAAGAGGTCAGTCGATTTGTTAAGGTTGTATTGTGACCTTGCTGTCACAACATACCCTAAATAGGAGCAATTGTGGCCTTATCATCTGTAAATGGACGTATTCATTTCTGTAGCATAATGTTGAATGTCTAAAAATTGCACTCTTTTTAAATTGCGACCTTGTTGACTTTTGAACTGTTACTTTTTACAAAACACACTTCCATGTTAATTGGAATTTATCTAAACGATTGTTTGGCCATCGTTGACAAATTGTAAAACGGCTGCTGTTTAGTCACAATGTAAATTTACAAAACAACCAGTAAATGACTACAAAACATGCACCCCTTGTTTGTTTGTTTAAAGTGGCTGAAAATGCATACTAAGAAGATTTTCCATGCAGTGAGGTGCACTATGGACCAGAGGCTGGAATCGATGTTTGTATAAAACGCACCAGACTAGTTTTTTCCTCTTGTTGCGTTCTTATCCATCTAATCGGATTTCAGGTAGACTTGACGATGATTATATGATGAGACTAAGAATGATGCAAGTGGAACAGAGAGAGAAAAAAATGAAATAAAGAAAACAATGAAATTGGACACACGTTGAAGGCAGCAAGAACATCACGATATGCCGACCGATTTACTTTTGCTTCCCTGGGAGTAGTCGGTGATGATGTTTGTCTGTTTTAAAAATGTGTGAGTGTAAAGGCGGCATCAACAGATAAACATGAAAAAGAAGAGATTGCCCCTAGGTGGTTTCTCTAAATAATGATGGGAACAAAACGGAATTACAAAAACAACGCACGTTAAATTAAGAATTCAACAGTTGAAAAAGGATGAAAAAAATATTTGAATATTTTACAAAATTTAATTATGTAGACATTTTAAAATAAGATAATTATTATAATGTGTACTGGCAGCTGTGTATTGAAAAGGTTTCCAAACGAGCACAAATTATGTCATTATTCAGACAATTAAAGGAGACAATTTCGCTAGGCGTTTTTTCTACATCAAGAGATAAGATCAATCTTCCATTTGACTCGACAAATTTAAAGTTCACGTATGCAAACTGGGAGAGTGAATCGAATTATTGCACACTGTAATTGAAATTTAATTGTAAATCGATCGATATCAATAGAACTTTCTCGTAAAACCCTACATTTGTAATTTGAGATAAAAAAACTCTTATCTTTCAACAAAAACTAACAAGTGCATTTTTTGTAAAAAATAATGCTGTGTTGAGTATTTCCATCACATACATGGCGCCTGGACTTCTAATTGAAGAACAGACTTCTGACCTCATCTACCTACGAAAGCAAGAGACAATTATTATACCCAGATGATAATAAAGCAATAAAAAAGGTGCACCCGAAAGTGTCACCCATTGGAACAAAGTAAAACATTTTACCGTACAATTTTCAACCGTCAAGGCTGAGAAGCAGGTGTTGAACGGCTCTTTGTGTGGTAGGTAAGAAAACCACTGTGCCTCTCAGCCAGGTACGAAACTATTAACAAAATGTTTGTCATTAGAATATGCAAATATGATTAATAAATTACTGTAGCATCAAGACTCGGAGATTAGTTCCAAGTAACCAATTAAAAACCGTGCCATTTTTACCCGGATGAAAAGAGGCGGTTGTGTGCTTCGACCTCTCTTCAATCAATAATAGATTTTTGTAGGTAAATCCCGTGCTGGAATATTGGAAAAAATCGGAAAGGAAGTCGAGAGATTCGATCAATCACCCGTAAAACTTGTAGAGAGTTTCTTTGTGTTGTTTAGTTTTGTTCGGTTTGATGAACACACATATACAACTTCTTCTATAACCATCATCATCGTCGGATGGAACCGGCTGGTTGCCCAGCTGTCTACCTTTACATTTTACCTTATCTACCTGTCCAATGCACTCTCGCACTAAGTGAACATTGGCTACTACTTGTATGTGCACCCTTCGCCCCACAACCAGTTTACCAAGAGTGGCACCGATCCGTTTCTTAATTATTAGAGAAATATGAAGAGTACTGTACTGTGTACGATGGCCGATATTTTATTGAACACACTGTGTTTATATGCATATATTTACTCTCGATGTATTGTTAAATTAACAATTGGCACGGAACAATAGAATGTGATTTTCAAGACAAATTTTATCCTTTATGTTTGTACTTTTTAGATTGTAGAAAAACCCGCGTTGTTATCGATTAATTTTTAGTGGAAAATCGATTAGTTATTTCGTCATTTATTAATTGCGTTTCAATTAAAACGGAAAATCGATTAATCCCTACACACAAATAAAATTGCAATTTTCTTCACTTACATAATTGCAATTCGGTGAAAGCGTGTAAAAAACGTTATTTTTTACTTATCAACTCATATTTTTCCATTATTAATCACACGTATTTTTTTTAATAATAACAAATAACAGAACTATTTATTTTTTTGTATAATTTATCACGCGATTTTCTAATTTTAGTATACCTGTATTATCGCGCGCTTCCTGAGTTTTTTCCATAACTAGCGATAACTATTATTGTCGCAACCATTCAAATCGAATCGATTGTTGCAATTTACAGAAAATAAAAATGTCAACAAACCCAGACACGATGCTGTCTGAATAAATATTTACGTTAATTATAATGTGCGCACTTTTTTCCAATATAGAACGTGAGAAATCATTAGAAAATGATTATCAATTAGGTTCAATTACAAATTAAACTACATGTCTGACGAGCAACTAACTGTTTTATATTGTTTAATAAGCAAACGGGACCGCGTCTCGGATGCAAATCGAGGAAAAATGCATTTTCTATTCGACTCTATGCGTTTTTTCATCATTAATTGTTATTGACAAGAGAAACTAGACATTTAAAACGATAAAACGAGTGTATTGTTGTTAACGAAATGAATATTAATAACAAATATTTATGCCCCATGTACACTGTCTGCATTAATTTGCATAATAATTGTTTCTTGTTGCATTTCACTTGGAAAATTTCATGTGGAACTGATTAATACAGTGCAGTGCACTTTTGCCTCTCAGTTCATCCCTCAAATTGTAACAAAAAGTATGTTGAAAACTTGTCCAAACTTGAAGTTTCCCCAAAACCATCTGCCCTTCTTTTGGTTCGTCCTGTGTAATTGTATTGACGATGATGACATGTGCACACGAAATCGAGCTCGAACCTGTATATTATTACATTTTTTTCTCTTTGTTGCAGTTGTCGTACAGGTGGATGGGAATCCAATAAGGCTGGAACTTTGTGATACAGCTGGCGAAGTAAGTATTATAGAAAACGGTTTGAGATATTTGATAGAGTTCCGAATTTACGAGAAATTTATCAGTACTTTTATTTATCCGAAATGAGAGGATCTCTTATCTTTAGGCGCGTGATTAGATTACAAGGTTGGTGAAGGATTTTATTGCAATAAGGCAATGAAAGGGATTTTCAATGTTTATCAGTGCACTTGGGAAGTAAAGGTTTTTGGGACAAAAACTCGTTTCTATTTACATATCTCTTGTATTAACGATTAAAGTAAGTAAATTGTGCGTTTCTTAGAAGATTCGGTGAAGAGAGAAAGTTGTAAACGGTTTTCCGTTTGACCATCGCGTTTTGTAACCTTGCAAGAAAATCATTCTTTTTTTTAAGTTTATTTAGAAAACGATTCAAATCATACGTTCACTTGAAACGTAATTAAGATAATAATTCGTCGACCTTCAGGCTTTTTCTATATAATAAAACGAAAAACATGAATAGGTGTTTTTTACGTCAACGTTGTATGGTAAATAAAGCCAAAAAAAAAGCGTACATGAATCAGAGATTTTTTTATTTACTAACAAATTATCATGCTTTGTTTATTATTTCTAACATCTAACACTCTAATAGCAAACAAAGAAGTCAAACTGTTCTATTTCTGGTCGTACACAATTAGTTGATGAGCAATGGGGTTCCATTTAAGAATGAATCATTTGTTGGCAAGTTAAAGACTGGACTTGCCAAATGCACGTTTAATTAGCATTTCTAATGTTTGCGTTTTTTTTTCTTGTAGGAATATATCCCGCTGCGAAGTCTTTGTTATCCTGGAACTGATGTGTTTTTACTATGTTTCTCTGTTGTCAATCCATCCTCATTCCGTTCAGCGTCTTCCCGATGGGCAGAGGAATTGTCCCGGGTGAATGCACCCGTGGTTCTAGTTGGAACTCAAGCCGATTTGAGGGAGGACAGAAGTGTGATGAAAAGACTGGCAGAACGTGGTGAATCACCTATTCATTTAACTGAAGCGAACAAGTTGGCAGAACGTTTAGATGCCGAGTATATTGAGACGTCCGCTAAAAGTTCTTATGAAATTAAACAGGCCTTCGATTTGGCCATCATTGCAGGATTAAGAAGGAAACGATTGAAAGATAAACGGTGGTGGAGGAGGTTGTGTTGTGTTTGAAGAAAACGGTTTTTAGTATTATTTTTGTATTTATTTACCTAAGTGTCGGTTTACTGGGGAAACGATAATCTTAACTGATTTCTGGAGGCATTCCAATCAGTAATGAATTTGTATGTTTTTAGACTGAGATTTGTTGTAAAAAATTCAAAACTATTTCTTCCATTTATGTGATAAGAGGCACAAATTTCGTGTGTGTGCTTTGTAAACGTCTTCATTGCTATAGGATTTAATTTTTTTATTAATACTCTCTAAATGGAAATTCACAAGTGATATACATACATATATATCTATATATTATAGAGTAATTAAGGATTTGTTATAAATTTATTATGACTATTAAATATAAGGAATTTTATAATTAGACTTTTTTTCATTTAGACTTTTGTAAATATCTTGTGGTATATACATATTTGTCCCGTATTATTTTTCATGTATTTAAAATTGTCCAATATACTGTTATTTATTGAATACTGATTTTTATTTATTTAACTTATCAGTATGGTTTTTATAAACTTTAAAAACATTACAATAAATGAGCGAAGAAGTCTGCTGTTTGTTTGGATGAGTGTTTAGAGATAGCGTAAGTTGTGCGGTGAATAATTTAAATATTTGAAGTTGGAATTTAACTTTTGAAAAAACGAAATGGAATGTAGAAAAACACTTTTGTACCGGGTGCCGCTTCGTTTATTGGAATCCTCAACTATTTTTTTTATCTATTTAACAATCTATTTATTTAAAACATGTAAAAGTCATAAACAATTATTCATTCAATTCAATTCGGAGAAAAATAACGTGTACCCAGCATGTTTTCAAATGAAGCTAATAAATTTTGTTCCATTATGTTAATATTTACATTTAGAATATCATCTTACATAAGTTTTATTAATTAGAACTTTGTAAGGAGAAAAAAGTGTCTTATAAAGACATTTTAGAAAATCATTTTATCATCAATAAATTATAGCTCTTTCTATATGCATATAATTGACACACTTTCCCAAATTTAATCATTGATTTTTATCAATATTTCATTATTAAATAACTGCTTAAATTTAACTACATATAAAGAGTTAAAATTGTTGCTTGTTTACTTAAATGTGAATTCTTTCTTGTATAAAACATCGAAAGAGACAATAAAAGTTGCAAAGTTTTGAGTAAGAACCACACTGGTTACCTAATAAATACACTTTTAGAATAATTTATTAACCACCACACTTGACATTCAATTTTTTGCATTACAATACCCAGTAATGTATTCACTTTCAAATTCCAAGCATCTGCGATACGTTTTAATTAAATTGGAAAAAAGTTATCTTATAATAATTATAAGCGATCATAATAAACACTTAAAGCATTATTACAATATCAATATAATTTCAACCTTGCGAATTCATTAGCAATTAAATTTTTATATTAAATAATTGTAACCGAATGAAAATCTGATAAATTACATGCTATTTGCACCCAAGTACATAAATTACATCATGAAAAGAAAAGATAATGTTTGAATTGATTACACCGATTTACAATCCATTCAATATTTATTGAAATGATAGAAATCAAGGGATTACTTAATTTGTTTGTTCGAGTAAACTAACTAATGTGATCGCATTTTCCTGTTGTTTGAACAAAGCGAAGTATAAAAGGCTGAATTCTCTTGAAAATACACAGAAAAATGAAATTCCGGTTAGTTATTCTATTGTTATACGTCCCCCTCGGAAAATGCACTCTCCTTCCTTTATTATTAAAAGAGTTATTGGACAATTACGGACCATTTACTCGATTAACCGACTTTTCCTGCAAAAGACAAAGTAAAAAGTTCACTATAACAGCAACTTGTATATTAAACTTAATATTTCAGGCACTTATTTCAGCGCAAAACTGCTAACCACGCATTTTCACCCTTACCAAGCGGAAAATATCGATATAAAGGCCATCCCTTATCCGGTGCCTGCAAATAATGTGGTGTTTCTAGTGGACTTGTCTTGCAGAAACTCCAAGACACTCCTGAAAACTGTAACAAACACAGTTTCTCCTAATATTAAGAGCAAATTAATTCCAGTTTCTTTCAGGCAAGTGAACAAAGACTTTTCAGCGCACCATACAAGTGGATTCTCTATCAGAGTTTTGAAAATATAACTAAATATTTGCAAAATTTAAGCATTTTTCCTGACAGCGACGTTACTCTTGTAAAAAAATCACAAGATCAATTTCTGCTGACAAAAATATTCCGAAGACGCCAACATTTGCCTCACGTCGTGGAAGAAATCGGTAAATGGACCAACATTTCAGGATTAGAGATAAACTATAACAAGATCACAGCATCCCGTCGCAAAGATCTTATGGGAATCATGCTAAATAATTGCATTGTTATTACACATAATGACTCACTGAATCACTTAACAGATAAACGGTAAACTGTGATAAGATTTTAGTAAACAAAATAAACGAGAATTCCTCTTTTCAGCGATAAACACATTGACAGCATTGCCAAAGTGAATTATGTTCTAGTCGAGCATTTAAGCGATATAATGAACGTGTCGTTAAATTATTCGATTCAAGACACTTGGGGTTATTATGATAATTTAACTGGCTGGAGTGGAATGATTGGTGAATTAACGCGAAATGAGGCAGACATTGGAGGCACTGCCCTTTTCTTAACCGTGGACCGTATCGAAATCATCGATTATTTATCGATGACCACTCCGACAAGGTCTAAGTTCGTGTTCAGGCAACCTAAGCTTTCCTACGTTACTAATGTCTTTGTTTTACCATTCCACAAGACTGTTTGGATATCGACGATTTGTTTAGGGGTTGTTATCGCTTTAAATTTGTTCATAGCTGTCAAATGGGAGTGGGAGAAGTTGAATATTTCAGAGGAAACAAGATTGGAGTTGCATGGCTTGCAGAACTCGTTCTTTGACGTGGTTCTATTGACTTTTGGAGCGTTTTGTCAGCAAGGGGCGACTTTAATCCCTATTAGTCTACCTGGAAGGATTATAACACTGTTTTTGTTCGTTTCTTTTATGTTTTTATACACTTCCTACGCAGCTAATATTGTGGCACTTCTGCAATCATCCTCAAATAATATTCAAACTTTGGAAGATTTGTTAAAGTCGCGGTTGCAAATTGGGGTTGATGATACTGTTTTCAACCATTTTTACTTTACAGTATACTAATTTCATATTAATTTGTCATTATTTCTTCTGTAAATTCAATCTTTTAGACTGCCACAGAACCGATTCACCGTGCAATTTACTTGCAGAAAGTGGCGCCCCCTGGAAAAGCGCCTAATTTTATGACAATTGAAGAAGGGGTTCGCAGAATGAGGGAAGGACTATTTGCTTTCCATATGGAAACTGGACCAGGCTACAAATTAGTTTGTATGCATAACAATTCTATATTTTCTCACAATTGCCTTTTACTTAATTTTCAGCGGAAACTTTTCAGGAAGATGAAAAATGCGGTCTACACGAAATTCAGTACCTGGAGGTACCCGATCCATGGCTTGCGGTCCAAAAAAATTCCTCTTACAAGGAAATCATAAAAATCGGGTTTTAAAATAACAAATACAATTTATTGCCCATTAACACACTTTTATTGCTTTACAGCTTGCGTATTATTCAAGAAAGTGGCCTGCAATACAGGGAAGTGATCCAAATTTATACGAAGAAACCAGCTTGTCTGTCAAGAGGCAGTAGTTTTATTAGTGTGGGTTTGGTAGACTGTTATCCGGCGGCAGTGGTTCTAGCTGGTGGTATTATTTTGTCCGCCGGAGTGTGCCTTATAGAGATCTACGTTCACTACAGGTTCTGAATGGAAAAATCCATTTAAACATCAATTGAATTTTTATGTTTCAGAGTGAATAAATGCAAAAACAAACGTGCTCTTGCCGGTCAGATAATTGTAACCAATTCTAAAGAGGCTTTGGATATTAAAAGCCCATTTCAGTTTGTCAACTAGATGATTTTTGCATTTAGTGTGTAGTACTTGTTGAGTAAAATTTCACATAGCATTAGAACTAGACTGAAAGTGACTCCCAGAACGAAAATTAGACAAGGAGCATAGCAGTCGTGTAGATCCACGCTTACAAAATTACTCACTCGTCCGGAACATTTAGGTTTTCCTTCATAGAAACGGTGGAACTGGCATCTACGGATACCTGATTCGTGTAACCACCGAAATCTACATATAAATATCATGAATTAATGTGATAAACGTTTTTTGTAACTCACTTGACTCGAGCGAGCTGTTTTATGGTCGAATTCTTCCTTACAGCGAGGTAAGCAGTTCCAATATTCAAAAAATCTAACTCTGTAATACCGCATTTCTCATTTTCCTTAAAGGTTTTGCTTACTAACTGATAAGCTTGATTGGCTTCGGTGTGGAATGCAAAGAATTCATTTTGCACCTTCTTAATTCCTTCTTCGGCGGTGATATAAGCTTTTGTATTACCTGACATTTTGGTCACGAAAATATGACGACGAAGTTTCTCTCTTTCAGTCTTAAAAAAACATTTTGATTCTTTAATTAAACTATTAAAAAAATATTTATTATGCACCTACCTCGAGAAAGTGCCTATTAAAGGGCGTATCCTCTGCGCCCAATTTGATTCTGCTGGTCAACAAATCTCTTGGTGTTCGGATACTGTCACTAAACGACTGCAAAAGAACAACAATATTCGCCGAATAGGCAGTATACAAGAACATGAGCATAATAAATAGGAAAAACGTTGCTATCCGACCAGAAACACTTCGTGGTTCAAACTCTGTACCCTGTTGAGTTGTGGCTCCAATTTGCATAATAATCACGTCGAAGATGTTGGGCCTGTACCATACAGGAAGATTGGATGATATAGTCTCTGCGGAAACTTCTGGTGTGTTGCCTTCCCATTTTGCAATAATATAAATAATACTAAGAGTTAAAGTTATAATACTAATAGAAGCGATCCAAACATATGTGTTAAGTGGATGAGCGTAAACGTTAACAGCGTAAGAGAGTGGAGGTTTGCGAAAGATGAATTTTACTGTTGCTGGAGTGGAAATTGAAATGTAGTCGACGACTTGCATACGTTCGACCGTTATTAATGATGGGGTTCCACTGAAATCAGCCTTTAGTCGCTCTAAATCTCCAATCATCCCGTTAAAGGATTTTGATGATGCATTTAGGTAGCCCCAGGTGTTTTGAGCGATTGTTTGGGTTGTTCCATTCATCATTTCAATTATATAATAAAGCACAATGTAGCTTATTTTTGTCATAGTGTCTTTGTCCCTGTCCCTAATCAAATAAACTTATTATAAAGGACAGGTCTAGGGTGGTTTTTACCTGTAGTCCCACATGTGCTTCTCTGAATTCACATCGTTTGTTATTACATAGGAAATAGTCATATTTGCTCCTTCTAAGTTGGTGCGATTTCGGATTAAAGAAAAATCGTTCCATCGCGATGATGAATTTCTGTTAGTACTGGACAAAGTACTAATCTCATTTACAATTGTTTTGTTGTTTAATTTGTAAATACTTTCGATTCTGTATTTGCTGGTATTGCCAATAATTAAATAAATTCGACTGTCTAAGAAGAAAACTTCAATAAAGTGATGTACTACAGAATTTTCGCCCCAAAAAAGCCAACGGAATGGAAATCGAAATAGTTTCAGATCTCTAGCCTAAAACGCACAACCCTGTTTTTAAATACTTTTTATATCATCATAAAACTACCGTTTCTAGAATCCCGACAGACCCTTCACATCCTAAATCTAGTAGAATTAATTGATACTCTTCAGGTTGTAAGTAGAAAATTTGATCTGAATTTGCGTTTAGAATACGAATCTGTTCACTTCGAGATAAAGTTTTCGAAAACTTGAAAATGTTACCTAGAAACATGGTATTAATTAGTTATATGTAGGTTTGAATTAAACTAAATATCCATCACTTTTCTGCCAGCAATGGAAAACAGTAATATGTGTTGGCTCTTTCTGGTGATGAATAAAGTCAAAAATCACTGAGATCAAGTCATTTTCATTTTTAGACATTGCACCTGAATAGGAAAGCAACAGAATAAAAACTCTTAACATGATCATTTTAAACTGAGAATAAAAGAAATTGCATGCAGTTTATATGCCTTTTAATTACAAAATTAACAAGTTTAGAGTTACGTGTCTTAGAGTAAATCAGTATTTAAAATTTTCTAATAACTAGTTTGCTTATCTAATTTCAGTGTAAATCCACCTGTCAATAATTAATACTATCCTTTATTCAAATGCAGGTCAAGCTTAAGCTCTTGTAAATTAAAATTTTGATTAGGACGACAGCATGGTTTAATAATCTTTGTTCGATGACTCATCGCTTATTATATTTATAGGTGTGCAGTCAATTAATGAATGGAATTGTAACCATATATGCAGTGATAATAATATCCTTTATTGAGATAACATATTTTATTTGAACAGTGAACTTTTGCAAATTTAAGCATAATCAATTATATCTCTAGTGCTATTAGATAACAGTTTTTAATCTATAAGATATGTTAATGTTTTCTAATAAATGCTTTCAGTTTAGTTTTCCAAAACCCGTTTTTATAATACCGATCAATTAATATTTCGAAAATCAACAGAAAAATACTGCAGAAAACGCCTGTTACAAAAAACCAAGCAGCTGCGTAACAATCCACCAGATCCACACTAACAAAATTTGTTATACGACCCAAACACTTCGGTTTCTTCTCAAAGTATCGAAGCAACTGTCATTTGACGATTCCCGATTCGTGTACCTGCTGAAACCTGACAAATAATTATTAATAAATACAATTTTCAAATTTTCCCATTCTTACCTAACTCTGATAAGTTCCTTTAATGACGAATTCTTCTTTACTCCCACATATGCGGTGCCGATATTCAAAAAATCCAATTCGGTTAGTCCGCATTTTTCATTTTCATGAAAAATCTTGCTTATGAGCATATAAGCGCGTTGCGTTTCCATATGAAAAGCAAAAAACTCCCGTCGCATCTTTTCTATACCTTCGTGTGCGGGAATATATAGTCCTTTTGGGTTGGTTAACATTTTTGTTTCGTAAATATAACGACGTAATGGTTCCTCTTCAGTCTAACACAATTACAAATGCATTTTGAATTACTTTTAATTTTTACCCACAAAAAATACCTCCAGAAAGAACCGATTGAAAGCAATATCCTCCGCCCCCAACTTAATTCGACTTTTCAGCAAATCCCTTGGAGTATGAATACTATCACTAGTAGACTGTAAAAGAACGACAATATTAGCTGAATAAGCAGTATAAAAAAATGCCAGAGATATAAATAAGAAGAAAGTCGCAATTCGACCAGAAATACTGCGAGGTTCAAACTCTGAGCCCTGTTGAGTGGCCGCTCCAATTTGCATCACGAGTACATCGAAAATATTCGGTCTATACCAAACTGGTAGATTGGTAATTGTTTCTTCTGAAATTACTGGTGTTTTTCCTTCCCACATAGCTATAATAAAAATGATCCCCAATGTTATAGCCAGAGTAAGGATACAGGCGATCCAAACACTGTCACTGAATGGATGAGCGTAAACGTTCACCGTGTAAGAAAGCGGAGGCTTTCGAAAAATGAATTTTGCAGTTGCAGGAGTTAAAACAGATATAAAATCCACAGCCCGTATACGGTCTAGTGTGATAAGTAAGGGAGTTCCACTGATATCCGCTTTATCCTTCTCCAAATCACTAACCAGCCCATTTAAAACATTAGTCGAATCATTCAAGTAACCCCATGTGTCGGTAGTTATTGTAATTGGAGTTCCTTTTAGCATTTCAACAATGTAATAGACCACCATGTAGCCGCTCTTGGTCATTGTGTCCTTTTCTTTGTGCCTAAGATTATTTTCCTTGAAATTAGGATGGAAGACATTCATTTGGTTACCTGTAATCCCAGAGATGTTGTAAGGAATTTATGTCGTTTGCAATACTAATGGAAATCGTCACATTTACGCCTATTAAATTACTTCGATTTCGAATAACTGAGAATTGATTTAAATGTGTGATACTTTGACGATTTGCTGACCATTCAGCGATTTCATTCTTTTTGATTGTTGAATTTTTTAGTTTATAAATCGACTCGATTCTAAAGCCGTCCGTTGTTTGAAACATTTTATAAACACGACTATCTATAAAGAAGTCATAATCGTTGAAATTAATGTTGGAATTATTGCCCCAAAAAAGCCACCGAAAAGGAGCTCTGAAGAGTTTCAATTCACCGGACTAAAAAATGAAGATACTTAGATTGTTTGTTTAAAATTTCGTAATTCTACCTCATTTAAACGCATTTTCGCCCCTTTGCAGCTCAGATCCAGCAAAATAATCTGATAATCTTCAGGTTGCAGATAAATTATGTGTGCCAAATTTGCGTTATGTACTATTACTCTGTGATTTTGTGAAATTGCATGTACAAATTTAAAAACAATAATTTTTTTCCAGCAATGAAAGACTGTAACGTATGTGGGGCCCTTTTGGGTATTCAGAAAATCTTTAATTGCTGAAATCAAGTCATTTTCGTGGGAAAATGCACCAACGAAAAACAATGCCATTAAAATTAATTGTGGGTTCACCATTTTCTACTGAATCCACTTTTATACTGCTTATATTCCAAGTTTTTACTTAGGAAAACTATTCTAGCATGTCAACATTTCATTTCAAAGCTATAATTAAGAACTTAGCAATAAGCGTTATAATAACCGTGGAAATAATCTACTTAATAGAGGAAATATAGTAACAAACTTCATCTATTATTTCATGATTCTATCTAAAGAGCCTTGGAGAGCGTTCAATCCTCTTCTCCACATATTTCTTTATAAACAATTCGAATAGCAGTAGAATACAGCTAAGGGCAAGCCCGATTCCAAATATTAAAAATCCTGCATACAAATCAATTAATCCAACACTCTTGAAGTTACTGCCCGGATTTAAACATAACGGTTTCGAGGTATAAATTCTCTTTTGTGCTCTGCGTTGTATTCCACTCCCTTCAATTTTCCTAAGCCCGATTTTAAACACTTCTTCGTAAGTGGAATTCTTCTGAGCAACAGGCATTGGTTCAACAATATTAAAAAAATCGATTTCTTTTAAACCACATTTCTCATTCTCATAAAACGTATCACTTATTAATTTGTAAGCGCTCGAAGGATCCACATGAAATGCAAAGAACTCATCTCTTATTCTTTGCACACCAACTTCTAGTGTGAAATAATTGGGTTCCTGTCCTTTTGGTGCTATTTTCTGTTCGTAAATTGCTTTTCTCACTGGCTCCGTGATATGCTAAAATACACGGTGAATTGTAATAGAATTAGATATAACGAATGGACAAAAAACCTCGAAATAGTAACGATTATAAACAATGTCCTCTGAGCCCAGTTTGATCCTTGAAGTCAACAAATCATCTACTGTCCGAATACTATCTGTTGTGGACTGTAGTAAAGCAACAATATTAGCGGAATATGCATTATAAAGAAACGTTAACGTTATTAGAGTAAAGAAAGTAGCTATTCTTCCTGAAACACTTCTAGGTTCCTCATTGCTGCCCTGTTGAGTAATCGCTCCTATTTCCAGCATCACCACATCAAATACTCTAGAACGAAGTGGAGGCTGCAGTTCCTCATGGTACTCGTCATTAAGTGCACTAAAATATGGATCTCTCCATTCCCATACGACAATAAGGTAAATGGCTAAAATAACTATGCCTGTTATTACAAAACAACTGTACCAAACGTAAGTATCGAAGGGCAAAGTGTAGACATTAGTAACGTAAGATAATGGAGGTTTGCGGAAAATGAACATAAAATATACTGGGCATTTCAAGACGTAGTAATCGACAATATCGAAACGGTCCACAGTGAGGAACGCTGGGGTACCTTAAAATGTAAATTTTTCTTTTTTTGTTTGTTTTAGTATATGTAAAATAATTACCTCCAATATGCGCCCTTCCAACTTGTAAATCACCTATAAGGCCATTGTATAAGCCAGTTGTTGCATTTTTGTAGCCCCATGTAGTGCGGAAAATTGGGTCAATGGTGCTGTTTATCACGTCGCTGAGAACATGAGTCAAGAAATAGAAGACTTTGGGAGTCGGATCGATTTGCTTGTTCCTTAACGCAAGTTAATGCAATTTTTGTCCAATGGACTTTAAATGATTCTCCTACCTATAATCGTCCCAGTGCTTTAATGTATCCGGATTTGTATATACAAAAGAGTAAGTTAGGTTTCGTCCTTGTAAATTGGTCCTGTTGTAGGATCCTATCAATCCTCTGAAAGACTTAAATCCTTCACCTAAACTCCATTGTGTAATATTGTTTTCCACAAAATCTCGATCTTTGGCAATTAACTTATAAACAGAAACTATTTCAAAATATTTTTTATCAATTTGTTTAATTACGTAAACTCGACTTCCAGGACCAAAAAAGAACGATGTAAAATTAAAATTTTCAGCGTTCCATAAAACCCATCGAAATGGGAGGTTTATTAAATTCAGTTGATATGCCTGTTAAATAATTTAATTGAAGAATTTTACTAGTGGAGTATCTACTGCAATTTCTACTTTCATTAACACCTGTTTAGAACCCTTACACGACAAGTCCATGATAAGCATTTGATGCTCTTCTGGAAATGAATAAACGAGTCTCTCGTCTTTCGGATTCATCATTTGAAAATTAATGTATTTCAGAAATGTCCCTGAAAACTGCACTAAATCCTGCTTTCTCCAACAAACATAAGCCGTGATTTTCGTCGGTTCATTTTGCAATTCGACAAAGTCATAAATTAATTGTGTTAATTCGTTAAATTGTGCAGAACTATTGAAATGGAACAATGTCAATAGGATTAAAGGTTTGACTAGCATTTTTATGAATACACTGCATTTAAAAAAGTCTGATAGACTTTATATGCAGAACGAAATTCGTTTTATTTATGCAAATGGAAACCTATTATTAGTATGTATAAAAATACGAGGACTTTTCTTTAACTTTCCAGCAAACGTGTAATTTCATTTGGGAATTTTTGTACATGCTTCGGGGAAGTAATCATTAACTAACGATAATGAGGGGATTATTCATTAATCATCATAAATATTACACATTTTTATTAAGTATATTTGACAAAGCCTAAGCTCTTCATTATTAATAATGATGGACAGTTTAATTACTCATATCCAATGGATAATAGCAACATGATGATGGGTCCTTGAAGACCATGTCGGAAGGAAGAAAAGATATTTAAATTAAACACATCTAGTAAATTGTTGTCTAACATCATCAAAACGCCGACTGATCGAGTTCCCATAAAAAATTAATAACAATAATAAACAAGCGAAGGCCAAAGCGGAAATAAAAAATCCTGCGGTCATTGTTGTCGTTTTTGGGAAAATTAAATTGTGTTTTTATCTGCTGCAATCAATCACAAAATGTTCCTATTGAAAAACGCGCTCTTTGTTAGTGATGAATTAAAAAAGTGTGTCAAAGTTAAATTCATTATAGCCAGTCTCAAAAAATAATCTAAAGCCCTTATTGAATCTACTTGAACCATCACTGTTAATCCGTAAATACGAAGAAACTCTAAACGTTTTCTCTTAAACTGTTTCGTAATATTCGATTATATAAAACATTTTATGATTCTACCAATATTATTTCACAAAATCCAAACAAACTAAAAATTCTTGTGAAAAAACTCTTAGGAAATTCCAATATTACCATTTCCAATTCCCTTAATGAACCACAATTACTAGACTCGAAAACATCTGCTGCTAAATATTCATTTCAAAATCGTACAGAAAAAAACACTCGCCACAACTGTACCATTTTTTTACTCCATCCAAACCGATCTTATCTCCATCCTCGCAATTCCTTATAAGTCGAATAAAATCAATTAGCAATTACTGAATACACAAGAAGAGCTTGACAAGCGGCGAGTTCAGGGCCAAACATAGTCTTTGCGAAAAGTGGGAGTCGAGACCACTTCATATTTACACTCTCACCTCTGCATATAACAATTTAGTAGTTAATTCACTACCAGTGCGAATATACGTGACAATGCTGCTGACGTGCTTATTAATTGGACTTGGGGCCTCGCTCTCCTCGGCAGTCCTCCAACCGTCCCCCGTCTTCGAATGGAAAGAACTCTCTTTCGTCTGGCCAACCGATGCGGCAAAAGAGGCGGCTATCAAATCAGGTGAATACATTCCAGCAAACAATCTGCCCTTGGGATTGGAAAGATGGCAAGATAAACTATTCATCACCGTGCCAAGGTGAGAAAATGCGATTATTGACGCTTGACTTTAGTGTAAAACATGTTAAATTGTCGGTTAGATGGAAGGCCGGAGTGGCGTCGTCGTTGAACTACGTGAAATTGGGTTCCAATCAAAGCGCTCCCCTTATTCCATATCCGGACTTGAAAGCAAACACCCTACCGACAGGTGAAGAGAAACCTGAAGAGAATCATATTACATCGACGTTCCGTGTGAAGGCGGACGCTTGTGACCGTCTGTGGGTGATGGACACTGGTTTGGCCGATATTCTCGGCAGTCCGAAAGCAGTTGCAACCCCAGCGATTGTGGTGTTTGACTTGAAGACTGATAAGTTGTTGAGAAGATATCCAGTGAAGCCAACAGACTTAAAGGAGGACTCGTTCTTCGCTAATATCGTGAGTATTAAAGGGAAATGGGTGTAATTATATTTGATTTTATATTCCATGACCCAGTTTTCCCTTAAATAAAAGATTTATTTACTCTTCTAACATGCAATCGAATAAATAATCAGTTGTGATCGATTCCAGATCGTCGATGTAACGGCTGATAAATGCGACAAAGCGTTCGCTTACATTCCCGACCTTGGAGGGTATGGTATTGTCGTTTATTCTTGGGAAAAGAATGATTCGTGGCGTGTTAAGCACAACTACTTCCACTTTGATCCGTTGAACGGTGATTTTAATGTTGGAGGAGTGAATTTCCAATGGACGGATGGTGTTTTCGGTTTAGCTTTGGGAGCTCCAGAATCGAACGGATACCGCAAGTTGTATTTCCATCCTCTGGCCAGTACACACGAATTTTCCGTTAGCACAGAAGTGTTGAGAAACAAAACATTGGCTGAAGACAAGAGTTCTTATTACTTGTACAAAATTGAAGGGGATCGTGGAGATAAAACTCAAGCATCTGCTTCAGATTTCGATGAGAAATCAAATGTTTTGTTTTTAACGCAGTTGAATCGTGATGGAGTGGCCTGTTGGAATCCAAAGAAGAAGTTGGCACCGGAGAGTTTAAGTTTAGTTGCTGAAGATAAGGAGAAATTGATTTTCACAAATGATATTAAGGTAATTTATTATTTTTATTGAATTTAAAGTGGTGTTAATTTGGATGTATTTGCAGATTGATCAAGAAAGGAACTTGTGGATTCTTTCGGACAGGATGCCTGCTTTTATTTACCGTGGTCTCGACGCCAATGACGTCAATTATAGAATATTTAAAGTAAAAGTCGATGATTTGATTAAAGGAACGCAATGCGTTGATTAGAATTGTGATTTTACATATTATTATACATATATACCTAGTTTTGTACTTGTGTTTAGAAATTAAACAATGACAATTTTCATGTGCTTTTCATTTAAGGTGCTTCCGTGCTCTAACAGAGCACGACTTTAATTGACAAAAGGGAAAGGTTTAGCGACTGATGCTGGACAACGTATTACAGCTCCATATTTGCTATAAAAACATTCCAGAATTAATAAACAGAAACTAATAAGAACACCTGCACCATAAAGCAAAAACGCTGTATAACAGTCGTATAGATCTACGCTTACGAAATTGCTGGTTCTCCCCAAACATTTCGGTTTTTCATCAAAGAAACGGTGAAGTTGACATTTGCTAATTCCAGATTCGTGTACTTGTTGAAATCTACAGTAATAAAAAAAAATCATTCGTAGTCTTAACATCTCTAAGCCCCTTACTTGATCTTCATGAGTTCTTTAATGGTCGAATTTTTCCGCATTGCAATAAAAGGGCTTCCTCTGTTCAAAAAGTCTATTTCACTCAAACCGCATTTCTCGTTCTCGTAAAAAGTTTTACCGATAAGCGTATAAGCCTGCTGATTTTCGGTGTGAATAGCGTAATATTCCGTCCTGATTTTCTCAATGCCTTTACCTAATGGCACGAAGAATGCAGTATCTCCTGCCATTTTCCGATCGTATATTGAAGCCCAAAGTGGGTTTTTTTCTCTCTCTTCTAACAAAAAATGCCTATTAAACGGAATATCTTCTGCGCTCAATTTAATCCTGCTGTTGAATAAATCTGTTGGCGTTTGAATATTGTTACATGTAGCCTGTAGAAGAACCACAATATTCGCCGAATACGCAGTATATAAAAAGAGCAAAATGATATGGAGGAAAAACATCGCAATCCGACCAGAAAGACTCAGCATTTCAAACTCTGAACCTTGTTGGGAAGTAACACTAATTTCCAAAAGTACCACATCCACAATGTTCGGTTGATGCCAAACTGGTGTATTACTTTTTTTCACTTCTGACACTTCCGGTGTCCTCTCTTCCCATTTCACAATAAAATAAATCATAACAAATATTAAAGTCAAAACGCAGAAATAAGCGATCCAAACGCCGTTTGTAAACGGATGCACGTAAACATTAACAGTATAAGAGAGCGGTGGTTTACGAAAGATGAACTTCACTTGAGCTTTCGAAGATGTCGTTATAAAATCCACGATTTTTAATCTCTCATGGGTCAAAAACATCGGAGTACCGGCGATTTCCGCATTTCTACTTTGCAACTCACCCACCATTCCATTGTAGCGGGTCTCGTTTGCTAATTTGTAGCCCCATGTATTTGTTGACAACGCATTTGGCGTACCATTCAACATCTCCACGATGTGGTACATCAAGACGTAAGTGATCTTTGTGATGGTATCCTTTTCCCTATCCTTATAATCCCAAATGTGCTTATCAGAGTTTACATCGTGGGCAAATACACCACATACTGTTATTTTCCTACGCATTAAGTTGCTCCGATTTCGACCTATTGAAAATTCGTTCAGGTGTGTGAAGCCTTGACGGTCAGTCGTCCATGAAGCGATGACATTTTCCATTGTATTATTATTCACTTTGTATAAAGATGTTATTTTATAGTCATTTTCAATTGGAGTAATGCGGAAAATGCGACTGTTCAATGTGAAATCAAATTCGAACAAGTTGAAGGTGAAATTTGAACCCCAAAGCAGCCACCGGAACGAAGCGGCAAACATTTTTAGGTCTTGAGACTAAAATGAATGATATTTTATGGTAAACTCGCAGATTTTAGAATCATACCTGCTGTAAAAGCTTTTGGGAGCCAATACAGTTCAAATTCAATAGAATTAGCTGATATTCTTCAGGTTGGAGGTAACTTAAGCGGCCTAAATTTGTATTTTGTAATCTAACGCGATGAGTTTTGGAGACGGTCTTCAGGAATGTTAATACATCACCTACAAACATTTTTTAAAGTGGTCTGTTTGATATTAGACAACAGTTCCAACTTTTTCTCCAACAGTGGAAAATTGTTACATGTGTTGGATCTTTTTGCATTTTTATAAAATCGATTAGGACTGCCATTAAGTCGTTTTTCACTATTAAACAAACCGCATTTCCACACGCTAATAAAAAAATTGTTAAAATCCTGATGCCAAAAATCATTTTTAAATCAAACAATTTTGGACTACTTCTTTTTCATTGGAAGATAAAGCTTAAATATACAAATTTCGCACGTGGAACTTGTTAATATTGCAGGATAATATTACTGTACTTTTTTCGGAAAGACCAACATTTAATCTAATAACCCGTTTCACATAGGTACTTTAGAATCGATTGGTTCCTAATATAAGTTCATAATTGACCTAAAACCATCCTAAAACGGACATATTATTTCAGTTTTTTTGTTCTTGGTTTTAGAAATTAAACAGCGACAATTCTAATATACTTTTGTTATTTAAAGATGCAAAAAGTAACACTACTTGATAAAAGAAAATGGTCTTATTGCGGATGCTGCTGGACCACAAATCATAGCACCATATTTGAAATAAAAAATTTCGAGAATCAATAAACTCAAACTAACCAAAACATTAGCACCATAAAGAAAAAACGCCGCATAACAGTCGTATAAATCAACACTAACAAATTTGGTACTTCTTCCCAAACACTTCGGCTTTTCAGCAAAAAATCGATGAAAGTGGCATTTACTGATTCCCGATTCGTGTATTTGTTGAAACTTGATCTTAATCAGTTCTTTAATTGTCGAATTCTTTCTTATTCCAATAAAAAGGAATTCAAAAATTGTATTTCACTAAGCCCTCATTTCTCGTCCTCATAAAAAGTTTTACTAATAATGGTATTATAAGCTCTCTGATTTTCAGTATGAAAAGCGTAATATTCCGTTCTCATCTTCTCAATTCCTTCATCTGATGGTGCCACGAAGGATGCACTTCGATTCCCTGCCATTTTCCGATCGTAAATTGAACTCTAAAGGTGGATCTCGCTCCAATGCTAAAAGATGCCTATTAAACGATATATTTTCTACTCCAATTTAAATTCTGCTGGTAAACAAATCTTTTGGCGTTTGAATATTGTTACTTGTAGCTTGTAGGAGAACAACAAATATTCGCCGAAGAAGCGGTACCTATAGAAAAACACTAAAGTAACAAAGAGGAGAAACATTGCTATTCGACCAGAAAGGCTTCGCATTTCAATTTCCGAATCCTGTTGAGACGCTGCGGCAATTTCGGTATACCGCAATTTCCATTAGAACATGTTCGGTTGATGCCAAATTGGTGTATTACTTTTTATCTCATCCGATACTTCGGATGGTGTTTAATATCCCCATTACACAATAAGATAAATCATAATAAGAAGTTGTCGTTATGAAATCGATGAATTTTAATCTCTCATGTGTCAAAAACATCAGAAACCCACCGATTTCAGCTTTTCCACTGTGCAAATCACCAATTATTCCATTATTCAGAGTCTGGCTGGAGAGTTTGTAGCCCCATGTATCTCTTGACACCGAATCTAGTGTACCATTCAGCATCTCCAAGATATGGTATATCAAGACGTAACTAATCTTCGTGATGGTATCTTTCTCTCTATCCTTATAATCCCAAACGTGCTTTTTAGAGTTCATATTATTCGTAAATACTCCAGACAATTTTCCTTTCATACGCATTAAGTTGCTCCGATTTCGACCTATTGAAAATTCGTTCAGATGTGTGAAACCTTGACGATCAGTCGACCATGAAGCGATGCTATTTTCGATTGTATTATTATTCAGTTTATACAAAGATGTTACTTTGTAGATATTTGCACTTGATATAATACGGAAAATGCGACTGCTCAATGTGAAATCAAAGTCGGACAAATTGAATGCGAACCCCAAAACAGCCAACGGAAAGATACGAGGAACATCCTCGTATGATTTGTAGATCCTGAGCCTGAAAAGAACTTTATTTTGTTATATACCACGAATTTCACATTGGTACCTGGTTTAAAACCTTCTGGGAGTCATTACAGCTTAAATCCAGAAGAATTAGTTGATATTCTTCGGGTTGCAGAAAAGTTAAACTTTGTAAATGTACCTACATTTTGTAGTCTTTGTCTAATACGATGAGTTGTCAATGCAATTTTCAAAAATCTTAGAAGATTATCTACAAACAATCTCTTAAAAGTAGAGAGTTTTGTAATAAAAAAACTGTTCTAACTTTCTTTTCCAACAGTGGAAAATTGTTACATGTGTTGGATCTTTTTGTATCTTTATAAAATCGCTTAAAACTGCCATTAGATAATTTTTCTGTGAACTATGTACATTGCTAAAGACAAATAAAATAATTATTAACAATTTGTTAATATTCATCATAATAAATCGTTGTCTTTCTTCAATACGGAACTAAACTTAAATTCGAGTATTTAGGAATGCAAATTTCGTGCGACTTGTTAATATTTCAGGAAAATGAATTGTCCTTTGTTTTAAAGCACAATATTTAATTTAATAACCCGTTTCACAGATGTACTTAGAATCGATTGGTCCCTAACGTTGATAAATTGCTACCTAAAACCGGTACCATGTATTTAAATAAACAAGCGACAAACTGAATTTTTACATAAAAATTATGTAATTTACGATAACCAAGCCGTTTCTCTATCGTATTACACCATAATATAGGAAATCTACCCACACCAAAAATAGAGATATGTAAGGTATCATTTTTCTTATAGGTATTCGTTGTTAATTTCTAATACCTACTCAAGGATAATTCAGAAGTGGGAGCAAAACAAAATCAAAACAACGTAAGATTTTTCTCACATACGCAATTTAACGAGAATGTTGCTGCTTCTGTTATTAATAAACACAGTTTTCGCAACGCCCGACAAACTTGAACAAGTTGTTGGCTGGTCGCAAGTGTCGTTCCAGTGGCCGAATGAAGAGAGTCGGTTAGATGCTGAAATCCATGGTGATTATGTACCTGAACACAACTTACCACTGGGATTGGAAGTATGGAAGAATAAACTGTTTGTAACTGTGCCTCGATGGAAGAAAGGAGTCGCTTCCACTTTGAATTACGTTCAATTGCCGGTGAAGAGTCCAAATGCTACGTTGATTCCTTATCCGGACTGGAAATCGAACACTTTACCGAAATCTGGAGAGACACCGGACGAGAATACGATCGTGTCGACGTTCAGATTGAAAGCGGACGCTTGTGACAGATTGTGGTTGGTGGATACTGGGGCAGTGCAGATTATTGGAGGCGAGAAGACGATTCGAAAACCAGCGATTGTCGTCTATGATTTGAAGACTGATAAATTGTTGAGAAGGTATCAGTTGAAGGATAGCGATTATATTGATGGCTCTTTGTTCGCAAATATTGTAAGTCAATTAAAATTAAAAATTCCTTTTTTAATTCATTTTTTTGTATAAAAGGCAGTGGATGTTAACGAGACCAGTTGCGAAGACGCGTTTGCTTACCTTCCTGATCCTGGCACGGGTTGCGGTTTGGTGGTGTACTCTTGGAAGTTGAATGATTCCTGGAAAGTCCGCCACAACTACTTCCATATGGATCCGCTGAAGGGTAACTTTGTGGTTGCAGGAATCAACTTCCAGTGGCCAGACTGTGTTTTCGGAATCGCTTTCGGACCTGCTGATGAAAACAAGTAGTTATATCCTTTTTTTTTCGTTGTGACTTTCACTGACTTTGTTGTTTTAGTTATCGAACTGCGTATTTCCATCCGTTATCTAGTACTACTGAATTTTCTGTTAACACCCAAGTGTTAACTAATAAATCTTTAGCACTAGATCGTCATTCCTTCGACCTTTTCAAGGTCTGTAATACCTAACATAAATAGTTTTTTTATTAGTGCACACATTTAAGTCGTTTAACAATTGTTGGTAGGTTGAAGGACGAACAGGAGAAGATACACAATCTTCTGCTGAAGTTTTTGATGAAAAGTCCAACGTACTCTTTTTAACACAGTTACAAAGAGATGGATTAGCTTGTTGGAATCCGAGGCAACAATTAAAACCGGAGAATGTTGCACTTGTTGTCAATGACAAAGAAGAGCTAATATTTACCAATGACTTGAAGGTAAGTTGGGTTTTTTGGTGCTAAGAAATTTTAATTTATTAGAATTATTTTTAGATTGACAAAGATCGGAATATCTGGATCTTCACCAACAGAATGCCGTTGTTCATTTTTGATAAATTAAAACCGGATGAAATCAATTTCCGGATTTTCAAAGCTAAAGTAGATGATCTTATAAAGGGCACAAGTTGCGATGCATAAATCGCCAGAAAATATCTCTTATTATTCTCTTACAAGTTCATGCGCCTTTAAATAACAAATTTGTACCTAGTTATTTAGGTATGTACAAAAAAATGCGCAATATACAATTTAAATAGTCCGATTATATGTAAATCGTGATAATTTGTTTTAAAATAAATAAAAACATCGATTTTATTAGCATATTTCCAATGGGAAATCCCGTTTCTTGGAATTCAGTTTGAAATTGAAATTTTAAAAAAATCAAATTGTGAACATGCGTGCTTTTTAAACCACGATTGACTTGTGAACTACAGTATATATATATTGCCTAATAGCATTTCCAAATTCCAATTTGCCTATTCATGTAAAGAGTTTTCCGACTTCTTCGAATTCAATTTAAAATTCTTGGAAAAATTACATAATTTCGTGACATTAATTCTCGTAGGCCACGTCCGGTGTAATGTTTCAGGCAACCCACTTTTCAATCATTTTGACATTTCAAATTTTATAGGTTATATAAAAAAATTAGAAAAGAGAAATAATAAAAAAAGATGTGATTAAATAAATTAAAGCTCAATTAATTACAGATATAACTGTATAAAACTAAACCATACAAGATTGTTAAGAAAAGTTTGTGAATATTATGGAGGTAAATCCGTTAAGTGTAATTCTGGTAAAGTCTGACAGTAAAGGAGATCGCTTATTGTTTCGTTACCCTTTTCAAATATTAGAGAATAATGAACAATTAAATACACGCAGAAAGAATCCCTACACATTACCAATTGTGGAGGATTTATTGCAATCACCTCCAACACCTAGTTCTAACATAAACAAGGGCCATCTAACTGGTTTCACAGATGAAGTTTTGTCTTCATTATTTGCTGTTAAAACGGAGCTGTGCAATAAGAAATTCGAACTAAAAGTGAACGATGTCAGATTTATCAGTTATCCAACTCTTCTGCATTTAAGGAACAAACAACACGATGATTCTGGGATTATGCTGCTGAACGTAGTGTTTGCCTTACAGGCCTTAGCAAGTCATTCCATTGGTTTGTCACCCTTAATCATAAATCATTCAGTTATTACTAATACATTACGTATATTTTCAGTTAAATGTTATCATGAACTTAGTAAAAAACTTGGAATTGCATTGAAATACGAGGAGGTCCGTTGTGGTTACGTTTCAGAGCAAACACAAATCATGACAACCGCACATGATGAAGGCTATTCGAGTAGTTCTGCCTCTGCATTTCGAACGATTTTAGATAAATGCACATTAGCGAAGAATATTAAACAAGTCTACGATGATTTATGTAATTCTGGACTTGTAGACATACGAATTAATAAATGGATTCCACTGAGTTTCTGCTTACCACAAAAAGTCCATCAGTGGCATTTACGAGGGAAGATTATCGAGCCAGAGGATATAGATAGATGTTTAAGGGCTTTACGACCATATCACAGTCTGTTACTCTTGCATCCTGTGCAACATTTGAAGGAATTTACATCATTAGATGGTTCTCCGACATTGGGACGCATGCTGTCCCAGTATTCCCCTATGAAAAATCTACAAACACTCGCTGCAGACTCCGATTTAACTTTATGTCACGTAAATCCCCAAAATTCAAATCAATTTTCCAGTTTCATTGAAGGTTTCTTTCAGGTTTTCGAATTGACGGCCCATCTGGTGTATTGGGCGCAGGCAACTGTAATATTCCCGATTTGTTTAACAAATAAATACGTAATTTCACCCAATGCATCAATCCATTTAAATTCCTCGTTAATCGAAAAGTTTAACGAGGCAAATCCAGGCATGAACTTAAATCTCTTGCGTACAATAAGCGAATTTTCCTTGCCAACTTCATTGTTACAAAAGTGTAGTCCCATTTGTCAGCCATCGCAACAGACGCAGCTTGTACAGAGCATCATTTGGATGTTGCAGCATCATTTGTTGTTGCAATTGCATACATATATTCAATATATGCCCACAGAAAGTGGAGTCGTAAAGTAAGATTATGGAAATGTGTACGGTTCTTTATTGTAACGCTCGTTTTTAGGGAAGACAATAAGAAACATGGCAAATCGCCTTCACCAAAGAGTAGAATGTCCACTTCCAGTCATATTTCAGAAGATGCTAGTGTACCAGACACGCCGGAATTAATTTCAAGAACTTTAAAGTATATTTACATAGAGATTTACACAGATGTGCGTGTTATTTTATTTGATGTTGTTTTAGCCTTGAGAATTTTTCCAGTGGTGATGATAAAAAACAAGACTTTCAGGAGGAATTGCTGCTAGATTTTCCAGATGAGGAACGTAGTTCAATATTTAAAGTAATTGTTGATATTTTTGTGTATTGGAAATCTTTTTTAATTGTGTTGTTGATTTTTTAGATTCCCGCTACGAATAATCCAGAGGATTTAAGACTGTTTGCAAAACTGTGTCGTAAAGATTATTTTCAAGGTAATCATCACATTGAAGAAATTATGTACCTCGAGAATTTACGACGAAGTCAATTATTGGAGTTATTGGATAAGTTTAGGGATGTGTTAATTACCTATGAAACGGAAGATCCAGCAATTGCAATGTTTTCGTGTACCTCATAGCATTATAATGACTGTTAAAATATGTTTTATATATTTACTAATATTATTTATTATTTTGTTATTTACTTATACCAGATTTTCAAATTCAAATACAAATAAAAAATTACATATTTTTCAAAAATTGAATTCACCCCTTCCATATGTAGAATCAAGGTGAACAACTGTAGAAACAGAAATTCCCCACGTCATTCCATAGTTACAAAATTTTTTCAGTGTTGGTGAAACTCAAAGTGTTATGGCTGCATTTTAGCCAAATCACCGTTTTTGTGTTAAATCTATTCAAAATATACCTTATTTGTAAGAAGTAATAATAAATATTCAACTCTAACTCGATCTCATTAAATAATTTAAAATGAGTAACCTACTTAGTATGTGGAAAGTGCGAGAAATCGCTGATAAAGTGTAAGTAACATCGAAATACATTTAGGCCAGATGTTTATTACAACCTTGTACAATTCCCTTTTCCATTTACAGAACAAATGTAATGATGAATTACACGGAAATTGAGGCGAAAGTGCGGGAGGCGACAAACGACGAAGCATGGGGCCCCACTGGCCAAATAATGCAAGAATTGGCGCATTCCACATTCACATACGAGCATTTCCCAGAGGTGATGTCAATGCTTTGGAAACGCATGTTACAGGACAATAAACAACATTGGCGACGAACCTATAAAGTAAATGAATACCAATAAATCACCTTTTACATTGATAGTAAAACCACATTTGTTTACAGTCGCTACTTGTACTCAATTACTTAATCAGAAACGGTTCCGAGCGTGTTGTAACATCAGCCAGAGAGCATATATACGATTTACGGTCTTTGGAGAATTACACGTACATTGATGACATGGGCAAAGACCAAGGTGTAAATATTAGGCACAAAGTTAAAGATCTAATCGATTTTATCCAAGACGACGATCGATTAAGGGACGAACGAAAGAAAGCCAAGAAAAATAAAGACAAATACGTCGGAATGAGTTCTGATATGGTCGGAATGAGATTTGGTAAGCTATTTTTTTCAATACAATTACATTATCAAGATAGTTTTATACAAAAAATAAACAAAGATTACTTCATATCATTTTTTTTGCAATCTAATTATAGTACTTTCTAATTGAAAATATTCAAGTGCATGATTCATTCTAAAGGCCATCGATGAACCAATTGTTTATTTAATTTTACAGGCGCCGGAACGGAAAGGTGGGGCAGCGAAGAACGTTCCAACTACAATCGCGAATATGCAGACCGAGACTGGGATGTGGACAACTCATCGAACTCAGCGAATAAATACCGTGATCGAACGTTGGACGATGAGTACGATGTTGATAAAGAGGAGAGTGATTCAGAGTCTAGAAATAACCAGAACAATGTACGAAAATTCCGTGATAATGAAGAGAGTCCCACATCGTCGGGGAAGCGTGTTAATTTAAATTTAAATCCGGCAATAACGAATTCACCGAAAAAGACTACGAAACCGTTGAAAAAGGTTGATTTGGGTGCAGCTGCGAATTATGGTAGAGATTCTAGTCAAAGTCCATTGCCAGCAACGACGAAAGCTAGTGCAGATCTGCTGAACGATGATTTCAATCCGAGGGCTGCTGAAGTGGTGGTGGATAATGGCAAAGTGTCTGAGTTTGGTGATTTTGAAGCTGCATTCGGTGATAATACTCCAACAGCAAAGAAAACCGATGACGATTTTGCCGACTTTAGTTCAGCATTTGATGCAAATGCCACACAAGATAAATTAAATTTATTTACATCACCGACTGCCGCACCAACGAACCTAATTCCAGTTGCCCCCCAAACGCAATTCACTCAAAGTAGTAATGATTTATTGGGCGATTTTACCAATTTGAATATTACCACCACGTCTACGTTGTCTTTTCCATCCAACAACAATCAGAGCTTCAATGGAGCGTCAAATTTATTGGACGGCTTAAACGGTGGTGAGTACAGTAGAAATTTTCTTATTTTTTTCTATCGTTTGGTGAATTTTATTACCGTGTTTCGGTAAATTAAATTGAATGTGGGGAAACTCATTTGAGATTTCCCGTTTCAGATAAACGATCCGAAAGGGGTGAAAGATTTAGTGAACAGTTAAGTGATGTGTCGACACTGAAACTTTCATCAACATCAACAAATTCATCACGTCCCACCAATTGCGAGAAGATTACATACGAGTGTATCAATAATTTAAGTAAAATCGATAAAATCTCATCGGAATGTGATATTGAATTGATTTTAAAGCAGATTGAATGTATTTTAGAGTTTTTACCGGGTCCGTTAACCGTACAAAAGTTATTGAACGTTGATAATTCGTGTAATATGTTGGCAAATAATCATTTTAAATTGTTTCTGGAAAGTTTAATTGTGACATTTGATCATAGTTTTCCGGTGAAAGATAACGGAGTTTATGAACAGGTTAAGAAACTGTTTTCAGTTGAAGATGGTTGTTATTTTGAGACGAGTTTAAAGGTTTTAGTTAAGAATTTAAAAAGACCAAACTGTTGTGTTTTAATCCGAATTTTATTTGAGTCTGAAGGACTTTTTGGCTGTCTATTTAACAATACATTTAAATCGACGAATTTCGAAGATTGGAAGGAAATTGTTGGTTTATTTGTATCGCTTCCAAATCGAATTTCTAATGTACTGAAAGAGAACACTCCTGAATATTTCAATAGGAATGTTTTTAGTTTACGTTTGCTGCTCGATTACTTAAAATTAATTGAGTTTCTAACTGAGTTGTTAAATCGCGAACCATTAAACAAAAAACACATCCACTATTCAAATTTGGCATTGTTATTAAGTAAGATTTTAATTGATTTCAATGAGAATTTACAGTCGACTGCTTTGAAACTGTTTGTTAAATATGTTGGATTAACAACAAATCAAAAAAGTGAGAGAATCCATTTGTATCGTGAATTGTTTTCGAGGATTTTTTATTATTTAGAGCGACCAGCAGTGGAAATTTTCGCTAAATTGTTGATGATTCACACAAATCCAATGGAATTTCAAATAAAACATTTCCTAGGTAAAAATTTAGTTGAAAATGACGATTGGAAGTTTGTTTTTTGCACCAAATTGCCACTGTTACAACATAACGACGACCCAAATTTGATAATAAATCTTATCGTTTATGTAAGCGGTGTTTCCGAGCATTGTTTAATGAAATTGTATTTGAATTTAGTTAATGTATGGGCTGATAAATCGTCATTGAGGCGCACTAGTGTGGAACAACATTATTTCATATGTAAATTGCTTGTAGTCATTGGGAATGTTTATCAGAATATCGGCTATTCGGATGATGAACGTGAAAAATTACAAAAGAAATTACATTCCGGTATTCCGTTGCATATTGAGTCGAATGTGGAATCGATACGCGAAACAGGACTTAAAACCGGGGAGATTTTATTAAATTTACTGAACGAGGATAAAGAGAATAAAGCAGAAGTTAATTTGAAATTTGAATATAAAAATTTAACAGAAGATGCAAAAGAGATGATAAAAAAATTGGAAGAATTGGCAAATGCTGATATGTCGATTTATTACAAAGATAAAGACATTTCTCTTGATTTAATGGATGTGATTGAAGAGTTTGTTGTAAAAGAAGAGAAACACATTGAATACATTCCACCAGAACGTCGATTTCGTAGTAAATTGAAGCCAGTTGATGTTGAGAATGAAATTGTGTGCGAATCAATCCAAACCAAATCGAAATTGATTACAATAATTGATAGTAACGAATTTGAATTAGATTCAGATGATGATTTAGAACCGTACGATTTATCAAATGATGTAAAAGCGAGAAAAATTCCACCACCGGCTTATTTACGTGATTTGATTGAAGGTTTAAATGAAACACAAGATCCGGAAGTGTTTTCTGTTACTTTGGAAGTTTGTGAAGAGTTGATTGTAAAGCAATTGCCGGATGACGATGCTTCGATTGGACGAGAATTGTTGGAGATTCTAATCTCGTTGGAACCACGATTTTATGTGGATAAATTCGATGAGATAATTTTTCAATGTTGCGTTGCAATTGCATGTATTTATCCAGCAATTTATGCTGAGTATTTGTGTAAGGAAATTCATGCAGCTGTTGGAACTTATTCGATTGCTCGTCGTATTTTTATGATGGATGTTTTAAAACAAACTGCGAAACTTTTGTCTGGTTTGAAAATCAATGAGAAATCGAATACAGAGAAGAAAAAACGGACATTAACTGATGCTGAAGAAGTTATAAATAAACGATTAGAGAGTAAAACACGACGATATGTTAGACACAAATGTCTTAAACTTGAATCTGTGAATTATTTTGCGAATGTTGCTGGCTACTTTTTTTTCCCATTATTGTATGGTTATAATAAGAATCAAATGCTTTGTAAACCGAATCAGGATGATAGTGATTGCGTGTTTTTAGTGCATTTTATTGAAACACTCGCTACAATTATGAAATGCGCTGAAAATTGTATTATAGCACCACGAATGGCGAAGGAAGTGCTTCATTTTACTTGGTTTTTACGTTTTCATAAAGAAGTTAAAGTTCGTATGGTTGTTTTGATATTAATTTTCACTGCTGTTGCGAATGTACCGAAATCTGTATTAATATCTGAATTTTTGAATGAATTGTTAGAGATTCGGCTCTGGTTAGGTGATTTGTTGAGTTTAAATGTAGCTAGAGGAGAGCCGAATCTGGAATGTCGCAGTATTGCGGCTTGTACCATGAATCTCATTGAGAGTGTTTTAAAATTAGACGTTGAATAAAGAAGTTTTTTTAATTCAACACTTTGTTTTATTAAAATTTTGTACATGCTTTAATTATGGAACAAATTGTTGATTTGATGGGTTTTTAGGTCCGTCTGCAGCTCCTTTGCAGCCCATCCAGCCAGTTATGGGTCTTATACCGAACAATAATACGGAAAAAAGTGCCGTTCCAAAGAATGTGCCGGTTGGTTCGACATGGAAGAATTCAGGCAACTTAAATATCGACTTGGACAATTTGTTATTAAGTAAACCGAAACAAGGACCGTCGCCAAGTATGAATCAAATGGTTAGTAATCCAACATCACCAGTAAATCAGCCGAGAATATTATCGCCTCAATCGAATATTACCCCGACAGCATTAAATTTCAACAATACAACACCACAAACAATGTTCCCACAAAATAATCAACAATTCTTTGGTGCATTTAAATGATGGTATGTCTAAAACTCTCTTTTTCGTTTAAAGAAATCACAGATGTTGCAGTCTTTTTTCCTAACTAAAAATTAATTTAACTTTAAATCGTGATTGGAATGGTTTTGTGCACAAAATTCAAAGAAAATTTACTATAAAGAAAAATCGGTTAGTGAATACATTTATTTAATTGTGATGTGTGATTTTTTTTTGCAATCATTACAAATCGGGAAATTTCCAAAGATATCATAAAACATTTTTTAATCATTTCTTAATATTTATATCTATATATAATTGTTTTGCATATATTTTGTATAGTTTGATGTAAAATAAAATAATAAATGCTCATCATTGGGTGCTGGGTAAAAAACTAATAAAAAATTTACTATATAAAAAGGGAACTAACTACTGTAATTTTAGAAATACAATAAATTATCATTTTATTTATCATTTGAAACCGTACAAAGGGTTACTGGGTCACTTTTTTTTCGTTTAAATACCGACTCGTATTAATAGAAATGCTTCCTCCTTCCACATTTCTATAGAATGTAAAAAGAAAAACGAAAATAATGTTTAGAGCAATATTTTAAATCTGTTGTTTTGTTATTGTCATGTCACAAATTGAGTATTAGAACTTTTTTTATTTATATACTTATATATTATATTTTGTTATATTATTTTAAATGTGTATTTTTAATTTTCAAGTCACATAGTGCCTTACAAAAAGAAAACATTACGTAGAAACATCAATCACATTTTTTTCTTTGTTTCATTCAAACATTCCTAATCATTTCTTTTGTATAATTGTAGTGATAATGAGCCCTTTAAATAATAAAAACTGTTGTCAAGTGTTAAAGACTCTTTTTATTCTAAAATAAAGAAACATATTTCAAATGTAGAAAATTTATCAGACGAAATTACGAGAAAAATATTGTACCTATTTAAAAATTCTGTAAAATTATTTCTTACAGTATTTACAAAAAAAAAAGTATTGAAGTTAAGGGAGACAAAGACAAAATTTTTGATAAACAAACCCACTATTCACTTTGCTGCTTCTTCTTTTTCTTCTTTTTAGCAGACTCACCACCTGCACTTCCATTCAAATCCACCACCTCACCATTCTCCTCCACCGATTCGGATTTATTTTTCTTCTTCTTTTTCGGCGGCTCTCCATTAGCCGGCACCTCTTCCACCACCGTTTCCGACTTGCGTTTCTTCTTCTTTTTCGCTTGTTTTGCATTTAATTGCTCCAATTCCTGTAACGCTTCCTTCATCACTTCAATATTCTTCTTTGGAACTTCACCTTGCTCATAAAACTTCAAACGATCCTCCACTTGTTGCCTCAACTTCTCCCCAAACACCTGATTCGGTGTCTCTGTGAAACAATCAATTCGAGACGCAATCGAACACTTGTTCGCCAAATAACGTGAAATCCGTCCCTTGTTTTTAGCACCGGCACGTCCAATGTACGTTGAATGGTATAACAAACCGTACTTTGGCGTGTTTCCACGTGTTTTCAGTGCACGGAACAACGCTTTCTCCGCACCCAATATTTGCACAGTTGAAGCTGGATATTTGGCCAAATTTGTCAAAGAGCCAGCATGTGCAATAAGCCGTGCACCCACTTGGTCTCCAATCAAAGTCGCCAAATTCGGGGCAACATCCCCCATTTTTGTGTGCAAATATTCAGCGAGCTGTTTACGGTAATTTGCCAGTGCAATTACACGATCAGCAAACAATTCAATGTTTATTAAATCAATGGGACTGATGTCCATTCCCATACTGGAACGAGAAGCGTCTAGAATTGCTTGCGCCTTTCCAGAGTCCATTGTTATCTCTTCAAGTCCTCCCAGGGATTCGTCTGTAAGTTCTTTGCGATTTTTGATAAACTTGGTTAGTTGGGCGAAAATGTGATTTTCAGGGACGATCTTAACGAGCTCTGGGAAGTGGTAGGAATACCATTCACTAATCAAAAATTTGTATTAAGGGAAATAAAGAGAGTTTATGTAATTTTTTACCGTATCCGCATTGAGAAAGTGTTTATGTCCTTGTCCAATTGATCGAGTAATGCAATTGACTGAATTATCATATTGTCTACACGATGTACATTGAACTTTATCTTGGCACGCGAATACGAATGACCTAAACCTAATTGGGCCACACCGGAACTCTTCAAAGTGAAGCCTTTTACCAAATTATGGAAATGGAAACGAATACCTGTAAACATGGGACTAAATGCATTGAAGAAATTGTTTAAATTTAAGATTTGTCACCTCTAATGACTTCTGGAACTACTCCTATATGAGTACATTGAATTCCCAGTGCCTCTGTAATGGCTGCAGATAATTTAGCATCGCTAACACCTAAAGTAAGTTTTTTCTTCTTCTCTGATTTAGGTATAGTTATGTCTAAGAACGTTTGCAATTCTTCTGGTAGAATGCCCTCAGAAATAGCGTTAATATTCTCCAATGCGGTAATAGCAGATTTGAAGGGTTGGAAACCGACCAACTTTACCATGCTGTTAAATTTACTTAAATTATTAACAGCAGACTCCAACTGGGGCAACAGCATGCCGATTTCTTCAAATTCTTCCACTTTGAAGATGCCATAGCCAGCGGCATGTTCAAATAGAACAAATAATTTGCTCTGAAAATTTCCCAAATCAGTGGACGCATCGTACAAAATAGGGTTATGTTTACAGATACTCTTTTTTAACACATTTATATCGACAATAAGCTATTTCTTATACAACTAACAATTGTTTTACAGATAAGAACATATTCAATAGAATTACTCACCATTGTATACTTTTATTTCATGAATAAAGCACTTTTTGAAACACACTTGAAATGGGAGACCACGTGCAAAACAAAACTTTGGGGAATTTCAATTTATATTGTTGGTGACGAGGTTATAAATTTGGGGTATTCATAAAACTAAATGTTACTACATTCAAAATTTATTAACTTTATTAAAAAATACATAATTATTAATGAATTATAATTAATTCTGTTATATTCTACCTTCTGGTAGCTTACAAACATATTACCGTTTACCACGTGCTTTATTTTTCACTCTTCTGCTTTTCCCTACTCGTTTATTCTTATTATTCACGGGTCCAGCTTTTTTGGGTCTTCTATACTCCGAAATATCAGCAGCACTGCTTTTTGTATTTGTTTTTAAACCCTTTTTCTTTCCCCCGAACCCAAACTTCTTCTCTTTTGCTTTACGTTTCTCCAATGACTTTCTAGAGAGTACCTTTTTTTTCTTATCGTCAAGGAAGTCCATGTTATTGCTAATCCCTTTTCGTACTTTCTTCATTTGATCCAACATTTCCTTCTTTTCTTGTTGTCTTTCCAATTTCTTTTGTATTTGCAGCATTTTACCTTCTTTCCTCTGTTGTCGTAATTGTTTAACACGTTCACTGCGCTGTTGTTGCTGTTGTTTTTGCATTAAATGCTCTCTAATTTTCTGCATATGAGCATCGGTTTTTGCCATTTCAGCAAAGTAATCGTCTGGTCGTTTTGTGGGAATATTCAATGCTTTCAGTTTAGGAATTGCTTCTAAAACAGCCGCTTGTGCTTGCCGATAAAATAAAGTTTCACGTTTGAAATTATTTAAAACAGGGTCATCAGTTGGGGCATACTGCAACAATTTTTTATTGTTCTTCAGTTGATTTTCTCGTTTCTGTTCATGTATCAACATTTGAGCCGCCATTTCAGGGGCCAATGGGGCCAACTTATTCACAAAATCCAATCGTTCTAGCCATGGTAAATCTAAATGAATCTCCTCATATTTTTGTTTTAAACCGGTTACATTATTTGTGAATTGTTTTGGTGGTTTTAATGGAACGTTAAGACCAGGTTTCAGGCGACCGTCTGCTAATGCTTCCTGCAACTGAAAACAAAATCCACGTTTAGTTATTGAATAAAAGTCTAATGTAAAATTGTTACTTCTACATCGGAATCACTCAATTCGGAATCACTAGACTGTACAGACATTTTTATATGTTTGATTTATTCACGTGCAAAAACGAAATCCTAACCACAAATTTTAAGAATAATAAACTCTACAGGCAAGTGGCGCCACATGTACGAGAGTTGCACAACATTTCAACTAAAATAAAGGGGCAGTACTAATGAAAATAAATGTTTATTTAGAACAAAAAGTAAAAAAATGCGTAACTCTTAATGTTTCATAATCAGTTCTTTTGAGAATTTAAGGTCAAATCCCAAAAACCATCAAATGTATCATCATCTGGCTTATATTTGCTTTTATGTCGAGAACATTCATTCATCTTTTTGATTAGTTCTTCTTCTGGCAAATTTTGGCACTCATAAAACTGAAATAATAAAATATTTAGTATATATTTACAAAGAATGTATTTATACCAACATTTTTGCATTGCATACAGGCCCATCCAGGTAATTTCTTACGTGCTTTTCCTCTGACTACTTCCATGGGTTCAACTAATGTAATTTTTTTAATATCCTTATCTACAAATGTTTTATCATCTTTTTGAATTTCCACAGGCTTAGAGGCATTTATCCCCGTTACATTTGAGCTCGTTTCATTAATAAATGAGATTATTTCAGTAATTCCCATTTCTTCTGATGATGAACTTTCTGGTTTACTTTTAGATGTGACTTTTTTATTTAATTTTGTAAATCTTGAATGCTTTTTTGGCAAAGGCTCTGGAGTAGCCTCAATTATTAAAGTTTCATCTGATGATTCAAAAATCTTACGCCTGGCTCCGCTAACTGGCGGTGTATTTTCTTGTGCAGTTTTCTTCAAACCTGACGAACTTTTAAAACTAAATCGCTTCATTTTAATGGGAGGACTTTGTATTGCTTTATTTGCTGAATCACAATTATTTTTAGCTTCTTTTAACGTTGTGTCTCGGTTTATTGAAGGCAATGGGGCTCTAAAATTTTACGAAATATAAATAAACAAAGGTGATTTTTGTTAAGGACTTACGAAGAACTTAATCGACTTGTTCTTTTAGAAAATTCTTTTCGAAACTGGTCAAATTGATTATCTAATGTACTTTGCAGCTCTAGAAATTATAAATTATACTATTCCTCAATATGAACATATTTTTTAAACTGTTTACCGGCGAATTGCATTTTTAGAACATGCATAACCATTGCAGCTTTTCTTAATTCTTTGCATTCTTTGTCCCATATATTACGTAACTCGGTTGTGTATAGATTTTTCCACTCAATAAACGATTCATTTTCCATATTAACTAATATTTTAACAAATGTATGTAGAAAAATATGTACAAATTAAACTTTCTAGGTTATGTTTTCAGATTTCAACTTGCTATCTGTTGGAGAATGTACAAAGTTCAACTGTCATTATATAGTACAGTGTTCTGTACTACAAAACAGTGAACGGTCGTCAAGAAATTTACTCCACTCAGACTCAATTAGTATCATAGATTAATATGCTTGAAACCCCAATGATATCACCAACTGTAGTTTTATTTATTTTACTTTAATAACATAAATAATATATACAATGTTTTCAAAAAAAGAATGGCGATGTTTTATTCCCATAATCGTCTACTAAATGGTTTTTATAAGTATGTTAATCCACTAGATGCAGCATGTGCCATTAAAGTGTTTGCTGCTTGTTGTGTTTCTAATAAAATGCGAGTCTCCACCATCCATTGACGGGCCACACTCCGTGGAGCACCTTTTAACAAATTCATATACTTCAGTGTCTGTTCAAAGTCGCCACGGTCCAGCCAGTAACTGTAATCAACAACAATTGTAAATCTCGCAATCTTTACGACATCAGCGCCATGGTGGTCGATTTATCAAACATCAACTGGGTGAATTATTTCACATTTAAATTTACAATTTCCAATTAAAAACAATTAAAACTTGAATCCGAACACTATCTAACGTTTGTTTAATGTTTGTACAAATATTTAATTGAAATTTGAACATTTCAATACAGAAATGCCACCAGATGATGTTTCAAACTCCTGCCACATGGCGCTCATATCACGAATTAACAGCAATCGCTTACCGTGCACGCTGTAAAATATCGTGCGTATTCAAAGCACTAAAATCGACTGGTTCATCATTTAATTCCGCCTGCGGTATTGGCAGCACCGATTTGAATAGCAATTGAGCTTGCAGAAATGACAGAATATGTATTGGTAAGGCGGCACCCTCTTCTGGCACCAGTGCAACATTTCGGGCCACTTCTTCCACTTTCAGGAACCGCTCCCTGAGTGCATCCTCCGGATATACGCCCCGTTCACGCGCCTCCGACGGTATACTCTCCAACACAACGCACACCAACTCATCATTCTTGCCAGCCGCATCTTTGACCGCATTTATTTCCGGTTTTAATGGACGAATTTGGTCTTTCCACGGCACACCGGGACAACCACTTCGAATTGCACTCAACAACGATTGACAGGCACTCCAAAGGATTTGGGAACGTTTTGTATTCTCATCGGCATCCGCTTTAGCTGTGTCAACAACAAAATCCAACTTTAACAATTATTTCAAACTGAGGTAAATAAAAACATTACCGATTTAATATGTGATTGTTAACAACATGCACTGAAAATAGTTAAAATCTCTACCTGTTCTCAAATCCTCATCGTCTATTCGATAAAATAAACCAATTACTGATTTCAATAATCGAGTCATGTTGATAACAAAACTGTTAAATGTCATTCAAACGAAAATTCCCCATTTACGTACCTTTCAACGCTTCATCCAAGCCCCGTAATCGGCCCACCATTGCGGCTAATTGCATTTTAAAACGATTATTCTCATTCTCCAATTTCTCATCGAATTTTCTCGCTAAACAACGTTCAATTTCCAACTCTTTTGTTTTGATTGCATCATTCAAATGATCACTAAACGCTTGTGATTGACGTTTCAATTGTTCTCTCAATTCCATCTCGGACTCTTTGCGTAATTTCAAACACTAAAAAACACACTCTAATTAATAATTCATGGATTTGTTGAATATTTACTTGTTTCTGGAAATGGATGGCCAATTTCCGTCTTTCCTGTTCGATTGCTTCGCATATTTGTGCCTTGGACAGCGCTTCACTGCCCACGGCATTCCGAATGTTCTCTTGAATCACCGTCTCCATCTTGGCTAATTCTTTCTGGTAGAATAAAATCGTTGCGTAAGTGTGGAGTACAAACAAATCCAAATCCTCTTCACTAATGCTTAATTTCTTCTTGGACAAATCGATGGAAGGGAAAAGGATTTCTAGATTCTCAGAGAAATGTTGTCGGGCTTTCTCCACTTTGTCCCAATACCGTTCAGTAATGTTGCCACGTTTCAGTTCCAAATCCAGTAATTTCTTCGCTTTGGCAATGTCTTCTTGCACTTTAACAATGTTTCCTTTGATTACTTGCTTTGCTGACTCTGCAATTTTACTATCGCCCCTTGAAATGTGCTCTTTTAGTTTGTTTACTGTTTGTAATGCCTCGTCTGCTCGCTCTTTCGCTCTACGAATGCATTCATTTTTGCTTCGGGTTTTTTGTTTGACGGAATCCCACAGTTCCGGCTTGATTTCGTTCACAGCATCATCGATTAAGAGTTCGATGTCACGATTGTAGCTTTTTAGGATGTTTATTGCCTTGTTGTATGAGTTTACGGCTTCTGTGGCGGCGTTGCACAACTTGGTCTCCAAATCCCGCACCGATTCATCGCATTCGTCCTTCACTTTTGGTGCACCGATGATTTTTACACTCGGTTCTTGTTTGTTTTTGTCTTTGGATTCGATTCGGAGCTCCGAGAAGGATTCGTTTTTGTCGGAGGATGCAGGGGTGACGGGGGCTGGTGCTTTGTAGATTTTTTTCGGCTCTGATGAAGATTCAATGGTTTTTTGACTTCCCAAACCGACTGTACTTAAAATCGAATCGGAAAGTTCGCTAAAATATTTTGAAACATTTCCCAATGTGTCTTCCTCTTGCCATAAGACTTTGATGGCTGCATCAGTGATGGGAACGTAATCGTTTAGGGTTTTTCTGAAATCGGGATCGTATTTTGCGTACGCCAAAGTGGCCCCTCCGACTAATGTTACAGCACCAACTGTAACCCATAATCCGCCACCACCGCTAGACGATTTCGGCTTATTGCTACTGTACAACCGTTTCTGTTGTAAGAAGAGTTTTTCATGTTTCTGAAAAAAGTATTTTTAGAGGTGGGTTAAGTCAATCGATGACATAACAACTTTTTATCAACTTGTACTTACTTTAAATCCGGCTTTTGTTGGAACACTTCTTTGTATCAATCGTAACATTTTTCGGAATTGCCACTTTGGCGTAAATCTATTGTAATTAATGTAATTTGTATAATTTGCAAAAAGCTTGAGAGAATTTTCGCACACACTTCACTCAATCGATGTGTTTGGTGACTAGCATGTAATACAGCAAATTTGAACGGTATTTAGAATAAATGACTTTCTAACGTCTAAAAACAAACAGATTAAGTGAAATTCGTTATATTTTACATGTATTTAACTGCATTTGTTTTAATTTTTGCAGGATTTTTAGGTTAGAATTGTGGAAAATTTTACAGACACCTGCAACACACAACGCCATCTGTTGCAACAAATTAAAATTGTGACATAACCTTAAAATGTGCATCGAAAATGTTGAGAAATTTTCGATTTTTCTGTGGCAAAATTGCCCCATCCTTTTATAAAATCACTAATTGTGTTGTTAACAATCATGTAAAATCATTACAACTCCCATGTAACAGCGTTAGACATTTTTCCCTCTTGCCAAAAACGAGTCTGTTACAAAATCCCGGAATATCAGCGATATCCAACAATATCACCAGAAATGTAACGAAATTCTCCCTGAAAAAAGGCAAACGAAAGTCTGTTAGAGTGGTGTTGAGGAAATTCTACCGTCTACACTGGGGTGGCTGGATTCGCACCATTTGCGGTCGTCATAAGAAAATTTGGAAGAAATCAGGAGCGCGAAGGCGTCGTCTAAGGCAACACGTCTTCGTGAATGCCACCCAGCGAACACTCTTGGACAAAATGGTCGGTCCGTACTGGAGGAAACCGAGATATTACGTGGACGATCCCTACGAACCGTACCATTCAAGGGAGGAATACGAACACACTTACATGAAACCCAAACCGTATTTTCCACCAGCAAAATGATGCACCATAGTTTTATTAATAAAATTTAGTTTATAAAACATTTCATCGTTTAAATTGCAGTCTTAAACAATAACATTTCGCATTTTTCCAATCCCCTCAATCTCACTCTCCACCACATCGCCTTTTTTTAAATATTCAGGCGGATTGCGATGAGTTCCAACACCAGCCGGCGTTCCAGTCAGCACCACATCCCCCGGATACAAAGTAAAGAACTCAGACAGATACGAAACCAGGAAATCTATCTTAAATATCATTTCGGACGTGTTTCCAGCCTGTTTCTCTTTGTCATTCACCCACGATTTGATTGCCAAGTTATTTTTGTCCACTTTATTCTTGGTAACAACCACGGGACCCAAAGGACAGAACTTGTCCATTGATTTACCCAACAACACTTGTCCATTGTTCCGTTTTTGCCAGTCACGTGCACTTAAATCTTGTGCAATTGTATAACCGAAAATATAATCATTTACTTGATCCGGTCGGATACATTTCGCTTCTCGTCCAATAATTACTGCCAATTCCACTTCCCAATCCAAACACTGAAACAAGATTTAATCAGTTTTTTCTTTTACAGCGGTTTATTTTCATACTGAAGTGATTGTTGGTAAATTAACATCATCATAGGGGCCTACGATGCACGAAGGGAATTTATTAAAGATCATAGGCTCTTTTGGATAAGGCTTGTTTTGTTCATCACAATGGCCGCTGTAATTCAAACCGACACAAACCACTTTATCCGGTCTAGTGATTGGTGATAAAAGATTGACATCGTTTAAATTAACGACGGATTTTCCAGAAGCAACGATACTAAAAAGATCATGTTAAATGTATGTTTATGTTGAATTTCGATATATACCGTTTTGCTTTCTCGTAAATTCCATTTCCAGCCTTTAAGAATTTCACCAAAGAGTTTGGAATTGAAGAATCAATTGCACTCAAATCGAAGATATCGCCATTTGTTGATATTTGGGCCCCCAGGTGTTGTGGACCGCCGGTTTTCAGTTGAAATTGTACAAAACGCATCTTGTTCTGTGCTGTTAAGCTGAAATGTCTTCTAGTCTCACTGTTTAAGAGAAAAGACAGATTTTTGGCTGATATTTTGTTGAAAAAACACATTTTTATGGTGATATCAATGGATTTTATTGTTGTACAAATATAAGAATTAATTTAATCCACATACGTATGATAAACAACAATTTCTGATAAAGATAGAGAATGATATTTACAAAATTCAGTGAAAGTTGAAATTGTTGAGGAGGTAATAATAAATTTTACATTAAGGACAAACCAGTTATGGGCTATGTGACTAAAGTTATTTAAAATTTATTAATAAATGGTTTAATGAGTTTTATCACGAAAGAATCGGAAATGATAGTAAAAAACACGTAATAACTGCCGACTGCTTAAACTTTACCTGAAGTTTTTTCAATATGTTTTTACATGCGGTTACATAAATCAAATTACAAAAACCATCAATTACGTCAAGTCTTTATTTATCTTATTATTGTAAGTATGCATTATCAATGTAAAATAATAAAATAATAATAAACATTTATAACAATTTATATTTTTTTAAATAACTGTGGCGTCATCTAGTAGTGAGGTACGAAACTATTTGTTTAGTGCCAACTTAATGTTTGCCAGGTTTGCCACATTGCATATCCAAAACTAACCAAACAATTTGACGTTTCTGACAAAGTAAAATAAGTTTTAGGTTTTTATTAGTAGCTGAATAAAATTGTTTATTTATAAGATATGAGTGATTTATTTAAGTCTGCTTTCGAGTATTTTAGTCCAGCTCCAAATGGCCAAAGTGATAATAGTTTTGTTGGTCAACAATTGGAAATATCTAATGTAAAATTACGAATAAAACGTGTAATCGCAGAAGGTTAGTTGACTCGTTCGAAATTATTGATTTTTCGTAATATGAACAATATTTAAGGTGGTTTTGCTGTTGTATTTGTTGCCCAAGATATTGCTACAGGCAAGGAATACGCCCTCAAGGTACTCAACTCTCATAAACTTTCCATAAACAGTAAATTAAAATTCCAAACATTTTCAGCGTTTGTTGGCAGCTGATGAGGAATCCAAACAGAATGTCATCCAAGAGATAAACGTCTTAAAAAAACTCTCGGGCCATTCCAACATCATTCAGTACCTCACCGCTTCGTACATCGACAAATCCCAAACAACTCACGGCCAACACGAGTTTCTACTCGTCACTGAACTGTGCACTGGTGGCTCCTTGGTCGAAATCCTCCAAAATCGCACCACCGCCCTCGATCCGGACACCATCACACGCATATTCTACCAAACATGTCGCGCTGTCAGCCACATGCACGCCCAACAGCCGCCAATCATTCACCGTGACTTGAAAATCGAAAATCTTTTGATCAGCTCAAATGGTGTGATAAAATTGTGCGATTTCGGATCAGCAACTGTGGAAGTGTACCGGCCCGACTTGACATGGAGCGCCAATCAACGTGCTACTTTAGAGGAGAACGTAAAAATCCTTTAAATCTGTTTAGAAAAATGTCCAAAAGTTGTTTTTGTAGATGGCAAAGTTCACCACGCCGATGTACCGTTCCCCGGAAATGGTGGACACTTGGAACAACTATTTCATTGGTGCACCGGTCGATGTGTGGGCATTGGGCTGTATTTTGTACACTTTATGCTTCATGCGACACCCCTTCGAAGACAGCGCGAAATTACGGATCCTAAACGCGAATTACACCGTTCCAACCGATCAAAAATACCAGTGTTTCCACGAAACAATCCGTAACATTGCAAATTTTCACTCCATAATTATTTATACTGAATAAATGCATTCCAGGTGGGTGTCTTCAAGCGAATCCCGACAACCGGCTTGATATCTCTTCAGTATTAGAGCGTGTCGCTGCAATAGCGGAAACGAACGGCTACAATCTACGTACACCGTTAATATTCGACAGTCCAACCATTCATCAAGCGAATAACAACTGTAATAATGACATGAAACAGCCGTCACCTCAACACCAGCCTGTCCGACCGCCTCCACCGCCACAAACGCAACAAAAAGTCAGTAGAACAATTGTCGGTTGAATGAATTTGAAAATTTGTTAGTTTAGATGCCGCAGAGACCGCCACCGCCTGTTCAACAACTTCCTAGCCAACATCGGAGCGGTGATGCGAAACAAAGTGGTCTATTCTCGTCATTAAAAGGCGGTGCTGGTAGTTTTTTGAAGAATCTGAAAGATACGAGTTCGAAAGTGATGCAAACAGTGCAACAGTATGTATGGATGCATTTAACACATTGTTTATTGATTGATTTTGTTTAGGACAATGACGAAAACGGATTTGGATATAAGTTATATAACGTCGAGGATAATTGTGATGCCATATCCATCTGATGGCTTTGAATCCGCTTATAGAGTGAATCATGTGGAAGATGTGCGTTTGTATTTAGACAGTCGACATCCAAACAACAAATATTCGATATATAATTTATCTCGGAAACCGTATGCGTCGAAATTTGGGCAAATTCGGGTAGTGGATTGTTCGTTTGCGTATCCGGAACCATTCAAAGCTCCATTGTTAAACTCGTTGTATCAATTATGTGAAGATATTTATCAGTATTTGGCTGGAGATAGTCGGAATGTGGTCGTCATTCATTGTTCGGTAATTAAACAAGATATGGCGGTATCAGCGTCACGGTGGTCGATTTTTCAAACATCAACTGAGTGACTTTTGATAGTTAAATTGCAAATTTTCAATTAAAAACGCTTATAATTCAGACTTTGGTGCACTTTCCAACGTTTTTTAGTGTCTTTACAAACTTTAAATTGAAATTCAAACATTTCAGTTTAAAAATTTCACCCTGTTGATGTTTCAAGAATCCACCACCTGGCGCTGACATCGCTTATAATTCGCTAATATTCCCTTTTTCGCAGGACGGCAAAGCGACATCGGCCACAATTGTATGCGCTTTACAAATCTATGCCGGTTTATATCAAGTACCAGAAGATGCCCTACAAATGTTCGCTGTGAAACGTGCACCACCCCAAATGCGTCCCTCCGAATTACGCTACTTATATTATTTAGTGGACATCATTGCAAATCCACCAATCTTGCCACATTACAAACCAGTCACATTAGTTTCAATACAAATGCAACCAGTACCGCTCTTCACAAAAGTACGTGACGGTTGTCGACCGTATTTGGAAGTGTACAACGAATGCCGATGCGTTTTGTCCACATTACAAGACTACGAACGTATGCGATTATTTAACATAGCGGAAGGGAAGTGTTTATTGCCGATAAATACGACTGTGTGTGGTGATGTGTGTGTGATCATTTACCATGCTAGAAATGTACTTGGCGGTGTGATGTCGGCTGGTAAAGCGACTGGTATCAAAATATGCCAAATCCAATTCCATACCGGTTACATACCGGAAGAGGAGACGATTTTACGATACAATAAATCGGATTTGGATGAATTACACGAGGGACACGATCATTATCAGGAGCGATTTAATGTTGGTTTGAATGTGTTTGTGAGTGATGTGGAAAAGAGGCCGTCGCAGCCGCCTCCATGGTGTACGGACAAGACAGAACGTACAATGGACACAATGTTTACAAGCGAATTGGAAAAGGATGAGTGTGTGGATAATTTTGTGAGTAAACCGACAAAGAGGAAGCCACCAAGTAGACCAATGCCGCCACCATCGCCAAAAGTTGCGAATGTTGTTGCTGAAATGAAAGATTGTAGTGATTCCGATACGGAATTGGTGGTGGATGATGTGAAATGTGTTGAAGAGGCTGTTGATTTGTTGAATTTAAATGCACCAGTACAAGAAAATGTGGTGAAACAGTCGCCCAGTTCGAATGTTGATCTACTTAGTGATTTAGTGAGTGATAATACGAGAAATAGTGAAGATTTGAGCGGTTTTTCTAAGAGACGTGATGATGTTTTTGATCCATTTGGGAATAGTAATGGTGATAGTGATGGGAATAGTGGATTGATGGGTGGTTGGGGTGATTTTACAGCTGCACCAAGTCAAAAAGAAACGGAAACGAGTCAAACGGATGATTTCTTTTCGGATTTAGGTATTTTGAAGTTTTGGTTAAAAAGTGACGTTAGGTTGTTGTTTTTTTTTTGCAGGTAATCTCAGTAGTTTTATTCCAAATAGTGGCAATCAAACGCCACAGCAGCAAGCGACACCGAAACATCAAGCGACAGCCAAATCGCCGGATTATAGTCGTTCCCATTTCGATCCAATTAATAATAAAGTGAATAATGAGAGTGCGAAACCGAAACAGAAGAGTGATGATGTGTTCGGTGATTTGTTGGGCTCGCAGGGGTATACATTTACAGCGAAAAAGGAGAATATGCCACGGTCGATAAATGAAATGAGGAAAGAGGAATTGGTGGCCACAATGGATCCGGAAAAGTTGAAAATTATAGAATGGGTAGGCGAGGTTGAATTGGCGATCTCAGCGCCATATGGCCGAATTTTGAAACATCAATTGGGTGGAATTTCTATACTGAAATTTAAACATTGCAATTCATTATTTGTTCAAACATTGAAAAAATGTTCAAAAGTGTACGAACGTTTGAATTCTAAGTGTCTTTAATGGAAAATTTTCAATTCAAATATCGAAAAGTTACTCAGTTGATGTTTCAAAAATCGCCCACCGTGGCGCTGATATCTTCAAGATCGCATTGTTTATTCTTGTTTTGGATTTGCAGAAAGAAGGGAAGAAGAACAATATAAGGGCGTTGTTGTGTTCGATGCATACGATTTTATGGGACGGTGCGAAATGGAATAAATGTGAAATGCATCAATTGGTAACCGCAGCTGATGTGAAAAAGGCGTACAGAAAGGCGTGTTTGGCTGTGCATCCAGATAAAGTATACAATTACATGATTTGTATTCGATTACATAATGAATTGAATGTTTTAGCAAACTGGTACGGAGAATGAGAATTTGGCTAAATTAATATTTATGGAATTGAATAATGCGTGGAGTGATTTTGAGAATAATGCTGCACAGCAGAATTTGTTTGGTAATTAAAAAACGAAAAGATTATAGATTCGTGATCATTCCAGAATTTTTAATTATTATAGAACAAATCAATGCAATTAATAAATTATTTCTTATAGATACAAAACTGTAGATACAAAATGCAATTGTTGAAATTATAATGAACAAAGAGTATAATATTAATGATATTAACTACAGTTCTGTTTTCCATTTTAAACTAGTTTCCTTGTTTATATATTTTTATATAAGATTACTTTGCCAGTGATGTTGATTTTAAAATTTGTGTATAAAAACTGTATATCTATTTTGAAAGTTCTTGTTGCATTATATCTTAAAATAAATGTTAAGCAGCATGTTTGTGATCATTTAAATTGCTAATTAGTTCACCGGTTTGTCGACGAAATTCTTCCAACAGGAATGGAAGAAAACAAACTGATTTTCTGACAAATATTTACACCTTGTTGTTTATTTCATTCTTTTATAGTGGCTCGCCTTGATTCTTAAATAATATTTATCTAATCTGGATGTAATTAAATTAGAAAATTGTTATTTTACATATTAAATGAGAAAAAGTTGTTTTTTCCGATGTTATAAAAAGGTAATTCCATTTCGAAACGCAATCAGTTGATATTATTTTCGCTTTATGTGAGAATGGTACGGTTTTGTATTTAATTATATTTAATTTGGGACTTCGCGCGTAAATTTGAAAATTTCTGGCTTCTCATTAGTTGACTCAAACGTTTCTTTTTTAAATCAACCAATGAGAAGCCAGAATTTGTCAAATTTACGCGCGAATTTTTGCTACATGGAGAAAAAATGTGTTTTTTTGGATTAATTCGATTTTTTTTCAGACCACATACACCGACAAGGGACCAAAAGTAAACCATTCAACAACACATTGAAACTTTTTAATGATTTTTTCCACTTTTAGCCCACAAACGGGAAGTTTCTCTATTTCGATCATTTAACATTTTATGTTGGGAACGCCCGACAAGCTGCCAATTATTACACTTCTGCATTGGGATTTGAACCGGTTGCTTACAAGGGCCTGGAAACTGGAACCCGGACTCATGCGAGTCACGTAGTCCGTCAGAATAACGTAATTACAAATACTATCATTTCTTCTGAAAAGATCGGTACATAACCTCAAATTAAACTTCAAATTGAGGTTATGTATCGATCTCTTGAGGAGAAATGAAAAATCAACAGAATCTCGTTGTACTGTTGAAGTGTTTCAGATTTTCTTCGTTTTTGTGTCTGCCTACGAGCCAAACGAGAAGGAAATCAATTTGCATGTGGCCAGACACGGAGATGGGGTGAAAGATATTGCATTTGCAGTGGAAAATCTTGTCAACATTGTTAAGGTGAGTTTATTCTGTGAAAACCTCTGATTTCTGGTACGATTTGGGTTTTTTTTAGAGAGCCAAACAACAAGGTGCCACTGTGGTTCGAGACATTTGGGAAGAGTCCGATGACTATGGAGTTGTACGCTTTGCCACAATCAAAACAGTACAAAAACTCCTTTTTTCTACGCTCCAAATGTTTACTGTGATTTTTTTTAGTATGGCGACACAACACACACGTTCGTCGATCGAAGCGAATACGACGGCGTGTTTCTGCCTGGATTTGTGAAATCCGGTCCCACATTGTTAAACCAAGTGTTGCCACCGACCAAATTGGATTTTATTGACCATGTTGTGGGCAATCAACCCGACAACGAGATGGAAACGGTCGCGAAATGGTATGAGAATGTGCTGCAATTTCACCGATTCTGGTCGGTGGACGATTCGCAATTGCACACCGACTATTCGGCGTTAAGATCGACTGTTATGGCCAATTGGGAGGAGAATATCAAATTGCCAATCAATGAACCAGCGGCTGGGAAAAAGAAGAGCCAAATTCAAGAATATGTCGAGTATTATGGAGGTGCTGGTGTGCAGCATATTGCATTGAATACTCAAGATATCATTGCAGCGGTATGAACATTACAATCTTTTACATGTTGAGATTAATGTGGTGAATTCAGGTGCGGAATTTGAGGTCAAGAGGGGTGGAGTTTTTGGAGGTACCTGATAGTTATTATGATGTTTTAAGAGAGAAATTGCAGTATAGTAAAGTGAAGGTTTTGGAGGAGATTGATGTACTGCAAGAGTTGAAAATATTGATCGATTACGATGAGAATGGGTATTTGTTGCAAATTTTCACGAAAACTTTGCAAGACCGTCCAACTGTGTTTATTGAAGTTATACAGAGAAGGAACCATAACGGATTCGGTGCTGGGAATTTTAAGGCGCTTTTTGAAGCTATTGAACTCGAACAAGCCAAGCGTGGCAATTTATAAAGTACAAATAAAAGTATTGTTTTAATGAAATTTGTTATTTTGAATTTTGAAATTCCCGCCTTGTGTACTCCACTTTTCTACTCGGATTAACTTGGAGTAGATTCATTGTTATGAGTTGTTAAGTGAGGTTATGTGTCTGGTTTTCTTGTGGAAATTATTGATTTTCCGATAATGTATTAAATCTGCATTGCAGTCCAGAAAAACATCGTAAAACAACACCATTTCCACACACAACCATGGTATTTAATTGTTATTATAATCTAGTAGCATGAAATTGCTAAAAATATCGTGCAGTATGCCCATTTTCACTGTGTTTCTGTATTTTCCAGCCTATATGTAAAGTAGCAAAATGTCCAACAGATGAACTGTCATTAACCAATTGTGCAATTGTTTGTGAAGGGGATTTTCCACCGTCCGTAAAGTAAATACCAGTTATTTCCACAAAATTCTCTACTTAACAATCACCCATTTTACAGACACATCAATGTAAACACTGGCGGTGGACAGAATTTCGCTTTCTCCATCAAAGCCCACTCTGGCATTCAACGGTCTCAAGTGGGCTTCAGTTTACCGCAAAGAAAATGGGCTGTGTTGTCCCTCAATCAAGATATCAATGTGGATCCCTACAATCCGGACGATTTCATATCGTCCATCACTCTGGAAGCGGATTTCATGCAGAAAAAAACCGTCACCCAAGAGCAGTACGATTCCGATGAAATGGCCAAAGAATTCCTCTATTCGTTCCCCAACCAAGTCTTCACCGTTGGCCAACAGCTCGCATTCGCCTTCAAAGATAAGAAGCTTCTCGTGCTTGTTGTGAAAGATATTGAAGTGGTGAATATAAATGTATTGAAAAGTGGCCAAGACGCCAAACCGAAAAAGAACAAAATCGGGCTATTAAGTCCCAACACGACTGTACAATTCGAAAAGGCGGACGCGTCATCTTTAAATCTTGTTGGAAAGTCAAAGGGTAAAATCGTACGTCAATCGATTATCAATCCAGATTGGGACTTTCAAAAGATGGGCATTGGTGGACTGAGCAACGAATTCAACGCCATCTTTCGTCGTGCGTTCGCATCACGTGTCTTCCCACCTGAAATTGTCGAACAATTGGGCTGTAAACATGTGAAAGGGATTTTGTTGTACGGCCCTCCGGGTACTGGTAAAACATTGATGGCTCGACAAATTGGGAATATGTTGAATGCACGCGAACCGAAGATCGTCAACGGTCCACAGATTTTGGATAAATATGTTGGGGAATCGGAGGCGAATGTTCGACGTTTGTTTGCCGATGCGGAGGAAGAAGAGAAAAGAGTAAGTAAACATAAAAAAACTGAAATGAAAATTATGTTGTTTGAATTTTTTGCAGGCTGGTCCGAATAGCGGTCTTCATATAATCATCTTCGACGAAATCGATGCGATTTGCAAACAAAGAGGTTCAGTTGCGGGTAATACGGGTGTACATGACACCGTTGTGAATCAATTGTTGTCGAAAATTGACGGTGTTGAACAACTCAACAACATTCTAGTCATCGGTATGTGTTTGGAGCGATCTGAGCGCCAGTGGCGAATTTATCAAACATCAACTGGGGGATATGTCTAAAATAAAAACATTTAAATTTCAATTGAAAATTTATACAAACATCGAAAAAATACGTGAAACGTACGAAACTTGAAAACTGTATTTATTTTTAATTGAGAATTTTTCATTTCAATGTGGAAAAGTCACTTAATTGATGTTTGAAAAATCGCCCATTGTGGCGCTGTTATCAATGTTTCATTTCTCGCACAGGAATGACGAATCGTCGCGACATGATCGACGACGCTCTTCTACGTCCCGGCCGTTTGGAGGTCCAAGTGGAGATCAGTCTCCCAAACGAAGAGGGCCGCATCCAAATCCTCAACATTCACACAGCCCGCATGAAACACTTCAAAAAACTCAGTTCCGATGTGGACTTGTCCGAATTGGCAGCCTTAACTAAAAACTTCTCCGGCGCCGAATTGGAAGGTTTAATTCGTGCCGCTCAATCCACCGCCATGAATCGTTTAATAAAAGCGTCAAGTAAAGTGGAAGTGGACCCGGAAGCGATTGAGAAACTGTTAGTATGCCGTGCGGATTTCATGCACGCTTTGGAGCACGATATCAAACCGGCTTTCGGCACAGCACAGGAAGTGTTGGCACAATTTCTGCTACGTGGTATCGTGAATTGGGGCCCACCAGTCACGAGTCTTTTAGAGGATGGTGCACTGTTTATACAGCAAGCCAGAGCACCGGATGCGTCCGGTTTGGTGTCGATTCTGATCGAAGGACCGCCGAATGCCGGAAAAACAGCGTTAGCTGCACAGTTGGCAAAGAATTCCGATTTTCCGTTCGTGAAAGTTTGTTCACCCGAAGATATGGTTGGGTTTACGGAGACGGCAAAGTGTTTGTCGATACGGAAAGTGTTCGATGATGCATACCGTTCGACGTTGAGTTGTATATTAGTTGATAATATTGAACGGTTGTTGGATTACGGGCCGATTGGGCCGCGGTATTCGAATTTGACGTTGCAAGCGTTGTTGGTGTTGTTGAAGAAACAACCGCCGCCCGGGAAGAAGTTGTTAATTTTGTGTACGAGCAGTAGAAGACAAGTGTTGGAGGAGATGGAGATGTTGTCGGCGTTTACGGCGATTTTGCATGTGCCGAACTTGTCGAAGGCGGAACATTTGTTGAGTGTGTTGGAGGCGTCGGAAGTGTTTTCAAATCAGGAGTTGAAACAGATTGCACATCAAGTTTATGGGAAAAGGTTTGCACTTTTAAAATGATTATTGGGTTGTTAATGATTTTTTTGTTGTAGGATTTTTATTGGGATTAAGAAATTGTTGGCTCTCATTGACATGTCAAGACAGAGTAGTGAAAAAACTCGTGTTATTAAGTTGATATCAAAGTTGGAAGAGGATGGAGCGTTAGAGGATCCGGGAATGGCTTAAATTTCATGTTTCTGCACATTTTTAGCAATATATTATCAAGTATAGTCAATAGTGAAGGTATATATTTATTTATTTGTTGGTTTAGGATGATTTTATCGTTGGAATTGTTTTTGAATGGTTAAATATGCAATGAACGACATTCTTCTAATGTGATATGTACATTCTTCAATTTTTTTTATTTTAATGAGTTTATTCATTGGAAATTGTAGTGTACTTTTCTCTATATTATCAATAAATGTGCGTAGATTGTTAGATTATAATTACTTGTTGATTTGTAAAAGAAAAACTGTACTTTTTAACTTCTTTGGTAAGAAAATCTATACATTTCGGTGTTGTCGTGATTGTTAAACTGATTGGAAATTTATTGATATAGTCAATTACAAATCAATGATTTACACATTCCCATTTTATTATGTTTTGATATTTTGTAATATTTATGAAAATAGGAGGTTACTTTAACAATGATTAAATGTTTAGCATGTGTACAGTGTTACAGCTTATAACAAACTGTTAAAAATAAAGTATTTATTGTAAAACTTACACAAACAGAATTTCAGAATTTTAAATTTAGCGGGTTTTTCGAATGCTCCCTACTACCAACAGTGCAATACTAAATGGCACTAGAATTGGCGCCAACTTCATACGAGTCTCTTCAGAGGAATGGAAAACATGAAAAATTGTAAAAATAAACGTAATTCGTCTTTAATGGGTAATAAATCATACAGTATAAAGTAGTTGATGAAACCATAAAAACAGGTTAAAACATTGAATGCAGAAAAAGTGAAAAAACTATGTTTTGAAACTTTCAGACCGCCCACGTCCGAAGAGTGATTTATAGCAGTGCAATTGTCCCCACACAGTGCGAGAAGGTGTCGGAGAGGTGTCCAAAATGGCCTTAATTTCCCCATAGTGTGATTCGGAAGATTATAATCGGCAAGCGCGCGCAGATGCGTTAAACAACCTCCGCCAAACGCCAGCAACCCTGCTACTTGCCTCACAAACGGTCTCTAAACTAGTTACTTGCACCGATTCAAAGTTTACGTGTGCACAAAGCGGCCAGGTAAGCGACAGTGTTGTTCGGTGTGCGGTCCGCTTCTTAAAGTGCCACAAAACCTTAGAAATAACTGTTAACACACGCCGGTGTCCACCAAACTTATCAGTGATTTTGCGAAAAGTAAATAAAATTGTTACAGTGTGTGTTTGTGCAACATGTCGTCCGTGTCGGAGAAGAACCGGGAGCGCATTTTGGAGGCAATTGATCAACTGCGACGGCGAAAGGCCCGGCCCGATATACAGCGTATTTGCAATTATTTGTTTCGCCGTTTCTCAATCAATTCCAGCGAAGCGAAAGCCGATCTGCAATGGTGTGTCGATAATAATATTGTGCGAAAAGTTGAGTACAAGGGCAGCATTAGTTATCGGAATGCGACGAAAAAGGTCACGTCACCGCCAACTACACACAAGGAACAACAACATCACCTAGACAACAACAATACGGGCGTCAGTCAACAAAAGCTCAAACGAAAGTTCAGTAAATTGTTGATGAACGCATTTGGTGAATTGGTCGTACAAGAGCCAGATTATTTGGAGTTTGGGGTGCCAGCGACGGATTTGTTCACGAATATATTGTCCAAGGATACGGCACGGTACACGAGGAAGTATTTGAATATATTGCTGGCGAAGGAGGTGCAGAATCGCAGTGTGATCAAGTTGGAAAACGGGAATTATATGATGGGGCCGGAGAGGAAGAGCAGTGACGCATGGAATTCCGATATGTTGATGTTGAATGAAGAGGATGAGCGTGTGGAGAGGAAGAGAAAGAAGCCGGGATTGAAAGCGAATACAGCACAAAGGAAAACGGAAAATGGGGACTTGGACGAGCGGAAATTGGACAGTGTTTATTCGAGGGTTGGGGGTAGACGTAAGGTTAGTCACTTCCCAGCATAATCGTTTTCGTTTTATGTTTGTGGAAATGAACAATGCAACAAGCTTATCAGTGCTTATAAGACAGTTTTTCTCATTCAAATAATAAATGTACTGATAAAATTGCCTTTTGATGGGCAAAAGATTTTTTTCGCTGAGAGCGCTTTCATGAAATTTCAGAATGTTTGCACAGTAAAAAGCGATTTGTATGTTTAATATTGATTATACATTGCTTTGTATGCAGTTTTATCGGACAAATTGGAATGTTTGTTGGATTTTGTATGAAAACAGAATTCTAACCTAAAAATTTGTCAAGACTCTTTTTACATCTCTGACTGAAATTTCGAATGTTTACAAAATTAAAAACGATTTATATATTTAATATCGATTATACATCGCTTTGAATGCATGTTTATCGACAAATTTGAATTTTTGTTAGATTTTGCATCAAAACCGAATTCTAACCTCAAAATTAGACGAGACTTTTTTTTACATAATTTCATTCTAAAAACATGACCAAAACTCGATTGGTATATGAATTCTTGTACAAAATGTTCAATTTTACTTATTCAACGTGAATTTTTGCAGAGAGCGAAGAAAGTGTTCGATCCATCCGACACGCATATTCCAAAGAAGCGCGGCCGTCCTTCGACAGGCGTCCACAAGTCAGAAAAGCCCCATTCCAAGTTGAGTCACGATGAGCGACCGGAATCGCGCAGTTCCAGCATCGGGAGAAGTAGCGAACATGGAGCAGTTTGTTCCGTTTGCCATTTACAGACGAAAAAAGGCACCAACGAACGGATGGTGTCTTGCAGGGAGTGCAATAACAAAGCACACTTCACCTGCTTGCACAACAATGACGATTTAATGTTTAAAATGTATCCGGACAATACATGGCAATGTCCGCATTGTAAAATTTGTGTGGTTTGCTTTGAGACATCGGATGCGGTAAATTCCATTCGATTTTGTTGTACTTGAATTGTAGTTTTGCTTTTTTAGGGTATGTTGACTGTATGTGGTGTGTGTGCGGACGGTTATCACACGAATTGCCATCAACCGAAGATCACAGACAAACATAAATGGATTTGTATCAATTGCCAAACATGCGATGATATGAAAGTGAATGAAATTCGCTCGAAATTGTCGAATAGTTTAAAGCAGGACAGTGAACCGATGTCGGCATCGAATTCCGGCCATTCTTCGCCGTCTAATAATTTCAATTCGCCACCACTGTCGCCGACACCGCCACATTTGAGTCCGCAAACGGGATTGAATCGCGATTCACCCGATCCGGATTCGCAAAGTAACAAAGATTCGGATAAGGAGTATGAGGAGAACATTGATCCATCAATTCCGGACGCTACGAATTGGACGTATGAGGAAGTGTATCAGTATTTTGCGCAATATTTTCCAGAAGAGGCGCACATTTTTAGGGAACAAGTTAGAAATTTGAGGTTAGGTTTTTCTTTGGTATTGAAATGTTTTTTTTTTGTAGGAAATTGATGGACGGTCTTTGTTGCTGTTGAAAAGAATCGATGTATTGACAAATTTACACTTGAAATTAGGACCAGCATTGAAGATTTACCGACATATTGTTAAATTGCAAGTAAGAAGAGACGATCCGAAAATGTATTGGTTGTAATATGATTTATTGTTGTTTTTTACAAAGAAAATGATTTTTTTGGTAACTAATTAATAATATCACATAATATTATTTTCATAGGCACTTGTTAAGGTTATATAATTATATTTTGAATAAAAATGATTTAATTCTATATCATCATAATGCCTTCAGCAATTGCTAAATTGAATAAGAAGTTTTCCAGTTTTGGATGGAATTTTTTCGACTTGAGTTCACTGATGGTGAGGATTTTTTTATTACTTTCATCTGTACAATTGGCTAAGGAATGTAATTGGGCTAGAATGTGATCGGTTTTTGTTTTCAGGACTTGAGAGATTCGAGTTTCATCTGCTTCGTCTTCGGTTATATGGACGAGTGTTGTGGCAATGTCTTTCTGGACTTTTGTCATTGTAAATACATCTAAAAAGGAGGAATTATTCGATGGAGTCACATTTGACGAGGTTACCTTTCGCCTGGGGGCTGATGATGATCTCATTTCGGGGCAAATGAATGAATAAATCGTAGTACGAACTCTTTTGGCTGTTGTCTTCTTTTAGAGTTCCAGCCAAGTAGAAGGGAATGCTTTTTAGTTCGGTTGAAACGTTTTCTATGTAAGGGTGCAGATACTCGTTTATATTTCGATTGGGGATGAGAGAACTGATGGTCAGTAGTTGCTGAAAATGAGGAAGTGATTAAATGATTGGAGGAAATGTTCAGTGGTACCTCTTGGAGCGTTTCCACGTTGTGATCGTACACCAATAAGCGTCTCTTTAACAGGAGGCCCGTGTAAATCAGCACTGATTCCAAATGGAAAGTGCGTATTAAATCCACGGTTTTCCGAAGCGGTTGGAAGTGTTTCAGGTCACAGGAGATTAATGAACCGTTTTCCTGAAACGAACAACAACCTGTTGCGTACATTTTCAAATACAGTCGCACCAGTTCAACTGGATTCGATTGTTTTGCATAATTTCTATATAATATATCACAGAATTGTTTGTATTTTTGGGGATTGCATTCGGAGGTGATTAAACAAATGGCAAATTTTCGATTTTCGGAGGTTAGAAATTGTCTTATGTACAGCCATGAGTCTTTTCTACGTAAACAGAAGAATGTGTCTGTATGGAAGAGATGAAAGCATTTGGAAAGTAAAAGTTGTTGTAATTCTGATGTAATACAGGGAAAAGTCCATATGATTAAATTACAATTGTTTTCGTTTTCTGGAAAACAAAAAATTGTTGAATAATTGACAATTTATTGATTGTTTGCTTACGTAGAATGTTGAAGGATAGGGTTTTTACGTTATTTTGCATTGTGATTTGGTAATTGAAATTCACAAATTAAGATATTAAAGTATAATTAGATTGGAGAAATAAACAAATATTGAGGTTGACAAATAAAATGTCATTTTGGGACTCGGGAAAATGATGGGGAATAAAATGTCACGACAAAGTAGGTTCCTGGTAGGAAAATTACAGTTTTCTGTAATTAGTTCTAGACTCTATGGATAGATAACGGCACAAGACATTTAGGTTACAGTTTTCTGTAATTAATTCACGATTCAATTGTTAGATGACGCCACATGACGTTTTTAGGCGTCGCGACGTCTTTTCTTTGGCAAATTTATTCAAGAAAGAGCGTCGCGACGCTATTTCTTTAGCAAATTCATTCAAGAAAGGGCGTCTCGACGCCTTTTCTTTAGCAAATTCATTAAAGAAATTGACATTTTATTCCGCGTCATTTTCCCGAGTCCCAAAATGACATTTTATTCCGCGTCATTTTCCCGAGTCCCAAATGACAAATTATATTGTGATAGAAATGAAAGTAGAAATAAAAAGGGTTAAAATTAGGGGGGGGGATTTACAGTTTTCTGTAATTAGTTCTAGACTCCATGGATAGATGGCGCCACAAGGCATTTGGGTTACAGTTTTCTGTAATTAGTTCACGATTCAATTGATAGATGACGCCACATGATGTTTTTAAGGCGTCGCGACGTCTTTTCCTCAGCAAATTTATTCAAGAAAGGGCGTCGCGACGCTCTTTCTTTAGCAAATTCGTTCAAGAAAGGGCGTCGCGACGCTCTTTCTTTAGTAAATTCACTCAAGAAAGGGCGTCGCGACGCTATTTCTTTAGCAAATTCATTCAAGAAAGGGCGTCGCGACGCTATTTCTTTAGCAAATTTGAGTCTCAAAATGACATTTTATTCGGCCTTATTTTCCCGAGTCCCAAAATGAAATTTTATTCCGCGTTATTTTCCCGAGTCCCAAAATGAAATTTTATTCCGCGTCATTTTCCCGAGTCCCAAATGACAAATTAGAATATATCAGAAATGAAAGTATGTAGAAATAAAAGTGGTTAAATGAAAGAAGGAAAATAAATTAAAAACATTATACTTATTTATTTGATTTATTGAATAGATTAGAAATTAATATAAACGGTACATAAAGCAAGCTTATTTCCACAACTTTTTAATAGACATATTCTTCTCTGAGTCTTTTTGCATTACTTTAGCGACAGCCATTTCGAAATCCTCTTGTGTCACATGCACTCGTCGTTCTCTTAATGCATACATCCCAGCTTCCGTACAAACGCCCTGCAACAAAATCAAATAAACATGTCGAATCACATGCATTTCCTTAATAAAATACCTTCACTTCAGCCCCACTGGCACCCGGCATCAATTCCGCAATCTTCCTCAAATTAATTCCCCTCGTCAGATTCATTTTCCTTGAATGGATCTTCAATATATCCAATCGGGCCTCTTCATTCGGTGGTGGAAATTCGATTTTCCGATCAATACGGCCGGGACGCAACAAAGCCGGATCCAAAATATCAATACGGTTTGTTGCCATAATAACTTTAATGTTTTTCGTTGCTTCAAAACCGTCCAATTGATTTAATAACTCTAACATGGTACGTTGCACCTCTGAATCGCCACCAGAGCCCGATTCAATACGCGATGAACCAATTGAATCGATCTCATCCATAAATATGATCGACGGTGCATGTTCTCTGGCCATTACGAACAATTCCCTCACCATTCTCGACCCTTCTCCAATGAACTTTTGCACCAATTCCGAACCGGACACACGAATGAATGTGCATTCGGTGTGGTGAGCGACTGCACGAGCCAACAATGTCTTTCCAGTGCCCGGGGGGCCGTAGAGTAGCACTCCTTTCGGCTGTGCGATCCCCAATGCATCAAATAACTCCGGATGTTTGACGGGCAATTCGATAACTTCCTTAATTTCTTTGATTTGCTTGTCCAGACCGCCAACCATTTCGTATGTTGAATCGGGAACTTTTTCAACCATCATCAAGGATACCAGTGGATCGACTTTATTTGGCAGGATTTTGTGCAGTGTGTAGCTTTCGTTTCGTAGAGCGACACGACAATTTGGGGTTACATCGTTGATGTCGATGTTTTTGTCAATATCCACAACGAATTTTCCCTCTGGATGCACTTTAACGAGTACTTTCTTTTTGTCCATTGGTTTCACCACTTCGCCTACGTAACTGCCTTGTTCTTGGAGAAGCATGAGCTCTTCACGGAGCATACGAACTGAAAAACAAATGATTAATGGGATGTGAAGAGATTTTTTCAAGGATTTTACCTTTGGCGTTTAATTCGTTCCGTTGTGCTTGCAGACGACGCAAATTCTGGCTCTTTTCCGCCACAATTAACTGCAATTCTTCGATTTTTGTTATGTAGTAGGAGCGGAAGCCCTCGCCTTTTGGGCCATCCACTTCCATCTAGAAAACAATGGAAACATTATTCAATTTTATTGGGGAAATATTTTACGTTGGTGATTGTATCATTGTTTTCATCCACTTGCTGTTCAGTGGATGTTGTGGTGACTGATTTCAATTTAAAAGACTTTTTATTACTTGTACGGGGACTTGTATTGGAACCATGAACCGAAATTTGGTGCCCCATAATTTTGACAAGAGAAAATGTGAATTTTTGACAAGATGTACGAATGGTTTATTAAATAAATATAAAATTAATGTTTTACCTTATTAATTACAGTCATATTTCTTGTTATTCTTCCAAGAGTATTATTATGTTTGCGGTGTAGATTAAAAACAGAAAATCATTTGCTTTGACAGAAAAATTCCAATTTGACAGAAAAGGAAGAAGAAGAATTCGCAAAAACGACATCTATGATGTTCATTGAGTACTAGACGTTTTAAATTAAACATTTATTAATTTATTTACTAATTACCAGTACTAAAGCATATATAATTTTACAAATTGAGAGTAAAATCTTTGAACCCTTTGCTATAATAGTCGGATGGTTTGGTTCTGTCAGAAACTTTTGGATAATTTGGGTCACTCTCCGTTACCACTTTTCGGGCTTCTAACATTGTCCAGCCTCCTCTTCTAGTCCAGTCCGACTTTGAATACATGAAATAATAAGTTAACCAATATCCTCCCAGAATGGCAAGACCGAATTTGCCAGCGGTGTAGCGAATAAAGTGGGCTTTGCTAGGGCCCACTATTGGTACTAATGCCTTTTCAACCTGGTTCAACGGCCACCGATAAATTCTTTTGATAGGGTTTGTTAATGATTTTTCTAGTTCTATTACACGTTTCGGTTCATTTGGTGATAGAATTTGATCTTGTAAAAATTGTTTACGCCAAGCACGTTCAGCATCTGTCATACCAACCAAACGTTCTCGTTCGCTTACATATCGGCCACCTATATTCATTGGGGTTACACCCCCAGTTGGAGAAGCCTTTCCCATTTTCTATAAAATAAGAAAATTCAGTGTTAAACTGTTAATTACGTAACTGATTGATTCTTTTACATTTGTTTTTTAGGTTGACAGTCTATGGAACATTACAGTTTTCTTTATTACCGATTGTCAATTAACTCCAGGGTTGCCAACAAAAGCAAAAGAAAGTCCCTAGTTGAAGCGTTGGTTTTGTTGGTTAATTAATTGTTTACATTATTTTTTAATTTAATAAAGAGACTCTAGTTATTGGAATTTAACTATCTTATACATCTGTAACAATTTTAAAAAAAATTGGTCTTACGAGAAATCTAACCAACAAATCAACATCTCTTAAAAAGGGGCCCCGTTGGATTCAAAATGGCGGACGACGATGAAATCGATGTGTTGGGTGATTTTAACGTAAATTTGGACTTGTAAGAACTCATTAACTACATAAATTAAACTGCCTTTATATGCCTAATCTATTGTAGATTTGAAAGTACATCATATTCATCACAGAACAATGAATTGTTGAACTGTGACTACACTATTCACCCCCAATGGCTCTTAGACAAACCAAGTGCCAATCCTGATAACTGGTACGATTCGTCCAATTTGTCGACGAATTTACTGGAGAAAAATGTAATGGACAATACGGAAAACATGGGCCATATTTCCACGGAAAACTCTATAACCGATGAAAGTGGTTGGACAGAAAAAGAGAAGAATTTACTAGAACGTGGAATTGAAATATTTGGCAAAAGTAATATACGATTAGCGCAATTTGTTGGAACAAAAACAGCATCAGAAGTAAAATATTATTTGAAAAATTTTTATATGGAAAATCACACCAATTACAAGGGACTTATTGAAGGTGTTGTTGATGAAAACAATTTAATTTCAGACGTTTTAAATGATACCCAAGTAAGATTTAATACAAACTACACAAACTAAATAAATGAACAAATTTTCTACCAGATTCCAGCAAGTATTGAAGAAGTTATTGCCACAGTTTCAACAGCAAAACCAACAATTCTCCTTACCAATAATAAAAAGATTCGAAAGAAGAGCACTTCTGAGTCGTCACAAGAGAGTCAATCAGTATTAAAGTGTAACTATCTAAAAAATGAACACAACATTGATAAAACACGCAAGAAAAAGATTAAATTTCGATTCAAAACGAAATTGAAAATGCCACTGAATACAATTAATCAGAAAAAAGTGAAAATAATGAACGAATCCAACAAAAAGACGCAAATTAGCAAAGTGGAGATTACCACAGGCAAAGGATTATCAGTGCCTTTATGTGAAGGAGAGGAAATTGTAATATTTAAGTGACATAAAAAAATCCTTTAATTCATCGCTAATTTCCAGATTAAAATACAAAAAATCGAGAACGATTCCGATGAAGAGGTGGACATAGACATTGAAGATGATCAAATACAAACAGAATCGAAACCGACAAAAGCGGAAGTTATTCCACCACCGGAGTCTCCAATCCCACAACAATCTTTACCTGTGCATGTACCTACAAACGATTTCGACCTTTTAGATATCAGTGAATCCACTAGAAACGAGCTGACAAGTTTAGATGTACCCAAATGCGAGTTAGTTTTGGAGAGGAATCGAATAGGGGACCTTGAAAAAGCAATTCATAACGAATTCTTTGAAGGCAGACCAACGAAAACCCCTACAAGATACTTAAAAGTAACAAGTGCAATATTGTTTTGTCCAATTGTGGAATTTATTCAAATTTTAGATACGCAATCATATCCTAGACGCTTGGATTGCCCAAAAGCCAGGTTATGTAACAAAAACATCAATACGACAAGGCTTAAAGAATTGTGGAGATGTTAATTGTATTGGTCGCATACATTATTTTCTGGAACAAATTGGAGCGATTAATTTCGGATGCGGTATGCGAATTATCAACGTTTCATTCCAATATTGTTCAGTTTGTATTTTAGAACAAGTGTCTTATGTGAGACCGTTGGCTGATATGCTTCAAGTGAGTGGAACTGCACCAAAAGTAAAACAGAAAAAAGAACCGAATCATTTATTAGGCCGTACAGTGGATACAAGTGTCCCAAGAGCCAGAAATAAAAAGAAATTCTTAAATGTTCGTAAATGTTTTCGCGCATTTGTAAAATTCAAATGCTGCCTTCTCATTGGTTCATTCAGATTTTCAATGAATCTCAATCAGCCAATGGGAAAAGAGAATTTTTCAAATTTACGCGCGATATTAAAAAAAAAGTAAAGTACGATTTTCTTACATTTTCGTGTTTTAGGACGGCGAAGGAGGCTACACATTGACTCACAACGAGAATGGTGACGTTATTAACACGACCATCGTCAACGAGGACCAGCCAAGTGCACAAATCAAGCACCGCATCGGACTGAAAAAGCCTGCGATTCGTTTAATTTATTGTCGTCAATTCACTGGTGATTTCAAACAATCGTACAACATAAAATTCCGTTTATCCACTTTATTAACAATGGATTTCCATGCACACACTTCTTTAACAGAGGTGATGGGTTTAGTGGCTGGTTATTGGTGTATAGAGAATCGCACTTTAATCATCTGCCATTATGAGCCTTGCAAAAATATCGCTTCGTCCGCAACACATTGCGATATGTGTCCGATATCGCAAGCGAAAGCGGCTGAATCGATACACACAAAAGGAATGGACATTTTGGGATGGTTCCATTCGCATCCGACATTTGCACCGGAACCGTCCCATCAGGACTTGGAGACGCAACAAATGATGCAACAATGGATTGGTGGCAAGAATCCATGCATTGGCGTCATTCTAACACCGTTCAATCCGAATGGCGCACTCATTTCATCGCCTTATCGTTGTTTGATTGTTGAAAAGGAAATCGGTGAAGAGATGGACATGAATTTGGTACCTTACAAGTTTAATGTTCATTTAATAAGTGATGAATTTAATGTGAATGACTTTTTGAATGGTTTAAAACGTATATTGGTGTTTCTCAACGATGAAACAAACACGAAAAATCATTGTATTGATTTTAATAAAGCCTATTTTCAGGATTGCTCAATTACCTATTTGGAAAAGGTGAGAATCTATTCATCAATCGAATATTTACTAATTTTATCAATTTGCTTTTAGTACATTTCCAGTGTGAGGATGTTTCTAGCCAAATGTGGAGCACTGAATAAAATGACATGCGATCGAATCATTGACGGCATCACAAATTTAATTTAATACTCGTTTTTATGTATGTTTCCCTTACCGATTTTATATAAAATAATAAAATTCAGTGTTAAATTGTTAATTACGTAACTTTTTGATTTTTTTTCCCTTGTATTTTTTAGGTTGACACTTTATGGAACATTACAGCTTTCTGTATTACCGACTGTCAATTGACCAGAGATGCCAACAAAAATAAAAAAGTTCCTGGTTGAAGCGTTCGCTTTGTTGGTTGCCTACATTATTTTTAATTCACCTCTGATGATTCGTTGCAAAAAATTTTTATTACATATAAACAAATTTCTTATAAAGAATAATTTCCCAGTAAAGTGTCGTTCATTCCGACAAACTTACCCTCATTCTAATACTTGTATTCCCATTCAAATGCAGTCTTTAATCGTGTACCCGCATATTCCAAATGCTCGACCGTTTAAAACCGACTGTTGGCCGTGCCACTGAACTGAACTTGAAACGATTCAACTCCACTCGATCGCCGAGCGCCTCTTTAATCACTTTCATTTCATTTTCATCCATCGTACCGCCATGAATGTCCAAATAGGATAAAGAGTACAACTTTCGGAGAAATCTGGAAGGAATCAATGTTAAATCACGTTTTTCTCTCTTAATTTACGTACAAAAGTGATCTGTTGCTGATGAGATAACACCGCGACAGTGCAAGGAAATTCAAGTCTTCCAACAACGTTATTTGACGTACACTCTCGCCAGTTAACAGTGTGCAATCGGATAAATCTAGTTCACGTAAACGCGGACAGGACGCCACCAAATCGGCAACATCTAAAACAATTCAATGTGAACATTGCTTTTTTATTTGGAAAGATTTGCATACTTTTATCACTCATTAATTTTCTACAGCCGGAAAAATTCAGTCGATCCATCGTAGCCGGTAAATTTTTACAAATATATTCAATACAGTCAACATCTAAATTTGTCCAAGCGATATTTAATTCCCTAATCCTACGAGAAACAACATAAATTAGAAAAAAATTGATTAAATATAGAATAATACTGTACTTTCTACAATTTGTTAACAAATACCGCATTCCATCCCTTTTTATTCCCATGGACATGGCAAAATTGATCACTTCTATATCACGATTACCCGACAACGCAATCAATACTTGATCATTAACAGGCACATTCTCTAAACTCAACTTTTTCAAGCGTCTACAACGACTGAACAACATTGTAAGTGTCTCAATCGATATTGTGGCCATACTGAGATCTAAATAATGTATTCTACAATTAAAATCCGGTGAATACGCTTTGACGTCAGGCGTGAAAGCTGGATTCTGTATCTAAAACACAAGATCGTCAAAAAACGCTTGAAATGGAAAAGATTCGTTCTACCTCCGATCTGGACATTCGTAAAATAATCATTTGTCTACTAATTATTTTCCCTAATTCACCAGCTTCTAATAAACGATTACTAACATCCATTCGTGTCCACAGACTTTCGTCTTGTGTTAAACGATAAAACCGTCGACACACCACTCCTAAATTGATCAAATGTTTTTTTGGCAACCAACGAAATATGTGCAGAATTACTTCGTCTGACAGTGAATCGAAATAATCTACAAACAAACGAATATTATCCTAAAGAGAAACAGTTAAGTGTTGTTAATTACTAGTTTTATCAGTCGGTTTTATGATTGGTTTATTTGGCACTTGTAGAACTGAATCATTGTTGATAAGTTGGTCGAGTGCCTCTTTGGTCAGTGTAGATTCCAAAATTGCCAGCTGAAATAATGCACTAATACACTCAACCGCAATGGATTTCATTGAAGAAATACCTGTTTTTCTCGTGTATTCGGCGTCATCGACACACAAGACACATCAATACTGTCTGGATCATTTCTATTAAAAATCGTATCATCCGTGTCGGTAAATATATCCTCGTGATCACAATCTAAACGTCCCACACCATGATCGAATATTTCGTGCAATATTAATTCATTGTTCATTAAACTCCATCGTTTTTCTATACCATCCGATATTAAACCAACATCAAGACGAATTCGTTTGCTGCACACAAGAACAAAGCACATTTCGGGTTATTGTTAATAAATGTGTATTACTCACTGTAATGGGGAACGTTCACTTTGTTTTAATACTTTTACAGGGTTTATTTGGGACATATTCGCATTGGATTTTACTAAATTACAGCAATTCCCTCCAACTATTGAAACCTAACAAAAAATATACACATACACATGTTTCTAGGGGATTTTGGTGCTTTAAAATGTCACTAGATTTTTGAATTTTGGCGGCAAATGCAGTTTTTCCGAATTAATTTATCAGAACTGCTATTAATAACAATATAGCACAAAAAATGGTATTAAAACGAGGAAAAACCGCTCGAGAAAAGCTTGTTTTATCATTTAAAACATTTTCGACATATTTTTCAGGCATTGCGTCTTCCACATTCGGATTATTTTTAATGTAAGGACATTTCACATGAATAATGCTGTTGAAAGTGGTTGTAAGGAGCTCCTTTAGTCCTTCAGCCGCTTCCATTCCACAAACTTTGGCAGTTTTAATAAAATAACAGTCACTTATATCTTTATAAGTCCTAAAAACAGTTCAGTGGAAAAATTTATATTTTATTTTTTCACGCAGTAGCAAAATGGACTTGGCGCATATGTCAAATTTGAAAAATTCGGGCTTCTCATTGGTTAATTCAAACGATGTTTTTTTTTTCAAATCAACAAATGAGAAGCCAGAATTTTTCAAATTCACCCGCGAATTTTTGCTATCACGGAGAAAAAATGGAGTATTACTTGCAGAGTTTGTTAATGTCCTCATTTTCCATCCAATCGGCTGGTCCATTGCAATTTTCATAATCTTTGATGAGTTCGGTTACACAATCTGCATACAGTTCATACTCTGAAACATGGGAAATATGAAAAATACCATCAAAGTAAAATTAAACATACTTTTTATAAAATGCTCATCATTACACATTTTATTGTACATGCTTTCCAAGCCGTAAATTAAAGACATGTACAGATTGCCCTCCGTCGGCGCTTCACAACTTTCCACATACTTCAATATCGCCTTTATGGTCCTGCCTACGTCTTTGCACATAGCAAAGGAATTGTCTATCGCTAAGGACAGGATACTTTCCGGATTTATTATCTGTATATCAGCCAAATACGAAATGAGTTCGTCCTCATCACAGGGAGACTGTCCTTTTGGGGGCCGCATTTGTAATTCTGAAACTTTCATTCGACAATTGATTAAAAACGATCTTATTAGCTTATAAATCGAATTTATTACATGTATATCGAATTGTGTATATGAAAATTAAATTAAAAATCAGTAAATTCATATTTGAATTTGACATTTTAAGTTGGGATTCATGATTCATTTACAGATTTCTGTAATCGGTAAAACTGTCAAACAACAAGAAATTATTGACTGCACATAAAAACACCAAAATCAATTGGAAAATGTACAAATTGTTGTTAGTTTTTCTTATAAATAATGTTTATTCTCTTGAAATATACCAGACGTCATTCTCAGTGAGTGACCAATGCATAAATTTATGTAAAAACACCGATTTAACACCTTTGGATTTGGTAGATTTTCCGTTTGTTTAAAGGCCTGTTTAGTTGTTTATTTCTGTATTTTAGGAGAATTACGAGCAAGTAGTGTGTCAACGAGGATGTAGATTTTTCAATATAATCCGATTCAAAAACGAGATGAACGTGAATACAACAAAAAAAGAGTGTTTCTTATGTACATCTGAAATCATTACACCCTTGGATTTTTCCATTAATACATATTTAATTTTTAGCCTGCAAAGAGAGTTACATCGTTGAGAAAGAGTTCAATGTGTGTAAAACCGGCTGTGAAATAATGGCAAAAAAGCAACAAGTACTTTTCCCAAACAAACCAAAACAATTTGTTTATTTATATTCAATTTTAGACTGAGATCGCAAGTTTCCTCATTCTCTCACAAGATGACGCCAGCAATAATATCGTTTTGGCAGAGCCCGACATGGAGCTGATCGAAACCGATTTCTTATCCGATCCCAGCATAAAAAGCCAGTTAGAAATAGGCTTTAACATCGACTACAAAATACCTGAAACGCACATACGGACGATGCCAATCGAATTGCAAGACAAATACTTAACAAGATCACAGAACGTTGATTGGTTGGATTGTGCTTCCCGTAATTCTGGCATCCCACGTTGGTTACTCTTATCCGCTATTTTATTAGCCGTTCTATTCGCTTTGTGGCTCAGTTGCTTAACGGAAAAACACCGACATCCAGAATGCAAAGGATGCACTGACAAAGCGAACCTTTTAGACGAGCACCACGTGGATTTCTGCGAAAAAGAAGTGGAATTCCTAAATTCCACCACCAAATACACCTTAGAAACAGAAAAAGTTTAAACAACGATCAGTTTTAGCTTCCTAGATTTTATATTCGTTTTGGTAAATGTATTCGTATAGTTACAAGTGCTACCAATTGATGGCCTCGTTTTCGTTCTTGCTGTCTGATATTTAAATGTCAACTCTAGTCATTAAGTAACGTGTCTCTCCTTCTAAATATTATTTCCGAGCCAAAAAAGACTTCATGTACATGTTTGCATGGTTTTACGTGAAAAACAAATTGTAATTATTTATTATTAAATAAATCAAATATGATATTAAACTATTCCTGTTTAATTTACAATAAAAAACCTCCTTTTTACAAAATATATACGTTATTTATATAATTTGAACTATTTACTCTTTGGTTAATTAATACAATCAAAAAGCGACGAAAAAAAAAAACGTATAAAATACTCAAAAATACATTCTTATGGCACTTACGGTAACAAACACCCGACAAACATTTTTTAGGCACTTGGACTATGTACAAAAGCGTTAACTGGAAGATTTCTTTGTTTTTGGTGGCTTTGGGGGCGGTAATGGTGGAGTCACTGGTCTTTCCTTGTCATCACTATCCAATAGATTTAAATTCAGAAAACATTTCGTCACAGAACTGCGATTTGAGTATAAAAAACTAACATTCTCTGATAATAAACTTGATTCATTTGAGTCACGATTCTTTTGTGGCAACGGTGGCGGTATATTGGCATCCTCTTCACTAACACTCGAATCAGTCGTCCCTAAAACACTCCATAAACATATCCACCAAACAATGATAATTTCTTCAAAAAAACTCACCAACTGAATCACGATTACTACTATTACTCGACGTATTGGCACTATTCCCACCACGAATCATCACCGAACTATTCGGACGTGAAAACTGGCCACTTGTCGGTCGACTCAATCGTTTCTCACGCTCCACCTCCGAACGTAATGGCCGTTTCGGTGTCAACTGCAACCCAAACCACCACAATAACAAACAAACATGTGAAAAAACAATAATTACTTCTTGTGTGAGTTCAAAGATCGGCGATGTCGCTGGATTCGTAACCGATTCCTCACTATTATTTGTTGTATACCACAAACTGGAGCCAACACACAACGATGCACTAGTCAAATCGGTTTTACTTGAACGTCGCTTCTCTTTCGGTGTTTTCGCCAATTTTTTATGTGTTAATGATGGTGTTACACTAAAACTTTTCGTTGGGGACTGTAATAACACACTTTTCGAATGGTTGTGGGATTTTACACTAAAAAACAAGCGAAATCACATATATTAAGCACCCGCCAACATACAAATCAGCTACCAATATATAAGCACATGCATATTAATTACCATTAGTATTTAATCAAATTATTTCCATCCAAAATTGCAATCCAAACCCACCCGTTAAAATTGTTAAAAAAACAGTGAAATTAGTGTTAGATTTAGTATAAAAAAAAGAAAAGCATAAATTAAAGGTGTGTTTTTATTATGAATATGAAGTATTGCGACTGGTATTTGGCGTAGTTTGCATACCACGTCTGTAAAAGAAAAATCAAGCAAATACCCAAAATTGTTAGTGAATATTCGGTGCAGTATTAAAGAAAAATTGTACAAAATTCTTCATAAATATTAAATACAAACCTATTAAGTGCAGGCGAAGTGGCGAAATTAAAACTAGACGTTAATTTGAATTGATTTTTCGTTAAACTTGAGCCCCTATTACGACCAACAATGCCATTACTTCTACAGTTAACAAATTTAATACGGAATTAATCAAACAAACCCAAAAATAAACACTTACTCCAACGAATTCATGTGAACATCTTCCGATATGCTGTGATGTCGTCGCATTTGCACTTCATTTTCCAATTTAATATCGCAAGTCTGCAAGAAAAAAGCCCCAAAACATAACCTCAATTTTTCGCGCACATGAAAAATGAATTTTGCGCATATTTCAAATTTGAAAAATACTGCCTTGTCATTGGTCGATTCAAACTAATGGCTGATTTAAACCAACCAATAAGAAGCCACATATTTTCAAATTTTCGCGCGAGAAAAAATTAAACTCCAAACTCACCCCTTTCCCATATTTCTCTTCCACATTCCGTTTCATCTCTTCCAAACAGCTCTCTAATCGCATCTGCAACGGTTGCAAGTTTTGTGGCGCTTTAATACCATGAATCCGTACACATTTCTCCAACAACGGCATCTGATCGGCAATCAATCCCTTCAATTGTTGTATCAACACTTGATCATCTTCATAAACACTCTCATATTCCTGATTAAAGAACACCTCCTCATAATTCTTAATACCGCCCATAACAGCCGCATCCAAAATGCCAGTCAATGTTAAACTCAATGGATTCAATTGCAACATTTTCTCACGATTATATTGTATTAAATACGAACGTAACAACTTATTTTTACTCTCCATAGTTTCAATTGCATTTCTTAATGGCGATATTTCAAATGTTTCACACACACTAACAGGAAACCACCTTAATATCCCTGGCAATGGATCTTTTATCGTTAAAATCGTCCTTTCCAGCCACATATGTGCAAATTCATTATCCGTTCGAATCCGTTCATCCCGTCTTGGAAATGGCCGTGAAAAACTAAACTTATTTATATGATTGACTTTGTAAAATTTTATTATCCGTTCCGAGATGGCTTTGTTCGAGAATCGATGCCGTTTCTCATCCATCATCGGTTCCACTTTGTTGATTTGAATATACTGCCGTTCAGATTCAATAATCTCCTCACCAGGTGGCGTTAGTTTGTTCAACAATTCCGCTTTTGGGAAAATATTCAAAATTCTCGTATTAAATTCGGTTAAATGTTCATACTCTTTGCCACGATAAATAAACACTTTATTCCTTAAAAACTGTGGAAAATTCCCATAATATCCAACACGGAAATATTCCGGTTCAGCACGTTCTTTCTTGATAATATCATCATAAAATTCCGACATTGTGCGATGCAATTCACTCAAACGTTCATAATCGAATGTCTCCAATTGATATTGTTCCGCTAATTCTTGACACTTTGTCAATGCACATTCCCACATTTTCCCTTTATTATAATTCTCAATAATCGTATAATACAATGCATCTTTCAATTGTCGATGTGTTTTCGCTTTTGGATATTTATCACTACGCAACAATGTCGACAATTCATCATCACTCCATTTCAACAAATCGGTATACAATTCCAATGTGTATGCAGCCTCCGTATAATTGTCACAATCCAAATGTAAATCGTACAATTTATTCAAATACCGTATATACATTTCTTCTTTCTTAATTTCTTTATAGAAATCCAACAACGTCACCGTACAACTCATACGATTCTCTTTATTCTCCTCCATAATTATGTCTCTGTATTGTAACAAATTCTCCATTAATTTCGTAACAATATGCACAAACTTCACACCATCCTCTTTCATTGTCGTATGTTTACTGCAATGTTCCGTCATGATTTCATTGAACAACTCCTTAAACTGTTCATCCCCTTTGCCACCTTCAAACAACACATCCAACTTTGCAATCATTTCATTCTCGAAATCATGAAAACTGCCTTTGATATGCGACGAATCCCGTTTCGTATCCCCATAACTTTCTTCCACCAATTTCGATGAATAGAATTCACATTGCATCATATCGAAAAAGATCGGTATTGTCGCCTTTCTCAACTCCGATTCTGGTATTAAAGTCATCTCCAATATCAAACCGACCAATGACGGTACGAATTTCACTTTTGACTGTCCCAAATTGAACCACATCGAACGTATCTCAAACCCTGTCTCCCGTCGCATGTCCTTGTATCGATTTATGATGCGAACACGTTTCGTTTCGGAGAATTGTTCCAATTGTAGACTCGGTTGTGTCATGAATGCAATTGCACAATGAAAGAAATTACTCCAAGCATCGTATTCGAACTCTTTGAAGAATTTGTCACGGATTGTATGTGAAAAGAAACGTAATAGCTTTAAGATTATGTGGTTTTGTAACATGATCATGTCACACCAATCGGATGGAAACACCGATTTACTGACTAGATTTCGGAACACAACTAGAATCTCAGTTAAAAAGTCCAATACATCAATTGGTGAATTGAAACTGCTCACATACAGATTGTAGTGATGTTCAGTCATTTGACGGAATATGTCCAACATCACCGCCACCAAATTGCCCTGAAATCGTACAAATCAGTCGAGGAATACGTTTAAAATATGAATTTTTACCGCATGTGGATTGTCCCTTTCCATTTTTATGTGACTTTGTATAACTGTACGTAAATCAGTGCTAATTATTTTCATGATATCATTATCAACTGGCTGCAATTCCGGGTTAAATAACAGTTCCAATATATCACTTAAGATTTTTATGCACAATTCCACCTGAAAAACATGCAACGAATTAATAACGAATACCAGCGCCACGGCGGACTATTTTTCAAACATCATCTTGGTGACTTATCTAGAATTTCAATTTAAAATTTTCCATTAAAAACACTTAAAATTCAAACTGTCGTACATATTTTCACATTTTTTAATGTTTGTTTAAAGAATGAATTAAAATTTAAACATTTCAATGCAGAAATGTCACCCAGTTGATGATTGAAAAATCGGCCACCATGGCGCGCCGATCGCTTAAAAATCGCAAAGATTCCAACGAAAAAAAATTCACAAAACATTGAAAATTGCTTTCAATAAACTCAACATTGCTGATTTACAATCACCTCTTCCGGATATCCAACGTGCTGATTGACGAACCGTTCAGTTGTACCCAATAATTGAGCTACTTTTGCCACCGATCTATTCTGTCTTCGCCCATCTTGTCGCATTGTTACACCCTATAATAGCACCCCCACATAACGAACCAAACAAATTACTACACTGTCTTTTTTTAAATAAAAACAACTTACTACAAACAGTTTTAAACATTAAACTACATATTAAATAAATCATATACAATTTTATAGAGAAATCCTTAACGTTACCAAACAGATCATGCCCATGCAACATATTAGCATTAATTGAAATCTCTACATCTAAATTACATACAAAATTAGACATTCATGATTGCTGTATTAAGAAGAAATTCAAGAAATTTACAAGACCAACCCCAGAATGAAATGAAAGATAGAAACGTCCAAGAATTGTAGAATATTTCGGTGGCCAAAGTATAACTCAGTGTGTTGTACAATGATTTTTTTTTGTAAGCATGCAAAACACACACAAAATGCATCATTTTTACCTGTTCTCTTCTTTATCTCCTGTGCATATGTACAATATTTTGATTCGAAAGCATAATAAACAGACCACAAAAGCATTGCACTCACCTCCTCTTTGATTTCCAACAACCTCTTCACATTCTTTGTAATCAACGGTAACAAAATCCCGCGACATTCTGCATTCAAAAACAATTTACTGTGCACAATTTCATTAATCGTCATCATCTTCTGTTTGGTTAAACGTTTCTTCGGTATTTTATCCAACAATTCACACAACGTTAAACTGCAAACAAAAAATCAATCAATACAAAATTTGCATTCATTCCCCAAACATTACCTCAACTCTTTATTATCAAACACTCTGCAAATATCCGGTATTGTGCTTGGTAAATACTTTAAACACGCCCCTTGCTCTCTCAGCAACTCATCTTTGTTACTACTCATCAATGTAATAACATTCTTCAACAATTGCCTCAATGTATCATCGAAATTGTCATCCGAATCAGCAATTTGATGCAATTCCATAAACAATATTCTCGATTTCGCCACAAATCTCATCACATACTGCAACGATTTCATTGTTTTAAATAACAATGTGGTGTCTTTTGCATTGCCACGTATCGGAAACGCTCTCGTCACCACCGTTGACAGCACCGAAATCAATTTTTTATACGCCAATGTTGCACTGAAGCTCTCCTCAATGTACAAATCCAATACCGGCTCGAAATGCTGATATTTCCAATCATTACTCACTAAACTAATGATATGTAATAAACATTCAAACACCAGCATATCATACTGATCCGTATCGGTGTTATCCATGATAATATTAAACAATGCATCGAGAATGTCTTGTAAAAACTTCACCACCTCCTCCCCATCCACTTTCATTAAAGCCTGCAACGAATCCTCCAACGTGTCTTTATGCGATGCCCAATTCAACAGTCCCAACAAATGGACATTCTGCGTTAATTTCGTTGAACATATATTACTAGCCACACTGAACGAATCTTTTGTATGCGGCGATAAACCAACAACTTGTTGCTGTTTCATTGCATCTTTGTACTCGTCCATCGTGGACGGTAATTTTAAATACTCCAAACTGTTCGCATCGAATTTCTTCCAATCGATTTTATAAACAATTAAATTATGTTTTGCATCCGGTAATGTTGTGCCATTTTCTTGCATCAATTTCACATAACACATGGCAAAGTGTTTCTCTTGTTTGTCTTTCAATTCGTTGGATGAACGATGTTTGAAGAGGAATTTTATGTGGCTTGTTTTGAATTCCTCAATTGGGATTGCAACTTTGAATGTTTCGTTCCAATGTGGCTTGTCTTCGTGATAGTAAATGACGGATTTGTATTCGTTTATAGGCACTGTACCGCCCCCTAAACTAATCACACCCTAAAACACAAAATTTCACTAAAAAATCAACAAGTTTTAACTGGATTTCGTACGGGTATTGTTAGGCCTTCGGCATTACAAACTCTCACTTCAACTTCCACATTTTTATCGCATGTTTTGTTGCCTTTCGTGAACTCCCCACTAATTAAAGTTAAATATAAATCGTTCCGTACATCGCCGGGTAATATCACCTCAGGGAAGCCCATTTTCCGTGCAATCGACACATTTCCCAACACTAAATGTGGATTCTCTTCACGCACTTGCTTCAAATCGCCATGCAACAGTTTCATACTAACAAACAGCGATTGATTGTTCTTTTCTTGACGTTCACGACTGATTAATTTGCGTAATGTTTGATCGAAATTGTCCTTTTCACAGCTAAAAGACAAACAGTTTAATCACATCTTCATTTCGATGATCAGCGCCATGGTGGCCAATGTTTGTAACATCAACTGGGTGATATTTCTGTATTGAAATGTTCAAATTTCATTCAAATATTCGTACAAACAATGAAAAACGTTGAAAAACGTACAAAACATTAAACTAAATTCGTTTTTTAATAGAAAGTCATAAAATTTATGTGCAAATGTCATGCAGTTCATGTTTAAAAAATCAACCACCGTGGCGCGCTGATCGCAAATTAAACATACTGTGCAAATGGAATGGAAATCTCCTGTTCCAAATCAATATCCAACTTTCCATTCATGTAATTTGTGATTTCAAGTGCAGCCACACCGCACGGTCGTCGCATATTCTCATTAGAATTCTTTTTGTTCGTAAAACTAACCGAACTGTTACGTTTGTTGTCCACTTCTTTAACATCCATCGCTCCAATTCTCACCACATTGCACACTAAATAAATTTTCTCCCGTTCCAAATCGCGTTTCCCCAAATCCTGCACAAAATCAAAAACATTCCAGTTGGTATTTGGGCATTGTTAGCCATTGCTTACTGTAAACATGACCCGAAGATTGTTCATTTGATCCAAATCGCTCATAAGACCCTCTTTTTTCCATGGCACCACATAATACTCGGTTATTGGACGCATCTCTTTGCCATCGTACAATGTTATCAACAATTCCGCATCCTCACTCAATTTACATGTGAAATTTCGAACACTCAGTATGAAAATATTCGAGTATTGCTGTACGGCAGTCTTTGGTTGAATGTCTTTCAATTCAGGCTAAAAAAAACACAACCAATACCAAAAATTCGTCATTTTCAAATCCAAAACTCACTTTTGCTCGATTACTCATCCGTTCTGTCGCATTCTTATGTAAATAATACAATTGAATTGTACTTGTTTCCTCTGGATTGATCAGATTCCCATTTTTATCCCTTACCACTAAATCTAAACCTAAAATCTTATTCCCTAAATCGATTTCTTCAGTCGCTTGTTTTGTAACACGTTTCAGTTCATCTATTGGTAATGTGCCACTTATAATTTTACTTCTAAGCATAATTAAATCGCGTATTTGATTCTTCATTTGTTCAAAATGCACACTGTGATTCTGAAATACGAAACTGTATTAACAAAGCGGATTTATAATATTGCCAACATACCACGTATAATGTTTTCAAATGTGTCCCCCATTCTCTAAGGACGGAAGTGATTTCGTTTGTTATGGGGGGCTCCTTGAACACGAATTCGGGTGTCGGTCCATTCAGGTCCACTTTAAGGCACTGTTTCCGGTGTATGTAGCTTTTGGGGAAGATGCCCCTGTCCAGGCGGTTGCTAAGTATGTAGCCATAGTACCAATGGTCCTCTTCTTCAAGTAAATGGACCGCATCGCCAACAGTGAGATTTAATTTGTGCTCAACATCGTCATTGAAATTGTAAATAGCTGGAAATGAAATAATTGCATGTTTAAATTTCGCCCCATTGAGGATGTGAAAGTAAATGGGGACAAATTCGCTATTTTAAAGGTCAATAGATTAATCGGTTGTGTAATTGAGTGAAAAACCAGCTAACAAGGAAAAAAAACGTGCCTAAATCAATATCGATAAGATTATGTAAGAAAGTTTGTTCCTTGTCATGAAAATAATTATGATTCATGTTCAAAGAGCGAAAACAAGATTTATTTGTCAACAATTTGCTGGTAATTGAACCAGTCCATTATATGTAGATGTTTAATAGCGAGTAATGAGTCATTTTTCGGTGCTTTTATTACAAATGAATTTTATTCCCCATAGGAAATGGTTTTAAAAATAATTTCTGATAAAAAGTGGGAGGGGCAATGGACAAAGTTATTCTTGTAGAGCAAATTTCAACGTTATATTATCATTTTGAAACAATACAAGGATACTGTTGTATATAATTATGTGTATGTAATTGTAGGGGATGTTCAACAAGTATCAAAATAAAAGAAAAAACGAAACAAAAATAAACATTAGGTTAGAATTGTAAACTGTGATGCTTTGGGTTTTCTTACCTATCCCATAACTATATTCTTTCTCTACTGGTTTCCACTTGGACATTTTCACTTTGTAATGTTAAGGAATACTTTATTTGTTATAAATTATTAAAGAAAATAAACTTAATTTGATCGTAACTCATCATCGTTATTAATAAGGTGTAAAACTTTAAAACAAGACCACACAAACATTGAGAGTTATGCAACCAACAGAACAAATGTCCCTAGAACAAAATAGAAATCTGTAATTTAAAAAGTGTTTATCGGCTGGCGCCAATTTCAAATTAATTTGAAAAATAACACCACAAAACAGAACTTTTCCAAAATTTCACAGGACAAAAAATGTAATTAAAATGCATTTAAATCTTTTAGGATATTTATTCAAAATTTCTGTGGAAGTCCAATAGCCCTACAATTGTTTTTTGTTTTTTTTCTCTTTAAATTAATTCACATGCTGAATCTATTTCGTGTCTTATTAATTTATTGTTGTACACTTTCTATTTATCTTTTATTTAATAAAAATACAATTTATAATTTATTTTATACAATATAATATCAGTTGGTGAACTATTTTCTACATTATTATATAAATTGCATAAAAATTTCTTAATTATAAAAATATACTGAGCAAATAGCACACCTGAACTGCGTTTTTAGTGCTGTTTTTCATGTTTGTCTGTTGAATGGAATGTTTGTTTATCTCCCACAATCAATCAAAAAGTGTACAATAATAAAAGTAATAATAAAAAGCAGTTGGTTTTTAAGTTAGAAATGTTTTTATCAATTATTTTCACTGTATATATAATATATAGTAGTTAGTTTTCTTTTCACAAATATCACTAAATTATTTAATTCTCTACAAGACAAATTTCTTTTAATCAATGAACAAAAAAAAAAAACAAAAAAAAATCATAATAAACCGCACTTCACCTCTTTGTTTAATAGTTTTTAAGTCCACTTCAACAAACCTTCACTGGTTCCGTTTTTTTTAACAAATTTTCCCTAAAAAAAGACAATTATGCTTGATGGGGGGCTATTTTTGTTCACTTACACACTCATTCACGCTGGCAGCATATTTACTCAATAATTTTACAAATCAAATAGACATTTCTTCTTTCATTTTGCATATTTAATTACTAATAATATATTCACACTTATTTATATCTCAACTATGTAGAAAATATCAGCGAAATTTTGAAACCGAATGCACTTTTTTTTGTTGTGTTTCCATATAATTAACCAATTCAATCTCCCTCACTCACTTTCATTCCTCTAACAACTAATTATTCTCTTTTTTTATAGAAAAAAGAAAGAAAGAAACATTTTACACATTAAAAACTATTTTTTATATAATTATAATAAATGTGAATAGTATTGGAAAATTTTGTTTTTTTACCATTTTTTGATTAAACCTTATTATTACACTAAACAGAAATTAATTAAAAATGATCAATATTTATAAAATATATATGTAAGTTCTTCAATTCTCCTGTCAGACCGAAATTATTTATAAATAACAAGATTTACAGAAAAAAAAACACCTGAATTTAAGGCCCTACTTTCATTCAATTGAAGAACTTACACGTACACTGAAAAAACTATTATGTACTATTAATTTTTTACTTTACATAAACAGTAAACTAAAAAAAACCGTGTGACTCGTTTTAAGTAAAAAGTAATTTGTATCTCATATCCTTTATAATAGTTACAATCTAAATAAAAAAAAAGAATCGACCAAATTTTATGTACAACATTCAATTGGAAAGCAAAATGAACATGACGTACTTTTAAAGCAAAAAAAACAGAGCCACATAATTATGTTCCTCAATAAGACTATTTAAATCCTTAAAGACTGCACTATTATTCATCTTGTGTGTATTTGTGATGCATTCAAAAAAAAAACGTTTACGATATGTATACCTTAAAAATGTTTTTCATTTCTCCAATTTTTTGTTTTCTCTCTCTGAACAAAACATAAACATTTAGTTATTATATATAATATTTATATAAATGTGATTCAACATGCACAGGCGGGGCGGCGCACACTTTTTTTATTTTAATTAATTAATTTTATTAAATTTTTCACCACTCTTCCTCCTCTCTCTCATCATCATCATCAATAATTATTTTGCAGCCCAAATATACTTATAAATTAATATGTATATATGCAGAAAAAGAATTCATCCAATGAAAAAAACTCGCAAGATATTAAAAAAAATATGGTGATGATTCAAAAATTATAATTTGAGTGTTTGCTGTTAGTGCACTTCTGATGGTTCTGGTTTTGTTGCATGATGATTTGCCGGATCCGGAGTGCTGATCGACTGCAACATCAACAAAATTGAAAAAACAGTTTTCTATTTTCTCTTTTAATGTTTTAGTTCAACTTACAAGCGCATGGGGCGGCACCGGCACTGGACCGACAGTGGGTGTTGGTTGTGGTGTTGGCGGTGCAACACTAGGTGTCACCGTGTGCGGCGCTTCATGTGGCGTTGTCGAATGGGCCTGCTGCACCGGCAATGCGCCCCCCTGATAATAACCACCATTCACGCCGGCCGGTGAAACTATCAAAACACACAAAAACACCCTTGAAATTTGCACACACAACTTTTCCAACAAAATCTAACCTAAAACGCAAACCCAATAAGGCCGTTTGTGAGTAAACAACTTTTAAAATACTTAAAAATTGCAATTATTACAGAATTAAACATTTTATTTACTGGGTAATTGAATTTTGAATACTAAATACCCTAAACCACCCAATTTCCTCGCCTGAAACAATTTTTTACTTGTTCGCCCACCCAGCGACCATATTGGATTTGTTTTCTTGCGTATTAAAAATTTGCAGTGTGTGTTAACAAAACAAAAAATGTCTTTTGTTGGTTAGTTATTTAATTACCTGTACCTTCGGGATAAGAGCCCGGCACCATAAAGTACTCTTTATTCACACAATTCCGCAAACATTCTGGTATTCTGCCCATAATTGCACGTCTTATTTCCGATGCTGCCATTTCCCTTAATTCCGTTGCGGATGCATCACTGTAAAATGCCGCATGCGGTGTACTTAATACATTCGGTGCATCCTTTAATGGACCAGTAAATATATTATATGGTTCATTTTCATGTACATCTAGTGCTGCCGCCCTTATTCTACCTTGTTTCAATGCCTGTGCCAATGCATCGTCGTCCACCAGTCCGCCTCGTGCTGCACACACACAAAAAATCCCCATTTTACTAACAAATATTTAAAGACAGACAGTAACACTTACCAGTGTTGACGAGGAATGCACCCGGTCGCATTTGTTTTATAGTAAATTCATTAATAAGATGATGATTGTGTTCATTTAATGTGCAATGCAATGACACACAATCCGATTGAAATAATAAATCTTGTAATGTATAAACACGTGTTAATCCTAAACTTTTTTCAATACCATCCGGTAAATATGGATCGTAGAATATGACATTGAAACCGAATGCTTTTGCACGTAATGCAACAGCTGATCCAATACGACCCAAACCGACAATGCCAAGTGTATCGCCACGTATTCGGGCACATCCAGCCGCCGCCTCTCGCACCTACAACACACAATCAATTAAAAAAATCTTAAAACAAAAGTGTTTTGTGTTGTTTACTTGTTCGGGACCGGTGAATTTCTTGCCATCCCTCACCATATTCGCCAACCAATACGTTCTTCTATACAAATTCAATATAAGACATAATGTTGTATCGGCCACCTCTTCCACACCATAACCGGGCACATTGCATACAGCTATACCTAATTCACCAGCTGCTTTAACATCAATATTATCAACACCACTACCAATACGAACAATAATACGTAATGTTTTAAATTTCTCCAAGTCCTCCTTTGTTAATATAATTGTGTGCCACATTAATGCACCGACAGCTTCATTTAATACTTTCTCATGTATTTCACTTGTACTTTGTGCATCACAAAAGGCCACTGTTGCCACATCCTTTAATATTGGCATCTCAATTGAACAATCACGACCATCTAATAATGCGACTAATGGACGCGTTTGCATCGGTCCATTCGATATTGGACCGCGTGTCTCGAATCTAGGCCGTTTTGCCATCATTTTTCGTTTGTCCATTTAATCTCTCTTTTATCAAATTCAAAAACACTTTCACCACACACAACACACAATCACTGATTTTATGAGGTATTTTTTAGTCTTCTTTGTTAGTCAATGACGTTTTCTTTTTCGTTTTCAGAATTATTCGTCGGTGCTGGAAATGTGCTCCATTTTCATGCATGTAGATGACCTGAAACCAACAAAAAAAAAATTCAAAATTAAACATTTGTCGACAGTTTATCGATTCCAATAAGTGGGTGGCAGATGATACACACCACCAACTCACAATATTCATTTATTAAATAGACAAATAATCGATTATTAACACTTTTATAAATGATATGACAGTAAATCGATTAAGAGACGAAGAAATTAAAATAAAAACTTAAAAGGTTATAAAATAGTGCAAAACTCTTTGGTAACATAGTTGTGGGGAAAGTTTTAACCAGGCACAACATCCACCCATTTTCTCCTCACAACTAAAAACTTTCGGCCCCCCCGAAAAACTAAAGTTGTTACACAAAAGTGTAAGTTTATATACTTTATGGCAAAAGTTAGTTCACGGGAAAACTGGCATCAGCAGTAGCAACCGCCAACCCCTTAAACAGAAAACTTTTCCAACACCGGCACAGAAACTTTTCATTGGAAACTTTTATTTTGTTGGGGGAAAGAGCGACGAGTGCGTTCCATGTATATATAAACTTTTTACCAGATCAACTTTTCCACACCCCCCAGAAAAAGAAACTTTTCCCACCCACTCACAAAAATTTATATCGCATTTATTGTCAGTTTCTAATTAAAACTGACTTTGGAAAAAAACGAAAACACCCCATTGGATAATAATTGTTAAATGGGTCCATTTGGCATATTCTATCATGAAACTTTACAGCATCCCATTCTGGAACAAAATGGCCCAAAACATTATACAATAATAGTAACTTAGTTGGCCAGTTAGTCGTCGACAAAGTTTCAAATTAGCTAACTTGTTTCAAACATGCTTCTCTTTATCTAAATACAAATTCACTAAAAGCTTAAATATTAAATTTAATCTACAAACTTTCATCTATTACAGAATTAACATCGAAAAACAATCGAAAAATTGAAATGTGGCCGGGATTTCGATATCAGACAGCGAGTTAATAAACTGTTTAACTAGTTTTTAGTGTAATAAAGCCAACATAATCAATTCTAGTTCACCTACCCCCCTGAATCCCATTCGGTAACAAGGGGTGGTGGAAAATAGTCTTATCTTGGCGTTCCAAAGTTGGGAAATAAAGCGCTCGTCCCCTTTCCACCACGTACCAAGTTTTCCTTAAACAAAATTACTACGAAAACTTTCATTGTTCAACAGTCGATTGCATTTTCTTCATAAACAGCATATTTACGGGTTGGAAAAAATGAAATCTCACTTTACATCATATCGAATACAATTCCTCTTGTCTAGAATGGAAAAAGACGGATTTCACCCTGTATCTTTGCAAACTGCACGTCGGCACCCATCATAGAAAATTAACAAGCAACTTTGGGGCGTACCAAAGTTTAATTACGTAAGTTAAGTTCACTTTAGGAGTGGATGGAGCCCCCAACATTCTACACACCTATATGTTAAACATATACCAAAAAGTGATGGCAAAAATCGGGCCCCAAAACATTAATTAACATTTTCAAAACAAATCCATACAACTGTACCTAAAAGAGAAAGAACAATTTAACTTTTCCTCACATTAAAATGACTAAACAGTGCTTTTCCTCCACCAACAAAGTGAAAAACTTTTTCCACTGGATTTATAACTTTGCTTATAAATTTTTAACGAATTAAAAACTTTTTTTTCAACTGTCTCAAGATGAAAGAAGGGACAATTTAAACTTTACTAACAAAAACATATAAAACCAGACGAAACAATTGTACTGCAAAAGAAATAAGAGCAAAAAGTGAACATGTATGGACACACATATGATAAAAACTTGCTGACTATTTTATAGGAATAAATCAGTTTAGTCAGCATACTGAATTTTTTTCGTCTTTCTTGTTCCACAGTCAAATAATTGAGTAATAAATAAAAAAAGCTGATACAGCAAAAGTGAGACACAAGCGCCATAAAACTGAATTAGAAGAAAGTAGGCACTTTTTCCATTCAATCGTTCCTACAATTCAAGGTCAACAATAATTGTTATTAAAAAATTAGAAAAATTATAAACATTACCTATTTTTATAGAATCTGGAGGGGTGAATTGGCCATATTTGTACAAAAAACCTAACTTTTATCGCTCCACTTACATAATAAACTAATAAAGCAGATAAGTTTATGTTTTCTATTGAAGTTTTATTGCACCTGTTTTAATCACCACGGACTCTTTTTTTTGCTGCATAAGCGGAATAAGTTTTCGTAAAACATTCGCTGTGCAAGCATTTTCTCTTAAAATGTTTAATTTAGAATAAAATGCAGGTCATTGTCAATAATTGTTGTTGTTTTTTGTTTTCTGTATGAAGAAAATGTCCATTGGGCCATTACTGCCAACAATGAAAACAAAAAAACACTAATTACCCTAGGAAATGACAATTTTTCTAGTTTAGCCTGCTTGTGATTTTTTTTCTAATGAGGTAAATAATACAGTAGTGGAGAAGCCGGTAAATAGTCCAGTTTAAAACTGAGTCACTCCATTAGAAATGATGCTATATTTGAGACTTGTACACTTTCCCCCCATTACGTTTTTTCATTATTTACAATGGAATTGGGATGGAGTGAAAAAAAACCACTACACGTCGTCGAATTTTAAGATGATATTCCCCATTGAAACGCACATATACAACATTCAATTGTTTCAACATATACAACAACGTCACATAACAACTCTCTATCAATGTTGGCCATGTTTATGTCACACAAAACCCATTCAATATACAACACAATCCCGAATTAAATTCTATATAATATCCCTACAAACTAACAATTAAATTGTAATGGAATGTAAAAATGATCTTACCTTGTAATGAAAAACAGATACATTTGTGTGAAACAAAGAGATGCCGATCGTACTAAATAGTAGCCACGCTGTTATTAGAATTCCCCTAAAGTATATAGTTGTAGTAGTTGTAGTAGTAAGCGTCTTCTCTTCTTTTATTAGAAAAACACCATATAGTACATAAAATCACACCGTTTTACATCACTTTAAACACAATACATTTGTTTAAATTATATTTAAAAACACATAATTGTATTTATAGGCCACTAATACATGAAAATTCACGGTTTTTTTTCGTATTTAATAGAAAATCCAACACCACCACACACAAAACGCTCTCTCGTCGTCGTCGTTTCGTTGCGCTGGAAATTCAACTCTCCCACCATGTACGCGCATTTATTGTCAAAATGGCCGACAACAAAACCGCTAATTTACCGTTTACTTTCTTTTACATTTTATCAAATTACATTTGTTTATACATTTATTTATGAAAATAATCACTGCAAATTCGATATTGGATCTAAAATCCAGCAATGAATTGATTAGGGAAATTTACTGAGAAATGTTCCTGACCACGCCTATTTTCTAATCAAATATTTAAAAAAATTAATTTATAGGAAAACTTATCTTGCAAATTAAATATTTAAAGAAGAAATGAGCCTTATTTTGTATAAAGCCTGTAAAATTATGAAAAATTTTAGGATAATTTTAAAATTTCCGAACGGAAGTTTCCGCCATCTACTATGACACCTTTGAACTCGATTGTAGGCATCTGTCGTTAGAAATTTCGCGCTCTTTTTCCATAACCCTACATTTTTCAACAGTTAACAAAACAATTAATAATAAATCATATAAATAAATAACAATGAAGCACGACTCTCTTCAGTATGCTCATTCAGAAGGATTTACAGACGTTTGTTACACAGAGGATGGCGAGTAAGTTGATCTTTTTACAATAAAAGACTCGTTTACAACATTAAGGACCTTTCAGCACCTTTGCCACAGTTGGGGCCGATGGCGATATACGAATATGGGCAAAAGGTTCTGAAGACGTGAAAAATAATTGTGTTGGAGAATGGGTGGTTTGTGTTCGCTACAAAAACAACAATTTTTACGTTTCTTCAAGTGACAACGATGTGAAAATAGTATCAACTGAAAATGGTGAAAGAAAGGAGCTGCTAGACCGATTCACAGCACCTGTTAACCACATTGCTTTCGCAAACAATGCCAATGTAAATTACCAACACATATATACCTACAAAATGTAATTCTTCATTTGTAGATCGTTGCTTTGGCATCTGAGAACATGGAAGTAAAACTACGCGATTTAGACCGAGATTCAGACGAGCCCAAAGTGTTCAACGACATGAAAGGCCCTTGTTTAAGTGTCGCCTTGTCCCCAAACGCCGATTATTTAGCTTGCAGCTCAGGTGACCAGAAACTCCGCATATGGAACACAAAAACCAGTCAATTACTCCACGAAATCGTCTGTGTACCGAAAGCAAACAGTTTCTTTAATGCCAAAACACTTTGCCGCATGGACTTTGAACCGAAATGTGGAAAACATCTCGCTTATCCATTAGAGAATGCGATTGTGTTGTTAAACACCTTCGATTGGAGTGAAATTTGTCAATTGAAAACCGATGAAATCGAAGCACCAATCACAACATTACAATATTCACCTTGCGGTGAATACATTGCCGCTGCTACAAGTAAAGGTGAATTTATCGTATGGGAATTGGACAGTAAACAGTTTAAAATCTCTAAACATGAACAGAATGTGGGAATTTGTGCTCTCATGTGGAATCCTAAAGGTACAAAGTGATTTTCAACACATTCTTCCACTCTTATTTGTGTTTTTTGTTTAAGATAATGGAGAAATCGTTTTCACTGACATAGAAGGATCCCTTGGCATTATTTCCAAATGTAAAGAAGCGTCTAAATCAGAAAAAATCTTTGAAGAACTTGAATACAACGTAGACGAAACTATGGACGAAGACGAAGATGGGGAGAACGTTATATCACTGGAAAAACTGAAAAAAGACTACACATTAAACGAAAGTGATGATGAATTAGCGAAATTGGACGCAGCATCCAGTCGTTCAGCAACGCCACGTCCTCGAACACCGGAAATCGAACTGCAACGTCCCTTCATGCCTTCCTCCACCCCCGACCATCTGGACCCACGATATTTATGCTGGAATCAAATTGCAGTGATCCGATGTTATGGTGAACGAGTGGAAAATACCGAGAACAAGTCAATCGAAGTGGAATTCCATGACTCAACATTCCACAATCAGATGATGTTGACGAATTTTAATAACTATTCCATGGGGTCGGTTAGTTTGACTGCATTGGCATTAGGAAATCAGTCGGAATTGAAAGTGATTCCGTTAAAACATCCGAAACAAGAATGGGAAATTCAAATGAATGAAGATGAGGAGATTGTTTTGTTGGCTGTATCGGAAAATTTGATAATTCTCGCTTTGAATAATTATTTTATAAGAGTGTTTAGTATTTATGGGACACAATTGGCGGTTTTTATTGTAAACGGGCCTGTTGTTTGTTTGTCAGCGTATAAAACAGAGATTCTGATCGCTCATCATTTAAGTGGACCGAGAAAAGATGATCAATGTATTAATATTAAGAGAGTAACATTTGAAGGACTGAAATTTAACAGCAAAGATCTGGGTTCTTCGTTAACACCGAATTCTAGTTTATTTTGGTTGGGTTTTAGTGATTTAGGTACGCCAGCTATGCAAGATTTCAATGGGATTTTGTCGTTGTATCCGGAATCCAGCAGTGTTTGGGTGCCTTTCTGTGATTCCACCCGCCATGTAAGTGATTTCTGCATAAAAATCGATGATTTGTCACTGAAATTGTGTTTTTAGGGCAGTAAATTCGATGGTTTCTTCCCGACAGCTGTGATTGAATCAAACCAAGTGGTAAGAGGAATTAAATGTCGCGATAGCAAATATCCGACGTTCATTCCACGGCCAGTAATGTGTGAATTGAAACTGGAACCGTTGTTTGCATCGTTAAGTAACAATAAATGCGAAATGGAAGCGGATTTGTTCACGTGGTCCACATTGAATGTGAACAATATCGGAAAAAGGTACAAAGAGACTGCTTTGAAGGCGTTTGCATTGGCTTGTCGGAATGATTTCGATCAGCGTGCTGTTGAGTTGATGGAAATACTATCGAATCCGCAATTGATTCAATTTGCAGTGAAATATGCAAGTAAATTAGACGATAAGCAACGGTTGGTGGAGAATTTGTTGGATGTTGTGGAACGTTTGCAAAGTACGGAGAATGTGGTGGTGAATGATTTCGAGAGGAATGATGTGAATACGCCGGAAATGAAGAAAGTGTTCACACAACGGAAAGTGTCTCTGAGTAGCTATAAAACACCAAAGAATAAAATTAATCCTGCAAGTGAGAAGAAAGAAATTGGGGAGAATGTGGAGAATACGCCAACAAGTGTTGAACTGCCGATTGTGGACAGTCAAGAGTTATCTATATGTGATGAACCAGTAAATCCGTTTGCAAAGAAATTGAAAAAGCCCAAATTGCCTTATAATCCGTTAAGTTTAACGGATAGTAATGCAGGGATTGATTTTGAGGTAACGAGTTTGTAACAAATAAAATAAATGTGTTTAATGGATGGGGTTTTTTAGGTAAATGAAAAACGAAAGCAGCCTGATTCAGATGTGGAGAAACAAAGAGAAAAACAACGTAAATTAGATAAATTTTTTAAGAAATAATTTTTATTAAATATTTTTGTACTAGTGACATTTGGTGTTTTTTTTCGGGACAAAAAGGCACTAAAGAAACCAGAGCCATCTAGCGATCTAGCAAATGTGTAAATGTCATGAATGTCAAACAATGAATGTTGTTTAAATTTATTTTGTAATCATTTAAATAAATTCGAACAATTCGTAACAAATGGATGAAGAAACGGTGCTTGTAGAGTGAGAATTTCAAAGTATTTGTGCGAGAAATTAGCGTCGTTCAAGGGTAAGTTATTTTTTTACATAACCTACATAGGTTTTTTTTTCAAAACAATCATTGCGAAAATATTTACCGTTACTATTTTTTGCTACACAAGTTTATTAATAAATTTCCATTCAAAAATATTCGAAATTTAAAATTAACTCAATTGTGAGACAAATTTGAGTGGTTTCACAGCTTGCATTTTGTTATAAATGGAAAACAATCTCATGTAAAGTGCAAAATTTTATCAGAAAATGATACACATTTATAGCGTGGCTAATAAAACGGAAATTATTAGTATTTATAAGTTGACTAAACAATAAGCTCTTGGTTTATTTTAGTTTTTATACTAGTGTGTTCTGTTTGATAAACAAAAAATAATTCACCGCCTTAGTTGATAGCAAATCCGTGTTAATTACATTAAACTTTACCGTACTTATCTGTTAGGTTTTAACATTTAGGTAATAAATGATAATATACGATTTTATGTGATAATTGTGTATATTTCTACTCTTTCAAATCAGAGTTTAGCACAATGTCTCATCATACACCAAAATTGACAAAATCCTATTCAGTAACCTATAAACCTGTATGGAAAGATTTACGTACAAAGTGGACATCAGATGTTAGACCACCTCAGGTAACAAATATTCATTTGATATTGTAATTTAAATTGAATTTTGGGCTATAAAAAAACATTTGGGCAAAATGTCAAAATCTCTCCACTTCTTCTTCCTTTTTTGCTATTCAACCAAGGACTCTATGATTTTCATAAAGAATAGCGTTTTTTACCATTAAAACTGCTTAAAAAATTTCTCACCAACGTTTTGATGAACAAAAAAGAAGCCAGTAAAACAGTAATCCTTAATTTTTATTTCCTCTTAAATGAGACACTACTATTATAAAACGTACTGATAACAAAACAGTATTGATATGATTCGATAAAAGCAATTTGTTTATTTTATATACACTCATGCTGTGGTTTGGATAATATTTGTGTCATTTATATGTTTTTGTGTGTGTGTGTGTGAAAATTGTTTCAAGACTGTGTTATTTGTGTAATGTCTTCAAGAGCAAGTGGTTCAAGTTCATCACGACGTTCACCCGAAAATTTACCATTAATCATTGTACCACCGAAAAGTTATGGCTCCCTTTTGCCATATTATGAGTTTGTACGTTCCACATTTCGATCGCAGATTAATCAGGTTTGAAAAATGGAATTTTTATAATTTTTGAATATTTGAAATAGTACTTTGACAGAAATCTGTAATTGATTCAAGCGTTTACCACGAGATGGCACTACGAGTAAAGTGCGCAATTATTAAAAATTTGTTAATTATTAAAAATCTTTAGATAAACAATAAACATAGTTAAATATGAACAGCAACAATAGGACCATTTTATTAGATTGCATAGCGGCTTCTAAATAGAGAAAAAAAAATTGCACATATTTACACAATTATCACACACTAATAAACTTCCAAGATGAATATAATTAATTTTAATTTATATTTATGACACAACATAAAAAGTAAACTATTTAGTAGTGTTTTACAATAACAATTGTAAATAAAAGACAGTAATTTTGTCCTCGTTCGTAAAATAATTGTTCATTTTAAGATGTGAGTTTGGAATGTAAAAAACGCGGTTAATTTCAAAAGTGCGCGCAACTGGCACAATTTTAAAAATGTTTAAATTATCTAAAATTGGTAAATCTCATGACCAGGTAAATGTTATCACTATTTTCCAACTAATTCTTTGCGATTATATCTCGCGTCCCTATTAAAATTGTGCATTTATTTCATGCCCACTTGACGATATGAATGGGGAATTGTTCTGTCAAATCAATTTTATATTACAATAATATTTCATATATGGGATGCCTAATTGGTTCTATCAATGTAATGATAAAATAACAATTAAACTGTGAAACAGTTTTTTTTTTTGTCAGTTTCATTTGTGTGAACGCATTAAAAGCGCAGTATGAAATTTAAGAAATCATTAAGTGGCGGTTATACATATGTACGTATATTAATTTGTCTATTTTTCTTTTGTGAATGATAAAGAGAATTAAATAAATAATGGATAAGATGGAAAAGAGGAAGGCACGTCATAGTATAGATGTTTTACAAACTGATCCACCGCAAAGTAGTCCCAGACGTCGTTCATCATTTTTGCATCTACACATTCCCGAAACGAATTGGCGTGGCTCATTAACACATTTACATTTGCCCACATTCAGTTTAACATCGCCGGATGGTGAACAGGGCCGTCGTTTCACATTTGGATTGGGTATTAGAAGGCATTCGCACAATGTTCGTGCTGTGTTTGATTGTGGATCGCAAAATACCTAACGTTTTACCACTAAACACCCATTTTTTCTCATCCCCGATTGCAGAAAAGTGAATTAAATATAATCCAAGATTAAAGTGTTTTGTCCTTTATTTTAAACAAATGAAAGAAAATAATTTAATTAATCCAGCATTAATTTAATCCTAGATTATATTTTGCTACTGCGCGAAAAAATTAAATTTAATCGTTTTTCTTTTCCAATTTAATTTAACATTGTTCTAATATTTAGTAATAACCAATTGTGGATTTGGAGGATGTCAATTGAATTTTAAATGTTTTTCTCATAATTTTTCGTGTTTCTGTTTTAGACGCTGGCACGTAGCGAGTCGATGGTCTCGTTATGTTTTCGTTCATTACAACAATACATAAATGATGATAATTTGCAAGGTCTACAAGCGTTTTTAGAGAATAAACAAGTGCAAATCGACGACAAAGATGAGGTATACTTGCTTACAATTCAACACAATTCATTTCTAATTCGAATTCTTGTTTTTGTTGTTTCTAGAATGGTACCACAGCTCTTATGTTGGCCGCCACCAAAGGCCGTACTGCAATTGTACGTGAATTATTATCACACGGTGCCGATCCGAATGCAGAAGACAACGATGGCTGGACATCGTTGTTATGTGCATCGAAAGAGGGCCACACGGACATCTGTTTGGAGTTGTTGGAGCACAATGCGGAGATTGAGCATCGAGATATGGGCAATTGGACGTCACTTATGTGGGCCACATACAAAGGACGTACAGACATTGTTGCACTGTTGTTAGAACGTGGTGCTGAGGTGAATGCACATGGCAATTACCATATCTCGTCGTTATTGTGGGCAGCGGGACGTGGTTACTATCAAATTGTGCAGCAATTAGTGAATCATGGTGCTAAAGTGAATGTTGGAGATAAATATGGTACAACAGCATTGATATGGGCATGTAGAAAAGGCCATACGGATATAGTGGAATTGTTATTGAAAGTTGGTGCGAATGTGGATACAGCTGGCATGTATTCATGGACACCATTGCTGGTGGCAACGTATGGGAATCATGTGGATGTGGTGAATTTGTTGTTGGATCATAAACCGAATGTGAATGCATTGGATAAAGATGGTTATAGTTCGTTGACGATTGCATGTAAAGAGGGATTTTATGATATTGCGACGGCATTGATGCAAGCGGGCGCTTATATAAATATACAAGATCGGGCTGGTGATACGAATTTGATACATGCTGTGAAAGGAGGACATAGAGGGGTGGTGGAGGCGTTGTTGAAGAAGTATGCCGATGTGGATATAACGGGGAAAGATCGGAAGACGGCGATTTATATGGCAGTGGAGAAACAGAATGTGAATGTGGTGAAATTGTTGTTGAGTTGTAATCCGGATTTGGAGATTGCAACAAAGGTATAGACATGGATTAGTGAGAGGATTATGTTGATGAGGTGTTTGTTTTTTTTGTTTAGGATGGTGATACGGCGTTGTTGAAGGCAGTGCGATCGAGGAATTGTGAAATTGTACAATTATTGTTGGATAAAAAGGCGAAAGTGTCGGCGGCTGATAAGAAAGGCGATACGGCATTGCATATTGCGATGCGTGCCCGTTCAAAAGCGATTGTGGAGATTTTATTAAGGAATCCAAAGAATAGTCAATTGTTGTATAGACCGAATAGGGCGGGGGAGACGCCGTACAATATCGATGTGAATCATTCAAAGACAATATTGGGACAGATATTTGGTGCGAGGCGATTGAATACGAATGAGGATAATGAGAATATGTTGGGTTATGATTTGTATAGTAGTGCATTGGCGGATATATTGAGTGAGCCGTCATTGTCGATGCCGATAACGGTGGGATTGTATGCAAAATGGGGCAGTGGCAAGTCGTTTCTTTTGAATAAGTTGAGAGGTGAATTATTAACGATCATTAGCGCCATGGTGGTCGGTTTTTCAAACAGCAATTGGGTGGCATTTCAAATTCAAATTTCACATATTCAATTAAATACTTGAATAGTTTATAATTTCGGATACTTTATAATGTTTTTTCGAATTTTTCTACCAATTTGTAATTTAAATTTGAACGTTTTATTTTAGAAATGTCCCCCAGTCGATGTTTCAAAAATCCGTCAACATGGCGCTGATATCGGTAAAAAAACTATGTTTTTCATTTTTCTTTTGCAGATGAAATGAAGAATTTCGCTCGCGAATGGGTCGACCCTGTATTCCAATTTACAAGTTTATTATTCCTCATCATTTTACACGTATCAATAATTGTTGGGACAATAGTTGGTTTGTCATTGGAAAATTGGATTGTTGGTACAATGTTTGGTTGTTTTGTATTAATTATTTGCTATGTATTTATGGCGTTCATTTGGTATATAAACAAAAAGTAAAACACTTAATAATCTAGTAAATAATTGTATTGTAATCATTGTTTTTTTTTTCAGATATGATTGGGATTGGCCTTATACATTCAATGTAACATTGACCCGTAAAATGAACAATATCAAATTGATATTACAAATATTGTTTTGTCATCCACCTGGGGCCGCGTCCCAGGAAGCGGCTTATCCAATTCGGTGCGTGATTTCGGTGTAATCAAAATTATTTTCAAGTGTTTTTAACTGATTTGTTATTGTTTAGATTTTATTTCACTGATCAGACACGTGTTAGTAGTACAACAGGAGGTGAAAATTCAATTGTACAAATGATTGGTTCGTTGTACGATGCAATCGAGAATGAATATGGTGCATTATCAACACGATTGTATAGAACATTCAAACCGAAATCGAGTAAAACATCAACAACATGGACATGGCGTAAATTATGTTGTCTTCCATATGTGTTTCTATTTGAAATAACATTCAGTTGTATTATTGTTGGTGTGTGTGCCTTGACTGTTTATTTGAAGAATGTCAATTCGGATGGATTGGGCGATATGACCAATTTCACATTGCAAATTGTTTTGATTATTGTGGCACTGTTGTTGGGTGTAACGACTGTTGCCAATTTGTATACGTGGAGTAAATTGTTTCGGACGGTGTTCTTTTCGCAACGTAGACATTTGCAACGTTCTATATCGAAATTGGAAACGTTGAAAAGTGAGGGATTTTTGCAGACACTCAGACAAGAAGTAAAGAAATTGATTTAAATGAGATGGGAATGTAATTTGTGTGTGTGTGATTTTTTTTAGGTACATTTAATGAAGGAAATGGTAAAATGTTTGGATAGTTTGAGTATGCAACAAACACGAATGGTGATTATTGTTGATGGTTTGGATAGTTGTGAACAAGATAAAGTGTTATTGATATTGGATACTGTGCATATGCTGTTTTCTGATACAAATACGCCATTCATTGTGATATTAGCAATAGATCCGCATGTAATTGCAAAAGTAAGTGTGAGGAGTGGAATTTTGTATTGTAAATTATTGAAAATCGCTTTTAAAATTAGTTGCTTCAGTTTCTTATCATTTTTTTATGTCGTACAGGTTGCGTGGGAGAAGGTTAGTTTTATGTTTATCTGTTGTATTTCTCAATTTGTGCTTAACTTTTTTCCCCGTCTTTGAAAATTTAAAATTTAAATATGCAGTTGATGTTTCGACAACAAATTCGCGATTTGTAATTTTTCCCCTCGGCCAACTATGTAGTTTGTCTTGTGGATGTTAGATGGCGCTATACGAATTTAAATCGAATGAAAAATTATGTTTCAGGCTGTTGAAATGAATACACGCCGTTTATTTAGTGAGAATAATATTGGTGGACATAATTATTTAAGTAATATGGTCCATTTACCATTTTATTTGCAAAATTCCGGTTTACGTAAAGTGAAAGTGGCTCAACAAACGGCTTTAGCACAGAGGAAAACGCAATCATCAACTGGTTGGAATGATGAGGAGAATCTCACAGGATTCCTTGCTAGATCTGTACATATTTCATTTCTATAGAATGTTTTAAAGTCTAATTAAATGTTTTTTTAGAGTTCCAGTCGACGTTTATCCAGTGATTTAATGTCTAGTCGTGAAAATTTGAAGATCACAGCTGGACCGAGTAATGCAGGACGTAAAGGATCACGTAAATTGAAATTGTCCGAGTCTGTAGCCAGTTCGATTGGTTCGAATTTGAATAAAATTGGCGGTGCACAAGATTTAACGAAAATGCTCTTGACTGATGATTATTTCAGTGATGTAAATCCACGTTCTATGAGACGTTTAATGAATGTTGTGTATATTACTGGTATGAAATGATTTAAAAAATGTCAACTCGTTTTAATTATGTAAATAATGTTTAGGTCGGTTGTTGAAAGCATTCCAAATCGATTTCAATTGGTATCGTTTAGCGTCTTGGGTGAATATCACCGAACAATGGCCATTCCGTACATCGTGGATTATTTACCATTACGATTTGTATGAGGATCAATTAGATGACAATACACCGTTGAAATATATTTACGATAAGTACGATTTTTCGATATTTATATTTCATTTTTTCAAGCGGTAGCAAAATTTACGCGCGAATTTTTGCTACACGGTGAAAAAATTGAGTATAATTGAATGTATAAAGAAATGTTGTGTTTTCAGAATACGTCCTTTAATACCATCGGTAAAAGACACTGAACCGTTATTGGAATTGGACAGGGACGAAAAGAAATTTGATATATTTTTAACATTCCATCGTTCTAGTTTATTAGTAAGCGATTTAAAAATATTCCTACCGTTCACAATAAATTTAGATCCGTATTTGAAGAAAGTAATCAAAGGTAGAACATTTGATTTGTGTTTAATTGTGTGTTTTAATGTGTTTGTTTATAGAAGAGAGTCAAACAATGGAGGATGACGGTTTAATAATGACACACCATCGTCCAGAGGTGCCAATACAGAATGCACATTGGCCATTATCTCGTTTACGTTCGAAATTGTCGAATAATAATCAAACGCAAATTTTGTATCCGGCACAGTCGCCAAATTGGCCAGGGAATCGACAATGGCATGAACAAATGATGCATCAGAGTTTGCCATTGGCTCCAGTCACTACATTTGAAGTAAATTTTGTATTTTTCAATGAGGGTTTCAATTGATTTTTGTGTTTTTTTGTAGCCGGAAATACTGGAGACTCGTTTATCGACGTTAAATGTTGATGGTGTATGTAAATTGTTTACAAAAATTGACGATTTACAAGCAAGTGCAATAAACAATTATATAAAAGTTGTTAAAGAGAATAATATAAATGGGAGAGTTTTGTTACATTGTGATTTAGATGAATTGAAAAAATTGTTGAAAATGTCTTTTGGCGATTGGGAAATGTTTAAAGTGTTGATAATATCTTTGCGTGAACAAGAAATAACGAATGTATTGCATTACAATGAAATGCCAGCACATAAAAGTGCGGTACGTAAAGGAAGTTTAAGTAAAACGAGCAGTTCGAATAGTGAAAAGGATGATAGGAAAATGAATGATGGACAACGAAAACAAAGTGTCATAGAGAAACAGGTGAACATACATTTTATTAGCGATGTCAGTGCCACGTGGCCGATTTTTGAAACATCAACTAAGTGTCATTTCTATCTTGACATGCTCAAATTTCAATTTAATGTTTATACAAACATTAAAAAAATGTTGAAAAATGTAAGAAAGTTTGAATTATGAGGGTTTTTAATGGAAAATTTTTAATGTAAATGTGAAATAAAACACGCAGTTGATGTTTCAAAAATCCACCACATGGCGCTAATTCCGTTTTTCTTTTATTGCTTTTCTATTGCACACCGACAGTATCAGGTAATTTGCAATTATTATTGTACATTTGTATTGAATGGTATTGATTTGTAGGTGACATTGGAGGAGCAAATGATTTGCGGTGCTTTGCAAACACTCAACGAGGAAGCGTGTGAGGATGTTTTGGAGGAGACGGAAGAGACGAAAATCACAATCGAACCGGATATACCGCAAACGTCTGTAATACCGCCCAGTCCTGATTCGAATCAAGGTGAATCTCGTAAATTGAACAGTATTAAACGGGTTTGTTATATTGATGAATAAAGTGAATTAACAAAAACGTTGTACTTAAGTTAAAACAGTTATTGAATTCACTTGTATTTATTTTTGCATTTTTTTTTTCTTGTATTTAATATTTTATTGTAAATATAAACGAATATGAATCTGTTTGTTGTTTTTTTCTTTGTTTTTTTTTGTGTATTGTGTTTGTGTGAATTCAATAGCTGGATTGCTTTTGTAGATAAATCATGCCTAATGCTTTTGGTTTGTTGTTTTTTTGCAAGATTTTGTTAAGACTGGTCATCGGTCACGTACGAATAGTGCATGTGGTTTAGAAACTGATTTTGTTGTGTTGCAATCGTCACCAATCGGTCCGAACTGTTGTTGGCAGCCGATTAGTATATCGATTGGTGGCAATTCGGAGAGTTTGAGTGAGCACAGTTCACGTTGCAGCACCCAACCACCGTCACCCTGTAAGCACCCCAACAATTTCTGTTTTTTCTTTTGTTTGATTGTGTGTTTTTGTAGTGTTGGATAGACGGCCGTCAATCGAAACGAAAAAAGGACGTCATGTGATATTAAAAGCCGATTTAACCGAGATGAAAGCACAGCCAGTGAGACATGCCGCCTCTCAAACCACCAAACAGCGTCCAAAGTCATTGCATTTAGTGAAAACCGAACGATCTAAATCGATCGATGACAATGGGAAAGAAAAACGAAAGAAATTGTCACGATTGAAAGAGAAATTGTTGCATTCCAGTCCGGAATTGACGGAGCATTTAAGTGATAATGAAAGTACACCGTTGGTGTCGGAAATGTCGACGTCGTCGACGCAAAGTAATGAAGGGATGCCAATGTCGCCGATACAGGTGCCATCTAGTAGCACGTTCACGACAACTAGAAGTGAACAGAATTTGTTGGAGAGTGGAAACAATGTTGTGTCGCCAATGCGGATTAGAACGATGTCTGATTGTAATTTTAGCCCGAATTTGGAAGTCGGGATTTGTTGTAGTCTTAGATATTCACAGGGTGCATTGTCCAGACAAAATGCTTTAGATTCTAGTGAGAATTTATTGTTGACAGATATTTATTCGCATCCCAATTAAAGTTGTGATTTCAAATAGAATGTTAAGTTGTTTATTTTGACAATAAATTACGTATTTTAAAAATTTTCGTACATTTTTAATTACATATTTGATAATAGTGGTGTTAATTACATTCGTATTACAAAAGGAACTCAAATTACAATCATTGTAGTTCTATTATGTATCGAAAATCACAGAAACATAAAAACATCGACAAAAAAGCGCGTTTAGGACCATATTTGACAATTTCCTAATACTGAAAACATGTTCATTGTTTAAATTGTTACATTTTAGGCTTTATTTTACATTTACTAGATTTAATTTTTTTTCTCGCAGTAGCAAAATGGACTTTGCCGCGTGAATTTGAAAAATCGAGTTTATAGCTAATATGTTACATTATTTACAGAGAAAACACAACAGTTAGGCAGCATTGTTGGATTTATTCGAACGAAGTCGATCTAAACCGGTACGTTCCTCTTCCTCGTCGCTGGTGTACGACGACATGCCAGAGACAGCGCCACGTGTCGATGTGGCTTGCATTAATTCCTGATCGGGCGCATTCCGGCTCTCGTACAGCAATATATTGAGTGTCTCTTCGTAAATGCGCGCCTCTGGACACTCGACTTTGGTGTGTTTCTTGTCGGTAGCGTACACAATCGAAGTGCAACACACTTCAGACACTTTCTTCCCATGTCCATAAAACACCCAGCAACAAATCTCACTAGTACTGATCACATCTTTGAGAAAAAGTACCCGGTTACTGTACCACAACGACAATTTATCGAACAGTTCGATATTTTTCAGTAGATTGTCATCGGAAGTGGTGGTGTATGAGTATTTGTTGTTGTGTCGATTGATGAGCAGTTTTATAGCGGGTTTTGTGGTTGCACTTATCAACATTTCCTCCTCTTTTGGGGATGTGATCAGGGGGACAATGCAGATAGGCTCGTGTTCTCCACGCTCCTTTTTAACTATTGCTTTCTCACAGGATTCCGCCAATTCTGCGATACAGTAATACTTTGCTTCTGCCAAGAGTTCAGCGATTTCTTTACTGGATTCCGGCAAACACACACTTCCATCTCGGAGGAAGTTTAAAATTGTGCCAAAATGTTTTCCGCAACGGTCAATTAGAATCCAGCCTAAAATTTAAGCGTATTATTAGTGGGTATTGGAATAATGTTATTGGGGTACCATCTGAATCGGATAACACCTCCATTCGGCCACTGAACATGGCCCGTAACATGGTATCATGTTTTGTTAGTGTCCCAATTGTGGTGTAATGTAAACAGCCGCCAACATTCAATTTCACGTACTGTGATGGGTTCCCTTTGATTGTTGTCTTGCCAGACATTGTATTTATATCACAATTGAGCATTCAAAGTCTGGAAATGGAAAATTAGGTGTGTGTTTTTAAGAAATTTTTGGGTTGACAGAAAAATTTATGACAGATAAAGTTTGGTTACAACACAGAAATCTGTAATCAATACAGGAATCTGTAGAATGGTTGTCATGGTAACAATTTGATTTTCAACATAAACATGGCTGATTTACTTTCAAAATATGGTATTTTCTTTAACGAAGTGGATAAGATATGTATATTAGAGCCCCAAATTGCAAAACAAACCAATGATTTGAAAGAAGAATGCCAAATGTATATAGAGAGTAAGTAATTTGAGTGTTTATTATTGTTTTGTATTGAAAAGGGAATAAACGCTTGTAGAAATCGATGAGTTCCAAAAAATCGCTGACAAGTTTATAACAATTGTGGAGGTATTGGGGAAAGAAGTGGAGAATCAGAAGATTAAGGCCATTGGTGCTCGTAATCTACTACAGAATATGGAAAAGCAAAAAGAGAATAGTAAACAACAGTTGCAGGTGTTAATATTGTATGAACTAAGTTAATGCTTTCTTATAATTTTCGATTTATTCTAGGCTTTAATTACGGAAAAGTCGGTGGAACTAGAGAGATTGAAGATACAGTTAAATTCATTGCAAAAAACGGAAATGGAACAGAATGAACTCATTAACCAATTGACACGGTATTAACTCAAACGTAAACTTGCAAGTTTGTTTTATAAAGTGATAAAAAATCTCTATTTGTTTAAAAATGTAATAAATTATCAACAATTTTTCCTCTTGTACTTATGATTTTATTCATGCCATTCCCTAGTAACGCCATCGTCATCTATGAAATATGTGGATGTAAAAATCAACGAAAAAAAGATAAAAAAGATTAAGCAGAACTGAATTTGTATCTAACTATTTATATTTTAAACAAATATTTGTTAAAGATTGCAGTCGAATTATTTATAAATTTATTACTATTAGTGAGTGTGCGATTTTCGTTAACCTTGACTAGTTGATATCGTATTTGTTTATATATGAGTTTGTACAAAAAACAATTTAATAACAGTATTAGATGTCCTTTTGGAGCGTACACAGTTCACACGTTTCAATGAAAATTCTATTCCTCTTACTGGCACTCGCATTAGCTGATGGCTCCAAACTGTTGGTTGTCTTCCCCTTCACCGGCGGAAGTCATTATATGTTAGGTAATGGCATAGTTCGGGCTCTGGTCGATGCTGGACACGATGTAACTTTTATCTCGTCTGTTGCGGAGAAAAATCCTCCAAAAACCGGAGGAAAATGGACAGACGTTGTGCTTACCGGCTTTCTCGACGAAACGCAAAGTAAGCCGCTTTTTTATTCTTTTATATTCAATTATCAATTCGTTTCACTTAGAGATGTTCGAAAGTGCAAATGCGTTCGGTTTGACCAACGTTCCATTACTCTTCCGTCTGCCGATCATTGGCAGAATGGCTGAAAAAGTGACAAGAACTGTCTTCTCACATCCAAATACACAGAAACTCTTGAAATCCGGTGAAAAATTCGACGCTGTCCTCGTGGAACAATTCATTTACGATGGTATCAAAATATTTGCTCATATTTATGACGCACCACTGATTCTAGTGAGTTGCATTGGGGCAAATAATATGGTAAATCGATTTGTAGCCAACCCAAATCCTTCATCTTACATCCCAGAAGCGTTAGCAAGCTTTAACAACAAAATGTCGTTTTTCGAGCGAGTACAAAACACTCTTTTAGGTATAATGCTAGATTTGGATTACCATTTTCATATGCTCCCAAAACAGAATGAAATTGTACAAGAGTTTTTCCCCAATGCGCCCCATTTGAGCGACATTATCTACAACACTTCGTTGGTGTTCTTAAATTCGCATCCAAGCATAAGTCAACCGAAACCGCAAGTACCAGCAATGGTGGAAATTGGAGGGTACCACATTAAACCACCGAAAAAACTCCCAAAAGACTTGCAGGATTATTTGGACAATTCTCTGGACGGAGTGGTGTATTTCAGTCTGGGATCACGTATAAAGAGTGCTGATATGCCGGAAGAAAAGAAAAAAATTATTGTCAATGCGTTTTCGAAGTTGAAACTGAACGTTTTGTGGAAATGGGAAGAAGATTCCTTGCCAGGACAACCGAAGAATGTGAAAATCGGAAAGTGGTTGCCACAGTCTGATATTTTAGCGCATCCTAATGTTAGATTGTTTGTCACACATGGAGGACTGTTGAGTACCACGGAGACAATTTATCATGGGAAACCGATTTTGGCACTTCCAGTTGGAGGTGATCAGAAATTAAACGCGGCACAAGCAGTGAATGATGGATTTGCGTTGACATTGTCGATTATGGACCTCACTGAAGAGGAGTTTTTGAACGCTTTAAATGAACTTTTGAACAATCCAAAGTAAGTAGAATTCGAAAAATAAAATTCGTTTTCTGAATGTTGTTTTAGGTATTATGAAAATGCCCAACGGCGGTCACGAATCATGCACGATCGGCCACAAACTCCGCAACAAACTTTAGTTTACTGGACGGAGTATGTGATAAGACATGGAGGTGCTCCACATTTGCGAGTTGCAGGTCTGGATTTAAGTTGGTACCAGTACTTACTGCTGGATGTTGGCGTTTTTTTGGCAGTTTGCTCGTTGTTGGTGCTGTTTGTTTTGAAGTTTACTATTAAAAAATTGTTTAAAAGCAAAACAGTAGCGAAAAAAGAGAAGAAAATCAAAAAGAACTAATTATTTTTATACGTTAATATAAAGTTTAAAAGATCACTCGTATTTTTATTTTTCAAACAGAATATTTACCTTTGAAATCGGATTTATTTCATAATATTATGCAATGAAATGAAATTACTTTTTAATGGATGAATCTGCTAAGTATCCAAGACATGAATATTAAACAACACAATTACATAGTTTCGCTCTCCTACTCATTATTTACAACTATAAATAACATGCAATCATAATTCAACATAAAATTTGTGTTTGCAGCACAGCGAATTTGCGAGTCTGGAGCCTTAGAGTCTGACTAATAATTAAGTACCTGATGCTATATTTGTTAAACAACGAAAATTTCAAAGCGTGAAACCAGTTTCTATACCAATTAACCAATTGTTCAATTGCTTTTTTTCGAGATGCGCACATTATATTTAACTTAGAAGTCACGGACGATGCCCTTGCGTTCCAAAGCTGGTCCCCATCAGTCCCCACACATCGTTTTAGTAGTATTTGATACTCACACGCATAGCAACTCAACATGGGTCTATAAAAATATCCAATCCACCATAAACTATTCACGGAGATAGTAGTGTCTATGCTTATATCTAACCATAACATATAAAATCACAAAATGTACTTTGCTCTCAACTTGTTAGTGTTTGTGTTAAGTTGTAGTTATGTTGAAAGTGCAAATATTTTAATCATATACCCAATACCTGGTGGAAGTCATTATATCCTTGGCTCCGGAGTGGCGAGAGTCCTTGTCGAAGCTGGACACGATGTGACACTAATCTCCCCATTTGCACAGAAGAATCCTCCGAAAAACGGAGGCAAATGGACCGATATAGTATTAACTGGCTTTATGGAAGAGAGAGAAAGTGAGTAAAAAACTGCATTAAAAAAATGCCGGAGGTTTAAATGCATTATTTTCAGAAATCTTTCAAAATCAGAGTTTTTTTGACATGGGCTCCATGCCGCGAATTATGAATATACCTATGATGAATGGCATCGGAACTGATATGGTCAAACAGGCCTTTGAACATGAAAACGTGCAGAAATTAATCAAATCCAACGCGAAATTCGACGTTGTCATTGTGGAACAATTTAATAACGACGCACTGAAAGGCTTTGCGGCCCATTTCAAGGCGCCTCTTATTCTTGTTAGTTCTCTTGCTGCAAATGGATGGGTTAATTCGTTGGTGGGCAATCCAAGCCCTCCTTCATATATTCCCGAGATTTTCCTACCCTACCCTGCTCACATGACATTTTGTCAACGTGTTAAAAATACACTTTTTGCAATTGCAATGGAATTGAACAGGAATTTATGGTTTTTCCCGGGTCAGAATCAACTTATGCACCAATATCTGCCAAATACGCCCCATTTGGATGAACTACTTTACAATGCCTCGATAATATTTCTTAATTCTCATGTCAGTACTAATCAACCGATGCCGCATGTGCCGGCGATGGTAGAAATTGGCGGATTTCACATTCCACCGCCAAAAGCATTACCAAAGGATTTACAAGATTTTTTGGATAACGCTAAAGAAGGGGTGATTTATTTCAGTATGGGGTCAAATCTAAGAAGCTCTACAATGAATCCAGATCGGAAGGAGGTCATTATTAAAGCCTTGTCCAAGTTGAAGCAGAAGGTTTTGTGGAAATGGGAGGAGGATGTACTTCCTGGACAACCAAAGAATGTGAAAACTGGCAAATGGTTACCACAGTCAGATATCTTAGCTCATAAGAATGTTAAATTGTTTATTACACACGGAGGTCTTTTAAGTACAACGGAAACTATTTACCATGGTAAGCCGATTCTTGCTCTTCCGATTTTTGGGGATCAAAGTCTAAATGCTGTCGAAGCGGTGAATAATGGCTTTGCTTTGACTTTGGACTATTTCACCCTTAAAGAAGATGAATTTGTGAATGCTATAAATGAACTGTTGGATAATCCTAAGTAAGTGCTTTTGTATAGCATCAAACAATTATGTTTACATTTCATTTTCTTTTAGATATGCACAGAATGCTCAGACACGTTCGAAGATAATGCATGATAGACCCATATCTCCACAGAAAACACTTGTTTACTGGGTGGAGTATGTGATAAGACATGGAGGTGCTCCACATTTGAGGGTTGCTGCATTGGATTTAGCGTGGTACCAGTACTTGTTGTTGGATGTGTTCGCTTTTCTAATTGGTACCTCCTTGTTTGTATTACTAGGACTTAGATATGTTTTTAGGAAAATTTGTAAATCAAAGAAACCAAAAGGAAAAGATCAAAAACTAAAGAAAAACTAGATAATTAAATTTTAATGTTAACGATTTTAAATAAATATTTTTGTTGCAAAAAATTTTGATTAGATTATTTATTCCCACAGTTTTAACTGAAGTACCTTCTCATATTTTTGCGTATGTACACAAATTTTTTTATTTGATAGCTCAAGGTTTAAAACTCAGACATCAAACCAGATCAACAATGACTGGCACTTTAAGTGACTAGTAACTGATAGTCGATAGATATATTATCAAGTTATAAAATATATACTCTTGATTTTTCCCTAAATAAACGTTTTTCGAATAGTTACACGAAAACATTATTATTTTTCATACCTACAAGTACTCCAAAACTAAGTATGCTCTTATTTATCAAATTTCGGGTAATCCAATCCAATTTCTGAAAAAATAAACACCACAGAAATATGTAGATAAACTGATAATCAAATCGAAAAGTTATGGAAACATGTGAAATGTTATGTAAAACGTGTGAACCGGCTTGTTATTTAAAAGATTTACAATATTACTGTGCCGCTAGTTCGTGATAGACAAAAGTCTTGAAAACGCAAGATGAATCGCGCTTTAACTTTTTTCGTACTTGTATTTTGTTGTAATTTTGTGTACTCTGCTAAAATTTTAGCAGTATTCCCGGTAACTGGTGGCAGTCATTATATTCTCGGTTCTGGAATTACCAGAATTTTAGTTGAAGCAGGACACGATGTGACATTGATTTCCCCCTTTGAACAGAAAAATCCACCAAAAACTGGTGGAAAATGGACGGATGTGGTGTTAACTGGATTTGCTGAAGAAAAAGAAAGTAAGCAAACACTTAAGCATGTATAAACAACAATTATTTAATAAAATATTTTAGAGAACAGTGCTGTAAATCTTTTCGATATGGGTAACATGCCTGCAATAATGAGCATACCATTCATGATCACATTCGGAAAAAAATTCACTACAACCGTCCTGCAACATCCAAATGTAAAGAAACTCTTAGAATCAGATGAGAAATTTGACGTTGTAATTGTACAAGAATTTCAAAACTCCGCTATGAAAGGATTTGCCCACCATTTCAACGCTCATCTAATTGTATTCAGTTCCCTGCCAGCCAATTCATGGGTGAATGGTCAAGTGGGCAATCCCGGTCCACCTTCTTACATCCCAGAAACGTTTCTGAGCTTCTCCTCTCACATGACGTTCTGTGAACGTCTTACAAACACTCTATTCACAATTCTCTCCGAATTGACCCAACAATTAGTTGCTTATCCAATGCACAACAACATTTTGCACGAATATTTCCCAAATGCACCACATTTGGACGATTTATTGTACAATGCATCGTTGGTGTTTTTGAATTCGCACGTCAGCATCAATCAACCACGACCTCATGTACCGAAATTGGTGGAAATCGGTGGATTTCATATTGTACCGCCTAAAAAATTACCAAAAGACTTACAGGAGTATTTGGACAGTGCGGAAAATGGAGTGATTTATTTCAGTATGGGGTCGAATCTGAAAAGCACCACAATGCCCCAAGAAAGGAAAAACGTCATCATGAAAGTGTTCTCTAAACTGAAGCAGAAAGTGTTGTGGAAATGGGAGCAAGATGTGTTGCCGGGAAAGCCTGAAAATGTGAAAACTGGAAAATGGTTGCCACAAAACGATATTCTGGCGCACCCAAATGTTAAACTGTTTATCACACATGGCGGTTTGTTGAGTACAACTGAGACAATTTACCATGGAAAACCTACATTGACTTTACCAGTATTTGGGGATCAGAAAGTCAACGCTGCGGAGGCAGTTAATAATGGTTTTGCTCTAAAACTGAACTTTTTCGAATTTACAGAAGAAGAGTTTTATAATAGCATAACTGAACTGTTAAATAATCCAAAGTAGGATGAATTGCAATTGTTCAAATATGAATTTTACAATTTTATTTTATAGATATACAGAGAATGCAAAAAGACGGTCAAAAATAATGCACGACAGACCTCAAACTCCTCAGCAGACTTTAACCTATTGGGTTGATTATGTGATCCGACATAATGGAGCACCACATTTGAGAGTTGCTGCATTGGATTTATCGTGGTACCAGTACCTCTTGTTGGACGTGGCCTTATTTTTGGTTGCTATTACAGTAGTCTTAATAGTGGCTTTAAAAGTTGCTTTCAAGAAAATTTGTAAATGCAGAAAGCGAAAGGTGACCACACAAAAACTGAAGAAAAATTAAAGACTGATAGTTCATATTTTTTTTTTGTAATTTTGGAAGATAAAATTTGTCTATTGATTAATAACAATAAATTGTAAATAAATTTAAATGGTATTTATTATAGGGAACAGTGAGTGGCAATTTTAAATAACTGGAATTTAATAATTCAAATATCAAGTTGGAACTATAATATTTATATAACATTGCATAGTTTGACAAACAATTGTGATAAGCTGATAAGAAGTCAAATCAATACAAATGTGTTCAAATAAAATATATTTAAACGCATTGTATAATATTGTGTAACTTAATAACAAAAATATAGATACGAAATCTGCTATATCATTTTATTAATAATTTTATAAAACTATTTTTAGTTATTGTCTCTTACGGTGTAGGTATATGAAATATGTGTTCTTAAAATCCAATTATATACTTATTCCTCATTAATCGTGTTATCTAGTTTCTACTGATGATTCTTCCATAAGATAAAAAACCTTCGATAAGCATAATATATAAACCAACCGTATTCTAACGGCAAATTCACAGTTGAAATGAAACTTACACTGTGCTTCGTTTTTTTGATTAGCGCAATTTGCGCTTCTCAAGGTGCAAAATTGCTAGTAATATTCCCATTTCATGCTAGAAGCCATCATGCATTGGGCAGTAGTCTTGTTAGAACTCTAGTGGAAGCTGGCAACGATGTTTCATTTATTAGTCCATTCGAAGAGAAAAACAAGCCTAAAAATAAAGGTGCAGGAACATGGACGGACATTCTCTTAGATCCCCCACCACAAAGTACAAATCGTAAGACTTCAAACTATCTTAAAAAAATAAAACAATAATTCTTTTTTGAATTCAGATATGTTTGTCAACATGTACGACTTTGCCACCACAGATCCAGTTTTATTTATTCCATTTATGAACAAAATGGGTTATAAATTCACCGAAAACACATTAAACAGCACCAATGTGCAGAAACTCTTGAAATCCAATGAACACTTCGACGCTATCATTATCCAACATTTCAGAAATGAAGGACTTTTTGGCCTCGGAGCCCGTTTTGACGCGCCCATAATCTTGTTCAGCAATGCTGGTGTTACAAACTGGATAAATCCAATGGTTGCCAATCCATCGCCGCCATCGTACGTTGCAGACGCAGGTTTAAATTACTCCAACAACATGACATTTTTCCAGCGATTTCGAAATCTTATCTATCAGATAATCTGCGCCTTAAACGACCACTTCATTTTCTTCCCAAAACAGAGCGAAATTCACCGTCGCTTCTTCCCCGATGGACCTTCCCTGGACAACCTTCGTAACAACGTTTCCTTAATCCTTGCCAATTCCGATTTGAGTATGAACGAACCGTCGCCTCGAGTGCCGGCTATCGTAGATATTGGCGGTTACCACCTGAAACCGCCCACCAAACTGCCTCAAGATCTCCAACGTTTTTTGGACGACGCTAAAGAAGGAGTTGTCTACTTCAGCATGGGTTCAAACCTAAAAAGCGCTGATTTGCCCGAAGAGAAAAGGAATGCATTGCTGAAAGCTTTCTCGAAACTCAAACAAAAAGTACTCTGGAAATGGGAGGAGGATTCCCTGCCAAACCAACCCCCAAATGTGAAAATTGACAAGTGGTTGCCGCAGCAAGAAATTCTCGCTCATCCAAACGTGAAATTATTCATTTCCCATGGCGGATATTTAAGCAGTACTGAAACAGTTTATCACGGAAAACCGGTACTTGCTCTGCCAATTTTGGGTGATCAAAAATCAAACGCTGCTCGTGCTGTAATTAATGGTTACGCACTTTTAGTACCTTTCACCGAACTTACTGAAGAGACTATGACTGAAGCGCTCAATGAACTGTTGAATAATCCGAAATATTTCGAAAACGCTCAGTTGAGGTCGAGAATTATGAAGGATCAAATTGTATCGGCTAAAGAAAAGATTGTCTATTGGGTGGACTATGTGGTGAGATATAAAGGCGCTCCGCATCTGAGAGTGGCAGGAATGAACCTGACTTGGTACCAATATTTGATGTTGGATGTTTTAGCGTTTGTTGTGTTTGCAATTTTATCAGGAGTGTTTTTATTAAAAAAGATTGCAAAATTGATTGCGAGTAAAGTGCGAAAATGTTGCACAACATCGAAAACAACCGAAAAAGTTAGCTTGAAAAAGAAGAAAAACTAATTATGTATTGTAATTTTTTAAATTTTAAATCGCCCGCTGTATATTTTTTATTTCTGTTAATTATATAAATTATGTAATGTTTTCCAATTATATGCAACACATAAATAAATTTCAATGTTAATGAATGTTTGTTTATGAAAATCCCACCATAAACACTTAAAGATAGCATAAGTTGACCTCGCAGGCGCAGCTCGCTCTCAAACAATCACACATTGAACAAATGTTGTGCATTTACCTAGAAGTATCGATCTGTAGTACAATCTCTCACGTTTTGAAATCTTACAATCAATTCTACTTCAGTAAATGAGATAAAGAAGATAAATATAAAGCGACATTTCGTACTTGCTCATTAGAGTGAAGTAAATGTGATCAAAATGAAGATACTTTACGTGTCGTTGTTACTATTGACTCTCGTAAGTCAAATATGGAGTGCTAAAATATTAGTAGTTTACGCCTTAGCCTCGAATAGTCATTATATATTAGGAAGTGGACTGGTGCGAGCTCTTGTCGAAGCTGGCAATGATGTGACTTTCATTAGTGCCTACAAGACCAAAGACATACCAAAATCGAATGGTACTTGGACTGATATCACCCTCCCCCGCTTATTACAAGCCAAAGATGGTAAGAACATTGTTTTCTTCATAAAATATTTGTTAATTAATTGTATATTCATTTATAACAGAAATGGTTATGAATCCATTCGAGTTAGAAAACGTAAATCCGTACTTTGTAATGCCAGTCCTGAATATGATGGGGAAAAGTATGGTAGAGGCTGTGATGAGAGAGGAACAAATTCAAAACCTAATGAAATCCGATGCCAAATTCGATATTGTTGTCGTAGAACAATTCTTTAATTATGCTTTTTATGGACTCGCTCATCATTTTAATGCCAATCTTATTGTGATGGCTTCAACACCAGCATCCGGTTGGGTTAATCACCTCGCAGCAAATCCTTCTCCTCCCTCCTACATTCCTGAATTGATCCTGTCTTATTCAAGAGACATGACGTTCTTTCAGCGTGTGAATAATGTGGTGTATCAATTATACGCCACTGTAATGGATGAATTGTATATTCGAAACACTCAGCAGGCTCTCTTGAAGAAATACTTCCCTAACGCACCTCCTTTGGAAGATTTAATAAACAACGTTTCGCTAATATTTGTAAACTCCAATTTTGCAACTGCTCAAGCGGTACCGAAAGTACCCAATATGATTGATATTGGCGGATACCATCTTAAAGCCCCAAAACCTTTGCCAAATGACCTAAAAGACTATTTAGACAATGCAAAAGAGGGAGTGATTTATTTTAGTATGGGATCTGTGCTAAAAAGCGCACAAATGCCAGTAGAAAAGAGAAATGCTATCTTGAAAGTGTTCTCTAAACTGAAACAAAAAGTTTTATGGAAATTTGAAGAGGATCAGTTACCAGGACTGCCTCCAAATGTGAAGATTAGTAAATGGTTGCCTCAGAATGACATTCTGCCACATCCTAATGTTAAACTTTTCATTACACATGGAGGATTTACAAGTACGACTGAGACTTTGTATCATGGAAAGCCAGTTTTGGCGATACCAATATTTGGTGATCAAAAAGCGAATGCTGTACAAGCGGTGAAATTAGGATATGGGCAATATATTGCTTTTGGGGAGCTTAATGAGGAGACACTTTGGAACGGCATTCAGGGAGTTTTAAATAATCCAAAGTAAGGCAGAATTAATCAGTTTTGTAATTGTAGATAAACTCTTTTTTGTTTTTAGATATGCTGAAAATGCGAAAACCAGGTCGATGTTATTCAAGGACGAAATCACAAGCCCTAAAGAACGCATTGCCTTCTGGACTGATTATATTGTTAAGTACAAAGGCGCTCCTCATTTAAGAGTCGACGGGCTAAAACTTCCGTGGTACAAATATTTAGTATTAGATGTATATGCGTTCCTATTTGCATGTATTGGAGTAATGATTTATTCTGTTCGATGTGCCATTAAAATGTTATGCTGCAGAAAGAAAACTACACCACAAAAAGTCAAGAAAAACTAAATTTTACATTATACAACATTGTACAAACCCAATTACCTAAAAATAAATTACGATTCGTAGACTTTTCGGTTTAATTTTGATAGCATTTTTACAAGGTCTTTTGACATGTGTATTCAAATATTCATTTAACAAGGTTCTCAGTTAATTTGGAGGCTTAGCTATGTTTGTTTGATTTCATATATGCGCATAATTAGTAATTCAGTATGTATATATTATGTACGCAATTTACATTTTCAGTACATTGTTAGTGTGAGTGTGAATATTTAAACCAAATAAATATCTTTGTAAATCAGAAAGGAGGTATTTCGTTTTTAAAAACTGCATTCAGTGTTTAATTGAGCAAAATTTTAGCAGTAGATTCTTCTCGTCATTCTGAGTCGGAAAAACTTTATCAGAAGATTGAAATTTGATCCAGTACAGATAATAATCAATATTTTATCTATTACGCGAACACTCATATTTTCAATAATATAAGTGACTATATAAAAATCAGAACGAGTCACATTGTATCAATATTTCACCATGAGTGCCTTACTGAAAAGTTTTATTGTGCTGCTATCGCTGTTTTACTGTCTGCATTTTGGCCAGTCCGCCAAAATTCTATGCATTTTCAACGCTGCCTCTCCAAGCCACTATTTCTTAGGCAACACATATTTACGAGCTTTAGCAGAGGCTGGTCATGATGTAACTATGGTAAGTCCATTTGAAGAGAAAAATCCACCGAAAAATGGCTCTTATCGAGATGTGGTGCTCACCGGTGCCTTAGAACTACAAAAAAGTAACTAAATCGTTAGTAAATACTTCACTACAGTAATAAATATTCATTTTTTAGAAATGATGGGCAGTACTGTAAAATTAGGGTCTGGAGCTCCCCCGAAACCTTATCAAATGTTGATGCTAGTGGCATTTATTGGTGCCAACATCGAATCCACTTTAAGTCATCCGAATTTTCAAAAACTGATTAATTCTGGTGAACAGTTTGATGTGGTAGTTATCGAAGAATTTTTCAATGACGCTCTGAAAGTCGTCGCTCAACATTTCAATGCACCTCTAATAACTTTTTCAACGCAAGGAGCAAACTTTAAGATCAATTCGATAGCCGCAAATGAGGCGCCAAAATCTTATGTACCGGAAACGTTGCTTGGCCTTCCAACTGAAATGACACTCAGCGAACGAATTTCCAATTCATTGTTCGCTTTAGCTAGCAATCTGGTCAATCACTTGCTATTTCTGCCAGCTCAAGCGAAATTAGCGCACAAATATTTCCCACACACCAATTTCTATGACGCTTTGTACAACAGTTCGTTAATTTTTTTGAACTCACATGAAAGTATCAATAATGCAGTGCCCGCTGTTCCGTCAATGATTCAAATCGGAGGGTTCCACGTCAAAGAATCGAAACCACTGCCAAAAGATTTGCAGGAATTTTGTGACTCTGCTACAGATGGAGTGATTTATTTCAGTTTAGGATCAAATTTGAAGAGTACAGATTTACCCGTTGAAATGCGAAATGGAATTTTACGAGCTTTCGCTAAACTCAAGCAGAAAGTGTTATGGAAATTTGAAGATGACACTCTAACTGATTTGCCAATAAATGTGAAGATTAGTAATTGGTTACCGCAGCAGGACGTTTTAGCGCATCCAAATGTGAAAATATTCATCACTCATGGAGGTTTGCTGAGTACAATTGAAACTGTGTACTTTGGAGTACCGATAATAGCTATTCCGATTTTTGCTGATCAGAAAATGAATGCGAAAACTGCGGAAATTAATAAATACGGAAAGGTGTTGCAAATTTCTGATTTAAGTGAAGAGACAATGACGGAAGCCATTCAAGAGGTCCTAACAAATCCAATGTAAGAAAAAATTTTCAGCTTTTGAGTAGATTTTCAATTAGTTTGTTGCAGGTACACCGAAAATGTTAAAAGACGGTCTCTTATCATGAGAGACAGAGAACGAAAACCTATAGAAAGTGCTGTGTATTGGACGGAATATGTCATTAGACATCGAGGAGCTAAACATTTACAAGTCCACGGAATACATTTACCTCTCTACCAATACTACTTGCTTGATGTAGCTTTTATTGTCGGTGGTTTTCTTTTAGTCTCTACTTACATAACTTATAAAATATTACAATGTCTTATTAAAAAGTGTAGAAAAACGAAAACTGAAAAAGTTAAGAAAAATTAAAATTCCACATGGTGTTAAATATTTAATAAACAATTTTGTTAATCAACTTTTTTCTTGCTTGCTGTCTTTCTAATAACATTTAACAGTTGTCTAAAAATCATTCTTAAAACAATGAAGATGAGTAGAGTGCAGAAAATCAGAAAAGCTGCCACATCCAACAGCAAATATTGGTACCACTCCAAATCCATAGCGGCCACCCTCAAATGCGGGGCACCCTTGTGCCTTATCACATACTCCACCCAGAAAACTAGAGCCTGTCGTGGTGTTATCGGTCTGTCATGCATGATTCTCGACCGTCTTTGAGCATTCTCAAAATACCTACAAAAAAAACACAATTAATTTCCCGTTTTGTTTTGTTTCATTTGCATACTTTGGATTATTCAATAATTCGTGCAATGCATTCAACAAATCTTCCTCTTCCAACCCTCGATAATTCAAACTTATCGCAAATCCATTATTAACTGCCTGATGAGCGTTCATTTTCTGATCACCAAAAATGGGAATAGCCAAAGCCGGTTTGCCATGATAAACAGTCTCAGTTGTACTCAACAATCCTCCATGCGTTATAAACAATTTCACATTAGGATGAGCTAAAATATCGTTCTGTGGAAACCATTTGGCAATTTTCACATTCTCCGGCTGTCCTGGTAGCACATCTTCCTCATACTTCCATAACACTTTCTGTTTTAATTTGGACAGAGCTCTGACGAAAATATCTCGTTCACGTTCTGGCATTTTGGCGCTCTCCAAATACGAACCCATACTGAAATAAACGACACCTTCGGTGGCATTGTCCAAATACTGTTGCAAATCATCGGGTAGCTTTTTGGGAGGATCGACATGGTACCCTCCAATTTCGACCATTGCAGGCACTTTTGGCTTAGGCTGACTATAACTCGGATGAGAATTTAACAATATCAACGAAACATTGTAAAGGACATCCTTCAAATCTGGCGGATTTGGGAAAAACTCTTGCAGTAATTGATTCTGTGTTGGTTGTACATATTTGTTTCTGGCAATTTCCATCACCAGAGCGAAGATGGTGTTTTTAAGACGCTCAAAGAACGTCATATGATCGGAATAGTTCATCAAAAATTCTGGAATGTAAGAGGGTGGACTGGGATTGCCAACCAACGGATTCACCCATGCATTCGCCCCAAGAGAACTAAGTATGATCAGTGGTACACCGAAATGAGCTGCAAATCCCTTAATAGCATCGTTATTAAATTGCTCCGCAATCACAATATCAAATGTTTGATTAGATTTTATCAGCTTTTGTACATTTACATCACTTAAAGCTCTCCGATTCAATTCTACTATCATTTTGTTTACTTTGTACATGGGAAGGAATAAGAATTTTTGATATTGCGGCAGAAAGAAGTTAATTACAGGCACTGAAATGAACTGGTTTAAAGTTTTGTTTTATACTGAAAAAGAATTGCTCTTACTTGGTTCTTTTCCGTAAATATCCGTTAGAAGAATTTCAGTCCAAGTGCCATTAGTTGGAGGATTTTTCTCTGTAAACGGTGTGATTATTGTCACATCGTGACCAGCTTCCACCAGGACCTTAGCTACTCCATTGCATAGGATGTGGTGACTTTTTGCATGTACAGGAAAAACTAATAAAATCTTCGCACTTTGCACAGTAACAGTTGTTGCAAATAGCACAAATACCCATAATAAACCAGATGAATACATTCCTCAGATCAGATTTTCTAGAGCAATGATTTATTGGTGCATTCTATTTTAAAATGGTTTTATATACATATTTTAACTTGCTTATCTATCTAGAGATATAAAACTTTTGAATTTATTAACCTGTTGAGATTGATTGCGTACAAAGTTTTCTGAATGGTGACACAGAGAAATAAAAACCATTTTCACAGTCATTTTTGTAATAAAACCTGAATTTCCAGGAGCTTAAAAGATAATGCAGAAAATGATGGGCTTACGCAATAACACGAATTTATTTCGTTTTTTAGATCATTATGAGATCAATATCTGTACATATTTACCCATATTGTTTGCAAGATAAACGCGTTGAAAACAATACAGAATGGATACACTTTGTGTACCTACTTCGCAGATTATTAACAGATAATAATTCACATGAGACCGTTCTATTTTTGATTCAGGAGCCTTGTCTCATCTCATCGACTTTTCTGAGTGTTTTTGGAAACATTTAACTCAATGACAGTCAAGCTAGCTTCATTTTTCGAATTATGACAAAGTGAAGGAATTCCAAAATGGAAAATCGTAAAAGAACTTTAGATTCCACTTTTCTAAAAAGCATTACACCTGTTGGACAAGAAATTAAACCGAATTTGGGGAATCAGTGTTCGAGTTCTAAAGATTTTGTTATTAATTCATCAGTATGCATGCAATTGCAACAAAAATTTTTGGATAAGCAGCAAATCGGGCCACAATTCCGCATTTTTGGAAACTACTTAAGACCTTTTGTAAATATAATTCAAGGAATTTGTTTTTATTAAATTAAAATTCCTTGTTTTAGACCTTGGAATGGTGTTACGGAATTAATCCTTATACAGGAATAAAAAATTTAGGCAAAAAAGAGAGAGTTAAAGTGTTTTTCACCGCAGTAAATATCGCTGGCATTTACGATACGGAAAGCAATGAAATGATAATTTTGGAAGGACATGTAAAACTGCCACAAAAAAACCCATTACCACTTTTGATAACAGTTTTTTCTTAGCAAAATCCAATAAATTGCATGTCTTCGGACGAGGCCCGTCGTTACGTGGTCACGGCAGATAAAGGCGAATCTAATACATCCGTTATTGTTTGGGATATGGCAGAAAAGCAGCCGATTTTTACCCTCTTCGATTTGAATCAATCGACAGATGCAATTGTCGCCTTCAGTCCAAACGCAAAATATCTGCTAACATTGGAAATCATCGACAATTCATACAATTTAAAAATTTGGTTGTGGACTTTAGGAAACGATAGTCCTGCAGATATTTTCCAAATCGACAATCAATTTGGAGCACCAAAACAAATTTGCTTCAACCAGCAATTGGACGATCATCTTATGGTCATTTTCGAAAAAGAGATTTTCTTTTTCTTAGTGAATGAGCACGATTTCAAATTCGTGCAACTCACTCAAATCCCAAATCCGAATTTAAACAAATATGGAAATTTTACGATGGGCACTTATGGGATTAAGAGTCATTACTGTTTCAGTGTAACAAGTCATGGACACATTTGCATTTACGGTAACACATTGTACTACCAAACCTACAAGTACTACCATCATTTCAACAATACGAAGAGTTTTATAAACGCGGTTAAAGTGAGTAAAGTGGCGATTACATGTATTGAACCTGTAGACACGTAACTCTGAACTACCATTTTAGAATTTCCATTACAAAGTGTAATTTACAGATTAATTGTCATCGGAAATGCTAACGGACACATTTATTTGTACAACCACCAAATCAGTCTTTTGTACTGGTTTGAGAAGTTCAATTTATCGGCGATTACTTCAATAAGTTTCGACTTAATTGACGAAACGAATTTAGTATGCAGGAGATTTAGTCGTGCGTTTTGATGAAAAATGTTTTCTTTTTTGTAATCAAGAATTTTTTGATAGGAAAAATCAAAGAAGGAGGATCCGTTCAATACACTTGCATGGAAGCGGATAATGTGGACAATTTAATAGAAAATGCCCCGATTGATGCCACAATTGATCCAAAACCGTTCATTATCAAACCGTTTTTAGTTTGTATGTTTATTGTCTATAATTAGTTCGTTTTATAATTACTGAGTATTTTTGAAGCGACAAGTAATGGTAATATTTATGCCATAAATCAGATAAAGAGTACATGTACACCATTGTTCCATATAATTGACGATAACATTTCGGCTGTCGAGACACACACGGAAAAGTAAAAAACTCACTTAAATTTTAAAAAAATTACATTTTTTTTCAGGCCTTATTTGTTGATTGCAATGAAAAACGGACGCATTTCCTTGTACAATTACGAAACGAACCACCAAATATTTTCGATAAACTTGTCTGCGGTTGAAATTTCTTGCTTGAAATATTGCTATAAATGTAAAAAATTAAATCATTAATGTACTGATAAGTAATCAACAATTGCAGCGTTCCATTTAATTTGTGGAACCGCATCTGGTGAGATATTCATCCTGGATCCAATCCTACTTAAGCCAAAAATGGAAAAACCTTTTCGTTTCGGTGAACATCAAATCGTTAAAATTGTCTTTTCCTTAAACTGCTGCGAATTTGCATATTATGTAAATATTTTTCAATTTTCTGGTATCATTAGTCTGAATGACGTTTTAAGGACAGCAAAAATATGGTTTATCTATTCAATTACGATTCGCAAAACGATAAATGGGATTTAAAGGGATTTACGAAAGCCCATTACAAGCCGATAAGCGATATTTTGTTTTACAATCGCAATGGGGAGTCAATTCTATGTACAATCGGGGAGGATAGACAATTAATTGAATACAAGGATCCACAGGCGGAGTACGAGCTTTTAGACAGTTGAAAATTGATTCAACGTAAATTTCAGATCTAGGCTTGAAGAGAGAAGCAGCACGCGAATCGAACAATCTGCAATCCCTTTGAGACTTTCTTACTTCGAAAAGGAATACGAAAATCGCACTGTTGGCTACTTTTTAATCGTGGACAATCAACACAAGTACAAAATCTTGTCGCTCGATACAAAAATCACAAGAGCAGTTTATTTGGCACCGGCATTTGGATGCTACAAAAATAAACAAATTTTGAATGTAAAAATGTTGAAAAACAAAAATTACATGATTTTCACTACAGACCAACATATCGGACTGCAAAAGTTGCCAATCGATGGAAATCCATTCTCGTATTTAGGATATTTGGGCCACATTAACGGGGTTAATTAACGATTTTTTTCCATCAATTTTTTTACTGGTTTATCTTTAGATTGGGGGGTTAACCACGTCACACGATGACCAATTTTTATTTACATTTGGTAGAAATGATGGATGCGTATTCAAATGGAAATTAAGAGAAAAGTACCGATCAGTTCGATAAAAAACAGTTTAATTTATATTGAAATTTATTAGAGCTGTGGATCTTCTTTGTAATATGGGTGGCACCGAACTGGATCCGTACTATTGTCTGATAGAAGGAGGACGTTATGGATGGCTGTTTCAGGAGATAATGGACTTGTATTACTATATACAAATTTTGGAACAAGCCGATGATGTTTCCCAAGTACGAGCAGTTTCTGACTACATTTCTGTGACAGAATTGCCGGACTTGATGAGGGCCTGTGGTTATTTTCCCTCAGAATTTGAGGTGCACACTAATTGTGGATATTCAGTTAGCATTAAGGGAGTTTTTCAGATCGAAAATTTCATGATTGATATCAAGTATCGTGATTATGATGAAAATGGCACTATACGAAGCAAGATTAATTTTATCGATTTTATTAAATTGTTCATAAATCATAAACCTGCTTATGGTAATTCGTTGAAACAATATTCAAAGGCATTTAAGACTATTACAGATGTCAAGAAAGAAACGATGGAAATAACCAGAGGAGAGGAACTTTTATTAATGCTTTCATTAGGCGGTATTACTAGTTATTATAAATAAGAGCAATGCTTGCATTAGTGTAATCTATTTAATTAGGTGAACGTATGACTGAGGAGAATGTACAATCTTGTTTTAAAATTTTACTAAAAGGCCAGGGTGATTCAGAAATAGAAATTTCCGAAATTCCGGAAGAGGTATTGCAAAAAAATTCCTATTCTATTATTTTACTCTGTATGATTCACAGATATTCCTAAACGATGCATTTGTGAAAGACGTATTGGGATTTGAGAGTGATGGAGAAGAAACAAAAGAGTAATTTCATCTCACAATAAAAAAATTATTTATTTGAATTTGAATTTTTTTTGCTTGTAGTTCAAATTCTGTAGTTCAAATAGCATACATGATTTACATTCGAACTATTATAAACGTCAATACCACATAACCTAAAAATTTACTTGTCAATTTGAAAGCCCATTCGCCCTATTTTCTTATTTATTTAAAATAATGGCCCATAATCAGTACATGGACGAATTAATAAGGGAGTATTTATTGTTTCGTGGCTTTGGTTCAACAATCAAAGCTTTCGATAGTGAATTAAAAGTAGACAAAGAGAAAAGTTTTCGAGTGGACAAAATAATCGATCAGATCCTCTATTTTATATCAAACTACGATTTAACTAGTTTAAGAGAATTATGGATTCATTTGGATACACACATGTTCACAAAATTGGAGAGTCATTTTACACCTGGCGTGAAAAAGTTAGAAAATGCAGTCCTTAAATTGTACTTAATTAACACAATTGTGAACAACAAACCAGACAAAGTGAATGAATTCTTTATAAAAATGACACCTGAGCTACAAAACCAAACTGAATGGAAAGACTGGTTTGGTAATATTGTTTAACAACAGTTTAGTCTTCAATTCATTTCTACATTTCAGTTTTACCATATGTTAAAAACCCTGAAGAGAATCCAACATTTTCTTTACATTTCACAAAACAGTGGCAAGATACACTGCTTGTCTCATTACACAACTTCTTGGCTTCCATATTTCAAGTAACACCAAAAACCATTAACAAACATCTTCACTAATAATTCGTTTTTAGTACATGCCTCTTCCGACATTGCTGGACTACGAGGAAGAAGCGAACAAAATCAACAAACTTGAACAGAAAAACGAATCACTAAAAAACCGTTTGGCCCTTTTATTGGACAAAGGCAGTGAGAGTTTAGTGCAACCTTGCCATGTCGAGCCACCAAACCATCTACTCGACGACTTTTACATAATCGCCCAAGAAAACAACATCATTGACAGTCAGGGAAAAAGTCTAAAGAATCTCATACGAAACATGGGCACCGGATCCAGCCCCATTTTGGGTAGAAAGGAAGGGAATTCGGCCAGTAAAAAAAGGATACCACGTAGTGGCCGAACAGACTCATAATTTATATTCAACGTATATTAAAATATGTATAATATAAATTAAATGGCACCCTTAATCACGTAATAAATGTGTACAATTCCTGAGTGTCTATGTAAATTCGTGCACGTGAAATCAACGTGATTTGATATCGAAGATTTCCAATAAAAGCGGCTCAATTTGCGATGGATTCACGTCTAAATAAACATTGATTAGTTCCTCGTTTAGTTTGTGTAGTTCGTTTATCTTCTGGATTAGTTTTAGAAATACGGACTTGGCCTCGCAACCAACATAGATGCTCTCCAAATAACGACGTAACAAATAATAGTACGAATTTTGTTCCAGTTTGATGACATCCTGATGTATAACTCTGGCACGATCAGGTGTGAATAAAACAATAGCGCATAGGATTAGGATGATATTCTCATCTGATCGCCATTTCGGATCGAATGAGTTGATGAAGCGATCGTGTTCCTGATAAGCGTTCCCTTTGGCTAATTTCAGCACATCTACATTTAAATTCAACGTTTCTTGACTATGCGGGATTTTCCAGGTTTGTTTTTTGGGGTCGTAGTTCATAGCGCTTCGTAATATCATAATTTCCGTGCATCCGCCTTTGAGTAATGCCACTTGGTCGCCTTGACATAAATTCTTAAATGCGTTGATTTTTTTTGCCATTTTTATAAGACGTCGAATTACGATTGCTGTTAGATTGATGACGTCGACAAGGGCCGGATCGGCTTCCAGCACTTTCTGTGGATTGCCCTGCAAAAGAAACTAATAAATATACAAATTAATTCTATATTAAAAGTGTGACTCTTGTAATTAGTACTTTGAATTTGTAGTCTTCGCCAATTAGGTTATTTATATCGTCGTCGAGTGGAACTAAGAGCGCCTTATTGGCAACAATGAGCTCGTTCAGTTTCGCCCTTTCGGCGTCATTTAATTCCCTCGAATTGGAATTGTATTGGGCGATTGAGGAGAACGCTTCGAACTCGAGTTTTATTGCTTCGCAGAGGATGGACTCGATCGGACTGGGCGCCACTGCGTTCACCCTGAAAAAAACCCAAATAAAATCACGTTTCATGAAATCATATAAATTGTACCTTTGCACGTTCTCCACCACATCTTTGGTGATATCGATGGCAGATGGCATATTTCCACTGCTTCTATTATTGTTGCAGTTGGTTTCGTTGTTATTGAATAGATTTGGTGGTAGATTGTTGTTGGTTTCAGTCTTTTTTGCTGTTTGGGGATGGTTTAGAATGTTTTTGATCATAGAAAAGTCTTGACTTGAAGAGACGAGAGACTCCTCTCTTTGTTCAGTGTCCGATTGGTTGCTGTTCGATGTGGAACCGTCCGATTCGACGATTTCCTTTTTCATTTTCTTAAAGCCAATTTTGAAGTCGCCATAGGTGCGCTTTTTCGCCCGGTTCTCCTCGATCTTCTGCCGTTTCAACACTTTGTCCTCCTCCGACATGATTAGATCCTTGCACATCCCGATCGAGAGACACTTATCTAATCGACATTTTTGGCAGAAGCGACGTGTTACTGTTGTGATATCGCATTGATTGTTGAATGGACACTGGAAGTTTTTCTGCAAAAGGGCATTGCGACGAAAGAATGCCTTGCAACTTTCGCATGTCACTGCATTGAAATTGTACCCTAACGCTTTATCACCACAAACTGAACATACTTTCGATATATCTACTTTTACCTTCATCATAATATCAATATTATGAAATAGGACGCGAAACAATGACTTAGTTTTAATAACATTGAACTTGTATCTAAGGGTACATAGTTATCTAAACCCCGGCCAATTGCTAATTTTTTCAATATTTTTCACGATAAATGTTGGAATGATAAAGTTTTATATTAAAATCATAATTGTAATTGCAAATTAAGTGGTTTAACCTTGATGTTTGATAACAAATTTCTGATGACATTGGGGAAACACGAAAATCCCTAGATTTTGGGAAGGCGCGAAAATGTGATTTGGATTCGAACTTTTTGCGGTAACGCAAATTAAAAATTTCACTTTGAATAAACGAAAATGCTGGAGTTTGTCCTAATTCCGACCAATTTTCGTTTTAGCATTGAATTTTCTCGCACTTGTTATTAAAAAATGCATATACATGTTCTAATTTGTTGCACAAATATTTATTAATTTGTTTTTAATTGCCCAACATGCTGACCTGTTCAAATACTCAAAATTGCACACCAATTGAACCAATTTTTATTCAATTATGCGTTAAATTTATTCGTGTACAGTTGTTCCAAAAAAGTGTTTGAAAAAAATGTTAAAAATCCTTGTAATTCTACTCTATTTGCATAATTCGTTGGCAGAAGAGGCCTTTTGTACCGTAAATGGCAAAAGGGCATTGCACAAAGTAAACGAGAAATTCCTAAGTATATCCATCGATCCGGCCGTGCTTTTAACAGGACTCAATTTAAGGTAAAAAAAGCCCAACAATGCGATGAGTTGCCAATTTATAAGTCGGAAATTTCGCTTTACACTCGGAATTCCGCCTTTTCTCTCTTTTTACTCATATCATTACTCCATCCAATATTTCAGTGATGATTCCCTGAAATTGGCCCAGCACCTGAGTCCCGCATTCATTCGCATCGCGGGCCCCTCAACCCGTTTCGTAAAGTATGCGCACTACGAGGACTTCCCATCCCCCGACGACTCCAACAACATCGTAGTGACCCCCTCGATGTGGTTTGGCATAAACGAATGGCTCATTCTGGCCAATCTAACACCATTATTCGCCATAAACGACATTGAAAGAACGAACGGCTTATGGAACCCGAAATCCACTTTGCCACTCTTCGAAATATCCGATAAATTGAATTTAACTTGTTATTGGCAGCTGGGTTTTGGTAGAAAACTTTCCACCATTTAATTAAAAGCCTCCCCCAATTTAACTCGAAACTTATTCCCACAGATTGTTCCAACAAGACTGAACAACAATACAAACAAGATATCGATATATTGCACAATGTTCTCAAGGCGTTCCCTGACCGATCGGACAGTTGGTCCATTGTGGGCGCTGATTTGAATCGGTGTATCGATAAGCATCCCGAAAGCGCCTTAAACGACGTCAAGGACCTTGTCGAGGCGGTTATTGCATTCGATGGCGATGATTTATTGTCAAATCGGGCCAAAGTGCCCGTTTGGACTGCAGTACCAAAACCCGTGGAACCGATCTCTTTCGACTCGGCACTAATGTGGGCCCAACAGAGTGGAAATGCGGCGCAAATGGGATACCAAGTGATTTTTAGGGAGCCTCGGTTACATGAAATGTTCTCCGACACGCCCGTAGGGAGAGTTTGGATTACGTTTTAAAACAAGAGTCATTTTTCAATGTTTTCCAGGTTTATTGGTTTACGTTGTTGCATAAAACACTGATGGGAAGGGTGGTATTGGATGTGAAAAGTACACGGAATCACGATGGAGCTGCGGTTTTTGCGCATTGCACAAAGAAACAGAACCGTTTTGTTCGCAGGGGTGCAATGACGATTTTAATTGTCAATAATGGAAACGAGAATTACACAGCACTTTTCAGACAATCAACCACGAATATGGAGAAAACCATTGAAGTACAGTCGTATATTTTGGAGTCCGCTGAAGACGAAACGTAAAAAAAAATAAATTTATGGACTATAATTATTACGATTGATTTCCTTTTAGGGAGGTGCTTTTAAATGGTGAGAAATTAACTATTGAGTTACTTAACAAAGAAGAAATCAATTTCGTTCCGAAAATTCGTCGAGCAAAGACCAGTCGACCATTGAGCCTGGAAGTGGCCCCAAAATCGATCGGTTTCTTCGTCCTGCCAAATTCTCGAGTTCCCGTCTGCATTAACGAAGAGCACGAGATAAATTTGCTGTTGGAGGAGATGAATCGGGACCAAAACTTGCCGCTGTCCAACGAAATTGTGCTGAAAGTGGCGCCGAGGAGCAGCGGCTCCCAGCCAGCTAACAGTTTACAAGAGCTTCACAATCGAATGGAGAAGGAATTAAAGTGGGATGAAAAGTTTTACAAGCGTGCAATTTTACCAAAGAGGAAACAGTCGCGCAAAGTTGTGGAACAGGAAGAGGAGAGAAAGTTTAAAGTAAAGCCGGATGTGCGTCAGTTCTTTATTGAGCGAGCGAGAATTTCGCAACGTAAACATAAACCTGCACATAACAATAATTTCTTGCAATTAGCGAAAGATGCAAAGACAGACAATAAAATGGATCTGGATTTGAATAGTGCGGAAGTGAAGACGATTTTGAAGAGTCGAGCAAAGGCGAAAGCTGCTAGGAAGAATATTGCTTTTTCCAGTGCTGAATTGGACGAGTTAATTGGGAGGGCGAGTAAGAAGTTTGGGAGTACAAGGCGGTTTACGAGAGATATCAATATGAGGCTTTTGAACAGGAAATCCAAGATGCAGGAACGGAAGAAGGGACCAGTGGTGAGGAGTCCTGCAATGGTGGTGCAAGACATTAACGAGCGGATAAGAGAGATTCGAACTAAACTGAATAATAACAGGCGATTTAGGAGGGAGATAAATATGGATATGTTGAGATTGAAAAGTAAGGATACCAAGAAAATTCCAATGACAGAAAAAAAGAGAAAATTCAAATCGTTATTCAGAGATAAAGAGGATAAAGAAGCGACTATTCGACGGGCAGATGAATCGAGTGAAGAGTTTTTAGATAAAGAAAGCAGTGAAGAAAAGGACACTCTGCCAACGGGTGAAATTTTCGCCGAATTAGAGGACAGTAAAAAAAAGTCCAAAAAAATTGAAGAGAACAGTCTGAGATTTTTGACGGCTTCAGACGAATTCGACGACTTTGAGGACGATTTCCCTTGCATTCACGAATATAAATGCGAGTGTGCCGAATCGAAAGAAAGTAAAGAAGCAGATTTAAAGCAGAAAGACTCGCAGAAAGAGTCTAAAAAGAAAAAGAAGCCAAGTTTAAATCACATTCTTTTCCGGCGGGATACCAATGCTATCACAAAAGATGATGTCCGATCGTACAGGAAAATTATGCATCAAAATCTCGAAGACTTAAAGAGGATCGCTATTGAAGATGAAATTAAAACCGAGACCGATTCATTAAAAGACGAGATGCTGGAATCAATTGCGAGTAAGAAAAAATTGGCAAGTTTGAAAAAAAAGCTCGCACAAAAAAAGCGACTGGAAAAACTATTGCGAAAACGTACGAAAGAAGTGGATTTTTTGGAGCACATCGATCAGATTGCAGATACAGAAAAAAGTCTAGCATTAAAGGAAAAATTGGAAAATATTCTACAATCCCGTTCAAAACGTGAATACAAATCGCTAACTGATAATTATGTCCTGAAACCGAACAAGTTCCAAAATCAGAACGAGATTTATTTTAACAGTCGCTCCGGAGATTGGGAACCAAGGACTCAAAAGTCAATATTTGCCGATCCAGTTAAATCCAAACGCAGTGTAAGTTCTTTGGAGAACGAAATCGAGGAAATTACAAACGATTTTGAAAAGAACCTAAAATTCATCCACCCGAAAATCAACGATGGCAAAATTGAGCTCATCCTACCAAATCAGGACGAATTGAAGATTGAAAAGAAGAAAAACGAGACTGACTTCGCTTTTTATCATCGCCATAACGTGATTGTCAAGTCCACAACTGAATCGTCGAAAAATCAGACACATATTCAAAAAGTGCCCAGTAGACAAGAACAAATGGCCCTCAATCGATTAATGAACACTCTTACCGGCTGGTTTCACTCGATAAGCAACAATATTAAATCCTTTGTAAGCAATATTTTTTAATTTTTTACCACTTTAAAATAAATATCTTCATACATTTTCTAATCCGTTAGTTTTCATTATTCCAATTCAAAAAACGAATAAACTAAACTGTAATATTTTTATTGAATCCTTTTTTTCTTTTCACAATAACGTTGCAGGTGGTTTTTACAACTAACAACAATCAAGTCGGTTCGACTAAGACTTATCATTATTTATTAATATTAATATATAACAACGTGAACAGCCCTTTCTATCTATTTAGGTTTAATAGGTACTGAGGCAACTACAAAACGTGTTTACTTTTTTTTGTTATAATTTCCCTTTGGTTTTTCTTGTTGAGAACTAAAACAGTTTGTAATACTTATACAAAAATCTACAAACAGAATGAAATGCACGCATCCATAAAAGTAAAAAAAAGTGAACTGATTAATAATCGGAATTAGTCATCACATCCCATTTGCAGATTAAACCATTGTATAATATAAAAATGTACTTTTTTAATGAAATAATCAACAACAATATATCTACAATTATTACATTTTATACTGAGAATATCATTTTTTTGGTTTATAACAATACAACATTGATCTCAACGATTTTATTCAGTTTTAATAATTTTGCATGAAGGTATCACTAGCATTTTGTATAATACGATATTTTACGAATGTTTTTTAAGCAGAAGCCACGGTTCATCCACACAAAAGTATCACTTTCCCAACAATATACAAATGATGATCGAATGATACTTTTATATGGACCATACTACTTTTTATTGACATTCTCATCCCCCACAAATGGGGGATGAAAATCTCCCTGAAACGTACCTTTACAATATTTAAGTAATGAAATTACAGGTTTGTTTGCTAGAATTAAAAGTTATAATGTGTCGTTGTCTCCATTTTAGATATTAACAAACGCAATCGTTACAAAAGTGTCTTGAGTTTGATGGTTGTTCAATTTATAATGGGCCACTATAACTTCCCTTTTGGCCAATTTTAGGGAGCGAATAACACTCGGATGTCGTCCTCTATTCGCCGTTCAAGACGTGAAAGTAACGTTTGGTTTACCCATTCAAAATAAACTAAATGTATAAATTTTTTAACACACATATTTATAAAATATCACACCAGTCTAAGTCGTACTACGAATTGCTTATATTCTTTGGTTGGATTTTCACCTTAAATATCATGATTGCAATAATAAATAACAACAAAGTTTCCACAGGAACAGTATATATTGATTTGGACGAACATTCACCATCCAACATACAAGTTTTACACTGAATTTTGTTGCCTCAACATTTTTGGTATGATTGGTCCATTGAACACCCAAAGATTGTCGCAAAACCATAAATTCTCATCTAAATGTATGTTAAAAAGTGAACGAATCCGTCCTGATCGCATATATTTCACAAAAACCTTGATAACCGGGTTCCTTTAACAATAATACTAACTATATTCAGTGTTTTGCATTGTTTCTGCATTATGTATATATATTTAGTTTGAATATACACATCGAGATAGAGAGAAAATCAACAAGAAAACTAATTATACGATTAAACGTTTTTGTGTGTTGTTTTATATATGATTTCACCCAAATTCCACATTGAACATTGCGTTTTGCCAAAAAGACACTGTTTTTAAAATAAACAATATATATATATTTGTGAATATATATATAATTTGAGCAACGACACTTATACAATAGTATTAAAATACAATTAAATACAGTCTAAGTAAACTACTGTTTTAACTAGAGTTTCTTCTCATTGTTTTTTTTCCGAATAATAGACATACAGATATTCTACATGCTATAAGATAGAGAGTTATGATATTTGTTTATTAAATATAGATTTAATTGACACATATAGACAATAGGAATGGTGATAGTGTGGCCGTCAGACAAAAACACAGACTACAAAACAAGAAAAACATTCTCCAGCACGCCGAAATCACCGATATATGCTTATTAATTATGTATGAATATAACTTGCAAAAGCGGTGTTTATTGTCGCACAATCGAACTGGAGAATGTGTTTGTTCTTTTTTTGATTTACTGAAGAGCAATAGAAGTGCAAAAGGGTAAGAAAGCTGTGCATCCATTTATTCCATTCCAATAAGGCTGAAATGATGTTATGTGATTTTTTTTGGTCAGTATTTCTGTTTGATTTCATCAAGAGAAGAGAAAAGTGTTTAAGTGTGTGGTTCTTTGAGGTGTTCAAAAAGGGGTTCCACAAAGAGTCAAAGAGGGGCAACAACAATAAACATCGAACAATTATATATCCAATGACATGCGACACCGAAATTAAATTAAAAATAAACAGTATTATAAGTAAGTTGAAAAGCACAAGACGCGATTCTTTTTATTGGAGCCGAACAAGAATTTGAGTTTTTTTGTGTTTAAAAGCGCTGCTAGTACTGCCTAGTATTAGTCCAAGATTTTAGAGGGCTAATAAATGGCAGAAAGACACCAAAGGCGGCTGTTTAAGGAATTTGGATGACAAATCACAGTGTGCTTACAGAGGAGAAGGTTTAGTGAAAAAAAAGTGTCATTATTGTTTCTAAAGCCGCGCACATTCCCTGAATCTTAATTCATATGATACTTGATCATTTTCTGTTTTTTGGTATTTTAAGTATTTAAAAACTACATGCCTGAAAAACGGAAAATTGAAAACTTGCACACGTTGTTCCATTTTCATTTTGTATGAAAATTTGTTAAAAAATTTGACGTAAAAATAGGTTTTATTCATTTTTTTTCATTTTTATTTTAATATATTTTTTTCTATCTACAAAAACACGTGGTAACAATTTTTGTTTACAAAAATATTATGACAACAACATTCTTTATTATTTATGCTCTGGGTTATTCTCGTTATTCATTTAAAATGTGTTAATTTACAACAATTAGGTGCCATGTCATCATAATAATTTTGTTATTTGTTAATTGTTTTTTGCAGTCTCTTTTTCTTTGTTTTTTGTTAGATTTGTTTTTCTCTAGAAAACTTATTCGAGGGATGATAGAGATGGTCTCTTTATTTATTTATACTTGACCTTCTTTGGCAGGGGGTGGTATTATTTTTATAACACAACGCACACACACAAACACACACATATATATGTGGGGGCGGGTAAAAAATAACTACTATAGCCGCTCCTGAATCATCTTCTAACAAAAAAACAGAATAAAGAAAATAATACAACAATATCCTGCTTTTTAGTATTGTTATGTGTTTTTTAATATTTTTTTCACTATGCTTTTTCTCTTTTTTGTTTAACTAGTATTGATCACATTTTTTGCCTAAAAAACTTATACTTATAATTTTTTTTGTTTTATTACAATTATATGGCACCTAGAAAATTATTTCCTACGTTGTGGTGAAGACGGCCCCGCGCAGTAAGTGCCTTGTGGATGTCCCCTATTCATTGCATTACACATTTACTTTCTATTTGAGATTTGAGTTCATTTACTTGTGTCTCTATTGTGTTCTTCAATTCTGAAAATGCACAAAAATCAATACATACAAAGACATTTAGGGTGGGACGAGTGGGTGGGTCGGAGAAAGTGGCCCTTTTCGCTTGGGAAATTGATTGCACATGAAAAAGGCCACCTCCTGCCGGACCTGTTTGAGTAATGTAAGTTTCCTGCTGAAAACAGTCAAATAAACATTTAAACACAAAACGATAAAAAACGAAAACGTAATAATACTTACCACACTGGGAAAAATCATAAAGGAAACTAAAACAAAGTCAAACTAAAAATATTGTAGTGGATTTAATAAAACAAAAAACAAAAAATACAACTAGAGGTTACATAAAACATAATATAGAACACTGAAAAGTGGTTCTTTAAAAGTACATTCGGCAGAAAAATAGGGGAAGACAGTCAGAGAAATAGAAGACAGTTTTCGGCGTCAATTTTGGCAATACGTCTCCAATAAAAAATATTGTCTCATTTACTATGTAAAATAGGCCTGTAGGAAAGGCACGAGGATTCGTTAAATAATTGCATGATTATCGATTTGTACGTATTATGTGTCTTTTTTCTGGTAATTAGGCATTTAGGGGTGTGTGTAAGTAAAATTTTTGGACTTAGTACTAGTGCCTTAATAATACCCTAAATTCTATATAATATTAATAACACACATAAAACATATATATAAACTGGTAAAATGTTTGTGTGCAACAACGTTAGCCATTTGATCATTTTCTTTAGTGCAATAAAAAATTCGCTCAAAAAACGCCAACAAGAAGACACATTTTGGATAAAAATTATGAATTAATTTCTAATCACATATTATCATTAAAACACATGTAAATATTTTATTGTAAATTGTTTTGTGTCGATTCTCTTATTGTGCTTTCACATTAAAATGCATCTTTTTTTCAGTTGACTAAACTGCCCTAAACACTCACTTGTAAACTCGTCCTCGTCAGCCTCTTCCGCTTCGCGTGCTAACTCTTCCGGTGTCTTCTTTTTCCGCATTAGAGGATTTGGTTCTTCTTGGACTGGCTCCACTATTTCTTCTTTTTTCTTAATATTATACTAGAACAAAGACCACAAAACCTTAAAAAGAGTCGATGGAGTTTTCATGATCAATAAACACTCGCTTGCAATTAGAGTTACTTAAAATACGAAAATTCCGCATTAATGTAATTACGAATCGCATACCTTTTTTGATGTAATAAAACGTCAAATACAAGCACCACATCCAATGTTAATAGCGCTAGTTAATTAGCATAATTGCATCACCCTTTGCCCTTCAACTCTGTGCACATAAATGCGCGATTTTAAAGAAAAGCGCTTCCCATTCATCAATAAATAATTCGACTTCCATTTGGAATTTTCATCGTCGCGGCGCTTTTATAATATATTTAATATAACAACATTGTCGTAAACTTTTCATTTCCATCTATTAAAGAAAACTTGTATAATAATTTCTGGCAGTCTCCTCTTTCTTAACTTTCGCCCGTCTTCAATTAATACATGAGCGCGAATTATTTTCCAGACAATTTTTACTATGCAAATTGAAAGGAATATTATTGTTTTCCGGTTTTCTTGTATACAAGTGATGATAAAAAGGCAGTCAATAAAACAACAATTTCCAACAGCAGCATATTAAAATAATTTATTTTTCACAAAAGCGTAATTATTGTTACAACGGAAAATAAAGGCCATTATTTTGCCATGTAACAAACATTAAAGTATTGTAATACAATATTTATTGGTGGTAATTTTGCACAAAGTGAGCAAAACTTTACAATTTATTCATAATTGCATGCAATAATCGATAATAATAATCTGGTGTGTAGATTTCCCTCAAAGGGAGTCAACCTGACTCCGTTAGGGAGTCGCTATAAATTAACGGACTCCCTACTAGAGTCAATTTGACCCCGATTAAGTTCCCTTCTTCATATATTTACAAAACCACAATTTTCACAATGTGTTAAGAAAAAAAAATGAGAAAATTCACTCACACAACAAAAATAACGAGGAAATTATGCGATAATGATGAAAAAATCTCTGAAATTCGTCCCTAAACATTAAGACCGAACGTGCGCTAAACACAAATTAATATTTCTTTTCCGTTTCTTGATGTGCTCTCTCATTCCGCTTAATTTACTTTAATGGCTTATTACAGTCTTACCGGGTCACTTTTTAATTGCCCATCAAAAGTATCCCGTCCGCTTTGCATTGTCCCCTTCGTAATTGATTTTCTTACCCTGTAATTGCAATTTGGCGTTTATGAACGCCATAATCATATGTCGAATGGTGCGTGTCACGTATATTATTTTAATCTTAACTCGCCATATTTAATTGCACGTTTGGGGTTAAAAACCCTTCACACAAAAACCAATTTGTTAATTTTTTTTATCAGATCCGTGGCTGCGTTTCAGGCACAAAGTTTTAATTAAAACTTTTTCAAGTGTGCAAAAAACTATATTTATTTATAACGGGGAATAAAATAATTAGAATGCAGAAATTTCCATAAAGTAGTGTACACCGGGGGGTGATATACACACTCGAAAAATCCCAAATAGTCACCAAGAGAGTGGAAGAAAAGTTTCGCCAAAGAGAATTTTAAAGTCGTCGTGCGCTGTGTGTGGTGAGTTGTGAATTTTCCTGGCAATTTTTTCCACAAAAAAATCACGTATGAAATTTTTATTTATTCGCTCACACACACACACGGCGGTGCTCTTGTCGTTATTCCATTTTGGTGTCGCGTGACTCTGTCACGTTATGTAAAATCATTCTATATAAATATCAGTGGATTTGATTGATTAGGTGGCCATCGAGTTTGGTACTCTTTAATCAATAACTCGCACAACGTACACTGAGTGGTTATTAATTGTGCGAGGGTAATTAGCTACAAATTTTCAGGTGGGTTTTTTGAACTAAATAGCAAAATCACGTGCTCACAAAAAAATTCTTAAAGTCTGCAAACTTTAAACCCATTTACGTAATTATTCAAGTTGTGTGATAAAAACTACGATTTCCTGTATTCGCATATAATCTACCGACTAAAAACAGCAATTTCCACTAATTTCCAACGAATTGAAAAAGAAACTTTCTTTAAACAAGTAATAAAAGTTCTCTCATCTTACACTTTTCTGTGTTGTAGATTTAATCGGCGTGTATGCCATCGTAATACACTCTAGTCGCGTTTTTTTTTCTTCGTTTTTCTCTCCCTTCGTTATCTTAAATTTTCCTCTTATAAATTGGTCGTAATTTATTATACACGAACACCACACTATCTATATTTTAACGATACGGATGATTTAACTCTCTTGACCGCCTTTAACGAACCCAAAACGAAAAAAACACAATTTTTCCTGAAAAAGAATAATAAATGTGATTTGGATTTGCATAAAGTGCAGGACCGGAGCGAAAATGCTTCCACGCATCGCACACAGGACAATCGCCACCTAAATCCGTCCCTGTACATGGCAGAAGGGCGCTGTTTATTTGCATACCCACCCCTGCCCGTCCCCTAAGCTACAACATTATGCAAAGATGATTATCGCACGAACAAATCCATTTAAGACAGGTATTTTTCTTATATGTAACGAAAAAACTGAATACTATAACTTCCCGAGCATATTTTAAGCGTCCCCTTATATATTTGTGGCCCTCTTCGCGGCAGCTTACATGAGGATTTATGGCACGGTACAATATTCGGGCGACTGAAATTTATTCGCTGCTTTTTGAGGAATTATTTCTATTATATTGCACCTAGCAATGAAAGAATGCTTTACACATAATTGCAGGCATCTTTTTATTGTGTAAAGAGAGAAAGCGCCGTGCTTTAATTAATGAATTTTAATCAAAAGCTAAATGTCTGCATTTTCACGAGCAAATAATAAAGAAACGGAATTGTCTACAATGTTGTGGTGTAATTAATAATAAAAAAACAACGAATGTATAATAGCGGTTGTAAATTGGGCGACTGTTAAATGTGTTTAATTATGTAAAAACGAAACAAATACAATTTCTGTTGGAGCATTTTATCGGAGCACACATACATAACATTCTTTTTGTGAAATATTTTTATTGTTCATTGCAATAAAAATTTTATTTTCCTATTCTCTTTATAACTTGTATATACGTAATATTTATACACTGATCGATTGGACCAATAAAATCACTCTTAGTACTTAATAATGGCATTATAGTGCTCAAAAGCATTCAAATTAATCCATAAATCTGAAAGATCGCTATAATAATTAATGAAACTATATTAATTGTCGTGTTATTAAGGTATAGAATTATGACCTGACTCAATTTAAACGTGATTTTATGCCTCGTAATCCGTATTGTGCAATATACAGCTACAAAGTTCTTGTGTAATGCAATTTCGAACAAATCAATTGTTCACTGTTCCAATTTGATTTTCGACTTCATTATCAATTATTTACCCACTCGTAGGGAATTAATTAAAAATATGGCTTTGCAATTTTGAGGTAGGTGCACTGAAATTCGGAAAATGCCACCAACCGAATTCGATTATTATAATCAACAATAAAAGCTGTAACAATTGTTTTGTTGGCGAGATTTTCACAAGAAATTTTGACGCGGGGGGCGCGAAAAGCTGGAATTCCTGAAACCGGGCATAAATTATGAGGGAAACCGATTATCTGATTTGTTTTGTAAAAAACAGACAAAAAGTGACAATTGTGTTCAGTATAATTAAGAATGAAAGCTTAAAAGCGTCTGAAATTAATGAAAGGCGACATGAGAAAGGAGCTTTTCTCTTTTTTTCAATGTCTTTTTCGTATTAACAAATTTAATCTGAAAGTTAAATATTAACAGTATTTAATCATTACAAATAGAAAGAGATGTTGAATGTAACATTCTCATTTGGGAACATAACACTCTGTATACGGTTATAATTATTCTCCTATCCAAACACAATAATCATATGTGACAAGGAACAATACAACCGAAGATTTAGACAACATTAATACTAATTCACAATGGAATAACATGATTTAAATTATAAATTAGTATACTCAACTCAATCTCTTTATTATATGCACACGTATTAATAATAGAACATAGAGGGAGGCTGACAGAGGGCGGAAAATTTACAATACAAACCAGTGTTATGTCCGTTTATTGCGTAATTCAATGCTAGAACTGGAACATAATTCGCCCTCAGGGTTTTAGTTGCATAATAGAGAGAACGAACCCTCGCCAGTCAATAAGTGATCATATTTTGATTCCTTTTAAATTTCCATTAAAACATATAGAATAAACGCTGATTTATGGGAAACGCCATCCAGTCACGTTTCTTTAGACTTTTGCGTTTCGGGGGAGCGCAATGTTGGGGAAATGTGGAAAAATTGGATCGTATTTCACTGCATAAATTACAGTGAAACACGCTCTGTTTAGGATAATTAGGGAAATCCAGTATAACAGTGAAACACAACACCGTGTGTATATATGCGTTTCAATTCAATGGTGGTGGGTGGGTGGCTTTAATTCGAATTTATTACCGAAAATCTGGGTCGCTCCAACTATTTGTTGTAAATAAAATCTTAGAAGCGAAATTCCCCTTATTTAACACACGGGGGGTCGGAATTAAAAGTCACATCTATTACGTAATGATGACGTCGCTAGTTTGGGGGCAATCAATAGGTGTTTAAGTTTCACCTTGAAAATGTAACGTTAAAAATAGAAAAGTAGGTAAGTGGAAAATCATCAGGCATCGTCAAGTTGGAAACATTTTAAATAAATAATGTGTAACAATTTTTCCTAGTATTTTTGAAAGGCAATTTGTCAATGTACCTACAATAATGTTATATAATAATAAAAGTGAAGGGTAAATGAAATTGCTAACCTTATCCCTGATTTCTTGTCTCATTTTTTCCCGTTCTTCCTCCATTTTCCTATGTTTTTCTTTCCGGCGTTCTTCTGCCTCACGGATGGCCTCCAACCGTTCCCGTTCGGCCTCCTCCTCCTTCTCTTTATCGTCCCCATCCCCATCGTCACCACCAACTGCTCCTGTTCCACACAAAGAAAAGAAAAACACAATTAATGTCTTTATGTAATTTTGTGAATTATTCGGTCCCAAGCCCACAACTGTCTCTCAGCCCCTCGCTCTTTCCGTTAAACTAAAATTCAATTTAACAGTCGATTAACTAAAACACCTTATCGTAAACAAACAGTGCCCGAGCGGTTTTCCATGTGATATGATTGCAATTTCATTTTAGTTGACAAAATTCTATTTCCAGAATTAATCCGAAAGCGTGTTAGAAAATCTACTAAACGGCTTATAAATTGCCCAGTGAACAAAGTGTGGCACCACAAAACCTGATTATAAATAAGGTTCCCAATTTATTAGATTTTCGAAATGGCAGCATCTGGTCTATTTCTGCAGATTTTAACTATTTAAATGGAATCCACACATGTGGACAGCTTAACCGCGAAATTGGACAATGAGATAAAACACGCCCTTTTCCCTTTCAATCGATTTCGATTCCATATATTAAACGAAACTATTCGAGAGTCCGTCTCTGGCCATTCTTGTTTACTACAATGTTTCACAAGAGAAATTCAATTTTCCACACTCGCCTGTGTACCGTATTATATGAGAAAGAGAGAATATTACATTAAATTCAGTCAATAAAGTGAAATTTGCATGTAAAAAGCAACATATAGGAGAGATGCTAAGGCATTATAACAATGGGGAGCGTATGTTGCGTTTTATTTACACAATGAATCATATTTTTGTTTGGATGAATCGCTTCCAGCAAGAAACACAATTTTCATTGAATAATTTTTCATGAAAATGCACTTTTTTCTGCTAGACAGACAGACAGTGTATTAAATTTCTCTTGGAAATTTCCCAATCAATAAATCACTAGTTCACATTTTTTTCCTTTAAAATAGTATAAAATCTAATTTAATTCAAATCGGAAATTCCATAATATTCACTTGATTCTGACACATTTACAATGGAAATTCCAACAACTCACACAGTGTCAGCCCTCAAAAATCAACGCAAAAGGGAATGAAATAAAAAAAATTATGGAAAATGCGTTTATAAACCTAAACAATAAAGGGATGCTATCACGGATATTCCAATCTCCGGTTAGTATAAAAGGGCCGTGCTATCATCGTCTGTGCGTGACGTCATAGTTAGACTGTTAAGTGGCATCCAGTAAGATGCCTTTGAAAAGCGACAGATCTAATTATTGTACGACATAAAGGGAAATCACATTTCAATGTGAACACCGTCTATTATTATTGGCGGGACGAGAGCGGTCTGCACACACCGCACTGCTGATGGGGCCTTGTTGATGACACAGACAAAAAGAAAACTTAACCCTTGCTTTGTATCTTATTTCCGGCACAAAAGTATCGCCAAGAACCATTCTTCTTGGGAGAGAGAACCGAATTGTGCCGAAAACAGGAGAATTTTGAAAAAGCTCCGAGCTTTATTCTTGGCGCATTCACCATAATTGCCATCGAGCCGCATACGTCCTAATTAATAAATCGCAATCAAATACCGAAATTATGCAAACTCTGCACACACAGTTTACACATTGTTAATTCGGACACAAGCATAGAAATGAAAAATTTCTGCTCATTAATTTTTAATGATTTATTGAAATGTTATATCCACACAGCATCATATAACATAGAACAAATAATAAAATATTATTTTGGCTTAATATACACATATTTATTGTTAATATGGTATTTTTGGAATGAATTAGAGTAAATTCACATGTTTGTGGAAAAACAATTCAGTCAAGGGCAGGAATTTATGCAAAAACGTTGATTTAGTATTTGGTGTTGTCTTTATCAAGGCAAAAACGAACATTCCAAACACAAGTTGAAAATGCCTGTAAACTATCAACGCACGGAGGCACGCAATGCAATTTTAATTAAAAAATAAATTCAATTTTTTATTTTTTTCTGGATATATAGCTTAAGCGCGTGGCGACACCATCTGCTTTCGTAAAAGACGAAATAAAATTCACCTTTTTTATTATTTGGGTCAGGTAGAGGATTGCTGTTATAAGAAGTAAACTTTATACTGTATAGAAAGGCGTATTTCCATACATGCAAATGAAAATCTCATCAGAACGCCTCTCCACCCCGCTCTGATGAATCTAATAGGGTTTCTAAAGAGACGTAAAACACTTTTACGACATATAAAGACATTTTCCGATGATTGAAGAAATAGGCAATTTTCTTACGCATTTCCAAACGAATTTTATAATAATTCAAACCGGTGAACCGGTTACGGAATTTATTGTTTAACACAAAACAACACAATACCAATTATTCGAGGGATGCGATAATAAAGCACGGTGCTTTTGGCACAAAGCCAAAGAAAACTCCCCATCGATTTTTATAAATATTCTATATCTATTTTGCTTTTATAATACGCGATATTTTATGAAATCAAATTAATTTCGCAAATCCCCTTAGAACAAATTTTTCGGTCCATGTAAAAGCCCATTACACGCGCGGCAAATCACAAACATATTCAAAGTAAACACCCCATTCATGGGACATAAAACGGCCCCATCCACTACACTCACACATACGACATTTTATAGCAAAGAATATTATTTATTGGGTGATTGACAGTGTGAAGGGGATGCCAAAAATATGCTGGTAAAAAATCCACTTTTAACCATATATACACTTATAAAAGTGGAAAATTGCTTTTCCACTATCACAGCGATTGCAAATATATGGAAAATTGAATTTTCACACTTACTTTTACGCGGTCATCCCCCCATATTTATAATAATCGGGAAACAGTTCTATAAATATACGTTAATACTGACATAATTTACCCTGTGAATTAATTATTTAAAAATAACTTATCGCGAAGGTCATCATTAACTTGAATAAATGCCATCATTACTAATTCACGTGACCATTTAATGACTTAATAATGAATTACCGAAATGGTCCTAAATCCAACCCTGATGACTGTGTTTCCCAGCACACAGTTTAGATGAAATTTCGGTTTATTGATTTCATTTTACAACAATAAGCCTCATCTGTCATCGAAATGCCCCTATATTTTCTACATTACCGTTATGATTGACGTTCTGCATTTGACCACTTGTTTTAAGTGTATTTCAACCCTTAATAAATCATCCCTTAACCTAATTTCGTTAATAAATCAAAACAAACAAATTTATCCAGCGAGTATAATACTGAAAGCATATAGCAGTCTCTTTGCATCACTTCGAATTCAAGTTAAAAGGAGCCAAGCGGCACAATCTTGTCGAAAAGTTAATCAAATAGACTGCAAAGCGCAAACAAATTCAATTTACGTGCATAAAATCCATCTAAATGAACGTTTCAATGACGATACAAGTTTATTTCAATAGGTTTTGCAACATGTTTTGTATTTTCCATAAGGAAGCAGGAAAACGTCCCCTTACACCCACCCTCTCTCAGACTCTGACACCGTATAATATAATTTTCTCTTCAATTGATGTTAAATACAAAAGATGACTAACAGAAATATATAGATTCGAAATTGTGCGCTGCCATATACACCAACAGACTATATGAAGTATAAAATTAAATTAATCGTCAATTTGAAATGCGATTAGATGTGTTCAATTTAATAATTGATGATGATACGGATTTGATAGAATCGAGAGAACATGTGAATACAACTTCCGAAAATCGAATTGGAACGAACAGTTGAATTAAATTTTACAGAAAATTAGTAATGTTCAAACAGTTTTGCTTTATACTGGAACACAAGATACGAGTGAAACCGGCAAAAAATCGCAAACAAAAAGCTCTCCTCTCTGCTGTGACCCGGTTATTCCTTATCGTCCAGAATTAAACGGAGAATTAATAATATTTTGTGTGAAATAAATCTTGATAATACGAGAGTGAAGCACAAAACAACGCAAGCCCACATAAATGGGCTTCTCTGCACTTTACGACCGTTTGTAAAGTGGAACTTCAGTGTACTTTAAAGCACTGATATTTTCGTTATACGCGAACTATTCACTTTTTTACTGCCAGTCTAATTACTTCCACTGCATTAAATACACACGGATATAAATTAGTGTGACAAACTTTCGTTTTTGACGTTTTCCGTTTATTTCATATTGGATTTACATATGAGGGCAGAAAGTTTGCCGGGCGGGTTATTACACCGTATACAAGCCCCTTCATCAGTCAAAGTTTACGGCAGTAATTTGAGTGATTTAATGCTTTTCGGGTATGTTCTGTTGGATTAAGCCCGAGCAATTTATAAACGAGACCGCAAGCTTTTAACGCAGAGACGAGCACATATCTTGCCATGATGAGTCTATAAAAATGTTGCTTGAGAGAAAATGCGATTGTCCGTCAACATTTTCGCGCCGCCGAAATTATTACATGCCTTAAATTAAAAATGGGCCCATATACATTTCCTAAGTGGTTTGTAATAGAACTGTATCACGTTTCTAGCCCGAAGACAAAGAAAAGAACACAAAAACCGCGACACTCATACATAAATACAGAAATTTCTTCCCCTCTGGTTTCTTTTACCGTCGTTATCGTGTTTGATTAATGAGAAAAAGTTTAAAAACGAAACGTGACATGAAAAGGTCTTTTATGAAAATGTACAAGAATGGGGGAAACAAGCTTAAATTTTCTTAAAAAACACTAAACCACCACAAACGATATTTTAATGCACACAAAATGTCCCGCCCCCAATTCCAAGTTTTAATAAACTTGCGAAAGAGTGAAAAAGTTTTCATACGACATTCAATAAAAACGTAAATATAGTTAAGAGACTGTTTACATCAAATAGAACAAACAACAATTTTTAAAAATATAATATAGTTCAAGTAATGTACAAAGAGATTAAGTAAGTCGAGTATAGAAAAAGTCATGCACGATATTTCGAGCAAATATAAGAAAATATAAATCGATAGAGTACAGAGAGCGAGCTTTTTAAATGCGTATATAAAAAAGTACATCAACAAACATTTACAGAAACGAAATGAATGAAAATAAAAGAAAATATCACACAAAAAATGTTTAAATATTATGAAAAATCAGTCGTACCAATTGAACCAAACTGTTTGTTGAACCGCAGGCAAGTCTCCGCTTACCTAAAATGTTCATATCTCGACTGTAGTACACTAGATGTCAGACTGGTGTTTCGCAGTCTAGTGTTTTGTTCCGCACTGCGTGTTACGTCATTTCCCCCACCCTGTACAACGAGTAGGGAAAGCTCACGTGCTGGTGGTGGGGACTGTGGAGCTTTCGGAGCTTTCTTTATGTAAAAGCGCTTTCTCCTATATACTACATAGGCGGTATGGTGGGGTGTGCAATATTTTAGGTTAGCCGGAGCTTCTAAGCTAAGTGCCCCACTGCATCTCACCCATTTCTATTTCCTAACAAATGGGAATATTATAATGGTGGGTGGTTGGAAAAAATTTTATCGCCTATAAAAGAATTCTAATGGGAATTGCTACCAATTCCCTAATTAACGATTATAATGCCGTGTGGGTTTGCTTTTGTCTTTTGTATAATTTAAATAACATATCCGGCAAGTTATAATTTTCCTAATGAGGAAGCGAATCAAAAAGCTCCACCTTAGGACACAATTGTGTTTAATCTGAACAATAACATTGTTATTCTAGTAACAGCTTTATTTATATTTCCTATCTACGGAAGAGCTTGTAATCATATCAAAATAAAACATTTTTTACGGATTATGAAACTGTGTAACTTTTTCATAGTGAAATTCTCAGACGATTACAAAATAGACTCTTTTTAACTGCAGCATCGTGCGAAGCTTTTACTGCATAATAACAGCAATATCTAATGAAAAAAGCGCGTCTACCGTAAAGTGGATCCAAAAACGAATTAACTAATTGTATACCAGCGACTATGTAGGTATACACCATAAACGTAAATGTTTGTTTGAATTGTGATCCAATGAACGACAATGAGACAAATTAATTAAAGAATTTCCAAGCGTTAAATAGCAATACGAAGGAAAGCACTACACACATCTATAAACTAGCTTAACAATAGCGAAAGCTTCCAATTTAAAGTTACCAACAAATTACTATTGACAATACTCTAGTGTATATTCACACTCGGACAAATTAACAAAATCAAAGCGAGACTGTTACGTTTATTTTCCCATCCTCTCATACACAGTGTATCTCTTTTTATATTGTTGCTTTTGTTATTGTTGTTAAATTCGCATTATCAGGGGAATTGTTACACGCGACGGTGCTGTACCCACTATAAAAGCAACTTTTAAGTGTTTACTGGCAATTAAAGGGGATGCTTTTGTACTTAAAAAATTCCCTACCTAGATGTACGTTTAAATAAAGTACACAAATGGTAAAGAGTTTCTTTTTTACTATTTAGGATATTTTTTGTTAATGTGTTAACGAGCTGAAGGCTTGTCTCTCCCTCACCACCATAAAAATCATTCATGAATACAAAGGGGCCAGCAATAAAATACAAAATAAGTTTGGTGTGTTGCAAGAAGAGAAAGGTAGCAGTTTCAAGTGTGCTGATTTCCGTGTTTAATTCGAGTATTTGTATACTTCAACTTGCCCCCATGTTACACAGACAGACGGTGATTTTTAGTCACTGCGAAAAGCTCTTATCGAATGAGGGAAACTTTTTGAATTTCAAATGGTCGAGCAGAGTCTGAAGATGAATCGCAATTTTACCGGCTCCACAGGGATTGATTTGCATGTGGATCTTTTCAAATAAAATCCATTAATTGGATAGTGGAACGAGGTCGCATGTATGGGGAATATGAAAATCAATTCTAATCATCCCGCAATTTTTTTTTGTACTACAATTATTCGATACAGCATCGTGTAATAGTAGGTAGTAAAAAATCCATTCGGAATTCACTAATGACCAAACTTTAAATTGGTCCCCGGAATAATAAGTGAACACGACAAAGTTGATGCTAGAGACTGCATTATATCGAACTTGGGCGAGAAGAAGGCACTCCATTTGAAGCGGAAACACATCAAAGTGCGTTTTTTGGTTAACAATTTTCTCGGCTTTTTTTTTCACCCTGTTGGAAAATAAAAATACTTAATACTAGTCACTTGATGATGATGGAGGGAGAGTATGGGTGCCATCCAGATATTGTAACGATGATTTAAGATTAGACGAAATGGAGCGTGCTCAGATTAGAGTGGCCCCGAAAAAACGTTCCATTCATTTTCAAGAAGAATTCCAAGTGCACAGAAGAAAAGTAAAGGATTTATTATTTCGTCTCTAAACCCGCACCTCATATGTGTGAAAATGTACAATATGATGATAATCTTTCTCGCAAAAATGTGTGTATAACGGACGATGGGATCGGGGGAAATTGGCCCTTCATATACATGGCACCCCGTATTACAACAGCGGGGGTGAATGTGTATGAAAATCTGGACAGAATAATTCTTGAAGCGACAGTGGGACACCGTTCGTCTTCTGCAACATCTAAAATGCGATATTTTATCTGGTTTTATTTTTAAGCACGTCCTTTACTGTCACTGGAAAAACCACATAAGTTGGACACACGCGTAGAAATGTCACAGATAATGGCTCGGTCTCGGCTTACACGGCAATTGCATTTGGGTTAAAAGTGGATTAGCGATTGGGGTTTAACAATTTTTTATTTTTGAGATATGCTCTGAATTTAACCCTGCGAACGTAGAAAACATTTCCATAACCGAATAAAATACCCACCGCTTCGGAATTCGGACTAATTACCAACATTCTAGTTACAAATGAGATTCTCCGAGCTTTGTTATATCGAAGATCGGACAAATTTAATGGAATTTCAGGTAATTAAACAGCACCCGAAAGAGTAATAAACAAACACCTTTGCTACAGTTTGCAGTTCGCGCCAAAAGACTCGCTAAATTCACTTGATTTCAATTAATGAAATCTTCGACTGCATAATTTCTCGGAAAAATGAACACATCCAAGTCAATTTCGAAAATCCACAGACACGTGCTCTGGCAACTTTACAACAATGCAAGAAAACTTTTCCAACTCTCTTAATTACAAACTGTGCAATATAAAACGTGTAAATGAATTGTGAGAAGATTGCATAATGAAAAAATAATTGCAAGCTTAGACCAGTCTCTGTGTTTTAATAATAGTGATGGAAGTTGTGCGCATCTTTTTCCGATTCGACGTTTTATGATTATTACCAAGACGGAACCTTTGACTTTGATGGTCTCCGGTGAAGGATAAAATGTTGTAATAAAGACCTACCGCCACCATAACGTCATCAGGATAAGCGCGTCAGCATCGTCGGTGTCATTACAAATGAGCAGTAGGACAACTGATAGTGGATATAATGCTACGGGCTGAACAATGATGAATTAAGATGAAACGTTCATGATAAGCTCTCTTTGCTCCAAACATACGCTCCACGACACACGCCCTCCCCATTAAATAGATGTAGAAACAATGTGATAAATGATGGACGGTAATCTACATTGCAGATTCCCACACGGTCCAGCTGCTCTTGTTGCACCAAAAAAACCGTGATATTGCCGTGCAGCATCCAACTTCTCCGGTATTATTGTGTGTTTTAATAAATTTTCATGACTTTGGCGCGATATACGAACGGTTTGGAAATTCTGATCAGTCTGACCGGCAATCTATATATAAATCCATCAACTTGCCAGCTATCCATTAAGTGTTTACATATACATAATTCAACGGAACGTTTCATTGAATTGCAAATTTTTTACTCCCCAAACACAAAACACATTCAAACGGTTAGAGATAAACGGACGCCAAACTGGATATGCCCATTACAATTGACACATTTTCCAATTTCTCTAAATGCGCTGCTGAGGAGTCAAGAGTTTGAAGAGATTCTACAAACCGTTTCCTATCGAATTTCCTGTGCAACATGCAAAAAACAATAACGATCCCCTTACAATACTTATCACTGTCAGTGTTAATTAAGAGAGTTTTTCCAGGTCAGTGTGGGAAATGCACGAATTCAGCATGTTTTGCAAGTCAAATAATAAAGTTTCGCACACGAACAAGACGAACAAGACGAAATATTCTAATTTATTCGCTACAACAGTGAACATCACACAGCTATACGCGTCTTGAAGAAACATGATAAAATCGAATGGGACCAATTTCATTGTCCGACAAACCCCATAACTAGACTTCCAATGTGACATTCTTAAATCCACCAATATTTATTGGCACAATTGACAGTGTCACGTCTTTCTTTCGTTATATACAACCTTTAACAAGTTAAACTTTGCATTGCTATAGGCTAAATGTAAAAGAATCACGTAGTGAGGAATTGCTTCAATCCGGTAGAAAATCGACGAATGACATGCGATCCTTACAAGAAGTGCTATACAATGTATGGTTGTATTCAAAAAAAGGAGAATTATTACAAAACGCTTTTGGTGTAGAGTGTGATGATGAGGTCTTGTTCCATTTTACATGCAGTTCACTGTCATAATTGAATAAAAGAGCGCCTGGCAAAATTTAATACAATAAACTGGGTACCAGTGTTTGTTAATAGCTAGTTGGTGATGTTGCAAGAGAACCAATAATAATTTCGTTATGTTCTAGATTACATGTTGAGATGAGACTGTGATTACATGAGAGCACAACTCTCGTACTTTTCAATATTGTTGTTATGTAGGTATTATATATCGTATTGCTAACTAATCGATCATTTTACTTTTTGGGAAGGCGCGAAAACTACCCCTTTCAACTAGATCACTTCTCCAAAGCTCCACACAGATCTGGCATCATATTAATTAAGCTCCGTTTATTGTTTTCCTTCCCGTCGGTTTTATCTGCTCCTCAATGAAAATTCATTTATTATTCAAACTGTTCCCTTTTGTTACAGTTTAATTTACGTTATAATTTTATTAAACAATAATTAACTCGAAACAAAAACGGGAAAGTGGCAAAAGTTGAAACTACTAAAGCTCAGCATCAGGCACCGCGCGTTTGTCGTAATCGTGCATTAAGTGAAATTGCGAATCAGTGCAAATAAAACGGCATTGTGTGTATGCAATAAAAGCAAAATCGGAAATGGATATTTTAGCCATTGAATAAAAAATAAATAAACATCCTTATTCCATTCACTTTATTGGGTTAAATTGGTGTTGGCGACAGTGTCAAATTACGAAATCAATGTATCTCTTTTACAACTACTTTCGAAAATTGTATTTGCCTTTCTTATTGAAGCTTTAAACAAGTCACTATATTGCTGCGAAATGTCGTATTTGTTTCTATTTAGAAAGCGCGTACAACCGAGTGGAGCTCAGACTGTGACTAAATCCCACTTAGTCACCATATAGATCACGTTTTGTCACATCCTTTGGACGGTTTCTGGATTTTGCACATGCATTTATACATGCCACCCACACCATTTATTCTGTTCTTTCTTTTACTGTTAATTTATGGATTTTTTTTATTTCCTTTGCGTGCATTTTATATCGTAAGGCTTTAGTTCAATGCTTATGCGCTATACAACTTGTAATATGGTGTTGTGTGGAATAAATTTTCGCTTAACTCTAACACTATCAAACGATAGAGTGAGAGAGGCAAAATTTAATGGGTCCACATGCAACTTGAAATTACATTAAATAAACTAGTTATTTTTGCTTAATATTTGATTAGTCGCTAATTATCACCACGCTACGCCAAAAATCGAACACAACGTAGCACACAGGAAATTCCCCAGCACACAACTTTGAACAGTAATAAAACTTGCTCTATATATTCGCAATGTGCGGAGAGAGAGTTTCGGTTCAATATCGGGTCCAGATATTTTTGGCAGTGTGCCAACACGATGAGTCTGCTGTATGCCACCCCTAAAATATAATTCTAGCTAAGGAAAAAGAAAACACTAGGGAAAATAATGCTGGTATACTGCACTTCGATCGACACACAGGCAAAGTCAAAGACGTGCACATGGCACAGAAGAGGAGGATGTCCCACTAAACCAGAAACTCGGATGATTTATTCCAGAATGTTAAGCACACTGTGTCCCATTGTCTGCACTTGGTCAATGGTTTTAAAAAATGAAACTCTCTCTCTCTCTCTCGATTTTCTCGCATACGCACATTAAATAATTCCTCATCAACCGATGAATAATGGAAAATGGGACTTTTTACACACACCCCGAAAAAAACAACAATCATTAATATTATGGCCCGCGCGCTGTCCACCGCATTGAACCCTTTAATTATCCACCCCCGGATCCATTGTAATAAAAAAACCTCCGATAGTGATGAGATGAAACGGGCTCCAACTTGGATCAATAGAAAACTGGAAAGGTATAGGTGAGAGAAGAAAAACCCGCCAAAGACATTCCACTTTTATTTTTATGTAATACAAAAACGTTATTGACACTTTCATGTGCTCTCGTCTCCAGAATCACCAAAAACATCCTCATTCCGAGCCCGTTGTGTGGAAATGGCCTTAATGGTCTCCAACATGCACCTCATCTCTCCAATGCTACCCTCATCAAAGTCAACGGGAGGCGGTGGTGGCATTCTACTTGTCATCTTTTCACTAGTGGATCGCTTAATAACTTGAAACCGTGGCGGCGATTCAATTCCACTGCATTTAATGTCCTCCTCTTGTTCACCGACAAGTCGCTGTCTAGCCGCCACGAACCGTTCATGTTGCTTAAGGGACTGTCTTAATTCTTGTAACATTAGTCTTAAATAAAGGGCCTCCTGCTCGCTCCCATGTCCACTTACTCCTTTATTATCACCACACTCATCCTCATCATCGTCCCCGACGTACAGTTCAAACTTCTCGTCCTCTAATGGTCCACTGACGTCATCATAGCTAACAATACAAGCCGGCAACGGCTCACTGCTAGTGCCTTCCAGCGTTAAGTGAGACGTCGGAAGACTGTCGCCACTATTATTAAGTTTATTGTTTGTCGAAACTTGGTATAATTTACATAAAACATCTAATGATTCGTATGTGGCTAATGTATGATCTCGTAAATCTTGTAAACAGCCACTCAATGTTGCTGTATCCACTTGGCACAATCTCACCACATTAGCACCCTTTTCCGATATAATCGATATGTTTGTGATGGAGTCAATTAGAGCTTGATGTAGTTTCTGATTAATAAAATTGCTCGTAGGCTTGGCCACTTGCACAAAATTCCGTACGTATCGGGTACTATCGAATTTTCTTTGAATTTTCTCGTAAATTTCAGCGAGCTGTTGGTGCACATTGGGCACAATTTTCCTGAGAATTCTATCAAATGTTTCTGATTTCATATCAGAATTGTAATAATAAACGAGGCATATATAACACAAGAATTTCGATATAAACAACATGAATATATCTGTGACTCGTTGCACATCTTCGCATTGATCTAATTTTACATTTGCTAAAAATTGTACATCTTCGCAAATTGTCGGCATACATTCGCTGAGATATTTCACATGTTCCTTTATATTATTGATTAGTTGTGCATGGTTTTCAGTTACACTCTCTAACAGTTCCCCTATGCGGCTGGTAAACACGCTGAACGACTCAGTCTCTTTCATATCGTTACGCATTTTCAAGTATCGCATAATTGCGGTATTCTGTTTGTATAGTTTTTTGGCGCCATTCACCAATTTCCTGATGTTCGCTTTGTAGTGTTTTATTTGTAGGCGTTTTCGGATACGGTTCAGGATTAGGGGCGCTGCAATTAGTTGTGGTGCCAGTAGATAATAGTTGTTAAAGTAGTATGCAAGACTTGTTGACGATAAAGTGCTAGCTGTTAACGCAATACACTCAAAAACGATTGAATCCTTTCCGTAACTAGTTTTCGAACTTTGGTAATAATCTAGTAAGGCCTCTAGGTCTTCGTCTAGTATCAAACCCGACTCCAGAACGCATACCGTGTAATCATCGAATATCGTTCGATAGTCCATGTGTGTGCACATGTTTAGGGGCACTGGAATGCAGAAAAAACCGTATTATCACCTTCCGTTCACACTTTGGCTTAATCTAGTGTTATTGTTAATTTATTTGGAAATAAACTTAGTAGGGATTTTAGAAGAGTTAAATTGGAGTGGTTGCAGAAGCAGAATGACCTTTAACTTTTTTATTTTGATTAAATAACGACGGTCTAAACCGTGCACGAAACAAACAGCGCCATATTGATTATACGCGAAAACAGCTGACTCGCACGGGGATTCCAGCAAGCAGTCCCAAAACCTCATGTTGGACAAATTAAATGTTGTCTGGAAAGTATGAGTTTAAGCATTAAATTCCATTTATAAGGCCCTAATTCTGGGTAATATTTGTGTATTTAAACGATTACAAGAAAGGATGAGAGTTACGATTATGTTCTATATTTGATGAAATTATGAATCCGTTGCACGTTCTCCTTGAACAAATTCTAGTCTATACAGAAAGATCTACTTAGAGTGAAGTAACACAGACGCGCACACATGGAAAATTGTTTAAAATGTTGTAATTCCCATGTGGATTTTCGTTTATGTAAATTTTCTGATTTAGACATTCACTGAAGTGAGGTCGTGTTCTTAGAGAAGTTAGTGTATACTTAGGAGGTCGCATGAAATTTAACATGGTCATAATTAGGTGGAGAAGACCGATTCAGCACACAGCGAAATAATACTAGAGGCGACAAAACTATTCCACTTTTGATCAAAATAACTTGGATTTAATTAATTTTAGTTAAACACTGAAGCAAGTCCTTGTAATAGAGATACACCTTTTGTTGGTGAAACTTGCACCCTTGAAAATTTACAAACATTTTCCTAAAGAATAGAGACCAACTGTGTACCATTTTCATAAACGACTCTATGATAAGATCCACTGGAAAATTGATTCGTAGAAGAAATACAATACGACGTTCCCTTGGAATGTAAATTTTACAGTTTTCTCTCGATGCCAATGGTATATGAGAGTGTGTAAAAGAGAACACGATAAAATTTCGCTAGGGTCAAAGGATTTTACGTGCCTTAGGTGTGGCCCAACTACAATTGACCCTTATCTTTGAGGGACTGGTAGTTTAAATGTTCAATTTCTACTTGGAACTTTATGTACAACTCTATGGTCGAGAGAGACCTATGAGTTTCTCATTTGGTAGCAGAGGGTGCAAAATTTAATATCGAAATTATTATACAGATATTTTCCCTGGAATTTATTGTATGCATGTTTGAATTTATAGGCGAAAAATCATCACTCGACGCTCTTCTCCACTATTATGAATGATTGAAATTAGAGCGTCAGTAAATCGCCATTGAATAAGGTATAAGGACGATAATCGTTCGGAGATCTCGGGATGAAAATTCCTGTTGGAATTTTTGTCCTTAATTCAGTATAGAGGCGGCATTCCTTTCCAAACCATTTTGGAATGTGGAACAATTGCTGCATTACGATGGGAAATATTGCATACGTGAGCACAACTACAGCTTCAATTGGAAGCAGTTTAATTGTGGACGAAAATATCATCCAGCCATATATACGGTCATATTTTCTTATAACATGAGAAAATTGTTTGAATGTTCGTGGCGTGTGTTCGTTAAAACAATAATCATTTGTTGACCATCAATTGCATGTTTTGAATTTCTTATTAAGCTCACGAAAGAGATACATCTGACTTTTTCCTATAGGGTTGCACGCCACACGATTTGACCACTAAGAAAGCAATTAACGTTTAATGCAATAACGCGAAATTAATATAGTGGTTCAAAGATTACCCTGGTCACGGCACCACCACCCCCAAGCACCCATAGCCATAAAATCAATTTATTTTACGTTCCTAGTTTTCGTTTTTTATTTCATTGTGTGTGCGCTTCAATTCTAATTTAAAATTCATTATAATTCACAATGGAATCGAGTGAAGAAGACTGCAAATGAAAAACCGGAATGTACAATTTTCATCGAACCTCACACAAACAAATAGAAAGCATTTAAGAAAGCATCAAGGAATCTATTCGATTGAAATTGACCGCATATTCCCCCTGTTCGTCGAGTGCCTTCTTTTATTATTCCCACCATGAATGGCAGAGGAATTCATAACCGGAATGATATTAATTAAATTCAAGTGTATATTGAAGACAGATCATCGGCCATTGGCTCATTGACTTTCTATGACAAACATATTGCCGCCTCGTTAACCGAACATACATAAGGACGACTATATAGTGAATTCTGGCACAATTTTAAATAAAATCCAGAGAGAAAAGTGTGATAAATTCCTGGTAGAGACATACATTCTCACATGTATGCCAGAAAGAAAGATGTTATAAATTTCTATGATGAATTATAAAGCAAGTTACGACAATATTAAATTGACAGTGCATTAGAAGCACTTGAAATTACAGGAAGCGTGGTGCGAAATGTGTGACATTTTTATGATGTATTACGTCGCGTTTTTTCCTTTTATTGTTTCCAAATAAAAAAATATAGTGAAAGAATTCCTAAAAACTTAATCATGTACACAATAGAATAATAAAAATTCATCAAAATTCCATTGTACATTATACAAATATAAGCATATAAGAATATTGAATCGCCAAAAATCAGTCCGCCCATTTTGAAAACATTGAAAATCCAACACTCCATTCATATATTCTAAGCTTTTAATTGTATTCGAACAAGTCTTGCAATGACACTGTCGAAAATTTTATTATAATCCATGCTGTTGGAACACACAAGAAGAGAGGATTTCCATTCGATTCCCTGCCGCTGTGCCTCTCATAAACCAGTAATCGAAATGCAAATCCAATTCTGCGGTACTTTTAACAAGAACTTCAGACAAATTAATTCCGTTAGATAATCGTCCTCTACTGAATACCGATTACTTTCCAATATCCTTATTTAATAAAGCATTTTGAGACGAGAGACTTTTCAGAAACGAACATAGTTTTTGGCATCCCACTTATTCGGATATGAAAATTGCACTGTCGAATCATATTCTAGACAGTTACTTTCAGTTAAACATCGTGTGGCAAACTTTACCTCATTATTACATTAAAAGCTTCCCATAGAATTTTCCAACAAAATGTTATATATTTCTTATCCAAAGGTATAAGGAGAGAAGTAGATGCGTGTAATTGGATTCGTAATACGCTGGTTAAATTTGCTGCTTCATAACTTGAAATGTACTTTTAACTTGAGCGAAAAAATTATGTAAGTATAATGTACATGGGAAGCTTATCACTAAAAGAGAAATGCAACAAGGGGAGAGGATTATAAAAATGTGATGTTTGTACACGGTTTATCAGTTTCGCTGTTGCTTCCTGCTTAGCCAATTAAATTAATCGATTAATTAAATTTGTATCAGTAAGTGAATGTAGTTTGATGTTAATTAAACAAGTGGAAATACATTTGATGTATTAAAGGTATCAGTATACATCAAGTTTTGACATAATATACGTTATTACATACAGCTAATATGAATATAGATGCAATCTACGAAGATTACGAGCAAATTTTGTTTCATTCCCATCATCTACAATATAATACCTTCTTAATGTATAACAACTCTACCACATATACAAATACATATCACATTTAAACTGAACATATCTCTCTCATTCAATGTGAATATTTGATCTGATTTCAAGTATGCTATTATGAAAATAAGTGTACAGAGTTTGGAGCTTTTCTATTGTTCAAAATTTATACAAGGACATTAATCCAGACGAGAGAAAAAAGAGCGCCTGTAAAACTCACGATAAGCTTAATAATTCACGGACGATTTCGTGCCATAATAATTTATTACAATTGTTCAATGGACTATAAGACATTGCAATAATAGCAATATTAAAAAAGCAAATACACTCTTGTCATATCAGTGTTGAACATGTTCGTCCGGGGGCGGTTTCTCCTATTTTCGGGGGGCAATGTGTTTCGGTCGAATGTGCACTGAACCGACATTCTGTCATCTATCCAACAAAATAGCGTATACGACACTCCAATGGAATGTTTTTTTTTATTCAATGAAAACCCAGTTGGTGACTAGTAAAGTGGAAAGGTGCCTCTATATTCCTTAAAGGCACTCTAAGATGCGAATATGCAACACATAGCAGAAGCCCACCAAGCATATTTTCTATAAAAGAGAAACACTTTTTTCCTTATCGTCAGTAAACAGCACTGAACATCATCACTTAGTATTCAGAATTGAGCACTTTGTACACGACAGATTTGAATACTTTTCCTATACATTTGAACTTAATTTTAAGCGAGTGAGAGCGTCACACGTTCACATCATCAGAGAGGAGTAAAAATCAATATTGTAGCGCCACAAATCGACGACACTTCTTAAAATGTTTACAATCGACTAATAAATGGTTTGAATATAAATTGTATAATAATGTGTTCAATTTGTCGCACTATATGTGCACCGAATGCAGAACTTGATTGCAATTCGATGTTTTCGTTTAGAGAGAGCAGAGCAATTAAGCGTGCTTTCAGGTTGAACCAGAAAAAAGCGACAAGCTTAATTAAAGGCTAGTGATTAAAAAATAGATTTTTGCAGATTGTACAAATTAACACAGCACCAGCACGAATGTTCTAATTGGATCCTCGACTCTGGAGTATGTAAGAGTATTAAAAAGGGCAAGTTTCGAAAAGGTCATCAAGGACGCAATGGGACCATTTGGACGAGGGACTTAGCAAATTGCCACTGATTATACCACACGAATATAAATTCGAAATGGGAACGAATTTCACAATGTGAAAAACAATAATAAATTGATCAAAGCGCCCGTCCTCTTGTCTTATTAGTTAATTATTAGTAATGATCAGGAATCAAGTGTACCACTTACCTTTGACTGCATTCAATTTGTTGCCAACCATTTGCTTTGCGACGAACGCTGCCATTTTCTCTCTGTTCCTTTTTTACGTTCTGCAACAAAGGGACTTATTAAAAATTCTGACCTAATTTAAGAGTATTTTTCTAAACAAGAGCGACTAATGTTAAGTGGAGTGAAAGAAAAGTCTCAAACAGACCCCATCTGTAATGGGGGATTATTTTATTTACTGTTTGCTGCACAGAACGTCTTCCGATATTAACTCACTTGTAAATAGTATTTGCATTTTAAATGTTCTCTATATAGTGGTAGAGAATGGTTTTCTCTGTTGAAGAGTCAATTTTAACAGATATACAAACACACGACGAAAAGATTTTAATTACAAACTGAAATATTACAAAACAACAAATAGCATAGTATGACAAGGGCATCAAGAGGAAAAATATACGCGAAGAATAATTACAAAAGTTCGACCCTTATTTTTGCGGTTTAATCAAGGGGCTTGAAATTAAAACTTGTTCCCTATATAAAAAGATACTTAATTTACCTTTTTTCATATTAATAAGCTGTGTGGTGAGATTTTTTCCCGTCTTTCAACGTCTACTTCCATCACAACACCACATCAATCTTGTGTTCGGATATAAATTCGTTTTTATTGTTTATAATAAATACACATTACGACATATTTATTAATAAAACTTTTTCTACATTTTACGGTTATTGTTAGAATAAAGACGGAAATTTACGAGAAACAATAATATCGAAATTGATTTTTGTATTGTTGCAAAATGTTTATCGTTTTTAGTAGTTTGCTTTTGACGTGATGCGCCGTTTATTTGCCATGCACTTTTTCAACAAACATATTATTTGACGAAATAAAATAACAATGTGATTGTTTATATCGTATTTCTTTGGAGCCCGAGGCCGATGATGGTTATATTTGCGTCTGATGCATTTTTAAAGAGTCTCAACAGATTTCGTATTCCTTTTAACTAGACAATTAGAACGGTTTATTTGGGTTTTTTAATTAATATTAATACAGGTGGCAATTTGCTGTTTATTCCAAATTGTTGAATTTTTGACCAAGCAATTTGTATGCATTGCAACATGTGAAAGAGTTTATTTATAACTGGCTTTCCTTGCATTACACACTGAACTCTCTAAAGAGATATAAACTTATAGATGGTGTTTTTCCCTCTTTTCGTTATTTTCTAGTCTTTGAAAGGGTTTTTCTTCTCGAAAACGATCCACACGGTTTTCTATTATGAATATTACGGCGTATAGAAAGGTTTTTCAAAAGCTACTACCATACATTATTAACACAAGTGAAGCATCTTCCTCACTTATTGATTCGTTTTTAAAAAAAAGTCTTAATATGTTTCTCTTGACTTAATCCACGGTGAGTAGGAAGTTAACTCTTGCAAAAATCTAATGAATTCATTTAAATACTTAACAAACTATTTACACAACTTTTACTAGTTTAATCCATTTACGTTATAATAGTATTTAACTGTTTACTCAACAAACTTACCAGCATATGTAAATATTAAATATTTCACCATGCATTTTGCTATTTCAGTTCAAATGGAAAGATGGACTGTGGAAATTATTATTCCGAGCCAATATTTAATTTCATTTTTGTGTTTGTTTCGTTCAACCACACATTGCTCGAATTTTACGATTATGTTCACCGCAAAACCAACCCACAAACACTACTAACGAAGAGAGACGTGTGTACATAATTCCAAATGCAGAATGCGATTAAAAACTAGGATTTTACGATGGCAAACTTTTCCACTTGAAATGTGACACTTTTTAAGATATCACATTAAAGCTCACTTATTGAAGACAGTGAAAAGGGTAGCGGAAAAAAGCGTATACACCCCAGAAACACAATACAAATGTGATAACTTTACCGAACAAACTATAATATGTTGACGGCATTCGGCGCTCGTTTTTATCATAAGATGAGGACGTTGTTTTGGGAAAAAGACACGACATGAAATTTGTTTCAGGGGGTACACGAGATTTTCTTTTTTTAGGGATTTCTCCAACTATTTTTAGGCCAGCTATAGATTTTCTCTTTCTTATTCCGTTATCTGTTCTCTCTCAGTTGAGAAAGAATAATAATGAAACAAGTTGTGCTCTGACTGTGTTGTATTGTGTTGGAAAATGACATAGAAAAAAAGAGACTGGAATTCTATTTGGAACAGAATTGACCTCCAGACTTAAATCGAATAAATTACAAAAGGGGATTTTGCTAGAGAAAATGGAAATAATTAAATTAGAACAATATATATCAGTTGAAAGATTGAGAGCGAACATACAGAATAAGGAAATTGCATTTCAATAAATTGAAAAATCTATACATATAAAATTTAGAAAAGAAACGTGAACAAGACGAGTGGTTTTCCTCTTTTATATATTGCAAACTTTGCAAAGGAAACAATATATTCGTGTTGCTGTATGAAAAATATGATCGCTTAAATATTTAATACACATTAAAGTGCTTCTCTCTGCAATAAGTTTATTAGTTCTATTATATGTAGTTTTAAATTTTTAAATAGCACTCGTTTATTGTCCAACTTTTGACATTATTAATTTTAACTTTAACTGTATTTAAACAGTGAAATACTGCAGAGAGTTATTTAAAAAAACTTTTTCATTCGCCGGGAATTTTCAATGTTTATGCCACCGAAAGATATGTGGCATTAAGTGAATTTTGATTGAAAGTGCCTCTGACAGTAATTCCACATACAGCACCGCAACTTTACCAAGTATAGACTTTACGTCTCGAAAGCTTGCAGAGAGTTGCAATTGACGTGTGCCGACCTTCTTCCAGCAAAAAAGAGGAAACACGCCTGCCCCCCATCGTCTAATTGCAAATGATTCACCAGATATCGACCCGATTCCCTCTCTATATCGATTACATGACAGAACATTTCATTTGCGACACAAGAACAAAAGCTGTTTTTACAAAGCTCGTCTGTCTCAATTATTTCCCTGTAAAAATTACACTATAATATTTGACAGCGTAAGCAATGATGCTTAAGAAAAGTGACAGGGATGTATTACCGTCGGTTGTGGTCCAGAACAACTTTGGCCGCGTGTTTGCTGGCGTGACATTTTATAAATGGACCTTAAAATTTGTTACACTCCACTTAGTTTGTTTGGTGAAACTGGCTAGGACATTGAACAAATTCGCTGCTAAATCAGGAAAATAAAATGCGAAAAAGAGAGCAATCTCGAGGAGTGATTTTAACTTTTTTTTCCCCTGCTTCTTAACAATGGTATCCTTTTACACAAGCTTCATCCCTTTAAGTATTAAAATAGTTGAGACGTTTTCAATGCAGCATGTCTCTTGATTTTGCATGCCTCACAAATCCTGCACATTCCAAACTGTGTTGGTGAACGAGGCACTTGCCTTCGCATTTTTAGCATTACATTTTAGCACCATATAGAACGATTTCCTTCATTGCGTAAATCAATTGTGGCCAATGTCGTCTTTTAAACGAAAAAATAACCCTCAAGGTGGAAATTTAATTAAAAGCACAAAGATTAGAATCAAAGGGACTGTGCTTGTCGGTTATTAACATAAAAAAAACACGATGGAATTGGGCGAGTTGACCTACATTTGTATAATTGTGAAGAGGTTTTTGCGAAAATCGGAAGGTTCAAGCCAATTTAAAACTTTCCCCAAACAACAACAATAAACGAAAATAATTCGCTACTTTAACGCCAACACTCTGATATTCATCCACCTCGAACAACTTATTTATTTGTTTGATTTACGGGTAAATAATGTACTCTTGTTTAGTGGAAAAAGTTACGAAATCTCTGAATTAGCAGGATATTCAAGAGTTGTGGTCGGACATGATGGGGTAGAATCTTGTGTTTGATAATTGGTTTTCAAATTTAAAACCTGAGAGATATCCTGAAAAAAGGATTTTAGATCCGTTAACCTTATATTGTTATTGTTTAGGGTAGTAACAAAATTCAAAAACTTAATTTCATAACATCCCCATCAAAACAGCTTGTTTATTTGTTTGGTTTTCGATTACATAATGCATGTTTGTTTGGCAAAAGTTATGTAATCTCTGAATTAACGCTCATATTCAAGAGTTGTGGTCGGAAATGATCGAGTCGTTACCATCAAAATCGCTTCGATTTTCCACTTTTCCATAAATTTTTCGAAACATTTACAAACGAAAGAGACCAATTCCGAATCCAGCATTAAAATAATGCAACCCGTTCGCTTGCACAGATTATACTTGTTTGGGGATTTCGTGCAAAGAATACCAAATGCAAAACAGGGCAAAAGTTAGAAACAGAGAATCGAATTTAGCACTCGAAGACAATTTGCATAGAATTGAAATATCCGCACACACATATTAACATCGTCGTTGTATTATATAACGGCGCGATGAAAATAAACTCTTATCGTGAATCTTAAACAAAATTGTTATGCGAACATATCGCACAGTTTGAGAGAAATTCTAATGGAAATTATCTTGGAATTGCTTCTATCTGCCACTTTCGAGAGACAATGCCAATTGTTAGCATGTTCCCCATTGTGGCGGTATCCGGTGGTGGTGGGTGCGTCGTCAAAACACCCTGTATAATGCGAATATAATCGCCTGATCGAATCCACCACTCAACTGAGTGGTTTTTCCTCTAATGAAAACACTATTAAAGAAACAGACCCTCATAAGATGAAGATTCACTAGTACTTTACCTCGTCCTTCTTTCCGTTTGAACGATGGATACGTACATCAGCAGTTGGCGCATTTTCAATTTTCACTTCTTTCATATAATGCCCGTTTAATAATGTGAATTGTGAATTCTTCCACTACTTTCCTATATATATTTATTTGAGTTGAAAGAGAGGGAACATTTTTCAAATTCCACGCATAGAAACAGTGAAATAGTTGGAATAATTTTTGCCTGTATGCCAAAGTGAAAATAATAAAATATATGCTACAAAGGACAAAGGAATCGTAATGATGGAAACAATTCTCGCTTTATGAAATGAACTGTTTATTAATAAAGAATAATTTTGCAACATATGTTCTCCGCATTTGTGTATATAATTTAATTATCATTTCTAGTTGAATTACAAAATTAATTACAACACAGCAGAGAGGGGTATTTAATTTCCATACAGGTTGAACCATTTAATCACTGTTTAAACAAATTGTTCGATTACTAAATTGGATCCCGAAAGAATGTTAAGTGTTTAGCTGCCAATTAGGGCCATAATATTGGACTTAATGGCAAGTACATCTCAATTTAGTTTGTGAGCATCGACTAGTCGAATGTGGTCTTTTGTGTATATGGGAAACTTTCAACTATGAACACCTTTTCGGCGTGCGATAAGAGCCATTTTCTGTATTATATATTATATAGGACTGGAAATTTCATATTGGCAATTTTTAGGGCCACAAGAATTGCGTCCAACTACCCTTGCAAACATAAAGTAGATTTTATCTTTAGCCTATTTTCAACCCTTGTCAGTTTTACCTTTTCTATTGATTTGTGTTTTGGGCCATCGCGTCCTCAGCACAATTTTATATATTGTAAAATATGTAAAAAATCACTTATACAACACTTCTTAAGAATCACAATTCATCAAGATAAAACGCACCTTTGGCTTTGGCAAAATTGTAAAGTCGATTGGATTTGGATCTGTTGAAAATTTCCACCGCACACATTTACAACACAAAGAAAGATACACGCGAAATGAGCTTTTTTTTATTACATGACGGTGAATAAATAATTGTTGTTGTCTAGAGCACGTTTTGCACACACTCGTAAATTTAATATTCAGAAAAACACGGCGTAAGGATGTAATATTTTTCAAACCATAGGTAGGAACAATAAATCAATATTCAAACCCGGTGTATATTACACAGGCTGATGTATATTTTGGGTGAAAAAATTGCGCTAAAATTCATAACTTGCTTTACTTAAATTACAAAGCTCCATGCTAGCAGTATCTAGTTTCCAAATCAATAAATTCCATCAAACGCTGTTTCTCGTCTACTAATAATATAACTTATATGTTGTCAGCAAATTTTCATGTCATTAGTTTTCACATTCAATCATATTAATCATATCAGTCAATTGCAATTCGCACCGTCTTCCATTACAAACAAAACCGTCTCTTTCGATCTACCTACATCCATAAAAGATTGCAAATTTGATGGCAATGTGGTCTGAATTGTCTGCTAATGGAGCAAATGAGGCCCCCTTTTTTTATTATGTCAGCTAACCCGGAAAATTTTCAGTCCTTTGCAAATATTAGCCGAACGTGACACTCGTTCAGGCTTATTTACACAACATTTCTAAATCAATCTTTTCAAATATAAAACGAAAACGTGTTAATCAAATTTACGTCGTCCCCTTTTCGGCGACACGAAAATAAAAAAAAAAACTAATAGTGATGATGACGGAAAGTTTCTTCTCACTCCTCTTGAAACAACATTAATAATTCTGTGTTACGTTTCGCATACTAACTTAATAAGCATCTAGCATTATTTGCATTCCACAACAGCTAGATTCCACTTAGGTTTGAATTTTGCCCATATTTCACATAGCTATATGAAATAATATGCAATTTTCTCTGTGCCAGGGCCCCCAGCACAAAACTTTAATAAATTAAGGAGCTTCGAATTTCCTATATAACACACATATAAAGGCGTCTTGCTTTACTAAACATATGAAAAAAGTTTCGGAAAATATTTAAATATTTATTCCCTAGCGAAATGTTAATTACAAGATATTGCCTCAATAATCGTATTTATTATTTACACACGAGCGCTTTATTGAAACCAAACTTTTTCCAATGTTTCGAAGATAATTGTAAACAAGAAAGTTGAAAATCGCGCATAATACTCGGTATTCAAATAACCCTTAAAATCCGAACCTGGAAAAGGTAAATGTTGTTGAGAGTCCCCCGGAAAAGCCATCCCTTGTTTACACACTCCCTCAACCCTTAAAAACGGTGAATTGCTAGTTTGACAAAATGTTTTCTCCGTGCCAGATGTCGCCGCCAGCCTTTCCACATATACAAGAAAACTTTCAGTCCATATGTGCATTTTTCACACTCTTTTTTCTCCTTCACTTCCACCCATCACCATATAGGATTTTTTTTGGTAAAATCGCTAATTATGTATAAAAACTCCACTCTATTTTCACACGGTGTTAAACAAGCCGAATTATCCTTCAACAAATAATAATATCGTCCTGAGTGAGACAGACTAAGTGATGCGAATACATGTTAGGATTTCGAGGTCGTGTCATTTCTCGCTCGAGCTATTCTAATAGCACTCGTACTCTTAACACCTCGATGAATACGCTACCCACAAACATTCAGTCAATATTACACTCGCCCCTCTTTGCATCGAGCCGCTCTTTACAAAAATATACAGCCAAGTTGTAGCAGCATTCATCATCGCTACATACTCGAAATGATGGAAGAGTTATTCATTTAGTACAACACCAAAGTAAACATATTTAATTTGACCTGGAGAACGAGGAGCGATGTGCGATTCAACACGCACCACATTCATCCCGTGACGCAATACACTGGAGGGCCACTGCGAATGTAATCATTACGGATTATTGTTAATTTTTCTCTTTGTTGTATGTATAATACGCTATCTCTTTACTTGTGTAGACAGTTAAAGAGAGCAGCAAGCAAGACGGTCCCCAATTTCCCTAGGGATATAGTTAGTCGCTGTCTCTACTGTTTTAATTTCGTCAATCCTCTTTAGGCAATTTAAAAGACCATCCCAGAGACTTAGTTTATTAGGGAATAAATCTTAAGTCCTTCTTTTGTTGAGTACACCGAATCCTTTCTTCCTTTTTTCCCTCACTCGTCACGATTTTTCTTCTACATTTCAAATTCTTATAGCGTAGCACCGCAAAGTCGCGCAATTTTATATAATCTCTCCATAGAACTGTAATTAATTTGTTTAACAATTTTTCCATTCCGATTGGTCGCTTATTATGACTGCATACCGGGACGAGTATAATAAAAAAGGCGCACAGACGAATGCAAAATATAATAAATGAAATGAAAGCTTATTAGAGCATAAATCCCCATCGACTAATTAGGCGAAAAATCGATATAATCCCGGAAAGTATTTGAAATTTTTCCCTCCTTAATATTAATTGCCCAGGATGGGACCTAAATCAGACTAATCCTTGTGGATTTATCGGTTAAGGCACACAGAAATGCCAGTATGAATAAATATTCAACCAACACGTAGTGGAAACTAGCTTGAGGCGGTCAAAAAATGTTTAAAGAACGGCTTTTGAATGAAAATTAAATAAAAACTCAAATAATACAAAGTGTTGAAGAAGTTTCGTCTTAAATAAAACAAAGGATACTGTGTTGCCGCACACAGAATAGAGGAAAAAAAGTAAATTCAAAAGTGTAATAATTATTTTATCTGTGTGTTGCGCGAAACAATTTCAGGGTGAAAATTTAATAAAAAGGCACGTAGAAATGATTTGTTGCAGTTCACTGTCGCCCTGTAATAAATAGAATTCCAGACGATGAGTTTGAATAGAACATCCCTGGGGAAATACAGAAAAACAGTGATATAACAAAAAATTTTCGAAAAGTCTATACGTGCCTTTCGGCGTGAATGCTCTCTTCAAATTAATACGCCTGTGAAAAAATTGTTTACATAAAAAAAACGTAAACAAGAAAATTCAGCAGAGATGTAAATCGATAAAAGACTGTCTATAAGTAAACTTTAACTTAAATATTGAGAGATTTGTTTACTGTTTGCACAGATGTATAGAGAGAGGAAAATACTCGTCCGAAATCCAACACAATATTTATTCTACCAATATAGGAAATGTTAGAAAATTTTTTTCGCTTGTAGACAACATTCAATGGAAAATCTAATTCGAGAATGTGACAAACTGGAAAACAGTGTGTATAAGTGAATTTACAATTTGAAGATGCATTTTGCAGTGTGTTCGCAGAGAGGATGCAGTAAAAGTATAATTAAATACCTGTAACCTTTAAAAGCACTCTCTTAACACTAAAATTGCATTTAAGCCAGCGCTTCATCATTTTGAACTTAATTTTTATTAGATAATAATTAAAAGTAAAATGAACAATTTCTCATTTGCTGTGCTGGATCCTTTAAAGATAAAGTAAGACATTTTTTATTTAATATACCACTCTAATATCGGAAACGTACTCCCTAACTTTATGATTGCAAAATCAATAATACTCTTCGAGCAACAAATTATGATTTAAATTGTTCCGCAACTTTTTCCCCACTAATGCGTTTACGAGTGAATTTAAGAAGATGGATGGACGATTATTGGAATTTTACGACATATCTGCCAATAATCTGCATCATTTTTTCTGTAAACCAGTCTTTGTTCCAGCGTGATATCTCGATCCGTTCAGGAGTTATGAATTTTTCAGGATTCATTCCTGAAAATTCTGAAAACTAAAATCACCTTAATTCTTTCACTTTTGAATCACGACTCGGCTATTTTCCAACGTAGAAAAAAAATTCAAAAACCAAAATAATCCCTTGTGTCTGCACTTTGAAATATAATTACCATTGCATCAGGTTTCACCACCATACAGGGTGTTCCCACCACCCCATTCCGAAGTTATAATTGAATTTCGGAAAAATCCCTTGAGCTTATTTGAATATTCGATCGTAAGCTTTCCAAACAATTGTATATGTGAATCTATAAATTTGACCGATTGTGAAACACAACAGTCGGCCTCTTCAAATCTAAATTAAAATCTTTTTAATATTGCTCATGGAAACAATATTCTTTTTAGCATATATTTCGACATCCTGTATATGAGTTGTGTGGAATGAGGAATGAGGCACAAACAGATAGAAACATGGCGCCTCTAACCATATACTCTTCGCTTATTTCATATATTATGTGTTTTGAGTAGACGTAATGGGCTGTGGGCGGCCTGCTGAGGGCCCCACAATCCGGCACTCATAATCCCTCTCATTCGCTTTCTCTCTCGCCAGTTTCAACACACTCACCCAGGACAAACGGGAAAACTGTGGATGTCCTTTAAAACAAAACCACCGCCACACAGCATTGTACACATTAAATACAGAGGAGCTGATTCCTTTGATAAATTCTGCCACAATTATATTCAGCTCCATGTCTAATTGCAATCCTTACTAATCAAGGGCCCCCATATACGCAACACCATTACAACCGACTAATAAAATTGATTCCAATAAAAATATTATACGAGACGAGAGAGTAGTGTTATGATTGGAAATGACTGTATCAAAGGAGGAAAATGGGCTCCGTTAAAAGCATACTAAAAGCAGATTGTTAAGTTAAATAAGGGAAATGTAGGGCCCACTTTGAAAAACACTCCAAAATGGTTTTAATAAAATTTACAGATCAGTAAAGATTTGGAATTGTATAAAAGGGAAATGTTTCAATTTTCTCTTAGGTTTTGGTGTATTAGGTGGCACTTTTTGGGCAACAAGAGAGAAACGAAGACTCTCTGCCTTTTCTACATTTCCATCGAAAGTAATACGAAAATCTCTTTTCTCCCATATAATGCCAATTTTATTTAATTCATGTTATTATATCAGCAGGTATTAATGCATTTTCCATGTACGAAACAATAAAGCCCCGTCTTCGATTTGCACTAAATATAATTATTATATGAAAAGAAACTATCTCGCCATTTAAGATCCGTGTCTCTTGCCATTCTCGAAAGCTGAAATTACATGGAAAACGTTTTCGCATGAAAAACAAAAAAACTTTCCCATCAATCACTAATCTAATTAGGGGATAATTCATGGTTAAAATAGTAAGCGAAGAGCGCTCGGCGCGGCTGTGCGACCTGAAAATGTTTCTGGGCGAAAATTACCCTTTAATCTACTGTGCCAGTGGCTTAATTACACAAGTCGCCAATGAATGATAATATTAGAGCCGGACCTAAGGGCTGCATTTACCTAATTTTCACTTTATTTAATCATTTTGCCCGAAAGATAAGTACGATAAGTGCAGGCACTCAACTAATGGGGATCCGCTTAATAATTCCACCTCCCCCACACACACATAAGAAATTACTCTCGCAAAGTAATTTATCGGTACAAATAAATTATTTGTTGATGAAATTTCTCGTCTCTCTTTTACTTTTCACCCGAATTCCACTCAATAATGGCACAACATCCCCGCAAACGTGACTGCAATCCATTGTTTTGTCCAACTGATTTTGGGGGTTATTAGAGTGCTACCAATCAACAAGGGGGTGAAACCGTTCCACCAACCACCCGATCAAAGCCGATTAGCGATTTTACAAGTATCTGTACTGTTTTTACGGCCACAACAACAAAATCCGATCCATTTTGTATATGTGCACACATCATTATTACATATTATGTTACCTAGGGCCAAAGTTTAATCCCTAAATATGATAAGGGAAAAGTTTTATTTGACCCCTTTCCGCATACAATTAATATCCACCTGCCAAAACTTCTAATCACTTCTCACCATTCAATACAAACCCTAATACACAACTTAATTATGCGCCGGTTTTAAGAAAACGCCAAACAGAAAAGGGAAAACTACAAACACAAGTTCAAATATTTGCCGAAAATGCGGTTATATAAAGGGAAATCATGTAATCCTAATGGCAAAGTGCTTAGGAAAATTTCCAACAATTAGTTATGGCTACAGAAAAGAGAGACGGAAATGCAGAATTTGAGGAAAGCAGGACGATAAATAGATGAGGGATGGGTGTTAAAGAAAATGTCAGTTATATCGTCACGCGCCATCTTACTGACTTTATAAGCCATTTCAAGATAAACAAAAGTGTGTAGAAAACGAGAACCGAACCACCCAAAAGGGGCACATACACACCTACCCCGAAAACAAGCCCCAAAATCCAAACACCACCGGCACGATTACACTGTGTTGTTAGTGTGGATAAATTGTTGCCGAAATATGCTAATTTGCCAATTTTACATTATAATGTAGGACGAGAGAGTGGAGAAACTGTGTCAGCCAACACACTATATTAGATAGTCCTGTTCCTGTTTGGTTTATATAAATCGATCTTCGAAGTGTATACATATATATTTATTGCAACTCTTCGTTTGTGGCACTTTCAATTTTTATGTATAATCCTCTTTAAACGCCACTAATCAGCTTACCAAATAATCACAGGATAATTGGAAAACGAATATTTCTGCAGTTAATTAATTAGTAAAGCTCTTTTCGAGTATATCGCATGAATTGTTGCATGTGAATATATTTATTGAACGTTGTCTAACAAATTTCCTTCGTTATATTTCACCTGATAAATCTATCCATTACTAGAATAATTCATAAATGAGCTATTTTCGTATTATATAGGTCACTAAATATCAATGAAAAATTGAATAGAGCTCGTTTATAATAAAATTTTTATACAAATTGGAAATAGGTCGTTTATTAACACTGCAAATTTAATATGAGGGTGTGGGGATGTTGAGGTTGTCCAAAGACCCTCAATTTATTGTCATTTCATACAGATAATGGAAGTTTTCTATTTTGGTGATACAAAAACCTTATTACAGCACGGGAAGTTTATTTCATTTTTTTACTTTTTTTTAATATTCAAGTTACAATTATATTAAGTAACTTACATTTCGAAAAACTAATAACAATTTTAGATATGTACGTTAATAAAATTCAACAGAAATACACCAATTTATGAAAAACCAATTTATAAAATGATCAATAAACGAATTTACCTTAATAATATTAACAAATTTATCAAAGAAACCACACACTCCGCCTGTAAACGCTGTCACACACTGAAAAGACTGTCCTTCACTCGCTTAATGCGCTCTAAGGATGACCTAGTGGAGTGAAGTGTCCACATTTACAACCAAATCCATAAAAAAAGACTATAATCAAATCATCACTATAAACTTGCATTCAATACAAACATCAATCTTAAAACCACGATGGAATTTGAACACCTTCAGTCTAGTTGAAATATTTTGTCATATCTGCAATCCTGAATTCAAAGTAGGAAGAGAGTCCAACAACTAAATCTCCGAGATTTACATTGTCTCACATTAACTTGTATCTCAAAGTTATATTTAGTTAAACTAAAGAAAAAGACTTGTCGTTGTTTTTTAATTAAACTTCTATACACTACTAGATATGAAATTATGTAAAGAACTTTTCGTTTGATAACATTCTCAAAAGTATTTCCATTTCTCCAAAGCAGAGAGTCCTTTTGTATTATTTCAAATTGTATTCTATACTCCTTTGGAGAGTTTTAAGTTCGCTTTTGCTCTTTATACACTCTACACACCTTATCTGCTCGTATCCTGCGAACGTTCCTTTTCCGCCAAAAATTCCAACTTAAATATAAATAAAGATGTGAGTACAAATGTGCTTTTATTGTTAAAAAAGTGGCAATAAAAGTATAAGGAAAGCCACAGCTGCGGTTCTTCAATCCACACATAAAATAATAGCGAAAGCTCCTTCTAAATGAGCTCAGCCACTCTTATTCTTGTGTACCGTTGGATTCATTCAACTTTATATGTTTTTAGATTGTGTATTTCGTATTCAAGTGGTCGAGATATACGACAGACGCAAAAAACAGTTTATCTCGCAAATAATTACTCTTGTAACAGTGGCTGTCACGTGCAGACATGGAAATGTAATATTTATATGTGGACGTTTTTTCACATTTGATCGATTAACTTTCCACCCTTCTCCTGTTTAGTTTACAGGTAGAGAGAAACATTTCTAAAACATTTCAAGAGAGCGAACAAGGCATGAATTTTCATTAATTTATTAAAAAGGCATACAACAAAACTGCTTAAATTACTGTCTAGAAAATAAATAATTGCCTCACTTTGCGAGTTTTGATTGAGTTTTCATTATAAATGAGAGCAATTTATGGATTAATTTTTGAAAAATTACCAATCACCGCAAATTTGTTGATCAAACTGTTCCCTATATGTATTATGTATGCAAATAGACAGGTGTATAGAGAGATGTTGGGGGGCAAGAGTTGTGAAAGTTGTTCCGATATTCATCATATCATGAAAAATGTTACAATTCCAATTAAAACGATCGAGCACACGGAAAAATTCCTGTCACGAAAATAAATAATTGTTTTCCATTATGATTGAATTTCCATTATAAATTAAATCTCTTCTATTATTTACCAATAATATACTTTTATATTTCCAACATTCACATATATTGTTATAAATTTTTTTAAATGCAAAAAAATAACAAATTTATTCTCTGTTTGAAAACAATTTGAAATGGGCATCTCTCCAACAAAAGATGGGAAAACATTTAGATTCTTCTTTTTATACGACTGAAAGGGAACTTGGATTTCCTTTTTACAAAACTATTTCAATTTTAATATTCTTGAAAATTAGGGAGAGTCTTTTGATGTTGTAGCATGAAAATGAAATATTATTAAAACTTAAAAATTCTTCTTTCTTAAGAGATAAATTTCATTCAATTAATAACATCAAACACACATTTCAAAGTACCAACAAATTCAATCGTTCCACATAGAATATTTATTTACTTTACTTTGTAAATATTGCTGGTTATGTCGTTTAATTAACACATTTGATGGTGATTTTCTACGAATTTCTAATTACTAAGTGCTTTGTACTATAGTCGGAAAATAGCTAGTAACGTTTTCTTACAAAACGCTTAATTAAACCCACTTAGCATATGATGGATTATTTAAACTATAATGAAATTTTCTGCACACTAAACACTCTAGTCGAAATAAATTCCTGAAATATGACACTGTTTTCTAAATCTCAGCCCAAATATTATTATGAATCAATATCGAATGGATAGTTTTTCTCCTATACTCTCGTGTACCAACAATAAATTACATTAAGATTATTGAGAGAAAGGAGAGACCGATAATGGGCAACTAAATGCCGTTTAAATGATGATTTTCAATGTGGAATTCGTGTTCACCATTGATAGATATTGCGAGGAAATAGAGTTTTGGCCATTTTTGCATACACTCCCAACATTCCCATCCACCCGCAGATTAGAAAAAGAGCGAGAGAAAAAATGACGAAAACCCTTATCGTGCGAAACTATTTATACTTTTCTTACAGAATTTACACTTTCCTTCGTCGACTTTACATTCTCCTCCTATCAGCAAAACGAATAGCACTTTAACCGAAAAAGACGAACTTTTAAAACGATACAACCAATAAAACAAACTTTTATCAAAAGTGTTTGAGGTTTGAAATTTATTCGGTGGAAAACAAAAAAAAATCTGTTGGTTGTGTGTAATTTCGACAGAAAATCCATATACAGTCAGTATTATAACAATCAACCCCCCACAATGAAATTTTGTGCAACATTTTCTGCATGGCATTGTTTATTTATGAAAAAATTTTTAGATTGGGTAAAAATTCTGATTGCCCACTACATTGAATTATTTATGGACAAAGTGTATCAAAAATTAGAGAATTTAATTTTGTTCCACAATAAAATTAATCCTCTCTGCTGTTGCCAGCGAATTAAATTCAATGTGCTGACTAACTGAATTATCGAATATTTTAAAAACAGCAGTATGGTCAGTCGAACTGTTCACACAATCACAGGACCTTCTGTCAACGCCAAAAATTATAACACAATTAGACTAATCTCGAAAGTGGCTTCATCGTAATATTTTGTTTCACTTGGATAATTAAACACCTCGCCCATCTCCACATTTCTACGTTGGCTTTTCTAAAGAACAAGCCAAGTAACACTGGAAACTCTACTCTTTGATCCATAAAGGCGTCCTTAAATATCACTAGGGAGTTATCAATTACTCTTAGTCCCTAATGAGCAGCCTCTTCGGCTCTATTGTACAGTTTTGTTGGCAGTGGCATTCTTGCGGTTCGTATTTTCATCTGAGATACGACGTTGCGAGTCAAGCGAACCGCAAAATCGCCAACAAAAAGAAAAACTCACTTGTTTCAATATTTCATTCGACAAAAAATGTTTTGCTTTTAATTAATTCCTTTTTACGTATCGGAAAATGTGTGTGCTGCCAAAAAGGATGTGGGGGCCAGCTGTGCCACAAAAAAATAATGTAAAAACTTCCACATCAGCCATAATTTAACTTTTAGAGGTCTCCAAAGGCAAAAACAAATTCTACTTACCTAAGCTGAACAAACTCCCTTAAATCTGCAACAAAAAAAAGAACGAAATGTTTATACTTGCAAGTTATATACAAAAATCATAGAGCAGGAATCGTTCACGTCCGAAAACATCTTTCAAAACGTATAATTTAATCAGAAAAGTTCATTTCCAGAGCATAGAGAAAGTTTTAAGCCTATTTAGACTTCTTGTGTTTGGGATAATACTTTGTCATTTATATTATTCTAATATGGAAATGTCTAAAGTGAATTTCTAATTATTTTACTTAATTAAAATTAAACGATTCTCATTAAAATTGAATTGCTATTTTATTTTAGCATCCTTATCTTTTAAAAGGTGCAATTTTGTGGTAACTATTCACTGATAACTATAGTGGCAAAACGGCTTAATTACGCCCAAAATTCGCTATTAAGCGAATATAAACAGCGCACAACCGTTTCCCCACTCAAATTAATGGATTGTAATTCTCTCTACCGAAAAGACAGAACAAAAATTACTTGAAACAAATCAAAAATCTCTCGCTTCGAGAGAAAAAAGGCGAAAACACAGGATGCCGGCAAATAAATTGTAATTATACTTCCAAATATACGGCCAAGTGGACCGTACTCTCTCACACTGCATAAGAAAACCATTTAACAAATCCACCAAAAGGGAAAACTAGCACCCATAATACGGCAATATAGCACCGTTACTTGGCACAAAGCAACAACATCGAGCAGAACAGAACAAGCCCATCTATTCTCTCATTATTTGTTCGCCAATCAAGTGGAAACAAGATCGATTTCTGGTTTTCGTATGCTGTGTGCACCGTATTCCAGGGGGATGGGTACTTCCACAATGGGGCTAGGGATATATATTACGTCATCGATTGCACGCGTCTCACTAACGGAATAGTGATTAGCGGATTGCAAAAGAAAATGAAAAACACATTTGTAAGAGCGCATTTTTTCTTCCAAACAAACGCGGCAATAAAGCAATTATTACGAGCCATTTGTGGTCGTTGTGCATTTTACAAGGGCCGAGCAAAACATTTTCCATATTATACACTTGAATATAAATTATTTCGCGTACATGAAATTGCATGTTTGCGTTTGCAATTTCACTAAATCGTAATGAACTATGCGAATTTGTTGTTGGGGGTATTGTTCTATGGCAAAGAGGTGAACTTTCTCCATATAGTGCCCAACAAACAGACATAAAACTTAATTCAACAGCAATGTGCACTTTATTTTATAGTTTTACAAGGGCATTTCCCCCAATACACCCGTAACTTTATAAATAAATATTTTTGTGTGGACTAAGTTTACACTTTATTTAAAATTTGCCTTATTTTCAAATGGAAATTGACTTTTAGTAGTTTACATTGCACAAGGAAAATTTATATCCGCTCAACGTATGCATTTTTCAGTGTTTTGCAATTTTGGAAATAACATCAACTCAGAATGGCAGCATTTTCCGAAATGAGAGCGGTTTTTTTCTGCTAGTTTTCCATATCTATGCGAGCGAAATTCTATTATAAAATATTCATTGAACGTGGCCTTTTGTGTGGTCGCAGATAAAAAAGATAAAACTGAAAACATTTAATTAATACCTAAACGAAAAAGAACAACTTTATTTACATATGCAGGTAGTGATCAATTAAATATCGCTGATATGGACGAGAAACAATTCAATTGTGGAATTTCAACAATGCCTTTAGAAAAGATTGCTTATCTTCATTCTAATCCTCCGACAAATTAAACGCAACAATTAAACAAACAAAAAAAGTCAATAACAATGCGATGTTTAAAAAGGTTTTTCAATGAGTTGTAAGTAATTACGACTTGCGCACTATTCAAAATCGCTATCTCACCTGTATTAAAGTAAGTATTAACCTCAAAATCAAAGTCAAGAGGAAAACGAGGAAAAATTCAACAAGCACTTACATGGATCGACTGATGATAGCACTATACACGTGAACAGCAATTAATAAACGACCACCTACTCGAAATGAATTAAAATTAAATAATAATTGTACAATTTACAGCTAGAAAATCGGGAGTAAAAATACGTTGGTGGGTTTTAATAACAAATTACGTCACATTGAGTGCTAAATCAGCTGTACTCATTAAATTTCCAACGGTATAGAATTGATTTTTTTTCTAATGTTTCATTTAGCCCAAACAGTTACAATCATCCACATATTACGATTATTGTTTATTTTGCCGAAATGATTTCCAACAAAATACTCAAATTGTACATTTACAAAATTATTGTTGAAATTTATGTTGACATTAAGGAAAATTAGATCGTTTATTACTCGCAGCCCTTGAATAGAATTTATACTATCAATAAATTTGCATGATTTATTGAAAAACATTTTATAGTGGCATAAAATCGCTTATGCAAATAAATTGTTAATCGAATGTAATCTTGAAGAGCGCATGCAGAGTTGCATAAAGTTGATGCTTGGATAAAAATTATTATTTTGATGAAAAATTCAGAGAGCAATTAATTGACGACCACAAGAGACGAGAAAGGTACTTGTGTAATCACTACGAATGAAGAGAAGAAACTTGGTGGGCACGTTTTGACAAATTATTCCAACAAAGAATGGATTAAATTCAGGAAAAATTGCTTAACTGACCCTGATACCTCGGATCGCAATATTTCCGTTCGATTATTGGAACTTTTGGTTTAAAGTCCCTTCAGTCGATGGGGGAAAACTTTTGCCTATGGAAAACTTTTCAATGTGTTATGAACATGTCGTCTGTCTTGTGAACTCTACAATTTTTCATGTCAACTTGTACGAGAGACGAAAAACTCCAAACACATTTATTTTCTCTACTCTTTGTCGTACAATAAAATTCGAAAATGTATCTATACCAGTTACAAATTAAATTCACCCTCTCTGTCTCACTCCCATTATTAGATACAACTTTTGAGAGTTTTTATGTAAATCTCAGACGAAGAGAAAAAATCCCATCTGGACGACAAGAGAAGGAATTGTAAAGGTTCATAAGATTATAAAGAAGCTACTACTAAGAAATTACAAGTAGAATTTTTCAAATCGATCAAAGAGGAAGGTTAAAGTCGAGCCAAGGGTGGATTAAATGGTACTTTTTATAAAGTCTTAAAGGAAACTTATTGTTCGGATGGTTTCTTTTGTAATAGAAAAACAATAAATTCAAGTCCCAACTAGCTTACGTATATGTGTTCAATGAAAGAGAAGAAAAATTGATGATATAAATTTCAGAATTGCCGCAAGGTTACAGAGTTTAATTAATTAGGAAATAATCTTGGATCGCACACACATAATCCTTAGACAGCACGTCCTCACCTATAAGAAAAGGTAGTATGTTATATAAAGAAAAAAAAAAGCGAAATAACTTATGAAGAAAACAATCCCCTTTTTGACCCGACCAAATAACATACTTAAAGCCCCATAGTCCTACCGTTGGGGAGTTGAAAAGTGCAAGGGATCTCTTAAGGATTTATACACAAGAATAATACTGTTGCCTTGTAGGCCTTTGTGTGTGTTTATCGATCAGTGCCGGACTAGACATGGCACCTTTATGGGCCCTCTGAAGCCGGCCCTGGCCTTCCATTTGTTGGAAAAAAAAAACCGACAGCACCTTCAAATTTCATGAATACTTCAAATGATCTATAAATCATAAATACTCTCTAACCTTTACCCATATTCGAAATGCTACAAATGAAACAGATAACCTTCTTCCTTTTCTCAATGTCTAAATGGTAAACAATCTAAGTGAAAAATTTATATATCGATTCGTAAATTGAATTATCAAAAGGAAAGTAGCTGGAGAAGATGTGCGGCCGCTGGCGACAAATTACACGATACAGTGGAGGAAAACCAAGGGAAACACATCATTAACCCTCTACTCCCTACAGCACACACAGAATAGGAAAAAAATGTAATAAATTAGCGTGGCCTCTACGCAAATTGTGCATAAAAATCGTGTAAATTGGTGCGGAAAAGTGCGAATAGGCCGCCAGCACACTTATTGCACAGTGGCCGGCCGGTATGTAATCTAAAAATGTGGAAACTCACCTACAGATGTGCAATTCGATCGGAATTTTAATTTTAGAATTTTTGTTTTAACGGCAAACACCCTCGGAGCAGCACGGTAGCCAACTTAATGTCATAAAATAGTACCGAAAACGTGAAATAACCAAAATGGAAAAGCGCATAATCGTTACAATGTTACAAGAAGGGAAATTTAATTGTCGCCCTTGTTCGATGGCGCACCAACTGCAACGAATCGGTCCGCTCCTAGCATGGCTTTTGGGGAAATTCATTGTACGTTAGCGCCACCACCACGGTGGAAATGGCAACTAGTGCGTATATCGATTTTCCCGCCCTTATTTACCTCCTTCTCTAGTAAATGAGCTATAAATTATTAGACTTTCTCGCTTCGAGGCGTCGCTCAAATTGCAAAAATTCAGTTTTAAATTCGTGCTAGCCATCAGCATGTGTGCAAAAACGCCCCACATACGAACAGGATAATGAACATTTTCGTTTAGGTGAAGTAGACTGCATCACTAAGATGTCCCGGTGGACACTCTTCTTGGAAATTTTTACTATAATAATTGTCATAAACTGGTGAAATGCTTGTGTTTGGTAACAATCTTTGAGCAAACTCTAATAAAGAAAAGTCCAATTAGCTTTTGTACGAATATAATAGATACTGTGAAGGAAAAACATATAAATGTCAGGAACAGTTTGAAAATTTAACGATACACCTATTTCAACCCTTACTCTCCACGACCTTTTGTAATATACTACTGACTTGTTAATTACATTGGAAATTATTAATTAGATGACTAGTACATTCATTTCGGGCGCTCTCTTTTCATGAATCAAATTCCAAGTTTTCGCCGTGTGTGTGTGTTTTGCTGATCGATAAACACGTTTACAGATCGTTTTCGCAAAGAAAAACCATGAATAATTGAATCGAAGCCCCATACTGTTATTTACTTAATTCCTCTTTGAGGCGAACTTGATGGACGTTCCATTATTGATGGCATCGATTAAGTGAAAAACTTCTTGAAAACGATTAATTTTATCAATTCCGTAATTAAAATGCAGCAAATTGTAATCAGTTTGTTTAATTCCGGTCGAATGTGAATACATTTTGATGCAATGTCCGCTTTTAGATACGTACACTCGTTTTTTATTCAACTTACAATTGAATAACAAACATACACGAAATGTAGGACAGAACATCATGCATATTGTTGTTTTATAAAACATGTACGCCTCGGGCGTCCTTTTATTATTCACATTTAAATAGATTTGTTGTGAATTAAAGTGCTGATGATCTACTATAATGGACAAAGCCCTTTATTTGGCGAAGAGTGCAAATGTGCAAAGAGTTTTTCGTAGGAAGAGGCAAAAACCAATAACCCAGAAAAACGTTACAAAATTAAGACCATTTCGCAATGTTTTATGTTTGTTCTTGTGAAACAGTGTCAAATGCTAAATCGTTGTATTATATGTTAAGAAAAATCATAATTTGTGTGCAGTTTTTTCGCACCATCTCGAAAAACGCATTTCGAAATGCAACAAAACGATCCAACAATTATTATCGTTATGATAATTTGGGACTGCTGTTGTGTGCAATAAAAGAGTGTTTAGGAAATCGTTTGCTTGATTGAAAATTGAAGACTATGTTTCTGTAATTTTCTTTTGCTATGATATACATAAAAATATGTACTTTCACATTTTTTATAGCCACAAACGTAAAATATTATACGCATTTTGGATGGAATTTATAGATGTTTACAATTTGATGGGGCCAACAGGCTTTATTTTTATTCCCTTTCGAAAATCAATAGCAACAAGGCTACAAATTGCATTCAATAAGTTCAAATGGGTAACCTTAATTCACGTAAAGTGCAAGTATAAAGACATATTTGCCTTGAATTCGTCTATTTGTGTTCGCTTTCTTTCACTTTTGTTGAATTTTGGAGGCGATTCGAAAAATATCTAAAGGTGCGTCCAACAAACTGTTCCAGTGTGAAAGTGGGCAATTTTGTCCGTTTTTTTCTCTCTCACAAAGATGATGATTAAAACGTATATATACAGATCGAGTTTATCACTTTCATCGCCCTTGAACCGAACTTTGAGAAAAAAATGAGTTTCATTTTCTGTATTTGTTGAATGAAAGTGAAAAACACATCTTCTTTACCTCAAAGACGCGCGTTTTTTGCAGCTGCTACAAAAAATTCATATGTTTACTTGAAAAACTTAAGACTCCAAAATGGATCTCCATTTAATATTTTTCTCCAATATAATAAAAAGCTCCACTTCATTAATTTCACTGTGTATAAAGAGACAACACAATTTTAATTGTTAGCTCATTCTACAGTTTAAGTAAACGCGAAAACACTCTGTCTAAATTTAATTTTATATTCGCCGGCCGTACATTTAATAATACAATACTTTACTTATAATAACGTTGATTTTGTAAATTAATCATCCAACAGGCAAAAGAATTTCTAAACTGGAAAATTGTTAATTAATGTAAAATTAAAATGTTCTAGGACGTACCTTTTAATTGCATAATAATTTATCTCTAGTGTGTATTTAAATGTACGTAATTCGAAAAATTCATTTTAACGACAATGATATTAAAACTTTCTCTTCTCTTTACTCTTTTCCACATACCTGCATAGATTATTTACTTTTGCATTTTTTCTGACTCTCTCAACCCTTTTTACAATTAAAAATTCACCTCTAAACAAAACACCATCAAAAAAGTGCCTTTAATTAACATTCATAGATGCACCCTATTAATCCCCGATTGAGTTTCTTCTCACTACACAATAGATTTATGGAAAATGCATTTATCATCAAGAGTAGAGAGTTGTGTGTGTGTTGAAAACGTAAATGGAGTGGGAATTTTGCACATTGAACATGCAAACCCGTCCAACAGTTCTTCAATAATATATTCCCATTGTGGAGATTTAAGTGAAAGACATCGAAGGTGTCCAGCCAGTGTTTAAGTGCTATTCAAACGAGTTGTGTGTGTTAAAAGATGGCCAGAATGAGGCCTCAAGTGCTGGCACTACTGTCCTTATGTCTGTTTTCCATTGGTGAGTGCGAGAAAATTGCGAAAATTTAATGAAAACACAAATTATACCTCAATTAACACTGCATATAATTTTTGGTTTCCTAATCGTTTCATATAATATTGCAAACGAATCGTGTGTAAAATGTCAAAGAGTGATTTACTGAGTAAAAAGGCCCCGCATCTCTTATATAACGTTATTGTGGGATCAATTGAAGAGAAAAAAAATTGTTATATTCACAATTTATCTTTAGATGTATATATGGTACTTGAGTGAAAGTGTGTTAGATCCGAACCTTCAAACTGGACTGAAAATATTCATTTATGATGAATGACTGCAAACGCAGCAATAAAAATTGCTGTTATATTATTGAATTTGTCGATGACCGTTTAAGATGTGGAGGTTCATTGGCCCAGTGCCCGGAAAATGTGCCGATTTCGGCAAGGACGACACTTTTCGGTGCTTTTATATGTCAATGACACTTTTATGATTTTTATTCGTATGGAGGTTAACTAATTAACGAATTAACAATTTAATTTGTACAAAATGTGCGTCTGTATGTGGAACAGATTTTTTTCTCTCTTAATTAATTGTCATCAAGTGTTGCGTAAAGCTGCATCATTAACGGTTTATGTCGACATACGCGCTTTTTATGGAAATGTATGCTGTGGGGAGGAAAGTGGAGAAAATGAGATTTTTTTTGAGAAGGAAGCTGACATTTGATTTTCGGACAAGTGCGATTAGAAAGCACTTTACCGATGTAATAATTTTGTAATAAAATTAATTATTCTTTTATTCGTAAGAATTGCACGTTGTGATGAGGAAGGACCATATTTTCGAGTGAAAGGTTGAACTTTACGCGAAAACAAGGTAATTTATCAAATAGACGAGTTGCATTACGCGTATACCTACGATCGATGCGAATTGCATGTAATCATAAAATGCAATTGCTTTTCAGTGCATAAAAATAAATGCTAATTGTGATAATTAATGAATAGGAGAAGTACATAAAATTAGATGGAATGCCTTCAGGTCATGTAAAATAATTCCATACTTGGAGGGTTTTAGCGGTCTCTGAATATATAGTTAACTTGCAAAACTTACAACCCAAGTAATATTCGTAATTTTGTATAAGTTTTGCTTTTAGTTGCAGGGTGCACAGGTGAGACACATTATTTATTAAAAGAGTCCTGTGTGTCCTATAGCGAAACCGTTTCCATGATGTGTGGAATTGTTCGCTAGAAAAACTTTTGTCTAATTTTCCGTGTGTTACAAAATTTATTTCTGCAATTTTGCTTGTTTTATCATAAAAAAGTTAATGATCCTTTTGAAATCTTGAATCGTTTTATATTGTTTTGAAACTCGTCCTTTTTACAGCATAATTTTTAATTATTCATCAAAATGATCTTTTTACCAAATTTAGAATAAAACTTGTATTATAGAAAATCGTATCGAGTGAAATCGTCCATAATAGAGCTTCGTTCGACCCCAAAAAAGAGAAAAACCCGACATCTACAACTAAGTAGAAGCTTAGTAAAAAATCCTATTATGCAGATCAAATGTTGGCTATGCAAATTAAACTTTTCCGGTAATAATCTTAAGAAATTCCAAAGAATCTTCACATAAATCTCAGGAAAATGAACTCTTTTCTGAATTAAAGAAAATAGTTGGCTTAATTAAAGTAGAAAAGAGTCGCTCTCTGGCCACCGGACCGTCTGAAACTAGCGCACAATTGCGCTCTTCACTCTCCGTCCTGATTTTGCATGTTCTTGAATTAAAACAGAATATAATTAGAGTCAGGCTTGAATGCGAGCTAAGAATGTAGTCAAACGACTATTTAATTACTCATACATGAATAGAATATTGTTTCTAATAAATCGAAATGTTTGCAATTTTCTAGGCGAGGCGAATGGTGCTCAATATATGGGCAAACTTATTGGTAAACTATCGGAACTGCACCACGGCGTCTCCGGCGAAGTGTATGCAGTCGATTCACGTACACTGTTCATAAAAGACTTCACCTACGATGGTCAAGGGCCAGGTAAGTTAGCCTAAAGTAAATATTAGAGAAATGAAAGCCATTTCGAAAAGCCTTTGGCTATTACATGAGGACGTTCTTGTATCTTTGGCTAATTAACAGTCCAAACACCATTAGATTAATTGTTAGTTTTACTTTGAAAATGAAAGTGAAATTTCAGCGGTCAGAGAAATACCTAATTATCCTCGTTAATATTCCACGGACGAGTGGACGGTAATTAACCGAAATTAGAAAAAATATGCCACCGAGAAAAACAAACAATAAGTATGAGAAGAAAACCGAGCATATTGAATTCATTTCCTATACAAATTACGGAATTTTTCATCCCTGAATGAATAACATTATTTTCTGTTTATAAGAGGAAATGTCACGCTCACTTATTCTCAATAGCTAATAACCTAAAGCCACTATAAAATAAATAATGACTGTATGATGGTGGAATAAATTTAAAAACAATACACATAAAAGTGTGAAGGTCTTGTATTAAACAAAAACCGAAAAATCTGTTTTATCTGATTTAGCTGCATACTTTTATGCGAGCACATCAAAGGCTGCCGACCGAAATGGTTTCCGATTACGAGATGAGAAGGGCAGCGACCAAGTGATTAGAAGATACAGAAAGGAAGGTGTCACACTGACACTGCCCGATGGCAAAACCATACACAACATAAAAATCTTCTATGTTTGGTGTGTGGAATTTGAAGTAAGTGTGTTTGTTGTCATCATCATCAAGGCCACAAATTGATAATCAATTAATTATGAACTTGTAATGCGAAGGTGAACTTTGGCGACGTAAAAATCCCACGGAATTTCGACTATCCACGACCACAGAAAATCGATGGCTTAAAGGGGGTGCACGGCGTCTCCTCTGACAATATCGTCATTGTGGATGCACAAACTTTATTAATTCCCAACTTATCCTATGATGGAGAGGCTCCAGGTACGATTAAGATTTACAACTTTTCACAACTTTTCGTCCTAAAACATTAATACAATAAACACAACACTGACTCGTGTGTTTGTGTGAATAGAAAAAACTTTTATTTTATTACAAGATTAGAATAATGATTTCTTAACTTTCTCACATTAATCGTCCAGATCGAATGGATTTTATGCTCCAGTAAAAAAGAAAACCACTTTGTTTTACAGACGCCAAATTCTGGGTGGGACGTGGACCTAAACCGTCCCCACAAGGTATCCGTGTGCCCGATGAAAATGGCAAAGAGAATCCATTACGTCGATACGATCGCAAAACCGTCGTCTTAACCCTCCCCGGCGATTTAACCGTCTTCGAAATTGGCCACTTTGGCATCTGGTGTGAAGCGTTCACCGTCGACTTTGGCCACGTCCAGATTCCCTCCAACTTGAACGTACCACCATCACTTCGAATGCTGGGCGTTAGCCCTCAGGTGAGTGCCTTTTTCAACTTTCACCCTTGGTGTTGCTTGTTCGGTCGCGCTGCTGCTTTCTTCGGCTTACTAGTGCCCCCCTGCACAATTTAAGTAAGTTTCTGTGATTGTTACAGAAGCGGCCCCATCAATTCGACATCTCGAGCCAGCAGGACTCGAGGTATCGACCTGTTGTCGGGGGGCACTTAGAAGCCACAACGTACCGGCCACAATTCGTATTGTCACAACGGCGACAAGACATAAATGCTGTACCGTATAATATCAATAATGTGCCCTACCAACAACAGCAGCAGCAATTGCATCAGCAGGAGTTGTTTTATCGGCAACAGCAGCTGTACGCCCAACAAAGGGCCCTCCAACTCCAACAGCAGCCTAATAATTTCTATCAGCAACAACAACACCATCAACAGCAATTCGTGTACAATCCTATTAATTACCAACAAAGACAGTCTCAAGAGCAAGCCGTATACAATCAATTATTGCAAAATAGACGATTGCAAGAAGAACAATTGAGGGAACAGTTAAATAGGCAACATAATCGGTTCGCTGTGCAGCCAAACAACAATCAGAACGCTTATGTACCGTTCGGTTAGAGAGTTAATTAAAATTTTCGCTCGTCTTTATAGTCTACCCCAGTATTATTTATCCAGTATGATTTTGGCCAGTCTTTTTATTTATTTTTTTTTAATTTATATTCGTGTATTTCGACTCTTGAAATGCACTGTGAATTCTTTAAGGCCTGCAATTTAACCACAGTGCATTTTTTCCAGATAGCTAAGCAGCTTCTTCTGAGGAAGACTGTTTAAATTTTAAGCCAGCAGAGTTCTATTAAAATTAAACAAATTCTAACTACATATTGTGATGATTTTAGGCCAGTTTAGATTTTTTAAACTGTATATTATTTATACATTTATAAAGGATTAATATATTTTTATATATTCTATATATACATATTTGAATAAAATTGTATTGAAAGATTTTCTGCTCTGTTTCATTTTTAATTAAAATGCTGATGCACTTGATTGGAGAAAATCGTAAATTGTGTTAACTTTACAAATGTATTTTTTTTCTTTCTATTTTCCAGTCAAAATTAAATTGTGAAGTTTTATTTGATGATTTGGCCTTTGAAGTACGTTGGGCAGTTGCGGGCGAAAGTATTGTTTTGCAATTGGTTGCAAAATTAGGTGAGTTTCCACTTAAAGTTCAATAGTCTTATTAAAATATAATGATCAAAAGAGATGTGCATTCCATGATAAGGGCCGCCTTCACCTCATTCAGCTTTTTTACATATTATTTTATTAATGATTATAATTATTGCTTGGAAAAAAATCAGTTTTAACTCCATTCACTTATTTTACGGCCATGGAGATGATTTTTTGATGTCAGTCTCTCGGCGTCCCCTAAAGTTCAAGGTGAAAATAATAGCGAATCATAATTTTTTTTCTCTCATTTAAATGGATATCGATTTACATGTTTACATATATATTTAACGCCCTTTCACTTTTTTACCTTGATGGGCCTGTTTCCTTCGTTCTTCCGAAATAATGCGATATTCCTTTACAGATAAGGGCGAATACATGTCGTTTGGCATCAGTGGAGAAGAGAATGAAAGTGCAATGGTCGGTGGGGACGTGGTGGTTGCGTGGCTGGACAAAGATACGTTGAAAGGGTACGCAGAGGATTATTATTTGGACGCGAAATCGCAATGTTCCGGCCCGTCTGGCTCCTGTCCGGACAACCGTTTATCCGCCAACACAAACAGCATTCGTCTACTGAATGCAGCCATGGTAAACGGCTACTCAATCGTAACATACCAACGGCCACTGAAAGCGGCCGACCAATTCGACAAGACAATCCGCACAAATCAATCACAGCCGATTATTTGGGCAGTTGGACCGCTTAATCAACGCAACGAAGTCTCTTTTCACAGTCATTACACCAAAGGCGATCAATTTGTGGACTTTGGCAGACCGGCAAAATGGAATTGTCCAATGCCCGAGACTGAGCAGCCACCAATGAGGGAGGTTACACCAAAAGTGGTCGAAGAAGAGCCGCTTCCGTCCAGTACAGCGGCCCCGAGTCGATCACGGAACTCAGAGCGACGTCGTGCCGGAAACCGCGGACAAATCCGGGCTGAGGCCAGTATTGAAGACACGGAAAAGAGCGCTACAAGAACCAGACAACAGACAAGGAATCGTGGAAGAGGAAGTACAACTCCACGTCCAGTTCCAACTCCAGCGCCAGTCTCGAAACGAAACGCTTGGACCATTCCACCAATACAGTGCTACGAGCCGGAAGATGGCGTGTTTTATGCCCAGATGGGCCCCACTGGAGGCAAACGAGGATATCCAGCGATTACTGGACATGTCGGTTGGGGCATCTCTTGGTACATTAACGGACTCTTGATTCCAGAAATAAATGTTGTACGAGGAAAAACGTACACGTTTGTTGTTGAGGGCGGATTCGATCCTGAAGTACCAGCCAAGTACCATCCATTCTATATAACAGACGATCCAGTCGGTGGATTTGAGTACAAAACGCCCGAGGAAAAGAATGTCAGTTTGTACTTGACACTTGAGTTAATTGCTGAATAAAAATTTTATGGTTTTCAGGCTGTAAAAATATTTGCTGGCGTCAACAAGGACTTACAACCGATCGGTACTGGTCGATTATGTCATTGGACACATCAAGGCGATTCGGATGCGGATGACTTCGAATCGTTCGGCGCCTATCAACGCACCTTGGAGCTGAAATGTGATCAAGGGGAACCGGGCGTCATTCAATGGACCCCAGATGCAGACACACCCGACACCGTCTATTATCAAGTGAGTACCAATGATGGAAAATAATGTTTTCTAAGTAAATTTGTTGCAGTGTTTCACACACCGTTACCTCGGCTGGAAAATAAACGTGTTAGATACATGCGACGAACACCAAACGGCCGCTAGTGAATTGCAACCGACAATCGTCGAAGCGCCAAAAGAAGATTTAGAAGTAAGTCCATCTGTTCGCATCGAAACCAGGGTAAAAGCAAATAATTTAGTAAATGTTGGCGATAATATGGATATTAAATCAGCAAACTTTCACACATCCGTTTCAGAAAAGAAAATCAATCCTAAATTAGATCCCATACAAATTGATGGGCAACCCAAAGACAGACCATTCCTAATCCAACAGCCACAACAGTACTACTTCAATCCGATCTATGGACATAATTTCAATCATAATCCATACGCCTTTGAGAACCCTTTCAATCATGAGCACACGTTCAGGCCGAGCACACCGCTTAACCAGTCCGAGACCACCACATTAACTTACTCTTCGACTACAATCACACCTACAACCACTGAAAAACCCTCGACGACAATCCGACCACTTCGGGTGGTGAAACCAGCCGCTTCCGAACACCGACTTGTCATTGACCGTCCCAAGTTCATCAATCGTAAACCGTTAATGCCTATTTACCGTCCCAAAATGCCCTTCCCAGTGAAGAGTGCAATGAGACGGCCTCCAAATCGCCAATATCCTCACATGATTTATAAGAAACCGATTTTTTATCCACCTACCAGACCGCAAGTGTACATTAAACATCCAATCAACAAACTACCACCCTCTCTGACGACAAAAGTACCAATAACAAAATCCACCGAATTAATACATGTTGAAATCTCACCCCAGCAAGCGTCCACCGAACACGAGCCCGATTTTCCCACCACCAAATCACCAATCACTCATCCCACAACCAATTCCCTCAAATCGTTCACCAGTTTTCCAAAATTAATCAATTTACGTCCCGCTTTAAACACCGGCTTTAAACCGGAAAGTGTTGTAATTGAGGGCGGTTTTAAACCAATCATTACAAAAGACTTTGAAGATCGTGTGGATAACGAGTCGGATGTCGAGTATGAGAGTGAAATTGGTGTGATTAATGTGGACAATTCGCCGACAAAGTCATTCGAGCCAATATTCGTTCCATCCCCAGCAGATAAAACGGTTCTTAAACGGCCTCAATTGAAGAAACACAATTTCAAATTCGTAATTAAACAACGCGCTCGTAGCATTGACGAAGACACGGCTGCTTCGGACCGTGTCGAATCGTTCTATTTACCACCGCAGGATGTACAACCGATGCAAAATGTCCAACAACGATCCAATATCGATTTCGAGGAGAATTTGAATCCGGGTCCGGACGTGGTGGTCACTTATGACGGTAAAAGAGTGTCAGGTGCCAGTTTAACCGCTCGAATCGTCGACAGACCAACAGTGTTCGAGGGTCGTGCCTCGAAGGCGGCAGAACTAATCAAAGCTCGGCCACAATTCGTGCCCTATAAAGGCGAATTACCGCCACTGACGGGCCAATTTTTAAATACAGCCCCGCAAGCGGCCGTTTTAAGTCGTAATTTGGGCGCCCCATTGCCCTCCACGAAATTAGAACGTGTTAAACGTCATACAACTAAACAGGAAAACCCCCAAAAATCAGCAACAAACTCAATAAATTTGCCACTTTTTTGTAGCATTCTTGTGGTTGCCTTACTGTTAAGGTATTTATAATTTTTTCTAGTGTAATTGTTTTGTTTAATGTTCGTTATTTTTTTGTAAATAAAATACACAATTTTTCTACAATGACTTTATTTGATTTGTCCCATTATGTTACAAACTAAACACTACAACGTGCAATACAAATGGAAAAGAAATTAAATGGCACTAAATAATATTTAAAAATAGTTATAATAACTACATTTATATTTCATTTCGACAAAAACTTAAATAACACAAATGTACTTTTCGCTAAACCCTTTTAATTGATTAATCTTTATCTCCGGAATTACCGTTCTCTTTCGGTTCCCCAGTACGACTTCTAGATCTAGATCTTGAACGAGAATTCTTGTCGGGCGTACGTGACCGACTACGGCTCCGTTTGCCAGAGCCAGATCTAGATCGGGACCGGCTACGAGATCTTGAATTGCTTCTTGACCGGCTACGGCGGTCGCGTGAACGACTTCTTGAACGACTACGAGATCTAAACAAAACATGATCACACATTAAATCACCAGTTGAGTAAACGATGTGATGTTGGATTAAAAACCACCAAAATAGAGGGGGATGTAATTTAGTTTTTTTTTAAACAAAAATGTATATTTGTCCTAACAGAAAGATTTAAGAATTATTTCAATTAGTTTGGTTAGTTAAAAAATCTTAGAATTTTTTTTGAATGCCTTAATACAAACCTTTTAAAATATTTATCTAAGACACGACTGCAAGTCTAGTTGTTGAGGCATTGTTTAAACAATAGGTATGGTTAATTAAATTTGAAAAAAAATGAAAACCAACCAGACCTATTCGCAGTTGCGAAGATCGAACAATCGTATGCGATTGTTCGATGTTCCCAACATTCTCCCCAAAAACTACCGATATTGGGATGGCAATGTTCTCTTAACAATTAATAATTACATAATGTATTGTATTTAAAAAATTTAAGTGTTTTTTTACCATTATAATGTGAGCTCGTGAAGTAAACGCACACACACAGACATTGTAGAATTTCGCAAAATTGTTGGGGGGAGTAGGAGTGTTTGTTCAGCTATACATTGGCTCACATATGAGTGATTCTCTTACTAGTAGGGTAGAGTCAATCTCGGTATCAATCATGTATCTAAAGCAGTCGTGAGTGCAGACAACAATCATGAGCAGATAGAGTGAGGCGATGTGTGGCGCTCTAAGACGATTCAAACACATTTTGGTCGATTTAATTTCATTTATCATAACCCTATCGGCCACAGTCTCTATACCTATAAACATGGCACGATTTTCAGCCAATTCGTACCCCTTTATGCTTTCAACTCACTGTACAGCCACAAATAACAACAAAAATTATAATACAAACTGAAAGCAACTGAAAATTTGCCGGTTGTACAGTCGCGCGACATTCTTTATTGCATTTCTAAGTGTATTCAACACATACCTATGTCGACCACCTCGTCTATATCGGTTACAATCGCGTGCATAATGCCCCCGATCACCGCACTCGTAACACCGGTCATCCGGATGGAACGGACGGCCACGGGACCGTGGTGGCGGGCCCCTGTAACGGCCGCTGCCACTTTTCCCATTCGACATTTCCACACGAGCACGTCGCCCACATATTGTGCGCCCATCTAAAACAAAACCATTAAAAAAAACATTTACATGGTGAATTCGGACAAACCTAAGCCCCGGACAGCGTCTTCAGCGTCTCGAGCGTCCTCGAATTCGACAAATGCGAATCCGGGCGGATTCCTAGCCACCCATACGTTCCTTAATGGGCCATAGTACCGGAAAGCATCCTCCAATTCTTGTTTCGAGGCATTGTTCCCCAAATCGCCCACATACACTTTACAATCGGAGTTGTAACGAGACATCTTATTGCACCTGAAAGGAATCAGCATGTTTTATTGGGAATATTGATCGGCATTTAGAGGCTGCACCCGGCATCTTTGTTTATACTCACCCTACAAGGTTATGAGAAAAAAGCGAGCACAAATTCAATACACCAACGATGTGTGCATGTTAATCGATGATTTTTTATGGAATTCTGAATAATATGGGCACTAATTTATTGTTTTTTAAGAGAAAAATGTACTTTTACTTGGAGACAACTTAACAAATGCCCAATCAAATCGATTGTTTTGACTTTTAGAACGGAGGGAAGTTTGAATGGTACAGTTTTTTAGAGGATGTTTTTCCATTTTAACGGCATCATTTTATAATGAAAACTAGTCAAGTGTATCGTATAATGATCCACAATGAGATAAAATATCACTTGCATGCAATAGTTTGCGCATTAAAGGCGAAAATTCTATTTTCTTAGAGGTAGCCAATAGAACTAGTCTGATTAAAATATGCAGCGGGAGATTTAAACTTTCTCAAAGTAACAATTCTGTTTTTTCAAGATAATATTCTGTTTACAGTTATTATCGTTGACCTCCTGATAGTCTTTTCAAGCATTAAACCATTTAATTTACTTAAATTGCCTGTTTATTGAAAGATAAGATTGCAATTACATAAGAAATTTGAGCATTCAAAATAAGTGAGTTTTCCAAAACGAAAATAAGGTAAGATGACTTAAAAAGTACACTTTAATCTTGGTTAAAACAACTTAATAAGCAATTAACTGTAAGTAATTAAACTATTCAAGGTTGTTCAGACCAAAATGAGATTCATTTTCACTTTCATTCTACTTAGTGTGCTTAAAAGGTTCCACAATTGATAAACTTGCATTATTTTCTTTAATCTATTTTATTTCAAGTTCCAAAATGACTCTGGACCCAAAAACAATCCCCGTGGAAAGGAAAACTCTCGTTCAACCCCCTTTGGAAGAAGTCGCTGACGGTAAATTGCGCTCGAACGCATCTTACGCTTTTTAACGACTCTATCTTGTAGCTCTTCGAACTGGTCTACCCTCAAACTTTCAACAAGTATCAGTGGAAGTCGTCGACTGCCCCGATTTAACCCAACAACCCTTCACTTTAGCCAACAAAGGTCCGCAAAACACCAAAACAAACAACTTTCTAATTAAAAAGTTTTTAGGTTTGGGCGGGAATCGGAAACTAGTGGAAATTGGCGGACCGCCTTACCTTTTACCGCTCGTCCAAAGGGACAAAGTGTACGATTTGAAGGATATTGCGAATCTGGTCAATTCGCCAACAGCGTTTATTATTGGAGCGGGTGCTGGTCCTTGGCCGTATGCGGGCGTTAATTGCGAAGTAAGCCCCAAAAATCCCTCCAAACAACCATTTTTTAGAAATTTTTTTATAGGGAATTTACAATTTGAACATAAAAAACGGCAAAATCGACCAACAAACCCGAATTTCTAAAGTAGATTCAGAGGACAACAATTCCATACTGGAAATTTTGCCAAACACCGAATCGCGCATCGCACTTTTAGGTAATTTGTTCTTCTCCGATGGAGAAGCATGCAAAGTGATCAAAGTGCACGTGAAAACGCGCATTGGATCAAACGATTTCATTGCCAGTATTCGGAAAGTGCTGGAAAATCGCTACAAAGGGCAACTAGTCGGACTTGGTGGTGCATTTGTGTTGAAACAAGGCAAAGCCAAACAGCATGTAATGCGAGATTTCAGTAAAACGCCGATTAACAGCGACGAGGAAGTGAATCAGTGGCTTAAGTTCTATGATATGTCGGCACCTTTGGTGGCTGTTGGCACTCTAGTCAACGGGGATGGCGTAAGACATGGAAATTCACCGAAAAACTCGATTCTTAAAAGTTCTGTTTAGGGTTTAGACTTGCGAGTGCAGCATTTCCACAGTTTTAGTCACCACGGTGAAGCGGGACATTACCACATCGACACCACACCGGACACAGTGGAATATTTGGGCTATTTTACAACAGGAGCGGAAATTTACCGCATCGATAAGCCAGTCAGTACGCATAAAATCGGCCGCGATTAGCAAATATTACACAATCAAGTGCTTTTTTTGGCACCGTAACCGAATACCGCAGAGTTTATTTTTAAACCAATCCCCAAAATAAAAACCAGAATGAATTTTATTTATTTATTTATTTTACAATATAATCATGAATGTATGAAATTAACAATTCTTTACACACGTAAACATTGCTGTGTTTGTTCGCGCTTTTCAGATGATGGAATAACAGTAAATGGAAATTCTAATGATAAATTTGTGATGAATTTAGGCGGCTTCACCGCCTTCCTCCTCTTGGGCTGCTGTCAATAATGTGATCACACCTTGGGTATCAATTCGGCCATTGTCATCAATGTCGAGAGCATCAAATGCATCGTCCACCTCTTTGGCGGTGAATTTGTCGCCCCAGGTCATAAGAGCGTGACGGAAACGTTCACTGTCAATGGTGCCATTCTCGTCGAACGATTTGAATGCAGCCACAACGACCTCATCGTCATCACTACCACCAGAATCGGCCATACGGTTGCCGAACAAACTCAACAACTGTGTGAAATTGATGGGTCCAGATGCCTCATTGACCATCTCGTCCAGTTCTTTCTCGTTGGACAATTTGCCGACGGCATCGAAAGTGGCACGTAAATCACTCTTACTAATAATACCGTCTTTGTCGTGGTCCATCAATTGGAAACCCTCCTTGAATTCGGCCACTTGAGCCTGGGAGAACATGGAGAATACATTGGAGCCGGAACGTTTCGCTTTCTTGCTGGAACCCTTCGATGAGGAACGGGTCTCGGCAGCGGGGGCGGCAGCTGGTGCTGGGGCATCTCCACCCTCTTCCTTCTTCTTCTTCTTAACCTTCTTTTCCTTATCGGCCTAACAGGGGAAATTCGGTCAGTGACTTGGTAGGACGCCTTATATGGGCACGAGTTAAAAATAGAACGACAAACTCAAGTTACATTTCCAAAAAAATATTGTTTTGCAAGATCAACTTGAGGTTGTTTAAAACGTTCTTTGGGGAAAAAACAGTTTTTTTTTGTAATTTCAACATTAACTCACCATTGTGTCTATTGATGTTTAATTCTCCAAGAAACACCCGCGACTAAAGAGCTCTAAATCCGTTTGCACACTTTTATAAGTTCGCCCGGCGTCAATTTGGACCGCGTATCCATTTATAGCTTCTCGCTTAGAATAGAATATTAGCATGTAATACTATAGTACCGGCAAATAATTATGATTCAATCATTGAGGACAGTTTTTTCTCTTGTTTCGATTTAAAGAACGTTGGATGGTTGAAGATATTCTTAGATTGATTGCAATACAAGATTTAAGGAATGTTTTTTCGAAAATTCATGCCATCAGATCTAGTTCAAGGTTGAATTGATGTTAAAGGCATCAAGTTTGTTTTATTTTTGTATTGTGGTGCGCAAAAGGCTATTTAAATTAATCGATCGTAGCATATAGTTAAGTAGAAAAATTTTTTGAAAGGTAAGTTCGACTGTATACGAAAAAAATTAATTTCAACAAACACATTTATTGTCCCTTGTTTTTAAATGCATTAATCCCCTTTAATGATTACAATATTTACACTATATTCAGACACAGTACTTTTCCGCGATAAACTATTGTTTTTTCGCTCTTTCACCAAATATGTGCGACCCTACACGAATATTATTGCTTCCCAATTCAACCTATAACAAAACCAGTATGAAAAAAACGTTTTGGCGAATGAAAATATCTTACAGCTTGCTCAAAATCGGACGACATCCCCATTGAGACCTCAAATTCCTTCCAATCAAGGTCCATTTCCTTACAGAAATCCTGTCTACATTTTATTAAGGTCAAAAAGTCTGGATTCGGCCCTTTGCTTGTATCGTAGCCAATTTCCCCAATCGTCATAAATCCTAGTAATTTTAAGTTGTTACAATTGTTCAGTACGTGTTTGGCTAAATTCGATGCCTCACTAGGAGGAACACCACTCTTCTCGTCCTCTCCACTTGTATTAATTTGTACATATACGTTTAACTTGGTTTCGGGCTCTTTACGAAACTTTTCCCATTGCTTATTGATTGTGTCTGCGATTTTAATTGAGTGAACTGTTTCTATAATGTGGAGATTCGGTAGGTTCAGTACTTTATTCACTTTATTCGACTGTAAATGACCAATAAAATGCCAACGGATGTCTTTACATTTCTCCAATATCTCTGAACTTGTTGCTTTCTCCTCTAATTCTTGTACATAATTCTCACCAAAGTGTCTTTGACCAGCTTCATATGCTTCGATTATATCTGATACAGGTTTAATTTTACTTACAGCTACTAGTCGAGGAGTAAAATATTGCAGTTCCTTTAACAAAAACAAACAAGTGGTTAAAAATAAAGAAAAGGAATGATTGGAAAGTTTACCGGAGAACGTTTTTTGGCTGCTTCTGTAATTTTCTGATGCACTATATTCAAGCAATGTTTAATATCAGCTTGTGTCATCTTTCTAAACATTAATTTATCACTATTGTAACAATTTAGAGTGAATTTCACGGTTTTTATCAGCTTTTTTCATAATCTATGACAGTTTTATTGAGGTTATATGTTTATGTCACGTTGACAACAGGCCAAAGACGAAGTCTGTAGAGTTTGGAAACGTAGTTCACGAATGGACTAAAAGAGGAGACCACTGATTTTTGAAAAGCATTTTTTGAAAATTACAAAACCAATTTTAGTGATTCAAATTAATAAAACCTACCTTAATTTCTTATTAAATGACTGTTAACAATTAAGACAAGATCACATTAATAAAGAGTGAAAGGATCTCCTGTTTCAAAGTCTTTTTTTGAGTAAAATCTGTTTGACTTTCCAAAATTCTAAAAACCATCTTTCTCCACTATGCAAATTAACACCATATAGAAATCGAAAACCCTTAGAGAATCTTGGAACCAAGAGAGAGAAAACAGTTCCCAAATGAATCGTTCCAGAAACAAGCATTCATCCGGGGGTGGATGGAATTTAATATAATAAAAGAACACATAAAATCGTGTTTGTGTCATATGTATACAAGCATATAAAATATAACAATAAAGAGAGCATATCAGTTTAACAATACCCAGGACAATTGACAGCCCTAAACTCATTATAGTAACAAAAGACTGCTCATTGCCTGCATAAAAACCTCATTAAATTTTCGGTCACCCTCGTTATGACTTAATAACATGCGATATTTTTCAAATAAATATCCAAAAATATGTATGGAAAATTTGGAATGAAAAGAGAGACATTTGAATAATTGTGTAGGTGGTTCCCGCAGGAAATCACAATGGAAAAAACACAGTATAAATAATAAAAAAGGGACTAATTTTCTTTTTGTTTGCAATAAAGCAACCATCACCAACAACACATCGTCCCCCAACACAACAACCGATATATTTTACAAACGATTAATCCCAAAACGAATTATACACTAGTAACTGGTATTATTGTGTATAATGGCAGTTTATTATCCCTAGTCTATTATTTCGTTAAGGGGTGGTATTGTGTCACTTAAGTTGCTTATAATTGTTAACAGCCAGATGACTTGTTCATGGACCGTTGCATATGTCAGTCTTCAAATATCGTTCACAAAGGTAAAGAAATTTCCTCGAAAAAAATAACAGCATCCATGTGAATTTTGGAATTCCACCCCTGCTACAGTCATCAACAAAAACCGCAACCCCCTCATTATACCATTATTAAATTCCGTTCAGGTTGGTTTTATTGGTGTGAAAAGTGTTGGCCAAGTGGGACATACGATCGGTGGTATAAAGTGGGTGCATTTTCTAAAAGGGGTATAATAAACAAGCGAAAACGTGGCAAAAGTAATCTCAAAAGCCCAATGCAATTTCCGTAGATTTAGCGTCTAGATCGATCGTCATTTGGGACCTTTAGGGGCACCGTTTTAAAAAGCTCAAAGCGTACTTTACGTTCGACAAATCGTTCATTATATTACTCTCGAAGGGCGCACAATAAAATCATCTCTTTTCGATCGATTCGAGTTTTTGCGTCGCTGTATGTTAAAACATTTAACCGATGTTTGGGCAAATGGGCCTGAAATAAATATTGTTGCTGTTAAGAACCCCCTGTTTTTGGTGCGCGCTTTTTCCTCCAAAATAATATTTATGAAGTGAAATTGAAGAGGCACTTTATTCGTTAAGTGGAAAATGCTCGTATAATAATCCCACTAAATTTATCTTTAGCTACCCGAAAGTATAATATTGGCTGATGATGTATTTTCGCTTACTTTATTATAAAACGATCAAAACTGAGAGAATAAAACCGCGCCGCTGTTGGGTGGATTTTTAAGAGAAAAGTCGTTGAATGAATTTTAATCGACTTATGTTTATTTCACCACTTTGCTTTTAATTAATTTTCGTTTAACTAAAAATATACAACAAATGTTTACATTGGCATTTTGAAATGTTTTCTTTACCGCACTTCATATTTCTAGACATAGAAATATCTAATAAATTTTCTTATCAGCACTAATAATTACGTAAAAAGTCTAAGTTCATGGTTAAGGATTGTTATTCATTAATTAGTTAACGGATATACAATGTTGTGACCCCCATAAATTCTCTAATATCACTGTAATTATAGCATTATTAATAATTTAATAAATTTGTTGTTGAATGGTTCGATGGATTTTTTACAAAAATATGTTTACATAAATTTTAAGTAATGACGGCTAATTTAATTTTATGAAATTACGGATAAATTTCTATATTTCTATTTTAAGAATTGTGTGAATCTGTCAACGAAATTCTAAAGTGGTTTAGATTAAATGGAGAAGCCACTTAAGCCTATTATAATTATTTACAGTGACTAACTATTTTTAGTAGCTCATCATTTCAAATTATTTATTTTATTAAATATACAATCCATTATAAATCTTGTTATTAAATGAATTTTATAAGAACTTTATCACCCACAGCAGCATGTTTGTGCTCACATGTATTTCTGGGGCTGTTTAAAGTACTTTTTAACCAAAACCAAAAATCCAATTATACGAAAACATCTGTTCGAACACAGTCATAAATCACAATACACTTTTGGAACGTGTTAAAAACCGTGTGGAGCTTTTTTATGGAAATCCAAGTGAACCACTTTGGAAATACGATAAAAGGGCCACCGATAAAATATTAATTTGCCTTTCTGGGTGGTCCACACACCTTGTCAAAAGGCGTCCAATTTAAAGGAGAGAAAATCTCCCTCGACTCCCCCACAATATTAATTAATCCAATCCATAAATCACTCTAATTTTCCAAAAACAAAATAATACGCAATGCATCATAATTAATTACATACTTTTGTAATGTCCCACCGTTTCCTGCTTCTTTGGAAATTTATTATACTGAAAAAATTAAATTATTTTTCATAAAATACGTGGCTGCTTAATTAATTAGAATAATTACTGTTGAAAAAGAGAGAGAGGAAAAATTGTTGTAACCGGTCTTGGGGGGAACAGGTGTACAAATTATTTTAATTACAAGTGAAAAAGTATTTTCGGAATCTCTGAAAATGATGCGAATACACAATAGTGTAAATAATATATTATATCGAAAATAAGAGAAAAAAACAACAAAACCAACATACGAATCAGTCTGGAAAAATTTAAAATTCCAAACATCGGCACATTCTTTTGTAAAACGATTCGTTTAAGTTGTTTTTTTCTTTCATCTTCTTGCAGAAGATTGTTGTTCGTCTCAAATACAGAGTGTTTTTTTCTATATCAATCAAAATATATAAAAGTGAGTTGTGTGCCTTTTTAGTTTGTCTTTGTTTTGTCAACAAAAGTGATGAGTATACATGCTTAACTCTTCCTTTTTTCCACCACAATTCGGGATCACATCGTTTCGCCTTTTTTCCACTCTCCATTCTCTAATAAAACAAAAGAGAACTGAGTGAATATGTGCCCATTGTGACATTAATTAGCTGCCTTAATGGGAATACATTAGATAGTTTCCGAAGCGTTTTTCTAATTTATTTCGTCTCCCATACCGATTTGATTTATGAATTTTATCCAGTGTGACAAATTCATACCGGGAGATTTTGGAGGGGGATAAAATCGATTACTGGATGATGATGATGGTTCAATTTCTGATTTAAGGGGTGGAATAATGTTCCAAGTTTACCACAACAACAACTTATCCATCGGGCGACATTGTCCCCCTGGGAGGGGAGTGAATGAATCGCTTTAATGAATAGTTTCGGGGGTGGCTCTCTTTTCTTCCACAACCGATTCAATTTATTTAAATACTAGAGACAATTAACATTCCACACAGTGTGAAAACAAATTCCAAAATCAAGTAAATGCTTGAATGTCTTTATATATTCGACGAATAAGCGAGAACGGAATAAAAAGAGCGCCGAAGAGAAAAAATGCCTAATAAAGTCTCAAATTAAGTGAATAGTACAAAAGTTTTAAACAGAATTCTTGTTTTACTAACCACTTAATCACACATACACAACCTCATCCATATAAACAAGAATAACATTTAACTTAAAATGGTAAACTTTTTTCTTGGAAATAATGTGTAATCTGATATCTGTTTGAGTTCGAGCTGTTAAGGTTAAAATTAATGTTTATGCCTGACTAGGATCGTCCATCTTAATACTTATAACTATTAAAGTGTATATAAGAAGAGAACCCCTTGTATATATGGACTTTTATCAAGATGTTCACTTGTATTTAATGGGACTGTTGTGTGTTGGATTGCATTTGTATAAAAACGGACAAAAGAGACCCTGAGTTCGACAAATTGTCACATTTTCATTCGTTTCCACAGAAAAAATCATAACAAAATATTACAATTAATTAAAATAATTAACAATATCCACACAAACAGCACGAATTTATGGTAATTAAGTGGAAACTATGTGTAATAGTCGTTATATTCCGAGCCCCTTTAATAGGACATAAAAAAGCAGAGAGCCACAAACACTTCATTTACAACCGAGCAAAAGTTAGTTTTGATTAAACTTGGAGCTTTTATATTAAAAACACTGCCAGGTAAAATAGTTACAATCGAAAACACTTTCTGGAATTCGACGAACAGATTTTTCGAATACTTTTCCACCCAAAAAAAAGAAACAGGTACACACACATCTGTGTTCCTCTTTGGTTTGTTGTCCATTTAATGAAATTGTTACCCTTTTTCCTCTTATTTGTTTTCACACCCGGTACATAAAAACGTCCAACGATTCCATTCCGGCCTCTAATACAAATTTATGCCCAGTATTTAGTAGTTGTTGGATAATGTCATTAAAAAGGCCTAATCTAATGATTTGTATACCTACTTAAAAATGCTAATAACCACTATAAAATCGAAATTAAATACATCTAGTACCAGTTTCACATTACAACATACTAAATCAGGGTTAAGTAACGGTATTACCAAAAACAACATCTTCATTAACTAATTAACTTCATTTCGAGCATTTATTCATGAAATGTACATGTGTATAGGATGCTTCCGGGCGACAATATTCCATTTCTCTCTACACATTCGTAAAAAATCTCTTAATTATTAAAAAGAGCGATGAAAATTCAAAATGTCTCTATTATACACTCCGGTGTGTATCAATTAAAACATTTTCGATGGTATTTTAAACTTTCCACATCTGTGTGGAACGATAATAAAAACCTCTCGAAAAAGGAATTCTCTTCACATCCATTCTGTCCGAAGACCGAATCGATAACATTTTGGAAAGAAGACATGGAGGGTCATTAAATTAGCAAGAGCGAGATTTAAACAAGTGATTATACTGTTTTTGTGTTTAGTTAATGTTCCTGTTTAGTTCTTGTCTTCTAATTAACTAAAGTCTCAATTGGTGTGTATTAATTATCGAATGACAAGCAGTTGTTAATGTTTCACGGTTACAAACACACACTAAAGTCTTTCCAGGCCCGAACCGTCCACCTGCCAATTTACCATTCGACCACATTGTTTGGCTGATTTTGTACAAGTCCAGTCCTGCATCTTCTCACACACGTTCCTCTTCCATACTCAATTTTTATCTTTGTTTATATATCATTCATAACTTAATTGGACTATCTGAAAAAGTAAATTGGTAATTATATGTTAATTGGGTTTATAAGTCAACTCATAAAACATATTCATGTTGACGGTTCTGATTCCGTTTTCCATCCAGAGAGAAAGAGAGCTATTTAAATAATTAAGAGATGCTGTTGGTACATTGAAACTCATCTGTATAGAGATAATGTGAGCAGCACTCCCTTATCAATTCCTTAAGTTCGTTTCTATGTTCGACAACATGTTAACCATCTCGTTTAGATAATAAATTCAATGAAATGTTAACAACTCGGACGACAAACGAATTTAAATCAAAAAAAATAAAATCGTGTGTTTAAATACTGTGAAAAAATTTATTACATAATAAAATCATTTTCGAAATAACACAAAAACCCTCACTTGTGTGTGTGCGTTTGTCGTTACAAGAAAATAACTTAATTAATTATTAAGGTAATAAAAGAACCGTAAAATTATAAATTACAGCTTAATAAAAATTAAGTAAGTAAGATATTGTATGCATACATGGGCACATAAATGTTCACATAATGTGATATTTTAATCATGTTATTTGTTTATCGTCTAGTTTCTGTGTAAAAAGACGCACATTTCGCAACATCCCCCGAAAACAGGATTATACACTAAACGGATTATCGTTAAGCTAATAGTGTAGAACAATTACTTAAATAATAGCGTTATCCACCACTGGAAAATGGCTACCGGATCTTATTTCCTTAGGGGAATATATCTAGTCTCTATTGTATTTAGCTAGTTAGTAGCGCTAAAACTTACCCCCTAAAAGCGCTCACTCAGACTGTGACAACTTCGTGTTCACACTCTGAGGAATTCCCTCACATTCTTAAATCATGAGAATGGAAAGGGGTGTTTAACGAATCGAGGGTTGGCTCGACATCGTCATAGGATCTTTTATACCGGCACACTGTTATTTCAGCAATTTACGATAGTATCAAATTAACGAGCTAAAATGGAACGGACTTGAAAACGATATGGATGGAAATTAAGTTCTCTGCCTCCGCATTCTGTCTGTGTCTGTGGCGATGCAATTAATTTACAAAAATTGGGGTGCTGTTGTATTTTTTTTCGCGCTTGTTTTGACATGATAATTGATTACTAATTAAATTGACAATAAATGAGCGGTTTGATTAAACGCACCAGATAAATACCTAATTTAATTAAGGAATGTTTTTTCTCGTCTCTCAAAAAACGAGCAGATCAACAGATATTTATACGTAAAAAATGCAACGGAAAAATATAATACACGTGCTTGCCCAACGAGCCCCCAAATAGGTTGTTTATGATAAATAGTGAAGACAGAAACACAAGTTTTCTCACAAAACTACATATAATAAACGTTGCGCGCTTTTTCTTCTCTCGCTCGCCGATAAAATACTGTCGATTTTGTGTGTTGCGAATCTTAAATCGACAGTGTGTGTCTCTCGAAGGGGACAAATATTTAAAATGGTAATAAACCTATTGAATCATTCATTTGCTCTGCGATCGCTAACAAATTTTTTACAACACTCGCTTCGGTTATATATACAGGGTGGATTTTAGGAACCATACCAGTCCACACACTTAAACAAGTACAAGTTTATTAAATGATGTGAAACAAAAGTTGTTCATGATGCATTTAGAGAGAAACGAGTTGTTTTTATGGCCAATGTAAAGAAAAAATTCGCATTCACTGTTGTTTTTTTGCTCTTTTTTTCGTTTTCCTTTGTCTTACGAAAAGCGATTTAAACAAAATTTCCTCTGACATGTGCTGATGATCGTTCGTTTGTTGAAGAATTTGTGAAACATTTCTACTTTAATGACTTTACATATCAAGACACAAAAGGCTGGATAAAAGTGCACCGGCGGACTCCCAATTTGGCCGGCATCCGCGTATATAAATAGCGATCCACAAACACCCTGTATGTGTGTCTGTCGATAAGGAAAATGTCGAATATTTTACCATTCATCATATTGTTAAACAAATGACCTAGAGGTATAATATCATATTGTGAGGGATGTAAATAAATGTGTAAGAAAAAATAAATGTCAGCATGGATGGAATCCCCCCATGGGAAATATGTACACATTTCTTCAGGACACTCTCTTTCCGCTTTTTCCATTTTCCCTCGCCAGTTTGCATCTCATATCCCTTTCAACCCGAATCATTTGTCATTCGAAATGGACTTCAATATAAAAATAAAACGATCGACTTTCCATCCCCACACACACACACACATAAAACAACCACCCATCCGCACCCTTCAATCGTTTTAATCCTTTTAATGTAACAATTAATTAGTTGAAAAGTGGGCGCCATAAAATCGTCCAATAAGGATTCTATACTTTGCGTCTGCAACTAGATGTGTATTTATGGTAATCCGCGACCATGTTAAGTCCCTTCGCGGCACTATCGATTTACTAAGGGGTTGCTAAGAGACACAAACCGGTTACCTTGGAAACGGCAACATCCCCGCGCGCTTAACTGCATCCAATGGGGGTGGGGGCGATTTTCCACACATATAATGGAGAAACTTGATGATGAGATGATGATGATGGAGGCGGACCCGCGCTGCTTCTCCCCATCTTCCATCCCCTTGGCGAGCACGCTCTTTCCACTAATTAATTACCAACTTGCCGCAGCAATTTTCCGTTAATGGAAATGGATTTTCTCGAAAGCGAGAGAGAGAGAGACCACATCATCATACAGCAGCAGTCCGTAATGAGGCTACTTCGCTCTTATGGCCTAGATAAGGAATCAGTGGAGAATAAACGGTAAAAAAATCCAGGCACACACAATTATGACAAGCGAGTGTCTGAATTATAGTTGAAACATTTGAGAACTATAAATTAGATACATATCAAGACACCTGCATTTATAAAGCAATTGATGATAGTGGAAACAAAAGGCGAGAGAACGACACAAGCCAATGTTGGGTGTAAGGGGAACGGGCGTAAAACAAACGTCAATCTGGTCACCTTTGTTTGTTTCTATAAAAGTGCGGTCGCACTTTTTTTTTGTGTCCTCTCACTAAAAGCAATTTGAATTTTCGTAAGACAAAAGCAAGTGCGGAAAGTTTCATAAATTGCTTGTTTATCGGGGAATTTTTCGGTGCACCGTTTGACGGTAGGAAAATTTATGTCCCTTTCAAAATCTCTTCGAATGCAGAGAGCGCGCATCAGGAGCGCGTTTTGCTGGCCGAGAGCAGAGAGGAAGATTGACAGAAATCTCTCTAGCTTGTGTCCATTTCTTTTATGTGACAATGATCATTTATAACTCGGAGGACTACTGTGAGAACACAAACGAAAATATCAATTTAGGTTGCACAAAGGGCGAAAAACGCACAGCCATCATGTCTAATGAATGACTAGAAAACCGGTAAGGAACAATTATTATAAACAATGTATACGTCGAGTAATTATGTCCTTAAAAGTGTCTTTGACATTACGGTGACTATTAATGTAAGGAATTTAAATTCTTCAACGCATACACAACATTAAAAATATGTTTAGATTACAAATTACAGTTAGGGGAGCATTTTTCCTCCATTCAAACATTGTTCAGTCCATTGTGCGCCTATTATATTTCATGGTTTCGTTATGGATCATCAATTTAACACAAAAACTCTCCATATAACGTACGGACCATCCCCCTCTCGTAACAATATTCGCATGTTAACTATTTATTTATGTCACAATTGATTTTCTAAATCGAAATGTGCACGACACTCACACAAAACACTCAATAGAAACGAGTTTTGTGGCTGTGTTATTAAAGAAATTATTTAATTAATTGAAGCCGCTAAGCATACACACATCTCTAGAATTAGATTTCGGAATTAGTTGGGTGATGATTTCAGATTTTATCTCCCAACCATATATTACTATATTTATAATATAGATAAGAGAAGTGAAAAGTATACACGTTTAAACAAACAGTTAGATTCGGTTTTTTATGTTTCCTTGTTTCTCGTTCACTAATATTTTTAAATGTATAATATACACCGTAAATAATTCAACAAATTATACAAGATAATGGTGTTGTGTCAGTAAATTGTGATTTATTGCACTGTTCTACATAATTCATTCATTTTAATTATTATTTAAGCAATTGGGCGTACTTTTTTTTATATTCTGAAACTCAATTCCATTTTTCCCTCTCGTTCGTTCGATTTCCATCATCACACATAAAACCAAATTGAAAAGATTTAGAAATTGTATATATAATGTAACAACATTACATAACAACTACATATTGAGCCGATTCTTTTATATATAGATTTATTTTAAAGTCTTTAAGAATTGGCACTGGGGTGCCATTCAAGTTGATAGAAAAATCGGATCGAACCGATCTGATGGGAGCCAGAAAAAATGTGTAAATAAAACAAGCCAGATTGAAAATAATTGTCACACCGCACTTTTCTACACTCTGTTTGTGTTTATGTGCCTATATGGCTTGTGTTTTTGTTTTTGCTCTGCACACAGGCCAATAATGGAGAGTGTTGGGATTTTACAGTGTAAACTAAAACCAACCACCCAAAATAATATATATGGAATCGCTCCCGGGTTGATCGTTTTATTGATGCATTCAATTTATACACTTCGATTTTCCACACCAAGTATTGTTTTGGGAGGAATAAAATAAGAAATGTTTTTCTATAACTTATACAATATTGTGGCTTTTTTAAGATATTGGAATACAGACAGGGTGTTGGTTTTGTATAGGGAAACACAAATGATTATAAACACAGCCAAAAATGTCCAGTAAATACATAAAAATATTTTGAATGTTTATAGTTTCCTTAAACCGAATAAAAATGGATGTTTGTTTATTATTCATTTTCGGTATGGTATTTTTAGGTCTATGAAACAAAAAAAAAATGATACGCTGCTTTAAATGATTTTTATTAGCTGGATATACTTGTTTGATAGAATGCTGTTATTTTCCTCTCTTTTACCTTATTATATGATTATGTTTTTGTCAAGTTTTATACACTTGCGTGTGTATAATTTTATTATATATGAATGTTTAACTGTGAGATTTTTATCACAAATATAGTTATATAAAAGAAACGAAATTTTTATAAAAAAGTTAAAGAGAAATGTAACACATTCTTCTTGGAATGTTGACCATTGCCCATAATAAAATAATAATATCCATATAAAGGTACGCGTGCTTGGAAAAATGTGAAAAGAAACGTTTCTTTTCTGAATTATTAAGGTTAAAGGGTAGTCCTGAAACTGGTAGTAAAACAACTTATTTATTCATAATGAGATTTTCTCAGGTGAGAGTCCTACAGATGACAAAATTTATTCTCGCGTGTTTCTTTTATAAATTGCCCCGATATTCTGGTATCTCACTAATAAATGGAACTGTTTTGTGACTTGTCTTTTGCATATATAAAATATTATCGGCTAAATAGATTAGAACCGCATCATTATGGCACCTCTAACATGCTTATGATAAATCCTCATTGAACACACTCCATCATCGCAAATGGGAAAACATTAAATCTACTCAAATTGCATATAACTATGCGGTGTGCATCAATTTCGTATGCTGCCAACAGCCATTTATACCACATTACATGCTCGTACCATCAACATTCTTCATAATACAATCATTTACACTCAATTCGATGCGAAAGTGATACATTTTTGATAAAATAGTAATTAAATCAAAATTATTTAACACAATGTTCCTATTATGGAGAAAAGGACCGTAAAGGCTTTGAATATTGTGTGCATTTATAATAATCATAATAATGATGTGAGTCAGTGGCTTTAGATTGCTTAAGGCAACACTATACTGCGCCTAGATGAGAAAATAAGTGTATATCATTTAATTTATTTCTACATAAAATGAGCTTTTAATTGATACTTTTCTTATATAATATCTTATAAATTGTTTTGGAAGTTGTAACACAAATAATAAAAAAAAGGCACAACAAAAGTATAATTAACTGGTTGTGGTGTTTTTGCATCAGTATCGAAATTGAGAAATTTTCCTAAACGATTTCGAGTTTTATGAATTATGACTAATGACATTTTTTTCGTATAAATTTCAATCAGACATGGAAACCATTCTCTTTTGTAATTGAACGATTATTGAATAATATATTTTCTAAATAATAATAATGCCTACACAGAAAAGTTGTCAGATAAAATCAATGCAATTTATAATAGCTTGTATGGTCATTTTAATTATAAACCACAACAATAATATTAATTGTTGCCGTTTGAGGTATTAATAATTTCACTTTCTTTTGTAAAAATGCAACCCTCGCTATTAGGTATAATTTTTTTTTTCAAAAATAACTCACTTTAAGGTTATATTTAATAGATATTTTCGGTCTCTGCCTAAATAGTTGTTTATTATATGGTCAACCCCATTGAATATACCATTATTATATGGGCCGTTTTTATTTCTCATTTTGGGCCCCATTAAATATATGTTAAAATGTACGCCCCTCACAACACATAAATCTCTCTGTCTCAAAAATTTTATTGCTCTTAGAGGAGATTCTTTTTAGTAGTTGATTGTGTTAATTAAATAGCCACTTTAAGAGTTGGACCCCATCTCAGAGAACGAACCTGAAGACACACAGCAAAATAAATAAAAGGAGAGAATCGCTTTGGTTAAATCCATATTTATTATGTATGTATATAAGTAACTTAATGTCTATGGTAAAGTTATTAGTATTAAAGCCATGCCATAAATCACAACACTAAATACTTCTTTGCACAAAAATATCATGCGAAATTACAGAAATGAATAATGGCTAATAATATGTCTCCTCCCTCTGTCGATAGCAGTTCTTTTATCTACTTTGAGAACAGATTTCCTTAAAAACTCACTGCATAACCCTTTATGTTAATTAAGTGATTACAATAATAAACCCTAATCGCTTTCGATTCTTTTCGGCGCTGCCCTTTGCCTTCTTTAAATACTTGATTCTTCTTACACATCTAGTCGATGGTATTAACAATCACAAGGAATTTTATACCTGCCAGTGATGCTTATTTTAAACAAGTGGTAAAAACACAAATAACATGCAGATTAAAAACTTATTCAAACTATCTTGTTAAAGGAGGACATTTTGCAGTTTTCCGAATTTAGCGTTTTGCGGAAAGCTTTGACAGACAACACAAGAACGATGAGAGGCTTAAATGCCCACCTCAAAAAGTCACTTAAAGTTAAATGAATTACATCGCATTTGGGATTTGGCAAAAGGAAAAGAACAACTACATCGTGTGTAGATTATTCTCACAGAAGCGCTACAAAATGCGGCTTTGAGAACGTGCAATAAAATCATCTAAAATATATGCCTACATTATTACTTAGACTCGAATATAAAGTGTAATAATATGAGTATATCGGACAGTTAAAGGTGCATTAAAATGCATTGATCTAAGTATATAGTTAAGACACTAATTTCCATAATATTACACACATAGATTTAATAATAATAACTATATAAACCTCAATAATAATTATTTATATAAATATGAAATCTATTCATTCTCGGATTCGCTGCTAAGAGAGAAATGAAACCAGTTCAATAAAACGCTAACTAATTAACACTTAAAATAAATTAAGTGCTTATTAGAGGAAACACATTGTATTTTAGCAATTAAATCACCTGTTATAACGTCATACACGGCACAATGTATATAAATTGTACCTTATTACGAGCTGAGGAAAATAACTCCTAAAAGGCACAAGAAAAAAAGAGTATCCAAACACCAAAAAACGACTTTAATTCCTCTGACAATGATTTACTGTTATGGTTTAAAGAAACTGGTTCTATTAAATATTAAACAGAAATTATTTTATATAATAATATGATGATAATGATTATATGATGATGGTTGAGTGTAGAGAAAAATTGTTAACAGGCCGGTCAATATTTTAATTTGCGTACCCAAAAAAATAACGAGACAAGAAAAATACACACACACGTAATAAATTGGGTGGAAAAATCTTTGTGCAACACACATGCACACCATAATATTTTATTGACTTATTCGGAATTGAATCAGAAGAATCTGGTTTATGTATTTTTGTACTGCCCATGATGCCATTTTAACCACAATATTTATATTGGCTTCGTTATCTACGGCCGACGTACAACCAACCTACTACATAAATACAAACACAACTTTGATTATTAGTTTTTGATATAGTCGTAAATAATGGCAAGAGTTTTGCACATTTCATATACATAAATATCGGCGAAAAGGGAAATTAATTAACACTATTGAAATGTGTGTGTGTGGGAAACTGTGTTGTATATGGGCGGATGGATTAGCATTTTGAGGTGAGATTGAATGGCATCGAAATCAGCCCCGAATGATAAGGGACGAAGCAGTGCGTGCGGTCCTTTTTAGTATTCAAAAAATGAAAATCGTTAACAATACTTCCAATAACAATAAATTAGCCACCCTCATACAACGGTTATTTAAGACAATGTCACGTTGTCAGCGTGTTTTCTATAGTTTTCCTGTTGTAGTAAACCACTATAATATAATAACAATATTTTTTGTTCCTTCTGCTCTCTGGGTAATTTTGTATTCAAGTAAAGTATATTCTGCGGATTCTCATGAGTTATTCATGTCTGGCTAGTTATAACCTCACTGTAATTTGTAACGTTTTATGTGAGTTTTTGAAAAAGAGACGATTTTTATTATATTCGTTTATTATAATGACCTCTTAAAGGCGTGGAAACACAAGTTAAGTAGGAAAACGAGCCACAACTGTTCTATTCTTATATCTATTTGTCCATTTGATTAATTTCTTATTTGGAAAACATCACGCTTATATGTCTAGACAATTTTTATGATTGTTCAACACCACGAGCCATCATCATTATCTATTGTATATTAAACAATATTTCGGTTTCTCAATATTATCTTCGGCACGTATCCAATAAAAAATGTGACACTTGTTTTCACCCTATAATTGTTGATTGTTTTTATTGGCATTTTAATCATCGGTGAGAGACGGTTTAAAAAAAAATTCCAAAACGAACTGTAAAAATACGCCTCATATACGAAATTAATTAAAGAATAATATTTATTTTCAAAATACAATTTTGTACGGTCGGTTTGGAAAGAAATGATGATATTTATTGAATGTGTGTATGCCGGTGAAAGGGCGGAGGAAAACACATTTTGCCACCCTTCTTTACAAATAAACGTTTTTCATGCATCAGTTCACAATCGGCCCTTTTTGTGTCATATAAACCAATAGTTGTTATTGTACAAGTCCATTGTAGTTGTATACCTTTTCCAAAATTATTATCGACAGGTAAAACTTGCCAAACGCTTAACAAGAAGTTAGTTTGGCAAAAAGTTTATCTATTATGAAACATCTTGTCGCATTGTGAACATTTCTCCATTCTTTTCAATGCTTTTTCTCTATCCGCAGTAATTACTATCTGATTTTCTCCTACTATATATAATAATATAGTTTTATTTATTGATTTCAATGACCAAACACTTTTTTCTTAAACATTGATTAATGGCATCAAAATCACAGTGAGACAATCGAAATATGACACAATAGAAATTTTTAAATAAACATTTTTGTAAACCACTTGACTTTAAAAGATCCAATTTACTGATAGATTTCCAACTATATAAAAGCCCATTTTAATTTTTCGCTAGACTAAATTCCCAACTTTAATTCCCAGGTGTGTGTTTAAAAATCATTTTTGACACTTTTGACCACCCACAACAATTTAAATTGTGCCTTTTGTTGTGCATAAAGTCGAATGAATAATAAAATATATCGGATATCTTTCGTATAATAGCTGTGAAACGAGATGAGAGAGAATAGATTTAATTATAATGGTAGTTTAAGTTTATTTTAATTTCTTCTTTCATAATATACATAAAAGCATCGTTTTTTAAGTAGCTTATAATAACTATAATTTTGACCTATGTGAATTTTTAATAATAACCTTAGATATCTTCTATATAAAGTAATAAAATGTGCCGCTCAGTTTCTTTTATTCTTTTTTAAATGATGATGAAGACTTGCATTAAGGGTAATTGCACAGTGGAAATGTGCCTTCCCCCCGTTTGAACACCCGTTTAAATTACGTTTCTATTCGCCTTCAAATCAACCTAATATGCTAATTATGGTGTGGGAAACACACATTTATAATTAAAATCAATAAACCAGAATGTCAAAGAAATAAAAAAAAGATATTTGAATATATATAATATTTTTAAAAGTGCTATTATAACAATGGCACACACAACATAAATTAAAAAGCCTTTTTAAAAACATTTATATTATATGTAGTCGTCGTTTTTTTCCCCTTGTTCAATTCTCGAGTGTGTGTTGTGTCCAGGTACACAATAATTTGTATAAGAAAGATGTCGGACGTCCTGTGGTTCCCCTGAAAAGACCATGTATTTTTGTCATTTGTTAAACTAACCTATTATTTTATTATACGCACACTTATAAGATGACTTTATATTTTCGGAGAAAAATAAAACCCAAAATGCACGAAGAGAACAAGAATGGGACCATATAATAAGCAATAAATTGCTTAACACACACAGAAGAAAAATAGTGTGAAAAGGTGCGTTTTTGAATAAAAGGTGAAAAATAAGATCAATGCGGCTGGAAATGGGAAAATAAGTGAGTGAATAGGGCTTAATAATGTGCTATTATTAGCGTTATGAATGCTTTTTTGAGATGGACAATTGACTTGTGATTTTCTACCATTTCGCACCCAATTGTCGCATTGAATATTTACGATTTCACAATGGAAAGATAAGTGTGCCATTTGTGAAAAAATTCATAAAAATTCTTTAAATAAATATGCATATTAAAGACGAGTTTACACAGACATCATAAGATTGCATTAAAACAGGAATTATTCGAATATAAATCGTTCATCATCGAAATATAATCTATTATCCATATGAAAATTAATTACTAATATAATGTTTTTAATGAAATATTATTCTATATAAAATGTATTTAGTAAAACCTGTAATCAATTTACATATATACGTTTATATAGTCACCCATAACGCTGTAAATCCTTCTCTTTAAATAACTATGTTTTAAAACATGTTTTATAATGTAAAGTTTGTTTATTTTGCATTTTCCATTTTGTATGCGAATCAGTTGCCGGATATTAAAACAGAAATTACAAGGAACTATAAAGCATTTAGTGTTTATTGAAATTCATGTGCAGTCATTTAAACAATAATTTTCCCATTTCACACAGCACACACAATAATTTATACTATTTCTACGAACAATCAAACGAAAAATAACTCTCCAAAGTGAATAACAATCGATTAATTGGACATGGTAGGAATTTTAAATTTTTAGCGCCAACCCACATGACCGAAAAACAAGGCGGGACAATTTGAAATGTAATTAATTAGATCCTAATTAGCTCTCTCACTAAACTTGAATTATGTAAATTTATTTAAAATGATACCATCATTAATGGCCATAGCCAATCACACATACACACCACTATAATAATAATAAGTGAGAGTTGATAATAAATAAAAATATTGGTAGAATGTGAACTAACATAATTTTAAATTAAAATTGCCTCCACACTATAAATATATTATAAACTCTTGTTAGTTAACGTGTGTGCGAGGATGTGGTGTCTTTGTATGGGCCCCATAAATAATGATTTTCTTATAATATCCGAAACATTGTTAGCGCCCAGAATAAATAAATTAAAAAATCATCGCTATGTTAATATGTATATTTAAGTTTTGGTTTGGTAATTGTGGAGGCCCCTCTATATACTATTTAGCATTTATTAAATACATTTGACTTTCCAACACCATTAATTATATTTTTTTAATGTAAATTCAAGTGATTTACTAACATATTTTAAATATTTATTGTATTTGGAAGGACATTATTAATGGCTTTAAACCCAATAAATTTCAGTAATTGAACGGTCCTTAAATTGGACAATTCCAATATTGGAATATATTCTCCACATCTCCCTTCTTTATTTATTCATAAAAACAATACACGATCTTATCACTTGTTTATATCATGAGAACCGTCTATCCGAAATTCCATCACTCTTCATGAATGTTCAAAATTTACCGCCTTTTTCAAATGCTGTAATACAATCCCATTTACAATCTATTAATTCGTATTGTACGATCATTAAACAAATTTCCCCACTTGAAAAACCGGATTAAAATGAACAACAAACACCGTAACATTTAGTCCCAGCATCCCTTATCTCTGTTCTGTTCCGTGTGCGAGAAGAAGTGTAACGTTCATTTGTACATGTCGAAACATACACAAACACAACAATAAAACAGAGAACCAAAACGTATCATACACACGGCCAGTATAAGGCGAAAAAAAATGTGGACAGTATATATAAAGAACGTTAAACATCCTCAAGTTGAACATTGCCTTTCGTCGTTCATGAATCATTGGCATACCATCGACTCGTATAGTTTTCTCTCATTTCATCTCACCTGGTATCCCGAATCAATGAATAACAATTTCAAATTATTATACCATCTCTGTTTAACACACAAACACTGAAATCACCTAATAAATTATGTTCGGAACCAATAATACCCTCTCGAAAGCTCGACTTTGTTGAATTATTGTTTTTTTACCTCATTAAATAAATTTTCGAAACTCAATAGGTGTGCAACAAAGCTGAGAAAATGAGATTAAAAAAAAAGAGTGGAAACGAGACAGTATTATAAATATATTGTATGTTTTAAACAAGATGAATATATTTAAAATATATCAAACTTGTTTGTTGTAATAAACGTTTTAATAAATTATATTGTCTTGTCAAATATTCAAATTTCTCTCTTCTATGGTAGCGCGTTGAAAAAGCCATTGGATTTTCCAAATTTCATCATACAAGGCATTTATAAATTAGTTTTCACAATAATTAACAATTTAATAAAGTAAACATATATGAGTTAATTAAGGAAGACGTGCACGGTGATGGCAGGTGCGCTTTCCAACCAATTAGTTCTCTTAAATTCCAAACAAAAGTCCCTTTTTCCCAAAAAAGAAACCAATACAATATGATTTCTATACTGATGTGGTAAAAGAGTTGATGTATTGGCATAAATAACATAATGGCAAGTTGTATATATGTGAATGCGAATTTACAATTGCTATTAAGATGAAGGTGGCAGATAGGCCGAAGGAAGGGTAGTTGGGCGAAAATATAAATATCAATTTGACCAGTAATTATTAATGAATAAACGATGGAATCGTAGCCAGGGGTCTGTAAAGTGTTTGTACTAACAATACAGTACTGGTGTTGGCCATAAACTAGAAAGTTAACCTGTCCAATATATCAGACTGTGGGCAGGCTATCATTACAGAACATAAATACACTAACACATATATACATGTATATACAATAAACTGTGTGGTTTTGTTTGCTTCTCTTCGTAGAACTTTATACCTATATAACTACTCTTCTTTCTGCCGTTGAACGCGAGCAACTCTTTAAGAAAGAAAAAATAATAATAAAATCTTCCACATATTCCCAACAACAAATCTCTCACCCCACAATTTTAAATCATACACCAGTGGATATTTTTTACCAGGCCATATTAAGTGAATGGAAAATCAATTTACTGCAGCGCAATTTATTAGCCTTGTTCACCCAAAACACTGTTATTATAACACACAAGTTTACGAGCGAATTTTCGAATTTCGCGCTTTTAAATCTATTACAAATGAAATTTTCAAATGTAAACACACAAAGATATAATTTTTCTGAATCAAAAACGAGATATAATTAATAGTGATAAATCTCGTCCTTTTTTTTTCTATTCGTGTGAAAAACAAATAAAAAACGTGACTTGCAAGTCCTCCACACTAATTTATAATAAATAAGAACGAAAGAGCTGAAAAAAAGTAATTATATTATTGGTTGATCATGATGTCTATTAAATTGAATCTATGCCTTCATCAGATGATGGAGTGAGATGAATAATCAAATATACAACACGCAAAAAAAAATAAATTATAGTAATATTATGATAATAAATGAACAAGTGCAATTGAGAAACGAACGAAAATTACCAGTTTCAAATTGTGTAGATCTGTATTTGTTTTACAACTATAATAATAAGTGATGATGGATGAATAGTTTTACGTCTAAATTACCAGCGAACAAAAAAATGAAAGTCAAATCATGAAATTTAATTCGGGGTAATTTGTTAAGGTGAAGAAATCCTGAAATATGATTGAAATGTTTTCAGCCAATTATTTTATTTATTCTTAATACACAAATATAAAATCCTTCCCAATTAGATGATTATCGCAAACATTAATCTTTCACTTTAAACAAGCCAATCAAATTAATTATGAAAACAAAAATATTGTGAACGTCTTAATGCAAACATGTTTAGTCAATCATAAAAATCTTTCTTTTTCACCACCCCATTCATCGTTTCTATTATATTATTCAATTATATTCACAATTAAGAATCATTATGGTGATATTGAAAAATTCAAAAGAAAAGAATGATTAAAAGTAATAAACAACAATATGGGCCTTTATTGAATTGAAGTTAAGTAGCTGATTGTTAATCAACAATGAAGGTGAGTCTTTATTTGTTAAAAGTGTATAACAATGATGATGAATCGATCAGAAGAGGCTAGTGAGTGTGCTCTTTTTATTATATATATTTATTAGTGGTTTCGTTTCGTTTATTTTTCATCTTTCTTTCATCATTCATATTCACCAAGCAGCGCACAGGGACGGACTTAAAAAAAATTCAAAAACTTTAAATGTTTAGTAAAATCAGGCCCATCTTCCTCTCTCCTTCTGGCATCATTCATATTTCTTGTATAGTGAAGCTCGCTTGTTTAACAAGTTAATAAGCCCAACAATCAGTTAGCACATCAATCAACTCTTATAAGTATGTATAAATATATATATAGAAGTAAAAAAAAAATAGATGATCGTGTCCGTCAAATTCCATACCTTGATTGGTTATTCGTTTAAATATATGATGGGGGCAAAATTAATAGTATTTTTTCGTTTCCAACAGCACAATGTGTGCATCCTAATCTGAAATGTTTTGTTTATTTTACTTGTTAATTGTGTAAAATTCACGCTTTTATTTATTCATAGCTTGGCCCCCCTGTAGCTCCAACAAAATACATCTTATTTTATATATTAAGAGAGATGAGCATCAGCTTCATCCACACAGACATGTACCTTTTTTTCTCCCTGTGTGTGTGTCATGTGATGGGGTACATTTTTGACGTCTTGATAGGATATCAGATATCACTGATTACATAGTGAAATTAAATAAGAAATAAAATTGTTTTTTAATGGACCATGAAAAAGCGAACCTTTTCCACAAATTTCTTATGATTTATTGGATGGTAGAATTCAATTTAAATAAACCCATTTTATTTATAACGTTAAATATATATTCTTGTTCTGAAAACTAATAAAATGGGTTACAGTTTAATTGACCATGAAATCATTTTACCAGTTATTGTTTATGTTTACCCTCTAAAACGTTTGTTTTTCATTTGATGGAAAATTAATTTGAAAACTTGTTCACTATATTTAATTATACGATTTTATAGTTGATATACCTTTTGTTAAAATTGCCATTAAATACTTAAATTTCAATTTGAATATAATGCCAAGTGTGAAATTGGAACGAATCCAATTCACGGTCAGAAATGCACCAGTGGCGTATCACCAGCAGCCACCACCCTTTTCGAGACGGTTCTCTGCCAATCCATTACAGACAACAAAAGAATAATAAATATTATATTACACAGAATGACAACTATATTCTTTTAACAGCATCCCACCAACAATAATCTCATTTACACATCTACAAAACGTATATTATAATATGAAGGGGAGAAGAGAGAAAAAAAATCATATAAAAACCAACAAATCTCGTATAATATTTTATTTAAACATTTATTGTATAACTACTTATTATTATACTGCAAGTAACTTATCACAGCTATTTATCTATACACCTACGAAAATGTCGTGCGCTCTTTCTCAATAAAATTAATTTTCCAAATCCGTTTAAGTTTTATATACACTTTCCATTATAGCTACCTAACTATTATTTAGTCATTCAAGTACACCATTCAAATTATGACAAGTTTATAAGTGCATAGAAATTGAAAAGAGTTTGTTGCTTCTGCTTATACAACATTTTGATTGATTGAATATAAACAACATTGTTACGTTTCTCGATAATTTATATATGTGTGTGCATGTGGACAGAGAGAAAAAAGTATTAACTAAAACACACCCGAGTCCACACACAGTAAGTAGATAAAAAATTGTCCATTTTTATGCTTGGACAAAGCCTTATTACATATTAACAAGGTATTCTTGTGTCTATTAACATTAAACCTGTCAAAAAAGACACCGCATAATTGGTTAACGTTTAAAAGCTCCAGGTAATAAACCTTTTCTCCAAATATCTTTATCCTTATTTAACATTTTACGTTTCGTATAAATATAATTGGATTCACTGCTCCAACACACATAACTTGTGTTTAAAATCTTGTCAATTTACATTTCAAAATACAACGAGATTTTCTGTTTTAAAATCTCTATATACGCCTTTGCATTTATAAACATTACCATTCCAATTTATTTATAAATCGCTCTTGAAAGAATTACGAACGTCAATGGATAATTGGGCGCGAAATTCAACTCTAATTAGACAAGATGTTATGATTGGTGGGTTTGTTGTGAGCGCGCGAAATTCAAATGGGGCCCAACTGTCAGCCCCAGGGGCGTATATGCAGGTTTAATAGCACCCACACACTATATCATCCTTTTATACATGTTTGGTTATATTATAATGCCTCTGTATAAAATTTAACAAGCAATATCACGGCCGTTTATACGCTCATCTTATTTATAATTCTCCTGCCAAGTATAAGGTACTGATGAAGATGTCTACCGAAGGAGAGAGAGCAGGTTACCATAGCGACAGCTGTTTAAAACCCAGCAGGCGTTCGTTATTCTGGCCGCCTGCTGGCTCCACTCTTTTCTCCTCTCTTGTTCCTTTCCTTTTTCCATATATGATTATTATTTTGAAGATGTGTGTGTGTGTTGTTGGCCGATTCCCAAAGAGAGAGAATCAACATTTTGCCCAATTTTTCCTCTATTGTGGTTGATTGTTTGAATGGAGAACCGTTTGACACTAATCGCCCTGAAAATCCTTTCCTACAATCAATAATCATTTCAATAGTCCAGAAAAAGGCGCGTATTATGTAATATTTGTGATGTTCGGTCTCCTTATGGGGGCAGAAATATCATATTACCACATTATTAGATTCTCGGTATAATGATATTATATCGAATAAAAAATTTTTATATATACAAATGGTGTGTAATCAAATTTGAATACATATTGTCACATTTAATACTGATTTATGTGTATTTAAGAATCAAGAGATTTCTACTTATTTTATTCAATGGGATATGATTCAATTTTATTTCTGACATGTTCATCTCTCTTAAAAAATTATAATTGTGTCTGCTTTTTATAATTGATTGTACAACAATGCGATTAAATCGGAATTAAATATTTTTTTCCTCTTATTTCCCCTCACACCGATGCTGTGTTCAACGAACGTATGTATAAAACAAATTTATTAATATATGATATACAAAGCCACTCCCTTATATGTACAAGTTGGGAAAAGATGCTGTAAAAACTATATTATCACTTCACTTCGATCGACGGGGGGTCCCCAACGAAATATTACACCTTCAAATGTGCCAACTTTAACACTAAAGTCTGATTTTTCTGTGTTTTTTGGCGGGACTTTTCGAAACGAATTATTTTCCAAAGCAAATCCATCAAACTTGTAGTTATTAGTTTACAAAACAAGTATTGGTATTTGTTTTCGTTACCACTTTGCTGCTGCACGAATGATTTATGACACAAATGACAGGAACAAGTCGTTATTAAGTTATAGTTTTGCGCAATAATTACACAATTAATATTATGGACGAACGCACGTACTTCTTGAAAACAATTTTTCTTTTATACTTAATTCCTGGTTTAAGTTGTTATAATAATAATGGTAATGGTAGCTTGTTTATAATAGTTGAATGGGGCGCTCCAGGAGGCGACACTTACACTGTCCTACCCAAACCACTAACGAGATATCATCTTATATATATTCTTATGTTTATTTTATATTTCTTTTTTCCACGTTTATTTGGACACAACAACAGTATGGACAGAGATGGGAATATATCGTTGTCATATTTGACATTTGTTATTATGATGAAACATGCCTATATATTAATCAGATAAAATCAAGTGTAAAGTTTTATTGGATATAATTTTATATGCCTATTTAGATGATTTCGTTTGTTTCAATGGACAAACTGAAATTCCATCATCATCCATGTTTCATTCTTCCATATTAATTATTCCAAGATGATTCAATAATGGTAATTAGAATAGTTTCGAATTAGTTTGAACAAAACGATTTTGGATCTTGATAAAAAGGCGCTCCTCAACAAGTCCGTTTTCATGACAATTGCCAACAAACTATGTGCAAATGTTTGATGATAACCTGTATTTCAACTTGTTTATTATATTTATTCTTTTATTATGCACATATATTGTCAGATTTGTTGTTATGTTTCATTTTACAGAAACGTTGACGATATAATTCGCCTTTATTTCTCCACCAATATGAAAAACATAAATCCAACCTTCTAATTACAAATCAACATTAATAACCCATCATGACGACGATTATAATAACGCCCATATTCAAATTACTATATTTATCCACTAACAAAAATAAATAATTAATAGTTATAATTGCATTCAATTTAATATATTGACAACGGAATTAATTTCAATAAACAACCAAAAATAAAATTTGTTATTAATTTGTGTGCACAATTCAACTATGGGATGTAATTGTTAATAAGCGCGTCCGACGACAAAGAAAAAAGTCTCGAGACACACACACACGAGAGATGAGATAAAATTAAAAGGGAGAGATGCTCGCTTCGTTAAGTATGGACAAAAAAATGTAAACGAAAGAAGTTGAGAGGAGTGTACTAACATTTATTTTATTATAGTCAGACATAAGTTAAAGTGAGTAATTTGTTGGCGAACGAAACGATCTCCTCTCCTTCCATTCCAACATATATAAATATACATTGAAAGGTTTGCTTAACCCGAAAAGATTAAAACTAACTGATAATTACATAATAACCACTTTGGTAAAGGCTAGCAACTGTTGTAGAATCATTAATAATGACCAAAGGAGACCGTTTTAGTAATTTATTTGTTTAATTACTGATCCAGAACAATTAAAAAGGTTCAGCACAGGAAGATGATGGCGAGGTGCCGAGTTTTGACACAATTCTCTTTTTTTTCAGTAAAAAAAATAAACTATTGCACTTAGTATAGTTTTTTAAGTTGTTTATGATTAATTACACATAATAAATATGGTAAATGAAGCGTTAAAATTGCAAAGAACGGAAATCATTTAAAACCAAACTTGTCTATAATATTATGTTAATTATAATCGTATATAAGTATATTAAAATTTCTTTGTAAGATATATTTCGAAAAAAAAAACAAATTAAACAGCATTTGTATGGATTTTAGTGGACATAAATTCTCGTCCCGATACAAATAATATAAAAACAAGGAAAACGTAAGAAAAATCGTGTAACTTAATACTATTAGAGGGGTCTTAAAAGGCTTGTTTTTAAAGTTGTTTCTTTATGGTCATTCATTTCATATAAGTGACAATTACAATACTATAAAACTTTATACTCGATTATTTAAAGAGATAAAAATTTGCATTTAAATTGTAGTGGAAATGAACGTTAAAAAATTATAAGGCGAGTCTAATTAATTAAAATCAATTGAAAATTGCATATTGATGTATGTCAACATGTGTAAAATTGTAATAATTTCCTACAAACAGAAATGTTTAAGGCACATTCACAGTTCACACATAAAACTGTACTGATGATGCGCTTAATATATAAAAGCAATTACTTTAATTAGAAATGTAAATCAGTGTAAAACAATTAAATTTGTTTTGCTCTCGTGTTCCGCTTTATATTTACATTGACTTATACTACCTTACCTAACAAATTTATATATATTTTTTGTGAAAAGAGTCTACGTTTAAATTCTCATAAATAACCCGCTAACAATCTACTAGTGACAGCTTGTTAAGTCCTAACCACAGGTTAGGTTATAATTAATGGCCTACGTCACAATGTAATTGTTGAGTCGTCGCTATTATACCCACCTTTTACCTATATATATGTATATATTTATAAATGTGTGTGTATTCTGGTCATTTGTTAACGATATTAGACCATTTCTTGTTTTATATAAGCTTGTATTTAGTAGTTGATTTCGTAAAAACATCAATGTCTCTACTAATTATTAACATGTTATTATTTGAAAAAAGTCCAAGCTCTATACGGTTTTGTAGGCGGACATAAATTGCCTTTTCTTCTAATTTATTGTGTACGAAATAAATTAATTTTTTTCTCTTTCTATCCCGCATTCTTCTGTGTTGGATAATTAGAAAGGGGACATTATTATACAAACGAGGCATATTAAAACAACCACAATTTATGAATAAAACCTCTTTATATATTTTTCTCGAATAAACTTGTACAGTTTTTTCTGCATTTTTTAAGTACATTTGTTACAAAGAAGACAGATCGATTTCTAAATGAAAATGGTAAAGAAAAATCACAGCAAAATAATAGAAAAAAAACATTGTGCATTAATTAGAAGTGATTATTGCCTCTCTGCATTTTACCACTTTCATTTATTGAAATAATACTTTTTTTATTTGGACAACAAAATTATACCTACATACAGTTATTTACAATAAAAAATAAATAAAAAATCCTCTTTTCAAATATATAGAAAAAAATCAATAAATAAATGTATGTACAATAGAATGTAAAAGTGAATTTTTTCTCCCTTGTTGGCACTAAACCGCAAAAAAATTCAGTTTTTGGCACATTATGTAAATTGGCACTCTATATAAAAGAAATACTAAAGAAAAAACAGAATTAAACAAATACGGAAATTAATCATCATGTTATATTGCATTTTAGTAATGGAAACTTATTTACACGCACACGAATCGCAAGTCTCTCTCATAGTACTTATATACAGGGTGTGTTTTTAAAAGTGTCTTTTATGATTCACTCTCCACATCACTAACACAGTCTTCTTCCATGTCCATATCAATATATTCACCATATTGATCATCACCAGTCTCTTGTTTCCATTTATTTATATGATGCGAATTGTTCTGTTGCGAATTCGATGTGCTGTTTGACTTTTGTTGGCCGCCACCGTTGTTCCCGTTGCTCGTTTTCGCTTCCTCCTCTTGTTGCATACGTTTATGTTTCGTACGGCGATTTTGAAACCATACTTTTACCTGAAACCAAACAAAATCTAATTACAATTGAGAGAAACATGAAAATATTATGTAGCTACATATTTATTTAGTCAGTAATATACAGGATAATCGTAAATAATTTAATGCTTCCTTCCTGTAATTAATTTCAGACATTTTATTTATGTACCTAATATATACTTGGTAAATAATATTTTAATGTGTAATTAACATTTATTATTATTATTTTATATTGTTTTTAATGTTTTCTTATATAATTTATTTCTCAGTGTACATTTGCACACACAAAACGGATGGATCAATAAAAAAAAGGAAAACTTTAACTGTAATTAACTAAAATTAGTTGTCTATCGTTTTGTGGCTCGCCTTTTTCCACAGTTGCAAATATTCCACAAATCTAATAAATTATTTATAGTTTTCATAGAGGAAATTCCATTTGAAATTTTATTTTTTTCCTAACTGTAAAAACTGCCCATTTTTAGACACACGCAGACAACAATCGGTCATTCGCACTTTGTCGTAATGAGCCTAATTACAATACAATTAATTTGAATAACAAACAGTATCGAAATTTACAAAACAAATTTTACAAACATTTATGTATAATTTGTTTTTGTTGACAGCCGTTATTGGAGTTTTAGTTTTGAGTAATAAAATAATATTGCCCTCCTTAAACACCACAAATATCACCCAGTGCTTGTTGGTTTTAAAAAAAGCCCCATGAAAATGGGCACCAATTTTTCGTGCTCAAAAGCAATAAATTCTCCTATATGAATAACCAAGACCCAATACACTGATTTTTTTATTACCATGTGTGTGTAACGTCTTCAAATAAATCACAAATAAGTTGTTATAATAAACATTTTCTCTCCACTCTTATTTTAAGGATTTATATGCAAATATTTACAATAGAATGGCAGTCAATTTACCATAAAAACTTTTGACACACCCACACAAACTACTACAACAAATATGTTTATATACATACGTTTACTGCCAACAAAATTGCACAAATTCACAAGCCATTAAACACTTGATAAACGATCACGAGTGGCGGCGGCGCCCCTCTAAATCCCACCCTGATTTCTTTTTAAATTTTTCTCAACAGTCAACAATTTGTCTGTCTTTTTCCATTTTTGTTTCTCTTTATTTTGTTTCACTAATTAAAATTAATTATTTAATGGCACAATACACGGTATATATTTATAGTATATACCAATGAATAAATACCAGCCCCTTTCTTCTTAACAAATCATCGTCATTTATTAACCCAATCGTTTCGATTTGTTCTTACGATAATAATATGAAAAGGCCTGTATGTCAAGACAAGCCACAATCTTATTCCATTCCATTTTGATTAATCATATAATTAATAATGTAAATCGAAATCTATTTATCAGTTTCGATTATAAATTTACTATTATATATACTGTTATAGGGGGTTTTCTTTTTTATTTCATTTAATTTATGCCAAAACTGTCAACTGAACAATTGATCAATAAAGAAGATTAATCTGACGCGAATGCTGCTGCACCGATTAAACGCGGAGAGAAGAAACAACCTCCAATAACATGGCCATCAGGTATAGCTGGTATACAGGGTGATTTGTTGAGGGGTGAACAAATTCAGCCAATCATAATAAAAGGGGAGAAAATAATGCGATTTATATACATCCATATTTATAAAGGGGACATTTTTATAAGCCATTGCATCTGCCTTAAATTCGATCAAATTTAAACTAATTAAAAATTTAAGCAGAGAAACGGGTAATTTTCATGATATTTATCCTGGGTTTGTGATTAAAAATTTTAATCCCAATTTCTAGTGTATGGCAATATGAAAAATTTTATTACCCATCAGTGTATACACACAATTGGCACTGTTTACATTTCATTAAAATATCCACAGAAAAGTTTAAAGTGCACACACGTTTTCAATTACGATATCCAAACATAAAATGTGTAATATATTAGGAATGAGGGTTGGAAGAGTGTTAATCGCAAATTAAGACTGTATTTTCTAGCTCTTCTTTAGAAAACATATTTCTTAGGCCTAAAAAGCTTTCCACATTGAATATTTACCTGAGTTTCTGTTAATGAGAGCGATTGTGCCAATTGCTTCCTCTCGGCGCCCACCACATAATGATTCTTCTCAAATGCATGCTCTAATTTCAATAATTGCGATGGACTAAAAGCGGTTCGTATTCTCTTTGGTTTGCGAAACGGTTGTAGTAGGAAGCCAGGAATGTCTGGACCTGAAACAATCTGTTTTATGACACAAGAACCCAAACAATTTTTCATTAAAAACATCACACAGAAAATGTGGTAAACGCACCGGGAAAATTATATGTGGATAAAACTGTTTATGTGGTGTTGGTAATTTCACAAGTCAATTAAAGAATAAGAGGATTGCGTGTTTGTTTGCCATTATAATATTATTACTTGTGGTTGTGGAAGGTAAACTAAGCGATGAAGAGAAACAGAGAACGCGATTTGAAAAGCTGTGAACGATTAAACTTGTATTTTCTCTATAAAATTATTTCTATCGAATCTTGTACAAGTTCATTATGTGTGAAAACGTATCTGGTTTCTAATAACACTAAATTTGTTTTACCACTTTATGAGAGCGGTGTTTAATTGGATTTGATGTGAAAAATATGCGTCAGAGGGAAAATCCGTTCGTGTGACTCACACCTTTATCTATAAGCTTGTCAATTGACTATAATTGCATAATTAACAATTTAAATTCTATTAAAAGTCGATGCCTAATTACCGAATTAATTACATCATTAAATGTATGTACATTTTAGTTAAACAAATAAATGATAGCAATTATTTAATAATGTTGACTATATTATATTATGCGCTGTTTGTATATACATGATGCAAAACGCGCGGACTTCTTCTCCATGGAAAAAATGTGCATACATTCTTTATATGCAAAATAGAATGTGAAACAACTGAAAACAATGTAAATGTTACGTACAAATCGGTTTACAAATTGTTTGAACATCTCTATATTTGTTAAAGAAAAAATGATGCTTTTAACCTTTCGGGGTCAATCGATACAATGCTTAATTAAGGGGCCTAATTAGAAAAACAAGATTTTAACCGTTACACAGTGATTCTCTCGCACTCCCTTAAATAAAAATTAATCGTTGAATATATGTGAAATGAACCTAAACTTGACAGGCATAGTTTTTTATAGAAAATGTCGAATTTACGGTCTGGTGATCTCTAACTCTATACACATGTATGTATGTTTGTCGAGTTCTTTTTTAAGGGGCGTGAAACTAGATTAAAAGCTATTGTTAAAGTCCATTATTAAATTAGACAATTCAAAAGTCAATCATCTACTCGTTAGTATATCAATGGGGTGGCAAATGCACAATAAAAACCGTATAATAGGAGGGATTTTTTTCTATTAGAGGATCAAGTCCTTAAAAAAATATTATTGTATGAATAGGAAGAAAATGGCAGTTGTTGTAACTAATACAGGGGATGATTTTTTTTAAAAAAGCTTCAATATGGCTGAAATTTTGTTTAAAAAACACTCATTGCTATAATGATAATTTAATATACCACTATTAGGGTAATTTTTTTAAATATAATAACGATGTTTGGTACAATTTTTTCCGCTATATTTCCAACTTCTATAATTATCCTCTAATTATTCTTAGAGCAGAAAGGTGTTTTTAAAAAACACTTAAAAACCACCTAATTATTTTAACACACAATGTAACGTATATAAAAGTGTTGTAAGTATGTTAATTGCTATCATCTATCGATAATCAAGGAAAAAAGCGATTTTAATTAAAATTCGATTAACTTGTGATGAAATATTCCAAGTCCACCTCTGCCTCTATCAATTCCTTATTAAATTGTTTAAAATTGACCACCCAACATCGAGAGAAGGTTAATTGCAGCATAATAAAAATATATTTAGAATGGGCATTTTTTGCATAGAAATCGCATAGATTTCGTACGTTGCTTGTAATTCAATCATTTACCAATTGCACAACGCGTATGGATAAATAAAATAATTGTTTTTCTATCAATAATGAACAATATATTATTCAAGAAAAGCGCACCAACACACACTTACGATTAATTTCCTTATTTAATATTCGTGAAATAGTAAATAACATTTTACAAAATAGTACAATAGAAAATTTGAAATTAAATTGACTTGTAAATTGTATGACAATGCATATTTATTACTTGATTATAATAAATGGAAAAATATGTGCTTGCAATGTTTATTTTTTTCTCTCTCTCTCTCTTTAATTCCATTCTTTGTTCTTAATTTCAAATAATTACGTTAAGAAATAAATTGTAAATGTTAATAATAGGTGCTGCCAATTTCGCCTCTCTAACATTCAATTAAGTGATTGTATTTTTGCCCCTCTCTTCAAATCACTGAAGAAATTGTTTCTGTTGTTGGAAATACAAAAAAAAGTCAAAAGAACAAATTCGACATGCAAGGGAGCAATCTGTAATGGTCTCTATTTCTGTTTCCCTCTAATTACTAATTATGAGCCAAGTTATATGATGATTTCCGAAAAGGGGTATAAACTTCCAAATATTTAGGCTACTAAATTACCGAACGAAAAAAAGTATTAAATAATAGGTGATAGTGATCGTGAAATACCTTGAACCGTCGGGTAATTATTTACACATTAGCGCAATGTGTGTGCTATAAGGTAGTATAATTATAATTCTTAAAGGAAAGAGATAGGAAAACAGTTCAACACACAACTACCATATTATTAAGTTTTAAGTTGTTGTTTTTTATTTTTTCGCTTGTATTTATTTCGAAATTAATACTTTAATAGTGTAATGATGGTTTCATACTTGATGGAATAAGAGGGCTGAAAAAATCAACAACATCACACTGACTTTATAAGTAAACGGCCCAAAAGGCAAAACTATCCATCCATCAAACGGAATTTTTGTAATTATTTAATAACGTTAGCAGCATGCAAATGTTGCAACTTTTTTCCCTCCTTCTTCTTATTCAACATTTAAAATGGCTAATAATTATTTGCATGCCATTTTACTGTAATTTTAAGCCTAATTATGGAATAGGTAATTCTTTGGTCACGGACAAAACGAGACACCCTGTGACTATCTATATACTTAACTTATTTGCTTTTGCTGTGAGACTGTAGTGTTTATCAATTAATGCAAATTACGTAATTATTTTTTTACAAACATTCTTACGAATTAATTATATAGCCAATAAATTATTGTATTATTAATTATTTAGAAAATATTTTATATTTCCCTCATCATCATCACACATACAACAGCGTGGTATTCATTCAAATCAAACAGGTTCTCTTTCCTCTTCATCAAAGTAAGCTTATATCTAATTTATTTTAATTGAATTAATTTTTTTCCGCTAATTACAATTCAAACGACAAACTATATAACTACAGCATGCACGTATTATAATCATTTATCGGCTCGTTTACTTTTTTCACGATTATTTACTTTGAGGTAATTCATTCATAAAATTGAAGAATCATTCACTTTGATATTCAACATTTATTCAACAACAATAAATTATTATTTACTTATCTGTACAAGAAATAATTGCATTATTGTATGTAATTTTTTCACGAAAAAAAAATACTGCATACTACGTATAATTATTGTTTATAAACTATAACATACTTTATAGAAAATAAAATGTTTCCTGATTCTTCAGATTATCGGTTTCTTTTCTAATTGCATTGTTTATAATTGACCACAAGTCTCATTAAATTTTATTAAACCTCTTACTATAAACCAGAAATCGCCTTCAATAACACTCTGATTAGATATAATTCCTGTTTATTCTACGCTTTATCAAGCTCTAATATTACATTTAAAACGGTCTATTGTGTACGATTTTTCAATAAATTTCGCCTCACTGTAGTAAATACAGGGTGAAACAAGCGAACCGGTCCGTTCAATGACACACCCTGTATAAATCCGCACCGTTCTCTCCACAATAACATTCTCCCGTCGGATACGATTCAATGCTGTCTAATTTAGTTTAAGAAAATAATTACCTCCGGGAAACCTATGCGGAAATATCCGTCCATGTCTGGACAACAGCCACGGATACAACGGGTAACTGTCCCTGGGCGGTGTGTGTGTGGAGAGTGGTGACGGTTGCGGGAATCCAGCAGCGGCATGCTGTTGATGCGATTGCAGTGCAGCGGCCAATGCAGCGCCCTGAAAATGGGCGGCCAATGCGAACGGATGTTGAGCGGCGGCGGCGGCCGCTGCTGCCGCATGATTGTGCACCATGTCGGCGGACGATGGCGGCAGAAAGCCGTTTTTCGTGACGAGATTCGGATCGTATTGGGGATTCGGTCGGACTAGCGTGTGTGCCGGTATGCCGGGCACCATGATAGGCGGTTTCGGTGACACGGACGAGACGGGGGGCGGCTGCTGTTGTTGTGGTGAATGATTTGTGACGGTTAGACGGACAGGACTCGTACCAACATCACTGGACGGTGATAATGGCGCGGAACTTTCGGAGAAATGGATGGGAGACGTTTGGGGACTGTTCGTCTGTTGATTGCCGCCAACGATCGAGTCAATGGAGAAGCCGATTTTCGGTTTGGAAGGCACTGCCACAATTGGGGTCGGTGCCAGAGGCATCATGATTTAATTGCGCAACACCAGAGTGACAAGGAACTTTTTTTTTGGTCGGTTTGTGACGGTTTTATTTTACAACCCCAACACTGGAAGCGAACTGTTCCGCATAGTAGTTGTGTGTCTGTTGCGGTTTACCGTCGCACATGTGCACCACCAAAACAATATTTAGTCCACTGAAACACTGAAATTATGTTCGATATGAAAGTTGGTTCATTAGGACGACCGACAATATTTGTTAATCGAACACACGGTGGAAATTTTTCGGTAACGGACCCAAAAAAAAGCGCTATTTAGTGATATTACGAGGCTTGCAGCCCACAACGTTTCTCTACGGTTAATAAAACGTTCCAAGCAACTTGAACTCTACAAACTGGTTAGATAAACTGTTAATGGTATTAAGTTGGGTGTTTAAAGGTTAGAGTGGGGTTGGACTGAACAGAGTATTGGTGCATTGTGTATGCCGCCCCTTCACTTAATTGTTCGTCAGGATTGGATGGTGTGTACAAATCGAATACGGTGTTACCGCCCTAACACGTCTTTCACATTATCAACACACAAGTGCTTCTCGTTTTTTTTCTCTCTTTTACTGGCATGTAGTACTTGTTGTTTTATTAAACGAGTTTACTAAGTGTTTGAGAAATTACCCACTATATATGTGATTGGTAAATGGTTTAAAGAAAGACAAGAACAGGTTGCTCGTTTGTGATGGGTACACAATAATATTAAAAGTCAGTTGACATAACTATCGAAAGAGATGGGTCGCTTTGTAATATTAATTAATATGAATTTCTCCCGTATGGTACGCCTATGGGTCTGCGTACGCAACTGGTGGAGGTGTGGCTTCAGGTGTTATCTTTTACTGCTATTTTTTTCTTCTAAACAAGTTAATTGAGGTGTTAACAAATTTCTTTTATTGTCGTTGGTTAAATTTAAACGATTATAAGTGTCTCAATTAGGGCGGGTCTTTAGGCAACTTTTCCGAATTTTGATTTTTTAACAAATTGAATATATTAAAAATGGGATTTTCGTCGCGTGATTCTAACAGCAAAAGCCATAATTAAATTCAATTATTATAAGACTTCTGAAAAGTGTGTCAAAAAAATCACTTTATTCAAAGGGAATTAATTTCTTGATGTCACGGCACCCGAATGTCAATTTACAACGTAAAAACAACCTCAAGTTGATACGAATACGTTTTTCCAACGTTATAAAGCAATTTTGCCGCGAAGAATTCTTTTGTCTCACTTAATCCATTAATTAAACATTTATGTATGAATGTATATATATGAAAATTGCTTAGGTGTGGCAATTTTGTTGTAAATAGCGTGCTACCAACAATTTTAATAAAATAATTTCGCATCATTAAATCCCCATCACATACAATTTAACAATCCTTTTATTTATAATCAAGAAAATGTTCTAAATGCTTAAGGGTGTGCGTTGTCTTGAATACTTTTATTATCTCCACCGATTTGGACGTGTTTTACAAGAGCTAGAGAGAGACACGTGTATATTTAGGCTTGAAATAAAATTACATCCTGTCAAAGTCTCTCTGTTTCTGACTGATGTTTCTTCCTCTTCAACAAAACGATTAACTATATAGTATGATATTATTCTCTAATTATCATTAAACGATGTTTGGTTGGTTAATTTTTATGCTATGTTGAGGCTATTTTACCAGCACGAACACTTTATTCCCTTCTAAAACGTTATTATACAATTATTGACCTTTTTCCTTCTTGTTGTATCATCTTTCTACCGATTTTCCTCACATTATTAGTCAACCTAAACAATATAATATAGCAATTCTACTATACAGCACTTTTCCACCCCCAAAAATGTCAACATTTTTCTAATGAACTGTGTAAAATGTCATGCCCAACTTGAATTATGGATTTGAGGTGTTTGTTCTTGGAATCCGATCTCCATTGTCTTCTTATGGGGTGATTCTGTGTTAATGTGACTCCTTGCTTAGCGGGACGCCATCAGATTCCCTTTAAAACATTTTGATTGATTCATCCTTGAACATTTTCAGATCTCTTTCCACATCTCTATTTAATCAATTTGTATTCGGTTTTCCAATCGTTAAAAAAAATATTTGTGTAAGAATAAAAAACCAAAGTAAATTCATTTTTAAAAGACAATATTTATGTTATTAGCACATAATTTATGTTGGCCAGACTATGTATTTAACGTTAAATACAAAAGAAAAAGTCACTATTCTATTAAAAAATAAATTACCTTTAATAGGAGCTGTTTTTTTACTCGTCTTGATGGTTTTTTTACTCGTCCGGAGCAACAAGTGAATGAATCTTCAATATTATAGAAAATTACCTTTAAATTTATGCTAAATAGATTATTTAGAAAGCGGTTAACGATATTGGCTATTATATACACCATAATTATAGGATACTTGGCTGGTAATAAACGTTTAAGAAATAGCCCCTAAAAAAATAATATCCACACACGCACATATTTTCATTTTGTATATGGAAAAAACGACTAACCGCAGTTCTTTTCGTTTTTCCTCATTGAAAAACATTGTCATTACCGTCAATAATTGTTTAACAGTTCGGTAATAAGGAAATTGTAATTGAATTTTGTCCATGCAGGAGACACAGTTAAGGATGCCTAATTATGATAATGTGCGAAATTTTTTTTTCCTCAACTGCATTTCATTTTATTATAATGTGAAGAGAGAGAAATGAGCTATGGTGGTGTATTATAATTATATAGATTAAGTAAAGTCGAGAAAACTACCTAACTAATATACGTTAATATGGGGGCCTTTTATAAGACCACAATCAGAATGTGAGTGCATTGCATGCCATTTCATTCCATTGAAATTACAGTCTAATCGTTTCACTCTGTATTTTATAACGATAATAAATCGGAGACTGGTTTTCTTGATATTTTGAAAATATAATTACCTGTTTTCATTCTGTAATGGAATACCAGTGGACCGGGGTATACAGCATCCTCTAACCATCCCTGAATCTGTCGCTTTTTATTGCGGTTTGCAACGATTTCCAAGCACATTCCAATCCGCATCTCAGTTTACATAGTTTGTCATTATTCGTGGATTATTTGCTGGTGAAATGGCCAACACTGGCATCCACAACGAATTCCTGACAGTAGTGAATCCCCCTATCCCACGTCAGCATATTCAAACATCACGAATCGAACCTTAACACTAATGATAGGAATTAGTCCAGGCCAGGAGAGTTCGATCCACCGCTAATATATAGTTTAGTTACAAATTCAACCTTCAGGGGGATAATTTACCAAATTACCCACCATAACACTTGAAAAATAAACACAAGAAAACAACAACATCACCAAACAACAAGTAAGTAAGCGAACGAACATTGTTAATAAAAACTCCAACTCTTAAATTGTATACATAATAAAATCGTGTACTGTTTATTTAAATAAATGCTTCGAATAAATAGAAAAAGTGCCTTTTTTCAATTATTTAATAGACAGTTATTTATTGATATCATGTTTAAACTTGTAACCTTTTGCGTTTTCTTATAAACTCAACAGTTAGGAAGCTAACTAGGTAAACTTAGTTTATTATTTAGCTGTTCCTCAAAATATCTGTATAACTGAATATGAATTTTTTTTCCAAAACTGTGTAAACTCGTTGTGGCATGTTATTACACTATTATGTAAATTATCATGAAAATGACCTTATCTTGGCTTGGAAAAAAATGATAAAACAGTTAATAATTACAAGAATTTTTTTCGTTTCGATTAAATTAAATGTAGTGAAGCGTTAAACACGAGCACATTTAAATTGTATGCACATTAAGTGTAATTTACACTTATAATTTTTCGAAAATATATTAAACAGTCTAGTTTTCCAATGCGCTGGCGAAAATAGACACTTGAAGCTATAATAAAATTGTAGTAAATTTCTTTATTATATTTAATTATAATATTTAACATGTTTAGTTTAAAGGAGTGTGTGTTCTAATTATCGACAGAGAGAGAGGAATAACAGGAAAATTTACATTAATTACAATGTATATACAAATTTAATTTAATTCGTTAAGAAGAAAATTATGTTAATTTAAGGAAATTATTGTTTATAATAAAAACAATCATTTAATAAGGTGTATCATTTGCATAATTATAGTTTTTTTTTGGTCACCACAATTTAGAACCGGACTTTTCTTCTCTATCTTAATCGGATTGTTTCTTTTATTGTAATAAATACGAAGGCTTTTATGACTTGTTAAAAATACTCAATCTGTCTCTGCATTATTTTCATGGTTGTCATTTTAGTAGATTATTGATGGGTCGTCTAATGTGTATACCCATAGTGATTGGTATCATCTTCGGGTATATATAGCCCTTTTGTTTCAACAATCAATTATCTTTTTTAGGGGCCCGACCGCAGATGAAATGTTCTGTGTGCGGCATTTTAATTTAATTAGGGGTGTATTATGTTTTATGTAAAAAGAAATAAACAAAACAATAATATATTATAGTTAAAACATTCATGAGTTTATAGAGAAAAAAATACAGATTGTATCATCTCGTTGTCATCATTATTGGCATATCAAAAGAAATTCTGTTGTACAGAATGTTTTACCAACAGTGAAACTGAAGAAATTCTTATTTGATTAGTGACCGAAAAGCAACATTCATTTATTATTTTAGTCAGAAAGTGAATAATTTGTTTTTGCTGAATTTCATGATTGATGATGATTATATAAATTACAATTATTTTGGATATTATTTATGGGTTTGGTGTTAAATTGCAAACAAAAGAATATTTAACCGTTCTTCAGAAATAATTTTATTCAATTTTATACCCGGGGGGAATTCTTAATTAAAATTATTTAAATAATTAATTATTTGAATTTGAAAAATACCGACTGTGTCATCTATGTTGAATATCACGAAACTTTAGTGAATTCCACAGTTCGCTATATTTGAAATACGTTGCAGTACCCTAATTTATCTTGTCGTTAACCTCACATTTCCTAACTTTATACACGAGCTTTTTTCCGCTTAAATTCATAGAAAAAACAACATTAATTCGATTAAAGTGTGGTCTTGTTATGGCATTATGTGTACTAAACAACAGTATATTAACCAAACATGTAGATTTACAAATCGTAAAGGTAAAGTATTGACATCATGTCTTACATAATCGTGCAATAACAAATATTGTTTTATATAGATATTCCAAAGACTTAATCGACGTTCACCCCCATCCCAGGCTCAAGCAGTATTGCTAGAACGAGCCCTTGAAAACCCAGTCATAGTTTTAAAGGATCAGGACAAAGTTGACTTAATTGGGCCCCCTGATCCCCAGTCCCATTTACGTCCAATTTTACGTAGACGTTTAACAGGCGAAACTGCTCTACAACAGAAGTTACGAACATTTCAAGATGAAACTCAGGCTTGGAATCAAGAGTTTTGGCAAAAACACAACAACAATTTCATAAAAGTATATAAGAAAACATACAAACCACAAACTGTTGCTCTAATGTGATGTTATTTTTCTAGGAACGCCAAATATACATCGAAAAGTATTGTAAAACTATTGGAGAGGAGAGAACATTAACTGCAGACGAAATGAGTGAGTTTTACAAAGAATTCCTTGACAAAAACTGGGAAATGCACGTAAAATACAACTTTGAATGGTACAAAAAAAACTTCACCATGTTATATCTAAGTATATGTTGTAATACACAAACAATCCTAGGCAAATTGTTATAAATGTGATAGTAATATATAAATTATTTAGTTTTTAATGCAACTTTTATTGCCAAACAAAATTACATCATTACAAAGGGGCAAACAAACAGTCTTCAATATGTACAGTTTCAGGTAATTGACAATATCTGTAAAAAAAGAGATTTTTTTCTCTTACTCTTCAAATTCTAACTGCATACTTACATAATTTGCTTGGCCCCATTTGTACAATGTAAAAAATCGAACATGAAACAAACTATAAAAAAAATCTCAATAAATTAATTCGATGCGCTTGTTCGTTGCTTATTGGAGCATCCATCACAAAACCATTTCACATTCGCCTTGTTCGACTCCAAAAATTGCAATTCAGACGTATTGTATGGACTACAAGTGTAATGGATCGATTTATTACACTGGTCGTTGTTGCATTTGATTGCCTTCTCATCAGAATCTTGGCATATGGTTTCATCGCATTTAACACAAAAATTTCCACTCATTTCAGCCATATTTTTTTATTTACGATTTTGTATGTGAATTTATGAGTGAGTGTCTTTTTTTCTCAATAAATAATTACATTACCGTGACTACGAAACTTTACATACTTCGATTAAAAAAAAAACTAAATTCAGTCGCCAAGAAGCTTTAATATTTCCTCCAATTCCCGATTTAATGGCACATTTTCCTGTTTTACTGTACTGGAGCAGGAATCGTACTGTGTTGTTATTGTGGATGGTGTTGGGGAGTTTAAATTGTAAGTATCCTGCATGAAATCTTCAAGAGCAACATGTGTGATTGCAGTTAACGAAGTGATCTAAAAATAAATTCATCACAAATGCAAAAGTGCCTCAATTTTGGTCACCTTCGATTTAACCAAATTCAATTGCTCGTCTTTATTACGCAATAAATCGGTTAGAATGTACTGGATCCGTTTCTGTTCATCCATTTCCGTTTGGTAATCCGTTACAGTCTCTAATAGCTTTTTCGTTGCGAATGTGGCTGCATTGATGGCCTTATTTTTATCGACTAAATTCAATTCCGAACCAATTGCAAGTTTATTGTGTAAATTTAAACTTGTGGACGTGTTGTATGTCTCTAATAACTCTTGTAAATTCTCCATTTCCAGCGTTAAATCATTCTTATCCGCTTCTAATTTCTGTAAAGAAATTTCACTTAACAGAATTCAGTATGTTGTTGGATAATTTACTGATAATTTGGCATTTAATTTATTCTTTTCGATTATTTCCTGCTGCAACTGTTCCCTTTTCATCTCCAATTCATTTTTAATCTCTTCAATCTCTTTCTCAGCTTTTAAAATTTCGGATTCTGCTTTATTTAATTCTTGTGTTTTCTCTTGCAATTCGCACTCCATACAACAAATTGTTTGTGATTGTTCTTGGATGATTTTTTCTTTCATTTTCTCATCATTCAAGGTTGAACTTGAACAAAATCAACAGAAATTTATTTTTGTTCTTTGGACGGTAATTCCGTTAATTGGTGAGTCATTGGTGATATCATATTAATAGAAATAAATACAATGGAATTTACCGTAAGACGTCGATTTCGTGCATTAAATACACGCAATGTTGTTGATTTTTTAGTGATTCGTCGCTGGTCTTTTTTAAACTGGCAATTTCTGTTTCCAGTTCACGGCTACGTTTTTTGAACATTTCGATTTCACTGGTGGCCAAATCGAGATCTTTTTGCTGTTAACACAAGATCTAATTGATCCACTGTGAAATTGCTGTTATCCAACTTACTCGATTCACAAGCTCCACACTTTGCGATTTGATTAAATCCTCTTGGATTTTGTTGGTTTTCGATAATTGCAGCAAAGTGTGTTTATTCTGTTTTATAACGCTGGTTAATTCGTCGATTAATTGATGCATTTCTTTGCGCTCTTTGCGAAAGTAGTCTTCATTCATTTTCGCTATTTCGCATTTACGTTTACAACTTTCCTCCAATTCTTTGCATCTGAAAATGAAATTTTTTTTCCAAAAACGCAACTACTCAAAATTCTTTTTACTTTGAAGCACATTCTTCGTATTGTGTTAATTGTAGCTGTAATTTTTGATTTTCCGCTTTTACTTTTCCAACTTCTGTGCACTTTTCCGATTCGAGTTTCAATACCTTTTCCTCCAGTTCTTCAATTTTCTTTTTCTGCACTTTTTCCCTTTCAATTAACTCATCCAACTGCTTCTTGTACTTATCTGCCAACAATCTTGTCTCGTTGGTGCTGTCTTTATTCGCTACTGCATGTTTCATGTCAGCAATTTGCTGGAAAATTAATGCAATCGCTTAAATCTTCGCACTTTATCAACTTACTTTTTGTAGTTTTGTTATGTAATCCTTGCAGCAAGTCGACTCTTTAATCGCTTTATTCAATTCACCTTCCCATTGTTTAACAAATTTTACTAAACCCCGATTTGTCTCCATTAATTCCCGGTTGTTGTTCAAGTTTTCGTGATATTTTGCCTCTAAATCGCAGTACTTTTCTGTAAGTTCCTTGAATGTGTGCTCCTTTTCTTCAATACTCTGACCCAAACTTAAATTCAACACTGACAAATTCTGTATCCGTTCCTCTTTCTTCTTTATACGTTTCGTTAATTTGTTTTCGTTCTGCAATAAAACGATTGCCGATTTTTCAGTTTGTTCTTGTACCATTTTTTTAAGTTGATCAATTTGTTTCTTATTTTCCTGCTGCATTTTTTGGCTTTCACACAATTCTTTTTTCAGTTTTTCATTTTGTGCCAGTAAATCGTTCATCTGTTTAAATAACACTTGCTTATTCTCTACCAGATCGTTGTAACTCGATTTTAATGACTTGGTCATGGTTTTCGCTTCTGTTTTACATTGACAAATATGTTGCAAATTTGATTTGGCTTTCAGTATTTCTTTGGTCAATTTCTTTGCGATTCCTTTCGTTGATTTAATAGAACTTTGCTGAAATAAACGGTGAAAAAGATGTTTTTATCTGTTTAAAGTCTTACATGAATGGAACTTTTCGAAGACAACATATAATTCGACTTTGAAATTGTTTGGCAACTGCTTGGACAACTAGTTCCCCGTACACTCAACATATTCGACGACTTGGACATACAAGAACATGAAGGCAACCGTTTTTCATCTTCCACACTGTTTCGTTCCTCTTTAAACTTACAGCGATACTTTTTCTTCGAACTTCCCGATTTTACACTTGATTTTGGTGAATCCACCACAATTGTTTTATAAGGTTTAGCACTTTTGCGCTTGGATTTGTTTTCAATCTGTAATAAATCGTTAATCTCCCTTTCCAATTCATCTAAATTTGTTATAAAACTTTTTGCCATTTTTGTTGCACTTTACTGAAAATTTCGACTGTCCATAATTGACAAAAAATTCATTGCGACTAGATTACAAATGTATGTAATTTGTTTGGGAAATTAAATGGAATTTTGTGGAATTAATGATCGAATAAAATATGTATTTTATTTCAAGGACCTTATAAAAAAAATAACAACAATAACATTATAAATCTTCGCGAAGCAAGAACATATTGCACGAAACCAATAAAAATCACAATTTTATTAATACTTGAAGTATCACTATTATTATTAATAGTAATTAGGAAATTAAGGATGTGTGTACGAGTATTTTTTTTATTAATTAATGATGACTGTTTTTTTCTTTTTACCTAATGTAATTAGTATGATCCTCAACCTTGGATTATTACTATGTTATTACTTGCATTTGAATATAATTTTTTTCCTATTACAATCGATTTACTCCATGTCTTCACTCACACGATCAATTCTATTAATAAACCGTAAAACTCTTCTAATTGCTTATTATTTCGCTTGCGTTTATTAATAATTGTAGCCCTCAAAACTCTACCACAAAAAATCCGATTTCAATGTCTTTGTCTTTGAACCCAAAACAGAATTATTTTTCAATGGGAATCGATGATGAGTCGATTATTATATGGTTGTGTCATGCGATAGACATCCTGCTGTTTATATTTAAGCACACAGCTATAAAAGCTTCTTCATTTCATTTTGATGATTCTTCACGGTTACTTTTACAAATATTTGTAAAAAATGTCCCGTTTAATAATCGTTTCCGTTCTGGTTTTGTGTTATTTATGGAAAAGTGTTGATAGTTCTGCTTTACAAACAGTCGGCATTCAAAATGCCTTAAATCAAATTCCTGCTCAACAAGGAACCGGTCGACAATTGATTGTGAAATCGTTCCCGGGGGTGGAAAATTACCAAAGCGATCTGTACGAGGTTTACGCCGAACCGTACACCTATGTAAGTATGAAATTGTGTCTTTAACACTCTCATTATTCCATTTATTAACAGAGAATAACAGTTTTCCTGCTAAAATCATTTAAATTTGTGTGTTGGTCCATTTTCACATGAAATTCCAGTACCGCCATTTACAGGACCTGCGAAGTGTGTCAGCGGTCGCTGTTTTACAATCAGCAGGCGAGGGATCAGTTAGTGGAGAAGTCCTCTTCGTCCAACGTCATCCCCCAGCCGGTCCCACCCAAATTCGCGCTAATATCACCGGTTTACCAGCAGGAAAGCACGGCATTCACATCCACCATTCGGGCGATTTACGCACTGGCTGCGAGAAACTCGGAAGCCATTTCAACCCTTATTTGGTAACAAATCGCAATTTAACAAAAAAAAAGCGAAAATTAATCGAGTTTTTGTTAGATGCATCACGGCGGCCCCGCGGACCCCATTCGACATGTTGGCGATTTGGGCAATTTGAACGTATCTGACGATGGATCGGTGGAATTAAATTATGTGGATCCGATTGTATCGTTAAGTGGCGGTCCTAGAGGCGTTGTTGGACGGGCCGTCGTTATCACAACAGACGAGGATAATCTTGGCAGGGGTGGAACGGCGGAGAGTTTAATTGATGGCGATGCAGGGAAACCGATCGCCTGTGGTATCATCGCTTACATTCGCTAACCAATTTTATTTATTCTCATAATTTCATTTTTTTATAAATATACAAGTTTGTTGAAACTGTCCAATGATTGTTTATGCTAATCGTACCCCTGACATGAATCCATTAGCCCACATTCTCACTTTCATCTGATGGTCGGTATACAAAATTGCGATAAGAGTGTCAATTAGTCACTTGGAAAAAAACATATTGTTCAGGCATAAAAAATAAGAGCAATCGATAAAATTGTTGAATAATCGAAGCAATTTAGTTAAAGTGTTGCATACAATGGGACGAGCTCAATTATTTATGTAGCCTACATAAGGTAAGACGACGGGTTATTATCTAATCAACCAAGCATAAATAACACCGAATAAACACAACAATAACTTTAGCTTTAATAACAGTGTTCAAGTCGACGTCGAGTGTGCAAGAAGCAGTTTTTATTTCTCAGAAAGGTAACAAACTTCATCTTTTCAATCTTGATTTTTATCCTTGATGCATAAATTAGTCAATTTATTACATATTATACCTTAATAATTGTGCAACTTCAAAGGTGTGTCGTAAAGAGAATCAAACATTAGTTTCCCTTTAAGTAGTTAATTATTCAACAACAAATTACGCTCTAAAAAAATAATAATCTACATATATGGTTTTATAAATAGGAAAGATAAAAATAGAAAAACAAACGTATGTTATTCCAAATTACGTTTAGGCACAATTCTTAATCCAATTACCAAATTGATTAGAAAAAAACACTCGATTAAAATTTCCATTCACACGCACATCCATCAATTCACATAGTTTGAATAAATTAATGGAAAACCGGTTGTGCAAAAACGCATATAAGAACTCTAAACTGTTTATTTATTATCCATTTAATATAAGAATCTGTGAAGAGTGTAAGTAAATTTCGCTTTCTATTCCCTTGGCATACAAATGAAGTTTGTTTTTCTTCCAGAAAAATGATCCAATTTACGATTTTCGCTGTTTTGTGTACAACTGCATTCGCTGTAAGTTTTTTCCCACTTATCGCAGAATTTAAATTTAAAACAGTTTTCTCTTAGGGAAAAGCGACTGTCTGTTTCAATTCTGGCAATGTAAAAGGCACATTGAATTTCACAGAAGTTAGTGACGGTATCAAAGTGGATGGTGAGATTTCGGGCTTGTCCAAAGGCGAACACGGTTTTCATGTGCATGTTTATGGCAATATTTATCCCGATTGTGGTGCTGCTGGAGGCCACTTTAATCCACACAATGTAAGTAAAAAGAGCATACAGAAAATGGTGTTATTTAAGAATTGTTCATGTAGCAAACGCATGGGGCGCGAAATGTGAGCGAAAGACATGTTGGAGATCTGGGTAACATTGCAGCAGAGGACAATGGGGTAGCAAAATTCTCCTTTGTCGACAATGTAATCAGTCTAAGTGGAGAGAATAACATCGTTGGACGTGCCATTGTCATCCATCAGGATCCAGACGATTTCGGTAAAGGAGGATTCCCGGATTCACTCACAACTGGCCATGCAGGAGCCCGAGTCGCCTGTGGCGTTATTGGAACCTTGTAAATAAGTTTATGTGTTGTATAAATGTTGCTTTTGTCTCACTAATTTCAGTAAACTGCACATACGTGTCCGCTTTTGTAAACATCAAATCCATTTCAAAATGACTCATTAGAGAATTTTGATTTTCTTTTAGAGATGAGACAAATGGGTCGAATATCAACAATTTCTCTGTACTTCTAGCCATTTCAATTGCAATTTTCAGTTATTTAGTACATGTTTAAACGTTTGGGAGACAAAATTCCATTTTATTATTAACTTATTTATTGTAATCGAAATAAATCAGTATTGAGTGTGTTTCGAGTGCCTTTAATTCCACCAAACATTCCTTAACACGCTCCATTGACCACAAATATTTGTAAAATTTGTTACAAGAGGGTGAATGAATGCAGGGTGCAGGTAAAAAACGTGCAGAGTTGTAACAAAACTGCACAGAGAAGAGAGAAACAAGAACGAGTAGAGCTGGTAAAAAAGTGGCAAGCCGACCCTGTAATTCAACGAAACACCCATTCAATTCACTCTCCCATACAGGTAAAAGAGAAAATAATGTTCAAGAAACCGTTGGCAAAATGTATAATTCGAGACTTTCTATTATTCACCAGTAGACCTTCAACATAGTCCGCTCAATTCTTATTTAAAACCAAAGTAAACATAATGTGATTTTGTGTGTACCAAATAAAAATGTTATTTAAACAAATTGTTCAATTATTGATTGGTGAGTAATAAAAAATTATTAATCATTAGTTGCAACAGTTCTTGTTTCCTGTTCAGGTATAAATCTAGTTTATTCATTAAAACTGCAAGTCTACCTCTCCCAGCATGGACTCCACGGTACAATCACATTCATCCGAGTCAAATCCAATCAAGTCGCAATCACAACAAATTTAAAAACAACTTTACAATATCCAAACCAAGTGTGGTCGTGGTTCGTCACCGAATTCCCAGCGGATTACACGAAATTGCCGGAAGAGCGATGCAATGAGGCACATTTAGGCAAGAAATTGGTGCAACTGGACGACTTGTTCGGTTATTTGATCTTACCGGACAATGAAACTGTCTCAATCACCACAAACGAGCTGACAATCAACGGAGAATTTGGAATCTACGGTAAAGGATTGCTGCTGAAAGACGAGGAATCGAACAAATTGGTGTGCGGCTCAATAACAATATTAGATAAAAGTATGGAAAAAGTGGCTGTGGCCAATTTCAACACACCAATTGCCGGTAATGTGTACTTCCGTTGGTATTCCACAAGAGATTCTCATGGCGATATGTTAATTAAAACCGACTTGTATCACACAAAGAATGTGGAACATTTCAATAAAACCACAACCGATTTCACTGAACATCAATGGAAAATTTATGTGACCGACATTCTCGACACGGACAACGATCGATCGCAGGAAAATTGTAATATTCTTCAATTGGTGTTCGATCCACAGGTGCGTGGTGATGGGAAAGCGATCGGTGATATCGATACGCGTTTAGGCCCAGTGAAAATCTCTACGGATTACAGTAAACGGCGGTACACGACGTTGTTTCGTGATGATCAATTGATTTTGTTGCCCAGCGATTTGACTGGACCGCAACGACGTTTATATTTGGTGATATTTGAGAACAAACATCCGGATAGTTTTTTGGCTTGTGCGAAAATTCGATATGAACATCCAATCACTGCAAAGTACGCTTTAAACATTGATTTACGTCTTAAATAATTTGTTTAATTTTTTTTTAGAGTTGTTATCCAGAGTGGTGGCATAAAAGGCGATATAACATTGTCTCAGTACACAAAATTCGAGCCAACATTCTTAAATTTTAATCTGACCACTGCCAGAGGCGATTTGGAGACACGTTTGGTGTACAGTTTGTCTGTGGCCGGTTACAAAATCCATGAACTTCCAATAAAACCGGCAAAGACCGTTGGACAAAATGAGAATGCTTGTCTAACGACGAAATTCGTTTACAATCCATCGAAAATCGATATCAACGATTCACCGCCGAATGGATTTGGAACCCAAGATCAATACGCGATTGGAGATTTGTCTGGTAAGCTTTTAGGCAGGAACAACGTGTCCACGTTGTTTCCAACTGGACAAGAATTGAATGGCACATTCTGGGACGTTTTTCTTCCACTGCAAGGACGACATTCAGTCGTCCATCGTTCATTGGTCATTTACAAGTAAGAAACACCGAATCAAACAATTATCGATTTTGATTCAAAATTCAACGCTGTTTTAGAAACACTCAATATGCTACATCGAAAATCCTAACAGAGCCGTGGATTTGTGGCAACATTCTACCATACGAGAAGAATTTCAAGCACGAAAAGGAACTGTTCACAGCACAAGTGCTGTTTCGGTATCCAACTGTTGGTCGAGTGCTTTTTAGACAGCCGAAAAACGAGCCATGGGCGGACACAATGATTTTAATCGAATATTTGGTGCACGCTGACGGAGCCACATTGAATTCCAGCTTTAATCATCGCTGGGCGATTCACGAAAATCCGCCCGGAAAAGATTTTTACAATTGGACAGCGCGATGTTTGAGTGCTGGACAAGTGTTCAATCCGTACCACATCGATTTCGATAATAAATCCAATGTGAATCCCTGTTCGATTGATAATATCGGCTTGTGTCGACTTGGGGATATGCACACTAGGCAAGACCCGATCGATATTGCTGGCCGTATTTTGGACAGTGACAAAGTGTCGAGGAAAATGTGGACGGATCCGCTGATTCCGTTGACTGGTAGTCGAAGTGTTTTGGGCAAATCGTTGGTTTTGTATGACGATTTTGGACCGAAAGCGAGAGGGGAACGATTGGCGTGTTCAATGTAATCCGCACATTTTAAATTTTGTCAGTGGATTGACGAGAGTTTTTGTTGCAGAATTGGAGGCGTTTATCGAAGAAAAGCGGTGGCCAAGGATTGGTTTCCGAATGGTGACACTTTAAGTGTGAAAGGAAAAATTGAATTCATCCAACAAAGTGAATATGACATCACGAATGTGGAGGTTGGATTGGAAGGACTTGTACAAAACAGCGGCTACCATATTCATATAGTAAATCAATTTTTTATTCGTTTTGTGTATAAATCATTCAAATCGCTTGGAATTTCAGACACCAGTTGAGGAGAACTTGCAGTTTCCCTGTGAAGAATCGTCTTTATACGATCATTGGAACCCGTTGAATGTGGATCCGACATCTTCACCACGCGCTTACCTCGGTACACCGGATCAGTACGAAATGGGTGATTTAAGTGGCAAATTTGGCACATTGGACAATCACACCATCTACAAAACCACATACAATGATACAATGCTGCCATTGTTCGGCCCACGAAGCATCCTCGGACGGTCAATCGTGATCCACAAGAAAGTAAGTCGCATTTTGTTGTATAAAACAGTGTTTTTAATGGTTATTTTAGGAGAAAAACCGTCGATGGGCTTGCTCTACCATCGAACGTGGCTACAGTCCATCGGAAGCGCGTGAATTACGTGCCATCGCATCGTTCCATCATCCAGATGGTTACGCTTTTGGCTATATGAAGATGGTAAACTGTGAAATTTCGATTTAGGGATGATTTTTAAGAGTTTTCTTACAGAAACAACTGATTTATAATGATGGTAGCAGCAGTGATACGACAATTGAAGTGAAACTTCGCCATCCTGGCAAGAATGACCGCAATATTGTAAGCAAATCGGATATAATCCGTTGGTAAATGAGTGTATGGATTGTTTTCAGACACGAGACCACAATTGGGCGATTTATGTGAATCCTGTTGGAGTGGATGCTTCGGTGAAGACGCAGGCTACACGGTGTGTTGCTGCCGGTTACGTTTGGAATCCATTCTTCACCCAACTGGCTGATCCATTAAATGTAAATATCAAAGTATGTTGAAAACAGTTCAATTTCTTTGATTTTGTCACAGGACGATCTGTACCGGCAAGAATGTGGACCGGAGAACCCGTTACGTTGTCATGTGGGCGATTTGTCCGCCCGTTTGGGTACCATCGACATTGGTTTACGTAGGAAAATGTTCACTGACTCGAATTTCCCCTTGGAAGGAGCTGTTAGTGCTGTGGGCCGTTCAATTGTAATATTAAGCCCTAATAGGGACGGTGCTCGTTATGCGTGTGCAAATATTGAACCGGATTACGACATAATTAAATACGTTAACATAGAAAAGCCGCCAAGATTTGTGTTGTAAGTTGAAATTTGGGGCAAAGGAAATGAGTTTTGTATAATTTGATTTTAGGGCACAATTCATCGATGATATAAGGAAAGTGATGGGTATTCCCGAATGGTTTTTAACCGTTGATTCACGAAAAACACGTACACTTCATAATGATGCTTGTGTGCAGATTTTGTTACATTTCAAGGGACCAATTGCTAACAAGTTGGAACAAGATTTCACTCATTTAATGGTGCATGGTCGTTTAGAGGCACCAACTCTGTACATTCCAGGATATTATGATGAAAAACGTAAAGTGAAAATCTCATATAAACAATGCGGTGTTCGAGATCCAAACGACAATGGGAGCAGTAAGAGGAAAAGCTTCTTTTTTGGCTCAAGTAATACACCAAAAATTCTAGTTTTAAGTAATTTTGTATTGTTAATTAACTTATTATGCGCCAATTATCATTATTTATTGTAAATTTTGTACAAATACTCTAGTTTTGTAAAGTTCCTAATAAAACATGAAAATGGTAGCAAGTAGTTCAAATTTCAAATGTACCGCCATGAATTTAAATCGTACACGTCAAAAACAAGTAGCCTTGACGATGTTTTTGACAGCCATTGATTTGACACCCCAAAACATCACAAAAATGCTCAATTTTATGAAATAAACGTAGAATAATTAATAATTCCAATTAGTGAACTACCGAAATGGGTTCATTATTAAGTTCAAGACAACATGATGGTGTTGAAGAGGTGGACATCATCACAACTCATGCCTACAAGTACCCACCTAGATCTGGTATAGCATTCCATCAAATTACCTTTCAACCCCTTAATTCCCCATTGTATTTCAACAGGCAATTACTTCGGCAGCCACTTTATAATGGGTGGCGAACGATTCGACACACCCCAGCCGGAGTCCTATTTATTTGGTGAAAATTCCGATCTAAATTTCTTAGGCTGTCGACCCACACCTGTAACATGCATTTCAACACTTACATTTACCAAACGTAATTTCAGTTGGGCTTGTTTCAGTTCCCATATCCACCGCCGCAGCCAAACGAACCAACAAAGACACTGAAAAGCCTCGTCAATATTCGCAAGGAATCTCTCCGATTTATACGTGCACCAATTAGTGATAAGATTGAAAAAACTGATAATCGAGACGTAGAAGTAGGAGGACATACATCGTTCAACATTGAATTCACATTCGATTGTGACGTCAAATGTTCGATAACAATTTATTATTTCTGTACTGAAGAATTCACCTCAAATGGAGTCACGTATGTCCCAACATCAATCCAACCCCCCATTTCTTACTTATCTGCTTCCAGATACATTCCACGAGACTCATCTTTAACTTCTGAAACATTCCATTACAAGAAAGGCGCTAATCAACAATTTTGCCAAATCGGTCATATTTTTACACCATGCAAATACTCAGAAGACGAACTTTTATACGATCTGGACCGAGAATTAATTCCAATCGCAATTCACTGTGTTGCTGAAGAAGGACCGGACGGTATAACATCCCCAGATTAATTCGCATTAACCTCGAAATTCGTTTTTTTTGCAGAAATGCGACAATCCCATACAACAATCGCCACCGTCGAAAAAAGCAGCGATGGCACATATCTCCTCAAAGCGTTAAAACAGAAACTATTCGTCGACGGGCTTTGTTATCTTCTTCAAGAAATCTACGGCATCGAAAACAAGAACAATGACAAAGCCGGCGGCGATGACGAAACCGAAGACAACGGATCGGAGTGTGTGATTTGCATGTGCGACGTCCGAGACACCCTCATCCTCCCCTGTCGTCATTTATGCTTGTGCAATTCCTGTGCCGACTCCCTCCGCTACCAAGCCAACAATTGCCCCATATGCCGGGCCCCGTTCCGTGCATTACTCCAAATCCGCGCACTTCAAAAATGCACCAGCCCGAATATCGCGTCAATCAGCCAACCGGACGGCAATTGCGACAACATTCCACCCGGTTACGAAGCGGTGTCGTTGATCGAAGCGCTAAACGGGCCCGTCCAGCCCCGACAACCGCCCTCCGCTATGCCCGATTTGGTGGAGACGCCGGAAAACGAGCATGCAATCCAAGCCGCTCAGATTTTGAACAGACAATGCGATCGCAGCACACCGACTAAGAGTCGAACGGGGTCGGATGAGAACGGTGCTGATTATGTGATCATTTCACGGGACGATGAGGGAAAGGAGACGCCGAAATGTCCGCTTTTAAGTGAGAAAAAAGTGCCAAGTCCAAGAAATAAAACGCGGACACAAGTGAAACTTGTGAATGAGAAAACAAAGGAGGAAAATGTGGATGAAGACAGTGAAGCGGAAAAACTGTCACCGTTGTTACAGAATCGCGATACGAGCAATCATTTGGCATTGAACATGTCCGATATTCATCCAATTGACGATACGGACACGGAGCATGAAGATCAAGCGGCAACGACACCGCCGGAGAAGACGAAACGCGAAGAACGTGGAGATGAGTCGGATTATTATACGCCGGACGAGCCGTCCGCACCGACCGCTTGTCCATTGTACGAGGGACCGATCAGTTCGGTGGAGAGTACACCGCAACGGTTGCCAGGCACACCGTTGTCACATGCGAGTGCTCGGAGTAGCGGGGAGAGTTACACCAGCGGATCCAGTACCAGACATCTATTGGCGGTGGTTAGTAATGCGGATTCGGATAAGTATTTGAATGTTTGAAGGAGATTATTAGATTTTAAGGGTTTTATTAATGTTTAGTCTCTCTATCAATACTGCTTTTGCCTTTAAAAAATGGGATCTCTTCGATTTTTTTACATCTTTTTATTGTATAATACTCTTATGTGATACTATTTGGACGTTGTATATTTATTTTGTAATTTTGTTCTGTAAATATGGTAAATGGGATTAATATGATAAGATTGTTTTCTATTCGTTTTATTTTACTCTTGTGTTTGGGTTTTTTTTAACAAGTATTTTAATAAATAAGAGAATATTGTGGACATTGCAGTGTTTCTTTAAGACGATTGATTTATGGTAGGAAGTAGTGCTGAAACGAATGGTTTTCATTAGTACAACGAATTCTTTATGCTATTTTTTGCATTTCGGTGCATTTTTAAGGCAAAAAAATGTGGATTTCTCACCTCTGGATCGTCCATGTACATGCATTTCGCAATTTCATAGCCCGCCTCACATCGATCATCGGCCGTTTTCACTGCATCTTTGCAATTGGTCACCGCTTTCACACCGGGCCCCACAATCGATGGCGGTGCTTGTTGTTCCAATATTTTTATACCGCCCTCCCAATCGAACGTGTTGTCTTTCAACAGCTAAATATGAACAAGTTTCATCGACAATTTCGGCTAATTGTAAAAGTCACTCACCAATTTGTACATGGTTAAAATGCAAGCCATGTAACAGTGCGCCGTTTTGTCCACTTCCCAATCGCCTTTGTGCATTTTCTCGATATCTTCATCGGTGGCTTTGTTCTTCGGTTGGCATGTATTACGGACTAGTTTTAATGCTGCCTTCATCTGCTTCTCCGTCATCTGAAAGAATGGAAATGTGACGAAAAGTGTGTAGAATGTTAGGGAATACTTACGGCCCCGAGAGTGCCATTGATTAACAGCGCAATAAACCCGAACAGAACAATTCCCTTCATTTCGAACGTGAATACTTTTCATCTGATCTCATCTTGGATTTTATATAATTTTTGTACGGAAATTGGGAATACGCGCCCAACTAATTTGCATAATATACTTAATTACTATTTATACATAGAATTTCTGTATAATTCGTGACAATTGAATGGATACCAAAACACTTATTAAAAACAATACCAACAATTGTATTAAATGTATACTAATTTAATAAAAATAAATTACAACCAAGAGGTTTTCTTGGACTCCAAGTATTTGACTAAATGCAAACGTATCGATGTGGAAATGTCCATGGAATTACGATTCTGGCCGTAATAATCGACAAAGTCGCCATCGGGGTTCACGAGGTACATAATTATCGTGTGATCCACCTGGAGGAAATGCCGACATTTACGAAAACAATTTAAAGATGCTGTCATTATACGCACAATGTAATCACTGTCTTTGTCCTTGGGACCGGCACTGAAATAGACTCGGTACGCTTTGCACGCTTTGGCCACTTGCTCTTCGGTGCCAGTGAGGCCCAACAGTCGATCGCTGAACTCTTTGCAATACTTGCCGACCACTTGGGGTGTATCTCGATTTGGATCGACGGAGATGAATAACGGTTGGATTTCGGGAAAGTCTTTTGACTCGTCTACAAAGAATTGTAAGTAATGGAAGAAGAATTAGTGAAAAGGTGGTGTGTACCGAGCATTTTTATGACTTCGGACATTTTTTCTAATTCGTCCGGACAAATGTCGGGACAATGTGTGAAGCCAAAGTAAATTAATAACCATTTGCCGAGGAATTCTTGGCTGGAGCGTGTTTTTCCATTGCTATCGACTAGTTCAAATGCACCACCAATTTGGGCTTTGCCTAACATACGGTTACGTTCTCGACTAATTGCTACAATGGCAAAAAATCATCAAATTAAGGAATTATTCGTTAAGTCGGTATTAAAACACCTTGTTCTTTTTCTCTTTTAATGTACCACATAAATCCTAATAAACCACTGCCAACAACAGAAGTAATGCCTAAATTCTTCCATGTTATTGGTCCTATGCCCTTTCCGGGATCTGGTTTCTTGGGAAACGATTTTGATTCGCTTAAGAAACGATGTGGCTGTTTGGGTGTTGCAGTTTTACCATTTAATATCAACTGTAACAACATTTCTATTATTATTTCCAATAGATTCGGATATGCTAGTGATTCTACCTCACTCCTAAAAGCTGAATAAAGTGTATTATATTGTTTAAACAATGTTTTCGAAGGATTTGTGAAAACCGACATTTTCGGAATGATTAACATAACCTAACAAATAGTTTTACAATTTTACATCAAAGATTACGTTGAATATTTAAAAAAATCGATTAGAAATACAAAATATTGGACTTTTCTATTGTTATTAACAATTTTTCATTAGGACAAGTTTGTAATTTTTTAACTTTTTCGGCACTTGCACAATTCTAACCTCCAAAATTATGAATTTTCTTTTGATTTGCAGATTTCTGTATTTTGTTCGTGAAAATCGTGACAATAGTCAATAGTTCATGTCATAAATTCATAATTCATAGATAGCGGCACAGTAGATTTAGAACAATTCGAATGCAATCTTTGACAAATATTTATTTAAAATATAAATAGTTAGATAAATATTCAGTTCTGCTTAATCTTTCTTAGCTTTTTTCGTTGATTTTTTACATCCACATATTTTTCTCATAGCAATTTTAAAGCCGCACACCATTGTGAACAAACAAACTGCCAGAAACGCAAATACATCTAATAACAAATACTGGTACCAGGCTAAATCTAATGCGGCCACCCTTAAATGCGGAGCTCCTTGGTGTCTTATCGCATATTCCACCCAATAAACTAAAGATTGTTGGGGTGTTAGTGGTCTGTCATGCATTAATTGAGATCGCTTTTGAGCGTTTGCGTAATACCTAAAGAAAATTGTTGAAAATATGCAATCTAAATTGAATTTTAATCTTACTTTGGATTTTCCAAAAGTTCCTTTATAGAATTTTCGAATAGTTCCTCGTTAAGATTGAAAAAGTTTAGACTTAAAGCGTATCCATTATTAACTGCTTGCGCTGCATTCACCATTTGATCCCCCATAATCGGAAGGGAGAGGACAGGTTTCCCATGGTAAATAGTTTCAGTGGTACTTAAAAGTCCTCCATGACTTATGAAAAGCTTAACATTCGGATGGGCTAGAATATCGCTCTGTGGTAACCATTTGCCGGTTTTCACGTTCTCTGGCTGTCCTGGAAGCACATCCTCCTCCCATTTCCACAGAATTTTCTGTTTCAGTTTTGCAAAGACTCTGAGAATAAGATCCCTCGTCTCTTTGGGCATCGTGGCACTTTGCACATTGGAACCCATACTAAAGTAAATCACTCCGTCCTTGGCATTGTCCAGAAACTCTTGCAAATCTTTGGGCAGTTTCTGTGGTGCTTTGATGTGGTAGCCGCCAATCTCCACCATTGCTGGTACCTGAGGCTTGGGTTGATTTGTGCTAACATGCGAGTTCAGTAGTACCAATGAAGCGTTGTACAAGAAATCGTTCAATTGCGGTGGATTTGGGAAATATTTTTGCACCAATTTATTTTGTTGGGGGAAAAAGTACAAATTCCTATTCAGTTCTGAGATGATTCCAAAAAGTGTGTTTTTAACACGTTCACAAAATGTCATGTGATCAGAATAACTCATAAAAATCTCAGGAATATATGCAGAAGGACTTGGATTTCCGACTAGAGGGTTAACCCATGCATTAGCACCAATTGAGCTTACAAGGATTTGTGGTGCTTTGAAGTGAACTGCAAATGCTTTAAGAGCGTCATTATTGAACTGTTCTATAATAACAGCATCGAATTTTGCATCTGATTTTATCAATTTCTGTACATTTTCATGTTGTAGTACTTCTTCAGTCAGATTTAATCCAAAAAAGTTTATCATTGCGATGCTTAGTAAAGGGTTTTGCATCTGTCGTCCATTTTCGAATAAATTCATTGTTTTCAACTTCCCTAAAATTATAATACAATTTTCATTTCGTATTTGTTTTTATATGTACAATAATAAGGTTCTTACTGTCATGCTCTTCTTTGAATCCAGTTAATACCACATCAGTCCAAGTGCCATTTTTCGGTGGATTTTTTTCAACAAACGGAGATATAAAAGTGACATCATGACCGGCTTCTACAAGAACTCGGGCAACTCCTTGTCCGAGGATATAATGACTACCCGATGTCATAGGGAAAATCACTAGGATTTTGGCACTGGACGCGAATTTCCATGATAGGCACGTTAGAGCTAGTAATAAGATTAACCCCAAGAGTTTCATTTTAGAAAAACTATGAGAAAGTAATAGATGAACACAGTGTCACTGATACTAAAAAGTTAGAAATATCAGAAATCAATAAGCGATATCAATGTGAATTTATTATAAGTGGTAAATGGGGAATTTGGTGAAGTACTTTGGACTCTGTTCGTTTGAATCTCACTCTCACCTGTACAATAATTGCGATAATTATAAGTAAATAAGTGATGATAAAGCAGTTTCTAAGTACATTGTTAACCAATTTTACGATCTAAAGCTATTTTGATTTAGAAAAAAATGTTTTCAATAAAAAGTTCTAAGTTCTATGAACCATTTTTCTGCTATAACATTTTTATATCGATCGAGACTTTTTAATACTAAACGTTTATTGATTCGAACTTTTATTATGATTATTGTAATATTATGTAATCCTTGTCTACAAAATTTAAATTTCAAATCTAATTCATTCTTCTGTCGCCCCATCTTAACTGAGAAACCAAAACAAAATGTCCCCCTAAATATAATGTTCTACATGAGAAATCGAACAGGATTGTCGGTGTCCTTATAGAGGGGTCTACTAGTATTTTTCAATATCCTTGAACCGAATTATGTTTGCAGTCAACAAAACACAAACTCCTGATAACCTTACTTTTGTAAAAAACAATGTTATTACTAAAAAAATCCATTATTTAACAATGTCTTCAGAAACAGTTAGTGCAAAACGTCCTATAGATGATGACAGTCCCGAAGAAAATGCCTCTAAAAAAGCAAACACTGAAATGGTCGAAGGGGAACCACAGGTAGCAGAGACACCTAAAGAGTACTTTAACGGTGTGGAAATCTCCCAATTAACCAAACGACAAATGAAGAAGTACCTAAAGTCCCTCAAATGGCAAGAACTGAAAAAAGAGAAGCGTGCCAAAGAGCGCATCAAAGCGAAAGAGAAAAAGACGCACGCAAAATTGAATAACATTGATTTAGGACCGACTAGGAAAGAATTAAAAAGAGCAACAATGGCAAATAGTCCTTGTAAAATGTCGATATGTATTGATCTCTCATTTGACGACCTTATGATAGATAAGGTAACCATAATTAGACAAAAATAGGTAATTAGGTAACATTGAAATAGTTTTCAGGATATGGCGAAAACAATTAAACAAATCTTACGGATTTACACTGAGAACAGACGTGCAAAAGCTCCCATGCAACTGCATTTAACAAGTTTTAACGGACGTGCTAAAGAGGAGATGAGTCGTCATCACGGCTACGAGAATTGGGACATAAACTTTCACGAAAACGATTATCTGGACGTGTTCCCAAAAGAGAACCTTGTCTATTTAAGCAGCGAAAGTGATAACATTATTCAAACGCTAGAAGAGGACAAGATATACATAATTGGCGGTTTAGTCGACCACAATTTCCACAAAGTATAATTAACTTTTATCTCCTTGAAATGTATATAAGAATTTTTTTATTTTAAGGGACTGTGCTTAAAAAAGGCGACAGAACAGGGCATTGACCACGCACAATTGCCTATCGGCGAGTACTTCTGGATGAAGCATCGCAAAGTATTGACCATAAATCAAGTATTCGAAATTCTATTACGTGTCAGTGAGGGGAAATCATTCAAAGAGGCCTTCATTCAAATCCTACCGAAGAGAATAGAAAAAGTGGAGACACACAGCAAAGAAACCGCAGCGAAAACCGATACTGAACCAGAAAAAAGCTAATTATAGATATATGTTGTTGGAAATAAAAAGTTTACTCGAGTTATTATTTTCTTTCAAGACCCTCTAAATATACTTACAAAAAAAAAATACTCAAAGACTAGTAGAAATATTTTAACATTACATTTAATTATTGATTAAAATTCGTATGGTTTCATGAACTTTAGTCGCTGAATTGGAATGGCTTCTTTTGCTTATTAAATTAATCCATTGCGTCGACTCATTTTCAGGGTAGCCGCCACGACGCGCTCCTCTCTCTTATAATATTCCCAATATGAAATTCTAAGTAATTTGTTGACTATCAAAACAAATTACTGATTTACTAGATTTTCGGGTGTTAAATATCACAAAGGCACACGACCAAGCTTAAAAACGGACACACGTCTCTATATTCATTACATATGTAAAGAGGGGCCCCTAAATGGCACAATAGCCAACCACCACTGTACAAATAATTGCTGTTTAGTCAAGTGGCTCCCGTCAATCACCGATACACTAGCAATCTTTACTTGTAGGACTTTGTTTACAATTAGGTACATAAATATTCACCACCTGTGTTTAATGTTCGGCTTTAATTGGTTATTTGATCGTTTTGTACAGGTAAACGGACAAATTGATAAATATCGCTCTGGTTTTCAAATGTGTTTGCGTTCCCAGTACAAAATGTTACATCATATTTGAAGACAAGAGAGAAGCGATTTGATTACCACAGATTAGAAAATGTTTGATAATTGCGGCAGATAATCGGCTTGATGGCACACGTTCCAACAAATCACATAATGGATTTTAAACCAGCTTATGTAGCAGCACTTGAGAAAATTAAATATTGCGTGGGATATGCAACGAATTTTCACAATTTCATGTTCCTTTTTTCAGCTGTAAATTGATCCATGCTGTTCTTTCGCTATTGAGACACGACAAAATGTAATTCAATACATTCGAAGGTGTCTTACGAAAATAATTTTTTTTTATTTTAAAATAAAGTGTATTGAATTTATGTAGGAAGTGCACATTAAAGGATGGGAAATATTGCAAAAACGCGCCGAGAAAATATGTTGATGTTCATTGATTGCGAATCAGTGCTGGAAATAGCTGTACACCTACCCTTAATATGAAGGCGGAGTTTCAACCCTCCTGGCAACCAATCGGGAGAAAGACTGCGAAATTAATTTTTTGTTGGGGCTGCATCGATTCCAAAAGGAAAATCACAATAAATGGGAAAATTAATAAATATATTCTTGGAGATTTTTCAAGCGTCTTGAATGGGGACGTACACTTCATTGAGTAATAAGAACGGTCGACAGTCAGGTGGTCTACGAGGAAAGGATGCACGTTCATGTGCGGAAAGGGTGGAAATATGATCGTTTTTGGAAATTGTCTCAACTATTTTTCTAGCATCCTAGATGGATTTTGACACGTTCGGTTTTTTGGCCCTGCGGTTCTTGTCCTATTGGAGGGCATTTCGAAAGGCTTGACTTTATTGGCGATCACTTAATTCAAGTATGATGGACTTGATCATGTCGATGTAATAATAGATGACACCCTGTCTGTTGGATGGGGGGTGGTGGAGAGCAACTTGTGGATAGGGTGATCGGTCAGTCATTCTTACTGTTTTAAACAGTTTAATAGATATATTGGTGCGCGTCCGCATTTTCAAACTGTCTTTTCGAATTTCTTGTTTATAACAAAAATGTGTTCGATTCAAGGGATTTATTTGTGGAAAATTAACTACACTTGAGTGAATTTTTCCAATTTGAAACCAAGTCAAGGTAGGTGAACTATTTTTCTTATCTTGATAGAAATTGATTGTTTATTGGAATTATTTTATTGTGTTCAAATATACACAAACATGACCTAATAACTATAACAATCTGAAAGAGAGCTTTTTAAACAAAAAACACCCAATGTTGTGTAATATAATTAATTGTGCGATGTTCTTGAATAAAGCAAACGTAATCAATTTTGTAACAAACTTCAAAGTGATGTAAAAGCGGCTATGTATTTTAGAAAATTTTATAATAGAGCACACAAAGTCTCTATGACGACCAATTAATGACTATGTAGTACTTTTTTGTGGGGCTTCTTGCGTATTGCATTTACTGATGTATATTGGTTACAAGGGAAACGTTTTTCCGGAACCGGATTTCCAGTCTTCTTTAACAAATTGCTTTGTTTTCGCTTTCAAAAAGCTCGTTTTTGCTTTCATTCGAAAAGAAATCTTCCACTTGTCTTTTGAGCACTGTGTACAAATCAAAAAACCAACATTTGTTTACAAATCTCAGAACGTTTACCGTTCCACAAAACTAAAAATTGCGTCGTCTGGCATATACAGGTGCGCAAGTGTATTTTCATCCCCCAAACACAGCATCCCGCTCAGCATGGACGCCAGTTACATCCCCAACAATCCCCAGTTTGGATTACAGTTGGAGTGCAACTGGTCGGGCCCGCCACCAGGACAACAAACGCAATTACTCAACACCCCTTGTCCGAATTCGACGGTCGCCACCGACGATTTGTCCTGTTGGAGTGAAGAGATGGGCTCATTTTCATTACCATTAGATCTCGAGCCGTTGCCGAGTTTATTCAATATCTCCCCATGCAACAACACCCCATCCAACTACAAGTGAGTGCATTTACCATCTCGAAACCCAAAAAACAACAACTAATTCCAGTCTGAATGCATTTTAGAACAGAATCCAACTACAACAACCAGTCGATGATGTATCGGGACAATAAGCAGCCTTCCGACGTGGCGGACGTCCTCTTATCCCTCAAACACGCCGTCATCCATCCGGGCCAGAGTCCCACCGACAAGTACGACAGCCAACAGCATCTCTACCATCCGCAGATGCTTCTCTCTCCCGGCGGATACACGGGCGGATTGTGCGATCAGACATTCGGCCAACAGACGCCCATGTTTCCCAGCATGTCCGTGAATGTGTCCATGAATATGACCATGCATGGATACCATCCGAACACTGGATACTCCACATCGGACCTTTCCTCTCCACAAGTAATGCATTTTTCATTTACAATGAAATTCCGATTGTTGATTGTGTCTGTTTGACAAAAGGTGCAATGGAACGGGTCCACTCAGAGCCAACAGCCCAACTGTTACCAGAATCAGGCACTTTTAAGTCCTACGTACGGTGGAACGACGTATTCGTTTACTGCAGATTTTCGACCGCCACAAGAACCGCCAGTATTAACCACAACGACATACAAATCGATGCCCATGTCTTTTAGTTCGTCGCCCAGACGTAGACACAGTCTTAATTTGATGGAGGAGGATAATCAGAAACCGAATGTATGTAGGATTTGCGGTGAGTGATAAGGATTTTATGGTTGTTTCTGGAATAAGAGATAAAAGATTTGTGTTTACAGTAATTAAAAAAATTATCCGAAAAACTGTGTTTCTGAGTGTTGGAATTTTTAATTACTTTATCAGAGAGGAACGAGAATGTTTAGAATGCAAAATGTCCATGTATTACATCAGAAATCTAATTTGGGCGCGGATTAAACGCACCTTTCTCCAATTTGTGCAAAAATGCGGCCGGATTAATTTATGCAAAACGAACGATGTAATTAATATGTCTGATAAAGAAACAGCCTCGTTACAACAGTTTCGTAATAATTTTGTTGTCAATTTCCGCGTCATCGGTTATCAAATTTCTGTCAATATTTACATGTTATTTAATGCAATACGTAATAAATTGCGTACAAATGTTTTTTTTTCCAAAAAAAATTTATTTGAATTTTTGACATAATTTTTTATTGATTTTTGAAAGCATCTCTAAGAAGTTGTTGTTTCAGGCAAGAGTTACGCCCGTCCCAGCACCCTGAAAACGCACCTCCGCACCCATAGCGGCGAAAAGCCCTACCGTTGCATCGACTGCAACAAGTCCTTCTCGCAGGCAGCGAATCTGACGGCGCACGTTCGCACCCATTCCGGCGAAAAGCCATTCCGGTGCCCGGTGTGCGACCGCCGCTTCTCCCAAAGCTCCTCCGTCACGACACACATGCGCACCCATTCCGGCGAACGGCCATATCGGTGCCGGCTGTGCAAGAAGGCCTTCTCCGACAGCAGCACCCTCACCAAACACCTCCGCATCCACAGTGGAGAAAAACCGTACGAATGTAAACTGTGTCTTCTGCGGTTCAGCCAAAGTGGCAACTTGAATCGGCACATGAGGGTGCACGGCACCAATCAGGGAGGCGGCATCCCGCCATGACATTTATTCTTCGGTCGCATCATTTAATTCGTTTACAGGGGCGACAATAATGTGGATGTTATTTGTTTACTAAATGTGTATACAAGACGGTTTTCATATCTAATCAATTCTAAGACTGCTTAAATCGGATCTCTGTTTATGTGAGGAAGATTTTCTGTTGTTGTAGTCTTGAGATTGTTGTTCAATTCATAGAAGATGATTATGTTTAGTTCTCGAAAAAGTCCAATGCAAATGTATATAAATTAGCGGTATATGCAACGAGATAGTCATTTAAATTTGTTTTGTTTTCAAGTAAAGCAGTCTTGTGTGTTAAATTTTAATTTCGTACCTAGACCGAAGGTAAGGTGTACCTATAATTGTTATATTTTATACTTACTCTTGTATGCTCTCGCGACTATTTGGTGACGGAAGTTGCGGGAACGAATAAACAACGATTTATGACGGCCAGTTTTCCTCCAAAAAACATTATTTAGCCAAAGAAAAATTGTTTAACATTAATTTATTAAAATGCTAGTCAACATTTTGTACATATACATAAAACTCAATGTTAATATTTTTTAATAAACATAATATAAATGATATTAAAATGCGAATTGTGAATATTTTATTCGAATTACCGTTCATAAATGTTAAATGGACTCACATTTTACGTAAACAACCAAATAAAACTATTGTTGTCACATTAGAATTTTGGAAAACAATGTTATCTCCACTGGAAAAACACACTCCATAAAATTTTAGTCTATAATTACAGTAAAAAAACAAGAAATGAGTAATACATAAACAGATTCAAGTATTTTTTCCTCACGAATGTCCGTGCATCGAATTAAATAAACTTTTTACTTATGTAAACCAATGTCGAGTGTATTTTTTCCAAACTGATAACCAAATATCTACTTAAAGGTTCATCTCTTACTGATTTGTTCAATATATAAATTTGGGTAAGTAGATTATTCACGGTTTATTGGTTTAAATACGGAGATAAACGTTAAGCCTTTGTTGTTTATTACCGCACTTGTAACAATTTGGAACATCAGTTCAGTTAAACTGCATTCCCATAAACACATCACTCCCAATCAACAATAATTATTAATTGTGTGCATTTTTTCATGATGGAAAATCAATTAGGTTCCGATACGCCAATGTTGCATCCACAGAAAACCACCTCAAAACTCCATCAGTATCTGGCAACAATCTCAGGTACGTCCAAAAAAATATATATAAACAATTGTGTTATTTATTTGTACATGTTTTTAGTGTGTCTTGGGGCCCTATGCGCGGGCAATCTGCTGTCATGGACCTCTCCGGCCTTGTTAATGCTCCATCCAACGAACTCCTCCAAAACCACCACCACCCTGCCTCCACCCGGTTTCACAATCGACGATGAACAAGACGCTATTGTGGGCGCAATGCTCACAGTTGGCGCCCTGGTCGGAGCAGTGCCCATTGGATACCTTGCCGACAAACTGGGAAGAAAGAAAACCCTTCTGTCATTAACAGTGCCACTATTCCTAAATTGGCTCCTCATTCTTTTTGCTGAAAATGTGGACATGCTAATAGCCGGCCGGTTTTTCGCGGGAATCGCCTTAGGAGGGGTTTGTGTGGTGGTTCCGATGTACATCGTTGAAATCTCAGAAGTCTCTTATCGGGGCGTATTTGGATCCATGTTCCAAATGTTTATGACCAGTGGAATTTTACTGACTTGCATACTGGGTGCATTTTTGGACTGGACCTACTTGAATTCCGTTCTGTTGATTTTTCCTTTATTATTCGGACTGACTTTTGTGTTTATGCCGGAGACACCTGTGTATCTAGTTCGTTCTAATGATATTCCACAAGCGGAAAAGACACTTAAACGTCTCCGTGGAAGAAGGTTCGATATCACTGATGAAATGAAAGAGATTCAACGAGAAACCGAAGAACTGAACTCGAATAAAGTGACCTTAAAGGACGTTCTAACATCAAGAGCGAATTTAAAGGCTGTGATTGCAGTGGTTGGAGTGCTGTCATTCCAACAGTTGAGTGGAATTAATGCGATTGTTTTTTATACTGAGACCATTTTCGAAGCTGCTGGTACGGGGATATCTCCGAGTTTAGCGGCAATTATCATCAATTTGGTCCAAGTGATAGTTGCTTACATTTCAATATTAACAATCGAAAGAGCAGGAAGAAGGATTTTTCTAATGTTTTCCGCAGCGGGAATGATCTTGTGTTTGGCCGCTTTGGGGATGTATTTCCATGTGAAACGAACAAATGTCAATGTAAATATCGATTTCTTGCCCCTTACAAGCGTCATATTATTTATGATTAGCTTTTCAATGGGTTTTGGACCGATTCCTTGTCTGTTAATGTGTGAACTCTTTCCAACTAACATTAAAGGAGTTGCTAGTGGAGTTGCAATACTTGCCAATTGGATTTTTGCGTTCTTGGTGACGTTCTTGTTCCCTCTGATGAGCTCAAGCATTGGGGAACACATTACGTTTTATATTCTAGCACTTATTATGGCCAGTGCAGTGGTGTTTGTTTACTTCCTCGTTCCGGAAACGAGAGGGAAGACGCTGTCCGAAATACAAGAAGCGCTCAATACGTGAAATTTAGCAATTATTAGATAAATTATTCAATTATTATTTATAATAGGACAATAAATTATTTTTTTACAAACTGATTTTGATTTTACGACAAAAAAATACTGCAATGTGTTACATGTGTTTGTCCTTAAATTTCGAAAGGAGGACAATTAATGAGGGCTTAAAGCAATTGATAACACAGGGTAATAAACATTAAGTCATTTTATGAGTTTATTACCTTTTAACAGCCTCGATGGGTGTTTATTTACAAAACTGATAAGCGCCCCTAATATAATTACTTATAAAAATAATTTGTTAACACTCATTGAACGAGCAAAATCACATGAGAATAAATAATTCAATTATTCGACTTGTAGACTTGTTAATGAACCCATTACTTTATTCATACTCAGTTCGGTATTCTTCCACTATTTTGTAAACATTATTACATAACAGATGATGACACAACATCTGCTTTCGACTGTTAGGCATGGAGGAATGCGTATATCAAATTATTCTATGACAAGCGTGTGCATTTTAAGCGGTTCTTGTAGTGGTCGAAAGAACCTCAAGTGCATTAGTCTCTGTTTTAAATTTGTGAGAGTTTATACCATTGTTCCGATAATCCTTCCGACCCAAATTCAATTCGCTACTCGAGTTTACAAAACTAATATGCATATTTATCAAAACGGATAATAATAACATCGCTTTAATTCCAATAGTCACGAAATATGTTCAGATAATCTAAAAAAGCGTCGGCATTCATTATACGTTTAGTACCGTGTAAGGATGTACCGTTTGTTTCACAACAAATTTCAATAAACCAACAAAATCGCATTGATTTTCTGAGATTTGTTAATAAAAAATCGGAGAAAATGGGTAGTGAAAAGTATGTTGATCAGCCAATGCTGAAAACACCGCAGACCACAAGAAAACTACACCAGTATTTGGCCACAATATCAGGTAAAGAAATTTCATTTCCATAATCACTTGGTCTAGAATCCACGTTTTGCTGGCCTTGATTCTTGAGCAACGCGAACGCGTGCGCCTACAAACCAATATATCGAATTAGTACACACATGCCATGTGCATTCACAGATAAACATATCCGATTTTTACCTCTAGTTTCAATGGGCGGCTTTTGTATTGGCACCAGTCTCGCCTGGACATCCCCAGCTCTTCCCCAAATCCTGCCGGAGGACACCAACACCACCCTGCCCCCAACGCCGGGTTTCACCGTCACCGAACAGGAAGCCGCTCTTCTCAGCTCCATCATCAACATTGGCGCTGTCATTGCCGCCATCCCAACCGGTTATCTCGCCGATAAATTCGGCAGGAAGAAAGTCACCCTTTCTCTAACACTCCCATTTCTCATCAATTGGATTTTGATTATTTTCGGCCGCGATTCGGCCACAATTACAGTCGCCCGATTTTTCGGAGGACTTGGATGCGGTGGTGTTTCTGTCCTAGCGCCCATGTACATCGGCGAAATCGGAGAGGCATCACTTCGAGGCCGATTCGGCTCCTATTTCGAGCTTCTCGTGTGCACTGGAATCGCCTTCACTTGCATTGTCGGAGCGGTCTTGAATTGGACCAATCTGGCTCTAGCACTCGCCGCTGCATGTTTAATATTCGGTGCGAGTTTCGCATTCATGCCCGAAAGTCCATTGTACTTGGTGAGTCGGAATGACATTGAAGGAGCTAAGAGGGTATTGCACCGATTTCGCGGTGAAAAGTACGACGTCAACGACGAACTGCAATCCATACAGGACGAAATCGAAGAACTTAACGAAAATAAGCCTAGTTTTAAAGAAATTATTCAATCCAAAGCGAATATAAGAGCAATGATTTCAGTGGTTGGTTGTGTTTTCTTTCTGGAGTTGAGTGGAATTAATGCTGTTGTTTTCTACGCTGAAACTATCTTCAAATCAAACTCAATGATCTCGCCAAGTGCTACAGCGATTATAATCAATTTAGTGCCTGTAATTGTAACGTGCTTCTCTTCGATGGTCATCGAAAAGGCCGGCCGAAGAGTTTACTTAATGTTCTCTAGTGCTGGAATGGGATTAGGTCTAACCGTTCTCGGAGTTTACTTTCAAATGAAAAACGCTAATCAAATCAACAACGACTTAATCCCTTTAGCCAGTATAATTTTCTATATGACATGCTTTTCGATCGGTTACGGTCCGATATTGTGGATGATAATAAGCGAGCTTTTCGCCCCGAATATTAAAGGAATCGCCACCGGAGTGGTGATTTTTCTCACCTGGATCCTCTCCTTTTTAGTCACTTACGCTTTTCCGTTGATTTGCACAAGTTACGGTGAAAATGTCGGCTTTTACATATGCGCCGGTTGCATGGTGATTGCGACATTGTTCGTCTATTTTGTGGTGCCCGAAACACGTGGAAAGTCCTTAACGGAAATTCAAGAACTGTTGAACAAGTGACAAAGTTTGTCGCCGTTTTCCTATGTTAATGACGTCTATTTTAAGAACCATAACAGTTCGCGGTCAAATACTCATTAATATTTTATTCGGCAGTGAATGCTAATGTATTCTAATTAATTTGAACAGACAGTAATGGTATCATTCAAGAATTTTCCGCAATGAAATAAATAAAAGCATTCCATTGTCACGTTTTGCAATAATTACAATCAGCTTCATATAATATAGTGTCTCCAACGTGATTTTAATAGTTACTTTTCATCTCTCAGAAATTGCGATTCTGTATCTTATCTGTGGTTGTTTAAAAAAAATTATATTACAATTAATTCGATTACATAAATCGAAAACAAACCATTTCGTCATGGCACAAAGTGATAGTTTAGAGTGTGAACATTTCAATGTATGTATTACAAATTATTTATCAATAAATTATTTATGATTCGATCTAGTCTCGTTTTATTTCTCAGCATCACGTAGAAAATTGCATTTTTTGCTTTTCGTGTAGCCCTGAGACGCGTTTCCTTCATAGATGACGACATGAAGCCGGATTTACGAGGAACTGGACGTTGCATCAAACGATTATTGCAATTGGAAAAATTAAACTTGACCATGAGAAGAGCGCTTGATAATAAAGACGTCAAGTACTGCATCGCAAGTTGAGAACCGAATGTTAAACTCAGTTACAGAGCGCATATTAATTAGTTAATACATTGTTAAAACAATTATAACTTGCGTAATGTAAATGGACAATTAAAGATACTTCCTGATGGATGCATGAATGGAATAAATTCCTAAATACATTTTTAGCTTTTAATTGTAGATGGTAATGGCTTTTAGCACGTTCTTGTCGCATTTCTTTCACACACTGACTTTAGACACGTTTCATATCCCACATTTGGATTATTTAAAGCGCATAATTAAATTTACCTTGTACGTAATTATTTTTGTTAATAATAATAGACATTTGCTCAGATTAAATGTGGAACGGTGGAATATTTTCCAAATAACACAAACATACAAGAAAAGTTTCCGTTTCAATAATTTTCCTCAACAAATAACAATTTATGGAGCGATTATGTTGTTTGAACGCACTTTTTTTGGTACCACAAAGCGTATGATTATTTTTTGGTATTTATTTATTGTGGCAAAAAAGACATTCATACGGTTATTAAATAAAAGCAAAATATTTAATTTAATGATGTATACGTGTATTATTCAAATGGAATACAATTGATGACTCGTTCATCCTTTTGCACGGCATAATTATCAACATTTTTTACATCGTTATTGTTAAACTGTTATACACATCTGATTGTATTTCGAATCAACAGTTTCGTAATTAAATTAGCATCGTTTTGCGGTGTTGGTATTTTACAGAAAAATTTGGGAAAATTGTCTGAATTCAATTATGCAGGAAGTACGATAGCAATTTAAGTAAATATGAATTGGTAATTTTACGCAACAGTAAATTTGTCATACGAAAAAATGCGGCATTATTAAGATTGTTTCGAAAAAACGTATAGAATAATATCCAAATAACTTATATAAGTTTAGATAAGAGCACTAGTGATTTTATTTGATTTTGTCGAGTGAAATGAAAACGTTGAATAAAAAGTAAGTTAATTGAAATGAAAACTAGTTTAAATTGGAGATTCTTTATAAATATGTGTTTATACCTGTTAGAAAAATTGCCCTTGACTGATAAATAATCCAAATTCATTGTAAATGAATATATTATTCTAATAATTATTCGTGCTGTTTGTTATTAAATGTAATTTTGCAGAATTACGCTGTTACATAGTCCTTGACTGTGACATTTTACAGAAATATATGCAACAAAGTCGAAAATTTGTGAACTATATGAGCTCTTGGAAATAACTGTTATTATTTTGATTAAAATCATATATAAATTTGTTTACATCAAATTTAATGAACTCAGTTTGGCAGAATTACGTCTCAAAATGATAGTACCTAAATCAGTTTTGTTTCTCCCTTAGTTACTCAATAAAAATAAAGTTCTTCAAACACTCTTAAAGATCTTAAAAGATGTAATCTCATAGAATTATCATCTAAACTGAAGTGGAATATGTTGTGATTGATTTTTAATTACACATTTTATTTGCTAGAAATCAGTGCTAGTGATTAGTTGGCCATAAATCATTTCCAAAAGGAGTTTATTAAATTTAATGAAAGAGACCATGGAGGAAACTAAGCAGGAATACAAATACGAGCAAGTGGCGGGGACAGAAGAGGATTCTGAAGCTAAATACGACGTTGAAAATGGCAATGTTAACATTGTGACTCCAACTATGTCCAATTCGAGTGCTGGATCTAATAGAAAATTTCTTTACATCGCGGCCTGTGCAGGTATGTAACATTTTAATTTTTTTTTAAACTTTTACTTGCTTTAACGGTCTATTAAAAAACTAACTATATCGTTTATCGTTTAATTGCTCGGCGAGTTTAATGATAATTAACCAATTATTATTGGTATATTCAATCGATTTCCGTTGCACCGATAATTCACATCCTTTTCCTACGGAACTATTTTGTAGCCCTTGAATTTCTAGAGCGATTTAACACGAACTCAGCCACAAGATGCAATTATCTAAAAAATGAGATATTATATGTTCAATAATGTCGCATGATAGAAGGTTGGACTATTTTTGAACCAGTAAATCATAGTAAATTGCCCAACATTTTTCTTAATTGAGTAGATAAGCATGTTGGCGGTTTTACACTTAAATGATTTTTATTAAAAAAAAACCAAATTTTAGTGGTTTATAGTTCAAGTATTATAGACTTCTGTCGATAAATTCTTATCACTCTTAGCCAATTTATGTCATGTAAACTTCACGCATTTATCCTAAAAATTATTGTAAAGGTTATCAAAGAGAACCGAACAGATCACTTTCGCATGTAGAAATTCACTAGATTCATAATTATTCGGTATAATGAATTTGCATATAAACGATTATAGATTGCAATAAATTGATTAAAAAAATCGTAATTGATACCATTAACGCCTCCGACTAATTAGTGTATCGTTTTTTATTACATGCAAAACCCAATAAACAATTTTTCAATGGCAAGGTCAGCGTGTCATTGACAATTGCATTCCTTTAACCATTTTTTTAATTGCAATCGTAAATTCGGATTTATTTTTCAGGCAATTTAGCCGCCTTCACCTGCGGACAGGCGTTCGGCTGGACTTCCCCCGAAATTCCAAAATTGAAGGAAATCGATGGCAATCCATTAGGAGCCGTTATCAGCAAAGTGGAAGAAGCATGGATCGGATCTTATCTTCCACTGGGCGCTGCGTTGGGTCCTTTTGCAGCTGGAATTGCGGCAGACAAGATCGGAAGAAAGAAAACCCTCCTCATCGGTGTTTTACCCTTCATCATTTCGTTCTTAATGTGCGCCATGGCGACGACAGTCAGCTACTTCTTCATTGCCCGATTTATTGAAGGATTAGCAGTCGGTTGCCTTTTTACTGTTCTCCCAATGTACATTGGTGAGATTGCTGAGGATGAAGTGCGAGGATCTTTGGGATCGTTCATGCAACTGTTCATCGTGTTGGGATTGTTGTTCTCTTTCGTTTTGGGCCCCTACATGCCAATCTCCACCTTCAATTATCTCTGTCTTGTGGTGCCCATTGCGTTCGAGGTGATTTTCTTCATGTACATTCCGGAGAGTCCGTACTATTTAATCCAATCCAACGATCAGGATGCGGCAGAAGAGGCATTGATGAAGTTACGATCAAAATCCAAGGATGGAGTGCAGAAAGAGATCGAAGAAATTCGAGCTGCTGTCCAAGAAGCACAAGAGAACAAAGCTTCTTTCATGGACATTTTCAAGTCGAAAGGTTTGACCAGAGCTATGCTTTTGTCCTTCAGTTTGGTGGCGATCCAACAGTTTTCCGGTATCAATGTGGTCCTTTTCTTCGCTCAAGATATCTTCACTGATGCTGGAAGTTCGTTGCCGCCAGCAATTTGCACGATTATTATCGGTGTGGTGCAAGTGATTGCCAGTGGAGTGACACCAATGCTTGTTGAGAAAAAAGGGAAACGATTTCTTTTACTTTTGTCCGCTGCAGGAATGGCTGTGTCCCAAATTGCGCTTGGTTACTTTTTCTATCTGAAAGATGGCGGACAGGATGTGAGTTCCATTGGACTGTTACCGGTTGCAAGTTTAATCTTCTACATCATCACGTACTGTTTGGGTTTCGGACCGCTTCCATGGGCTGTGATGGGCGAACTTTTCCCGGGAAATATCAAATCTGTCGCCTCGACCGCTACAGCCTCCGGCTGCTGGATGATGGGCTTCCTCATCACGAAATATTTCGGTCTGGTAGCGGACGCTATCGGCAAATCGGGCTCGTTTGGATTCTTCGGTGTGTTTTGTCTAGTCTCGATTCTGTTTGTTTACAAATATGTACCTGAGACGTCTGGCAAAAGTTTGCAAGAGATTCAAGACATGTTGAATGGCGTGGAAAGTAAACAAGTCGATGGATAATGAGGCGAGACGTGACGATTTTCTTTGAGTTAATGATGCTCTTGTATTATTGTATTTGTGCTTGACCTTTGTGATAATGTGATTCCTACACTATGTTGTTGTTAAGAATTTTTTTTATTTATACAAACATTATTTATAATTATTAATGATTGGTACGTTTCAGTACCTAATAAAAAATACAATAGAGATTTAATTAGGGAACATTATATCACCAAAACTAGTGTGTATGTACCTAAATTTTTTTCACCATTTGACACTATTGAATATAATTATTTGTTTTACATTGGTGCCTTTCTCATTAGTATTCCCTCCACCATAAAAACATTTACTGCTTAAAGGTAAATATAGAAGTGGATTAAATCATTACTTTTATCCGTTCTGTTCAAATAATACGTATTAAAGATCTGGGAAAAAAACAACATAATTCGACTAGTATATTAAGTAACAAAGAGAAGTTGTTGAGTTGGTGCTTAAGAATGGCAATTTACACGTACGCAAATGTCTTATTGGGTGAGTAAATCGTACGTTATTACGTAAATTCTATTAACAAGGCCTCCCGTTCCTTTTTAGTAAATTTACTTTCACTTCTTGGAGGCATTTCGTTAGCTTGGTCCTCTTCCGCCCTCATTAGATTGGCAGACATTAATGAAACTCCCCTGAATTACGTTTTAACGGAAGACGAACTCTCATGGATTGTATCAATATTTTTTATATCCGTCCTTTTTGGTCCTATGATCACAATTTTCATCGGGAACAATTTTGGAAGAAAATCAGTTCTAATTTTACTGGGAGTAATTTATTTAATTTCTTATGGTGTTATGAGTTTCGCAACTATACTGGCGTTAATTTACGTGGCTCGATTCTTCAGTGGAGTCGCCTGTAGTGCTTCAATGTCAGCAATAAGCACATACTTGGGAGAAATCGCCGATAATTCGAATCGAGGCATCATTGGAACGTCGATTTCGTGTTTTTTCTCTTTGGGCACGGTACTAAGTTTGGCTATTAGTCCGTTCATCTCATTTGGATTGTTTAACGGACTCGTTACTGCAATACCATGTATTTTTGTACTTTTAATGTGGTTTTACGGTTCCGAAACACCGCAGTATTTGGTACTCAAAGGAGATAAAGAAAAAGCGAAAAAAGTGTTACGGAAACTGAAAGGAAATGCTACGGATTTGGGTGCAGAACTTAATGAACTGGGTAACAATATAAAATCTTCTGAAAACAAGAATATTACTAAAATTATTCTTGGTTCAATTAAGCCAATTATTCTTGCTTTACTTTTATCAGCTTTTCAACAGTTGTCTGGTATTCCACAGAATTTTGCATATGCAGAAACGATATTTAATTTAACGAATGTTAATTTGGACCCCAGCATATCAGCGATAATAATAGGTTGTATTAACCTTGTCAGCACATTAATAGCACCAATTTTGGTCGAAAGACTTGGACGGAAAATGTTGATGATTATTTCTAGTGGTGGTACCTTCTTAATGCACATCCTTTTAGGGATTTTCTTCATTTTAAAAGAATACGATATTTATTTGGAAAGTATTTCATTTTTGCCACTATTATTTATAGCAATATCGATAATTACGTATAATATCGGTCTTGGGGCATTGCCTCTTCTCATAGCAGTTGAATTATGTCCATCTACCTTAAGAACTTTTGTAACGTCGTTAGCAAGTGCTGTAATTGGTACTGTAGCTTTTCTTTTAGGAAAGTTCTTTTATGATTTCGAAAACGCTGTGGGACTTGGTGGCATATTTATGTTTTATGGGTGTATGTGTGCAATTTGTACAGTGGTTTGCATTTTATTTCTTGTTGAAACCAAAGATAAAAGCTTTTTGGATATACAGAATGAATTGAAGAAGTAAAGTGTTTCAGTTGAAGTATTTTTGTATAAAATTACAAATGTAATGAATAATAAATTGTTCTAATTACTCAATAAAAAAATATAAAGTTTCAAATCAGTGCGTTTTTATGGATTAAGCGATGGTTTTACGTTTTACATATGAAATGAAATTTATTTGTATTGAGCTTAATAGAGATAGAATTCAAATTCAAAACAAGTACAGGCATTGCTCATTTTTCACACGTGACACAAAAAGTATGCAATTATAGGTAAATATGATAAAACGAAAATAAAATCATATTTCTATGACTCAAAAGATTAGAGGCACGTGCAGTTGAAAGGAACTGACGTTGTTCTTATGTAACAACTTCACTATAAAAATTTTTAAAAGAAAGAAGATGATCTTATTAATGCACTTTTTTACGCTAAATTGTAACGCCACAAAATTGAACGTTTTTCATGTTGTTGTTGATAAGTTGTCCAGCTATCACAAACAGACAAGCATCTGCATTCATTAATTATATGCATGATAACAATTAATAAGTCTAGCATTAAAAGTCGATTGATTAATTTTTAATCATTAATAATTTACATATACTCGTATGCCAAGGCAACAATATTTCCAGTTAATCACTATGTCGCCCGCTTTTGATAATTCGCAAAAAGATTAGCTGGAGTACCAAACGATGTTCGACAATTAACACTTGACGATTAACTCATCATTATCAAATGCAGTCAACAAAAATATTACTTAAATATGGAAAGAAAACTCATATAGTAAATATTTTTCAACGACTCAGTATACATGTGTGGCCGAAAACAGTTATTGATTCTCGCAAAAATGCATTCCCCAAATCAGGTTGAGGCCCCAATGTATAGGTATTAATTTGGCCTTATCACATAATCAATAAAATCCAATCACTGTAATTTACCTTCATGTGTGATTTTATTATCTGTAAAGTTTCTACTCAAGAGAGATGAAAAATGTATTGTTGTTTTGTGGACGATGGAATCATTTGCGTGCTTCACAACAGAGGAATGTCTCAAACCACCGATAAATTTAAAAACAATACCAGATAAACATGATTGAAAATTATTTAAAATAAGTGTAAATCACAATCAGTTAATTATTTAGTGTATGTGTTTCAGTGAACATGTAATTTATTAAACTCTATTAAATTAAAGAAAAGTTTGTTACCATGGCTATATACTCATACATCGCCGCATTCACCTGTAGGTACTACATAAAACAGTAAATAACGAGTTGCTCTAATCTTATCAATTTCAGGTAACATTATTTGTTTCGTGTGCGGCCAAGCTCTGACCTGGTCTTCCCCGGAAGGTACCAAATTTAACAGCACCACCTCCGACAACCCCATTGACCATCCTCTATCCGATGATGAAATTTCTTGGATCAGTTCTCTCATGCCTTTGGGTGCCGTTTTTGGGCCCTTCATTTTCGGTTATTTAGCCGATAAAGTCGGCCGAAAATGGACTTTGCTCTCTTTGGCTTTGCCAATTATCGTCGCTTACATAATGATGACATTCGGCAAGGTTGCAGCTCTGTTCGATGTGGGCAGATTCTTGATTGGAATGTCAGTGGGTGGCGCTTTCACTGTGGTACCAATGTATATTGGAGAAGTTGCGGAAAATTCCAACCGAGGCGCACTCTCATCGTCAATGAACTGTTTCATATGTTCGGGTTTATTGTTTTCATATTGTGTCGGTCCTTACGTGTCCGTATCTCTCTTCAACGGCATTCTAATCATTTTCCCCTGCATCTTTTTGGTGTTTATGTTCATTTTTGGTCCTGAAACTGCCCATTACTTTGTCAGCAAAGAGGAATTGTCCAAAGCCACTGAAACACTAGAAAAACTACGCGGTACGAAAAATATTAGCGAAGAGTTAGACGATATTCGAAAAGGTGCCGACGAAGCATCGAATGGAAGCTTTACAGATTTATTTAAATCGAAGGGTTTGATCAAAGCCTTAGTTATTTCGTTGGCTTTAGTCTCGTTTCAACAATTTTCCGGAATAAATGCCGTGTTGTTTTATGCACAAAACATTTTTGCGGCTGCCAACACTGGCCTACAAGCGGAATACTGTTCCATGATCATCGGTGGTACCCAGTTTAGTACCAGTTTTATCACCCCCATCCTTGCTGATCGCCTTGGACGTAAAGCACTGCTTATCGGCTCCGCAATTGGAATGATCATATCGGAAATTCCTCTTGGAATCTTTTTCATATTAAAAGATAATGGAAATGATGTGGATTCTGCATCATTTGTTCCAATTTTGTGCCTAGTGCTTTATATTATAACGTACAACGTTGGATTTGGACCACTACCATGGGCTGTGATGGGTGAAGTTTTTCCCCCTAATGTAAAGTCCATCGCATCTTCTTTTACTGCTGCCATTTGCTGGTTTATTGGATTCTTAATTACCAAGTTCTTTAATCAAGTGCAAGCTGCTATTGGAATTGGTGCCTGTTTCATCATCTTTTCTGGGTTCTGTGTGGCTGCGTTAGTATTTTCGGTATTTTATTTAATTGAAACAAAAGGAAAGAGTTTAACCGAAATCCAAAGAGAATTAGAAAAATAATTTAGTGCTCATTGTTAATATATATATTTATTAATCCATGTAGAAGTTTAAATAAAAATATTGTGTTATTTTTGATAATTCTGTTTTTTTTTTATTAAACCGTTGCACCGAACTTGAGTGCATGAATGTGAACGATGTACCCAGTTTTTAAAGAATCTAGTCACATTAACTTATAGTTTCTAGGGAGGAAAGTACTAAAATTGAAGATCCTTGTTCCTGATATCAGGAGAATTCGTTATTTATTCAATTATTGACAATAACTGAATAAATGAACTTCTATGAAAATATACTCGTAACAATGGGTTGTTGTTTCCAAAGCTTTGGAATAGTAAAAAAACCCACAAATGTTTGGGGTAGATTTTTAGATAAATATATGTAAGTGGAATTTAATAGAATCTATAAACGCATATGTAAATAAAATCCTTAAACGCATTGTTTAAACATCGGATTTCAAATTCTGATTTTTTATCTGACTTTTTAATTGAATTTAAATGATCGTAAAATTGAACTTTTATAAGTAGACCTTCTATATAGTGATTAAATCTATCCTTTATCTTAAGACGAATGCAATAAGACAACGACTTAAATTAGACGGGATACATTAAGTTTGAGCCAGTCGTTATTGGTCTTACAATCAATATTCTAGTGCCCAAAATTTGAAAAACTTCTTATTCTAGAGAATAGAAAACATTAAAATGGATCCTATAATAAAAATCCATAGTGATCGGTACATTTACCTAATAATTGTGGTTGGTAAGCGTATTAACTAAAGTTTTAAATCACAATATCTCACTTTTTTCTGCACAACGTCCTCAGCTGCCATCGGTTCGTTTTCTTTGGGCAACTTAGCATCATGGACATCTCCAGAGACTGCAAAATTGGAAACGGATGACAATCCTTTAAACCGAAAACTTACAAAGGATGAAATATCTTGGCTGGGATCTATTGCAAGTTTAGCTTGTATAGGTAGTCCTTTTCTGTACACGTTCTTGATGAACACCGTTGGTCGGAAAATGAGCCTTATGATATCTACTATCCCTGGAATCGCCTGTTCCGTAATCATATCTTTCGCTGCTGATTTAAACTGGTGGTATTTCGCCCGTTTCATTAGTGGAATATCGATGTCCGCCATATTCTTCGTGACACCAGTTTACATTGCAGAAGTTTCGCAGCCTGCAAATCGTGGATTTCTAGCAACAGTTGTGATATGTTCTGTTCAGATTGGGATGTTGTTCTCATTATGTGTTGGACCGTATGTGTCATTTCAAATGTTTAACATCATAATAATAGCACCAGGTTTACTCTATTTGGTTGCTTGTCTGCTATTCCTACCCGAGACGCCCATGTTTTACATACTAAAAAAGGATTATAAGCGTGCAGAGGAGATGTTGAAAATAATTCGTGGCACTAATTTCGTTCAACAAGATATGGACGAGATGCATAATCATTTACAGATGGAAAAGGGAGGCTTTGTGGAGATATTCAAGACAAGACCGGGAAGGAGAGCTTTCGTTATTTGCCTGATTCTAGAACTGACTACGGCTTTTTCTGGAGTTGGACCGATTTTGACTTACACACAAATGATTTTCGATGAAGCTGACAGTGTCATCGATTCGGCCTTGGCTGCAATTATTCAAACAATCGTTCAGATTATCGCAATCTCCCTTCTTTCTGGAATTGTAGATAAATTTGGTCGGCGGATTATGATCTTAATTTCCACTACAGGAATAATTTTTGGTCAACTTTCCTTTGCTACTTATTCTTATTTCAAAGATAGTGGCACAGATATGTCCAATTTGACATGGATGCCGCTGGTTTGCATGCTCGTGCTTCTAGTCTCCTTGAGTATAGGTCTAGCGCCTCTTAAAGGGATAATTATTGGAGAACTGTTTCCTTTGAACGTTAAAGCACAAGGTACTGGAATTGTGATTAGTATTGGATTCTGTATCACGTTTCTCGCTACATATTTCTACAGTGATATGACGAATGTAATGGGAACTGCGGGAACTTTTTACATGTACGCCGCTGGGCTTGCCCTTATTAACATTTTCTTTTTCTTTGGTTTGATAGAGACAAAAGGTAAGACTTTGAGTGAAATCCAAAGAGAATTAGAAAATTAATTTAAGACTGATTTTACTACCTCAAATGCTACTAAATGATGAGATCTCAATAATTTAAACTTATTCAATGTTCTCAATATACAGAAATGCTAAACAATTCTGTCAAATACCTATGTAGATAATTTAATCAATAAGGGAATTTTTAAAAGGATGAACAAAAAAATTCCAAAAAAACACATATTTAAGTATTTCTTATGATAGATTGTATAATTTGCATCAAATCGTGAATAAACTTGTCATCAGAATCATTTATCATTTCCTTATCAATATCAGAAATAAGCCCTAAACAAAAGACGGAGTATTAATATTTAATCTTATTCAGTATAGTGATTTTATGTAGATGGAATCTGTTACTTCTTATCACTGTGTGACAATACAATAAAAATGTGGATTTGGAATTTGCTAGGTTTACGTATTTATTGTAAATCGCAAAAATCAACAGTTATCAACTTTATTTCCTATAGGTAGTAGTTATATCACTAACATTATAGCATAGTTAATAGTATTTTCCACTAAACCTGTAAATAATAATTTGAATACCTGACTAACGTAAATATGAAACCGCTTATAAATATCCATAGTGTCTGGTATGTGTACATAATAGTGCTTATCGGTGAGTACCAAAACTATTTTGAAAACTTCCAATTGTCTTCAACCCCGTGTATACAGTCAACATTGGCGGCTTCACTTTTGGCACCATCGCAGCATGGTCCTCTCCAGAGAGCGAAAAATTCGACACAGATGACAACCCACTAAATCGTACTCTCACAGAAGACGAAATCTCCTGGCTGGGATCCCTACCGAATCTAGGCTGTGTCTTTGGTCCATACATTTACAGTTTCCTGATGAACAAAGTTGGCCGCAAACTCACGATTTTAGTATCTGCTTGGCCAGGAATTTTATCACATATATTACTCGCATTTGTCCCTGAAATTAATGTGTACTACGCTGCTCGCTTCATCGGCGGCATATCGCAGGCTGCCAGTTATTTCCTGTTACCAGTTTACGTTTCCGAAATTTCCAAACCGAAAAATAGAGGATTGCTCTCAACGTCTGTCGTCTCATCAGTTCTGGGTGGGATGCTTTTCTCCTACTGTGTTGGACCTTATGTATCGGTTCCAACTTTTAACATGATTCTAATAGTCCCAGGAGTACTCTATTTCATTGGAGCTATCCTGTTAGTACCCGAATCCCCATTGTACTATCTAAATAAAAATATGGAAAAGGAAGCCGAAGAGATTTTAATGAATATTCGTGGACAGAAGTTTGTCGAAGATGAATTGGAGGAAATGAAGAAGGAGATACTACACGAGGAAGGCAGCATACTCGAAATATTCCGAACGAAAGCAGGAAAACGTGCTTTCATTATCTGTTTAAATGTGCAATTGGCGATGGCCTGTACTGGAATTGGACCAATTTTGGCCTTCACTCAGACTATTTTGGAGAGTGCTGGAAGCACAATGAATTCTGCTGTGTCGGCAATTATCGAAGGTCTTGTGCAGCTTCTTACTTGCGTAGTTCTGTCTGGAGTTGTGGACAAATACGGACGCCGTATCATGATTCTGATATCAACAGCGGGCGTGATTGTGAGTGAATTTATATTTGGCTGTTATTTCTTTTTAAAAGATAGTGATAAAGACGTGTCCAGTATATCGTGGTTACCTTTAGTTAGTTTAATTACATTACTAATTATGCTCAGTATTGGATTAGGACCGTTATCTTCGGTGATCGTGGGCGAACTGTTTCCAATGAACGTTAAAGCGCAAGGAAGTGGTCTAGTTATTAGTTTATCGTTTCTCGTCAATTTTCTTTCCACCTATTTCTATAAAGATATGACGAATGGAATGGGAATTGGACCAACATTTTGGCTATTTGCAGGTCTTTTACTTCTTTTTGAAGTGTACTTTTTCTTCGGTTTAATAGAAACCAAGGAGAAATCTCTACAAGAGATACAGGACATTTTAAGTGCGTAAGTGAGAAAAGACGGTATTCTTATTGATTTTTTTAATAGATAGTTACTTGTTTAAAAATTTAGATAGCGCTAATAATAAACAATTCAAAATAAAAAGGAGAGAGATTTATTATCAGCAATGAAGTACCTATTATAAGTAAAAATAATTCCCTTTGTATAGAAATTGGCATAATTTATTATTTAACCATTAGGAATAATGCGACAAGCAATTCGTTGTGGTGGTTCGGCGTATATTTTCTTTATAGCTGCAATTGGTGAGTAAAAAAAGCGCGAAAATGTTCTAATCTAATTGTTAGTTAATTTGAGTGCCTTCTTATCGGGCACAATTGCAGCATGGTCGTCTCCAGTCACCGAAAAACTCTCTCATCTGGACGACAATCCGCTAGATCGCGTCTTAACAGACGATGAAATCTCATGGTTGGGTTCGTTGTCAAGTGCAGGAGGCATAGTTGGACCATTTCTTTACAGTTTCTTAATGAACAGACTTGGCCGCAAAATTCCACTCATCTTGACTGCATTTCCAATTATAATAGCACAATTGATTCTTATCTTCATACCTGAAATCCATTGGTACTATGTAGCAAGAGTGTTAGCTGGAATCTCGCAAGTGTCCTCGTTTTTCGTGGCTCCTGTATTCATTTCGGAAATATCGAAGCCTAATGTTCGCGGTTTCTTAACCATCAGCATCGCAACGTGTATACTGTCTGGTGGATTGTTTACAGTGAGTGTGGGACCATATGTAAGGGTGCAAACTTTAAATATTTTGTTAATGGTAGCTCCATCACTTTTACTAATTGGATCAGTTCTGTTTGTACCAGAATCGCCTTATTATTATATTTACCTGAAAGATGAGGAAAGGGCAGAAGAGGCATTGATCCATCTTCGAGGTACCAGTGATGTTCAAGATGAACTGGAGGAAATTAAAAGGAATACCTACATTGAACAAGGACGATTTTACGATATATTTAAAACAAAAGCCGCAAGACGCGCATTTGGTATTTGTTTAACACTGCAATTTGCTTTATCTGTGAGTGCTATTGGTCCAATTTTGGCGTACTCTGAGTCAATTTTCGAGGATAGTGGCAGTTCAATTAGTCCAGCTGTGTGTTCAATCATCGAGAGAATCGTTCAATTCGTCACTTGTCTCACGCTCTCCGGAGTCATTGACATGTTTGGACGAAGACGAATGCTTTTCTTGTCGACAGGTGGAATAATGGTGTGCCAAATTATTTTCGGTGTGTACTTTTTTCGGAAAGATAATGGAAATGATATGTCTAGTGTTTCGTGGCTGCCTTTAGTGAGTCTCGTTTTCCTTTTAATATTCATGGCGATGGGTTTAGGGCCTTTATCGTCAATATTTGACGGGGAAATATTTCCATTGGATGTGAAATCTCACGGAAGTGCACTTATTACGAGTATCGGATTTATCCTGGACTTTATAGTGACACTGTTTTACGATAATATGGTAGATGCGATCGGAGTAGGGCCCACTTTTTGGATCTATTGCGGTCTGCTGTTCTTCTGTTTTGTCATAATGTACTTTACGATGGTAGAAACGAAAGGAAAGACTTTAGAACAGATACAGGATATGTTGAGTACTTAAACGAAGTGAAGATACATTGGCTATACGTAAAAGCCTAATTGTTGTATTTATCTCTACCTATTACATAATCAAAACATCCAATTATCCCCATATTTTTGTGCGTGTTTATACAAAAAACGGAATAATACATTTTACTTCGTCAACATTTCCGAAATATTCAAGTTATAATTGTTGACTGAAAAAAACAATTATTATTTCAATGTCGTGGCATCAAAGTTTATAACATCTCTGTTAGATAATGAGAAAAAAATAAATTAATAATCTCTCAATCTCGGCTAATTCATTTATCAACACACTCTTATTTAAAACGATTGTGATCTAAAATTCATTTACATTGTACGAACAATAGAGACTTTTATCCGATACCATTCTTCCATCCCCTCTGACAAATGAATTTGCAACACGTATGAAATAATTCGTCCATTAATGCAACAAATATAATAAATACTTTATCACAAAGTATATTTTTTTCATAAATAAATACGTACTTATACATATATTTGGAGAGGAGTAATTGTTGCTCGTATGTAGTGTAGTGTTGAATTATGTTTTTGAAGTTTAATTATTTTTATCTTGCTGTTCTGGCCGGTAAGTATTTAAAAAAAAACATGAAACAATTTTTACAATAAAAAACGAATTCCAGTTGATTTGTTGGCAACTACTGGAGACTCTACAGCAACATGGACATCACCAATGTTACCAAAACTCGAATCAAACGACTCGAATGTAAATCCACTGGGCAGAATAATCACATCAGATGAAGAGTCTTGGTTGGGCTCCTTAGTGAGCATTGGAGCTATTGTCAGTCCTTTCTTTTACGGCTTTTTATCCAGTAGATACGGTCGTAGATACGTCCTTCTCTCTATCGCAATTCCGCATTTTGTAGGGTACGTTTCATTCGCATTTGCGAAAAACATTTACATATTTTACTTTGGAAGAGTTTTGGGTGGATTAGCAGTTGGTGGTGGATACACCATGATGCCTTTGTACATTGCCGAAGTGACAAACGCACACAACAGAGGATTCTTTTCAGTGATTTTAAATATTTTCTGGACTTTTGGAAATTTATTGCCCTACATTATCGGTCCATACGTTTCTATAATGGTGTTTAATTTAATATTAGCATGTCTTCCAGTGATTTTCTTCACACTATTTTTCGTATCTGCTCCTGAAACTCCATACTTTCTAGTTGAAACAAATAAAATTTCAGAAGCTGAAAACAGTTTAGTGAGATTAAGAAATTGTGAAAAAAGTGCAATACAAAAAGAATTGGAAGAAATAAAGGAAACAGTGGCCCATGAAGAGCATGGCAGTTATTTGGATTTGATTAAAACCAGAGAAATGCGTAAAGCAACATTCATTTCTTTAATTCTGATAATATCACAACAAATGAGCGGATTTAACGCTGTGTTGGCTTATTTGCAAAATATTTTCGAAGCTACTGGCACAAACATCCCATCTGATATTTCATCAATCATTTGCGGATTAGTGTTATTCGTAACAAGTTTTCTTCCACCGTTTCTAGCTGACCGTCTTGGAAGACGGATACTTTTAGTGTGCAGCTGTTTTGGAATGGTACTACCTTTAGCTGCTTTAGGCTCATTTTTCTATCTACATGACAATACTGACAAAAATCTGGAGAGTATCTCTTGGTTGCCCATTTTGTCCATCGTAATGTTCATATTTTTCTTCAATTTCGGCATCGGTCCATTACCATGGACAGTCTCATCAGAGATATTTCCCACCAGTGTTAAGTCAGAAGCTGCTTCGATGGTCTCCTGTGTCTGTTGGGCTACCTCCTTCGTCATTACGAAATTCTTCAACAATATGAACGACGCAATGGGCACTAGTGGCACGTTTTGGTTCTACAGTGGATGCTCATTTGCGGCAGGAGTATTTGCGTTCTTTGGTGTTCCTGAAACAAAGGGGAAAACCTTCAGTGAAATACAAAAAATGCTTTGATTATGATCACAGCATCTTTGTATTTTTTGATAAATGCAACATTTTTTTAAGAGCAAAATGTGACTTTTGCTAATTCGAACGGTTCTGTTTAAACCAGAATCGCTTTTATTAGTTATCTTTATAAGATGGATGGAAAAAGAGCGAAATAAACTGATTGGAACAATTCGAGGAATTCAAAAAAATACGTGCATTATGAAAAGGTAGTTTTACGATGTATGTTTTTTTATGAATAAAGCTGTATCTGGACATTCATTCTATGTCTAAATTTTTTCCAAATCCACCTTCCGAATCTATTCATGTCTACATATCAAGATTGTGCACACAATATAGTGTCAAACATTTATTGCATTATGCTTATTGTGTGGAATACACAAAAATTTACTTTACCCATAAGTTGCCCAATTTTGGCACTTTTTCGACCATCTCCACCATTTGTTTTCTCGCTACAGAAGGAAGCTATAAAGATTTTTTGATCAAATGAACTATTTTTGATCACTATTGCCATATTTGATCAAAAATAATTTGTCAGTTTTATGTTTTAATAAAGCTAGTAAATTTATATTCAGTTATCATAATCATAAGTATACTGTAAGGCCTAAAATGGAAAATTTATTGTATACAACGCACAAAGATGTTTAACAGAAATCAAACAAGCAGCATAGTTTTTAATTATCTTCGTTAATTTTCAGAAATATATTGAGAATCTCGGATTAAACGAGTATCCGCCAAATTGCCCCATTTGTAAGTAAGAATTCATTCATTTGGACAACCTTCAATCATATATTCCATTTGTATATGATTTTTCGCACATTTTTCGCTGAAATAAATCAGTCGTGTCGCGATTCAGTTCCTTCCTGTTCGAGTTTATCCTTTCCTATCCTTTCCTGGCAGGAAAACACTCCCCCGTTCTTGTCGGCCTGCTGGACTTTAACAATTTTTAAAACTTTTTCTTTCAATCAACGTATTTACTCGTTTTAAAAAATGTTCTTGACTAAGCGGAGTGTGTCTCTTCCTCATCCCTTTCCCCCTTTTTGAATTTTAGTATTTTTTTTCTTTAAATTTAAACAAATGACAATTTAATAAAAAAGTTGATTTTTGAAACTTTGTTAAAACTCAATATACTGGAAGGTGAAAGTTACAAAATTAAAAGCAGCATTAAAATCAAAAGCAATATAGTTATTCATTTGAGCAGTAATTCTCACTGCGGACTTCTTAGAAAAGAAAAAAGACGTTCGAAGAGATACAGGTTTTGATTATCTAAAATGGCAAAAAATTTCATAATAAGCTATACATAATTAAACGCCTAATTGGTGTATTTATCTATATGTAGAGATAATAAAAAACATCCAATTACCTATATCCGCACATTTCTGGTTTGTTTATTACGAAACACAAAATAATAGTTGGTCATCATTTCCGAAATAACGAAGTTTCTAATATCTAAGTGAAAAAATGGTTTCAATGTACATCAAAGTTTAAAGCAAAAAATCTCTTAAAACACTGAGACAAATAAATTAATAATCTCTCAATCACTGCTCATTCATTTATCAAAACAATCTTTATTTGAAATGATTGTGTATCAAAAAGTAATTTAAATTGTATAAACAACAAAGACCTTTATCCCATCCCCTCTGAAAAATAAATCTGAAGCACATTTAAAAAATTGCGCCCACATTAATGCAACAATAATATGATAAATATTTTATCACAGCGTATATTTTTTCATAAATAAATACTTATATGTTTGGAGAGGAGTTGTAACATTGTACATAAGTGTAATAGTGTTGAATAATGTTGTTGAAAATCAATTTTTATTTTTATCTGGCCGTTTTGGCGGGTAAGTATTAACAAAAATATCCGGAGACTTAAGTTTTCATTGAGACAACGGTTTTCAGTTGATTTACTGGCAACTACCGGAGACTCAGCATCAACATGGACTTCTCCAATGTTACCAAAACTCGAATCAAACGACTCGAACGTAAATCCATTAGGCCGAATAATCACAGCAGATGAAGAGTCTTGGTTGGGTTCATTGCTTAGTATTGGAGCAATGGTTAGTCCGTTCTTTTACGGTTTTTTATCCAGTAGATACGGTCGTAGATACGTCGTCCTATCTATCGGAATTCCACATTTTGTTGCATATGTTACATACGCATTCGCAAAAGACATTAACATGTTTTACTTTGGAAGAGTGTTGAATGGATTAGCCATCGGTGGTGGATACACCATGATGCCCTTGTACATTTCCGAAATAACAAACGCACACAACAGAGGATTCTTTTCAGTGATTTTAAATATTTTCTGGACGTTTGGAAATTTGTTGCCTTACGTTATCGGTCCATACGTTTCTGTAATGGTGTTTAATTTAATATTATCCTGTCTTCCAGTGATTTTCTTTACACTATTCATAACATTTGCACCTGAAACTCCGTACTTCCTAGTTGAAAAAAATAAAATTGCAGAAGCTGAAGACAGTTTAGTGCGATTAAGAAATTGTGAGAAAAGTGCAATACAAAAGGAACTGCAAGAAATAAAGGAAACAGTGGCACATGAAGAGCATGGCAGCTATTTGGATTTGATTAAAACCAGAGAAATGCGAAGAGCAACATTCATTTCTGTAACTCTAATGATATGTCAACAAATGAGCGGTTTTAATGCAGTGGTGGCATATTTACAAAATATCTTTGAAGCCACTGGTACAGACATCCCATCCGATCTCGCATCAATCATTTGCGGATTAGTATTATTTACAACAAGTTTTCTTCCACCGTTTCTAGCTGACCGACTTGGAAGACGCATACTTTTAGTGGTCAGTTGTTTTGGTATGGTATTACCTTTAGCTGCTTTAGGCACATTTTTCTATCTTCACGACAATACCGACCAGAATCTGGACAGTATCTCTTGGCTGCCCATTTTGTCCATCATCCTTGTCATATTTTTCTTTAATTTTGGCATCGGTCCGGTACCATGGACCGTCTCATCAGAGGTATTCCCCACTTGTGTTAAGTCAGAGGCTGCTTCGGTAGTCTCTTGCGTCTCTTGGGCCAATTCCTTTTTGATTACCAGGTTTTTTAACGACATGAACGTCGCAATGGGCACTGGTGGCACATTTTGGTTCTATAGTGGATGCTCATTTGCGGCAGGAGTGTTTGCGTTTTTTGGTGTTCCCGAAACAAAGGGGAAAACCTTCAGTGAAATACAAAAAATGCTTTGAATTTTATCGCAGCATCTTTGCATTGTTTTGATGGATGCAACAATTTTTATAAATTGTGTATATTACACGTGATAGAACAATTGAAATTATTCGAGAGGAATGATTTGTATTTTCACACATCTGATTGATAGTGTGTTACATTCTATTAATAAAATTGGTTAACACAACAAGTTTCAAGTTGTAAAATAACAAATAGATAATGAAATTCACAGAAATGTACAAATTGTGTAAGGTGTAATTAAAGAAAAACCCAATTTGTTTTTAAATGTATTTTTTATAACTTGAACTCCATATCAATATACAAGAAAACTTTCATATTATGTACAAAATCTAATTTATGTTATATAAACGACAGATTCTACAAACAAACTAATCCTAATAAAAAAAAACTTAAATCATCTCAAATGAAATAAAAAACAACATCCAAATATATTTATCGTAAATATATTATTAATGCATCTTATTATCAAAGCTAAATTATTTACCTACAGAACGATTAAAAATTCCGGAAAATGTAACCATTGCTTTTAAAATCGCTTTTTCATAACAAAAATAGAGTTTTTGGCGCAAGTTTAGGAACACGTTTTCATTTTATTATTTCCACTGAATTGAACTACTAAATGCTTGTATAGCTAAACTATGAATTTTTAATCGTTTACTACTATAAACACAATTCTCTACTATACATTATCTACCCCATTATTAATTTACAGTATATAAAAACTAGCTGACACTCTAAAATCCAGTATAGTTCTTTATTCAAAAATACAATATTTACAATATAGTAAAAATACAAGTTCCATCAACAAAAAAAATAGGGAACTAAGAGAAAGGCGGAATAAATAGAAAAAACCAAATTACCTAGCTAATGATTTGAGCTATGTTTTTTTAGTTTAAGTCACCGGTGCTCAAACATTACAACAAACAACTTAAACCTAAACGATACACAAGCAAAAAAATATATATATTCTGGAAAATAATCACAAAATAAACTCTTTTTTTAGTAATATAGCGCAAAACAAAACATCCCCTCTTTAGTTTATAATTCTCCTTTCAGTCAAAATACTCATTTGAAATAAGCAGTTAAAACGTGTTTATTATTTATGTAATATACATACAAAATGACAACAACTGTGCCATTTCATAAGTCGCAATAGTAATATAACAAGTAAACAATAAAAATCGTCTATTTAAAATTAAACGCCACGAACTGAATCAATTAACAACTTTAGCTTCATTAGCAGAAACAAAATAAATCAAGTGACTATATGATTAGTACTAAAAACAGACCTAAAATGTACGAAAAAATAAATCAAACGTCTTCAAACGACTACGCTGTCACGCCACCAACTGCACCTTCCATATTATGACTATTTTCGGTTACTTCCTCAGAGGGAACCCATTCCGCAAAACCGCTATCTACTAAATGTTGATTAAGATATATTATTTGCTGAAACAATAACAAAAAACAAATCAGTTCCGCTATTTCCATAAACAACATTTCCATAAATACCTGTGGACCTACAACTACATAACAAAAGACTAAAGGAACTCCATCTTCAGTATAATCAGCTATTTGTGTGTACATTATAGTTCCTTTTGTTATATCAGCTACTAAATTATACGCCTCTTCGGGCCACGAACCGTCCTCTGCAAAATCATTTAACATATATCACATTTACATATTTCATAATCAATTTTTTAAAATACCTTCTAACGATTTCACATTGGCTAGAACGCATTCAGCTGCCTGGAATGGCAACAACATAAAATCACCTCTTATTTGACGTAAATTTGCATTCTCTACATAAGCGAAACCGCCATAATCTAAAAATTTCACATACGATGTTTGCGTTTCTTCATCACTAGTCAATACCATCGCTCTATACCAAGCGTCCACCGAATACGCAGCACATATTGTATTATCTATACAAAAAAATGTTTTTTTCAAACATTTCAACATAATTTACAATAAATAAATACCTGGTATTGGTGTTGGCATTAATGGTGAATTTGCTTCTTGGTAACATACATTCATACAATTTGTAAGTAAATTTAAACTGGGAAATGAGGGATGTGTTGGTTGTTGTACAAATAAATAATTTGGTGATACCATACAACTAACGATTGTATCGTTATTAATACCTTCTACAAGTTTCAACTGTAAATACAAAAAAAAAACGATATTTATTAATATACCACTAGAAAAACATTTCTACTTACATATAAATGGTCCGGTGTTAAAGGAATAGGAACTTGCGACATGAAATGCACTTGCTCTAACGTCAACTCTTGATACTTTTTCGGTGGGAATTTCTCTCTAATCATTTTTAATGCTTTATCAATTTCTTGTCTAGTACCATCCAATGAACACACTTTCAATTTACTATTTGTCGGATGTTTTTTAACAATAATATGTGCATTCGTTTTATCTTTAATTTGTGTCACAAACGCACCACGACGTCCAATCAATTTACCAACATAATATTGTGGTATTACAAATTCATAGATTGTTGGCATATTCGCATCCTCACCATCGATGGCCGGTGTACGTGATGGTGGCGGTGTGGCCACATCACTGCCACCTTTGCCACTATCACTGCTTCCTTCACTGTGATTATCCGATATACTACTTAATGATGGACTGGCCAACATCACATCAGCCGGACTATGATTCGCCGAATCACGTTCGCTACTTTGACGTTGCAACAATTCATCCGGTTGCTGTTGCTGCTGTTGTTGTTGCTCATTATTCACTCCACTTGAATTAATACGCTTCTTTGGTGTATCCTTATTCAATTTCAACGTACAAAACTTCTCCTCTACACCATTCAATTCTTTCGCCATTTTTTTCGTTTCTTTCTTACTTTTAACAAATTTCTTTTGTTTCTGTGGCGTATTATTGTTCTCTGGTATTGGTGATGGTGTCTTCACTTTATTCTCCAATGAACTACTATCAGATTTCGATCTAGACAATACCGGGTTCGTTTTCATCGATTTGATTTTCTCAATTTCCAAATCTAAATCCTCGTCGGATATTATTACCGGACTGGTTTTAATCGAACGTAATTCAGGCGGTATTATTATGTCAATTGGTGCCGAATCAACTCCGGACAATGAACGTGAAAACGAACGATTTGGTGATTGTTGGGGCGTTATATCAATTACACTTGACTGTTTATGTAACTCTGCAATTGGTTCTATATTTTCTGTTGTCTCTAGTATTGTGGTATTACTAATGTTATCTGTTTGTTTGATTTTTTGACCACCAGTGTCACTTTGAACTCCAATTCTCTTCTTTCTGTACCACAAATAACTGAGTAGAACGGCAATTGTTGGCAAACTCCACGTTAACAATTGACGTGAATAGGACGGGGCCATATCTTGATCGATCCACGATTGACCCCTTCTTTAACAACACGACCCTGAAAAATTAAAGAAAAAAAAACTCATTTTTATCATGAATCCAAAGTAATTACATGAATAAATATTTCTGATTTTTATTGTGGAATTTGTCCAAGAAGATTCACTTCACCTTGAAAACGTATATGATATAATTACGTATTACGTGTGGGACGTTTTGAAATATGGTAAAACTTTTTTTATACCAACACCTGAACGTTGTTTTTGCATAAATTTGTCAAAGGAACCGGCTAGTGTCACAAACAAAGTCAACACTTTCCTCTTACAAAAAAATGCACGTTTTTTTAATATTTTACCAATTTCCTGCTCAAGCGGTTATCGGAACAATTTTCTTACCATTATAATTACTTGTTAAAGCGTGTGTGAAATCTAACGATAGTTCCAATTATTAATGCGCTTTTGCAACAACAAATTCAAGATTGAACGTTCCTTTTTATTTTAAATATTCGATATGAAAATAATTCTAGCAGAGACATTGAAAATAAAAAAAAAACGTTACTATTATATATATGTAGATTAAAAATAACAACGAATGTAATAAAACCATCACGAATGAAAATGAGCATAAAGCGTAAAAATTTAATTAAACTAAAACGTACTAAAAGTACTAAAGTAAAGGAAGAGAAAAAAACGTACATCACAGTATCGTTATTATAATACATTTTCTTTACTCATTATAAATAATATTTAATTATTTACGATGTACTGTTTGTTGTTGCACGATTCATCCGATCAATAATTAAGTACAATTTCTATTTAACTAGATTTCTACCATCCAGCAACAGGTATTACAAGAAATCTAGTTGGGTGTGTGTAGGTGTATCAACAATCTACAATCAACCGAAAAATGAGATCACTCTTTACCATTGATAAGGATCTTATTTAAATTACATTCATTATCTGCTGTACTTTTCTTTTCTAAGCAATAATAGCACCGTTAGTGACCGTTAGAAATTCGTCGATTTTTTCTAGTTGACAATTAGATCATTCATCAATAGACAAGACCGCAAGTAGCAAACAAGGTGGAAAAAATCTCTTACACTATAACCCAACAAAACGCTTAGTGAAAATGACATTTTATTTATGGATTTTATTGCTACAATAGAAAATTAATTGAACAGTTACCGGTCTGCATTTTTTTATTAACTTTTTAAATGTCATCTACTTTTAATAAACTTTCATAAGAAGTTATTTAATCTAAATAAAGACGGGGAAAAAAATTGATCACTACAACAGTATAGTTGAAATTTCTCTTTTTCTTTATCATTTGGGTCAAATAAATCTTATATGCGAAAATGATAAAAAAAACACGCGTCCAAATTAATTACTAGTCTTCTGTTCAACAAAAACCATTAAATAATCGCACCTTTCTCCGCTTTAAACCAAAGCAAATTGATTAAACACCGAACTTTGTTTGTATTAGAAAACAATATTGTGCAATATTTAGATACTTACAGCTTCATATCTCGTACACCACCCGCACAATTCTAACTCTCTGAGGGTGTTTTCAAAAGACGATGAAAAAAATGTAGAAAGGGGGAAATCCGCAGACGAAGAATAGCGCAAAATCGAATATTATGCGTAGGTGATTCTATACAGTCTAGTCGCAATTAAACTTCCCCTTGACACCCTGATACTTGCGTACAACGGGGCTTGATAAAACATTGCACCATTCCACGCAATATCCTACCAACATAGGAACATAATGTCCTTTGAGAGTGGAAAAAATCTCATCAAGTGCGGCCAAAAAATACTGCGTACATTTTTTTTTCTGTCTCACCTTATATCAACATGATTTTTATAAATATACCAGCATTTATAAATAGTTTTGTAATGCTATTTTAATTGTATATACACAATAATTGTAAAGATATAATCGTTGGGTGAATTTTTTTTTCGGAGTTTCCTGTTTCTGTTCAATACATCATTTATATCGCATTCAAGTCGATCTAGTTGATTTTATTTTTAATCAAATACCTTGCATTATAATTATAAAACGACCTTCAATAGTAAAACGATTTTAAAAATATGAAAATCACCTATCAATACCAAATACTTTTACTTTTTTGCCTGGAAAAGTGCGATAAATAAACAGACAAAAAGGGGGTTGAATCCTGTTCATCTCGTATTCGCTTCACCCTTAACATTTTTGGCCAGACAGTTCGAATCAATATTGTCTCAAGGCTAATAAAAGTGTACAAGAATTTTGATATTTTCACAAAGTTCTCTCTTATCGAAAATGTGTGCGCAAATCCTGTTTTTTAACATTTATCACACAACATTTTAAATTATTTAAAAATAACATTTGCAACGAATAAAAATTTGGGTTAATATACCCTCAAATCGTACACCTAAATGATAAACAACGGTCAAGGTTATGATAATAAATTTTCACATGCAATGTAATTTAACACAGCAATAGTAGAATTACGCTATACTCATTATGAAATGTCTTAAAAATCCACATAGAACAACAGTCGTGCATTTTTTATAAACAACAAAGTTTAAAATTACCATAAAATTAACTTAGACGGTAAATCACAATCAAATTGAGTGTTTTCTTTTATTAACTAATAATTTTTTTCTCACTTTCATTGTCAATAAAAAAATCTACTATGTAATAAAAAAACGAAATTATTGCATATCAAATATTACCAATTCTTAACTGTAATTTATTCAAACAATCAAATATTTAGAGCATAAGAAAAATACTGTTTTTTATTATTATTCTATATCAAATATACTTCCTTTCTATAGAAAATATACAACTATGTACATATACAATTTAAATGTCATCAGAAATTTGTACATGATTTACATAAATCACTCACATTATAACGAAATAGAAAGTACTTATTGGTTGTAAAGGTGAATTAATTAACACCCATATTTTATAGAGAATGTATGTTTAAAAGTCAAAAAATTTATTCAAATTTATAAAATAAATTAAAATGTTACGTTAAGGTCGTCCACTTCATTCAAAATGTATTTTAATTATAGACAGGGAGACGAAATGGTATTAATTTTTCCATTCTTTTCTTATTCTTGATTAAATTTCTGATGAAACTATATACAATGTCTATAAACTTTAATACCAAATTCATTGTTTCACACTTTTTTTATTAATAAATTTCCTAACGGAAATTCAAATGAACAATGAACATAAATAAAATGACTTATTTTTTTTAATTCCATTAACCCTTTTGCAACAACGTCAAACAGATAAAGTGTTGAAAAACATTGCCACCTGTTAATACCCCACAAATATAGTAATTTCAATTATTTTAAAGTTACGTAAACAATATTTCTGAAAAAAATATATATATCGCTAATTACTCTACCAAACGTTAATACGTTTCCTAAAGCCTGCTATTATATTCAAAAAGCTACTTATTAATTACGATAAAGAAATAGAAATGAAAACTACGATCACACTTCGATAGTGAAATAACATATTTTGTTTGTTCAGAATACAAGTGCAAAAAAAACCTCTTTGAAAGAACCCAAAAAAACAGATGACTTGAAATAAATATGGTACCGTATGTTAGAGCCACATCACATTGAAAACCCTTTCCAACTTACCATAATTATCGATTGATTTAAGATCCAAACAGAAAAGAGCACACACAATATCGATAAATTTCAGTAAGTGCGTTAAAAGAGATGTAATAACCAGTACTGGTAGTACCACTATTAGCACTAGAATTAATTTTCTTACGATTAAAAATCGAAAATATGTCCGCTCACACTGGCATGCCGGCTAACATTACCAATTACCACGTGGCTTGTAAACGTTCGAATTCCCAATCGACAAAGTGCTACGATTTTATGCGCAAACGCAGGTAGTACTCAGAGCGATCAAGGACAACATGGTCCTTAACATTTTATTCTCAAGTCTACAATATACAAGCATGTATTATACGATTACTTAATAATTACTAATTCCTCTTTGGTGCGATTAAATAATCTTGCCAAATCGGCAACGAATTTTGCAGCTCGCAGTTGAGTACCCAGTACTTCTATATAAAAGGCAGAAAAAAACCTGATTAAAAAACTTGACACATATTCAAAAAAAAAAATGATTTTCATATTTATCGATAAACAAATAATCTATGTAAACAGCTGGAAATCAGGTAGAATTTTATCTCGTTAAATTTGTTCTCTAAAAATTCCCAAACAACGAGAATTTTACTGAAAAATATCCCATTGCCAAAACATATTTTATCACCAACTTCCTTATCGTCACATTTACTTAAAAAATAATAATAACCAGTTCACTTTTCTGCAACCACTTTACTGTTTTCATAATAAAACGTTAAGCCTCGCCCAAAAATCGCCTCAAGGGTGACATGCTATAGGAAAAACGAGTTCAACTCGTTTCTTTTTCACAATATACTTGTGCCCTGATTATATGAAATTGTTGATTTGTTTCAACCACCAAAAAAAAATCACAATACAGTCATCGAAATCTGAATATATACCAAGTGTTTCTCGAAGAATCTACACTCGGGGTCATTCAACTTGTTCTTGATTATTGCCAAAAACGATCTATCGGTACTGTTCTTCTTTTGCGCAAAAAAATTGCCCATCAGGTACGTGTAGTACCTGATTTTTTGGTACGGTGTTAATTCTACCACACGCTGTGTTCAATAACATCATACGCCATGAAGAAAAATAATGACTTTTTAAAGAATTTGCATAGTAAAACAGTTAATGGTACCTCTAAGAAGGATAATGATGATGAGTCTTAACTTGTATCCCCCTTCACCGATATTTGACTATGATAAATCACGTAATGAATATTATTACAATTTTATATATTGTATAATTATTTTAAATTGTCTGTTGTATTATAAAGTTCGTTAATACATGAAATACTCATCGCATTTCTCCCAACAAATACAGAAAACATAAATGAAAGCTTCAAGTGTTTTGTTGTTCAAGACGAATCGATAATTCCTTTACAAATCTCCTAATAGCCTAATTAAATACACATTTAAAGAAAATCAAAGACGTTCGTCCGACTTTCGAACATTATAAAATTGTTAAACCACCATATAGTTGAAAACATTAATGCAATTAACAATTACAACGATTAATTAACGTCACCATTTAGCATATTTCAATTCGATTAGGGAAATTGTCTAGCTGAGGGCTAAGCCCAATATTCAAACGTACCACAATAACAAACAACCATTTGAATAAATATTCACAATTGAATAATTATGCAAGTTTTTTTGTGTGTCGTTACTTATTGCCGGAAAACAATTAACCGTAACACCATAATTGTTAATATTACCTACTTTTTTATTGTTATTGCTCATATTCCTCGATTATCTGCAAATACACAGAGATAAAAGGTACGATTTAAAAAAACCACAACAACCTTACATAGAAAATGTCTACATTCGAAAATTATTATGTAGGAATTTGGTAGCAATCAAATCTATTTATAAAATAATTACAAGTTGATGCACTTAATTGGAATAAATTACTTTATATAAAAATTAAATGTTTTCATTACACCTTGTAATACCGTTGCTTACATAATTTGCAAGAGCAACGAAAAACAAGTCTCAGACTTAAGATAGGTCATGTGTCAACTTAACACCATTCACTAATTCTTAAACGGTCAAAATTAAATGACCTTTTCAGTAGCGCATTTCGAAAATATAACAAAAAAGAGAAAGTTTGACGTAAAGGGACAAAATTTTAAGGGGTAAACGAACTTACAGAACAGTTTTGGATACGATCCAGTCTGTGTATGAATTTAATTTTATTTGAAATGAGTTCAACTAGTGTGAAATGGCAACACCTTTATTTTAGGATTAAATACGTTATGCAAAACTGCACAGTGCAAACGAGCCTTAAGAGGAGCTCCTTTTTTCATCGCACATTCAACAATTAACACTTTCCAACAGTTTGGTAAATCCCCCCGGTTTGTGACATTGAATCTTTATAAATATCGAATACTCTTTATTGGTACTTATTTAAATAACATAAAGGCGATATTTTTCTGCAATGTTTACAAAACATGAAAGGAAACAGTGGAATTCCTGTAAATGCTATTTTAACCAACGTTTTTTTTTCGCACACCTCACATTATGCAAACAAATTACATTATTTAGGTGATTCATCGAAAATGGTGCTCTTCCATTCACGCTATAACCCCTAAGTTGAAATTGTAAACTAATAGGAAATAGAACTTTTTTGGCCATGGCCCAATTTTGGCATAACGAACAAAATTTGTTTGAATTTGTTGGATATTGAAATTGATTTCAATAACACGTCCTAGAAATAAATAAACCATCAAATACGCTACATGAAGAGGCCCCTTTTCCTTATTAGCCATATAGAATTTGGCAAAGTAATTAAAATGAAAAGAATATTGAAAGTTTTGTATCCGGTTTCTGATGTTAGACGAGATATTTTGGTGGACTTTTTTCTACACATGCCAATTACAGTTGTCTTGCAAAAATACCACAAAATTGGGTCATGTATTTACATTCTTAATTTCGGTGTGATTATTTTATTGTAATTTTGAATATACATGTAATTTTTTTAATTACTTGAAGGACAATACCGTTTTTATCAACGACAGATTAGATGATTTTGAAATGTAATTATAAAGCCTTGCCAAACATTATCATATTTCAAAGATCATGGTTTCTGAATAAATTTGCAAAAATTTTGTGAAAATCTGTTTAAATTCGGCTTGGGGAAACGCTAGAAAGTTCCACAATACAAATAGACAGACGGAGATAATATGCCGGCCACATTGGCATATTCACGATAGAATTTTTAGAAAAAATGGAGTACTTACGTTTTGTTATAGACTTTTTTTGGGTGGAAATTGTTGGGCAATGTCCAAGAAATTTCCTCTCACACAATGCGGACACAAGAATGCGTTAAATCGGTAGAAAATTTGATTGAAAAGCTGCTCAATTTTCCACGTGCTCACAATGTTGTCGACAAAGTTGACATCATGGCGATTTGGTGCGACACTCAGTCGATAACAGAAAGAAGGCTTCTGTATTTTATTCACCAACACAGAATATGGGGACATCTGTGAACGTTTTTACAGAAACAAGAGCGAATTTTTGTAGATTCCTTCATAAATCGCGCAATTTTGGCGGGAAGAGGTAATTTTGGAGTCATTGAGCTCATTGAGCTCAAAAAGTTCAAAAATAAAAGCGCCAAAAATTTTGGAGCGGGCAAAATATCTTGAAAACCGTCAAAATTTGGAGAAGAGTTATTCTGCTTCTTGACAACATTTCCAGATGTCACCATCGACTAAATTCAAACATTCAAAGAGTAAAAAATGTTTACAAAACGACGATAAGACTGATTTTCAATGTATTTTCGTATATTTCTATATGCTAAATTAATAGTTTGTTCGTAGCACACATGTTTCATAATATTTATCTATCTTTTTTTAACTTTTACCTTGTAATAGTTCATTCACATTGTTAATCGACTTAAATATTCCAAGGTGACATCTTAGAACAAATTGTTAGATAGTGTTCCTCTTCCATTTCAGTTTCTCTAATAATATAATTTTTGTTCAATCTCCTCAGCTCCCACACAGTCAGCATTATTCTCGTCAAATTAGTAAGGAAAAACAGAATGTAAATTCACTTATATGAATAGATTTTAAAAATAAACTGAAACAATATTTCGACCAACAGTGAATTGGAAGAGCAGCAGATTAGTTATTTCTCATAATAGTCCTGTCTTCTTGTACACCTGTTACAAAAACAATTAGTTTGCAAACAAAAGAGGATGAGGAGCCACCAAAATGCGTAGAACTTCAAAAGAGGAGGGCCTTGACCCAGTCTATACCCTTGAACTCCCCAAAAATTGCGTATGCGCATCCAAGCACACAATTGCCAAATTTGTATTCCCACACACCGAATTTTATATTCCAGATAAAATTTCAATGCGCTCCTTATAATTTTGACCAATAAACACAGACATTTAAAAAATGGTCGAATAATCGCATAATTTTCTTGGAAATGAGCTTGTATTACAAAGTGTTGTTTACGGAAGTACGTGTTCAGAAGGAGTTAAATTTAGCGCCATGCGCTCACCATCTTTCTCTTTCACCTTTCGTCCGTCTCTCTCTGGTTCCCCTGAAAATCCCTTTTCCTCTATGTGGAAATTCCACACAAACGAATCGATATGGAACGCGCTCGAAGGGGTGCGCTCCAAAGTGTGAGGCGTCACCCTCTCGCCAAGGTCAGCGGCCTGACCCGGCGTCGGAGATTGACCTCGTTCCACACTGCAGACGCTCTCATCTTCGTCCCTCTCTGCATTGCACTCACTTCTTCATATCCAGGACGCGCTGTTGTGGTCCAACATTCAGCACAATCCAGCCACGTTCGATTCTGACATCTGTAAAACACCCCATGAAAGGTGGACGAACCTTGGGGCGGTTTGTTGACTCCAATTATTCGAAAACTGTCGGATTTGAAGTAATTAGTGCGCAAGCAGCCACTGGCTAGAAATTAGAGCGAAAATACTTCAACTTCAAGAAAAATGAAGTAACAGTTAATTGACCGGTCATTATGAATGTACAACAACAAAAAAAAGTGTAATATATTGTTCTGTATGGGAAAAGTAACTGTTTATAAAATAAAGAATGCTTTTCACCAAGGGGAAAGTTTTGGCATAAAGAAAAATCGCCCACCAGTGAATTGGTCTCGTTTTTGAAAATGTTGAGGGTGAAAGTTGTTTGGGTATAAAATTCCATTTTAAAATCGTATATACACACAAAGTGTGTACATTTGCACCCTCACAAACCGCCCCCCCAAAATAAGTGGTGTGTTTTGTAAGAAAAGCGCACCCAGACGACGTTGGAATGGGAGAGGAGACGGGGCCATCGTACTCCACACAAAGTTCATTCGCACTTGTATGTATTACATACACTTCACGTCCAATAATGTTGCATTAGAGAAAATGTTTATTTAAAAAAAATGCAATTTTATTCCAGCCATGACATATTTCAAATTTCAACTGGGATAAGTCTTTAAATGCGTTCACCTTTTTCGCCCCACTCGATTCGGATTTTCGGAAAGGCGGTCAACACTTATTATTCTTCTTCACGAAAAACCGTGCAAAATGGCACCAGAAGAGTGTATCGTCCTGGGAATAAATGTCCTTGACCGTAGCTGGATGTGCCAATGGCCGTAAAAGGCACACACAGAAAAGAGTGCCTGATGGCCATCATCATCACCAGTTCACATACCACTGGACATTCACCTAATAGTCCACCACCTTTTCGATTGTGCTCTTTGATGGCCTTTGAAAGGGCATCAGCAGCACACAGTGTCGTTTGTTGTGCAATCCATCATCAAATCGGATTCTAGTCCAGCTATTTTACATGGCACAATCTATAATCGACCGTTTGAAGGGTGTTTTCCATGTCCAGGTTCACTCAACCCTCGCTGTCACTAATAATAGCATTTCCTCGAACAAAATTCACATTAAATATTAATAATAAAATTGCGTTTCGTAGAATATTTCAATCGATATAAACCAGCAACGCAATAGAGCAGCTTCGAATCCGTTTCTGTGCCTAAGCGCGGAGATGTGAAGCGCGGGGGGTGTTAAATAAAATAGTTGCAGATATTAATGAAAAGACATCGCAGATCATTGACTTGCATGCGTTTAGTTCAAGTTCAAGGTTAGGACGAGCTATTTTAGCGAATATATCGTTTATCTTTTATGTAGAAAATTGTGTGTGTAAAGAGAATGTGTTTGTGAGAGGGAGATGAAGTTAACATTGTGTAAATAATAATAAAAATACACGAGAATAATGAAGAGAACTGCTTAGAGAGAGCGCCGTTTCTCTTCCATTATTACGAAGACAAGATCACTGTATCCTAATAACCTTTCTGTGCGAAATCTCTTCACTCCCTTTACCAATGATTGATTGTCCATCTCCATTCTCTTATTCTTTTCACCGAATAATTCAATGCCCATTAACGATACACTCCGCGCTTATCGATTTTTGGTCATCAGGAAAATGTACCGAAAAAAATCATTTTGTCATTCGAAAATAAATTCCAAGTTCAATGTCAATTTGTTTATCAGACGGACACTATGTCGACATTTAATTTACAACATAGTAAAAAAGTTTTTAATCAAGTTTGTCCGCTCTAATTAAAATAATTTTTATTAACAAATTAAGTAAAGATGAGAAATTCAAGAAACAACAGCGCCAATTTCAATGTATACTGGGGACTAATAAAGTTGGTCCGTGTGCCCCCTTTCACATTGCAGTATTATATAAGTGCGAAGACCGTCTAGTCTGGCCCCCAGTTGGCAATGCCGTTGTCTGGTTCATGTGGTATGGGGGCAGACAGCAAAATAGAGGGATAACACACCGTCGCTTCTATATCGCCATTCCATGCATTGATCTTCACCCTAGACGGATAGGGTGCAATGTAGTTTAAAGCAACTCTAGGTCACTGGCCGTCATTTTACACAAAACTTTCCTCTTTCCTTTGGAAGGAAAAACTCTGGATGAAAATTCCCAACCCCAAACTCAGGAAAGAGAGAAAAAACCCTCACATGCGACACGTTACCTTATTAATTCTATTAATAGTCGTTCAGTTTCGTGCACTCACCGTAATTACAAAATCAGAACAATATATTCGCCCTATTCTTTAAACGACCCTCTTATTAAATCGATAACGAACATTTTAAGACCTTTCCGGCGAGACGGACTCCTCAATAGTGCCTTTGTGTCATTTACTAACGAATATATTGTTAGTGACAGTATGAACGAAAAAAAAACGGTTATCCATCCAGTTGTATATGTATGTAAATTGTGGGGGCGGCTCGTTCGGGGGATGATTGCTGCCGGCGACCTTTCAAGGGGCAGGTAATTGACCCTTGATTGCGGTCGCGACCTTCTTGTCCTCTACCGCCTAATACATATATACGATGTCGTCGATTGTGTATTATAAAAACACATATTCACACTTTTAGAGCATCCTTTTCAGTGAAAGGGATGAAAAATGCACGATTTATCATCCCATACACGCTCATCATAAAAAGGGAAATTCTATATAAAAAAATCCACCATTAATAAAATAACACAGTATAGAATGTTTCGAATCGATAATAGTGGACTTTCCACAAATTCGTATAAATAAAATGTATTGGAATTATATTATCAGAAAATAGCTTTAGGGTTGGTAATGCCACGATGTGTACAACGGCTGCAGATGGCGTTGTTGGTGTTGGCCATTCACCCGAATTGTCGGCCAAGGACGCGTCTGCCCCTTTCCCCTGCAATGCGCCGCGACGCTGTCGCACCCCTAACACTTCCCTTTCCATCCGGCCGGTGTGTGTCGACGCCCTAGTCTGCCTGGTTCAAACACCACCGACACTCTCTCTCTCTTCCATCAAACACATCGACTCTTTTCGGTCCATTCCACCACAGTATGAGGAAAACTTTTCGCCATGTCCAAAATTGTCAACCCCCAGAATGTAATCGCAATTTTGCGCATAATTTATGCATATTCAACTTACTATTTCCATTATGAATGAAAAGATTTGTTGAGAATGTTGTCAGATGTGGTGAAGGCGCCAATACCAGCGCGGTATATAAAATCGCTTCGAATGCAAAGAGTGGCAAATTGGCCGTGGTGTAAATAAAAACGCACAACTTTCCCCGTCATAATCGATAATGTACATAATTGCATTTAAAATGCACTTTAGAGCAATTTGAAAAAGTTTCATTGGGAAAAGCTTCAATGCACACAATACATAAATAGATCCATTTACTTTTTAATGCTGTTATATGGAGAAAATGTTATAATAGTACCATTTTGAAGTAATACATTTCTGTTTACATCATCGGTATGCATGCAACATGTATTTTTAATGAAAGTTCATTTTTGAAAAATGTGCACACGATTAGATTATAAAAATGAAAAATACATAATAATTTGTTACAAATTTTTAATCGTTTTTGCATGATGTGCATAGTAATTAGTTGTAATCACGCATTATTAACGGTGCATTTCAAGTCTAAATATAATGTCGTAAGTCCTAATTTTGGAAGAAAATGTCAACAAGCTGTTTACCCATTGATAATAGGGAAGAATTCCAATAACCTACCACAAATTTACATAATACATGTAGAGAAAATTGTTATTTGAAAGAAAAATTAAATATTTATCTCTTGGCCAAGTGTTTAGACGGTTTTCATTGTATGTGATGAAAACTGTGTTACTGGGGAAGGCTTTTCTTAATTTACTAGTGCTAAATAAAAATAGTTTGACCTCAACTGAGGCTACATGTAATCTATAAAGTCAAAGTCGTGTATATTTATATAAAAAATATAAACTTATTCGCAAATATGTACTTAATAAAATACACAAAATATTTCAAGGCGTTTTTTTTTGGAAAAAATTCACAAAATTTCTTATGGACAAAAAAGTCATTGCACGTTTGAATGCTAGAATTCAAGGGGAAACACTTGAAACAAGAATTTTGAGGATCTAATGAAACTGGAGCCTTGATATCTACATCTATCATTATCAATCAGTGAAATATCAAAAACAACGTTAAATAACACCCAAAACTCCCTTAGTCCCCAACCATAAATCATGTATAACACTGAAAAAAAATTGCAACTGTGCCAATTGTGTGCGTCTTTTATGTTTTCAACAGAATTGTAAATATTTTTATAATTTGCCTTGTGACCTAGTAACAAACTTGAAATTATCTATACACATCTTAAAGGCTACATCTCTGAATGCCAAACACACTAAAAAACCGTCGTCTAATAGGAAATTGTCAACGTCTGTCTATAGGAAGCACCTCGAAAAAGTTGGTGAAAAAAACCGCATTGGACCCGGTCAGCCAGCGGATTCTGTTTAGCGTGAAATTCAAAAGGCTCGACCACTTCTTGGTCCTGCTGCTTGTTGTTTGTCAGTGGTGCTGCTGAAAGACGAGAGCGAGAGTAGACTCAGGGTCAAGGTCGCTGCTTTTAAGTGGATGTGGACTCATCTCGCCTTATGTCAACTACTGGACCAACTTCTTTTTACTCCCATTTTACATATCACATAATAAAAATGTTCCATCCCAAACAAGACGAACGAAAAAAAACAACACCTTTATGTAAATAAAAGAAGTAAACAAGTCCAAATTGGGACCGAACCCGAAAGTCTACACCATTTATTATTTTATAAATGTGTAGCTGTTTTTCTTGCATATTTCGATATTGAAATATTGGTTTCAATGTTAATTGGTCATTGCTCTTGACCCATGGTACAATAATTGAAATTATAAAGGAAATGATGTACCTTTATTAACTCCCACACCACCAAAAGGACAAGGCTAAATGTCCCACTGATGTGTGTTTGTTCCAAATTAATTCTAATGAAACAAACAGAGAGAAAAAACCCAATGATGAATTCCTGTTTGTCATTCTAAATTTTTTTGCTGGTTTATTAGAAATCCATTAGCAACACATATATTCATATCCCTTAATTAATTAAATATAAATTATGGATTGTTTATTGTTGATTGCGTCAGAACATTGTTTGACCTATGAAAAAAACACTGTAAACAGTTTACAATAATGAAAAAAAGCAAAATCGGCGCTGCCCCAACACACTTACCGACCGCATTCAGCTTTCAAACCAATTAATCAAGAGATAAAAATGAAAAGAAACCGAACTAATATAGAACATTGACCAGTTTATCACTTTCTACAACATTTCTAATTAGCATTGAAATATAAATTATAACAATTTCATTAATCGATTTTTTACATAAAAAAAAACTGTATACATATTATAATAACAGCATATCGCATTATGCATAAATAAACTACAAGTGTGGTAATGAAAGTGTGAAGAGGAGGTGTGTATGTGTGGTGGGCCATTGGCACCAACAAGTAAAAGTAAGAGCATTATTATCGAAGTGATTGAAGAAGAGAAAGAGAAAAAAGCGCACACCAAGTCGTCGCTTGAATAAATGAAAGCAAACATTTCGAGAGACTCTTCTTGGCCATCCTCCAACAGTGCAGAGGGTGGAAAGTGCGCTCCGCGTCCGTCGCGTCTCATACTCTCGCTCTCGCAACCGGGGCCCTTATTTTCTCAAATCCACTATACCCACAGTGAATTGGTGTAAAGGTCGTTGGCAATTTGGTGAAATTGTATTTGTATTGCGCGCAATAAGACAACGCGAAGTGTGTAGGGAGGCGCGCGACCTGTAATCGATAAGCCGTCGCCGCTGCCAGGGTTCAGAAGCCGCTTTCAAGGACAAGGCCAAATGGAACGCGCGTCGATCTCGCGCACTAAACAGTGGAGACCGTGTAGAATTGTGTGCTCATTCGTTCAAACCGTGTCAACAAAGCTTGTACTCCACATTTGAAACGGGCGCTTTTCCCATTCCTTAATTCGGCGACGAACTTTTCGAAGAGACAGCAGCAGAAAAAAACAACACCCTCGGCGAAAGTAGCCACCGCACCGTTACGCCGTCGCCGCCGCATATACCAAACAGTGACAGTTCACCCCATCGGGGTTGAAGTGCATGTGGGGCTGTTTAAGGGTGCAGCGCAAGCGCGCCCCAATCTACAACACTTAACCAAACTGCATTTCAATTTCACTTTCATTCGCCCCGTGGACCTAATCGCACATTTTACACCCAGTGTCTCCTCACTATTTTATACCCAAGTGCAAGTGAAGACTAATATTTCTTGTCGGAAAAATGACATTTGTTTTACGTGCAATAATAAATCTGTAAAAAAATTGTGCAAATATGCAAAATACGACAATTGTTTTTAAGACTGAGGGGAAAGAGTTTCGTATACCGTCCGGAGCGATTGTTTCGTCCACATCCAATTCACCACCAGGTACATCGGCGAGTACGATGCGTCCACCACCGCCGCCACCGCCTCCCAAACTAAAGGGCACTGACAACAAGTTGGAAGAGCCGTCCAGCTCCATACCCGATTTGGGTGAGTGATTTTTTCCCCATACAAATCCTCGTTTTCTCTTTTTAATAGGAAAAATGTTTATGGTTACACTATAAATATTCGGGCTAATTTTAAATTGACCGATCACGTCAGACACAAGGTCTGACACTGACATTTTTGTGTCTTAAATCAAAGGTTCCTTCGTAAATGTGCTGCCTAATTTCCTATATCAGTGGATGAGGAAAACATTCCAAGTGGTACCTTGATAAAACCGCAACGATTTCGAAATTGACAATGATTCGGATTACAGATGCTGATTAAAATTGATGGGAAATCAATGTCAGTAGCCTTGCATTCATTTTATTGCCCTTGAATTGGAATAATTTTTATATGGAATTATTATAAGCGTACATTTATAGATTGTTGTGTGTGGTGAGGAGAGGAGAGTATCATCAAAATTTACCTTCAACTCAGATAACGATAAAGTTGGCCTTCTACGAAATAAAAATAATTGTCAGGGTCAGGTCTGTTAATATTATTATTTTTCACTACGTTTCATCACCATTCGAGACACTTATCTGAACGAAATTGTTGCACAGATAACACACAGCTACCATTTAATTCTACCTACGGTTATTATAAAAGTCCTCAACCATATTTCTCAGAATGTGGAGATAATTTAATAAATTAACTTAAATCGATCACGTCCCTATGGTCCACAGGTTTTTTTGCGATCTGTTTGATGAGTCAAAATAACAACCTTCTGGTAACCCACCTAAAACTCTCATAAGTGTGTGAATTTTATTCTAATCAGGCAGATGGGTCCGAAAATCAGCACCTATGGAATACATGAATCACAATTCGTCTGTCCCCATAAACTTGATACATGAAAACAAAAACATCATCTATTACCTACTTATGTAAATGGAATCGATGTTTTACCTCTTTAAGTATGTAGACGCGAAATTTTTGCCCACTATACCTTGTTTTTTATTTACATATCAGAATAACACGTAACATTTATATCGATTGTGCATAATTCTCCAAATTTAAATAAAACAAGTTTATTTTATTATTAAATTGTTCAACTAGTCTAGTTCAATGCTAGTTTCTTTTCTTATTCTTAGCAACATGGTACTATTATAATAGCGAAAAAGCCAATAACCTGAACACTAGGTCGTTATCCTATTGCGCTTCGTTCGTTTTCATCTTATTTTCTGCAATAAATTGTTAACAGTATTATTTTTAACTTTTATTCCAACAAAAATACGGTTTTATTAGGTGCGGTGCTGTTCGTTTTTCGCGGTACCAAAGTAAAGTTTGTTGCATACACTTTGGGCGAAATGTTTGCCAATTTTCAGATTTAATTCCGGTGGAACACCCTTTCAAATTTATTCTTACACGGTTGCATTATGCAACAGACAGCTGCATATGTGTACACACACGACAAGGGGGTGATATTGTGTCCGTCATCCCCCTTTCGATTTCAGCAAGGTGTTCATCATCGTCATCCGCCCACGCACACTTCATTAGATGCAACCCTCTACGTTGCCAACACACATTTTTCCGCAAATGATCGTGTGCCGGAGCGGAAAAGGCGTTCAGGAAATAGGCGTTAAGAACACGTCCAAGATAGGGCCCTAATGAAACTTTTCTTGTAAATGTAAAGTTTCCGAAACAGGGGGGTGACTCAAAATTTCTAATATATATACAATTTATGCATCTGTTTTACCCACACGGGTGCAAGTTGTGGAGGAATCCACGGCGGTAACAATAGAAATAATGGCTATAGTAAACCCTTTGCCCCTTATCTGAAATTGCACATTTCCACCCTCATGACGGTATTTAATGTTCAGCGTATACGCCGGTGTATTGTATTGTCTAGAGTTTTTCTCTTTTGATAAGGGACGGCCGAATTTTCATACCAAGGGGTGCATACAATATTTTTAATACACTATAAATACCACCAATTTTTCCATCACAATTCACACATGTGTGCAATAAAAGAATTTCATTCTAAGAATGAACGACCTTGGTTTCACTTTCTTGTGACTGAAAATACTCTCACTTAGTTTTAGCTTTCATTTGTATACTACGTTCAATGATCTATAGTACAACTTGTACTTTTTTATGTTTGTTTTCTTCCATTTATAAGCCATGCATACATTAACATATTTTTTCAACACACAATGTATACTTTCCTAATTAAATTTTCTCATAAAATTCAATAGTCATTCACCAAATTGTTTTTTCATTGTGTCGTTTTTCCGTCTGACGAATTGTTCCAATGTTGTGTGTTTGGAAATTCTCTTGATGTTTTAACCATTTCTCTTGATTTCCTCGTGCTAGTAACCTTGGCATAGCGGATAGCGTGCGCAAGAAAATAGGGTGGAAAAGCGGGGGTGTAGAGAGCAGAAACGCGAACGGACTTATATATAGCTGAAAAGGGAGAGGGTACAGAACTCGATAGGGCACTAGGCTCCGCAATTCCGTCTGTGTCCTTAGAGCCCTAAAATAACCGTCAGCAAACTCCCGGAATATATAGTCCGGATTTGTGGGGACCCAGTAAAATTCAAGGTCCCCCTGTACAACATACAACTTCAATCATTGATTAAACCGTGTTCTCAAGGTTCCAACAACTTTCCGAACATTTCTAGGGAATTGGATGTAATTGCATTTTTGAACACCCTCCCAAAGTGTGTTTTTTTGCTTTTAATTAATCGCCCCCTCTTTCAACATCCAGCATTTTCCTGTTTAATTAATGTAAAGCGAGTGGTCCGAATAACACACATCAATTCCAGAAATAATCCTCAATATGTGTGGGACAGAAAAAATTGTTATAAAAATAGATACAATATTTTAATATGAATCGTTGTGGAGAAGCATAGCGAGCTTTAAAAGTTAACAGAGTACATAAGGAGAATTAAATCTAGTGATTGACCTTGTCCAGCAACGTCTGTAGGCCTTGGTAATCACTATTCTTTGTTCCTTTCGGTTAACTTGATCACCCTATTTAAAAATAAAAGCAAAAAATTCTTTTTTTCTGTCTTTTGTTCGTTTACATTCTTTCTTAGCTTGTTTTCCAAGCGATTCCAAACCAACTCTCTTGTATATGTATGTCTGTGGTGGCAAATTAAAATTTAATTCATTTCCATTGCGGTCATGGGATAGAGAATTAGGTTTCAACTTCCACACAAAAGGGGGTGTAAAAATAGTTAAGTACACTTGACATCCAAACAGACATTTAAATGCACAACCTTCAACCTAATTACCATTTCAGTATGAGTAACTTTTTTTAATGCTTTAATTGCTTCCGTTTTAATTCAATTCAAAAATCTCTTCAGTAAAGAATCATTCATATGAGAGCTGTGTGCTGCTGCATTTTCTGTCTGACTCATTTAGACATCGTTGTCATCTCATAGCCAACATTACTGCTCGTCTCGTGCCCTTGTGACGAGTTTTCTTGTATTCTTCTTGTTGGAGCATATCGCGAGGGAACAATAAACACACAACTATGACTCAACGGAGTGTACACGCACATAAGATCCTTTCTATGTACACCCAACAACGAAACAAAGAGCTGGGGTGCCAAAGTTGCGTTATAATTAGAAGTAACCCTCGGTCGGTTAACGATTTTTCGCCATGCAAACGTCGAGATTTCTTTGGAAAAACTTACAATTGCTTCCCCATCTGTGATTCTTCAGAGATGCTCCAAGAAAAGGAAGCAATTGAAAGTGAAGCAATGTAAATAGGTGAGTCGGTAAGTTCAGTGCTATCATCATCAGGGTTAATAAGGACAGGGGCGTAGCGGCTGCGCAACATTGAACAACATTTTGAAGAGCACCAGACTGAAGTCGGGCTATGTGTTGAGAGGGGTAACAAGCACGCGGCAAGCAGCAGGTCCCTGACCTCGTTTAGCTCCGCCCCACGCATGCATTCCTGCCTTGCATTTAGGAGCGGTGTGGTATGGTGACGGGGTTGATTTCAAAATACTCGTCTCTCACCTCACCCCCATATGTCTGGCCATGTATATGCATGTACACTTGCTACAATACGCTTTTGTACTTTCCCATCTACATGCACGTCTGTCTGGTCTGGGGGGCGCGCTTTGTTTTACAATTAACTGATGAATTCAATATGTGCATGAGGGTGCAGATATAAAAAGAACGTTGCCCATACATTAAGGGAGCCAGTGACTCTTTCACTGATCTTAAAGAAACTGGAATAAAGGATATGTGGAGTTTGGACTCCACATGTGGGAAGCTTTGTTTATATCGGAAGGGAATTTAATTACAAAACGTGCGTAAGAATATTAGCTACTCATTTGGCGTTTGGAAGCACGTTTGCTATATAAGAAATATTGAAGCGTAACTCCGATTTCCGATGTTCACAACACAAAAAACCGTCAGTTAAGTGTTTGCACGTTTTCTCAACATTCGATCATATTCTTAACTCAATCTTGCGCTTGCCAATTATCAATACTCTTGACGCTTTGATCTCTTTAGATTGCGGTGAATCAACCGCGCATCTATATTTATACAATCTGAGACCGAATGCATTGTCCCTCAGTTGTAATAAAAATGATACGCGTGCACCCAATGCCCTACAGTCAAGGCTAGAGCTCCACATAATTCCATACACTTGTCCAAATGGTTAAGAGAGATGCGGTTGTGGTGTAATGTGAATGAGTCATGAATCGTCTTACTGTCTGCCATCGATCTCTGTCCATTTATTCTTAGACAAAGAGCGAAATATGCATATAACCAGATCAACAATTGCATATAGTTGAAAATCTGCAGGGATTTCCGAGAAATGTTTGAAGCCAATAATTGCTGCTTTTCCAAAGGGAGTCAAGTTTTATAACGTGGAAAAGTCGCTTTTCACCACCCTCACCTGTCTAGGTCATTGGCCCGCCCACTCTCACCCCTCGTACGCTCTCATTTCGTCTCGTACTCTTGTAATTCTTTCTCTATTTAAGAATATGTAGTTCGATGTGGCGTTTGGGTGTACGTCGCGGTGCATAACTGTCTAGATGCCGCTACTAGGGTGTTGTCATGGTGATTGCTGCCTGACCCACGAGCTCAATGCACTCTCTCTTCCATGCAATCGATAGAATTCTAAATGTGTATTATGTAGAAATGTGTGTTATATATAGACGAACGGGGGGTTGTTTTTAAGGGGTTGCATCACTCATTTTCTCCATCTTCTGCCTTCATTCCCTATTTTAGTCGGGGGGATGTTTTATACGTTTCTATAGTGTCTTGTACAGACTTGAAGACTTTCTGTAGCCCTCTTGCTCTTCCACCAGACGCCCCAATGTTGGGAAATTAAATTGCTCTAGGGAGACTTCGTTTTGGAAACCGGTGTTTAATATTTTATAGATTACCATACAAGAATAGATGGAAGTTTTTCCGCTTTTCTCACCGACGACAATTCCTTTCAATTTAATAATGCATTATTTGGGGAAATGTGTTTTGAGATGACTCAGTGGTAACGAAATTTGGTCAATATGTACTATGTTGTTTTTATATCGCAATCCAAGAAAAATGACTAAGAATAAAACACAGTTTATTATTGATTAGGGTAATTACTACTTTCTACTTTTGGTATTATCCATATATGTGAAATTTTATACATATTTTGTTAACTATAACAAAGTATTCAAAAAACTGGAATACAAATTCGATTAATTAAAAAAAAACAGCGAATACTTTCACTTGCAAGTCAGGCGAATGCGCCAGGTTTAAAAGCTCCACGCATTGAACATTGCTGTTTCATCTTATTTATGCACAGAAAAAACTTTTCCTATTTCTTCCTCATATTAAATCTTGAAATACACGTGTTTGTTGTCATAACAACCAATGTCAAACAGCATCCCTTTTGGGGTAATCTCTTGGCACGCTTTTAAAGTTCATCATCTAAGATTATTTTTGAGTGTTTGTATTCGAGTAGGATGTCTTTACTGAGGGCACGAAATGAATGTTTATATTTAGTGGATAAAATTAGTATCAAGTTTTCAACCCTCGTAAAGATTCAAACATTTCAATATGAAACAGTGTACGCCACCTATTTGAAAACTAGTGAAACAACAAATAAACTGCATTGTGAACATGCGCCTTCACCATTTAGTTTATGAATCAATAGAGCTTGCACTTGGCCTTCAAATATCGCGGGGTTTGGACACGTGGTCCCACCGTATACGGCCTCAGGATTTTCACCCCAGTTTTCCCGGGGAAAATGGACAAAATTACCCAATACCAAACGAAAATATATCTCGTAACGTTACCTAATAGGCGTAACCGTAACTTGGAATCTAATTAGTACCAACTATTTTTAGACTTTTTTGTGACTCAATAAGATAAGCGTTTTTGTATAGTCGCCTGAATAGATTTGAATTAGTTTTAATGATCACTTTCGGTGGTAGATTAATCTATTTATTGTATAAAAATAGCGAAATGTGTTTAAATAGAAAATAAAATTTAATTTCGGTTAGGAAATAATGCCCATGAGAAAGCAAAACGTCATAGTTTTACCTCAGACCTGAATAAAGTTTCTTGAACTGTACATTAAAATGTAGGCCGATGTATTAGCGAGCTAAGGAGAACAAGGATGGCTATTGAAATTTATCGAACGAGTGACAAGGAGAAAAATCGCATTGAAAATCCTACATATACATGCAAGCATATAAAATTAATAAAAGCGACAGTGAAATATAAAATTGAAAATACAAGAATAAATTTATAATAATCATTTGCATTATACGAGAATTGAAATGCAATTACAAATTGGTCTTAAAAAAGCATTTTGTGCTTTAGTAATAACAATATATCAAATTATTTGACATGACGAGGTCGTCGACATCGATTTTCATTTTATCTAACATTACATGCTCTCTTAAACAATAAGAGCGAGACTTTTTTCCTGTACCAAGCGCCAAATTGAGTGCATAGTAAAAGTTTTTTAGAGAGAATTTTACATAGCGGTAACAGTTCTATGAGAGAAGGGGATTTGTTTTGTTAGGAGGATGACCTGTGTTTAGGTTTCCATACTATTAGTGGAACACTTTCATTTTTCGACCAAAGAAAGTGAAATTTCAAGTCTAAGAAAGTATACACAGTTTTGTTATGCTTGTAACTCTTGTACACAAGTGTATAGAAATTTAAGATTTCACCAAAAATTTTTTCCATCATATAAACACACAATACTGCAGTGTGTTTTAATATAAAATCTAGCTTTTATATTGGGGTGCTTTTCCTGCACACTTTTTATGATTCATCCAAACTTCCCCCATCATGGTTTTTCCATTAATTTCCCTCTTATTCCTCTAGGGTGAAACGTGGATCAAATAGCTCTTTTTGCTCCCTCCTAAAACCCGCTATTTCCAATAATATTTAATGAAACTTAAATAGTGAAACCGATTTGTGTGTTACGAGTAACAATTACAGTATCACACATTCACACACACATTTATACATAGATAGAAAAAATAGCATTCGAGATATTAGTTCACTGCTCTCCATCTATGTCACTTATTTGTTGTTTCGTACTCGTACACAATGTTTTGTGTATAGTGTTTGCCTTTTCTTACAAATAATATGAAAAAATATTGGTTACGACCTCAATCTCTGAGGTTAAATTACTGCGGTCGTCGACCCTCTGCACACAATTCTGATATAATCATACATTTAATATATACAGACTAACATATTATATCGTTTCTGATATATTTTTATCAGCTCAAGGTCTTCAATTCTTAGTTTCTTTATTAAACATGCATTGTTTGCCATATGTGCGATATTTTGACAAAAACTTGACACATTTGTGAATTCGGGGGTTGTTATACAAATCAGACAAATTGATAATTAACAGCATGTACTGTGAAAGTGATAAAGTTAAATTGAGCAAATATCTCTTTGATGACTTTATTATCGGTCATGCATAGCGAATTTATCTATAAAAGCTGACCGACAATTTTTTTCACAAACAATAGATTGTTGATTAAATCAAAAATTTGTAAAAAGTAAGGCACTAATTATACCGAATTACCGTTAACTAGTTTCAATATGAAAAAGTAACACAATGAACTTGATTTTCATATAAAAAAAGTCATGAATTATAAAGCTTTGTCACACAATTATTTACACAGAAGAATTATATTTGTTGGTGTTGTATAGGAAAATGCTGTGGTATAGAGCGATAAGTGAAAATTTGCGTTTTTTAACATAATTTTCGCTGTTGTTATGCTTGGAAATAGAATTAGTGATAAGACAAATCACAAGTGGCACAAATATACTTGAATATTATTATTGGGGTGAACAACCTGATAGTAGGGCTAAGTATGTGTACTAAAAACTAATCCACACATATCGTACAATACATTCGAATCTATATTTGTGAGTGTGCATGTGACGCAAATAAAACCGAATGAGCCTCGTTTATTTTATATATCGCAAATAGTTACACCGCGAATATGATTTTATGATTTCGAAAGGAGCAACAAACTGGCGAAACTTGGCAAATATTAGAAAAATTACGTCACAAATTGCATTGAAATTCTCTTATCGATTCTGTGTGTTGTTTAGGTGGGCAATAACAGTATATTTGTTCGCAAACTAAATATGTAAAATTTTTCTAAATTGGGAGTAAAAGTAGTCAAATAAAAAACAATAACCCAAAGAATTCTAATTCACAAAGCCAAAGTGAAAGTAATTGCATGGTATTGTCTTTATTACTTGATGTTGAATGGAATAATTAGAAAAAGGAGATCATTGTAATTTTTATAAAATAGAATAATACAAATTCCTAACTAACCTGAATAAGTTTAGAGTCAATTGATTTAGTATATATGAAATCAAGTAAAAGTTACACTAATTTTCAATTAATTCCAGTGACTTTGTATGTGGTATTCATTAATCAAATTATTTCCACAGTGATAAATACATTCAATATACATAAATTTTACACCGTTTTCCTGTTATCCTAAGGTGATTAGTTCATTTATTAAATGAGATACGAACGAAAGCTCGAAGAGACTCCCTTTGTCTCAAAACTCATTTAAAAATCAAATGTTCAATTCGATATATCAAAGCTTATCCAAAAAACTTCTCAAAGTCTCAATAAAAGTTCCCCAACTTTACGAATGGAGGTTACCACTTTGACTCCGCATACCTATGCACATATTTAGCGCTCAAGAAGCACTATTATGCACTTTCAATTTCTATATATAATTTATTAGGGTAGATCGGTTCTGTTTTTGTTAATCGAAATAAAAATAGCCTCAGGTAAAAGTGTAATTTGTTTAAGAAAAAGCGAAAGCCATATCATTATGAAGCGCCCCTTTCTCCAAATCACTCTCTCTTTCTTGCATTGGGGATACCCCAAGACTTAAGCACACACAGCTAATACATTGAAACATAAACGTTGAGAGTGCGCTGACCGCTACTGAAAGAATTGAGTTAGTAGGTCAGCAACAGTGAGAACACAAAGCACACAAAACCGAAAACGCAAAGCACTCTCGCTCTTCAGTGCGCGAAGTCAGCAACGCGCAAGATTTAACCTGTCTCGTTGAAGCGCGTTTATTCCTCGTATATTCCTTACAACACTTACAACCCAAGAATTAATCTAAATTTAGTATTTTGTTTAAAAATCACAAAAGACTTCATCTCCATTGATATTTGCGAGTGATAATGGTGTTATCGTGTTATTAAAATTGTTAAAGTTGTAATTGAGTAAAAATGACTGTAAACGATTATAAAGAGACGGCATGTGCAACCGTTGGCCAGGTGGAAGATGTGGAGAACGAGGGTGAAGCAGTGGTCCAGCCACCCCCGGTCCAAGACAGTGAGAACCTCCTCGGACGAGTACTAGCAGGTAACCCTACATAACCTAGTCTACTAGAAAAGTAATTGTGCCAATTACAAAAATAACAATTAAACTAGATTCTAATTAAGACAATGAGACATTTAAATGTTTACCAAAAATAATTCGTTCGATTGCACTTTTCCTATATTGAAATATGGCTAGCCTTCCATCGAGGCGACTTGTAAAATTTTGTTTTCACTTTTCAACATACAGCAACTAGCACTAGGATATCTAGGGCATTTGGTGCCTCGTGCAAGATTAGTTCGTTCACCCTCGGCCTTCGAAGTTTCTAGCTGTCCTTTGTCAGCGCCGCATTCTATCTCACTTTGGTTCGCTCACTTTTCATACGAACATAACAACTCGAGGCTTAAGATCCGTGTCACTAAGTGTAGTCTCGTGGCAAGGGACGTTCAATTCAACAGTATAGTGTATTGGCGAATGTGGAGAGATAAGGAGGTCATTGGGTACCTACTGGAAGGCTAGTTCGTTCACCTTTCAGCAGGCGACCATATGAATCTGGGGCAAGATGAAATTAACTAGAGGTTGAATGCGAAAACAGCACATGTGCTTAACTTTAACCAATCGCTTTTTAGAATTCCTCTCCCACCATACGTATTACGAATAACCTCGAATGCAGGAGTTCAACGACACCGACCGCTAAATAGGTTACCTGAACTCAACAATCTTTGCGACATACTGTTATGCACTCGCTTATACATATATTATCGCAATCGCTTTTCGAGAGACTCACACAAAGATAATTCGTGTCTAATATCTGATGTAGCTCAATTGGTTACTCCAATTAGGATAACTCCTCGAAAAAAAACAGAAAACCTCCTAAGGTCTATCCTATCTTTGGAGTCCTGCAAAGTAGGAGATCTGCAGATGTTGATGAAATTCTGGAATTTTCGATATAACGTAACACGCTTCTCGTCTTGCATAATCCAGCAAAATTTTAACAATTATTTTTTTTAATAAATAGACAAAGAACGAAAGTAAACAGATTTGACCTGCAAACTTTTAACAATCTTGTCTACAAGAAAGTGAAAAGCCATTAAAAATTCAACTTTGCTTATTGAAATTTCATCAACTTTCTCCTCTGGTTGGAGCAGTCTTTTACTTTCATCTTCAGATCTTCTAACATCAAAGCCAACAGAAGAATCTGAACTGGATTCTTAAATGCCTCTTCACTCATCAGGCAATTATTCTTAACGATTTGTTAACATTAACATTTATGGAAATGAAAAGATAAATTGACATTGGCTTCCACACATTATGTCCAATCTATTACATTTTCACATTGTTCCAACATACACACGATGACGTGCATAGGACAAAGACAGATAGAAACGATGTCGTCTATTATGAGTGAAATGAATATACACTTTATAGTGAGCGACCTCAAAAACAAGAAGGCAATGCCCTGCTCTATTGACAGGGTACACGTTGACCTCGATAATTCCATTCGCGAGCTTTCTGAACGCTACTGTCCCCCCACCCAGTTGCGAGGCTAGAGAACGCGACCCCGAGAACTTCGGGATCAACAAACTACTCTCGAAACAAAGCCTCACTTGACCTGAATTATCCTACTAGCAAAAGTGTAGCTTTACTCATATTTTCTGAAACCTACTGGTGAGGCTATAAATTTGTTTGTTCCACATCTGGGATATATCAAGGTGAATGGCCAACAACCCCTGTTATGTAGAGGGTGTATTCGGGTTAATTGTGACACCATTTGATGGATAATGTCCGTTCCTAATCAGCTTCCCCCTTATTTACATCACCATTGTACATTGACTCTAAATAGAAATTGACTATGTTACCATTATACCAATACTCCAACGAAACGCCCATAATTATAAAATAGAAGAAAGTGTTTCTTTTTTTCCACTTTGCTTCAAGTGAAAGTTTCAGAAGAGAGTCAATGTATATATAATAATGCTGTGTGGCTGTTGAGTAAAAGAAAAGAAAGTTGTTTCACTCAATGATTTTCTCCACAATTTACTCTCACTATCAGCCTGCTGGGCAGGTACCATTATATGGTTGCTTATTATTTATCATTCAGTGGCAAGTGAGCCATTCATCTTGCCTTCACATTTGTCAACTGTAAAGTTCTTTACATTGCATTTCTAAATTATCTCTAATCATTGACACAGTTATCAATTTGGAGAACCCTTCAGAAAAGTCTACCATTCCAACGTCCTATAATTGCTTTATGAATTCAATTTATCTCTTTTGCTTTCCCTGTTGGTGTCAGTGGAAATTAATTGCCAATTATGCACATGATACCTCGGTTATTATTCGCATTTCATAGTAAAAGGGATTTTAAATTGTCTCGAAGGTAAAATAGTAAATTATGCATATGCAGCAATTACTAAAACCGTAATGCAATTCGTACATACAAGGTTTCCAATCATAACTTAGGATTGCATAATTATGTACTGTGTAAAAAGATACAATTTAAGTGGCGGTGAAAGAAAAATAATAAGGCTATACTACTGTAACGGAGGCAATTGGCCCATATAGCAGTTGACCTCGAATGGGGGTGGTATGGAGGCGTTGTGGTGAATGACCTGGCGACCTCTCGCTTCTCTCACTTAATGCGAACACCCCTCACATGTACAAACTTCTGCTAGACATTTCCAGGACAATGTTCCACATTATATTTATTTCCATCTCTTTGTATGTTCCAACCCCGCATTTCATTATTATTCTGCTCTACTTTACAGATCCACTCCACATAAAATAGATTCAATTAAGATCAACATTCTCATTCCATGATGGAAGCTTATCCATTCTTTTCAAATCAATTTCAAAATCATAAAAGGTTTCTAGAAGTTTTATGAAATGTTCCAATACTGTTATCTTCTACACATAAATAGAAGTGTAATTTAACGCCTTATTCCAGATTTTTTTTGAGTTTACTGCAATTGTGTGAACTTGTATTGGATATTAATTCCTTCGTATATGTTATCATTACACGTAGAACCAATAGCACTAGTTGGTGCATAATATTTATTTAGGTTACATGCGTATAATGCACCTACCTATCGGGTAGGTCAGGCACACCATGCACCAGTACATCGCCCTTCCGGTTATACTCTCTCTTCTTCTATGTATTCTGATCCATTATCAGCACTTACTAATTGTGAAATGTAGTTATTCGCTACAAATAGAATCAACCAACTATGGTTACATAACCCACTGGGCAATCGATATTGGAGACATGAAGTGTTATCTTGGTGAGGTTCCTGAGTGTCCTTTAGATGCTTTAACGATTTCACTTCCCTAACAGTTTATTGTTCTATCCAATTATCAGAAGAATCACTTATACTTGAAGTTTGGCCATTCTTCTAAGCAAAGTACTCCTGATGGTCTTGAGCAATTTTTCTGAGACGTCTAGTAAATGAGCAAGAAAACTTGATTTCTATCTTAACCCTATCCGTGTCAACGAAGAGAAACTTGATTCTTTCGATGGGGATTTTATCGAATCTTTCGTAACCACGTTTCTTTGTTTGTAGATCTTATTGTAGTAAATATCTCAATCGTCATGAGCACACAAATTCATACATTACATAGAGATATTATTATCGATTTCTGGTAGTTGGCCCACTTTCATTACATTTGGTCAATGACCGAATAAGACATTAAATCCACCATAGAGGTCACAACAAGTTTTACAAAATTACAAATTGTTTGTTGCGTGATTTATTATCTTTTTTACATCATATGTATTAATAAACCCAAAAGTTTTTGCACACTTTTATTACAATATACGGTCTTTTTCAATGATCCTAAATATTAAAATCCTTCTGCACATTATTAAAGTCCCCTTGTCTGTAATAAAAAAAGGATAAGTTATAAAAAAAAGTTGCAAATCAGGGTGGATCTCATGGAATGTATATTGAAGGAGTCTTGACCGCGATGCAGGTCGTAGACCTGCGGATCTGGGCCGCACTCTCGATTAACTTTTATTACGCAAACTACTATACACAGGAACGTATTAGTTAATATTATATGTTGTTTACTTTGAACAAGTTTTTGCAAATACATAGTTAAAAATAACATGCGAAATTTCAACACCTTATAAAAATCTAATCTAAACACACACTGGATGCTGGTCCGGTAGTATTATAGCTCGGGGTAAGGTGCCGTAAAAGTTTCTCACCTGCCATAAACATACATAATTATATATTTTCTTTTACATAAGCTTATAATGAACATTTGAGTGAATCACATTTTGCGTACACATTGTATTACAGTATGGGCTATTGACGTACATAGGTACACTTGTCTCATCCGGATTTTATATAATGGCAATTAATTAATAACACGTACATAATACAACCACCGTCTAAATCTAAGGACAATTCGGAAAATAAATTGTCTATTTACAGTTTCTACTGTGACGTCAAATTTTAGAATAGAAGCACGTTTTCAATAACGGGACGTGTAATCAACCTCATCTAATTTAAGATGTAAATTTTTCTGAAAAACCTTAATTTTGTTTTCAGTATTTATTATAAATATTGTACTTTTTCTTGTTTTTATAATATCTGTTTGTTTAGTGATAAACAATATGCCTTTGACATGATTCTCGGTCATTACCCTTTTTCCCTGATAACGCATGTACTCACACAAACACATTATTATTATACGTATTTTTTTTAAGTCAGATGTTAATCAATTCAACAATAATTTAGATTAAATTTACTATACAGCAGATATGAAATTTTATAATGAATTCGAAGTTCAGTAGTGTTTGAATGTGTTTAGGCAAAAGTAGTTTGTACATGTTAGTGAAATTATTGAATGTATATGAAGTTCTTATAAATGTCACATGCTTGAACGTGGCCTAGGACGTTGAATTTTTCGGTAACATTACCTACGTGTGCCACAGGTGTAAGTGGCGTCTGCGCGCGTCTAGACGCCCACGCGACTCCAGTAACAACCCCTAGAAGCACGAACCGCTCTTCTCAGTTCAACTCGAACAACAACATAAACTACCCTTGAAGACGAGTAGCTACAAGTGCTTCGAATACCCTTTAACTAAGTTTATCAAAGACTCTTGTTTTACTTTTAATTGAAATGGAGACATTAAGTTTTTTCGGGAGGGCAACATACGTGCAAAGTCCATTCAATAGTTTACCAGGTTAGTAATTAAATAATAACTATGTTTGTTATATCATATTACCATATATCCTCTTTGATGTTGAATTTCAATAAGATGTCATCATTTAAGTACACGTGCATTCTGACCATGACAATGAATTTACTCTAGTTTAACTGACTTCGCCGTCGTATCCCACTACTCCTCTTGTATACTATCGCAATACGCTTATGTCGGTGAATTTCTAAACCCTGCTGACATCTGTGCAGCAGTGTAATGAAACACTCGAATACGCATTCATGCCGCTAGATGGTGTTCCCTCATATAATTCACCACTTTTCAAAGTGAATGAACTTTTATATAAATATTTCATCACATTGTTTTTGATGAAATAATTGTTTATGGTTTTTGTTTAGTTGGGCCAATTAGTAGAGCAAAAAATTTCCAAAAATGTTACTATTTGTACATAAATTGCATTTTATATTTAGCGTTCTTTGTTTTGTTTAGTTTAATAAATCCAAACATATTTTAAAAAGTGAAAATCTACCACATATAATCATTTTAATTCATTTAGAACAATTTCGGGTCAATAAAAAAGGATTTATAAAGGAAAAAACAATACAAAAGTCAATAGGTAATTGTCGTCCAAAGAGTTGAGTGCCCTTTCAGTTTTTTTGCTTCAAATATAATGAATTAATTGTTCTTCTATTAACCGTTTAAAATAAAAGTAACTGGACAACAAATTCAAGACAATGTAAGTTCATTAACAAATTGACAAAAAAAATCGTATTGACTTAAAATGTTATTATATGAACTTGTTTTTACACATTACATACTTACTTACGAGTATTACATCTACTCCACCAAAATAAACATTACACTGACAATAATAATATATTTATGAATTTGTAGCGTATACAAGTCCAAGTTATTGAACTCTATTGTATGTGTTAGTGTATTAAAAGTTGACATGTACTGTTTATAGTGGAAATTATAAAGAGGTCATAAGAGGTCCATAACCGCAACGAATGGGGTCAAAACTCGCAATGCTATCCACAAATGTGAGTAACCTCGTTATAGACTTGATGTTTCGTTATACTACTTAATGGGTGTCACATTTTTCGCGTTCCAAATTACTTAACAATATTATAAGTTTTTCTTTTTTTCTCCAATCGATAGGTCATTTAACTCGTTCTGGACATTTTCCCTTATGTATGTCGAATTGAAGCACATAAATTAATTGCGTTTCGACCTTGCAATCACTTAACTAAGCCATAAATAATGCTCTACACTTAGAACAGTGTAAACGCCCTTTTTTCAACAAAATCATTTCAACACAATCACAATATTCCATATATACACCTTACATTCACATAGATTACAACAACAAACATTATATAGGTATATCTCGAATCTATATAATTTATGTAAATTGGAATCTTACTTTATTACCCACTTGACTTCTAAATGAGTATTAAGTAAGTTGGGCGTGAAATTATCATATTCAAATGTAAAATGCATTTGTGGATGAAAGTGAATAAAATGAACGTTTTTCACATGAAAAAAAATCGTTGCAATTTCGTGGTTTATGCTCCATTTGATCTTTTGTTCGCCAATATGCCAACAACTCCTCATCTCCCATCATTTGAACTGATTTGCCGTAAATCCTAATAGTAAATCGATTAACATATTTGCGTTGGGTGGAATGATCTGGACAAGTGCAATGTTGAACATTTGTACGGGGAGTTCATCGTTCGCCAGGTCATTGCATCCAAATACAATGGTGGCAAAGACTCCTCGTCGACTCAGATCGCGCCAAATTGCGACTGGAGGTAAACCTAACGGTGTCCGAGTTCGATGCTCGCATTGCTTCGCGAACGGGCTCAACCAAGTGCATTTACCCCTTTTTGCAGATGTCTAGAATAATCTGTTGCTGGTGCTCTTCAACCATTTTACACGCACTCTAATTAAACGTAATTCCATGCCAAGAAAAATACTCTCTCATCAGCCCACTATCGCGGACCGCGCGTCCTTTCCAGGACTATTTTTAACCAATGTCGCTTTTTCAGCTGGTGGAGACTTGGTGTTGCAATTTTTGCAACACGATCTCTGTGTGTGTGCGCCACTAAAAATGCATTAGTGAATGTACTTAGTGCCAATACATTGCAATTAGATATATTAACAATATGTGGTCTCGAGTTGGTGCTCCTAAATGCAAATGTGGAGAGTAAATTGCGTAATGTGCGCGTGGCACTCGAATAGTGCCAGTGCCCTCTTTGCAGTTCAATCACCTCTTTCATTTCCAACATTACTTCATTATTATATATAAACTTCTGGTCACTTATACACACAATAACTTACTATTATTGTACACATTGCAAGTAACATTGAAGCAGCGCGTTCCTTTCCTTTCGCTAATTTCTATTAGGTATGGCACGCGAACGGTGTTTAGAGAAAACCAAACAAATCTGACGAATTATTTTTGTTTAGTACGGAGAATGTGAGATTTTTAATGATTTATGGAATATAAATAAATTTATTTTCAATTGCATTATTCATTGCCATAGAGTGAAATGGGGGATTGGAAAATTTATGAACCACTTTAGAAACATTTCCAAATCTATTTAGATAAATCTGTCTGACATAACTTAAATACTTGATAAATGATTTGATGATGACGAGGCTTGTGTTCTGATCCACTATCGGAATCTCCCTATAAACTCGATGAACTACATCGATAATATATGGTAAAAAAATAAACACGTCATTTCGACAAACTTAATGACTAATAGTTGACCAAGTTTGTAAACTTGTGAGCTTATGTCATCCTTTTAAAGGACGAACACAAATGATTTGTGGTAGGTCCCATAAACTTCCCAAACCATAATTTGTTCTGAAGGTTATGGAGAGATAAATATTTTCTCTTGTTAAGTTACCATCATAAAAACACATTGACCGGAAAAGGTCGTCTTAGTGATTATTGCTCTTAAATATCCTCATAATCGATTCGAAATGGTGTATTTCGTTGAAGATATTTTGTGGGCCCCTGTAAAAACCATTTACATTGTTGCTAAATAATTTTTAACATGAAAATATTGTTATTATTGGTAGGAGATGTAGTTATTGAAACCGACATAAGGCGAATATGAGTTCCATGAAAAGTACGGGACTATTCGCTTAAAAATTCCTATAATAATATGTATTAATTCTTGTCGAATGAATAGATAGTGGATAAACCCCTGATGGGAGTTCACTAAGCCGTGAAGACATTGCATAATGGACTGTGGGAGGAACGGCTGTAATTCAGGAAAAAAAGAAGTAGAAAATATCTTTTGCGCACCGTATGTGTGCATAAGTTGAATGACCAAAAAGTCATTTACGTTTGATTTATGGGCATTCTTTCGAAAACATCTAATGTTTAACCTGGGTACTTTATTACTGTTATGATCTCTGACACTTGTACTAAGAATTACCCCTCCAATTAGTGCACAACACTTTCCAGCATTGTAAAACGTGACACTTTAAATCAAAAACACTTTTTTACCCTACTTGGCGAGAATTGAATAAACACACACGGGATAAAAGTAATATAATGCGCCTTTTTTTATTGTTTACTAAATGTGCAATTTTAATGTGGGTGTCATTCATTTAATGGAAAATTGCACACCATTCAATTAACCATGTTAAAGTAGTACACAACTTCTCCTTGAAACTTGACTCCCGCAAAGACCATTTCTGGAAACTTCCTCATAGAAAACTAAATTGTGGACCGTAAAAACTATTTGGTAACCAGTTAATATTTCGTCCATTTGCCACACTGTAAATGGCAACAAATCAAAAAAACCGTATCCAACAAATTATCATTGTCAACAACTGTAATATACAACAACATTTTACTTAGAATAGGTGTGTGTTCGTGGTTGACCAAAAAGGGTCTCCCAACTATTCACCACGTAAATTACATTATAGAAAAAATGTCAATAACCTTATTGCAGAGAAAAAGAATACAATACAAACATTTTCTCTAACAACAATGTGTGAAGGGCATTAATTACCATTTCTCGTTCAATGACACCTTACTATACTATTTTATTTACACACAGTTTTAGTGACGCACTCTCTTCTAATCCTATAATGACCTTTCCAAATGTGCTAATTTTATGCTAATTTCGGGCATTTCACGAAAAAAAAACTAGATGAATATACATAATCATTTACTTCATTATGTGTACTTTTAACCGTAATCTCCGTCATATCGTCCATTATTTATATCAAAAACATCAAAATTGAATAAATGTCATTTGGGAATCCGTTAAGGTCAGTATACGTAGGTTTTTTGCAATAGAAGTGAGCCCCCCCAGTCAATAACCTATTAGAGCGGAAGCAAGAAGAGGTTATCTCTTAATATCGCGTTGGGCCAAAGTACACACACACACTTCTAATTCTATACAGGTACTTTGTACAGTTTCTTTTTTCCTTCTAACCATCTGTACCTTAAAAAGCGAATACGGAAACACGGTGTTGCACTTGGAAACCGTTTTTATGCACCGATGACAGAGGGTGGATGCGGGATTTATTATTACTATATAAAAGCCATTATTTCAACACGTGCCTGATGCATCTTTGCAAGAAACCAGAGAGTATAGTATTTTAGATAACGGCTCATATTGTTTGGTCGCGTGTTTATGGCCTTTTTTTATAAATGCCGGAAATGTTTCAAATAAAAACCACAATGGAAAATATACAATTTTTTTCTCGCCGCTTAACATGTGTCAAATATTAATGCAGAAGCAGAAAAGAAGTGGTTGAATGATGCCTAAAAAAACTTCCTAGTTCTTTGCATCAGGTAAAAAAAGATCCAAATCTGAAATGCACCCTTCTCCCCATCACCATCAATAATAGTCGTCTAATTTTAGATAAGAGAAAAAATATTCTAGATTCCACATAAATTGCTTCATCAAAAAGTGCTCTCAAATTCCACATTGCTATTTATAAATCCAAAATCGAACACGTCTCTTACGTAATCTGTATTCAACTTCAATTAAAATAACCAAATTATTATGAGACCATAATTTCTAATGAAACTGAATAAGGCCTTGGGCATTGGTCCATCATCAAGTTATGAGAACAAGTGAATCTCGTCAAGGTGAATCAGTGTTGGAAACGCGCACCAAAGCAATAAAGGTCCATCATCAAGGCCCGAAAAAAGCACTCGACCAAATTGAATACTGTTCTGAATTTTTGGCTATGTTTTATGTTTGGTGGGCGCTAAATTAATCTCTCGTTCAAGGAGTTCAATGTCAGTCGTTGGCGCTTTTTTCCCGGGTCGCCGACTGACCGTGGCCCCACAACTTTGCTCAACCATGGTTTGTGGGGCATGCTCTGCTTAAGATGTACAAGCGCACCAGCACATCACTTTAATATGTGTTTATAGAGAGATGTGTTAGTACTCTCCTCTTCATATATGTCTCTCTATCTATTTATAATACATTTAGCGAAATTCATTCTCCTGCTGTGCTGTTGCTTCTGCTCTTCTCTCTTGTCGTTCAGACCAAGTCAACGTCATCTTCTTCCAGAACGATGACAAGAGTCAGGCCAGCAGGCAAGCAGGAGGAACTCACACTTTTCGCTTGTGTACCCACTTCTGGGGTAAGTGACTTACGCTGACCTCGGAATATACACACACAAACACATTGAATCTAGAAAGAAGGACAGAGATAGGAGGCGAATATTATTGTTGAACGATTGCGCGGATTCTAGCACTACTATAGGTCACTGGCCCGAAGAAACCTCCTCGCAACTAAAATGAGACAAGAAGAACACAATATGATGAAAGGTGTTCTTTTTCGTTGGATTTTTAGATGGGACGGGACAGGAAATCGCATAAATATTACGCTTATTATTACGCAAGACCGAATTTTTATCCACATGTATAGGATTAATGATGAACTAATGACGATTTAAAAACGATTTCTTCATAAATTAATTTATTCAATAAAATGTGGATTACGACACATATATATCTAAAGAGAGTTTAGCAGAAGAATTCCTATATGGAAGAAGAACATAATAAGAAACTGTTCATTTTGATGATGATGATGATGACCATTTTTTTACACATACATGCTATATAACAAATCGTATTCTAATAAAATATACAGTTAGGTGGAACATTGCATCATAGGGAAAAATTGCAGCAGTAAAACCCGTCACAACCATTATTTATGTTACCGTAAAATTATACCATTTAGATAAAACATAATATGAAAATCGTATGCGAGAAAACTAAATTCAATTTATAAGAAATTATGTGAGGAACATAAATTTATTCTAATATTATGTATACATTTTTATATCAACTTCCTCTTATCTGTCTTGCGCAACAAAATAACCATAATAATACAATGACACCTTTAACATTGAATTTTGAGTATGAAAAAACGAATCATCCTCTCGCAAGTTAAAAGGTTGATGGCTTTAATGGACCTTGAATGGCTAATTATATTTTGGTTACTGAATACAGGAAAAAAACAGTCTACAATATATTAAGTTCTCCAACAGCACATGTAACAAACGCGCTTTAAAATATCATATATAATAAATATTCAATTCTAAACTAGTTTTCGGACACCCTAATGTAACAAAGGGTTTACTGACCTCCCCTACTACATTATTCAAGTGGCCTCGGCCTTCTCAAAACCCATTTCATATGGCAACCAAGTGAGACTAATTTGCAAAATTCTGTAACCCTTTCGATTTTAACAAAATTTTATTATGGGTATTCCGCAATAACAAGCCTATTAAAGCATTGTGAGTCCAATTGACTTTCACTTGGAATTTTGGGCGGCACATTTTACAATCCCAATATTGAAATGAGAGTGTAATAAAATGATGGGAACGTGTATTAGGTCTCCTGTGTCGGCACGCGGCACCCTTCGGGCTAATAATGGGCCGCCTTTTAAATTTATTTACTAATGTCATAATTTCTTCGAAGAATTTTCTCAAAATTACTTTATGACTTTTTCCATGTTTTATTAGAAATTTTTATATATCGCCCAATTTAATGATTTATGGTTGTTGCAAGAACCTTGAATACACTACCCATAATAATAGTTCCAAATTACTCACAAACAACAAATTGTTATCGTTCCAAATGCATAAGTAAGGACGGTGATTACAACGAAGCACGCGAGTTAATTAATTTGTTGCTATCAGTATATATCGATTGGTCCCTTTTCGGGGTTATTGTACGGAAACGATTACTGTATGGATTCTACTCAAGTTCACAATTGACGTAAATCAAGCCCACAATATAAATTGGTGGTTCGTTGGAAAACGTGCCAAACCGAAATCGAATTTGACTTGTTTACCTTTTGCACAATTGCAAAAAAATATTCGACAACAACATTTCATTTCAAATGTAACAAATGATCATGTTGCTGATCTAATTGTGTTGGCCAGAATATTGCGGTTTTGGTCAATGGTTAAATGTTATAAAAGGAAAATAAACTTTTTGGGCCACCACTATAAATAATAAACATAATACACTCCAGAGAGTATGGGTATCAAAGAAAAAAAAATATACACATTCAAAAATATCTAGTGAAAGGAATCATTTATCTGTCGATTTCGATGAACCGCGAGAGAGTGAGTGCGCGCAATCATTCGGCCTTGGCCGCCGTATTGTACGCTTGTCTGGGTAATTCAGTCAAGGTTTGGGCCGTTGAACTTCCTTCCTTAGTAATGTGCCCCACCATTTGACTAGGTGGAGTCTAAAGTGACTAAACCAATCCGATGGCGAGTTGTTACCATTCTATTGGCTGGTTGATGGCATTGTTGTCAGTGACCTCCAACTTCAAAATACGATGAACTCGACAAGTTCGCGGCTCCTGCTGCTAAAATACACTCTTCCCCCACCCGACATTTAACTAGTGTTGAAAACTTCAACAGCTCCATACAGATGGTCGAAAATCGTCCAACTTGCCCTTCAGGTAGTGCGGCTAATATTTACTATACATCGCAACCGTCGACGAGCCCAGTTGGTACCGGGACTTTCACTCTCGCCAGTTCTTTGGCCAAGCTCTCTTGGCAATAATACTAGCTTACACCGGTGGTTGTTGTTCAGTGTCCATGCTGTACAATGCAAGTGTTCTATTGTGGTGTTATACAATTCGTTGGAAACTAATGCAGTTTTCTTAAAGTACTACTTGGCCATTGTGGATAACTAGTGAATTGATTTTGCAATTTTTTTAATTTATGCTCGTGATTAACAACAATCAGTGTTCAAAATGATCTTATCACCAGATAGTAGTGGTGTTCATAATATTCCTCAATTGCCAGAGTCCACAACAAACCAAATGACGGATTTATCAGGCTTATCTGCAAACCAACGTGAACCAGCACTTAACTTAGGTATACTATTATTTCGAAACAATTCACCACCTGCCATGCCAATAATCTAAATTCCATTACCTTTGATAATTAACTGGCCAAGAACAGTAGAAAAATATGATGTAATTGAATCTCTTCATAGCTTACACCTGATGTACCACTTTCACTGTTCAATTACGTAACAAAATCGTTGAGTGCATCGCACGCGGTTATACCTACGTCGTCAGAGAAAGTTTTATCTATGCTTTCTTTTCTTTCACCTATTGAAATTGCTCTAAATGCGTTTCGCTATGCGATTTTATTTGTAACAAATTAACATTTGCACAATGTCTAAACATGCATTTATCTTGGTTACAGAATTCGATGGTACTACAGTACTGTGCCGTGTTTGTGGTGACAAGGCGTCAGGATTCCATTATGGTGTACATTCTTGCGAAGGATGCAAGGTAAGTAATTTCTGCATTCACGAAAAACACACAATTGTAATTGTCTTTGTTTATTATTCTTTAAATTATCCTTGAACGTATAACGAATGCGGAACTAGTAGTGGAAAAAAAATTAACATTGTGTATTTATTAATACAGTTTGCCTTGATATTTTCGAACACGAAAATTCAGTACCCACCCGGAAATTACACTACATTTAATATCAGATTTTCCCTGTTTGAACTTTTCAAGGGTGGTGTGTTAAGGAGAGAAGAAAAAAATATTTTTGGCAAACACATAATGCGTGTGTGTGGAGGACGGTTGTGTTGTTATTATTATACATTTTTAAATCGATCAACATTCAACGAATTTCTTTGTTATTTTTCTCTACCTGGGTTTCTTGTGGCGCAAAAAAAGAAGGTTGAAGGTCGGTTGTATTCAGTGTCAATGTCCGGTTGCACGCGCACATTAACTTGAGGGGTCTGGTGCGGGAAGCAGGACTACACTCTTGCCTCTCGTCTTTGTCCCCCAAGTTTTTATTTAAGTGGGCGATTGGCCTTCGCCTCACATATATCTGCTCCTTATAAAAAAAAAACGATCTCTCAAGGTTTTGCCCAAAATGTGGGTTCAAATGTGGCTGTTTGTCAAATGTGCTGATGTGTTCGGCTCAGGAAAAAACAGGTCAATTTTCAATCTTCCTTATAAAATTGCTTGGATATTACGTTACTCGATTACCAAGGGCCCACAAATAGCTCGACTTAGTTGAAAAGTAAAAGTAATAAAAATTGAGCGTGACAGTTGTATCATCAAGTTCTTCTTTGATACACCCATATGGCCTGCGGTCTTAGATGCCAAGATCTTCATGTGGCATTCCTCAGGGTCCATCTCTATCTGTACTCGCACCTTCTTCCTGCACTCTTCCGTGCCTCGCGCTTATCTAAGTTGGTTGAACTCGATGACTGTTCAAGGTCAACCATGTGCACATATTACATACCTGAATCCAACCCGCCCAATTCAGCACCTGTGCCACATATGCGTGTGTGTATACGCTTAACACGCTTTTACTTTCGATAATGTTGAAAGAATGTGTGACCTGCCGAGAAACCCTTCACGGAGGAAGCACACATTTCAGGCAAAAAAATCCATAAATTCGTACGTATCAGATTTAACTTTGGACAAAAGGGTGAAAAATATCTGCACCCTTTCTTGATGCAACAAAACAGCAGATGGTAGACGCAAAATTACATTTTACCTGAAAATATTTAATTTACCTGATACTTTTTTTTCTGGAAAACAACCCTTTTAAGAAATTGTACAAGGGTTGATAAAATTGATCAATTTTCATTTTCAATGAGAACAAAAAAAGGGTTCGCATTTCCGCCCATTTTACGAATTGCAGAATTAAATTACATTTTTGTGTTTCCTCTGAGTCGCGGTCCATAGAAAAAATGATGATCGGTGCAAGGCGCAATGTTCGTGTCTCTCTGGACGAGGTGGCGCTATGATATAATACAAGTAGTAAATGAGTTTAGATCTGTTCGCGTGGAGGACACGTCGCGTAATCTGAATCAAGGTGAACGACCTGAACTTTTATGCGACGGTAGTGCCCTCACAAGCAATTACTTTTTAATAACGGTATAGCTTAGAGAACTTTGCACTTGCTTTACTATCGGCCTATCTAAAACGAAAAAACTTCCACACTAGCACATAAAACTCGAATATGAGCGTTTTATGGGCTGGTAACATAAAATCAGCACACAGTCAAGAAAACAGGATTGCCAACGTTTCAGATAGGACCTCACTGAGGTGCCGTTAGGATAGGTCAACAACTCGTTGGCGGAGCACATTAAATTCCAAAGTAGTATTTAACTTCTAATGTTGTATAGTATTATATATTTTTAGTTTAGTCATTTGCATATCAAGTTTTGTGTTTAATTATAATATCATTTTGATATTAGTAATATTTAACAACACGAACAACAAATCAACATCTGAGATTAGTAAAAAGTTATTATAAAAATAAGAAGAAAGTTTTTTTTTAATTAATTACACATATTTTCACTTATAGTGTATAAAATGTTTGATGATGTGGTGAATATATAAAAGAAATGCTTTCTCAGTATAATTATTATTATATTAATAAAAACAATAACAAACTTTCATACAAACATTTATTATCATTTCATTACATTTTTTTCTATCTCAATGATTTTATTGCTCCTGCTGCTACGTATATTAGTTAATCCTTCCCGAAAAGTCAATTTCCGGGCCGCTAGACATTGTTCAAAATATCTAATTGGGTCGCCTATCGAAAAACCGAGGTATTCCGTATTCACCATAGAAATTGCACCAATATACATTTAGTAAATCGTTGAAAAGGGGTCAATAAACCCGCACAAATGCTAGCGCATGCTTTAAACGTCACCGTTATCGTTCGTGTATTATAATGATGCAACTGGGGTCCATCCCCGCCTCGCCGCAGTTCTGGGCCGCTCGCCCGCGATGTTCTCTACGACAACCTAGATTTGCGGCCGTTGACCGAACTCTGCTGATGATGGTGCTCTCTTTGGAAAACCCAATTCGTCAAAATACTCCAAAAGCTCTCTTGCATCATTCGCTTTGTCTCTTCTCCCAATGGATCATTATTGCTCTTCAGTTTTTTCCTCTCATCAAATTAATCTCGAAAAATCTTCTTGAAATTAAAAGTGGTTTCTTTGGAATAATTTTCGGTGTGTAATGTCGATGAGTTCGATGCACCTTGCTGACCTTAGTACGTGGGTGCCAATTTTATAGCCGCTTGGTATGAACGTGTACACGCATTTATAAGTAGCATCAGAAGTCACTGACCAGCGCAACAGTAATTTTCCAACCCTCCAACCGAATGGCACTCACAGGTGCGCCTTCTTCGAATCAATTCCATTTCTCAATCGATGATAAGAATTTCATGTGTAATCGATTAGATTGCATATGTGCCCGATTACGCATTGCTCATTTTTTTGTGGAACGCCAAAAACGCGTCGATCTGTTCCTCCTTCCAAAACGTTCGGTTTTACCGGGTCATCAGACAAAAATTACCTGACGTAGTTGTAAACAGCTATGACATCATAAGAATCTTTCTAGAAAATTATAAATTGGAGCACATTATAAAATCGTGCTAAATAAATACTGTACATTCAATAGTTTTTTTTTCGTTACTTTTTGTTTTGTACACAGTCGAGTGGCTTGAGATAGAGTTTATTCACTGAAAGCTTGAGCATATGAACTCCTTATATGAAACCTTAATTTGTCTTGTACTAATACATGCATCATGGCTTAATCTTTGACCACTCGCAGGATCAACCAGGGATATTTTATTAAAAAGCAGAAAGAAGTGTCAAAAAATTTTGTAGTAGGTATTTCTTCCTCTATCTCAAAATTGCATATACGCGCCTTGCGCCCAGTGGCTAGCTGACTGACTGTTAAACATATTTTCTAAAAAGTCTTTGACCGTAGAACCGAGTAATAGTGCGCCTAGGCTCGGGCGTACATTGAATCTTGCTTTTGTTGTTTACATCGAACTATATAGATTGGTTCAATGAACGAACGACACGGCGTTGTTCTGAATCATTTGTTAATGTGCAAAAATGATGACTCGGCCACAGATAACCTACTTTTATGTCACTGCACTGTACAATATTTTTATATACATATACAAATTGTATTGGCCATTGTTGACTCTGTTTTGACCTATATTTTTTCCTCTCTCAACAACACCCATCGAATTAAATGTGGTCAACTAGAAACAATAAATAATAAATACCACAGTCCAAAAACTATTGCTACACATAATATTTTTGTTGATCATTTCATAACAACAACAAAATGGTTTTTTTTAATTAAATATGTATTCTAATTGAAACAAAAACACAGTGTGTTGTTACTGTTTACAATTCAACTTACGATTTTTAATATAGAAACAATTTTATAATATATTACAAATTGCACCAGTTTCGCTGGTGCGAGTTCAATGACCGCGCTCAACCGAGTCACTGTTCTCTGAAGGCACACTTTTAAGACCCCGAAAACAATGCTTATCGCAAACACTTACCTAACGTACAAATACGTCCCTCAATTAGCGATAGGGCACTAATTGTTCAATTTACACACCGAAAATGGTATCGATTTGATAATATAGATGAGGAGGGGACCTATACACGTTGGTAAAACTAACTGTTTGGGAAACACATAGAACATTTGACGTTTTTAGTTAGAATATTATGACGAAACGATATCGTTCTTTCTCTATTATAATATTGCGAATAAAGTGTGTTGAAGAGAGACCACCAACTCTCACTTTCACGCTATGAACTGGCCTCACAAGCACATACACTTTGGTGGGTTAACGTCCGGGAACTGGGTCAACTGGTTAACTGTGGCGAAGTCGAGCTCTAGGCTCAGTCCTCTCTTAGTATTCTTGCTGTTTGGACGCACCAACCAATAAGTGGTTGTTGATCAATTCCCCAAATGCTATATTAAATGTGTGACATAAAATCAAAGACAATTACAATTGTGTGTGTTTGATGGCAGTGTTAAATTTGAATGAAAATCATACGGATTCGGTTACAATGTCGAACGCATTAACACAACAATCATGTGTGGAGGCAATTGAGAAAAGTGGCCCTTGTTCAATTGTGACCGCGGACGATAGTAGCACTAGTTCTGGTTGTGAGAGTGATGATTGTCTTCAGAACGAGTGTTGTTGTTCGCAGGGCTTCTTCCGTCGCAGCATCCAGCAGAAGATCCAATACCGACCGTGCACCAAGAATCAGCAATGCTCCATACTTCGCATCAATCGGAACCGTTGCCAATATTGCCGTTTGAAGAAGTGCATCGCCGTTGGAATGAGTCGTGATGGTAAGTGTTGCCATTTTTCATCCACCCCGGATTAGAATTTTTTCGCCGATGATTTGTTGGAAATTCGGTAAATTGGGTCGTCCAGGTCCTGGGTTCGATGACCTGGTGCGCGAATTGTAACGTGCGCGACGTTACGAGAAAGTTCAGTGAGCGCACACGGAGTCAACGACCCAACGACAACAATACTAGGTCACATTAACCCCGCGATACAAATTTTCGAAAGTTGCCCGTTACTTGGTTTGTGTATATTAAATCTGTGCAATTCTCTCATTGGATATTATGTATCGGCTTGCACAATTCTGCATCGTATGTGGCGCCTAAATTATGTTGAGGCCATCCACTATTCGCCGTAACTATATGTTTACATGTACCTATGTAATATTACACACCTTTCTTTTTAGTTATCTATATACACATATTGTAACAAACACCAAAAAGTAAACTTTTTTTATCACTCTATGATGTGATTTCTTCTTAAGACAATGATTATATTTACACACACTTTTACTTCTTCACAAAACGTAAATGAGAGAAAGTTCTTTAAGAATCATATAACGTGTACCTTTTTTAGAAGAAAGTTTACTACGAACAACATAAATTTATGTCATACTTTACTATAATTCCTTCATGTGTATCTTTAAAGCGATAGAAAGTTTTTCGTATTTCGTAATGAGTTAAAAGTGTTTTGAACCTTCTAAGAGAAAATTCCACCAATATAGGAGCGCGAGTTCAAATTTGTTAGAGCTTTTGAGCAGGTGGTGGCGCCTAGCGAAACTTCGTCGAACTAACAGAGGGTTGAACCGGGGGTGCAAGCATGCGCCAAACTGCGCCCGCCAATCCATAAACTTATCGTCCACGTAGTCATGTAGGTGTTATCTTTAGGATGCATTTTTTTATTACAACATCTTTCTAATTGATTATGGAGTATAGAGAAGTTTCACTTAAATTAACCAGCATATTAAATTCGATAGTTAACTAAAAAAATTCCATGGAAAAATAAAATTTCTACCTATTATCTAATGAATAGTCAGAAATAGTATACTTTCTCCCAAAGTTGCGAGTTTCATTTCGCTTCCTCATTCAAAACGTAGCCATCTCTCCAAAATGTAGGCAACCAGTAATTCATGAAAGTTAATTAACATTACCTTAATTATCTACGATCAGGTAACGAAACACTTAACTTATTGAACATTAACGAAATTGATAGTGTAAAATTAGTAAATATTAATTAATAGGTAAACGAGGTGGTTTGTTAGCAAAATGCGCGGTCCGTGTGCAAACAAGTTAATGTGGGTAGTAGTAGGTGGCACAATAGTAACCGAGTATCGAGTGTACACGTTGTGGACGACCTTGACGCCCATTCTACCTTTGCTGCTATCGGGCAGTGCGAGCGTCAGAGCGCGATCGGCGACGCAGCAGCTCAAGTTCAAGGGTGTTGGAGGGGAATCAGCACCGTTGTGGGTGCACGACAGCAGCAAATTGGCGGTGGGGATGGTTATATGGTGAGAGCTTTGAGAGGGGAATTTTGACCGTGGGCGCATTGCTACGATTGCCGTTCGTTCGTGCTACACACTACTATACTACTTATTCAAGTCGGGAATGCCAGATCGCGCGAACCGCACTCGCAGCCCGACAATACAACATCGTCGTACACATGTTATATTAGGTGAAAGTGTTAATAAACTGTGCAAAATGGGTGAAGAATTGCCCATCCTTAAAGGGATACTTAACGGAGTTGTCAACTATCATAACGCACGTATGTCTCATTTTTTTTAAAAATTAATTGTTAATTAATTTTGAAAATTTAAATTTGCCAAAAAAATTTTTTTTACCCACAATTATCGTCTATGTATTGTCGTACTTTCATTTTAACATGATTGACCTAGACACTTTCATCCTCGTGAAAGCAAATTTCTCCCGCGCTCGTATCAAGATTATTTTGTATGTTGTTGTGTTTAGTCGTGTGTTGTTGACTTTCTCCTGTTTTATTAACGAAAATTTAAGGGTAACGGCCAGCAGATGTAGAGCAGCTGGCACGCGCTAGGCACCTGGACGAACCCTAAAGGGGCACATGACCTCTTTTGCGCTCATTTAATCAAAAGTGAAATAAAAAAAAACATTGTTGCACACACTTACAATTCGCAACAAGTTTTATATAATTTTGTACTTATGTGTAAAATTTTTGTTACAGCTGTAAGGTTTGGTCGTGTACCAAAAAGAGAAAAGGCGCGCATTTTGGCCGCAATGCAACAGAGCTCCAATTCGCGTACATTGGAGAAGGCCGTCACGGCCGAATTGGAAGATGAACAACGATTATTGGCAACAGTCGTACGGGCCCATATTGATACATGCGACTTCACAAGAGATAAAGTGGAGCCAATGTTACAACGGGCCCGTGAACAACCCTCCTATACGGCTTGCCCTCCAACTTTGGTAAGTACCTTTTTCGAAGCAGAAAAAATGCCATTTGCATTTTATGAGGTCAGGTGGGAATTTAAAGTTTTCGGTTATAAGAGATGACGGTTATTGAGCATTAAGGAAGCTCTTTAAAGGACAGACGGAAGGAAATGGGGCGAAATGAACCTAGCCCCGAACACATACACACATTGCCAGACTAGTCGACCTTGCTGTTAGGGCAAGGGGACAAGCGGAAACATTCAAGGTTTTTTGCGCGCACTATAATCATAATGTGTATTATGTCCATCTCGATTGCTCACACTCCCCGTCTCTAATTTGTAACTTATCGGGCTTCTCAGAAACAAGGCTAACGCGCACTTTTTTTATTATTCCACACCCGACACTCAAATGATCAATTAATTTCGATAATTAAATTAATTTCCAATGTTTGTTTTATTGCAGGCTTGTCCATTGAATCCTAATCCACAACCATTGACTGGACAGCAGGAATTGTTGCAGGACTTCTCAAAACGGTTCTCGCCGGCAATACGCGGTGTTGTTGAGTTTGCTAAACGTATACCGGGCTTCTCACTATTAGCCCAGGACGATCAAGTTACTTTGTTGAAAGCCGGTGTGTTTGAAGTGCTTCTGGTGCGTTTGGCGTGTATGTTCGATTCGCAGACATCGAGTATGATCTGTTTGAATGGACAAGTGTTAAAACGTGACTCTATCCATAATAGTTCAAATGCCCGTTTCCTTATGGACTCAATGTTTGATTTTGCTGAGCGCATGAACGCGTTACGTTTATCGGACGCCGAAATCGGTCTGTTCTGTTCGGTCGTGGTTATTGCCTCAGATCGTCCCGGTCTGCGCAATACTGAACTCATCGAGAAGATGCACAACAAGTTGAAATCTGCTCTGCAAATTGTTTTCAATCAAAATCATCACGGCCAACCGCACATTCTCGATGAACTGATGAAGAAAGTACCCGATCTGCGTACTTTGAACACACTCCACTCTGAGAAATTGTTGGCATTCAAAATGACCGAACAACAACAAATGATGCAACAACAACAACAGCACAATGTTTGGAGTTCACCAATGGAGGAGGAGAGCAATAGCAAGAGTCCGGCTGGTTCTTCGTGGTCTTCTTCATCGGATGTGACCATGGACGAGGCAAAGAGTCCACTTGGTTCTGTATCCAGTACGGAATCGATGTGCTCATCAGAGATGACAGCAATCAATGACTATCATCAACAACCAAACCATCATATCAGTTCGAATGTTACAAATGCACCACTATTGGCTGCAACTTTGGCCGGCGGTCTGTGTCCGCACAGGCATCGCGCTAATTCCGGTTCCACATCATCTGGCGACGATGAATTGGCCGCCACATCACATTTAATCCATAATGGTTTGACCATAACGCCAGTATCACGACCACACAGTTCCCATCCACGATTCCGTAAATTGGATTCACCCAGTGATTCTGGCATTGAATCAGGAACGGAAAAGGTCGATAAGCCGACATCAGTTTGCTCGAGTCCGAGATCTTCTGTGGAAGATCATCATATAGTTGAAGATATGCCTGTGCTGAAACGTGTCCTACAAGCACCGCCATTGTACGATACCAATTCATTGATGGACGAAGCGTACAAGCCACATAAAAAGTTCAGGGCATTGCGCAATAATAAAGATTCCGCCGAAGCGGAACCAGTGGTGATTATGTCACCGCAGCCAGTGCAATCGCAGTTGCAAATGCAGCTCAGTTCCTCGGCTCCGCCACCATCGCAGTCGTCCTTGTCGAGTACACATTCGACGCTCGCCAAGTCATTGATGGAGGGACCGCGAATGACTGCCGAACAAATGAAACGAACTGATATCATACACAATTATATAATGCGTGGCGGTGAAACGGCGGCGACGTCCTCCGCATCACCAATGGTGACTGCCTCGCCCACTGCGTGTCCATACAAAACGAACGGTTCACTATTGCAACCGTCTTGGGCAACGAGTGTTATCACAACGACTGCACGCCAACCCCAAATGCAGAATCCAAGTAATAGTCACACGCCACCACCATCGACATCGCCCCAACAGCAACAGCCGCACCATTCGCAGCAACAAGAGTACACACAGCGACTGTACTTGCATCCGCAATCCCCTCACTCGACATCACCCGCTCCACAACAATCACGATCTCCAACAACCAGTCCTCATCCTTCACATCTTGTCAATACCATACCAAAAATGGTCGAATTGCAAGTGGACATTGCAGACTCACAGCAACCGTTGAATCTGTCCAAGAAATCACCGTCCCCATCGCCGAGACCATTGAAAGTGGTCACATTGGAAGTGTAATTTCGATGTTAGATGGAAGGGGGTCGACGCCCACCCATTTTTTTAGAGTACAAAAACACAAAATGTAAGTGGAGAGTGAGTGCCGAGGGAAAATTAAAGGGAGAGAACCTTGAAAGACATTAAATAAGAAGGTTTTCTTCCTCGTGGCTCGTTAAGCAAAAAAAAAGAACTACATAGACGCTTTAAATAATAAAAAAGAATCATGAAATATTGAATGCAAAACCAAATATTTATATATTTGCTGCTGTATAATTCAGTCTATATCTCTGTCTAATTAATTATTATCTCTGTTGATGTTGATGTGTGCCCTTTTTGAAAAATAAAAAAATGAGAAAAATGTTATGTTGTAGTTGTAGTAGAATATTTTTTTCTGTTTATATTAATTATTATTATATTTTGTTTTTGACCGTTAACGGTCGTACCCCCCATTTTATCATATTCTCTCATGTGTAAAGTTACTTCCGCCACAAGCAAAAGTTCGGTGCGCGCCTGTACATAGTGGACCAACGCCCTCCTTAGCGCATCGTTCCTGCTAAAATAGATCTACTAGTTAAGAGTTTCTCAAACAATCACTAATTGTAAATTTGGAATCGTGAACATTTTCAAAAAAAATATTACATACAATATTTATAAATAATTAATTGAATTATAATCCAATAATCTGACTTTTAGCACCATTCAATCCTATAAAATATATTATAATATTATTGTTTAATATATATTATATATATGTGATAAATTGATTTTTAGGATATATTTATAAGTAAGTTTGTGTTTCGTATTTCAATATCAGTTTGTAAAAAAATCAACTCATTTTCATACATACAATTTGTCATTCTCATCAACAGAAAAACACATTGTATCTGTAAAAATATGAAATTGATAAGAAAACAGCGCTACCACCATCCATTTATTTGTATCATCGTCTCATTAATTCATCAATTATCATAAGAATTGTCATAATCCCATTTTTTATCATCATATTATTTTAGGCGAGTTAAGGAGGTGACCGTGAGACTGAAGGGGACATCGACTATCACCCCATCGTACTAGAAAAAAAACCATTTTAATATATGCCATCTTATAGTGCAATTTGGATGGCAACAACTCATTTTTCGATAGTCGTGTCCTCTATGCAATTGTCTCCTTGCTCGTTCCTGTAGGACGTGAATGTTTCTGTTCCCTCAACCGCAGGACTCGTAGACAATGAATAAAAAAAGAGCATAATGTATTTCTTGAGATGCAAAAACATATATGAGAATTTGTTGTGAATTTTAGTAACGTGAATCCAGACAATTGACAAGACAAATTGGACGATAAAATGGCCTTTTAAATCACCCAAATTGGTGGTTTCTTTCTAGTTAAATTGTTAGCGGATATAATGAAACTTTCCTCTTGTCAAAATGATTCACTTTATTAAAATTGAAAATAGAAATTGATTTGTATTTGTACTATTTTTTGTGTAAATCTGGATGCTTGTTGAGGCCGTCAGAATAAACCATGTCTATTGGTGATATTAAATATTTTCGTTTTATTTCCTCTTCTCCATTTTGAAAGAAACAATACCAGTGAAAAGAAAGAAAGTGAAACAATATGAAAGTAGACCAAGTACATTAACATGGAAAAAATGAAATTATTTCCCAATGTTAATTACTTCTTCGTCTAAATATGAAATGATGCAAAAAAAAACATACAAACAGTTCTTATCTTTCAACTGCAAGAAGCCTTGACTTAAGTGTTAGATAAAAGTAAGGTAAGTAGGAAAACTAATTAAATTCGTTCTATTTCTGTATACTTTGACGTCGACCAATAAGTAAATACAGATTTTGTACCAAGTAATTCTGTAAAAGCTGAAAGGCACGTGGCATATTGGAAAAATTGGAAAATAACACCGCGTGCGAAGGTTTCCTTCTCCCCCTAAACAAGAAAATGTACTGAATAAAAACATTAAGTATATTTATGTGACATTAATTTCTTCATAATAATTTGTCATCGCCTAATAAAGTTGTAATACGACGATAATGCGGTAAATAGTTTATCGACCTTGACCTTGAATTTCATGGGCTTGTCACATGAACATCATGTTTTCAATTTTAGTTAAGTATTAGTACACATACGAGTACACAACAGTATATTATTGGAAGATAAAGGAATTGGGGGGAACTTTACCAAAGCCACACCACATTCGACTCCACTACGAATGTTGATATAGAATCCAAATGATTATTAAACTGGCTGGTGGATTGTATAAACAAAATGCTGTACACAAAGGATTTCGGTCGATTAATTATTTTTATACATTTTCTTATCAGTGGAATGTGTAAAAAATGATAGTACAAACATTGGTGTGACGTGTATGGCATTTTTCGCAATAAAATCCAAGAGTTATGACAATCAATAATTTATTTTTCGTTGGAAAATCATTCAAGGCTAATACATAATTTTCAGTAAAATACAATACAGTTTCAAGAAATATAATAGATAATATATAAATCAATAGAATTACCATCTTTAATTTCAAGGTCCGAAAGTGACCAGTAAATGTCAACGAACAAGGTTACCTTTAACGTTAAACAATTACTATATCATAAAAATAACTTAACAGAAAACGCTAGTTTACTATAATTATGATGGTTTTTCGAAAAAATGGAAAGCTTGAGCGCCTACACCCTGCACTGCAATTATATCTCTTTTATAGTGCGCGCTTTCAAGAAATACACTTGTAAAAACATCTTTGTTTATGTATATTTGAGGGCATGGATTTTTTTTTGGTTCGCTACCATTTTCTGTTTACGATTTATTTTTGAATAATTAATACATCTACTAGTCTGGGACTTTTGTCAAGGTCAAGGTTTTTTGAATTATTCATTATTTGAAAAAATAAGTCTTTTATGTGTTCACCTTTTCACTGGATGTCACACACAGTCGCATATTTTATTAATATTTTTGTGTTCGTTGGATCAATTCGATCACGAATCCCTAAAGCAAAGCATATCCAAATTGACGCATTCTTGTGTGTCGCCTTTAAACAAATTTCAATTAACTTTCTTCCTTGATCCTCTCTTGACACGATAATAATGTCTGTGTAATAAAAAAAATTTACAACAAGGAATTGTGTTTCGAGATCAAGGTGCAATATTCTCTCCTCCATTTCATTGTATGTAAATTTCTTTCATTTTGTCGATGAAATTATTGTTAAGAGAGTGAAAAACTGGTTATTAAACCATTTTCGTACACGTATGAAACGAAAGCATGGCAAAAAAGGCGCACAATCAAGCAGGAAATTGAAATAAAGTGAATTGTCCTTTGAGTTTTCAACAAGCATTAGATTAATAAAAAATGTATGAGCGTCATTCAAATTTAATTAAACACATTCATCTTCTTTCCTAGTACTATGAATAATTTTTCAGACCGTTTGAGTGTTTGCTGATATTTTGAGTCACTCTCGGTACTCGAGAACAAATTTCTCGTCTCATCCCAAGTGCGAACAATTCCAACATGCATTGAATTTCGCGTTTCATTAGCATCTTCAGTGATTTTTTTATAAAAGTAGCCTTGGTGTATAATAGATTTCAATGTCGTCCAATTTAAAGAGTTACAAATTAAATTACATTATTTTACTGCTACCATAGAGAAGTCAATGTCGAATGTATTTAATTTAAATTGGAATGGAAAAATGCACGTTTGAGCGCCAGTTTCCTGTTCAAGTAGAGAAAAAGACACAATTAGGTACTCTTGGACGAGTGTTTTAAGAAAAATGTGTCCTGAAAAACGGACAGAAGACAAAACAAGCAATAACGTTACAATTTTAACGCTCGACCGAAATCTGTTTTCACATTCGATAGAATTTTTTATGAGCGACTATAGCGAAGGTTAATGAACAATAATTAAATGACAATATTTGTAGAATATATCAGTTTAACCTTGTCCGTGTGTCTCATATAATGCGCGTTTTTATACACTTGAAAAAATAATGAAACATTACACCGACGTAGCTATTTTCAGTACTTGCAAAAAAGCGAGCGTCCATACCTTGCATATGCGGTACCACAATATGCAAATCACTAAAATAGAACTATTAATATTTATGCTAGAATTTATTTATTAACGTATTTGATTACAGGATTTTTCAAAAACACAATATTCTCTAGAAAAATAACCTTCAAATCTAATACAGATTTTATAATCAGCAAATATAGTTTCTTGAAACGTAATTCGAACAGGAAAACAACTTGCGAATGGCGATTTTATAAATACATAATGTTATTATTATATATATGCAGAATGAATGGCCGTGAATTTGTTTTATATACGAAAATTATTACATTACTTTTCCAGGAACTTTGCAGGACAATATTTATTACCCATTATTCCCATTGTTTTATTGAGAAAAATGAAAACTCGAACAATTCTCACACACTCGTTCGAAATATCGATATAAATTTCGATCTGTTTATATTTGCGCTCTTTTTGACGCACACGTTAGAAAAAACTATTTTTGACTTATTACTTAACCGATGAAATAACTTTCCAATTTTCCCTGCGACTTGTTTTCCTTGAATTTAACTTGTAAAAACAAATACAATATAGTTTTACAATGTTAGAAAAAAGAAAAACGTTCTAAGAGTGATTCATATGACGACACTGCCTGTATCCACCCACAAAGATGTTTGCTACCAATTTATACACATTTACATTGTGTAAAAATTTTTATTACTTACTGTGACTTCAAGGTCCAGGGTCGTTTTATGTAAATATTTGAAAATTACAGCTATTATAACTAGACCTTGCACAATTATCTCTCCTACAAATGAATTTATCGTATACGTAAATCTATCGATAATCGAGTAACCCATACACGCGGTTTTATTACATTTTACTCTCTGTAATTCATTTTTTATTAATAAAATATATCAAAGTTCGATTTTTTATGCTACAATTTGCACATACAATTGATAACATCCATCACTGATATGAAAGTTATTGAAAATCTCTCCTCAAGGGTAATTACTTTCATGAAAGGTCAAATAAATTCAATTAGATAATAGAACCTAGCCAGAGAGACACGATTACTTACTCTTTTTACGGACTTTTCCAATAAAAACTTATGACGAAACAAATTTACATTGAAAATTTGTAGTCGGTTCGCTTTCAATTAAAAATCAAACTACCCCCTGGTCTCTTTTATTAATATGTGATAAAATCGAGTAAAATATGACAGAAGCGAGCCATTTTCGTTTATACAACAACATCCACATAATTTCCAAAGTTAATTCGCTATTTAGAGGCCGGTTGGTGTATAATTTTCCTTTCGCAAAACTGCACAATAATTTTTTCTGCTGGCATCACCTACCCAATAATAAACATTTTACCCATAACATCGACTAATAAGTTCCCATAATATTCACCTTACAATAATATAATAAAGTGATATGAATATGTCAACTTGTGCTTTTAAATATAAAATTGTCGGTGCGTAGGTGGATGGGTGGTTTATTATATTTACTGTTTTCGAGCCATATCTAATCTAAGAATAAAATTCTTTTAAAGCTACGGTTAATGAACTTGTGTTCTTTAACACACTGGTCTTTTTATCTCGATCTTACTCGCACCCAATAAGCAGATTTTATGCTCTACACACAAACATTTTTTTTTAATTCTATTCTGATATGTCACATGTATATAATTTAGTGGCTATGTGTGTGAAATTTGAACTTGATTTTAAAATTCCACCAATTTTTTGCCAATTTTTATTTTTGGGGCCATATATAACATTTTCTAACAGGGTTCATGGGAGGACGGTCAAGAGCAATTAACTTGATATCAAACACTTATTTATGTCATACACAAAAGGTTTAATGTACGATAAGTGCGAGTTTGTTTCCTTTGTTTAGAATTATTATAAAATTTTTTGTTTATTTACAATTCAAGCCACAGTTTATCTGAATTGAGAGAACTAGGGAATTTTGTTGGGGTTCAGGTTTTTTGCTTGAAAAGGAAAATGCACAAAATTGAATCAAAAAGTGGAAAAAATCCCGAATCGTGAATCATTGAACCAACCACGTCATCCACGCCAATATGTACATGTTATATTAATTTTATCACTTCCACCCAAAACGTCCTGGCTGCGGTACAATAATAATATTATAAAAATAACAGAAACAGGTCACCGCACCATAATTAATTCAAATTAATGCAGAAATACGGTAATGACGAAGACCTTCTAACTAATACACAGCACTATCCAATATTCCTTGCCCTTATTAAATCGCCATTTCCCAGGCTTTCAATCTAATTACTTTATTAAAAAAAACTGTCAGCCTTCCGAGTGTATAATAAGTCAAGGCTCAAAGCGCTGTGTGACACAATTCAAAGACCTACATTTCGTCCATGGGGGTGAGTTTTTCACAATTATGGATCTATAAGCATATTCACATGCCGTGAACGATATAAGTCCATTTAACTATGCAAACTAGGTCAAACGAGGGAATTTTATGACAACTGAAGAATACTTGACATGATTTTGGTTAGAGAAATGAGTTAAAAAGAAAACATATATGACAAGTATGAGATTCCACCCATTCATGATGAAAAGTCATTCCATTTTTTTGCTCAAAAAACAATTTTGATTCTCTCTTTTATTCTCGGATTTAATAATCCATTTTACACCAAATTAGCATTTACTGTCTGTACCTTAAAGTGAAATCGGTACCTGCTGAAAACACCTGCACCAGGTGCAGAAATTGGGGTAAAACGTTGCACGCGCTAAAATACATTTTTATATCTTGCACATATCAAAATGTGCTATACGCAAGCTGATGGACCTGTAGATTTGCACCTGTGTTTTTTTCCTCTCATTTCCAAACACATCATTCACTAATTACACCATCTCATCTCAAAATTGTATTCGTGTGCTAATTAAATCACAAAACAAGAACAAGATTGTGTTTCGGTGGAAATCTTCGGTATATGGTGGTGGTCTTGCGTATTTAATACAATATATAAAACGCAATCGGTATGTGGAGATGGGTTATTGTCCTGAAAAAAAGTCGCGGCCCTCAAAGTGAGGAGTCTTGTGGTGACCCAGTCCGGCCTTGGACAGGCTCAAGGGCATCATCGACTATACCCTGCTTTAGATTCTCCTTTATTCGTTCGTTCTTTGTTAAATTATAATAGCAAGAGTAGAGAAACATAACAACACACACACATACACGCCCTATAAAACGAGACAAATCCTATCAGCTAATGCCCGAAGACGACCTCCACATATTTTCTATACAGTACACGCAGACAAACTAAATAAGCAAGGACATAAATTCTGCCACATTTATTAACAATGAACGTACAAGATGGAAATTGCTTAAAAACATATACATTACACCCTCATACACATGCAAGTGCACTTAATTGTATTTAAAACCGCACATGTAAACGTGCATATATTTTATTTGACGGTGACAAATTGTACAAATATCATAAAAATTCTCTTTTGATTAGGTGGTAAATTTTTTCAAGTACATTCAACTGTCACGTCTATGTGGGTGTCATTAAGAAAATTCGTCTACTATATATATTGGAGAGGCAACAACAACATTTCGAAATTGTTTTTCTTTTCGAAAAAAAAGGATGTGTAATGGTAACAACATGATGGCATATTTTACATTTGAGTTTTGTAAACAGAAAAACAGTTTTTCAAGGTGAAGTTGTCTAGATTAGATTGTGTCAAATTTTTTCATGTAATGTACACTTGCAAATTATCACGCAACTTGAATATCTAGATGGAAAGAGCGCAGTTTTTGGGTTTCTTGGCGTTTTTTTTAACACTCTCGCCCCCCATTTTACGCTAGTTCACATTAATATCGTCGTTTTATGTGTGTGTTTCCACTTGGACAAATACAAATTACGAACAATAGCAATGTGAGACCAAGGTTATTAATAAACAATTAAATTACGATTTGTTTGTACAAATGAAATTGATGCAATAATAAAATAAAATACTAGTATCTTAAATGACATTTTTATTTATGTCCACGTACTTGCAATTAGATATTTATTCAATTCTAATAACAATTAGTGATCATGAATAAACATGCGAAAAATGTAATAGGAAAACGTTTGCTTAGGACCGGCGTCTTATTTCAATAAATTACAATACGGAAAACACTTGTTAAATAAATTAAAACCACTACAGGGAAAAAAACTGTGAACTGTGCGTAGGCATATGGTAAAAATTTCAAAATCACTATACAATCCATGACCCTGTGTAATATTACACACATATATTGATGAATTCGTCATTCAGTTTCGCAATGGGTGTGCGATTTGATGATATAATAAATAAAACACATCATAATCCCAACAAAAAAAATCTCTCTTGGCTACTTGTGGCTATTCGAGCATTCAAGCTTAGCAAATGTACGATTTTTATTCCTGTACAATATTAAAAATGATTGCCAATATCACACAGGGGTTATATTGACTCTGAACGGGCAAGGTCACGTTGTTGCGTCGGGACGCTGTGCGTCACCTTGACGTCACAGGGTGGAGACCGTTACCACGACAACGTCCACTGACGTTCACATTCTACACTTGAACTTCATCCCTCCCACGAAGTTTAATAGAAATCTTAAATTAAATTTAATTGTCTAAAGGGTGGATGAAGGTAGTAAGACCCTAAGACCAATAGACGCACTTTTATTGGCCAAACTTGCCCTAAAACTAACCACCCAAGATAGAATCTAGTTGGGGAGTTGCTCATCATTATCAATCATCAGAGGATTCCCATTTTGGTATTGTGTAATAAAATTGTGTTATTGGAAAACAATCACCTTGAAAAATTGTACGACGCAATTACGATTAATACTCTTAACCAGGGTTGATTCTGTTTATAATTAGCACCTAACATTATGCGCACTATCCTCTAATGTCTTGTGCAATATGACAATGTTTTGTTTAACTTTTAGTAGTTTATGTTCTAGTTTTAACTAGGTTACATACACTGTTTAATAGGCGAAGAAAATCTTTGGGAAATCGACACAATATGTACCCTTGAAACATCATTTTATTAGCAATTTATATACAAAAAAAATGGGTATAAAAATGTAATTGTGGGTTGGACTTGGAAGGGGTTGTTGCGCGAATTGATTCAGTTTACATGACCGTCCTTCATCCACCCTCTCCCTTGAAACAAGGTCCTTGCGCGTCGCCTTCACCACTCGATGGTGGGATTCGAAACCTACATTATATCCTTGACCTGCGCTACTCAACAACCGCCCCTTTGTAGCATACAATGAACGTTTCCAAGGTTGAAAGATGAATGAAAATATAACGCGCACCACCACCGCATCATGGCCAAAAACAATATTCTTGTATTTTCGTGTGTTTTCCGAAAACACAATCAATTTTAATTTGGCTATCTGACAAATATTATTCTTCTGTAATCATTTATTTTCGTTTATTACGTTTTGCTTGTCATATTTGTGATATATAAATTGTTCGACTAAAAATAACACACATGTTTCTTGATGAGATTTTCGGGTAAAACAATAAACATGAGATAAAGGTTGCGTGATGGCAAAGTTGAAGAGGTCAAGGTTCCTTAAAGTAGAGGGATGCTTTGACACGCGCTTCTCGGAAGCTGCTGTATAACGTGCGTAGGCGAGATGCTGGGCTATAACATACTTGATCGATCATTTTCCTCGCTTTTCCCACTTCGTCCGTCCCACACCGTCCCTCACCAACATTTAATATACGATTCATTTCCTCAAAGATTTGTATACAAGTTTTCAATTTCATAAAAACAAACACAATCACAGCAAATCGTACAAATTTCATCATTGCCAAGGTTTCCTATTCGAAAATTCTCCAGGTGTTCAAGTTTAATTTTGGTTAGTCGGGTGCTAGTCTCCAGGGAAAATTCACCCTTTGCCCTATTTATGTACCCAGAAGGATTGAACCAATTGTTTTAACAAGCATTGCCCTTGACCGGGCACGAGTCGATGCCGTACAATTTTCCGGGAAATTGTACGAACATCTCCCTCTTTTCCATATGGATGAAGAAGGAACGACTCTATTCGACTTGAGGAAAATTCAATGGCAAATTAGCCGAACTTGGATACACAGTTTCAGAAGAAAATTGAACTGTATTGACAATTGCGGTGGTGCCTCTTGGCAAACACATTTACGAAGGAATTGAGGACAAATGGAACAATTTCAAAAATTCTATTCAACGATAAATTACAATACACAAACCCGATGATCTTATTATACTACATTTTCTTAGATAAAGCAATTAAAATTGCATAGTTCTTGTTGAATAACACAATTTTTATTCCTGGACGGCCTTGTAGCACCTGGAAGTAGCTCTAAATGACATATAAGGCAAGGCTAATATTGTTAATCTCTTTGTTTAATCAATAATTAGTCACTTTTTGCATTATACATTCTATTATATTGCTGGCAGGTTTCGATGCAGTTCGCAATATGCCTGCTGATTTATGTTTCTATCAATTAAATTCACTTTATAATTGATTTGACTTTTAGACAATGGAACACACCATGAGTCATCCCCTTTATTGACTTGGACAGACACAACGAAAAAAACATTTCGCCTAAAAACAACTTGCCACTTGTTTGTAAACAATTTATTTGGATCTACCAAAACAGTTCTGAGAGCAGAGCAGACGTTGGAGGAGATTTTCGCAAGAATTCATTTTCGACCGAAATCTAAACAACACACAAACACGATTAAAAATGCAACACAATGCTGACAAGGGCCATTTCCGGTGCCCAAAACAATTACAGTGTTTTCTGGCCGCTCCAAAAGTCTACAGATGGAACCATCGATAATAAATTGTCATAAAGCGCCACATGGATGCACACATATATGCAAAATACAAATTTAATTAAAGAGATAACCTTGAATTATACTTATATTCATGTATACATGTTTTTCTTATCATTTCGTAGAAATTATGTATATTATACATGTGTAATTCGCAAAAAGTACACGTACGTCCCATCATACCAGTTAAATTCGCGATTAAACATACATGCGAGACCCAAAAAATGATAAAAGCGTCTGCCTTAAAATGTAATTATTTTCGAGTACCAAGACAGGTCTCATAAAAATAAACATACATTCGTCAACATAATTATACGATTGATAAAAAAATTGGTCGTAATCGTTCATGTGACATTAACTGCATTCAAAATATTTATATACGTATTCAATTTACTATTTAAAGACACTGCGGTATAAATGTGATTGTATGAATAAATAAAGCAGGATGTTGTACTGCAGTAAGGGTGATAAAGATTTTTTTTTAATATCGCAGTGAAAATTGTTTTATGAAAAATATTGGCACGTGTAAAGCACCAATATGTTTTTCCATTACTTCAATCGATTACGCAAACAAATGCAAAGGAAGTATCTATTTGACCATGAAAACATTTATCAAATACAGCAAATTTGGCAATAAAATAGAACATTTTCGTGGAACCATCGTAAAAAAGCGCAAGCGATAACATTTTGATAATTGAAAGAGTTTCGTAAGAGTGTGGAAAAAAAAATTATTGATTAGCCAAATGGTTCGACGACGTCGCTTCCCAATTAACTGACAAGGAAGTTGAACTTGTGTTCTTGCAGGAAAAATAGATGAAACCGTATTGCATGATTACGGAATAGGAGACTTGTCGTGTATATGAAGTAAATGGAGAGAGAACGAATAAAGCGCACTCATTCATGACCTTGCTCAAACTAACGGAACTCGAGACATATACAAGTCAAGGTCACATTTAATCACTTTACTTGATAGTACTATCGCGCACATAGTACTCAGTACTTAAGCAAAACTCCGCAGAGGGAAAAAATGGAAAGCACGGCGCCATTTGGAAATGCGTCATCCCGAATGCAAACACCAGATTAGTTCTAAAGTGCTGTCATCGTTACCTTTGCAGCATTTTTTTTTTCAATTTTGTCAAAAATAACCTTTATCAGCACGAAATGTTGACCTGGTTTTTCAATTAAGTCTCTGTTTGCCGAGGAGACAAGCAACCCAATTCCAGATCGCGATTTTTCCCAATCGAAATATACGACTAAGCATTTGTCAAGTCATGACATGGAGTAAATAAAAGTTTCATAGCGGTCATGAGGCCAATTTCACTATACTTAATTAAGTACTTCTTCTTTATAGACATTTTCTGTGATAGTGAAGAAGAAATTCACTAGATTCCAGTGAAAGTAAAAAAATTAATGAGCATTTTAATTCCTCATTCACTCTCTATAATAGTAACAGTTTAGGTGAAAGGAATTTTTACAAATAAAACCCATAATGATTTTGATGAACTGTTTTTTTCTTCTGCATATTGATTTTTCGTATACACAAATTACTTTCACAAGGTTAAAGATCCATGGAAATTTTTCAAGTAATTAAATGGCGAAAGAAAATAAAACTCGAATAAGTACACTGAAAGTCGTTAAAATCATTCCAGAGTTTAATTTGATTTTAAGGTTTCAGTTATAGAACTGAAATCTTCAAGTGGAATGATAAAGAAAAATAAGGACAAGTGTTGCATAAACAATACTTCAGTGTAAGAAAAAAAATCGCAATGATAGGGATTATCGACGGCACTCAAAGTGAAATTAGGAATTAGTTCAATTTCAGTGTATACTCTATAAACATGGTTGTTGACATCGGCCGCTAGAAAAACTAGGCCAAAGAAGTGAAACCAAGCAAGAACAATGCACTGCTACACATTCTATAAGGGCGACACTTTTATATTCCCACACGAAAATTTCTACAATAATTCACGTTTAAAGTTCAACCTCAGCAAAGCACTACATACAAATCTTCCTTTCTATCTGCTACATTTGAATACACTATTACTTTAAAAGAGAATATAGTGGATTTTTTGTCTGTAAATAAACGTGAAAGTAAAACAATGGCTTTCACTTTTACAAAACTGATCTCTTCTTGGTCTGATTTAAGTGTGTTTCTAGGCCAACATTATACACACATAAGATACAATCATCATCATCTTTATGCATTCTGTGTACATACTTTCTCTTTCAGTTATTAGACAGAGAAAAATCAACTCGATTTGATGGTAAAGTGTGAATAATTTTTGTGGGTGGAAGTAACTTTCACGCTCCAGCATCCACTCGTACCTTGGGTATATGATACAATTTTCACACCTGGAACAATTCTATTAGGATGACCCGAATTTCATGGATAATTTCACCTTGACCCGATACTATGCACCGTGACCCACATTTTTAGCTTTATCTACACACTAATGCTCCATAAGTTTTATGGATTTTTGTTTAATGTCCAATACTTTTGTATTGCACAAAACTTCTAAGGCCACAATGATTGAAAGCAATAAATTCTATTCCTACGAGTTTTGTTTTAAATTCACAATTTATTGACTATAAATATTTATATGCACATATTGTAAATATTTCATAAATTCAAATGTGGAGTGTACGAAGAGGCTCTTAACGAAAGTGGCACATCACGTATATTTCCCAAAAAAAAACTTAATGGAGAATTTTACGGTTTTAATGGCATTTTTCCAATTTTTCCACCTTAATAACAAAAGAGAGCTCATCGAGGGGAAACTCAATTAGAGCAAAGATAAAATTTTGGAAAACTATTAACGACCGATAAGTGAAAATGTTAATAACCTCCCAATAATCTATTAGCAGACCTTTAAAAATGAATTTACATAAATAAATAGATGGATTCAATGCATGAACGATGAACAACTTGGTAACCAATTATTGATTAAAACATATCTGAAAATAGTTTTTTGTAGGGTGCAGTTCAAGGTAACTGAAGTAATTTTCCCAGCATGTACTTTTCTGTCTAATAATAGTTCACAAATAAATTAATACTTCTCATTTTGTAAATAAAAATTTAGAAAAAAAATCAATTTGAAATCGCATATCAGTTTACCAAACAATTTGCATATTTCCGTACACTGTGACTTCAATAAATTGGAAGCATGAATTAATTTATCTAATAGCTAAATATAAACACACATCACCCGCAAACATAATGCACTTTATGGCACTTAATATATTCACATATGCATTCCATTCATTCGAAACGCATACTTTTCTAAATTTAATTAACTATTAAATTCTACAATTAGAATAAATGTGCAATACAACACATTATATAACAAGAATGACTCTTATTATATGGAAAATAAAAAACACTCCTATAAATTACTCTAGTATTATTACATTAACTATATGTAGTTACGATTATATCCTTAAACATTTATCAAATTGAGAGGTGCTAATAAAAACAAATCACAGTGAGAGAAGCGAAATAAAAGGCCAATTTCGACATTCTTTGAAACTCTATAGCCACATAATAACAATAAAAATAGTTATGTAGGTCATGTCAAATTTGCACCAAGAAATTATTTTACGCCATCATACTATACATGCGATTTTCTCCACATCATATTTCGTCCATGAATTAAATATTTAATTACTCCACACACATAAATGTGATTAAATATAGCAAGGCTGAAATAGTACATATAATATTTATGTTAAGGATAATAATATTCCATAATGAACCTGTTTGTTTCATTTTTATATAGGGAGAAACAGGTAGGTAAAATATCGATCGTTTACCATCAATTATGAGAGTAATATATTGTTATACAACATCAATAAAAATAAACTACCCTCGTTGTAAGTATTGATGGTGGAAAACGTGGGTTGTCAATTATGTGTCAAGAACAGTCTCATCATGGACAATTATAAGGATTCACATCAAAGTATTTACTTAAACGATGAGTATTATACAGTCATTTGTAAGGAAACTACATTTTAATTACCGGTTATAGATAACTGAATAAACAGTCATAAAAAAAGTGTATAAAACCATGTAATAAATCATGAATTTTTTCACAAGTTTATAGGAATTGTTCTTCTTCGATAAAACAGATCTTAACCATTTGTAATCATTATCCTTAATAAATGCCCAAATTTCCTTTATCCTCATATAACAATGTTCTAAATGGAGATTTCTTGTTTCCACTTGAGTACCAAAATCTTGGAAACAATGAAAAACGATGTAATTGAAAATCTTTCCTATTGTTTTAGGGGAATTAAAAACAAAACAGTTTCAAACAACAGTACACTTATATGTCTATAATTATTGTTCATTGAGTTATTAACATTTTTATAGTGTACCGCTAACATCGTGTCCGCTCACTTAACACCTACAGCTTTTTGATGCAACTGTTCAATAAAAAATTTATCAGACTTTCACCAAAATCTTCCAATAAAGTGTTGATTCAATTTTTATTCCGAATGCAACAATTATAATATAAAACAAAGTTAAACGCTCCCATAAGGAAATGCCATTGAAAAAGTGTTTTAAAAATAAAACGCCGCAATAGAGCGCATTCTCCCGACCTTCGTGTGCAATTTGTTCATTTATATTGTTATAAAACCGTAATGAAAATCTATCGACTAATCGCTCACTGTGGGGTGGTTAAAAGTCCAAGGTGACCTTATTGATAATATTCATAATAATGGGATTCCACAAACTTATTACTTGGCACAAAACAATTCTAAGCCTATACACAAGTATTGACCTCCTCAACTTTGAAAAAATTTATTTAGAAAGTGAAAATAATCATCAAGTTTTTTTCCACTTTGTAATTCAAGGGAAAATTGAGTATTATAAATATTGACCGTGAGATATGCACGTTCAAATCATTTCATTTGCAAAACAGGATTATGTGTGTGGTGTGCAGGAGAGTTAGAGAAGAAATTTTACACAATAATCGTGGCCTGTGGTTAATAATAATAACATTATCATATGGTAGCCAACGGGTTGGTAGATAAAAAATTTGTTGTGTAACATTTATTAAAATTCCTCATTTTATTGCATCTTTAAAGATTTTTTTGCAATTTTGTATAAAATTAGTTTCCACATAGAAATCGTTTATTCCTAGTTAGTGCCTGGATTAGGAAGCAAATGAATCATTGTAAATAAGGAAAATCGGGGTTATCGCTGCAAAATAATTTTTTATATAACAAATAACTACTCTAATAAATCATAGGCGAAATATTCAATTTCCTCAATTAGCCTGCATTATAAATTTCGCAAAAAGTGCACAAATTTCTAATATTAACATTGGCGTTATTAAGATTAGATAAGATAGTGCCTAACCTAACACAACAAAACACGTATTGAACGTGTGCATAAAATTAAGAAAAATCTTCCCTTTTTTTTCTTAAAGCCTACCTTAATAGAAAACGTAAAGACCTCGTTATTTAAGCAAATATTTACTTATGTTTAATGTTACATTTTGGCATTTAATACAAATAGAATTGGCATGAAAATCATTTTATTTTGGCGACATTGAAATTCTAAAATAATTTAAATATTTTTAATTACTATTTAGAAAATGTCCTTTAAACACACACACATATAATTTGTTGGCAACTATTTGTAATTTATAATTTTATACTACCTGGAACTAAATACTTGAATAGCGCTATTTTAAAAACAATGCGAAACGCTTCAAATCGGCCCACATGGAAAATCAGGGACGTCTTTTCCATATAGAATGAATCAATAAGACAGCAGCAAAGGACCATTAATCTTCCTACTAGATAATATATCACATACCAATGAGGAAGTGAAAAGTAAAAGCTCAAACAGCACCGAATGCATTTGAAAAATATCCTCATACTTTTATTATGTGAGTGTTTAGTGGAGGTCGAAGGTGACGGAAGGTCGAAATGCAAGGTGAATCGAACTATTTCACATTCGCAAACCAGGAAATCGTGTGTGATTCTGAACTTAACCATTTGAAAAATTGTACGCTCTTGACATTTTTAAATACCAACACCACACATTACAAGACCGTTATTATACCAATAACAACACCCTCTCATTCTCCTATCCATTTAATAATGTTTATCTAATTTAATATGTTTTCTACAGATTTTCCTATAAACTCTCCAACTGTATAATAATTGTGTAAAATAATGTCACGAGAAACAAATCTATTTCTGATCTTGAACTTATATGAAGCCTTGAACTAAAAGATCGCCCAACAACAAACCACATAATAATCCGACTTTCGGTTGACATTTGACTAGGATTATTACACATTGAACAAAATTTAAATCAAAACATGTCGTCTGCCAAAAAATTACATACGAACATTTACATAATTCGTCATACATTATTATGTAGGCACTTTTTATTTTTAGGCAAAAACGTTAGTCCTTGGACTAACAAGCGCGTAATTCACCTTTATTTCGTCGATTTTCTTCAAAAACAATACATTAGATGAAAATAGACTTAAAAAAAGCGGAGTGAATGTTTAGAAACCGGTAAACTTTTATAATATCCTGGTTTGGAATGGAAATTGGCATATTAGCATTTAAATTACTTCGAACCATCTTTCATGGGCTGAAATCAAGGCTCTTTTTCTACTTGGTACCTAAAACTTTCTCGTAATTGACAAGGTCCCTTACATAATGAATGTAACAAAAATGAAAAATGCACAAAATTTTCTTCATCGAAGGTCATTTCCAATAAATTTAGATGCAAGGATAAAAAACAATTTTTTTGCACCTTTATATTTTTGATCGGAAGGTCACAAAACAAGAAGCACAAACACCGTCCAGAGATTCGTATCGCCACTCCAACCTGGCTGGACTCCAAACAGCCGTACATCAAGAAAAATCGCTGAAAAATCGCTACTGAAATGCGCGTGAAATTTCGCCAAAACTGCATCTCCTTGCACATACATACATGTTTATCGAAAACAAATATGCACACACATGTTGTAACACATTAACTCCTGTTTGATCATCCCATGAGGCCCCTGGACGACCTTCCCCGTGACCGCGGGACCTTGACAGTGGGACGCCGCCCCTAAATCGATACCAGCCAACAGGCCTTGACCTTACTGTTATTCTACTGCATTTAAATCTGGCCAAAACCTGTACAAATTTAGAACAGCACCATTTTATACTTAAATGCGCACTCACACATTGTCCCATTTGCAATGAAAAATGCGAAACTTTATCTTAATTAATTTCTTTAAGGAAGTTAATACCAAGGTTTGGTAAATGCAAAAAAACCGATAAATTTGAAATAAACCCAGACCAGTATTAATTATTCAATTTGAATAGAAAAATTAATCTTTTGTTCGAGGATGGGGAATGCCCCACATTTCCTTACACTCTTTAATTATGAATGCATAGAAAAAAATTTATTTCTGTATATTGGCCATGACCGTGCTGTGCTGACAAGCAGCCCTTGACGTCAGTTCTAGTTATTTTCATGAATAACTACATATATTTATCTTGGGATGATGGTGGGGCGCATTTAAATTGATATTTTCCCTCAACTTTATATAAATGCAATAATATGGGGGTGTGGAGATGGCCCTGACCTTGCAGCCTGGTGGAGCTGCATCGATTTGCACCCCGAAAAGGTGACCCTCTTGTCCCAATTTCACGACCTCCACAATGAACTGGAAAAAAAATCATTATCGTCTAATAATAATCGCGTAAAGGGCGCGCGCTTTATTGTTTCCAATATTTTGCTATCGATTTGTTTGTGAAACAATTAACGTTTATAAATTGTTGTAAATAAAAAAATTATGTCCCCCTAGTTAATTGCAAGGGCCTTGGATGAGTGACACTCTTTTATATATTTTTTTCCCTTCAAGTTCAAGTTTTAACGTAGGTAATAACAATATTGTTTGATAAACAATTGCGAGTTAATTTGCTTTTAAAAATAATTGCAAACAAATTTATTGTAAAAGCCAAGGTAAATGTGGAACTCGTGTACTTGTGCACACGACCCATATAATATACATTTATATAAATTTGCAATTTTTATTTCTTTTTTAAGTGAAAACAAAAAATTGTAATTAATTTGAGGGTCGATTTTTGATCGGTTCTACTCCCAGCGCGTTCGCCACAAATTGCATTTTTTCTGCATCTGTTCGCATTACGCACGTAATTTAATTTGTTTATTGAGTGTTTATTAGGCACAATCATCAATTCGTGGATAAATTTTCATCTATTTAACAGTTCTTTTGTGAAATGAGTCAGAGTTTATGCCAATTGTTTGTACAATTAAACATGACACCACCTACAATTAATTTCCCGCTGGAATCGTGTTGGTAATTAACAGTTGCAGAAAGCCGGATGAATTTTTCTTATGCATTAATGACATTGATTTTTCCATATATATTCCAATAAACCAGGAAACGATTTTGTATATATTATAAGAAACTGACGAACCAGAAAATCTGAATGCTAATGCCAAGGCCGTCAACATAATTCTCAAATGGGGAAATTATTCGCATTAGCACCACGAGAATCGCGACATAAGATACAAGGTGCACCCAAAAGTAAACTACGGAAGTCCCATTCGGACAATAGACGAAAAAACGCAATTCCCCGCAACATTGTAGTCATCTATATTTATACGGTTTACGTGGATTATCTAATCGCGCATTTTTTTTTTTCAGAAAATAGCTTTCACAAATATTGAACTAAACGATAATACACAAAATGAGCAAATAATAAACTTATATGGATTATCATTCAAGGTCCGAAAAATCACCTTGATTTTGATTACGCTCCGTAATCGAGGAAAATTTTTCTAGTGGGGAACAGATGAGCACATTTCTATCGAGGGGAATAGAAAACGGATAACAGGTGTGACCTACGCGATCATATTTCATTGTTCACCTTTGACTAACCTGGCTGACATTCAAATAATTTTCTATAATTCCATTCACACAGCATCCTGGAAAATCGTCTCGGAAGTCCTTGGATAGAAATCGATTTTCCAAAAATAGTTAACCAAGTTGGAAAAGAAAGTCGATTCGCGTGTAGAGGTACGTGTGTATTCCACCGAGGGTTCGAAAATAAAACAAGGTCAAGTTTAGCAAGGACACACACGGACGCCGGCGTCGAGGCCATCCAACTCCCTGTTGTTCCGCGCACCGCTTCTTCACTTCCTAAAATGTTGTGTGCCTCTATGGATTTTTTTAAAGGTGATCCGAAATTCGTAACCGTGGAAACTGCACAGAAGAACATCCAGGAAGTCCAAATGCCAATTTGCCTACGCAACTTCATTAAAATCCATAAAATGCGTAATTTACATGAAAACACCTTCGTAATTGTATTATTCACCATGAAATCGTATTACATGACACGCCAAATAGGAAATGAAAAATCCAGTGTCTAGTCACTTGCCAATAATTCACTTGCCAATTGGGCAAGTGATAGGGTCAATTTGCGTGGCTGTTGCCGTATTTATCATTGGAAATTTAACGCGATTTTAATCCGGAATTGAGAAGCAGAGTTCAAGGGCAGTAGATCTGAACATGATACATTGCATACATGATAAACGGTCATACTTGTTCGTATTAATGTTGATATGATGAACGAATAGAATATTTTTCATGGTCAAACTGATAATTAGTTAATAGGACTTGTTTAATTTAATATTACATAAAGGTTTTTTTTCATGCATGATCGTTGTTTGCTACTGTTTGTAAGTACAATAAAACATTACGTAGGTATTGTTATAGGTTTTAACGTTATTACAATGACATAACAACATAGCCATTTAAGTGGGATTTGTTTTTTTTTTATCGAGGAAATTGGTGGCCTCAAGGTGATGGCCGTATGCTAAATACCCATGATTTATTCTTTTCGATGAACAAGTGGTGACAGGATTGAAAGAGTATCGTTCCCTGCGGTTATTGTTGTAAATATGGTAATTATTGTATTGTGGCGCAGAAATAAAAAATTACAATTTTGAGACTTATTCCTTTCTGTCTTCTATACAAAAGGAGGCATCCTTTGAAATTGTTTATTAAGTTGGGAGCTGGTTGAAACTCCAGTTTTATAGCATTTTGTATGAATTGAAAGTCCCTTCAGACGATGTTGTAATCAACAAACTTAATCAAAGAATTTATTGGTAATAAAACTAATAATAGATACAGAAATTCATTTGACGATAAACTGGCAGCAAAGGACAGTAAATGGGAATGGCAATAAATGTGTAAATTAGATGGACGGGTTCTGGTCATAAACAGTTTATTTTGTTTAATTTTGCATGGATGTAAAAGTTTGAATCCGGGAATGAATGAATTTGGAGCGAACATTTCGTTTATTGATGTTGGATGGATAGACAGTGTTCCTCTTTGCGTTAGATTTTAGAAACGCTTTTGATTTAAAGTTTTAACAACACTAGATTTGTGTGAAATTAGGGAAACGGGTAAAAGTTGAAGGTTCAAAATTCGTTATAGTTTAACACTATTTCTTATTACTTACAAATACAAACTTAAATAAGCAAAGTTTTAATTAGTAATTGTAATTTTCCATTGACCTATTTTTAGCGATTTTCCCAAGGATTTCTTTACTACATAATTTGCGTTAGGATGCAAGACATTCCTGGGTTAGTCATAGTGAGAAAAAAAGTCTTAAAGCGATATACTAAAATATTTCGCAGGTGAAACGTAAATTTAAAGCAGGAACACTTCATTTAATTAATTCTTTCTTAATCAAGGCATTAATATGATCGATAACATCAATACTTAAATTTGCATTCATTATTTAAACAAGATTTTTGAATTTTGCTCCAATTTTCTTCAAGAAAATCTTGAAATTCAAACAATACACAAACAAAAACTTGCAATGTATTTATCTTTTTCATAATAAATTGATATTATACAACATCCTGTAAGGTAAACATCCTTGACCGTTAATTTTTTCATTTTTTTGCACTTTAATTGATTTACATAAAAAGTAAAAGTTTTAATAGCTCGGATATTTTATCTGTTGGGTGTATAAAAATAACAGTCCACCTTAATTAATTCACAATATTTATTATCCATTATGATTACATAACAAACGCATTATTTCCATCATTATTTTTTACCTTTCTTTCCCTGCTTCTTCCCTCTGCCCATGGTTTTCATTTTATTTTTCTGTGCCCTCATATCCTTCTTCATTCTCGCATCAACCACTTTGTAATGTCCCTTCACTCCTGCCGGCCGGCTAACTCGCTTCGCAGCCATATACTTCTTCGACACCACATACGTTACCTCCTTCTTCGGCTCCTGATGCGCCTTCTTATATAATCTACAAACACAACAAATTCATTTGCATATTTGATTAAATACCATGCATATTTACTGTTTAATTTGTTTGGCCTTTTCCCTATCAGTTACATCAGCATTGTCCACAAGTGCCTCAACCTTTTTCTTCGCCTTCTCCAATTTACGTAAAGCGCGCTTCTTCTTTCTGGCCTTCGCTTCAATCACTTTCTTTATGGGTCTAACATTGATTTCCTCTAAACGCTTTTTATAATCATCCACCAGTTCTTTGGGCACTGGAACCTCCCGTTTCATATGTTTCTTCTCCTCCTTTACAAACCAATCCGGTAAATTGTCATCGTTAAATGCATATCGATTCCATGCACCATCAATTAAATCGCGTTTCGCTTTTTTACTATTTATCATCAATGTTCCCATTGCCAATTCCTCTTCGGTAAGTTTATGTTTTTTGCCTTTTTTACTCACTTCACTTTTAACGATTTCAAAACCGTCTTTTTTCGGTTTATTTATTGGTTTCACTTCTTTCTCCACATCGTAATCTGAATCGGAACTGTAATCACTGTCGGTCGATGTTTCTTGACGTTTCTGTTTGCTTCCTTCTACAATTTTAGCGCCTTTTTTCTTGTATTCGGCCACCATTTTATCCAAATCCGCATCTTCGTCCTTTTCATTGATTAAATCCTTAAATACGTCCCGTTCAAACCACAATTCGGCCTTATGTGTTTTCTTCTGTTCTTTACTTCTGTAATCTAAATCGGTAATTAATGGATTCTTGTTGGGTGTTGGCTTTTCTGTCTCTTCATGGTCACTCTCTTCACTATCGCTTAAACCTAAACCGTTTCCCACATTCTCCTCGTCATCAACGTCGCTTTCCATCTCTAATTCCGAATCAGAGTCTTTGTAATACGTGCCTGAACTGTCCAAATGACTCTCTCCTTTCTCGTATTTCAAGTATTTCGATTTCGGTCTCAATTCGTCCTCTTCATCAGATTCTGCTACGATATCCGGTGTTTGTTCTTCCAGTGTTTTCATTTGTTGCAAATTCACGACTTTCTTTAATGAGAAGACATCGTCGCCCTCCAATCGGGGTCCATCATCCCCCTTCAACACCATCTTCAAGTTCAAACGTTCATTAAGCTTTTTACGCTCTTTCAACGCTTTCTTCTTCTTTCTCTTCAATTCCTTGTGTTCCTCTGCTTGTAGTTCGACAATTTGTTTATTTACTTCTTTCAAACCGTCCTCATCTTCACTCTCTTCTTCCGATTTAATATCGTCAGTTTCTTCGGTAGGTTCCACTTTTTGCTCATGGAATTCTTCGTGCAACTCTTTGTACCATTGCAACAGAACACGTAAATCTTTACGTCCCAACACTTTAATGTCTTTACAACATTCCTTTATTTCCACTGTTGTCTTTTTGTGATTTAAAATCTCCTCGTCGTCAAAAACAATCTGAAAATGAATGAAATTAAAACAAAATCAATGTAATGGACTTTGGGATGTACCTCAGAGGCGTGCTGTAACAAATCCACTCCATTTTCATGCTTAATAAAGTCAGAGGCTTTTAAAGTGTGGTGCAATGTGTAATCATTCTCTGGATAGCCTTCTGCTTTGGTCTTTTTCTTCTTTTCTGGATGGAATACGTTCAGTTTGTTTTTCGGTTCGATTTCCAGCTCTTGGAAGACGTACTTGGGGTCCATAAATTTCGGATCAATCTTATCAGGCGCGATGTAGTATTGACAAACAACGAAGATTTCAGCGGATTCGTTACGAGACGCTTGCGGTTTCGTGGCATGTACTTTCTTAAATAACTGTTTCAGCACCCATAGTAAAGGGTTGTAGTCTTTAGAACGGAATACTTTCGTAACAAACCATCCTCCACGACGTAAAAACTGCGTTGCCAACTTTAAGGAACTTAAAGTGAGGGCTGCTTGCTGATAGGCATCGTGTAGCCAATTTTTACCGACGTTTGGTGCACCGTCATGTAAAACAACATCAGCTTTCCATGTTTTCAGTTCTCGTGTTAAAGCGACTCGACATTTCTCTGTTGTTATGTCTTCAATTAAGGAAATACATCCTGGGATTGCTTTGATTGGGAACAAATCGATGCCAATTATTACACTGGAGACGGGCATGTTTTGTTTGGCTACTTGCATCCAACCTCCTGGGGCTGCACACAAATCGATACATACTCGAGATTTCTGCAAGAATTCGAATTTACGATTTAGTTGGATAAGTTTGAAAGCTGCACGAGATCTGAAGCCTAGAAAATGAGAGATATTTTACTAATACCGATTAAATGATAGGTGACAGTGTACTTACCTGTCTCTTTAGCTAATTTGTAGTATTTGTCCTTTCTCTGTTTTCCTATTTTCCCTTTTTTACCCATTTTATCGTTGTATTTACGATTTCACGTGTAAAATTTGAGGTTAGGGGTGTCGGAGTAGAGTGGAGTATGATAGAGTGTTCTTTTTGAAGTGATTGGTAAAGTAAGTGAAACAGGCGGCATTTTTAAAATTCAAATTGAAACAATTGAAAATCTGTATTTAGTATTATTCGTAAACCAATTCAGTTTATAATTATTAACTGTATTAAATCTGAAAAGGAAATCAAGAAAAGATTGTTTATGGGAGACGTCAGTAATATCTTTATTTAATTTCAGTTGCAAATCATTGAATATAAATTTCTCTCCCCTTTGTTCGCCCTTCATCTGCAATAATTAATAATTAATTAACAATTTGGGTGTAAAAGCCAAATCAGAAACATAAAATAATGGACGTGTGCCCGTAAAAATTGTCCTTCGAGTGCACGTGATCCCATTTAACCAATCGCATATAGTTTGTGAATTGGACTTGCTTACTAGAACTCTCTAGAATTTGTTATTACCTGACGTGTTGCATTTTCCTTGGATATATTAATTTCGTATCCAAATTGTCCAAACGTTTGTTAATTTGAGTATAGAAAGTGAACAATAAAGGTGCTAGTCTCGTTTGTTCTTATCAAGTGCACTAAAAAGTGAGATTCAACCAAACAAGTACAAAATCAGTAAAGAAGGCGTTGAAAACATTATGGCGACCTTTCAACCATTTCTAAATTCCTTTACAACACATCTGTAAGTAAAATATGCTTATATCTCGATTAATCCATGATTATGTTTGATTCACGTTTTAGAGAAGCTCCAGTTAGGCAACACTTGAAAAATGTGTACGCCTGTCTGGCCATGTCCACAACGGCTGCTGCCGTTGGGGCCTCTGTCCATCTATTCACCGACATTCTACAAGCTGGATTCCTTTCTGGTATCGGAGCATTGATATTCTTCTTCTTATTAATATCCACAAATGACGATGGAGGCAAAGCGATGAAATTACGTGTCGGTTACTTGTTGGGATTCGCCACATTGACTGGTGTTGGAATGGGGCCCCTTTTGGAGCACGTCATCCTCCTCGATCCAAGCATAATTGTCACTGCTTTAATTGGTACATCACTTGTATTCGTGTCTTTCTCCATCTGTGCCCTTTTAAGTCAACGAGGCTCATGGCTCTATTTGGGAGGCACTCTGATGACACTTCTCTCAACATTGCTCGTCTTGGGCTTCGCCAACATCTTCTTCGGCTCGACTCTACTCTTCCAAGCTCAATTATACTTGGGACTGTTTGTTATGTGTGGATTTGTCCTGTATGACACACACGTTATCATGGAGAAAAGGCGAATGGGAAGCAAAGATTTTGTCAGTCATTCGTTGGATTTGTTCGTTGATTTTATTGGAATCTTCAAACGATTAGTGGTCATCCTTACACAGAAGGTAAAGTAGATGCGCCTTTCACGTTCCGGGATATGTTAATTTGTATTGTTTTCTATAAATAGGAGCAGGAGTCCCAAAGAAAACGTCGTAATTAGAATAATGGACTGATCTACTACGAAATACAGTGGTGTCATGTGTTTTCATTGGGTTTACTTTAAAATATTTTCACAAATTTTTGAAATAAATGTATATTTATCCCCCATGTATCATTGTTATTATTTTTTACGTTGATTTCCTTGTGTAGGTGTTCTAAATGTAAGTTATTTTTTATTTGAATAAAACTATTTTTTTGTAATGTGCTGTTTTATTATCCCAATGGCCTCGCATTCATGCGATTCAATGGTATATTGTTTATCAAGTGTAGAAATTTATTTAAATTGGTTTTTATCAGTTTATACACATTTGGCAGAGCATACAATGCTGAATAACGCAAATGGGTCTTAAAATTTCAAGAAAAACATGTTTAAAATAACAAAAATTTAATTTGTACAGAGCAATCATTAATGAATGTATTTTTCTTCCATTTTATCAGCAAATAACTTTATTTGCGTACATAGTGATAAGAAATTGCTGAATATTGAACCCATGACTTTCATTTATTTCTGTAAGTTTTCAAATGAAGCGCCACGATTGAGTATCCGGTGAAAGCTTCGAAAAACAGCCGACATGTGGTGTTTTATCGTACGCCATTTTCTCGAATAGGCAAGACATATCCGGTTTTAGCATCGGCATCATTTCCATTCCACATCGAGATAATCGAAGGTTCTTTTTGCAATTTTTTCAAAAAGAACTAGTTTATTCTAATTGTTTTTTGATTGTTTGTTCTCAAGAAAATGGGCGATAGTAAGTACAACTTAATTCTTCATAATTCTCCAATATTTCCCTAAAAACTGTACGATTTCCGTTATATAAAACACGTGTCTCCTTGTAGACTTTGGTGGAGTCGGTGGCGGCTCCATGGCGTATGGAGACTACTCTCAACCACCACCCTCAACAGCCTACCCCAACACTGTGACTGGTGGTGCTTACCAACAACAAGGTGGTGCACCACCTCCATCCTGGGGCCAGAATCGTGGCTCTGGTGGCGGATATGGTGGCGGCCAAGGTACATATTCTCCTCTACTGACGCCTTTTATTGACATAGGCATGGATGCAAATGTTTAATGATGATTTGTACGCCTCCTTCTATGTCAGAGAGTAAATCTGTTGGGAATTGATAGTCCCTTTGATTAGCACATAATCGAAGGGGTAGAACTTCACTTGCACATGCATATTCCACTCAAAGATCAATGCTTCTTCAGAATGCAGTTAAAATGTAATTTGTTGCGTTTTTCAGGAAATGCTGGCGGCTATAATCAAGGCGGTTACGGTGGAGGAGGCGGTGGCGGTGGCAGCGGCTTTGGTGGCAACAGCGGTGGCGGATACGGTGGCAACAGTGGCGGAAATTACGGTTCCGGTGGCGGTGGTTATGGAGGTAATGATGAATTGAAATTCGTTTACTATAATTTACTAATTCTTTTGTGCAGGTGGTCGAGATAGAGGTGATTATGGGGGCAAAAGAGATTTAGATCGCAGGGACAGCTATGGGTAAGTTGAGACATTTAATTTAGGGTGTTAAAACAATAATAAACACTATACATAACGAGTGAAAGGTATTATAACAAAATATATTATTTAAAGTGTGCGACTGTATTGCAATTACAAACTTTTTTGAGAATGTTTTACATTTTGTTCATATATTAATGAATTGTTCCCGTTTCAGAGTAAACTGTATTATTTAACCAATTTTTTTGACTTGACAATACGTTATTCTCTTGGCCGTGTTTTATTGAAATTTAAAGGTTTCACTCTGGTTAAAATATTGATTTAATTGAAATCGCCGTAAAGAGGGTATTTATCGATTGATGTAAAGGTTGTATATTTGGGTTTTAAAGGTAAATTTATAATCAACGGTGTTTTCTTGAAATTTATTTGGTATTAAGGTAAATTTAAAGGTAACTTCGAGGTAAAAGCAACAACAAATTAAGGTACTAAGCCGGTTTACTGTAATAAACGAGGTATTATCAAAAGGGTTTTCTCTAGAAGGTTACAGGTAGAATTTCACTGGCGGTATCCAGTTGTAAATCGGACAAAGACTTTCTCTGACTTGTACTGCTTTTAACATTTGACACTTTTGACTGACTGCTTAGGTATTAAACGATGCTACCAATATGGAATTGTGAAGAGACACATTAAAAATGCATTTTTAATGTAATAGAAAAACTGTTTTTGGTGGTGTGTGTGTATAAAAATGTGCATAAACTGTTTGAATACGCAACCCCCCAATTTCTCTCTCCCATTTACTCAGCAACAATGAAACTGATGAGATTTACTTCTGTTTTAGAGGCGGCAACAGGGGTGGTTTTAACAAAGGTAAACGCACCGAAAACGACCTTTTTTTATTAAAAGGCGCTAACGGTGCCATTTTTAATATTGGTATTATTGATAAATTGTTTTGTAAATGAAAGAACTGTTTTCAATTTTTTATTAACGAAAAAATGATGGTTTATCTTTTTGATTGTTTATTGATTTTGTTATAGACAATCAAAAGTGTTCGATTTTACTTATAAACAGCTCTTTCCCATACATGTGCTAAACTAGGGTTTATTTTTTAGAACAGCTAAATTTTTGTGCTCGTTTTTGCATTTGACAAAAATTTTGCTGTCTCTGGCAATTTAAAGCAAGGTGTTCAAAGTACGATTTTGTAGAATTTTGTTGGAAATAAGCAGAAAACAAATGTGGGTTGTTTATTCTGAAAGTTAAAAAGGGTCAAAGCATGTTAGGGGTTGAAATTGTTCTGCTGTATTTTCAACAAGGCTTAAAAAAAATTCAACAATTTCATGGTTCGCGTATAAAGTGTTAATAAACTTTGAAGGTACAGAAACCGGAAAAACAGTTTTAAAACAAATTTGATGAGTGTTTAAACTAGAGAAATGATGGGATGTGATAAAAGTCCCATGGTAAATTGGTATCATAAGTTGCACAATTGTGGTACTTGGTTGACTTTTAGAGCATCCGCAATTGATCGATTTGCGGACATTTTGAAGGTGTTTTACAAAAGGGTATTTGAAAATTGCGCACTCTGGTATATAAAGGTTTCACTGAAAAAAAAACTGGTACTAAAAATAACATTAGAGGTTTCCTAATCTTCAAAAAAATTCAATAAACCACAATAAAATCATTAGTTTAAAAAATATGATAGCTTGTTCCATTGGCAATCAGGCTAATATAGTTTTTTAATAAATTACAGGAGGAGATAATGGTGGAAATTTGGTTGTACAAGTGGATACAATTTTCGTGTCTGGAATGAATCCAGACTTGAATGAGGAGGACATTGCCGACCATTTCGGGTCAATTGGTTTGATTAAAGTAAGTTTTATGTTAGAAATTTAAATGCGGACAGCACTCTGTTCTTGAACAATTTTCACATATTCAAGATGCAATTTTGTCACTCCGCTAGAGAAAAATGTACAGACTTATTCATTGTTTTGTTAGATAATAACGGAACAATTTATTCCATCTGTAACAATGTTTTCACAAGAGTTTTGTGATTGAATATTGATTGAATTTTTTCACTTGTAGTTGGATAAACGTACGCAAAAACGTAAAATCTGGCTGTACAAAGACAAACAGACTGGCCAATCGAAGGGCGAAGCGACAGTCACTTATGACGATTCGAATGCCGCCCAATCGGCCATTTCCTGGTTTGATGGTAAAGAGTTTCGTGGTAATGTGATTAAAGTGCAATTGGCCACAAAAAAGGATAATTGGAGTGGTGGTGGTGGCGGCGGTGGTGGTGGCGGAGGCCGCGGTGGTGGCCGAGGACGAGGTTTTGGAGGACCACGTGGTGGCGGTGGCCGTGACGGTAAGTTTGTTAATGAAAAAAATAGTAGATTACATTTTATTCACAATCAGACACGGAAATCTTAAAAATATGCATATTTTGAATGGAAAATTTCGACAAAATTTCAACATATGAAATTGTTTATTTATGTACATATAATGCTCTACTTTCAAACACGAAATGGAGTGAGAAAAGGCAACTTTACTGACTGATTGTGAATAAAAGCACATTTTTTTGGTCCTCCATTGACTACGGATTCTTGAATACCCACAAGATGACGGTTATACGGGGAGGATAGAGAAAGAGACTTTATAAAAACTCACAATATACTTTGCTATAGTATTTTGTGTATCCTGTCTAAAGTGACATTGATTTATAATTGAATGTTTTCTTTTTGTTAAAGATTCATTTGGCTTTCCAGGTGGCCACGGTGGAGGCGGTGGTGGTGGTGGCGGTGGAGGCCGTGACCGTGAATCGCGCGAAGGCGATTGGAAATGTCCGAATCCGGATTGTGGCAATACGAATTTCGCATGGCGCAACCAATGCAACAGATGCAGTGAACAGAAGCCGGAGGGGGCTGGCAATGGTGGTGGCGGTGGTGATGATAGGCGTGGTGGAGGCGGTGGGAATCGTGGCGGTGGTGGTGGCGATCGAGATCGTCGTGGACCGCCCGGTGGTGGTGGTGGTTTTCGAGGCGGAGATCGCAGTGGAGGACCACGTGGCAATAGTTTTGGACGAGGCGGGCCAGGAGGCAATGGCGGTGGCAGAGGATTTGGACGTGGCGGCGGCGGAGGCGGTGGAAGGTGAGTGATTTATTTTGTATGGAAATTTGTGCCCCTTTCCGACCTCAATGGAAATGTTGATGAATTTTCCGTTGTTTTTATTTTGTATTTTGGGGGTAGAGAAATGAGATTTCTGTGTAAAACGCACGAATAGCCGATTTCAAAGGTTGTTAGTGTTCCTGTTTACAGAAACATTTTTTTTATGTGAATTTCAAGGGTTTTATTTGTAATATTGTGTTTGTTTTCTGTGCAGAGACCGTGGTGGCGGCCGAGATGGAGGAAGACATAGACCGTATTAGGTTTAAGTACAAATTTAAATGGAAATTCCTTTTTACTTGTAAACAATTTTTCGTGTTTGTGTGTGAAATATTTTCTTTTGTATGATTTTTATTTAAAGGTTAAGCATATTTTTAGGATACTATTAGTATAACATTCTACTGAGAAATAAATTTTTATTTGTAATATGGTGTTTTATTGGGGGTGGTGAAATGAGACACGAAACAATCTATTAATTTACTGTTTACTGCACAAAATATATTCATCGAACATGTTCATTGCTTACATAACACTCGATTTACACAGGTCATGTTGCAGGTCAATTGTAATTTAAGGCATTCAAACTTCAAACAGCTATAAAATAATATATATTTGATACAACAAATAAAAACTTATTGATTTTATACACACATTATAATTATAATAAAGGACAGTTCTTTTGTTAAGTAAAATAGAATATGAATTTGAAAAGTCGATAGTAAAAGTACTGTCCCGTAGTCTTTTTCCATCTATTCTTTTGTACAATAAAATGGTATTTAAGAGGAAAATGGTATATAACTGTTTGAAGCAATTCAACCGCGCTTATGAAATTTTTTATGGGGTTGCATCCAAGCAAATAGGACAAAAGAATGGTATTTGATTTCCTTTTGTCTTATTTGTTGTCACTTATATATTAATACTGCCACTCAGTATGCTCGGTATAAAAGTAACATTATATCAATTGTTGATATACAGTCCTAATTAATACAATTATATATGTATATATAAAAAAAGAACGTAAAATTAGTAAAATTTGTACATATTGCACTTTCCAAAGTAATCTAAAAATGTATTTAAAATATAATAATAATAAATTCACTCTCTTAGTAGGAATGTGCACTTTTGTAAAAGCAGCCAACCGAATAATTACTAGTAAATTTTATATTTTTTTTTTGTCCTTTATACAAACGTTTCTGCCTCTACAAAAGAGCATTTTTATTAACAAAGGATGCAATTTATTCTCTTTTAATAATAATATCGATTTGTTTAATAAATTGTTAACAGCACAAAATTAAATTAATTCAATCAATTTATTTACATATCATACATACTTAGAAAGAAAAAACAAAAAGTTTACCTAATTAATGTGTGTTTGTCATTAAATAAAAGATTATTTCATTAAATTTATTCGTTGGCCAGAGGGCACACATTCCCCATTAACATTATCTAACATAATTTTTGTATTTTTCATTTTTATTTAAACATTTACATCGTGAGATCTGTACTATGCGCATTTCTCTGGCCACAAGAATAACTCATTCAAAATGTAAGAAAATGAATTCCCGTTTTTCATATTTTGCTAACTAGAATTGATTAAAATACCACTCACAATGTGTGTGTGTTTCCCTTTCGTTCAACAACTGATTAAGATTTTCCTACTTAGATAAAAAAAGTACAAATTTATGGAACAGAATCGCGTGAAAAAATGTTAAACATATACACAAGTATTGGGGGATACAATCGGGGGTACAATATAACAATACAGTCGTCACTTTAAATTTTTATCATGAATATCCATGCAGTCCTGTTTAAATGAATCGTCGATTTTCTCTTATAATTATAAACATTTACCTTAATTATTATGTAAACTACATACGGATTTGAATGGTTTTCAATAATGGCAGTCCGAATACATGTTTTGGCAGTGTATTTTTATTCTTTTTTTTTGCTAATTTTATTACATTTTCACACTTGTTAAATTTTGTTTTTATATAAAAAGTTTGTGCCAGAATAATTGTTCGACATACAACCACATATCAGAATGAAATATTTCAACACAGGATCGGACTGCATGGAATCTTTAAAAGTTTACATCAAGTGAGAGACACTAGTTTTCTTTATTATATGTTTTAATTTTTAGATGAATTTGATGATCTGAGTGAGAGACAGAGCGCCACTGCTGGCAGTGAATACAACGTGAGAAGGAGTCAACCGATGTTGAAACATTAAAGAATTTTTATAACAATTTTTCATTCCTGAACAATTTTGTACCATGCAATGTTTCATTTAAATTTTTCTCTTTGTACAATAAATAAAATTTCTGCATCTCATATTTATTACTCTTTTTTTGTTTCACTAACTATAATATATATTTTTCTGTTTACACAAAAATCTTATAACATTCGTAAGAAAAGGCCATCATAACAACATGAATAATCACATTAATTAATATTTGCGTGTTGATTCCAATGTGGATGGAATAAACAGTATCTATATACGCTCTCTAAATACAGACACGACGAATGTGTTTCATGAAAATCGCCCTCAACATGAAAGGATTCTCATCAAACACTCAGATGACTGAGTGTGTGTGGTTGACTCCTGAGTAAATAAATATGTGCTGTCCGATTTAAGGCATTTAGATGGCTTTCGAGCGAAATCAACTTGTGTTCCAACAAAAATACATCTGTCTCTTTGTTTTTTATGAAAATATGCTCTATCTACAGTTGATGAAAAATATGTTATGTATATATTTAAATAATGTTATATGCATTATATATTTTTTTATATCTAGTAGCAGAAATACTATTGCGGAAACTATTTATACAATGTATAAAAATGAGTAAGAAGACTAATATTTAGCTACACATCGAATAGAGACGAAAACATCAATAGTTTATAGGTGATTTTTTCATATATGTAATTTTTTTTTAAATTTATGTGAGTTTAAAGGCAGGATAGTCTATACTTTTTCTTTAATATTACATTATGTATAATATACTTATTAATGTATATATGATGACTATGCCCAGAGAATGAATGGCACGTGTCGAAAGAAAAAAGCACTGAAATGAATGAATCACTTCACTTCTACATATTCACTTTTCGGACGGCTGCTATAATTTTTCCACTTGCAAAGCAATGAAGTAATTCTGAATGCCTTCTTCAATTCACTTATATGATTGATGAATGGTTAAGGGTTTTCACGTTATTATACTTATTTTTTTCATTTTTGGTGCTTCTCTAATATTTCATTTCGAAAAATCGAGGGGAAAACTTGTCTAAATTCTTTTTTTTCGCTAATACAAATATGACTCATTAAATTTTTAATATTAAAAACTAAATTGCACTTTAATAAATCCCAGATCATATATTTATCCATTCCCGTTGACTAATTTAGCTGTTTTTGGTTGCACCTGCCCTCAGTCTGAATGATCCGTAGTGTTTTTTTAACTCATTGAAGGCACCTCTGTTTTTTTTATTTAAGTCAGTCCAGTCCAGTCTTACCATTTAAGTAAGCAGTTTGCCCAAAGGATAAAGATTTTCTAAAAAGTGAGTTTGTTCTCTTTCGTGTTTCAGATTTTAAAAAATTCTACCAACATTTATACAGAAATGTTTTTGATTTCATATCATCTACCCATATAGGTACGAAGAAATCGAGCAAATTCTCTACTTTCATTTTTCTTTTACTAATTATTACTAAAAAAATTATAATAATATACTATACTGTAATTATAATTTGTTTAAACTCTAATAATAGATGCCGTCCAGCTGATTTTCTTCTATATTAATTAATTAGTAAATATAGTAATTAATTTAAAAAAAAAACAAAAAAAGAATTTTACATATTTCACAGCCAACATTTGGTGGTGTGTTTGTTCTACACAATGTCCGTTCGTTTAAGTAACCAAGAATTGTGTCCTTTAAATCTCTCTCCCATATGTCCAAAATAAAAGAATCATCTCTTGTTAGATTATGTGTGGTAAAAAATCAACTGTTTTCTGTTTTAATACGCAAAATGAAGACATCGTCAAACACAACAACACCACCCTGTCCGGTTCACAAAAAAATGTTCCGGTCAAAAAGATTTTCAAAGTACAACTCTACTATGTCTTCAAGTCCACGTCCCAAATCTCTGCTAGGAACGGTGGTAGTTTCTTGTTCTTCAATTTCAATGAGAAACACATCTCCGAATTCTGATTGCCGAGTGTACGTAACTCTGTCAAAACAGACAGCAGTTTTGCGAAGATTGTGCCAGCACGCGGCTTCCTTCTATTGTCCACATAAGCCCTTAAAGCTTCTAGGTAAATCTCTTGGATTTTCTCCACTTTCCAGCCTTCTATTAGAGCGGGCCGTTCTGCCAAAAGCAATAAAATTTTTATGAAACCCACTAAAAGAATTAGCACGTTTTTATTACCAGAAAAGATGACAATAGCGGTGAGGAGAGCGTATTCGGCATTGTCCACCTTCATGGAATACATGGTCCGACAAAAGTGCAATAAATCCTCAATGGTCTCACCCATGCCGGCCAAATTGTAGCTATCTCTAGAATATGGCTGATTGTTTACGAATAAAATTGAATCAGACTGGACGTCGTATCTTCTCGCCATACGGAACATCATTACCTCACTGGAACACGCCTTCACAAAAAAAAAACTGATTACCGAATTGAACAAATCGCTGTACTTTACTTACTTTGAGTAGCGCAATTTGATCCTCCCGCAGCAGCTTATCAAAGCCAGGTAACCGCTTAGCAAACTCTACTATCAATTGTACTGTTAATATGGTGATTTCAGTGATATGTCTGAACCGAATATCACACTGATCCTCCCCTTCAATCGGCTGATTCTGCAAACAAACCAAATTGATTGAGTTTTGTGTGAAAACTCACTTTCTACTATCTTACAATAATCCGTTTGACGTCCTCCTCGGAAGGATGTTCGTACTCGTTTTGAAAGAAAACCAACCGATGTATGAGCTCCTCCTGTTCCGGTGAGATTGGTTTCACTCCATTTGTTAAAGTCTTTTCCGAATCGGACAACTGCAAAAACAGTAACTACATAGAGTAGATGATTAATAATTAATATACAATCGACGCTACATTCATCCCAAGTGAAATTATTAGTGGAAAAAAATTCACTTGTGAGCAATGTATAAGAAAAAAAAAATGAAAAACAACAAAATGAAATCAATAATCACCTCTGGTTCTAGTTTGATCATCTCGGGCGATCCATTCGTCGTACTGTTCGGCTTGTCTTTCTCCTTTTGGGCTTTCTTCTCTTTCCTTTTGACTGCACATTGTACTTCTGGCACCACACATTCAGGTCTCATACCCACACTTAGGCACTTTTTCAGTCGACATTCTTGACACTTTCGTCTCATATACATGTCTATTTCACAGTTATTACCATATTTGCATTGATAGACGGCATTCTTCGTTATACTACGCCGAAAGAACCCTACAAGCAATGCCAGTGAGTATAATTTGTGTCGTAAAGTGCGACTATAAATGGTCATGGGCCATAAAGCACGCATATATGCGGGCTGGCAATTTACGATGCGAATATATGCTCACCTTTACAACCCTCACACGTAAGCGCATTATAATGGTACCCAGACGCCCGGTCTCCGCACACCAGACACAGTTCCTCCTGTTGTCGCGGTGTCGGACCTTTCTTCTTCTTTGCATCACAACTGTCCGCACTGTAGCCATTCAAACTGCTTGGCGGCGACAAATCTTCACGGCCTGCAACCAAACAGTGTTCACTTTTTAATTATCTCCCAACCGGTGGTAATTACCGACAAAATCGTGTTGCCGGAAGTGGTGTATACACGTTTTAAAAGAATAATGGCTTTTGTATGTTGGAGAATTTTACACGGATTATACAATAGGCCCCGAATTAATTAGCTATTCGATATAGTCGGTTTTGTAGTGAAATGAAATCGTTAAATAAAAGTGAAAGAATGCTAAGACTTAATGTACAATTATTATAATCTTCGTATATTTCTTTTGGAACTAGTCAAGGACATTAATCATAATAACAAAATTTATCTCTCACATTGCAACATCCATATTTAAGACAAATTTAAGCACATCTATTACGTGACTTTTATATAACTTTCAAGTCTCTTTCTGGCTTTGTATGTTCGTCTCCTATTGAACATCTGTGTATATGCAAGAATAATAAGAAAAAAAACACAAGCATCGTTTAACAAGAATATTTAAAGTGATGTTTGCGAAAAGTTGCCATAATATTCGGTAAATCCGCTCGCCCATAAGGCTACCACTCGCTCTTTTACAATATAAAAGAGAGGTTTATTGGCGCATTTTGATTGGGCGACCACTATTATTTTATAATAAGCAAGTCGAACACGCGTAAGTCAGTTTTTCGTGAAGAAATATAAGAAGTCAAGGCCGCGCACTGCCCCTGCTCAATACTTTTATACACTCAGCCAAACAAAGTGTGACCAATGTGGATATAATGTACCATCATCATGTTCCAAAACACTACTTATAAAAGAAGTTGGATTTGTTTGTTTTGTGATGCAAAACCACCAACTCGCCCAACTGGTTGGAACTTTGGCGACGTTTTCTTGAACATCAAGACATACACTTGTACTCATCAATTCCATCAACAAGCCGTGAACACAATGATCTACATACACAGTTTGTTTCATGATTTAATTTGTGCAAATTGAACATTCGACTTAAAAACAATTTAATTTCTTACTACAATTTAATTGCGTTGTTAATTATAATTAAACACAAATTTATAATAAATGTCACCCATGTTGGACAACATATAGAAAAAATTCAAGGTAAATGTGCATCCACAACAAACAATAAAAGAAACAGTCAATTTGTTTAATAAATTGAACGCAATTCCAAAACGACAACAACAAATCAGAACGCCTACAATCACGCTGATTGATCAAAAAAACGTGTTAATAACCAAGCGGTGTGTATATTTTTCATCGAATGACACCCATATAAATTATTGTGTCAGAGTATAGAACTGACGATAGAATATGGACAGATGCTGTAAGAACGAATAACAAATCATCCACACATCGAACAGGATTTTATAGGAGCGAGTCACGTTTGATTAGAAATAAAAAATTGCTCGCATTTCCATTGAAAGCTTCGTCGAAATGGAAAAAAAAACACAATTACTGTCCAAATATAGTAAAGTGTTGTTATAGTTTCGAGTGGATCGGGCCCCGGGCCAGTTTTTATGAATTCTAGTCCAGCCGGTTAATCGGTACAAGCGCCAAATATATATGTCGTCTCTAGAGAGTCGATCAATGAGGCAAATGTGCACATGCAAGTGGAATATCGAGAAATAAAAATCACATTTTTATGGCACATTACACGGTGCGGTTGCAGAAAACAAGAGTTGCGGGTTTCCATTCTGTGCGCCTATTGGGATCTCCAAACAAGCCCATAAAACACACCAGACTGCAACAATTCAATATATTTCCTGTTCTGTACGTTTGTATTTAAATACAAGGTTAAAAATTAATTTGGCATTTTTTTCTTCTAACAGAGTTAATTAATCACAAATGCTCTTGCCGAGATTCCCATACTATTTAGTAAAGTGTTTGAATAACTAATGACTTTTATGTGTGCTTGTTGAATGTGTTGCAATTTTTTCTATCTATACTTTGAACATGCCTTCCATTGCCCAGATGACGCTCAGCATTTATCACAAGTCATGTAATATTATAGAATTATTTGGAAAATAGTTTAACATCTTCATTCTTAAGGTGCACTAAGAGTACATCGCGAAAAGCCCGACATTCTTTTCACCTGACTCACTCCATCAGTGTGCGCATTTTTCCTATAACTATAAAAGTGCAATTATCTTTAAAGACCATCGAAATCGGACACGAATCAGGATTTGTCATGTCAAAGGATCATTATGCCATTAAGTTGAATACGTGTAAGACAACTTTTACATCTGCACCACACCATTATGCGGACCTTGAGCGATTCTAGTATTGAAAAAGTCTATTGGAGAAACAATTGATTTAAATGAAACGTGAATTACATAATTTCCAGATGAGATTCATTTACGTACCGAACATCAATAATTAAATTGAATGGCATTGTTCACGGCCAATGCATATATTTGTATTTATACGATATTTAATATGATAGTAACACAAAACGGGAGAGTGAGAGGATTGCGTTGGTGATTTATATCTCTACTTTAATTACGTCCCTGGCCTTCAACCTGAACTTAACATTATATACAATTTATATATAATATACTGGCAGTCATTGTTCACATCCGTGCAATAGGAATTTTTTACCACAATAGGTAGCATAACACAAAACCAAGCACACACATCTCCCAGATATACTAATAAAAAGAGTCAACATTTTACGTTTTGTTTGGTACATGAAAATGTAATTGTGGGAGCGATTTCTTTCAAATGGAAGAAGCGTTCAGTGCGGAGGCGGTTCCGGCACTTATGTAACCATAGAGAATCGTCCACACTCTAATCGAGTTGGAGGACCACGTCTCTTCACTGTACATTAATGACCCAAATTCGGTTTAATTAAGAAACGTTACGAGAGCTTGTGACAGAAAGAGAAAAAAATGTGTATCGAGTAATAGAAAAGAATGTTCTCGTTGTAGATCCCATTATAATGCATGAACTTTTCATTTCATCACTGTGTGGCAGAAGCATGTCTATGGCCATCACGCTTGACGGCACAATCGTGAGAAGGCAAGGTAAAGAAGAAGGCAACGTGCACGGCAATATAAATAGAAAAAAGTCGCCTCTTTACTCTGGAATTGTGTATGTACGGCGCTCTTCTAACAACCAGCGGCCACCGATCATTCCGATGTAATAAAAACTAATGAAGTGGGCTTTAATGGCCGTATTACACCATCCAATTAGACAATGTTGCGGTCTCTCTGCTTCATTTCGGATGGTTATTTGGAATTCTGTGAGGATTTCGCCGAAACCAGCCTTGAACCAGATTCGGACAGATTAATTAACAAATAGAGATTAAAAGTTAGGTAATGCCGGAGTTAAGAGTTGAAGAAAAGCGCCAGGTTTCTTTTTGTTCAATAGTACCTGTTCACTTAATAATAAAACTCCTCTCTCGGAATGTATATTTAGACATGGCAAGTTTTTCTATACATCTCTCAACAATGAAATTAAAGAATTATACCAACGAACTTTAAAAGTCCTTGGAATTGTGTGTGTGGCGTTTCTTCTTCTACCATTACAAAGCTTGTTATAATAAAAAAAAACGTGAGAATTTTTTCTATTGTTGTGTATAGCGAAGTAATAAAAATGAAAATGCGTGAACACATTACAGAGAGCGAAGAGATCTGTTCCAGAATTAACGCAATTTTCTTTTATGTAACAAACAACATTGATTCAAGACGACTTATAACTTCCTCATTAAATTCGACAAATTGTCGAATTCAAGTTTTGGTCTCCTTTCCAAACGAATAAATACGAAATAAACGCACACACGTGGCCTATTCAGCCGGTTGTATATTTCGATAAAAATCAAATTTTCTCTTTATTTAGGGTAGCATTGAATGTTATTTTTCGATATTGTGTAATGATGGAAAAAATTGCCCCGGAAAAAAACTCTCAATGCGACATTAACATGTGTGGGTTTGTTTTTCATTCAACATCCTCGTTTGTCAACACACCAATTATGACTTCTTTGTACGTTAAAAACGTAATTAGAGTCTGCCAATTGCAACTCACCTGAAACAAGGACGAAGAGCGAATTAAGTCAATCAGTGGAAATACACTCATGAAACGGGGAGAAGATTAAAGAAAAAAAACGTTAAAAATCCAGGACTATTAAGTGTGTGTGGAAAAATCCAGCTAAAGACCCAATTATGGGCTTGCGGTGCCCTAGAAGTGGTACACCTGCCTTTGAAAGGTCGCACAATGTCATGGTCATGGTCAACCAGATAAGCATCTGCAATATGCAACTGCAACTCAATTATATCAGCTCATACATAAAACTAGAAATAGAAAGGAACTAGTTTCTCATCAATGCACAAAGAAGTGGCACATTATTCCGAGTGAGAAAACGCTTTTTATTATGCAAATAATACACGGATTGGTATTTGTTGCAAAAAAACAACCATGGAGACTGGAGCAGAGAGACTGCTGCACTTTGGCGGTGCATTGACACTCGCCCGGTCCGAAAATAGTAAACAAATTCGAAATATTTCGCAACCGAAATGCGGAAAACAATGAAGATGTCGCCAGATAGAGGCGCCTACAGTCCGCGCGTCGAGATGGCAAAAAAATATCTGTAACAGATGCGTTTCTATGCCACCTGACTCTTCAAATCGTTGCATAACTAACCTTGAAAAGTGCACAGGATTCGAGATGCGAAAAAATAATACGAATCAGATTGTTTTACACTGTCAGGCAGATGGTAACAGAATATTAGAAGACGAACAAATAAGCGAAAAAAATTTAATGACTTGGTAGAATTTGCGACTATGCGAATGTGTATGTGTATTATTAAATAAAAAGGATGAATAATAACATATATAGCATAATTACATTCATTTTTAAACAAAGTACTAGATTTTTTTATTATTTTCTGATGCGTGAGTAGAAAAGAATGAATTCATGGTACTAGTGAAGGTTAGCACTTTTTTCATGAATCAAATCAGCGTTTATTTTTAACTAATTAAACTGGGGGAATTGTTGAATAGGTTTTTGGAGAACACGATTATTGTTATGCTCATAAATTAATCAAATCATTTCAATAATCGATAGATTTTAGATAAACATCTATGAACAATTCATTTGCATTTACATGCTGGGCAAAAAACAATACGCGCAAAAAATGATAGAAAATTCTTCAGTTAATTGGGTTAGCTTGTTTAATTATAACACAGCCAGCAAATTAAACATAAACAATTACACAAGACTGTTGTTTTTTTTACAAAATTCATAACATGTTGCGGATCATTAGTGTTTAGATTTTTGATTGTAATCGATTCCAGTTTTGGCTCCGTATCACCTGCAAAGAGGGGTACAACATATAAAAACGGAAACCAGCAACAGCTGCTCAATAATTTAACCCTGAACGTTTTTTTATCCAACCCTTCTGACCTATTTGTCCGCTAGACAAGGCAGTATTTATTCAAATGATGGCCACATAATTATACCGTCAAATTTCCTATTCTGATTTAGGTCAGAACGAACTTGTGCTGTGCACATTTATTTCCAATTCTCTAAATAAACAACGGCAAAATGTTGAAATGCGAATTCAGCAGTTAAGAAAAAATATAAATATTGTTTTATTGAGTTTATTGAACTGGCAAATTAACCCAAAAACGGGCTTGCAAAACGAAATCGCTAATTATCCGACACCACAGATTGGTTTCTTCGGATAACAATGAAAGCGCGCGTGCTGATGTGTGGCGAAAAGAACAAGATCGATCATGGGTTCATATAAATCGCATTATAATGTTACAATAACCTTGTGCAAACGAATATGTGCAAGTTGAGGAGGTTTTCATTGGTTGTCCCAGTTTCTGGCACGTATTTGTGTCACTTTCCAGTCAAGATCGCAATTGCACAACATGAGCACACTAAATGGCAAATTAAATGTGTGTAGAAATGATATAGAAAACGCGCGTCGATTGTGTACTTTCACACCCGAATTGTGTGCAAAAAGCTCGCGAAAAGCTCAAGGAAGTCATATATCGAACAATGTGTAATTAAAAGCTGTTAATGCACAGACTTTCATATTATGATGCAAGATATTGAAAATTTCTTTGTGATTAAAAAGAAATTCCAATAACGTCAGGTTTATTGTTTAGAAAGTTTTGTAGAAAAAAATTGAAATTAAGCAATATGAGACCCAGGTACATAATGTTGACCCATAAATAATTGAGATAATGCGGAAAAACAGTGCCGGGATGATGTAAACTGTTATTATAGTTTGATGGAATTTCGGTGAATGGCGTCATAGGTGTCAATGATCAAATTTTGTAAATAGTTGTAATAATAGCACGAATTTCTGGTGAAAATTGATGATTAAACGAATTTTAATTTGTGCAAAGTGTGGTTCAATAACGCATTAATTTACACGTTTCATTTGAAACGTCTGGAAATCGGTATTTTCGAGTTTTATTTTGACCAGAACAGAAATTATGTAAATACACAAATGTACATTGGAAATACATTAAGATAATCACAATGACTTTGAAAGCAATAATGAAGTTTAAACAGTCGATAGTTTTAATGCACTTTTATTGGGAATTGTTCGTTGTGGGCAAATCGATAACGAAAGTGCTTGGCATCTTCATTGCCTAACTACGCAATGCCGGTATTATCTAATTCCAATAAATATAAATCAAATAAATATTAGTGCTTGTCGTAACTAAACCCAAACCGACACCAATAAAATGTGTATTAAATTGTGGAAAAATTCTCAACCACTAACACGAAGATAAAATCAGCTCGGCACACATAAATATCGACATTTTATAGTGCAAAAAGAAGCAAACAAACGCGCCTTTTGGTACATGATTACAGCCAATCCGAAATTCAGCCCAGAACTGGAAAGAACAACTTGCCAAAAATTTCCAATACTGCATTTTATGTTACATTAAAGAAAAAATATTGTCTAGACTGATATACTTGTTATTGTCTTATCATTCCGGAATGAATTACATGAATTACACATATTAACATTTTTGGAAACAAATTCATTTGAAATTTTCAACCCAACAATAATTTTATCGTAAAATATGTTTGCAGCAGGTTTACAAATTTATTTAGAAACCGAAACCTTGAAATACTTTAGGATTTTTGAATCCTTTCACCAATTATTATCTATATTTATAACACCAACAAACCCACTCGGTATCTAATTGTTGGCTATGGTCGCACATAGAAAAAGTTAATTTTAAATATCCTTCTGATTTCAATTGAAATGTAGGCCAAAAAGGGGGATGTATCCCTCCCGAATATTCTACATCTGCTTATTACATAACCGGGCCAAATGTCGTTCCTTTCGTAAATAAAAATAACATATTAATGCATTTCAACTAGAACTTAAAATATGGGACACAATTTTCAGCACAAACATCTGTTTACCAACATTTGCATATCGCCCCCAAAAAACAACAATTTTTCTCTTAATTAAAAATGCGAAAACTGTAACAGTTTTAATACCTGACATGGAACTGGTGTCAGATTTGGCAATATTACTATTATTCGTAATGATCGTGTGTCCAGCTATAAAGCCATTTTGTATGATGGTGAGTCCGGCACGTGCAGCCGCATGATTCTGTGCATTCAAATCCAAATCCCAGAACTCCAAGTCCACATCTCCAATGTCCGGCGAAGCAAGCGAATTGGCCGGACTCATAACAAGGGTTGTAGACGATGAAGTGACCTCTGAACTGCTCTCTTCTGGTGTAACGCGAACCGCTTGCAGGCCCGACCATCTACGCTTCATTTCTACCCGTCCAAAAGTGCGGCCCCGAGATCTCTGTACACACAAACACGTAACTGAGTATACCAAAGCTTATCTAGCTTTTAAAACGCCACATTTGTGATAACTCCACTGAAACGTCGCTTGGTAAACAAGACACTGAGAGTTAAATGCACCGGAACCGGGGTTGGTCGTCCGATCGCCTATTGGAATCTCCGAAAGACACTCCGAAAAGTCACACTACAAATTGGGGAACTTATACGGAAAACACTTGACGTTCGAAAAGCACGTGCATAATAAAATGTAATTTATGTAAGTGGGTCCTAAATAACGAAAGTTGCATACTTTTTCACTTTGGATTGAAAACAACACCAGAACCGTATAGATGCGGAGAGAAGGCGAAGTGTACGATATAATAACATAAAAGTTCACTCTCGGTGTCCAATGGTGGCACTAATGTTGGTCTTCGGCACTTGAATCGGGCGGAGGGGCCCACTTTGTGACGTCACAACAGGTTGTTACCTTGTCTCTGTATCCCCACTACGAAATTCCACTAACAACTTTACCTGGCCGTATAATACACTCTAGGTTTGTTCCACTGTCATGGCCATTCCATCTGTCTTTCTCTTTTTGTATAATGTAATTCGAGTTTTTTCTCATCTCGAGAATATGTTCAGCCATTTATTGGGTTATCGGGGCCTGGAAATCCATCTCGGTAGAAATTTTCGTCCGAAATTGCAACAAGTGGTCCGCGGAGGGTGCGAAATGTCCAACGTTCAGGGTTTTTGAACAGGCCACGTTTTGCATAGTTATAAATTTCCGGCATCACGACAGCGTCTATTGTTTCCGCTCGTAATCGTGATTAACTTACTGATTTAAACTAGGTCTAGTTGTGTTCGGGGTACAGGACTGGAACAAGTACACTCATTTGTACAGGAATTGGGAAAATCCGCACATTTGAAATTTTCTTCTCCTATTGTAATTCGGTGTGTGTGTGAAAATCACATAATACCCACCATCCGGCCATCATGATGCGAAAAATGTTGATAACCTTCACTTGAAGTAATACGAACTACTGATGCAGACGATTAGACAGCATAATTGTACAATTACGGACTTTTACCGGAGTGTTCGGGTTACGATTTTTCAGAAACGCCTCAAAGACTGTCATCCAAGAAGGGAGATAAAGACAATGTTACCGTCCAACAGTGAGACAATAGATATGGCTAATAAAGCGTGAAATATCGAATATGACAAATATTGCTGGATAAATAGTGAATCAAGAGAACGTTCGCATGCCGGAAGTGGCCAAAATGTAAGAATTGCGGCAGAAGGCAAGGTTACCACCAATGCGATAATAGTTTTATAATGTTTTAGAATGATACGCTCCACTGAAAAACGGAAATTTCGAAGCGTATACCACGGCGAAAAATTATCCACGGTGATTTATTTAAAATGCTGAAGCATTTATTTTCCGTCTGACGATGGTAAAAGTTGGGCATTTTTTTCTTAGTACAATTGCCCACAATTCAACTTTGTGAAATACCCTGAAGGGTGACAGTTTCTATTTGGAATCGAATTAATTTTTTTTCCTCAAAACTGTGTAATCTCACTTAGTGCCAAGGTTTCATACTAAAATTAACAGGTAACACCTTGGCGTAAGTTCGAGGCCGATACATACAAAAAGATAATAATAAAATGGTGAATAATTTACAAAATATACTAGATAACAATTGCAGGTAATTTTTTTTGTAAAAATAATAATCCAGTTGAAGCTAGTTTATTAATAACTCAAAAGCCCACAAATAAGTAATTTGTTTGGTAAAAAATCACTCTAATTTGTCCTCCTTTGAGTTGTGGACTCCTCCGCAATGGTAAAAACGCGCATTTACCCAATCTACGAAAACGGAAAACAAACGATTTTATTTTTGTAACCTTTAAAGGTTAATGAATGCTCCACAGACCTTGAAATAAACATTCTCCCACTTTTCATTATTTATTAGGAGGTCCAATTAAAATGCGAATTATATTAAAAGAACATTCACACCTGGTTTAGTATTTTTAACGAATAAATTACGATAGACAACAAATAAATATATAAAGGAAAAAACGCGCAGAGTTGGACGATTGTTTCACTCATCAAATCTAAAACTTCGCATTGATGCCATATATAAACAATAAAATACAGTGAATCTAGGTTTTGTTATTTAATTCATTATAAACTTAAACACACGATGATTAATGAGAGTGTGTAAGTTTATGAATTGGAACGCGACCATTTGAATCACCAATTTTATTTTTACTTTTTTTAAATTTAGATCAATGATTAGTTGCTCGACACAACAACAAACTGCTTATGACAATTCCATTTGTATGATTTTAAAAACGGAAAGTGGTCACAATATTTACCCCAATTCACATGGGGCACAATTTATATGTTGGTACCGTAACCGGGCCCCAAGTCCCGTTCAATTCCAGGAACTATGCACAAGAATAGAACGCTTACCTGGTGCAAAGGTGCATACATTTACGTTTAAGAAAATTTGTAATAGATCCGACTGACCACTGTACAAATGCCGACTTGTACAGTTACCTTTAATAATAATTATTCGACTCATGCAAATTAATGCTAAATACAAATATCAATATACCAGAAAATGTGCAAATTCCCAATTGAACACACTCTTGAAAACATTCAACTTGATATAAGGACGTTTTGTTGACCTTTAAACATCATTCTCCAAATTTACACAAACATTTAATTGTTATCAATTCGTATAAGTGCGTTTACAACAATTGAAAATATTCCGAAAAAAAATAATTCACCAACGTCTGTATTCGAAAGGTGAGAATTAATTTCAACGGCCATTGATTGTAAATGTTTACACCGGATGTCTATAGTCGGGAATATTAATAGGTTTTTCATATATCTGTTGGTCTAATGCAGGTTGTTTTTCCATCAACTTTTCGGTGTGCAAGGATCAATAACCGAATTGGCCTTGGCCTAGTGTTGCAGGTGTACACATATCTTTACAGGGTTAACACCCGCGCCCCTGAAATCCGAAAATGTGTGCTGGAAATTTTTGAATAATTCACACTGAAGACGTTCGATCAAGATGATGTGACGTCATGTCCGCAAGAGAACCGGCGCCTTGCTCCAGCAGAGCGAGACCTGACCAACAGGTTGAAAATAAAAGTAGTTGAAGTAATATATAGACAGAGCAAGTTTATTGTCATTGTTATTAGACGGTATTCAGTTTTCGAATCCTAGATACATCTTGATAGACAAAACAGTCCATTGATGTAATCGCAAACGATGGTGCACTTAATTAATTTGCCATCATGTTTATTTTATTTGTGCATACTTTAATTCCATGCAATTTTCTCCAGTGTTAGAGTAACATTCGACCGTAAATCCTCTACAACTACAAACCATATGTCTGAATATTCATGATTTCGTTGATTATTTAACAGGTTCATAATGACATACGAGCCCTTTTCCCCTTCTGCATGAGAAGAATCCCAACAGACACACAATAATCTAATCAGAAAAATTCAGATCCATTTATCATACCACTGACAGGCGTTATTTAAAACCAAATCGGCTGCCTCCTTTTGTCTAACATCCTTTTGCACACACACACACACCGATCTATTGAGTAGTAATTATATTTAACATTGATTTGATATAATTGACAAGAAACAATTGGTCTTGGAGCAGGCTAATACTGGTAATCTTAACAGGTTTATAATCTTCAGCTGTACAACTGGCAACAATGTTAAAAGTATAATCAGCCAAGCGTCACTTGACATGGTCACAGAACTGGTTTAGTAAATTAGAACCATCTCTGACCACTTCCACTTCTTTAGTCGCTGTCCTGATGGTCTTGTTTCTATCTAGAAACTCGTATCAACATTTTCCAACTTGAATTCATCACTTTTCATTATGCACGATTAATGGAACACTTTCAACATCACCAAAGTGATTTTCCTGCAAATTTGACCCACATTTGACCTTGCACACACGTGGTTTTCGTGTGCTGTTCACCCCGAATTTGGCAGGAAATTAAGAGAGGTCAGTGAGTGGTAACGGGGTCCAATGACGTCAACAGAATGGAGGGCCAAAGTGCACTGGAAAAGCGCAACAGCCATTATTGATGCGATTGTGGTGGTAATTGCATTTAGCCTTGACTTCAAGTGCAACTTCACTTGGTTAACCGTGCCTGCACACTCTGAAGAATCACTAGAGCACAACGGATTTGTGTTGATTACAAACAATTTTTTAGCAAAATGTGTAATAAGAATTATTTTGTTGTGTATCGAGCATCTGGTGTTTGGTCGAGTGAAAATCCCATTTACGAGAGCAAATATTTTGATGGTCTAATTCACTTTGGGGCGAGATCAGTGGTTGTTGTTATGTTTTGGACGGTGTGGTATAAGATGAAAGGCGTTGTGTGTTTTGGAAACGAAACACACTGGAGAAATTACGCAACGAAATAATCTTTTCGAATAGCCTCAATGTTTGGTGTTGGCATTGACATTCTTTCAACGAAATCGACGAAATATTAAGCCTTTGGTGAAGACATTCGAGGATTTAATTGAATGTATACACGCATCTGTGAAGAAAAAAACTTTAATCCGGTGAAAGTAACATAATGGACGGACAAGTAAAAATATATTCATGTATTGTTCTAATTATCAATAATTGTATTATGGAATTTTCAGATCGTGATTAATGTTTATCTTCTTTGTTTGTGTGTTTAATTATCTTCCACTCGATTTTCTGTCTTCAATGATGGTTATTGCAGTTCCATACGAGAAAGTGTTCATTATATTGTTATTAATTGCGAAATGTTCGTATTGTGGATGCGTAAAAAAATCCAATGAAAATCTAATCACAGAAATTCTCCCCGTTATCATTGGAAAATCGTAAAGTTTAATGAAGTTTCTTATTGCTGGCAGTATTTTATTACATAAAACGAATTGATGTAGAAGAGTTTGAAATAGTGCTCATAATTCATTCCTGCTGTGGAGGACGGTAAATGGTGGCATCTATGGTGAAGGTGAGAAGCAACGTTGTGGTCGCAGGACACCAGATGTCGTACTTGATTCCTGCTGATCGCGAAATACAATGAGCGGCAAAATTGAAACAGCACACCAAATCGTACATTGACTTGTACAAAAATACAAAACAATTTAATAAAAAATTATGTAAATTATTAAACAATTTATCTGTGACAAACAGAATTTTATCATTTATTTCAATTTATCGTTTGTCTATTGTCCCTGATTAGATTTAATTCTATAGAATTCACGAAATTTTTAATGGGACCGCATATATACATCAGTCCACCGTTTTCGACTTGAACACATGAATTAATTAGAAGGAAATAAAAAAGGTAGTCCACAGTCAAACGACGTAGTATTGTTAAATGAAGTTGTTCAGATAACTTTGCGGTTGATAAACCTTCAAGTTCAAGGCTAGATTTGCGTGATCGTTTATTTATTTCTACCATTTTATATGAAAAAAAGCTGGCATTATAATTGTGTGAATGTGTGTAAAGTCCGTTGTCAAAAATAGCCCGAAAGTGTGTTGCACAAACACAAATCAACCTAATTCTCCAAATAGCCGCAGCTTTTTCAAATCAATTTTTTCCTCTGAACTCTGATGCGGTCGCCTATCGGCAGCTTTCTTTCACACTGGACTGATTTACGTACCCCAAGAGAAATTACAAAGTAAAAAAAAACATACACATATAGAGAAAACGGAAACAGGAAACAGTCGTTGTACCGGATGTATCATTAAATCCTAAACGCTAAAACCCTTGATTTGGACTCCACAGTCAGAACCTTGTATGTTTCCAGCTTATAAACATGCGACCCAGATTTCCAATTGGCCATTTCGCTAAGGGAAAATTCGTGAAAAAGTTTTATTGCTTGCAAAATTTATGCACAACGCACACATGTACTGCGGTGATTTGTTACCACGACGTCGAAGAAAAAGAAAGTTTCTGCCAAATGTGTGATTGAATTCGAGTGCGTATAGTCGAATTTGCTCACTTTTTTCACTGCATAATTACGGACAAGGTCAGTCCATGGAATACAAAATCAAATTCGGCCCCAAATCATAATGCAAAACAACAACAACTAATGTTTAACATCTTCTCACCATATTTATGTGTTTTAACAGTGACAGCAAACAAATGGACCTCTCCTTATTTTGCGTCGAAAAATTCATACGTAATTTATTTGTCGGAAGGCTTTACTAAATTACTGTTTCACTAATTAACGATTGGGTGTGTTTTAATCCAATTTCTAAGGGAGGTCGGTTTTGTCATTATCACATTTCCATCATAAATTTGCCACCTCGCAGCAGAATATGCAAAGATTTCAATCGGCACTGAATTAAAAAGAGTTTCTTTGCGCGAAATAAACTATGACAACACCAAAAGAAAATTGGACATATGTAAATGCAGGCGCGGACCAAATTTATGAAAATAAACAAGCACATTATTCTTTTAAGTGCAAAAAGAAGCAGATATTTTTGTAATGTAATCATATGAAAAAAGAGAATAAAAAATGAACAGTATAATAATTTGGCACTAACATAAAAGTAAAAAATTCCCAAAAGAAACATCATTTTGAGAGGCAAAAAAAAGTCATGTGTACATCATTAAGTGCATATAAGTGGTATATGAATCATAAATTCCAAATTTCACTGTACACACACAGGATTTCTTATCCTCCGCAAATTAATTGCGAAATAAATTCTGCCACTAAGAAATTAATATTAACGGCGCACCGTATTTCACGTGGGCTAACAAATTTTTTACGAACTCTGTCAAAATAAATTCATTTCCTGGAGTCTCAACTTTCAAGGCGAAACATTTAAATTCGCCCTTCGACGGATCTTTTAATAAATTTATTAAAATTCTAAATCTGTACCACTCCGGCATCGCACACACATTTTGTTATCCAACTTCTAAATTGAATAATGGATTTTTACGACAACATAAAAGTAGCTCTATGAATAATTGTTTTCAAATCGCATTCGAATCGAGGCTTAAGAGATGTGTGTTTTCGAATAATTTGCAAGACAAATTTCCAATTAGAAATTCCGTACGCACCAACGGATTTGTGTATACGAAACACGTCGACAAAAAACAAATCGTCGACCATATATTGCGTTCAAACTTCTATTCGAATACGAATTACAATACCTGGTTACATATACCGCGATTGCTCAACTTGTCCCCCAGACAAGCTGGATAATAGACAATTGTAATTGCAGATAATGATAGACAACTGTTTAATATATTCCTCGATTCGACAATTTATGATTTCAAACTAGCGACGAGGGTCTTTCTAGATACGTTAATTACGAAATAGAAAAAAAACTTCTTGTTTTAATAACACAGTGAAAAAAAATGTCGACGAGTATTGGGAATGAAAGTGAATTCGTTCATTTCCCACGGCACGAAAGAAACGTCAAAACGGGTGATAACGTCCATACAATTACATTATTATCCATCTATATTTGTATTTGATCATGATAATCGAGTCTCAATATATAATTATGCGGTCTTATTGAAAGTTGTCTCGAATGAAAATCAATTTCTCTTATATAAGTCACGGAACTGTATTAGTGCGCCTCGAGAGAGTCCTGAATAGCGAAAAAGTGCAAGGTATAGCTAAACGCTGTCCTGGCACCCCGCCAAAGCAGCCCATCTTTTCACACGTCTAAGGATACATCAGACGACGTGAATCAGCAAGAATAGGCGCGCGTAGGCGAATGACAAGAAAAAAAAATGCAAAAAAGTTATCACTACTTACCAATTTTTCCGTTGGGACTGTAAGGATCGTAGCTGCCGGAGGACATCGGGGACGAGTATCCATTGATAACTGTGTAGGGATGGGACTGGGGTCCCGGCGATGGGGTGAGAGGCGGTACACTACTATTCACCGTCGTTACAGTTCCAGGACTTGGTGAACTGAGCCAGTCGTCCGCACGGGCCCGTTTGTTAGCACTACCACCACTACCGCCCAAATTACTAAATGGTCCACTATTAGCACCTAGCCCATTGCTGGGCACCACTGTAACACTCGCATTACTCGTCAGTCCATTGTTATTGTTGGTGGACAGGGAGGAACTGCTCGCCAACGTGGTGACGAGGCCGTTGCTGTTCGGAGTGTTGTTGCATAAATTGTTTGTCGACAGGAGGTTGGCGGGCATGCCATTGTTGGCGGACCCGTTGGTGGGCGATGGGGACAGTTCCGATTTAACAACATGCAGCATGTCATCGTCACGGTAGATCGTGCGAATTTCGTGCTTGATGTCCATGCTGCCAGGGGCGGCGGCACTGAATATGGCGGTCATTAAACAGTTTGTTATCGGCGCGGGTCGAGCCGCGACATACTATCACAATCTGGAACAAAGACACAACAATTTAGGACACAAGTCTTTATAATTTGCCATGTAAGTGGACTATATATAAAAAAAAATCGGATAAAAAAGCTCTTTAAAAGCAGGAAAATTGTTTCTTTGTGCGCCAAGTTTGTTATTGTTGACAATTTCGAGCGGTCAGTGTTTTATAATAAATTGTGGACGTGTATGGATTAGAAACTCTCCAGAGATTTGTGTTTTTATTCCAAAAATCCCTCCTGATAATAAATATTATATAATGTCTGGCTAGGATATCGATCGATATAAAAAAAAACAGTCCCGCCAAAACTCTCATCCCCTAAAACGGAATCCGTCTCTGACATTCGTTCGTATAATATTTTCAAAACGGAATACGAACGAGCCGCCTGCGGACTTTCACCAAAGCGATGCAGTAGAAAATTGGGGAGGAGATATGGTTAAATATACAATATAAGGGTATGGATAGTTTTTTGTACGTCGCGAATTTCACTTTCCCAGTTCCACGACCTCGTCCTTGTTACGACATAGACCTTCTCCTCGTCCTCGTCTGTTCTTTCTCTCTCTGTACTGTTTGCTGTGTGTGGAAACTTGGAAAATATCGATGATGATGGCTGGCAAAGTGCACCGCCCCCGCCGTCTAGACATCCCCCCCGACCACAATACATGAATATACAACAAAGGTGTTTTCATGTAAAAGCCTTTGTAATTTCCGAAAATGGAACCAAACGGTTCCCTTTTTTGTGAATCGCATCGATCCATCCAGCAAAAGAACGCAACTTTATATTAATATCTAACGGTTTTCGCGGCAATAAAAGCAGTCAATAAAAACATTTCGCTAGAAATATGGATGGAATCCATCGAACTGTATCGCGAACCAGTAACCCATATTTCTTTTTGCGAAAAACACACACACAATCCAACATATTATAGTTTTGATTTATTTTTGGTGGGTTGTTATGCGCACGCGAATCCAGGACAAAGTGCGAGGATGCTGTGTGGGCAAAGGAGCCCTTAATTTCTATTTAGGTCATAGCCTTCAAGGGTTCACAGGTCGCACACCGTTGCACTGTTCGGTGCGTTTTCGCAAAGAGTAACAAGGGACCGCGTAAAATGTCAGCCAAGAGGCTCCCGCGAGGATCAATAACTTTTCGCCAACATCAAAGAACCTCTTTATTCCCATCGACAACTGGATGGCTTGTAAATGCGACATTATATTGTCCTAAATTACAAACCAGAGCGCGGGTGTCGTCTGCTTTCAACTAAATTAAAGTCATTGTTGGATTAAAGTTCGCTCCATGAATTTACCTATTCACAGTGGTCGAAGGGGGAGAGAAATTGTCTTTATACACACAAGTGTGGGTGACCGGTTTTTTTCCCTATTCTCTCCCCATGGCATTTGAGCAAACGTTTTATTGCGCCCATTTCCATCAAATACACTTCCACGCCCATCTCCCTGTGCTGCAAGAACAATTTACTTGATAACATTTTCATAAAACCTAGAGAAACCTCTCGTAAAACTGATTAAATTTCTATTGAAATTTATACAAGTTTCAAAGGGACTTGAATCGAAATTTAATTGTGAAGACGTCATTATGCATCCTTAAACGGGGAAAGTGAGCGACACAAGGAGAGGGTGTAACAATAATTACAGAGAGCTTCTCACACAGTGTGGAACATGATACAGCAAAAGTGAAAGAAAAAGGGGCACAGAGTAAAATTTACTACCGCTCGTATCCTGACTATGGTGTGGGCTAGCTGGAAAAACAAGGGAAGCGTGGCGTCGCGACGGCGCGTTGCATCCATCCTAATATTCAGGTCACAAACTGCACTAGATGGAAGAGAGAATCCACATTATGTGTGTGGGAGGTGGCAATATCCATCAGGAAGAGAGTATTTCAACCACACAGCCTTTATTTTTAATAAGCATCTCTTTTGTGAACACAGAAAGTCCTGTCCAAGGACGATGTCGCGGTAAAATATGAAGTCCATCAACAACAACATCGTCATTAAGCTAATAGAAAATGTTATTTTGAAGGCTGTGCGGGATTTGATGCGAACGCATGTCCATTGCAATTGTATCCTTGCACTGTTAACCTCCACTTTGAAGGGCGTATATGTCGGGCTACGATTCTATGATGTACATTGAACAAAATATAGGTCAGCTATCGTTTCAAACTAGGACAAATTGTAAATCCTTCCGGGTGTACAATGTTCATAAATAAACAAACAGGAGCGACGAAGAGAAATGGAGAGAGAGTTAGGAGGATTTGAACGTAAATGGGAATATTATTGTTATTATATGGGATAAATATGAATGTTGTTTGTTGATTATACGATAGCTACTTAAATAAATAATATTTTCTACGGGTAATATGAAATTTCCAAACAACAGCAGTAAACAGTTTCCCCAAACACGAATTTAGTGGTGAGAAATGTTTATGTTAACGAATTAATTCCATAACGGAAATGAGTGCGTTCATCTAAATTGGTAATAAATTATACAATGCATAAATCGTTTTTGGTGATTAAATTTATAAATACCGATGAGTAATTTTACATCAACTTTCTGCACAGAGATTCCATCGTTGAATGCATCCAGTGTGTGGATTAAATTAGATCGTACTCTAAATTTAGTCCTCTGGCTTGTAACTTTAGTAGTTTTCTAGGAAAATAAATGTGGTATGTGAGAGAGTGTAAGAATTTACCCGCACAGATTTATATGCACGGCAATAAAATTATATTTAAAGCATCCTTTTGAAAAGAAAAGAAACTATTCTGATATTAGGTGAGATGTTGTAATAAAAAATGCAATAAAACTGGCCATTCCATCAGAAAATGATGAGCTTTATGATATTTCTAGTCGGTGTGAGAATGTGTTTAGACTCTCGCTTTCGACATCGTTATCGAGCTGGTTTTGGTGCCTAGAATAGTCCGGTAACCCACTTTCAAGTGCCTAGCCCAGTCGACGGGCTTAAAATCGTAAAACTGCTTAAAACTCGATACCAAATCCAACTGAAGAGAAGGGAAACTGTATAATTCTTCACACAGAAAAAAATTATTCATTTTATTGCGCCATTAAAATTATACACCTGTGTGTGTGTCAAAAGGTGGGCCTTTTACTATAACAATATAAACCCAAAACGTAACCAATCTTCATGACGAAATTCCATGAGATTTTTCGAAACACTTTCGACTGTTATATAATTTTTCTCTCTCTTCTATTCAAAAAATGCGTTTATAACGAGAGTTTGCGGTCACCAAACAAAAAATCATTTAATTAGTTCAGTGTTCAGAAGCTAGAACTTAAATAAATGTATTTATCTCATGGTCGCGCACAGTTTTTTTCAGAATTAGATTAGACGTTAGAAAAGGGATAAAATCGCCGTATAATTAATGTGTCAAGGTACACGCTCAACAATAGAACGGAACGAGGAAAATGTAAATATTTATTTTCCAAGTTTAAATTAGATCTGTAATGGAATAGCGGCTTAATTTTCCAAATGCAATTTCTCATCATGTTATTGAAGATGGTGTTTTTGTAAGAAAACGCAGTTGCCGAATTATATGACACAATGTCAGGCACATGTGGCCCATAAATTGCACGAAATCTGGCCGAAATGCTCTCAAAGTACATCGGAAAGGAAGCCGTAAAAAACTGTTTACTGAAATACATGCACTACTGACAGATCGAACTCGTATAAAGGGCCATTTGCGGACAAATTGTAATAATAGTGGTACTGTGGGAGGACCACGCCGTATACATGACCTACACCAAGTCAAACTGAGGTCATAAACACTCATTGTGTGTCATATTTCGCAATTGTGCGGTTTCCCACTGCATACTACTACTGGGTCAATTAATGAGCACTTTTCGGCTTTTTCACGGGGAGAGCAGGACACTCCGTCCAATGGACAATATGTTACACTCGACAGACTCAATAAACGTTTATGTCGCGCTTTCGAGTAAAAATAGTACTGTAATTACATCTATACCAGTTTTGTATGCGAAACTAATTGCACATCGAATCGGCAATACTAATAAATACATACTAACATAATTGTTTGGGAGCAGTGGGCCGTAACCAAGGCTAGCTTGCTCTTGAATACGATCCGGTCAAGTGGCTGACGTCATGAAGGAGCATTAAAGAAGGAGAGTCTTGTTTTGTTGCATTTTATATTGCACACCCATCATCATCATCATCATCAGACAAATTATAATGAATGTGTGCGGGACACTATCAAAAATATGACCTTAATTGCAATATAAAAAACGGTCTTCAAACGATTTGACACTCGAACACGTCCAAATTATATCACATTCTTTTTTTTGTTTCAATTCGCGTTCATACAAGGGAGCTGATTACTAATCAGTGGAAAATGAGTTTAATTGGACATGATTGTACTATTTGAGACAATGTTAAGTCGCAAAATAAGGTCACTGCATTTTGTTAATTAGTGAATTTTGATCGATATTTCATCGCGTTATCAATGCGACCCCGGTCTAAAAATACACGATATTATGGGCACTTTTTGAAAAAATTCGGATTTTGCCCCCGGAGGACGAGGTGCAAATCGCCACAATATTAATTGACCGTCTCGATATTTATTGTTTTGCTCTATTTCTAGACAGTGCGTCGCGTTTTCACAATGCACATATTAATGAATGCGCGCTCTCGTCCCTCTCTCGACCGTGCGCGGTTTTTCAGCATACAATTAGAAATATACAAGAAAATGTATACTTACATTTTAGCAGTCGTTGGAAACTAATTCCCAGTTAAATCTGCAACAAACAACGGTCGATTAGTGAGAGGAAACCAATAAGCACTCGGTGCGCCGAAAAAGCGCTCCTCCAGACTCCGCAACTCGTCTTAATGATTGCACTAGGGGAATAATAACGTATATTTGATGTGCATCTAGCAACAGTACAACTATACAACTAAATCAAGATGGCCTTGGCTTCATACCAAGCCGCGAGATGCATTTAACCCAAGCCTCTGCTTTATTAAACAGAAATCCACTCGCACTCGGTTACTAAGATACCAAGTATTATCTTGTCTCGTTCAATGCGAGTGAGACTTATAGAGAGAAGGGCCCGAGTGGTCGATGATGGCGTGTTTAATAAAATCTTTAAAATGAATGGAATCTCTCCCAAACAAGACAATAGAAATAGGAGACCGAAGTTGAGATGGGGAGCACTTTATGTGTGCCTTATTTTTCCATTGACAGAAAGTGGCGAATGAATGTAATAATGTTTAAGTACAGTGGCGTACCCGAACACACCGTTCAATGCAAATGCACTCACACACTTACGCACTGAACACACTTAAGTCGTCGAGATGAAAGTAAAAGACGGCAACAACTTGTGGGTATTATGGGCGACGAACGGCAGCAGAGCAGCACATTAAAAGGCAGGCAGACGCGACTGCATCCCATACACGAATAGATAGATATGCCCCCGTTGCATGTGTACATATGGTCTCAAGGACAACTACAATTATATAGGCTGGCTGTAGTTTTGTTACACTCCTCTCGGATGCTGCCAGCATCGAACCGCCACCGTCGTTGTTCTATCTAATCAACGAACACAACACGCCCAACCCAGCCCTTCTATTATCCAGCACACAGAGACACTTTTCGGAAATGCATCCTTTCGGGTAAACACAGGAAACGTGGAATTATTTGGAATAGACTATGCAGCGGTTCATTAACGCTAGATGCAAGTGACGCAATTGTCCAGACGAATGTAATTAGTTATGATGTAATTTTCGGTTGACGGCAATGTCATGGAGTCCTTCTGGTCGCGCGGCGCGCGTTCATGAAATTCAAATTGATTCCAAATGATTTATCTGTGCGACAGACAATAGACAATTTAAATTTGTAAAATTCTTAGGGACGTATTTCCTCGTCCATCGGATCGTTAATCAGTAAATGAACCGTATTTCAGTTTTGGTTGCGTCAAATCGATTGTGTAACAGCCGACAAAATCAACAAATAAGACAACAATGTGTGGATGAATGTCGGTTAAGCAAACATTTCACAATTGCGCGCTGTCGATGGCTTGTTTTGATTGAAAATGCGGAGAAAAACAAGCATACACGATGGCGATAGGAAAAGTGGATGGGTTTTGTGGGCGGAGGAGATGCACCTGCAGGACTTTTGGTTTTTCTAATTGGAAATATGAGAGAGAGCTCACCTCGCAATCCGATTCTGGAGCAAATGTGCACCAACACCAAACCGAATGATAGTAATAATGCGAGAGAGACACACAGGATCGTGCAAAACAAGTTCGATGCAGTAATAAATAGTGTTTGAGAGACGGGGATCGCGAACAGCGCGTTATTTCCAATAACCTTGGATTGATGCATTGCCCTGCATATACACAGTCGTGTTTACTTCAAGTCTGGCTGCAAAATACATTTACACACACAGGATAACGTCTACAAATAAATATTTTAGACGTTTTTCACTAGAAAAACTGATGTGGATGGACCGCTATACACAATGATTCCAACTGTAATCGAGTGTTGGAACGTATATCGATTCGGGGGCGAATGGGGGCGCGTTTCCTGCAACTCAATTTCCAACACCACTCATTATTAACATGTTTATTTTATTTTATCGCCTTTATAAACACAGATGCATTTCTCTGTTGTATTTTTAGATGCCACTTTACTAATCCTTGAACTCTAGGAGCCCATGGATTATTTTTTTCCCCAAGTTATTTGTCACATGGATTTCAGGAAGTTTACGCATTTTTTTGGTGGGAAACGGCCGATGAAGTACCCGTACACTTTGACCGCGAAGATCGCCCAATTCCCTTACAAATTCTATATGGAAAAGAGTCTGTTGTACCGGTACTACGTGTGGGGTGTTGTTTTAAGCATGCCGATCTTTTATTATATCGGTAAACTGTCAAAGTCTCCAGAGAATGTGGCGAAATGGGCCGAAATCCGCGCCAAAGAAGCCCATTAAAATCCCCATTTTTGTTGTAATAAAGTGATGAAATAAAATTCAGCATAAAGAGTTCGTTTGTGGAGAGAATACTTGAATTTCCAATGAACACTACAAGAATAAAAGTGCATTGTGTATGAAAATCCCACTTTTCACAATCTTGCACGTATAAGCTACTTTCCATATTCTGGGTGGCAAGAAAACCTCATACACAAAGATCAATTCTTTTGTTAATAAGAATGTTAGCGTTCACTAAGTGGGTGTAAAGCTCTGGACAGGTCATGCAACCATAATAGATAAAATATTAAACCCACACGAGGTTTTCGTGTGTTTCATATGTTGATTGACGTATAAGTGACCGTAAAGTGCGTACTAACTGCCACAGACGATTTATATGATGAGGTAAAAACGGCCAGAATGCATAACATGTGATTTATACGTGAAACATTGTCTCCATATGCTGAAATGTAACGTTAAACTGGTTCCGTTGCATAAAAATTGCGCAATTCGAGTGTACGCTAATTGAATGCACATAAACGTCTTCGGCCACGGTGATGTGTATATGGCCGATTCCTGACCTAAGTCAACTGCTTGAGCACTGGCCGAGGTGGTGAGTGTGTGTAAGTTCAGTGGAATAAATGAGCGAATTCAGCAATTACCAACTGCCATCAGAGAAGTGGCAAAGGTACTGTAATAAAAATAGCGTAACGTTATTTAGCAGTCGAGGAGCGATGATGGCGTTGGACTCGTGAATGCGCCCACTCTATTTATAAAATCAGCTCGTTTAATGCATATGTACATTCCCAGCTATGTATAAATGAGGTTACAAGGACCGCTCTTGACTTTGTAAATGCATATACATACAAACAGTAACTGCTGTTGTAGTAAATGTTTGTTTATTGTATCCCATATTAATTCAACCTTCAACTTTACTTTATTAGTTCACATGTTCGGGTGGTGTTGGACGAGATGGAAATTTATTGGTCTCGAAATTTTGCAACAATTACAATAAATGTTGACCATGTGGTATGATGTTGTTGGGGGAGGAGATGAAGAGGAACACAGTGACAGCTAGAGTTCAGCTTTGATTTATTCCATTTCCAATAAATCCTGCAAGGGTATGCGGTTTTTTCGTTTATTTTTTGTATTTTTTTGTATTCTGGCGACGCATGGATTATTTTTTTGGGGTTTCGGTTTATTTATCGAATCGATTTAAGTTTGGATATTTTTCGGGTGGAAAAAAACTTTTTTATCTAGAAAATTTGCAGTAATTACTGCAACATTTGCCATGCGGTGTTTTGTAGTTGGAAAAAGAGCAGCGACAGGACTCGCTTTGATTTATTTCATTAAATGCTGCAAGGGCATTTCTTCGTGATTTTTTCCAAGACAAAGACCATAAATCAATGATTATCGAATGTATCTCATATATTCATATATGGCAGAAATGTGGGGTGGATGGGTGACCAAATCGATGCAGGACACTGGTAATAGTTTTAATACTGTAAAAGGATAAGTAAAATGTGCACGCTGATGGGATTAAACGAAACCTCAACTGCACATTCTTGGCCTGTTTTAGCGTATGAAGTTTTTATGTAACGATCTGCTGAAATGTTTTCCTTCGCTTGTAAACTTTAATTTGAAACACTTGGAAAAGTCGAGGGAATGTTTTGTTTATTTTTCCAAATAATTGTACAAAGTGGTTGGCGTGTTCTTTTTTATAGAAAATTACAATTCCACAAACACACTCCATAATAAGAAGCGCTAATTAGTTTTCTATTGATATTAAGCAAAGGAGTTTGTACTGTAATTGAAAGCGTCCTTTTGTTAATTTCATTCTTGTTTGCCAATTTGTTACGTATGTACATTTAATTAGAAACAATTTTTGCAATTAATATTTTTCGTATATAAGCACATTCCGATGCCATGAAATTAGCAATTTGCTTTACACTTTTGCCCATTAAATATTTTGCAGAAATGTGCAATTTATATTTTGTCGAATGATCAAAGAAAAAAAAACACGTTATAGAACAATGTGCTTGGATTTTGGTGTGTGCGCTTTGACATTTATGTGTGGTCGAAAATCAATTCTTTTTCGTGTCATAACCCTGTTAATAAATTTATTAGGCCAGGTCAAGTTGATAGCCTGAATTAAGAAACAAATTGATGTTATATAAAAACCGCGCACAATGTTGGATCGTAAAAATAGCAATATGTATTACAATGTAATAGAAAAACATGTTCGCGAACATTTTTGATGGAATTTTGCAAAATGGGAACAGATGTAGAAATTGTGCAGACATACAAGATTAATGCGTTTCGGTGCACCGTCCAAGTATAACTGAACGTTGGTTTATAAGTGTGCTTATCTATTTTCAACAAAAACATTATCGTGAAACGCTGTTTCTGTGCTAATTATCGAGATAAAGCGGCGATAAAGCGGCTCTATTATAATTTCAGTTGAATTTTTAGCCTTTACGTCCATCGACGCGCTATTATGAATACGATGAAGATTCATTTTGATTACAAACAACTTTTAATGTCCCTCGTAAAGTTTACAGTTAGAGAGGAAAAAAGTTATGATTGTAAGACATGAAAATAATATGCACATGAAATTAACGATCCATATCTAAAGATTATTATATGTAAATGAGATGAGCAGTCCGCGTTTTTGTGGTGAAAAAGGACCAAAGTGACAAAAATAAAAGGATCGTTAATTAAACATGAAAAAAATGGAAACGTTGCTTTTACAAATCAGTCGTATAGCGTGTTTACTGACTGCAAACCGCAAGTGTATTTCATTTTCTTATGATAAATTAGAAAGGACTTAAGAACAGAAAATGAAACTCCAAGTGGGTAATATGAATTTGTAATGTTGCAACCGCATCCATGGCTGTTGGTAAAAATGCAAAACGAGTTTTATTAATTGCATATAACATATACGATGGTAGGCACATAAAATGGTAGGAAAAGAAGAAATCTTAAAGCAATTAAGGCTGGCTGTCTGTTAAGGTAACGGGTTTTCCACCGTCATTATCACTGTCGCTATAATTTGTCCCAACATCGGTGGAAATTTATTAGTATAAACCCTTTTATATGTAGAAATAAACTCGCTTATATTATGGTTTTAATGTAAAATTGAGTAAAAATGCGGTGGATGGAATGTATTTGCAAAGGTTTGTAATAAGGAAAGCGCGAAATTGCAGGAGATGCGCAACAATACTGTGGCGGTTGGGTTCTTCGGTGAGGTGCTAGTTTTATTGTTAACTAAATGGTAGGCGTTAAATTAAATTTTCAACTTCCTCCCACTGTCAATGTCACTTACACCTACGTGAAGAAACGCATTTGGTCAAAAATCCAACACAACCGGTATATACATAAAATTGCAGTATATTGTTAATTGATTTAATTAGTGTGGAGTGGACGAGGCCCAATTGCCCTCCGCATGTGGATGGTGAGAAAATGAAACAAGTCCCCCCGGATATGTGCAAGTCTAATTAAAATATGCACAACTCATAACTCAACAGTCAATTAATTGGACAAAGTTCCAAGAAATATACCTATACATGTCTGATAGATTTTGAAATGTTCTTACAAAATGTCACAAGCATTAATCAAAATTATGAAATTTAATAATAAACTGCGAATTAATTAACCATAAAGCAATTATTCCTGTGCCCATATAATAATCGAATTTGTTAAAATATCTGAAATGTCATTTAGGCTGTTAATGTCACAACTTGAATAGGTATCATAAGTTTCTATAAATAACGATAGAAATAAAACGTACTAAAATGTAGAGTTAATGCGTTTAACAGCGTTTTATTATTTTAATTAATAGCGAAAAAATATTTACTGAACATAAAGCCGAGTCAATGCGCCAAATATTTTCCTACTCTCAAGTACACAAGTATTTTCATATAAGAAAATGGGTTAACATATATTGTTTAAAAGTCTGTTTATGACATACAACTGTTGCAACAATTTCAACTTAAATATTTACTTTATTAACAATAATACACTATACTATAAATTTACTTATTACTTCAAGGTGAAATTTTATACCACAGCACGAAATAATGGAATTTTAAACGAAAAAATTTATATAGACGTCCCATTGCATCTCTCACGGTAATTTCTGTTTGAATTTAACGACAAACGGAAATCATAGGATAATTACATGTTGGAAAATGTTGGAAAAGAGTGTTTCTAAGAGATTTTTAACTTTTGGATTTTGACCATCCGCTCAATGTATGGTCGAAGGACAATCGTGTCGTAAAAATTGTTATTTTAATAGTATGGTAATTTTATTGTTCATGAACCTTCTAAAAAAATAAGCAAATTTCGTGAATTTCAAATGTGTACTCGCCAATTACAAGGTGGCAGGTCCTTCAACTCTCCTTCAACATATTTTTTCAATAATTAATGCAAATTTCGATCTAATATTGACATTGGTAATAATCAAAAACCGCTAACCGCTCTTTTGTACTTTGACTGCAAAAAACCCAAGAAGGAGACCTGTCGTCCTTGTTCGGTCAAAAGTTGTGCTCATTTCCACTTCACATCAACACATTAATTCGCATTTTCCAAAATTGTGGCAAAAACGAATTACAAAGGCATTTGACAAGTTGTCGCTGTTTTCCACAGTAATCGGCCCCCCACATGCCTGACATTCACTTATGACTTGAATAAAATTTTCAATCAAAGGTCGGTGAGCGCCGATCACTTTCAGTTTCGAAATTTGTAATCTTCCCTCCCATTGTTCGTGTCTTTTTTAGCATATTAACATCGACAAGGTTGTCAATGGTGTTGTCGAAACGCTCATATACCCAAGTAATTACATTTCCCTCACAGTTTTCTGACCTCGTTTAAAGCACTTTGCTGCCTCCAAGGACACACCTGACTCTCATGCTTACATCAAAGACTCTTTTCACCTTTGATTCTGTTCACTTTTCTTTAATTACTTTTTCCATGCAAGTGAACAATAAATTTCTGAAGAAGAAGGTCGACGATCAATTCGGGTATATGAAAATTTTGTTGAAAAGTCAAACGTTCGTGTAATTAAAAAAACTGTTTGTGAACTCAACTCATTGTATAACAAGCTTGTTTATCTATCGATACTGTCATCCAATCTAATACACAGTTACCGATTCTCATTATACATGCGCCTGTTTCAATTTCAATACATACAAAATTCGATTTAACAAAGTTTCATTTGCTGCCGTGGTGTTTGGAAAAAATTCTATACAGTAGCAGCTATCTTTCGTGTGGTACGTCACACGTTTTCGTACCCACACAATGAAATTAAACAAAATTGTCGACGTCACATTTGAGTCTACATTAGATAATCGCGGCATTATACTATAAATATGTGGGACACAATTTATTGTAATAGCAATAGTAGTAGAAATGCATTCGGAGTCACGTTACACAAGTAATTTACAATAAACGCTATTACTACTAGTAGTAGACTGAAAACTAGATCACCTACATATTAAGCAGAGTGAGAATAGAAGAAAAAACTAAATGATTGCACCATAAGTGTGTGTGTGTGTGTGGCTCAATGAGGGAATTTATTCGAGAGGAGTGAAGAGAGTTGGAAATTTAAAAAAAGCATTTCTGGTACCATCCCACCCACTCAACGCACGTGTACTTTTATTATATAAGCAAAGTAGCAGAGTTTTCCTCCTTCTGACTGTGTGTCTGTTTTTTTTTTCGTCTATTTTAATAGATACGCAAGCACTTTACATAAAATCGGTTCGGTTCAGTGTGTTATCTGGGCCAAAAAGGTCGACGACATTTCGTTTATTTATCAGCTGATCTGTGTAGAAAATGTTGTTACACAGCAGCGACCTTGAGAGTGATTATCATTTTCACGATGGAAAATTACCATAGAGTTTGGAAAAGCGCACGTTCGCACCTGTGTATGCCCATCCGAAGAGGTGCGGTAGGCAAGGTTAACAATGCACTTGCGAATAAATGTGCATACGTGCTGTAATGTAGCTGTTTTGCTAGTTGGTAAACAGGCAATTTGAATGGATTTCCATTTGTTTTCTTCAAAGTTGAGTTGGAGGAGGTGTGCAAGTTGCGTTTGAAAGGCAGTTGGGTAGAACGAATGGGAGTTTGTGGAAAAATCGTGAATAATTTGCAATTTGCGTGTCTGAAGCCGAAAGTGAGGAGATTTTGTGAAACAGACCGGAGTTTCACTTATCTGGGTGTACGTACAAGGCTGAATTGTAACAATAATAAAGAGAATTAAATAAACACCGATAAAAAAATTTGCTCGAATATTGTGAAAATGTTTGTAATCGAAAGTTTGCAATGAAATCGATTTGGCCATTAAGTATTTTTTCTTTAAATATTTACTATATCGCAAAAAATTGACAACTGTTTAAATAATATTGCGGGGATTGTTATGTGTATGATGAATACGAGTTTGTGTATTTTATTTACCATTGAAATTTTTTGAACTTGAACCATTTCTTTATAATAATAAAGTGACACATTTACTTGTATTATTAACACACTTTTTATCGTCGAATATCTAGCATTTTTCAATGCGTATAGAGAACAGATTTTAGTTAAATGCCAAAAAGCGCGTTTACAAACAATAAGTTAGAAAATGTTGGCATATAAAGTATGCGTTAATAATATTGTAAAAGCGCGGATTTTATTTTTAAATTTATATACTTATATCCGCCGACAGACGAGTTATTTATGGCCTTAACTATGTTGAGGGGCCTCTCTTAGGTATTTTCGCAAATTCTCATTAACGCAAACTCCTTTAAACCATAATACTTGTTTATATTAGTGTAATTTGTTTAAAGGAGCGCGACACAGCCACCATATACCCACACTCCAATAATCGTGGAATTTTCGGCCTTTAGGCGTCCGTGTTATTCTCAAGATTTTTGATAGTGAAGAAACATGCTTACCTTGACTAAATTGTATAGTTGTTTTGTCACTAAAAGTTTTCTTGAGGTATAATTTCGTAGAGCACCCAGATTATCAGACAGAAATCATCAGTATTGTTTCTTTTTTCTACACTTATATTGCACTTGTAAAACACTATATAGAGATATAATATAATATACTAAAATTCTACTGTTTAGAAAACACTCGAATCGTTTTGCAGTGTTTGCAAAAGCGCGCCTAAAAATCTAAGAATTTTAACGATGGGGGTGGCACGAGGGGGTGAATGGGTCCCCGTAGGTCAGCTTCTCAATCCACAGTCCATGGTCGTATTGCACAACTCATCCATCATCTGGAAAGTGAAAAATGTACAAAATTTCAATTAGAGAGGCGATTTTTTTTCATTCTCACACACTAAATTATTTATATTTTAATAATTGTGTGACTAGTGGTTGTGATAAGACGAACACAAACATATAAAAATATAAATTAAATATATGATAAAGGACTTGATAAATTGTTGACCCCAATATTTATTTATTAATCGTGGTACGAGTAGAAAAAAATACATGGATACATATATGTGGCCTGTATTGTAGATATGTAATTTATTTTTACACCATTTAATGAGCAAATCTGTTGAACTGTACGGTGTTTCTAGCATGACGAAAGACTGTCGCATTTATTTGTTTTTATGGGCCTTAGATAAGAAAAAAGCACTTTTATCTACATCTTGTAACCTCAATACGATTTTTTCGTACGTATTGTTCGAAATGTTTTTCTAAAACTCATTCATAATTATCTTAAATCCATATAACACAGAGAGAAAACTGTACCCAAGTTGAACTTTAAATGAACTGTTGTTTTGCAATCGTATTTAGACTAACCCGAATATTATAAATTCAACGTCCTTCAAATGATCAAATTCAAAGATAAAATTCGTATTATTAAATGCTGATTATATTTCAATTTTCTAAATGAACATTATTGTAGGCATTGCGTAATTGCAAAGAGATTGATTGAAAGTGGAGAGAAATAAAAGTGCCAAACCATATTGTAACGATTATAAAATTGATATCAATAATATTATAGAAATAGAAAATGAATTCGAGGTCATATTTAAAAATACCTGCTAGGGAAAGCGTTAAATTACTAATTAATGTGAGAACAATTTAAAATCTCGCAAGTTACAAAAGAAACGCCTCTCGATATTATTGCGATTGTTGGTGGAATCTGCACAAAACCACCAATGTATATACTTATTGGAATTGTTCGAGGTGTATGCAACACATGGCCACAGAAAACGTGCATTTGTAGAATAGATGGTTATGTCTGTGCATAGAAATAGGTTCTTTTGTCTCAGTCACAGCACAATATATTCCAAGAGAACTATTACAAATGTTTCTACATAGAAAAATAGACGTAACATTTATGCGCAAACAGTGAATTTATTATGCCTCTTGCAAAATTATACAAACACGCAAAGACACAACATCCAGCACAGGGCACAGTTATTTTTGGAAAGTTGGAAGGGTGAGAAAATGAGACCCTAAAACACAGGACGACAATTTATCATCTTTCGGTATAGCGCCAATAAAATGCCATACTCGATGCCATAAGATATAAAAAAAATCAAATGGAATACCATTAACCCAGAGACTTGGGATGGATTTCTAATTGAACCATCAACCAAAATTCGAAGACATACTAATTACAGAATAGAGGAAGTTGATGCGCAAAATTAGCAATTCGTTATCTAGACATTAGAATTTTGACAAGATAATTATACATAGCAAATTTTTCTTGTTCCATAATTAGTTTTTCTCTAATTATTTAATCTGTTTATGTGTGTACACTTAATAAAAACCAAACTAACAACCCGCATGAAATGGAATAGAAATGGAAAATACACTGTTTTAAAATACCAACGGCACCCGCATGACCTCGATCGAACATCGTCCCAGTTTACCACCACACAACAATTTAACGATCCATTTTACCTTCTATACAATTTATATATTGCATATGGATTGGACTACCACAATACAAACATTTTATATTATAAAATTGTCAATTAAATTTTATAACTTGTACGCGGGTACCAAGTCGGGGGACTAACTTGTATTAATGATCTGACTGCAATTTACTAATGAGAATTATTAACCCGTATATGGGAAGCAAAAGTCAAGGTGATAGGCAAGTTGAAAAAGAAAAATTACTATTTTAATACAATAAACTTGTTTTTGCATAATGAATTGTATATGTAAAGTGTACAATGGACTATAGCCATGTAATGTGAGTAAAAAACATGAATTATATACAATTTTATGTACACATAAGTTGGATATATATGTTAAGAGAAAACAGGTCTGTTATTATCCACTAATGGATCGTGAAGGTTCTTCGGCATAACAGTACGAATCAAGTTTTGCCTTTAATACAAGCAAAAACAAGCAAAAACAGACAATTTCTTAATAATGAGTATACATCACTTCCGCACTCTTCCATCATACTAGAAATGATCTGCTACCCTTGAGGTAAACTCCAAGTAAACGGAGCTAATTGCTAAGAAATCAATAATCGACCCTACTAGAAATAGTAATGTAAATATTTCATAAAAAACATGAATCGATACAGTGACAACGGCCTGAAAGCATGGCGTTTAACTGAAATTGACATAATTCCATAATGACGTGGACTACTGGTAAAGGTCATGAACACCACCAACCCCCTTAAACTATTGGAAATACAATTTGACCACAATTACCGTTCACGCAAAACTCCTCCGCACCACGCACTTTTTCACTAACGATTAAGTCGACGACTATCCAGCCTAAAACCAGTGCCCTTGATCTCTCTTGTTATTCAAATATGTTCCAAGCACAAACATCCTGCCGAGAAAGATAAAAATTTCTCATAAGCCCCTCTTAGAAAATTAACGCTTGAAAACTTGTCACAATCCCCCATCGAGAAGTTATCAAAATATTTAGCAAGTCAACAGTACAATGGCATGGCAAAAAAAAATGATTAAAACCTGTCTTCGGATGAAGGAACCGGATAGACATGCAAGTACATTTATTAAAGAACTCCTTTATACGATTCTTTTATTGATTTCGTCGATGTGCAATGGTGGCTCTTTGATTCCTTTACGAACCCATTGTCATGTCATATATCGTTGGATGTACAAAGGATTTCCCACATCACACACACCCAACTTTTGTCCCAGAAACCGTACATACCAATACACCGCAATAAAATCAATAAATTTCGTTTTATATGTATAGCTTAACGAATATTTGTACCAAGTATTCTGGCATAGTTTGCGTTTATCGATTTCATTCGAATGTGGAATTGTGCATTAATGAAAACTGATGAATTAGACGCACTGGACAAGTGTGTGTGTGCTTCTCACACCAGCCCAAAAGCAAGGGAAGTAAATATTTGGACTGATGTTCCATCCGAATGACGGATGCATGGAAGAACTTGACAAATATCATGTAAAATGCAACAGACATGTAGTAGTAGATTTTCCATGTTTCCGTGTCTTGGGCAAAAAGAGTGAATCAAAATGGATCGAAGTATCGTACGCATGTGCGTTCGTATAGGGCGTAAATGCGTGTTGGAGTGAAATGGAAACTGAATCTTGAAGGGGAGCAAAGACATGCCAGAGAAAATAGAGTGGATCCGAAAACAGCTCGGACGACTGCAGCTCAACGCCGGCGTTTGCTGCATTCACTATCTGACCTAATTTTCCTTTCGGCTCACAAGTCTTTCATCTTGAAGATATTACCGGGGACTTGCAATATTAAAACATTTATGGAGACATGTATGCACGAAACAGCGATTTTCTATTATGTAGAAATGTTGCGGGGGTAAATTTGCGTCCTATCGAATTACATCGAAATTTGGGCCGAATTTGGGGGCTAATCTAATGTGAAATCTAGAACATGCCGAAAATGGAGTAGAATAAAGAATCGATTGCCAGAAATGACATGGAAATGTACGCACGACTTATACCTCAATATTGCGTTCTATGTTACATAAACTATGTAGGTAGCTAGTTAACATTTACATTATTTGTGTAATCATATATTTATAGAAGGCAAGTTCAAAAAACGCTATAGTTCACGTCAATTTCGAGGAAGTGAGGTCAACGTGCACATCTTTTCGTGTGAGGGTCTTTTTGGTTTTCAATGACGAATTTCCACCACAATCTTGGAACAATCATTAATTAGCGACAATCTAATCCCCAAAAGTGGCTACTCAACATTGGATGATTGATGAAAATTCACGACATATTATCTCAAGCGAAGACTTCACGTCTAGTGAAAATTTTTTCGCGAAAAATGCTCGTTAGTATCAAGTGAAATTAATCAAGTGCTGTGGATGTCATTCAGGTCGGTCTTTGCTACTTAACATGATGCAAAATTATCGACCACACACTTTTATCTATTTATAAATGACCTGTTTATTTGTTGGCCACGAACAGGGACACTTATTTACACATACACATGAGCGGGTTTGGTTAATTTCGATATTTGAAAGTCAGGAAATGCGGCAGACAGTTCGTTGACGATAAACAACACAATTCGTATATAGAGAGATGAAAAGTGCATAAAAAACGGATGTCCAACCACACACATTAACATTTATAGAAAAATATTATCAAATTACAAATGTCACAATTTCGGATGTAAAACAAGCAATAAATATCACGAAATGATATAAACAAAATTATTAAGTGGACGACCAACATGTAATTCGATGCCTATGAAAACAGTTTGTTGCGGTGCTTCTCAAAGACCGTCCCGTAATGGAGAGCGTTAAAGACAAAAACGTTCGTCCCATCGTAATATGTTTACGAATTTTTATGCATGTTACATTTGCTGTTTATAAACACATTTTTTAACAGAGGCTAACCTTGACACTAACCCATTTTTTCTGGTCCCTTTATATAATTTTCCCAAACATATCGTCTTATTCGTCGTCATCAGTGATGACGTTTTGAGTTTAATTGCTGCACAGGATGTCCCTTTTCCGATGCGATTAAACGCACGAATTTCTGGGTCAAATTTAAACGCCCCAAGGCTTTGTAATGAAAATTCTAGCGAAACGCACACACATCGAAAGTGTATGACAAAAAATTATGAATGGAAATGTGACCTCATTAGAATTTCATTCCATCTGATATGGAATGTAAGTAAAAAATCACCTACATTTTTCTATTGATAACATTCCTTTTGACTTGTGTACTTGGGGAGTTGATAAAAGTGTTATCAATACCAGGTCAAAGGAGAGGAACTCTGAAACACGACATTATCTAGATTATATGTGATTCATTTCACTTTCGACCACCACCAGTCTGGATTCGTCAAAGTTATACTCCAAAACAAAATCCAAATAATCTTGTTTACGTTTCCCGTTTTCATGTTCGGAAAAAGAATTGAAAATCTTCCATGCAATAATAAAAAAAACTCACATAACACGTAAATCTCTAAATAGGAACGCTTTGGAAGATGATAAAAAGTTTTTGTAGGTCAATGGCTAGGAGATTATTATACAAAAGTAAACAAAACAGTTGAGAAAAATTCTCTCGTACTAATAAATGTAAATCGTGTTTACACATACTCCAAGTGATATGTATGGCAAACATTAACGTTTTGTCATGAAAAATCACTTATCGGCTTCCCAGAGGATCGCATTCAAGATATAGAACCCGGTATGGGACGCATCTATACATTAACACATCACGTGCTTACATTGAATTACTAGACTCATGTATTTAAATATAGAAAATGCATTTGGAAACGCGGTTTGGAACGGTCGTCGGCGAGAGGAGAGCCCGTTTTAGAATTATTTATTGATCCGTATAAATCATATTCACTTTACTAGACAAACACTAGTATACACAACATCTTATATTTAGATAGTTGAGTTGCGCTTTTTAATTGATGTCGAATTTCCTCTGACCTGCAGCCAAATTGCATGAAATATGCGGACGTTTATTTGTTTTACTAGCAAAAATTACATGGAAACATGGAGAACCAGATCAATACACATCAACGGACAGAAATGAAAGGGGTCATAAACGGGAACGAATTAGGGCACAAGCATGGAAATAGTTTCCGTGAGAGAAAAAATCAAGACAAAAGGGAGGAAAATGTCAAGGGCATCGTATGAGACAAGTACCAGATGTTTGGAAGATGATTTTTCGAGCTTTTGTCGGCTTCCATTCCTAACATCCGCATATAAGTGAATGTAAATACATAAAACATACAGCGTATACACTGCGTTAAATAGTTTGTTAGTAATCAATATTTAATGAAGAGAGTAATAGCGCAACGTATAAATGGCACATGTGAGTGAAAGTTTTTTTTAATGCAGCTACTTTTTCGATCTAATACTACTGAAAAATTGTTCAACATACATAAAATGCTAATCTAACAAACGCAACAAAGTTTAATGAATGAACATTCCATTTTGTTGGGAATAACTTTCACAAATACATGGATTAGAAAAACCATCATTTCAAAAACCGTGTTAAAGTAATTACAGTAAAAATAGCAAGTACTAGAGATTTTTTTCTCTCATTTCTACAAACAAATCGAATCGGTTTCATTCTCTGCGTTCAGTAGAAAAAATCGATTTCCCGCTCAAAACATATTCAAATCCACCCGCGCTTCGATGACGCACATAATAGCAGCAACCCCATTGGCGCTCATTCCGATGAACAACAAAACCGAAAGTAACACTTTATAGATTGAACCCAGCGACCTATTTCGAAATGACACTGGCTATTGGATGCCTGAAAAGTTCAGGAAGGTCAACATTTCATCCCCTGTCCCAATACAAAGAAGTTGCAAGTAAATTGAGTGGATTGGAATAACAAAGCGCATGATAATGTTTTTGTTTACTTTCGTTAATATGTTCGTCTAATTGGGCCACGATCCGAAACTACTCATACCCACTGTTGTAAAAAGCAATTTAATTAATAGAAGAGAATACGAGTGTCGGGATGGAATAATTGTCCCGAGACAGATAGATACACAGCCTAGAGGCATGCAACTTGAGCCACATGACCGACTTGATAAATATTCAACAACACGGAGAAGCGACCTACTAAAAATACATACACACACTGTATATCGTGCGAGAGAGGCTTACCATTCACGGTATTCAAAAACAGTATTATTAATCCATATAATAGGGAACGAGTACGGCCCTCCAGTCTATAAAATATTGTCCCACCACTCCCGCAAAATGAATTTACCAAGAAAATAAAAAAAAAACAAACAATGTGACTATTTTAAATAACGAGTGTAGAAGTGGACTTGTAAATGCACACTGTATAGAAGTGGTTCAGTTCAATAACATGTTGTAATCTCATCCATTCAGATTTGTTGTTGTTTTTAAGGCTGTCGGTTTATTATAGAAACATATACAACACACAACCGTTATCAACTGCACTCGGCCACAAACTATTTCGTACCGAGTTTTGGTTGGCAGCCTGATGTTTATATTGTGATGTACGCATGTGCCCAAGTGAAATTGAAATAATGGCGGACGCGCAAGCGTACCGCTCCGGTACGGCTCTTGAAAATGAAACCTATACATCTTTATATACAGTTTCACATCTATTTTATGCAATACCTACATATACAATTAATTCACTTTTTCGTTCGGCTTCTCTTCCACTTGAATTTCTAACATACACAACCAGTTTTTTTAAATTCGTTTCTTGCGTATAGTTGCGCCGCAAACTGATTGATTAGCGCTTTTTTCCTCGATGTAGTCACCGCTTAGAGAGTGATCTAATAGTGGCGCATTCGCCAATTTCTCAACGCAACACAATTCCGAACGCATTCGTTCCATTTAATATAGCTTGAAATGTATCAGATTAAAAACACATAGTTTGATTTTTGCGTCGTAAACATTCTGGCAGGAATGTTTAGAGGCAATAAAAAGACAGCATTGGTGCATAGACTGTAGTTTATAGATTTTACGTACTTATGGTATTATGCATTTAAACAAATTGTCGTTAAAAGTGATGAAAAACAGCATGTATAAAGTTAATGAACTTTCTTGCAGGAATTTGGTAATAAAAAGAAAAGTCACATGCGAAAATGTATTATTAAAAAATTATAACGCCCACAGTTGCACAACAATATTCTTTATGGTCGAATCATTTTGTAACAATAAATCTCGTCGGTGAATAATTACAGATGTTGAACTTGCACTGTTTTGCCTTCCCGCAACAAACGGTTCTCGTTAATTTCTCAATGCTGTGGTACAATTGAGACGATTGCCATGCGAAAGAGCGTGAAAAACTGAACAAATTCAGTTTTTGAAATTTTTCTCTAACATTAAAAACACGGAAGTTACGAGGAAATAAAGTTAAAGTTGGAGCTTTACGTATAGTGAAGCTTTCGTGAGCTTTATTGAATAACTCGTAAACTAATAAAGACACAGAAATGAAACAAAATGAAAGTATAGCAACTTTTAACGTGAGATTTTTTAAGACATACGCCAACCCCCTAGAGAGCACCCTTCTATCCGTTTTACACCCCAACTAGAAAATGTTAAATGGCAACATACAATTTTACAGCAACTGGAATGAAAGCTTTTCAAAAGTTCTTCATGGAATAATGACAGTCCAAGTGAAAATAATGAATTTTCCCCAAGAAAAATCATTTATTATAGTTTACTTTATATTTTTAATAGCGGCGCTCACCTTCGTCCGTAAATAAGTTTTGAGAAATGCGGTATTTTCTCATTTGATACCGTCTTAAATCACTATAAGCAATGTATTTGGCCTCCTTCAGTCCTGTTGGCTCTAGACGAGCACGTTGATTGTCTACTTAAATACATACAGCATCTCACGATGTTGTAGAGATGCAAACATTTTTTTACGCCGCAAGCTTGGCGAGATTTCAAGGTCATCGAAACAGAAAGGACATAATAACTGGCCGACTGTTGCTTTTGCAATTTCAAACTACTAAGTATGCCACTTTTATAAACCTATGTTCGAACGCGCTTTTCTTCTTGCACAAATTAAAACACAGATATGGAAATCGATGCTGGGCGCTGGTTAAAGGTGCACGCCAATCGATTTTCAACCGCATTTGTGCGGTTCTTCGCCAACAATTTCCGTTTTCTAACTTTTATTGCATTCTTTTACTTTATTCAATTATCAAACTAAGTCGTTTGCTTCGTTATTGAAACATCCTGCACAGTACAGAAATAAACAAGCCCAAACAAATTGTCGCGTTCGTGTCGTGTATGGATCGAAAAATGAAAAATAACGCATAATTAATCACGTACACGGCCGTAATTTATATCAATTATCTACTAAATGTACTGAAATAATTGTCATTTAACTTTTTCTGAAATATTATCCCAACTAACAGGTATTTATGATGTGAAATTTGAACGTTTGAAAAAACACTTTCAGAATGAGAAGAGGCAAAACATTTTTTATCGATATAACGAAAGTGAAATCCTCAAGGGAATTGACAATGTATCTATATAGGTTTTCACTCAATTTTTTTGTGATTAGTTCCCTATACTGATTCGCCGATATAAATCTTATTTTATTTATAAATAATTCATAAAGAAACTCTCCAGTCATCATCCCGTGAATATTGAGTGGGCAAATACCATTTTTGGGTAACCAAATTGTGACTTTATTAATTCTTTTATGTACTAACAAGACAACAAATAAGAGCAACATGTTTATAAATTTGTTTATAGAAAAAACATGATTAATCGGTCTCTTATTGTTGAAATAAATCAAAATATGCCAGATAGGTAGTTGATTTGTTTCGAAATAAACAAAACTCAACCATCATTTAATTATATATTTAATGGACAATAAACCGAAAGTAAATTATTATTTACGTGACAAATGTTTGTAATGCAAAATTAGCCTACAAGAAAAAAATAATAATAGTCTGTAATAAATGTTTAAGGTTCCCTTTCTTGTTTCTGTGTTACGGACGAACAAATTCATTATGACTTGAACAGAAATGTAATAAAAGTATATTATTTTAGATCTAATGGCACTGAGACGAGAGTTTTGTAAATAATTTCAAATAAACGAATTTACAATGTTCTCTGTATTGTATAGTTGAATGTTTATTTTGGCAGCGAGTCAGTTAAATTTAATTTTTATGTTTAAATTGTTGTGTAAGTAAACGGTGTGTCCTTCTACAATTATGCAAGCCATTTTCGTCTTCTACAATTATTATCTCTTAATTACATAAAATATATTGGAAGCTTTTAAAGGAGCATTGGACTTGATCCCATAAAAATCGCACAGGTAAATAGAAGCGAGCTCCCAAAACGTCAAATAAATCTCGCAAAAGTGTTACTTTTATTGGACTAATATCGCCAACACTTCGGACAAGACACGGAAGTAATAAATGAAATAAATCGACATTGTTCAAGTAATCTTGCTTACGAAAGAATTTCTGAAAGTTATTCAAATCGACAGATCTCACCTTGGCTCTTATGGGCGTGTTTTTTGGTCGTGAGGATTCTTTTGACGTTCCTTGAACGTATGTGTTGTTCCAACTCCCCTTTCAATGCAACAACAAAACAGCAATATTCGCTTCTCAATATGCGAAAGCTTATAGAAATCGCTGAAAGCAAGAACCGTGTGTGTTTTTGTTTAGTAAAAAAAAATCGTTTAATTTTTCTTTTATGCTAATAAGACGGCGATTGCAATTTATATTGAGTCAGTCAGAGACGCCCACCCGAACCCTAAACAAAAATCTTCAATATAATTAATAGAGGAGATGATGAGTAATCAGTCCGAGAAAAAGATCTTCACTCTGATCCCGTCGCTTCCACCATACATTCGTATTATGTTGTCTATAGATTCACTTCGTATTTGAATAACTAATTAAAATCTATTATTTATATGTATATACAGTGTTAAATGAAACTTTTTAATTACTGAGCGTCCTTGAGATGAGACGAAAAAAATCGCAATAAGTTATTTTGTTTTGCAAAGAAACTCGCTTTGTACACACAACAAAATAAAAATTGCGCATAATTTCAACTTGTATTTCTCCTCTTTGGTAAATAAGTATCTACAAGTGGAATTTGTTAAAAGAAAAAGGCGCTTGTAAACGAGTTTAATAGCGAACACCCACACGATTCTTTTGCGAAATCAATGCAAATCCACAAGTACATTTGAAACAAATATATATTTCCCTGTAAAGAGTAAAAATCGCGCAAAGGTCAATGTATAAAGAGCGGACTGCAGTTAAACTTAAATAAACAAATTATTGTTGCAAGAAGGTGCGCCAGGCCAGCAATGTTTCTTGAACCAGCGAATCGATAAAGTTTATGCGGCGATTTTGAACTGGCGGCTTCGTGAATGACGTCACACATTTCGGCCAACTAACTCTCCAACACTCTGTGTTTGGTGTTAGTTTTTTTGATTTTCCGATTGCCAGTCACGGAATAATCGAATTTATAATTAAGAAAAAAGTTTAAGCAAGAAAAACGTCAAGGCTTGTTTTTTACACTTGTTATTTTAACAAGGAAACAATTGGATTCTTTAGAGTGTCGCATTTACTTGAAAAGTGTTTTTCCCCTTTATTTCAGCTCCACGGTCAATACTAATCATATTAATGATCCGAAGACTAGATGGCTCAAATCCAATAATATACTGACCTATTAAATGAAAAATTGAATAAAATGTAAACACTTTTTCGCTAGGTACACAAATTGGCCCGTTGACAAAATATCAGTTTCAAAATATGACAACAAACCACATTTTGGTCTATTAATAAGTGAAAATAACAGGTGATAAAAGTGGTTTTTTTTTGCTGTCAGAAGTGGGATTCGAACCCACGCCCACAGAGTGGACTGCGACCTGAACGCAGCGCCTTAGACCGCTCGGCCATCCTGACACTCGCCAATTTTCCTGAAAAGTGCAATTCAAACTGGCATCCAGTCGCAATTCAATTTCCCTACAGTCATTTGAACAGAGAGGCAATTTGTCACATTTGCTGTTTGTCTGTAATGTTATTACATGCCGCTGGAAGCATTGAAGTGTAGCAGGGTCCCAAACGCCGTTCGCCTCCGCTTCTAAGTGGCATTTGATTGCATTGTAAATTTCGGCGCAGTTTCGGCAATGGTCCTGACTAGACGTCGGCAATGACATTGACCTGGCTGGTTGCCGACGCCCCCGACGCTGCATCATTGATTACACACTAACACCAGACACTTTCCTCTCTTGCCGCACCGCACCGGGTACCGTTCCCCATCAGCCCAAACGTCCTTGGACGAGGACGCAGCTCCCAACCTTATCAATGACCCCATTTACCGTACACACTGCGAAATAACGAGAGGACAATTACGCAAAGTACCCACACTGTCGTATTGGCGGGAATTTCTATTTTGGCTCTCTAATAGTTGACTCGAGTCGGCATCATCGTTTTCGGAGCGATTTTTAATGAAATTTATAGAGAAATGGAGGGTGAAGGGAGGGTGGGTTTTATCAAGCCAATGACCAAGGATGCAGTCCCAAGGGCGTTAAAAGCGTCGCGACGCTAGACGTCATTCACCTGGTGAATGTAAACTTTCACCCCCGGACAGGGTTTGTTATGCATTTGTGTTTGCTTTGTGTCATACGACGGAGGTTCGTGCATGATTATCCGGAATTAAATTGCGATACACACGATTTACTGTATACAGGGTGTTTGTGGGATAATGGGATGAATAAATATATCGTGTTTGATGCACTTTGTGCAAGGGAACTAATAAAATTGCACATTACATGCGAGATTCAGTGAAAATGGGGTCAACGAGTCTGCAAAATGCATTTATTAACAAAGATATCGTTGTGTGGCACCATGTGGAAAACTGTATACCGATTCTGGGCAATTGCGACATACAATGTTTTTCGACGATAAGAGATAAAGGAATTTGTTGTTGGTAAAAAGCAACCCTGTTTCTGTGGTGGAAGTGTACATAAATTTAACGTTTATGTAAATTAGGATTTTTAAGATAAGACGTGTTAGTCTACAGGAAAAAAAGTTTCAAAACGCTATCATAATGAAATGCAGTTATTAAAATGCATTTGCGTGTTTGCAAACATCTACCTCACACAAAAGTCAATAAAGCACGATGTACTAATATGTTTATGTATTTTATTAGACAGCAAGTAGGTTTCAATGGGGGCTGTACATTTTTTGTGATCATGGCGCATTCGCCAATTTTAAAGATCCTGAAAGAAGTTTTTTGAAATTTTTGAATATTTTCCAATTTGATTCCACTCACATCTAGAGATTAAGTTCAATGATGGTTTGGGATTGTGAAACAGTTCCTCTTTCGAGTTGTAGCTCGTCTGAATGAGGCTCTACTAGATGGCTCTCCCTGGATCCCAGGATTATAAATTTAAAGTGAATACGAAAATTGACTGCGTGTTTAATTAAAGTTTTTTCACTTGGAAAATATGCAAAACAGTTTCTACTAGAAGTCAGAATTTTGATGAAATTATTCATAAATTTGAAATTGGTTTGACAAATTATAACACTTCAAAATGAGCAAAACTTACTTTTAAAACCATCACCGTATGGATAAGCATCAAAAGTTTTTCTTTTTGATTAATTCAGTTTGAAATTGTTTACTTACCTTATAATGCGACTTTTATAAGACATTTTGTCATAATCTTTAATAAATAATCGTCTGACAAAACTTTTGGGTTCTCATCACTTACGGTTTGGATTTTGGGATGAACAAATTGGGCATTCAATCTTAACTGAGTGATGGACTATTAGACTTGGTGGCACCTTTTGTCACCAAAAGTCTATATCCAGTACTGGGTGTATAAATTTACGTTTTTAGGGCACATTAATAATGGATTGTGCGGTATAGAATAATAATGAATTTTTGTAAGAGATATATTGGTTATCTCTGAAGGACGTTTTTAAAAACATTCTCTATGTACGCGTAAAAAAAAGATACAAGATTTTGTAACCAGAAAAACACACGCTATTTGTGATAAAAGGGTACAATTTTACTAGAGACCTCTAAAAAATTTATTCGTGAACTGGATAATAATGCAATCTCGTCGGAGAAGTGCTTTAATATTTTATCAACAACAATATGACATTCTTGGTCGAGTCCTTTGAGTATTTCACGAAATAATTGCACTATCTAATACGTACCCAGCTAATTATTAGTGAAACTTTAATTAATTGTAGAAATTTTATCAATTACTACTGCATTACAGAGTTTGCAAGTCAACAGAAAATAGGCATTACTGATTAATTAATTGGGGATTACTTCGATTATCCTAAATAATAAAATACGATTCCACTTTAATGAGGTTTACCATAATAATTAGGTATGTAATATAATGAATTAATGTAACTGTAAAAGTGCTGGTGGCCAAATTGAATGGAAAATGAAAACGAATAGGAAATGTTTGAGTATTTTTTATTAAAAAAAATACATTTACATAATACCCTGTTTTTTAAATTAATATTTGGAAATGAAAAAAAACATGAAAAGGTACAATGCATGAAATAAAATGCACCAGTTTCAACAATTTAGAAAAATACATTCATACATATATTATTAAATATTTTATATTTCCAGTTTCATACAATATATATTTATTTATATTTTTAAGATAAAATTACATTATGGACACAGGATTGGCACCAATAGTTATTATTTTAGACATTTTAATTTCTTACATCACTAAGTGTATTGAAACTTGATCAATTTTTGTGTATTTAATTATATAAAGCTCTCTATTAGAATTAATTCATTGGGGAATTACATGAATAGAAACAACATCTAAAATGTGTCTGACGTTTATATGATTTTAAAATTACATGTAACATAAAACCGTAAAATTCAATTTACTCAATTATTTTTGTCGTTCTATGCAAATTTTACTATAAACTGTTTGCAGATAATGGCTCGAAATTTACGATTTTATGTAATATAGGTACGATATTATGGTAATTGTGGCTTTTTCCATAAATAACAAATTAATACACATCATATCGTTTTTGCAATGTTATTTTTTTACACAAGCCTTAATTGGACAGAAAGTTTCAATAGTCGAATACTGTTCTGCGGTTTCGTTCCCCTTTTCATCATAAATTGGTTCTTTATCAAATTTATACGTTGCCTCCATAATTAGGCTTTGGCGGATGTAAAAAAGGGCTTCTTACTTGCGGTCCACCGCCGTTCGCTGGTCGACTAGTGCCTCCATTAACAGTAACTAATGTAGTGGTTGTTATTTCCGATGTACAAGATTCTCTCTTGTGGTAAAAGTTTGTCGGTTGACTGTATAGTCTGTGAATAATACACATATGCCCTCACTTCAACATTCAAAATACAACCCGACATCGTTTCCCCAGCATGCACTTCCAAAATAAGTTAAGGATTATCTTATAGGACACCAATTGAATAAAACTATAGAATTTTATTTGAAAAATCAAATATAAATACCTTTCTTAACACATTCGTTACTAATACTTAAGTAAAAATATCCGGCGATCATATATTGTCAATTGCATCATTTTGCTATCAACTATTGATCTCGGATGACGCATATAAAAGCGAACACAACAATTATACAATTGCTTAAAAATTGTATAATACTTATAATAAAAAACGAAATAAAATACTCCCTGTTACTCTTGAGGATGTGCTGATGAACGTTAAATTCTGGATGGGAGCATTTCTGGTATTTTAATAAGACTTTAATGAATTAGTCCATTCGATGGTGGTGTGTGCTTTTTTCTATCAGCTTCTGTATCGTCCGTTTCTACCAATGTCCAATCAGTAATTCTGAGACAATCGTGCAACATGCATGAAATTGATTAATTTAAAAAAAAAGATATTTACAATATATATAAATAGATGAAAGCTTATTGTCGACATGTATTCTAGCAGCATGCAATTAAAAGCCAGGAAACCTAAATATAGAGTCCTTTAAATTTGCCTAGTGAAAACGCTCTTTCCATCGTGTGTTCTCAAATATACGTTTTACACTGTAATCGATACCAATGACGGCGAAATTGTGTTACCCCCAGTTACTTAATAACGCTCTAATTCAGATTTCCTGTCCTATACACCACCGTTGTGTGTCCTCAAAAGTGTAAACTTACCGTAAACTTTCCGTTCGAGACCTGGGGGACCAATCTTTGCTGCGACTGCCAGACCGCAAACGGCTCGGTCCCAACGATCGACGTGCCCTCCAATTCTCCACGTGATGGCGGACGGCATTCTGCACCTCAGTGTTCAGGAAACAGTAAAACATCGCCACAGTGAAACCCTGAAAATAGACAATACGGTTAAATGGACTTTGGCAACTCTCGGGAACAAAGAGCACCAGATAATGGGCGGCTGTTAACAACGGCTATTATGGAAACAAGACTCAATTGAGATGGGTTTTATCTTGAGCCGTCACCAAGTGTCAAATTACGGTGATTTGATCGAGTTACTCACCATTTGGACGGCCACAATGGCTCGAATGATGATTTTACGGTGTTAAATCGTATAGAATTTAGTAGTGTAACGCGACGAATTTTGCTCAGTACCTACACAGGGTGTAATTTATCAGCTTCAGTGACCTGTAGAAAATTTTGTGCAAGACCTCTCTACTAATACATAACAATGGATTCTATAAATTGGTGTGAATTTATGGGCCGTGAGATAATTTATGAAATAAAATCTAATCTGGTTGTGGGATGAAAACTTGTAAATTCCAGACACGTCAATTGGAGTTCGATGGAAAGTTTTGGATATAGAAATTGGTGCTGTATAGATTGTGACACTTGAAATCGAGAAAATTACGGTAAACACGAAGATAGTAGATGACACTTTGGACATGGAAAACAGATGCTGCACTTTGGATTTTTTTTATAGGGAAAAATCAGTGATCGTTCTGAAACGATGAAAAGTTGACGATGTGGTTGCGACTTTTTGTTCAACGATCGCTCTCCTTTTTCAGCCGTCGCTTTTATTTAAATAAATTGTCCTGATTTGGGCAGAACATGAAAAATCAATTAGTACCAACAATTATGTGCGTGAGAACGGCTTTAAATGTATGTTATACTGACCGTACATTTCATATGCAGAAAAAGCAATCCAATCTAGAGATTTTATCATATTCATGACCGAATAACATTAGATCGCAAACAGAAACGAGAAATAGAATAAAACAACCGTGGGTAATCGAATTTTTCTTGAAATTAAAAGCATTTCATATCCTCTTAATTTTGCAAAAAATAATTTCCTCCAGCGCACATTACAACTTCATGCTATTTCCGGAACAAATTGAAAAATACATTCTCTGTTAGAACTGTGGTGCTGATTGATACGATGTTGTAAAATATTTACAACTATTTAAAAATACACCACAAATCCCATCAAATTCGCTTTTATTCCGTCCGCCACATCCCGAACATTATAGTGCGGATATAAAATTTTTACTATAAATTTATCAACGAGACCACATTTCACAGTAACAATAATTGTATAATGGTTAAAAGCTAAAATTAGTTCAAGCTTCTTTGCAATCGTTAATAACGAAAAATTATACAAACAAACATCGTCAATCACACAAGTACGAGATTATTTATAAAATACAGTTTATTTATCAGTTGTTTGGGTGAAAGTTCTATTTGGCGGCAATATTATTTATTAACTTGGGGGAGAAATTCAGATCGCCCTGCAATAAATTACCCGCATTTATACCGGGAAACTTTGAACTTTAAAACAAATCGACTAACAATAGAAATGAAATATATCACATTACAAGACCTTTTTACAAAGAACATATTTTTCTGATATTGGAGAGATAAACAGGTTTCCAATTGTGATAAAAAAAATGCTACTCTATCACCGCAGGATAAAAATAATCATCCATTCCAATAGTGGAATAAACAAAGCAAATAAAAAACTTCAACCCCAGCTAACATGTAAATTTCCTAGGTAGCTGAAATGTATATGAAATATTTTTACAAGCGCATCTCTCTTCCCAAATCGATTAAAAGCATTAGTCATAATATTTACAAATTTAATACAACGTCAATCATTTCACAAGGAAGACAAACAGTATCTCATATTTTTGCGCTCAAATTTCAAATTATCTCCCATTCCCCCCACAATGAATCAATACATTACTCGACTTTCCAAGAACATTAGTGACGAAAATAATCTTCATTGTCCAATTTTCGACATTCTCACCGACATGGAAACCTGACCAACAAAAACTCACCTGTGATGACAGCAGTAAAGCGCGAATGAATTCGAACACGTCTGACGTCGGTCCGTAGATTGTAATAATGTATGTGACGCCCAAAAGTGGCATTAAAACAATGAGAGCCTTTGCCGCTTTATGGTATTGTTGTGTTTCCACTGTATTTGCTGAACGCAATTTCGTTATAAGCACCCACATGATGGCGAACAGGAACACCACATTCAGGACAAGGACGATCAGTGTTGGCGCTTGAAAGATGTAGTCAATATTATGATCCTTTAACCAGATACACTGAAACAGGCAAATGGTTAGCCAACATTCTGCATTCATTTAAACTAACAAATCACAATTCCACTTCCATTAAGTATGCCTGAATTTGTAGTGATAATTATTATCCGCTATTATAGTTTTAAACAGAGCGAGATAATATTATTACGGTTTTAGAGAGACATTGAAAGTGGGATTTGCAGTGTGTGTTTTGTATTGCACTCACCGACGAAGGAGAGTTATCCTTTTCGACAGGTATGAGTCCTTTAGCAACCGCCCACACAACAATAAACACCATCGGCAGTCCTGTGAAACAGTCATATCCGACAATCATCCCACTATTATCATGTATAATCCGGTATGGAAGTTTCATTGGGGGCGAAACGAGAAAAAGCAATCAGCGATCATTCATCATTACTATACCATTAGAAATGATCGAATTTCAAAGCACTTTGATATATGATATACAGTTAAAATAACGAATATAATAATGTTAGCATTTTCCACGTATTGTAAAATAATATTGCGCCCCTTCATTAAAACTTTACGAACAATTTTGTTGTAAGGAATGTATTTATATCTCTAATAACAAACTTACCCCAGCCGATCGCAACGTAAACTCGCAGTTTGAAATTCTCCCTTGTTAATGTTTCCACGACGAGTATGTACAGGTATAAACCTGAAAGTACAAAGGCAATGTCTGGATTAGTGGATCCGCGAAATATCGAACTCACCTTCAACGAACATCCAAAAAAATGTTGCTAGAAGGAAATAATGGAGTAAAATGACGAAGAACGTGCATGTGATCGAAGTATCGACTGAGAAACTGCTCTGTAACAACAATAGACGCATTATAAGAGCATATGTGGATTTAGTTTGCTTTACTTACTGTAATATGCATCATGATCCACATACAGTACATTAATATGTACGACCACATTAAGTTTACATGGATCGTATTACGAAGACACCGCAACTCTCTGCAATCAATGAAGACAAATGAACTAGTATTGTTTATTTCTTATTTGGAGTTCTGTTGTTGGTAATCGAGGAACTTGTACGTTTCTACGATTTTAGTTATGAGCAACTATACCGAATCTCAGTTAAACTTGTAATTAATTAGAATGTAGCATGTTGAAGGAAAGTTTCTCATTAAATGAAATTAGAAAATTACCCTTTGTGTTTAGTGTTATATAGTAGACAAGATACAAATAATGTAGATGGGATTGAATAAAAGTCATCAAACAAAATTTAAATACCTGTATATAGTTTAATTACAAATTCGGGTAAATCATTGTATTGTTGGTATGGGGAATTTAATTAACATTTCGGTTACAAGTTCGTTTCGACTTAGTGGAAAATATTTTAATTTCTAATAAAATTAACACGGTTAATTAGCAATGTGTGGATTTTCTTACCTGAAATAGGTGAAAATTCCGATTGCAATGGACAAAGTAATCATGCTAATAGTGTAGCCGACTAGGTAGATAGTTGCCTTGGTTTCTATGTCCCCTTCGATGATCGGTAAGAAGATTTCGCTGCATTTATCGTAAGACGATAATGTCCAGGTGCCGTTCTCCATGCAGAAGCGAGTAGCATTCTCTGTGAATAAAAATGAAATTTATTACATTTCATCAAACAATTTCATTGTAAACAATATGATATTTATTTGCAAAATGGAAATAATTCCATTTGTTGGAAAATACTAATTGAATAATAACATGAACAATAAAATAAAGTTGTGTTTTTAAAATGTAATATTTAAAATTGTGGTTGGAGGTATAAACTTTAAAAACCCTTTTGTATAAAATAATATGATGAATGGAACGAAAAGACGTAAACAGAATTATTTAGATAAACATTGTTTTTAAACATAAATAAAAACTTCTCATTTCGTAAACAGAATAAATGCAGTTCGAAATCATTTTTCATCTCTAAATCGACGCTTCATCGCAAAACCGTGTGACAAACAATTTCTAAAAGTAGGTATAATTGTACAAAAGGCACACACACAGGGTTTTAATAAAACTTGTGCAATTTTCAAACTTTACCGCAAAAGATTAATTTATGATCTAAATATCTATAATGATCTCAAGTGGAAGTCAATATTTTCGCTTAAACTTTACTTTCTTTGTAATCCGACTTTTCTTTGGACTTCCTCTCTATTTTAGGTTCACTAATGTAACGCTCCCTCGAAAATTAGCTGCCAAGTTGCTCCGGAAGCTTTTACATGTAATTCCATTCTTGTACTTTGATGAAATTTTTACAGGTTCCTCTTCATGGTCTTTAAATACGAACCGAATTTATTATTTATTGTATTATTCAGTTCACTTTGTGTTTTTTCGAGAATATGCTTAATTATTGCAGGCATAAATTTTAGATTTTCAATTTTACTAAAACACAGCAGGAGGAAATCTCTACGACTGCACTATAATTACCATCTAAAAAAAGCTTCAATTTCATACGAGCTTTTAACTAAACACTGTTCCATTGTCCTTCAAAGCGAACATTAAATTAAATTTTTTATTTGGATATGCAATTGTTTCTGCCTCCATTCAAGAATTATTAATTAAAATCCCAAGTTTAGCTCTCCTGAAAACTTTCGTCATTTCTTGCCCTTGAACCTTTTGCACACTTTAAAGAAATATAAATTTCGTATTAAGTCGTTCACAATAATAATGACTTGGGAGCTTTTGTGTGGCCGTAATATAGCCATTTCCAGTTTAAAGAAGGAGTTAAAAGCTCGCTTATAAGCTAGTCTGTTCGTGTGATTGAGTAAACAGCGCATATGATGCCAACGAAAACAAATTTGACAAGTTGTACATGTAATATAACAAAATGTTTAATCCCTTTTATTAAGCAGACACTTGGAATGCCAACGGATATTATTGTTTGAGAAAATTGCTTAGAACAAAAATCGAGAATCTATTTGAAATGTGATCAATACAACAAAGGAATATTGTACGAGTTTCATGCATTTGAACATATTTTTAGCAATATATACAGACATCTAACAGTTTATATGAATTTCATAGTAGTATCCTTTATAGGCGAGCTTCCTTTTCAGTTTTATTTGCAGTGAACAGAATATTCGTTATTTTCAGTGGCGGATTGTTAAACTGCACCACGTTATTACAACCAAAAAGACATATCCATAATATTTTAAAGCTGCTTATGTAAGAGGCGCTTCTAGGAAACAATCTTGCTAACCCTTTCCGCTCCCAAGGAGCACTCTTCTCCCATTTACGACCCCAACACTGTAATCGCATTCGAACTTTCCTACCCGCCACTGATTCCGGAAAAATCCTCCTATTTCACTGCTTTCATATTGAATTAAACATATGTGGTTTAGAGCGAATTAGATGCAACTCGCCTATAGTTGAATATAAAATCATTTTTCGGCAGACACAATCGGTTTTTACCATTACAAAAGAGCGTCTTCGTCGACATGCATGGGCTTGTAAAAAATTTTATGAAAGCTCATATTTTCGTTAAGCTATTTAGAAGGGAACCTTTTGAGAAAGGGAAAAAGTGGGCGAGATTCTATGCAAAGTAATGAAACAAGCAGCTTTGAAAGCACAAAATCACTGCAACAACGTCTCCAAAGAGTTGGCCCCATTTTAAATGGAATTTAAATACAATAGAAGAAATTTAGCGCCCCTGTAAAGGTCATAAATGTACAAATATAGAAAATCCATACTCTTTGAAATCGGAACTTTGGCGAACAGTGTGTGCAAACCGAATTTGCACAGTCCGAAAAGTTGTCCAAAATGTTTGGATCTTGCAGAAAAACACCAGCCAGTCTCTCGCTTCCTCCCCCGATAGTGGTGCACTTGAAGTATGTATGCCACTCGAATGTGCACTTGACTATTGATTAAAATATTACAGTTGTTGTGATTTTGTGCCAAATAGGTCAAGTTGAGAGAAATGTTCGACAATAGATTTGAGAATTGTCTAGTGAAAAATTGGTATAGGTGTTCGTATCGGCAGTTCTGAATGCCAACGGAAAACGTCAGCTAAACTTTAATTGACAGCATGCCTGAGAGCTTCCTTTCACATTAATTATTGATAGTTCGCCCATCTTCGTCTCTTCTAGGATAGAATAATAGTGGAAACCACTTTGGTCATGTAAAATGTTTTTTTAGCATCGATTGCACCTGATTGAATCGGAAATAATTACGTCAAGTGCGACAAATCGTCGATGGAAACGAGCCAAAATCTCACATAAAATGTGTGTGTTTTTCCATCGCATGCAGAAATAAAACAAATGATTCTAGAATTGTGGTATATGCATATATAGAAAATGATGCTGGAGGGGTTTCTTTTACAAAAAGTATTGCGTTATTTAACAAGTCGTCTCTCATTACTCCCATTTGAATTACAAAACAAACACTTTGAAATTGTCGCATTTATGGACAAAGCTCGAATATCAGTCGGAAAACGTTGATATTATGTAGATATAATATCGGCCATGTAAAGGTATACTATGTGGAAAATAGAAACCCGAATTAGCGGAAGTAATTTCACTGTTTACTTCACGAAGTTCGGATTAGAGACCCTGCCATCATAAATTTGAATACCTTAACAAAAACATACAATACAGCACATTTTTCTATTCAATAGCAAAAGGAAATCGTCCAAGCGCAAAAGGAAGATTTAATTTTTAATTGAATATTCACAATTGAATGTTAATTACAATAATAACCTTTTATCGTCTGAAAAGGACTGAAAGCAGAATGTTACGAAATAAAGAAGAATAAAATTTATCATAAAATTATATATTCTATTTGCGAAAGGGAAAAAATCTTACAGAGTCAGTGTTGCGTTTTAATACCCAGTGAGATTAAAATGTTTGCAATGAGATAAAGCTGTCGTTAGAATTTTTTCAGAAGGGCGCCCACATTTCATCTCTTACTCCTTCGTCTGATAAATAACAAAACAAAATAACAAACTGAGAGAACGAAATAAATTGATGATTATAAATTAAGTTGTGTGTGTGTCGCTCTCAATTTATCGACACTTTCGTTTAATGAGTTTAAATTATAAGTGTGTAGGCAATCAGATAAAATCCCCCTAAATTCGAGAAAAACATTTTATTACTTATACATGTATTGTCAATTATTTTGATTGGTATCCATTATCGACGCTTTGTTGCACATTTGCAATAAAAAAGCCCTCGGTTTATTTGCCGGCTTTTATGTCCAACCGCGTTTAGATAAAATTACATTTTTCCCGCGGATTAATATTTAATTTTACATATAGAATTTTGCGACAAAATGCATGTTTTAAATAATAATGCAATGTTGATTTTGTGCTGGATTTGTAACAAATATCCGGGGACCGAGCAAAAAAAGTCGCTCGATCAAGCGGCCAAATCGAATTAGAAAAATTCACTGACACCTACAGGAAAATTGATATCTTAACTTCGATCGTATTTATTGGAAAAATGTACGACCCACTGAAGAAATTCCAAAATAAACAAACACAACAATACGTCACAAAGGAATTTTTCATCTTTTATCAGTAAACACATTTTTCATCCACAAATAAAAAAACATTTCTATTTAATCGTATTAGGTGAGTTTCACTTACGTGTGTCATCGTACTTGAAACCATTAAACTCCGAGAAACATTTCACAATTGCAGTGTGGTTGGAGGGCGTCGGCGGCCAACAGAGGACCCCGTCGTGTGACGCCCTGCAGAAGGGCTCGTCGCCGAAGGCGTTGGCCAGCAATTCCGTCGCATTCAGGTGTGTCTTGAGACACAACTCTTTCTTCGCCTCCTCGGTGATGTTTTCCATCGGATTGAAGAACTCCTCGTCGGTGTGGAACGAGGGGATATGTGGATTACTGGTCTCAATCGGGTCCATGGCTAGATCTTGGGGCCAACTCATATTCCAATCATTGATTTGCACAATTTTAGTGTTTATAAAACGTATTTAACCACCACACTTGAACAGAATCTCTGGAACAAGACAAATTTCGTCTGTTATTCATTTACATTATGCTTTGTAGGTGAAAAAATCGGGTTTTACAAACATGCAAAGTGTTTTTTTAGTTCTTTATCAGTATGTTTATTTTACGTTGGAATTATAAAATATGAGAGCGAAGTTTTATGTAAATTTATTAGAAAAATCTCTAGTGAAATTGTGGCAGCCTCTTAAATATATGCGAATGATCAGTAATGGTGTATTAACGTTTGATGAAAGGCTCTAGTGAGACTAGTAAGGGATTAATTGCAGTCTCAGTGATTTTTCTACGCAATTTTTAATGGGATTTGTGTATCTCTCTTTTAAAAAACTGGAGATGTTTGTTAATGTACACAATAACAAATCTTTTGTTTGTTATAGTACTTAAATACGTTAACTAGCCGAGTTGTGGTTTATTTAAAATTTCCAATTTTCTATATAGAAAAATAATGGCCCTAATTCGCGCTATTGATAAAATTAGTCAACATTTACGTATGGCGTTTCCTTCAAAGGATAAATAAATTGTTTATATATTTATTTATATTTAGTGATGCACATAAATTAATTAAAAATACACAAGAGCATTAATTATAGGGTAGTAAATATTTTCTGTAGGTTAAATATTGAACGAGTACATGTACAACACAAAAATAGAATTAGGTAAATAATGTTGTTTTATTCAATAATAATAATAATGTAGAGTCCCTGAAAGGTTGGAATATTGCGCTTTTGGCAACAAATATCGATTGCAATTTGGTGATTTAATAGAATTTTTCTGAAATGATTCCAAATTCCGTAAATTATTAATTTAGATTCGAATGGCGCTGAAATTTGTACATTTTTTGTTCAGATTGAAAAAAAGGAATTCATTTTTGTACACTTTGAAATTATTAATAACATTCGCATTAAGTAAAGGCAACAACATAATATAAATACACACCACGTTTTAATATACGAATGTGCATTAATTATGATTCGCTTTGTTGTTGATATGTCAGTTTTGCCTGCATCTAATTTAAATGAACACATTAATCTGTTCAGTTTGATGATTTCAATAAAGACTAGACTGAATAAAAGGGCAATAACATAGTTGCTGGGAAATTGCATTATTCTCTGCTTGATTCCATATCTAGAGTTTATAAGGTAGAATACGCCCCTACGTTTATTTTTAATTAGTAACAAATGTTGTTGTAATATAAATTTAGCTCTCAAACTTCCAGTCTAAATGTTTTTATTGAAACTTTCCTATTTATTTCCAGTTGGAAATTTCCCACTTTTCAAGTTCAGTTATAATAAATAACTTATTATATTATGATTCGATGAAGTTTCTCTGTTTATTTTATGTGTTTTTGGTTGTGTATATTAGCACATACAGGGATTTTATTCATTACCATCCTACCACGACAGACTCACTCATCTGAACTTTAATTTTCAACGCTCTTTCCTATTATATAGTTTCTCATAAATATTTTATGATATACCATTTGTAATGTGTGACAATGAAAGGAAAATTTAATTAACTCATTTTGCCAAAGACTCGGTATATTCCATGGATGGAATCAAAAATGAAATGCAAATACACACATATGGACTAAATAGAAAAGTACTATTATCGCAATATTTCTGAATAGGGGCACAGAAATTCGCTGTTTGGTAATAAAATTTAATGAAAGCTCCGCGCTTTCTCTTTGCCCAATTCAACAAGTCGACCGTGTACAAACTACCAAAAGCTAATCCCAACAGTGAAATTCCTTAAAAACGGTCAATTTATTACCACTGTGTCTATAGCAAAGAACAATTTAATTTAATAAGAATTTTTTCAACTAGTTTTTCCGAAAAAAGCAAACCAAACAAAATCGCGCACTTTTTCTGCAGTTGAAGTTCGTTAGCTTTTTCTATATGAAATTCAATTAGACCGTAAATGAATGTTTTTTACAACACGAGTTTATATTGTACTTTTTCAGAGACATTAGGAAAACAGTAGTAAATTAAAAATTTTATTTTAATGTTGTACCATTATTTATATGAGCGCTCTCATTTCAAACCAAACGGGGGAAACGTAATAATAAAAACTGAGCGCCAAATTAATTATTGTATTGCAAAGGGAACCGCACAACTGTAAACAAATTCCTTTGAAGGAACATTTCCAATCTTCTCGTTTTTACCATCTAATATTGCTAAGATCACTTGAATTTTTCCAATTGATTTGGTAATCTGTGAAATATGAGCGGCGATCAAAGTTCTGCTCTTTTTCGTAGTTCGGAAATAAAAATATTTGGTCTTTGTGAGTTGTGCTCCTTGAAAATCTGCATGTTACTTAGTCCATAATTAATTCTGTTTTTGACAGGTTATGAAAGAACTGTATACGTTAATGGCATGTAAATAACTAATGTCACGTCACCATAAATAAATGATGATGACAATGAGGTCACATTTCACTCAATACAGAAAATTTACACACATATACATAGCAGCATCCATTCGCATCTTCCATAAACCCTTTACTTCATAACACTCGCCCTAATTCGAGTTTTCATAATATTATTTCATTCTTCGTCGCGGTTTCAAAACCGAATTATAAACTCAAGTCTATAGACGCGAGTTTATTTCGTTGCCAAATTTAATTACCTCCATGCAACATCGATTTATGACCATTACCTGTCATAATAAAACGTTATTTATACGTATCTCTACAATTTAATGTTAGGTATATCATTATTATATACGTTGCGAGTTGTATTTTGAGGCCCGATTTATGGTCATTGGACCTTATTTACCTCCACAAACAAGTCAATTCTTCCCCCATTCCGTCTTCTCCGATTCCCTTAATTAAATGCGCTCCTTTTTTCCATCCAGGGACAACTTGTCAGCATAAATAATCTTTTAATAACCCCCACAAAAGATAAACGGAATTCTTAGGCTTACAAGTTCCGCGACCAGCGAAGCTCATGCACTGCAGATGACTTGTTTGTAATTACTGGATGGGTTGATGTTGTTCGAGACTCTGTTAAATTGGGTATTATATAAGGAAGTGGTTGATACCATCAGAAAATCCCCACGAGACATATGTGAAAGTTTCGAGACTCCGATTTTCTTCACAAAAACAAACCACTTACAAATTATGACCGCAATTGGCTACCGCTCAAATTTTTTCCCCTTTTGTCGTTTATTGATTGTCGCGATGTGTAGCCTTGGAAGGCGTTTGCCATCATCATGGCCACTTAACAGCCGCTCAAATTTATTTAATTGTGAATCAATAGTAGTAAATCTAGCGCTATTCTCTTATATACTGCATAAATGGCGGTAATAAATCGTTTTTAAAGTCTAAATTTATCGACTGAAATGAAGGTGGATTCAATTTGTCAGATATTCGGCTTAAGCTACCCCCCATCGAAATTGGCCACACTGTGTTAAATTAATGGAATTGTTTAAAATCGCACAATTCGAGTGGAGAGACGTTAAGGCGATTAAATAGTAAGCTTGAGACACAGTGAAATCGTGTTTTCTGTGCTAAGAAAAGTTGATTACCAACAAATATAATGCGCTTAACAAGAATAATCCAATGAACAAATTGTGGGACTATGAAATGATTTATAAATTGGTAGCAGATGTCTAATGACAAGTTATATAGGAAAATTAATTGTTGTTTAGTATGCTTGAATTGTTGGCATTGCAAAATGATTCATTTCCTGATATGTGCATGCATGAAATGAATTCATCATAATAGGGGCTAAAACAATGGCTTGTTGGAGGCTCCTTTTCCAGCCCCCACAAGTATTATTGCAAACGACAAAAGCGTCCTCATCGTGGAATTATCATAAGACAACAATAATTTTGAAAAATGAAGAGAGTGGAAAGCACTGGAGCGGATTATTAGTAATCGATTGGATAGAAGAAACGAGTGGAGCTTTTTATCAACCAAGATCGCTTTCCACTCTCTCTTCTCGCTTAATCTTTGATATATAATTCACTTTAAGCAAACATCTCTTTTTACATTCATTTGAAAGCGCATTATTCATGAAGAAGTCTCTTTTTCCTAATTCAAATGTCTGTCACCTGTGGAAAATCTTTTGCTCTTGGAAAAAAAGCATAGTTTTATTATACATGAGTTTGGATGTTAAAAATTTCCACGAAACTTTCCTATAATGTGTTTATAAAAAGTTCTTATGGAAATAAGTTGATATATGAAAAGTTTTTGACATTTTTGTTTCCCTCTTCTGAGGAAAGAAGATTAGGTAGAGGATTAATAAAATTCTTTTTACCGTTTTGAATTAATGAAAATACTTTCAGCAGATAGAAAAAATTGCGTAAGTTTTATGAAAAACAGAACGCTTTGTACCTAATCCTAGTAGCAAATGTAAATGAACGGCAGTACAATGTAATTAATTTACATACACATATTCCAACAAATACTGGAAAAGCGTGTCTAATATTTACTCTGTCGCAAAACAAGTAGAATTGAAAACAAAAGGATTTTGTTTGTTAGGCGGTGACAGCTGTCAGAAGACTCGTATGACGAGTAATTCTCGCTTCTTAACGTTTAAACTATGACGAGAAGGATGAAAATGCTGCATCCACATGATTATCCGATTTTTGCACGTGTGTGTGCGAATGAAAGGAACTTATCGATGAAAAGATTTTTCCGAAATTAATTTAACATTCAAGTAAAACGCTTTCATTTAGACGGTTTCATTGACAAACTTTTTCAATTTATTCAACTTGCTGTTGATATTCCTCCACACAATTCCAATTCAAAGTGAGACAACTTTCAATTCCTTGGAGTGATTAAGTGTGTATAGAACAAAACATTTTGCATTCATATTTAGAATGGGATTTAACAATTTTATTATGGCTCGTGGGAACAATGCGAAACTGTGACTATTATACAATACATATTTTATTCAATATAATAGTATTCTAGTATTGTAGAAAATGTTTCGGCGTTTTCAGTGCTGTGTTTAGCTAATTATAAACTTTGTTGAAAGTTTGAATTGTAGTTAAAGTCCTAAGTAATTAACAAATTAATTATCCACTTGAACCTTCATTTCGCCCATGTACAACCACAATCTGTTTTACTTTAAAAGCTTCCAACAATTGGTTAAATATTTCTTCTTGTAACAATGATTGTTCGGGAATTTCGTTTGTATGTTTGTATAATCATCTTTAGATAAAACAATTACGGAATATTTTCGTTACACAGTCTGGGAAATGTAATATCGAGTTCATTATATCCATTTTACAATACAATAAAGTAAATGTAATCCTTTTACAAACACACAATATCCCGGCGTATTGTTGTGAGGGCGGTTTGATGATGGGAAGGTGGACGAGTCTTATTAATGGACCGAAATGGCCGTTTTTTATGTTGCTGGTATAAAGTGCAATGCGATAGTAAAAAGTCATCGATTTACGGACTAGACTAAAAAGTTTAAAACGCATTTAACAAAACAAACATATAGATTGACAATTGGTTCCTGGACAAAAATTTTCTGGAACAGCAAAGACTTAGCATTTTTCTTTACAACCACATTCTATTGTTAACATTTTGCTTAATTAATTCGTTTAACTCTGTATAAAAACCCTCGAACTCTGCATGGACAATGCAGAAGTTTTTTCGTAAACCATCGAACTAGAAAGTCGTTCATCAAGTTTTTATCTTTGTGTACACACATTATTCACTTGCCAAATTGATAAATCGCGTAATTATAAAACAAACACGGAATATCCGAAATGTGTACACACAATTGGCAGATTGACATTTTCCATGCGCGTTCCCTTTAAATTGTGCGGATAATTGACCGATAAATTATTTTGCCCAAAAACTGAATTAAATGCATCGATTCACAATGGAAATTATATTCCCGTAAGGTTGATACCTTAATTTTTTTGTGCACACGCAAACATAAATCCCAACTTTGCACATATTTTCCCTTTAAAGTGCATGTTTTATAATAGTTTCATTCTTTGAATGTTATTGTGATTTATACCTAGCAGGAAGGAGCATTTGGGTAGCCAAGTATTTTAATTTAATTTGAAGTTTAATTATAAATTTTCATTCTCCTTTATACACACATGCAAGCTCTTTGTGTTATTTTAGAGAAAACACAGAAACGAAGGATCTTTTGAAAAGTGTACGAAATTTGTCCAAAATAAATACCCTACTTTCAAACGTACACAAAACGACTGCCATAATTCCTTATAAAGTGTAAGGATTTGTAACAATCTTTTGTGACAATAAAAACGGAAGAAATAAATACGTAACATTTCCCGAATGTTTATAACCACGCTCTTCAAGTGCACATTTTCCCAAATAGAAATCTAAAATAAGAAACGTGTGTATTACTAACATATTTCTTTATTATTTACAGGCAGATGGTCAATTTTGCATCTTTCATTAATGAGCCAAGTGCTAAGGGAAAATATTTACGTGCACTTGACTAGTTAGTGTTCCGCATTGGCTCAATTTATTTAAATCACACAAATCATACACTTGGGATTAATGTAATTGTGGGTCCATTGAAGTTTTGGCTCTGGTCCCAATTAAATTCGCTACGTATGGACTTGGATAATTTGGCTTTTCACCAGAATATGTTTCAAGTGGCGGAAAAATGTTTTTTGTAATTCCGGGCCTAATCAGCGCTCTTTTCCCGTTACTGTTGGTTACAAGCCTCTTAAGATACAAACTGGCCGCTTTTCCCCCGCTCTTCACATCGTCAATCTCATCTACTTAGTCAAGTTGAATTATTCAGGGCATCATATATGTAGGAAGCGGAATAATAATTGCGAAGTACCCCACTAAATATTGCACAACAGTGTGTGTGGTTGAAATTATTTTCAACATATGTAAATATGCATAAAGCTGGCAAGTACAAAGGGAAATTGTTGATTTTCTGACAAAATGCGGTCGTCAATAATATCACCTGCATTATTCATTAATATAATATCTGGCAAATTCCCGAATAAATAATTCAAATACGATCGATAATTGCAGAGGAGCGTATAAAATTTCCAACAAAACAAATCGACAAATTCTCATTAATTAGTGCCGGAAATAATGGTCCAAATATACGAATTAATGTACGTGGGCTTTAAAGCCATTTTAATGCATCTCTTCAATTAATCGTGGCTATTTTATAAATTGCCTTATAATGGAAGTGGACACAATTAACATAATTTTGCCCAATTCGAAAAGAGGATCGATTATTTTGCTTGCATTTTCCGACCACTGACCTCTAACTATTTCATTTCTTTCGCAAGTTTTCAACACAGTGCAAAAAAGAGCGCGCGTCTTCGATGTAAATCTAAATTAAGGGAGAGAATAATTACGGGCCATTTCTCATTTGGAAAAGCTAATCGAGAAAAATAAATTATTACTCGAATCGACACACTGCAGCGATGCTGTTTGTGAAATCCGCTTATCTACAATTTTGTCTCGTTCAAAATAATACAAAAAAACACCAAAAGGTAAGATAAAAAATAAATGGTAAAATCAATAGAGCTCGTGTGGGACTTGTTATGTGAAACAGAAGAGAAAATCTAATGTCTATATCTTGATTATTTTTTAAATATCAGTTAAAAGTGCCTTTGATCTTTTCATTGTTTTTATTCAAACGCATCCTTCCATACCCTGAAACTGTGCTGAGAATATGAAATATTTCTGGGCCGTATTTAAATTGAATTTCAAGCAATTTCTACTCCACACACACACACTTTGTACCATTCGCTCTTACTTAATTTAACTTTACGTTCAGTTTGCTGAAGAAGTAAGTACACAGTCGTAACAGACGAGTCTAGGCTACTCTCGTCTTCCGCTTTTAACTGCCACCACACTGGCTTATGCCCGCGTACACAATTTTATCCAACAGGTAAGAAAATTATTTTCCCGATGCAAAACTTACAATTTTCCACACACAAACCGACCTGCTGCTTCCTATAGTAAAACTTTATGCGTTTAATAAACGGCAAATGGCTTTTATTATGTCATCCTTGTACACACTTTGTTTGTTCATCTAGTAAATTAGAAATTCTCGACTCTATTAAGTATTTTTCCCTTAATTCGCCATCAGTGAGCGTATTAAATGTCTATATACACTTTTCAATTTAGACTTTAACTGTTTTTGAATTTAATGTGATGTGCACAATTTATTGCTCTATACGGCGCGCTTTTAAATAAAAATTCGCTCTGAAAACTCCAGGACAAATAGGAAGGAATAAATAATGTCCTTTGACAGATAGATACACACGCCATCCGGTCAGAAGATATTTCATATCGAGAAAAGAACAAAGTCAGTGCAATATGGGCTGTATAATGAATGTTGTTTAAACGAATGGCGAAAACGAAATCGAATTTATCAATAACAGTGTTTTCGGTTCGCTTTTTTTTTCTAATCGAACACAGTTTATAACAACAAGTTTAAGCAAATTCCGAACCCCTATTTACCACAACCACCTGTAGACGCACTCCTTTATGCGAATATTTGGACAAATTAGTTTACTTGTAGTTGCAAGTTGGAATTGTTCGCAATTAAATGTTCCCAGTTGGATGGCAATGTCTATTTCATGTTTTTTTGTGCCGACTGTGTGTGGAAGTGAATCATAAAACAATGCTGGAATCCGGGCAGAGAATTTCAAGGATTTATCGTCGATTAACTCGCGTTACACGGGCCATAGGTATAACGTTAGGGGGGCTAAGATTATAGGCGATTTATTTGCGGTTTATTGGCGCACTGCAATCAACTTCCAGATGTATAATCTGTTACAGGGCGAGATTTTGCTGAAAATAAATGATGATGCCATGAATTTTGCATGCGGACCAAGTTTTGACCTTTAATTAAGAGAGCAACATGTGAATATTTGATGGAAAAGTCGATAGCGGTGAAACTTGGAGTTATGGCAAAATCAAGGGAATTTGTAAGAGTTTATATGTGACGTACATATTTCTCTGCCCTCAAGATGAATTTGTGTAATAGCAACGTAAACGCACAGCAACTGAGCAACCTGTAATTGAAATCATCATAACAGAATAATAATATTATTATAATGTTATACAACATGATATTGTTTAGTTGATATTACATTTCAGTGAATTTATAATTGCCTTGTCATGCCAAGATACTGACTTGTAAACTGGGGTTTAATGAGCTACAGTTTGAGCGAAAAATTGTTTGTCTTCTTTATTCCAAGTTCGTTTGAAAGTGGATGGAAATTCCGTATTAATCCACTTTCTCTTATTATAACAGCACAGAGTGGTGCGGAAAGTTTGCACAACTTCACGTACCTACACACGAGTTCATGTGGCAAACATACTGGAATCATACTTCACGAAATGATTACCATTCTGGGACAGAAATGCTACGTTGAAATGGTTTTTCTTCAGGAACGGTTCTGATAAAATGCTTTCGTGCACGCAACTTAAAGTTCATTTTAAGGTCGCTAAAGTAGATGGATTTTCCTTGAATTAACCGGGTTACGTTGCTGGCAATTAATTTTATAATCTGTCTATTAGATACTCCATTAAATAGTAAACGCGATTAAAATAGAAATTAGAAATTTATATTATATTTCCAGAGGGCGAACACAGAGCTAATTGCAAATTGCTTCAATTACACACCGCGATATTTTTCACATTCTCAAGTGCACTTGGCCTAATTTCGCTGTTTATTTAATCAAGAAACACTGCCGAGATGCGTGATGATTTTCTTTCGCCAACTTTAACCGAATTAATTTCTTTTACAATTTTTCCTCTCGCATTTTTAATATAACACCACCACATTCATTAAATTGAAAAAGTTAATCAAGCATATCGGAATCAATGTTCGCAATACGTATCAACTTTGAATGGGTTTTCCACTTGAATTGTTATTAGCTTTGCTTTATAAATACACCATGGGGGAGAATATAAAATAGCTACACCACTGTGCTATATCAACTTTCATAATTAATATTTTAAAGTTTAAAACAATGCTTCGATATTTAATTCCATCGAAATGAGGAAACAGAAAAAGATATATGGCACTCGAAAAACAAGAATTGCGTACTTAAACGAGTGTAATTCAATTCAATACTAATACATAGGAGAGATAAAAGCTTGGAAAAATGAAATTAAAATATCATTTGACTTGATACTTATTTACCATGCATAAATGATTGGAATATGAAACATGAAATTGAATTTTCATGCTGAAAGTATCGGTAAAAATGGGACAGCAGTGCGACGAAAATCTCGACACAACTTTATCCGATTTATTAAATTTGTCTGGCCCATGATGTATTAATGAGGGCATGATTTCCACATCTAGCGAACTTATCCACTACAATAACACACTTGTGGACACAATGGGCTAGAATAAAAGGTGTATTCTTGAAATGGAATTATATAGCTAGAAGGGAGCGTAGATAAGAAACACATTTCATACAAGTACACAAAGAACGCACCTAATTCTCCATATTTTTATCTTGCCATAAAATGTTGAGCCCAGTTGGAACCGTACACACACTCAATAATGCGCCCCCATCCCTCGATACCAATTAGTAGCCCAGAAGTTGTTTCAATTATGAAATTAACTCGACAAGAGTAGACAGTTATCAGAACCGTCCAATTAGCCGTCCCCCTTTTCTATAAAATCTCGGAATTCGTTTAATTAACTTTCAAACATCATTTTAACGGTAATTTTCCGAGAGGAGCGTGTGGACGCTCAAATTTGACTTGAATATGCGACCCTTTTAAGCTGCACAATGTGTAACACTGCGCCGCGACGTTCACTGCGAAAGCGTCGTCCTCTATGTACCACAATGGACCAAGTGGTGGGCGTTCAAAAGCCATGCGTTTCCCAACCAACGGACCGACACCTGTTTGGAATTGGAAAATGTGTGCTGGGCGAGTCCTTTCTGACGAACAGTTTCACGTCCAATTTTAGACTTATCTAATGAGGCTCAGTTTGAGGGGTTTACTTTAACCTGCTAATACGATTCCAGTCTGATATTTCGGACACAAAGCAAGATAATGAACGGTGTGGTCAGCGTTAAGGGCATAATGGACTGTCAGCTACAAAAACTATTCGATTTGTTAGTTTTTTTAGAGAATAATTACAATGGGTGTTTTCCACTTAGACAAGTAGCAATTGTTATCTGCATCGTGCTGCACCTGGAAAATCGTTATATGCATTGAAAGTGGTGCATTTCTGTCTTAATTAGACAAATAAAAGAAAACTTCCTAGCTGAATTTCACATTAACTGCACGGTTTTCGCTTGTATACTATTCGATTAAAAAGTTTTGTCCTTTGGAAGCAAAAATAATTAATTTTTTTCTTAAATCGAGTTGGATTTACTATAGACTCGCAACAATTTCGCCAATAGAACAGTCATAGAAAATAATTCCACTCGTTGCTTAAATAGAAACAAGCATCTAATTCGCTTTTCTAATTAAACACGGCTCTAATTTGTTCATTAAAATGAAAATATGAATGCAATTTGATTGCTAATAACACAGTGGCGGTCCTGGAAACTGAAACGATAATCGTCCAGTCAGTGGAAATGGGGAAAATGAGAAAACGCGCCGCTGACTTAATGGTCCTTTGGTGCAGCTTCAATTTAATGTCATGTTAGAACATTTTTCCTTCGACCTAGGCTGGATGTGCATATAAATTCATTCAAATATCGATCGGCTAACCTTGAATATTAAAAGTCCGCGTTAATTAAAGTTTATTGGTGCAAGTGTACAATGTAAGAAAAATCGTGGGCACGTAAAAGATTCTCCCTCTTTTGAATCGATAAAAAAAATATGAAAACCATAGAATGTAAAACAGTAAGCAAAATGTTTTTAATTCAATGTAGAGGAAGTTTCTGCAAATATAAGTGAATTGTGGCGGTGCCCCACGGGCCATAAATTACATTAACTTGTGCCCAGGATTTTGGTTTCTTGCTTGCCGTCTCCCTCCGGCTGAAATTCCCGTTTTGCCCTTCGAAAAAGGACGATGATTTTATTGTAGTTTCCCAACATGATGACAAATTTACATGGAAATAAATGGAATTTAAAAAATTCACTAGCCGACTTTTTCGATACAAATCTCGCATTTCTTAAAGCAAATCGTAAATAATTCCTACCAGACACTAATTGACATTTAGACGCCGTTAATTATCCAAGTGGATTCGGTTTAATAGACATCCCCCAAAAGTTGTCACAAATTCGAGACGCGCGTCACAAATATTTTATTATCTCCACATTATTCGCCAATATGTTGAATCAATATCGGACAATTATTTACCTGCAGATAATTAGACATTAAAGTAATGCCAGCGTAAATATTTGTTAGGGATTAAGTAATAAAAACTCTTGTAAAACTAAACAATCTGAAGGCTTTATCAATGAGAGGACAATAAAGTTGAGTTCAAGTGTACAACATTGTGCTATAAACAATTTTATCAACAAATTTCAATATCGGTCTTAACTTTTGACCACACCAGACTCAATTCATTTTTATTAGAACTGTTTCTATACCAGTAAATAATTAATTTATTATCGGAAAAGGGGAGGTGGAATTTATTAGTGTCCAATTTTCCTCAATAATTGACCGAACAACAAATTCATTACAATTGCAATTGAAAGAGACTTTTTTTAGAATGTAGAATGGAAAAAACGCAAATAATTGCGCAGTGATTAGTTTTTTGAAAGCTCTGCTTTGATTTATTTTATCATTAACAATAAGGAAAAATGCAGAGCATCACAGACAATATTTACGCGTTTATTTATAAATATGATGTATGTAATATTTATACGTATACACAGATTTCCATTTTATTAGAATGCAAATATTTCCCGTCCTGTTTGCCAATTCGCTGCTTCATTTTCAAATAATAATAACGTAATTTATTTACCTTTTGTGAAAATGCGCAGATTAATTGGATAAGAACACTGTTTAAGAGCACAATTTTTTCCCATAATCTCACATTGCACAAGACATTTAGTGAACAGGTAGCGGAATAATTGAATAATCCGAGGGTAGAACGCGAACATAAGAAACGCTTGTCTGTCGCTTTCAAATGATAACTAAATCCCAAGACAATAAGATTAAAAGCGAATCGGCTAAAGTGAAACAGTCGATTTTGTAGCGCAAACTAAACACACACACAATCACTTGGCGGATGGTGTTTACATAAAATTAAATCTATTGGCAATTACAAGTGGAATGATTTTTCAAATAAATCGACATTCTAATTATTCTCATTCGTTGTGCAAAGTGTTTGGAATGCAACGAATGCTGTCCCAACGACATATATGACGAGTAATAACACTTTATGAATTCTATTGTGCTGTACGTCTTTGGGTTAATTTGTTTGTTTAGCATTAGACGGCACCTTCATAATACTGTACCCAAACTGCCTTGGAGAGAACACTTAAACTTGATTATACACACACCGGATTATTTTATTATAGGTCTAGCGTTTACATCTTCGAATTTCCTATTTAAACAAATGCCATTGCGCAAAATGAAGCAAATTCCAGTTTCAACTGTGTATCTAATAAATATCAGCAGATTCACTTCGTCACTATCAAAGGTGTTTTTCGATTTAGAACCGTCAAGGAGAACATGGGTTCACACTATTTGGATGCCATTCTGTCCTGCATGTTTGCAGTTTTCAACTTTTTTTCTGGGTTTGCCAATTAACTTTTGCAATTTGGGACTTTCCCAATATTGTAATTAGTGAAAAATCGGTCAATATCGGTGTGTGCTGCCCACATTTGCCCATAAAAACCTGTAATTTTATACTTTAATTATATGCGACCATAAACTGTAATTAGAATAAACGAAATACGTTGGTCCAACAGTACAAGGCACCGCAACATCATGCAAATACAGTCCTCTCAATGTTTACTTTAGAATTTTTCTTAATTAAGTCATTAATATTCATTTTATTGGCAATCTCTCGTTTCCTAATATTTATCTTTTCTCTGGTGATTTTTTTTCCAAACAAAACATGTACTCCAATACCCTATTAACAACAAATACTATTTGTTTTCCTTGTGTTTACGGTTTGTTTGCATAAAATTGTTGGAATAATAGCCTAACAGTACCGTATCTTTTGATATAAAAACGTTTTTCCACAATACGTAGTGGAATTAGAACATTTTAATTGAAGGGAAGAGTTTTGGATGGCAAAATAAAAACCCTGTTTCCGCCCGGGATCGAACCGGGGACCTTGTGCGTGTGAAGCACACGTGATAACCACTACACTACGGAAACTTGACTATTTTTCAAGCCGTACACACTTAACAGGCAAGATAGTAACGGTATATGGCGAGTCCAAACACTGGAACAGCGATTTAATAACGTTGAGCTTTAAAGAAGAGCAAACAGCCCCTTGGTAACCGGAATTAGGAGGCTTTTAAGTAAATTTGCGTCTCTGGAATGTCTCCACGTTGTTCATTGCATTCCAAAGAACACGTTTATACATTTCCATAGTTTTTAAGAGTTTTTCTCCAGTTTTCTTTAATTACAGATAGAAAAATGTGAAATCCCCACGCTGCTCTGCCCCAATTCCCCAACTGAACTGATTGCAATTCACTTTAATTATAATAATTAATCCTATTGGGGATTCTTGAAGAAAAAGCTTTATTTAAAATCGAAAAGAACTAGTAATTCAGAAACAAAATAACAAAAACTCTTAATAATTAGAAAACTGAATAAATGAATATGAGCCCTAATTAATGGGCATAGAATCTCTTTCAAGAGGAATTGCATACATTTACATTTTCCTTACAGTCCGCATCATATACGATCGCTTTTGCACCATTCTCCTGTTTCCACAAACTCGGCAAACTTGTTTGTATATAAACCTTATTGCTATTGAAACTTTGCAATCTGCTACCATCAATTACGATTCCAGTATTCTCCCCTGGACCATACAAAGTGATCGTATTGTTGCCTTTATTCGTCACATCATCTAAAAACACAATCTATTTACTTTCCACAAAACACACTCCACTCAATCCTCACCTAAAAGACTCGAAATGTCCTTCATCACATTCTGCTCTCCCTGTTTCTCTTCCCCATTCCCATCTACACTCATTACAAGGGACGAAGTCTCAATATTGACCAATTCCGGCATTAGAATCTCCTTCTGTACGTCCCGGTTGGTGTTGAACGCTTTTTTCAACAACTGCGACTCCTTCCGGTAATCATCAACAGCTCTCAACAAATCGGTGCGTCCATGGTACTCGTAACAGCACCAGATAATGCGTCTTAAACAGTTGGCAAACGGTTCCATCGCTTTTTGCTCCTCTGTTCGCAAATCGACGCGAAAATGCCACGGCAAATCTTGCGGCCACCATACTGGCTTTGTACTCGGATTCCCATACAATGGACGCAAACGGCCCGTTGAATAGCGCAACATTAATGGAATGAATTGCTTCATTTTGTTCATGGAAAGGGCGCCCAACGGCATTGGCTGCCCATTGAAGATCAACTTCGGTAGATAAAAAGTTCCCGGCTTGTTGATAGCAACATCCTTTTCGAAATTCATGTTCGATTGGTACAGTTTGTTGACTACATCTGCCGAAATGATGTCTTTTAGACTGTAAAGCGTGGAGCGGAGCGGTTCGGTGCCATTGATGATGAATTTATTACCGTGGAAACAGAAAACGGCCGTTTGGTAAGTGCCGCATGGATTGAGAAGCTGTTGCATTCGATGTCGGAACACGAGGAAATTGTACTTGCGTTTTGATGCTGAAAATGGGGTTTTAACCTTGTCGGTGGAGGCTTGGGATGGGGTTCCTTGAAAATGGTTGCAATTTATGTTTGAGTGTGTTAGTTATATCGATTTATTACCCAAAGTTATGTTGGATGTGCTTGATGATGGGATTTCCATTGTAAAAGTGCACTTTTTGCATAAAAACACGTCCAAGCTTGTTGCTGCGTCAGAGGAAATAAAAGACGTTAATTTATAGGGGGAGCGGGTAAGCGGGAGCGGCAACAATAAATACTAATTCAAATTTCAAAAAAAAAATTGTAAAAAATGTTGATGGGAAAACTTTAATCAAAGCTATAAGTGAATAGAAAATGAAAATACTGGAAAAAGGGCGAGGGTTGTACTAGATATAAAATGATAATTTCGTGCAATTCTGGTTGCTCATGTAGTATTCACAAGAGAGTTACAAGCTTAAGCTAGTGATTGATTTACAGAGGGAAACTCTATGAAAAATTCATTATCATTTGCATATTATATCGCATAAAAATTGCCGGGTTAATACTCTTTTTGTATTGGGAAAAAGAGCGTGGACCACCCACATCTTTTTCCAAATTGAAATTTAAATTCCATGGATTAAGAGGATGCAAATTTATTTCCGAAACAGTTTCAATAAGTCCAATTTGTAATTGATATATTGGTGATTTAGGGAGTTATTTCCCACGCAAATTCGTATTTTTCTGTTTGGTTGATTGCCTAGCTGCCAGGATACATTTACATTTGGCGCACAAAAGTTTGAAATTTGAATCGTTGCACCGAATTTCGGGTAAAGATTTTTGAATAAAAAACTGAATGATTGATAAATATATTCTGTATTTGTTTCAAATCGCATATTTATTGTTATTTAAGAACACTGTACTTTAGACTTATGTATACATATATTGAATTCGTCATGCTTATATTTAGAAACTGAGCGTGTATTTCGCTGCTTGATATATAAATATTTTTTCGAATATTTGACGACACTATACAATAGACCCCATTGAATTATAAACAAACATCGTGATGAATAAAAAATTATTGTAGCATTACATAATTTCTATAGTAAGGTTTGAAATCGATTCGATCGTAAAGTGATTTTCATTGAGACTAAAGCACTCCCATCATCAAGGTTCTCGCTTCTCTCTCGCAACTGTTTGTATGTAGCCATCCAAATAACAAAACTTTTAATGCAATGCGTGTTTGTGAGTTGGTGTTATACGGTTGTTCACTTGCAGCTTTTGTCTACATGCTGTAGACGTAAATTTATAAGATTAATTAGAATTTCGATTGTGAATTATGGTGTCGTGTAGATGCACTCAAATTCTCTGCATCATTCATTCATCGTTATTATTTGTGTGTATTATTTTCAGTGTCCTTGTTCTGTTTATAATATAAAAATAACCATTTGTAGATATTTGGCCTGGTCTTGATCGGGTTTGGAAGCTATTTAAGCTTTCAAATATTCACACATTATAAATTCATCCCTGGAAGTTATGTGGGACCGTTTCTATGCTTGATTATGCTTGGAATTGTTCATTTACCTGTAACATGGTTCGGTGTTAAGGGTCCCGAAAAGCAGCATAATATGTTTATAATTATGGTAATGTTTTGGGGTTTATCTTTGAAGGTTTACCTAATGTTCTGAATTCATTTGTTGCAGTTTGTTATCTTTTCTGTCGTCCTTTTAGTGAGCGAATTCACTGTTGGTGTTTGGAGTATGGTTTATTGGGCTGAAACGAAGAATGTTACGATAACACGTCTAACGGAATACTTTCGAAACATCGTCATTTTCAATAAAGCCACTGATAAGACTTGGATAACGTTTCAACGGCAGGTAGGTGGGATAATATGCTGATTGTAGTGTGCGATTGGTAGAAGGCAGCGTGGCCGAGCGGTCTAAGGCGCTGGTTTTAGGCACCAGTCCGAAAGGGCGTGGGTTCGAATCCCACCGCTGTCATACTTTTTGCTTGATTTTTTTTTAATTTCTCATTTAATTATAGATGAATTGCTGTGGATTGAATGGTGTTCATGATAAAGAGTACAGAAATAGCTGTGAAATTCAATTTGGCGTCGAGATTGAAGGCTGTGAAAGACCGTATTATAAATTCATTAAGCATACCTTCCTCGAAGGCGCTATTATGGCATTTTTGTTCGCTGTTTTTCATGCGATCGGCATATTCCTGTTCTATAAACTTTATAGTGCGCTTAAGGAGAAAAGGAATGAAAGGCGGCAAGCATTGCAGAGGGATGTCAGTGGGGAACAATTGCCTCAACCGAGTGCACAGCACAGAGACGTCTCAGCACCACCTCCTCCTACTTCTCAATAAATATTTATATTTTAACTGTTTTATACTATAACTTTTCTACCCTTTTTGTACATTTTCAAATATACATCTATGTAAAATTTTACATAATCGAACATTTATTGTCGGCAGTATCGAATGTCTTTGGAATTTCCCCTTTTATTTGTTTCGATTTGATATTTAAGTAAGAGTTTTCGTATTCTTTTTGCATGTGTTCTGGTAAAGGTTTATTCCAATCTGGTGGTGGTGTTGTCCGTTTCTTCCATACATCATTTCCATAGTGTGCTAATAAACGGGCTTCTCTACGTTTTCTTTCACTCTGAATGATTTCGTTCTACAAAATGAATCAGTACAGTTGAACTTTTAATTTAAAGGATTTAGTACCGCTGCGTTAACATCTTTGGAAGCCTCCCATTTGTAACAGTTCACAGAGTCCTTCTTCCACTGATTACAGTCTAATGTTTCACCAAAAATGAAATATTGGTTGAATCTTGCTCGAATTGAAACACAATCTGAATACTCTTCATCGTAACTAGCGCAGGGTCTGATCTAAAGTGAATGGAATTAGAAGAGATAGTTTGGATATGAAAAGACAAACCATCCAAGATCCCGGTACTTGCTCTTCATTGTTGTTTGGTTCGGATTCTTTGGGGCTCTCAGTCATTTTATTTGAGTGCTGAAATTGTTGGTTAACATAACATAACCTCAAATTCGATCATCGGTTGTTGGACGTTTAATTTGAATTTTAATAACTCGTAGAACAGGGGAAACTTCTTTTGGGAAATGCCAATAGGCTTTTATAGAACTTTTCCGAGGATTTAATTTAAAGAAAAGGAAAACCCTTTAGTTGTGCTTGAGTTCAAAATTCGCACATTTAAACTGAAATAGTTCAAAAGTACTTTCTGTACACTATTTGAACTGCAGTAGTTCATAAATAATGCATGTTTAAATTGAAAAATTAATGAAATAGGAATATAATTTATTTATAAAACAGTTAACAGTTATTACTTTTTCTTTTTTCTATCAATCGCATTTAGTTCACTTTGTTGCATTGAAGCTTCCGCATATATCCTTTTAACTTTTTCCTTACGTTCCACATCACTTCGTACTTTCTGGTTAATTTTAACACGTCCAAGGAATGCTTTATCACGCCGTATCTCTCGTAATGCTCCCTTTGTTTCTTTCTTCAATTTATGTAGCATCTTATCACGTTCAGCCTTCTCCCTGGACTGCACTTTATGCCTCTTCCCATCGTATCTACAAAAACAATACAATTACAAAATTTTATAATCATTTCATCACAGTTCCTCACATTTCAACAATTTTCGGTTCATACAATCGTAAAGCTTTCGGTCTTCTTTCTGCCATTCTCACATAAACCAAATGACGATTGTTCCTTAAATCATCTAAACTGTCTTTCAGTTTCTGATGATTGTTTCGCACAACCTCAGGATAACCATCCAAAGGAATCAATTCCAAGTATTTGTATACAGCCTCAAATATTTCCACAGAGCTTGGAAGTTCTTTATAAATGTTCAAAAACTCCAAGACGAAATTAAGCACTGTATTCAATACTCGAACTTTGAATTCATCATCGAATTCCTCACCATCCAAATCAGCAAGGTTCATTTTCAATTCAACATCTAACTTTGTACAGTCATTCAACAAAACGAGATCATTGGATATCGATCTGAACGGAGGCACCACTTTTATCAATTTCACACCGACTTTTGGCACAGCCATGTGCAAAAGTCCACCTAAAAAGTTGATTGCTGCTGGAATATACCGTTTCGACAAGAAAACGTACTACAACACAACACATTAATAAACAATACAATGATTACTTTTAATATTTTACCTCTAATACTAAAGTTGTTATAAACAATCCATACGAAACGTCCCTCTTTGTCTTCACCTTGCATTTTGTTAACATTTGCTCCATAAACACGAAGCACGGTGTCACAACTTGATGTCGAAAATCCGATGTTGTAAACAAAATACTAACAAGTTTTAAGAAAACTAATATCTCCACACCTGGATACAGTTTTCGTCGTTTTCGGTACTCGCTTTGCTTCTCTTTCATCAATTCCAACATTGATTTATGCGCATTTTCCGGATTTAGTTGTGCTAATTCGTAGATTTGCGGAACAATCGCATTGAACACATCAAACGGCTCTTTTGCACTCTTACAATCTGTACATAAATCGTTCAAGTATTGCAAAATGTAAGCAAATAAAAGGCTTAGATTCTCTTTGTTGTCCTGGGCGAGACTTGGATGGTTACATTTAATCATACGCTCTAAAATCACACTTTGATGTGAACTTGTTTGGTTTTTGAATAGTTCTTGCAACGATTCGTACGAGTCTGGAAGGGAGAAAGTGTATGGCAATTCTTGGCGAGCTTTTTCCATCATTTCTTTCCGTTTTAATAAATCCTCCTTGATTTCAACTGGTGCCACTTCATGTAGAACTGTAGAAATATCTTTTTCTTCTTCTTGTTTGGTTTCTTTGCGAGTTTCTTCCTCACTATCGCTCTCATCCTCTTTCAAATCGGACAAATTGTCTTCTGATTCGCTCTCCTCTTCGTCTTGTGATTCCCTATCGCTTTCCTCAACATCCTCATCAGATTGTTGTGTTAAACTCTTGCCGTTTATTTCAGCATTCACTTGTACATTCGACTCCCCCTCAGTGTTGTAGGAAAGCATGTACTCTGGCTCGGAATCGTACACAAAATCGTCATCCAAATCATCAGCACTTCGGTGATTGATTTTTTGTTTCGTTTCCTCTTCAAATACGCCCTTCATTCGATTCAGTCTCTCCTCTTCCAACTGTTCTAATTTTTCTTTCTCCTCTTTGGCGACTTCGTCTTCGGTTTTTAAGCGATCCGACACAGTGCCTCTAGCTTCGAATCGTAATTCTCTCATTACTTTGTCATATTCATCTACGTTTGGTGTTTCGTTCGATTCCTCGTTCGTTTTCTTATTTTTACTCACCAAAGGAAGTAAATCTCTCCATTCGGTGTCAAGTTTTTCGGTTAATTCCAGTGTTACTTCCTTCGTCTTTTGTTTTTCAGCTTTACGTTTCTTCGATTCAGCGATCAACTGGTCTATTAACTCTCTGTGTGTCTTGTAACCATCCGGTCCGGCTTTTTTCAACATTCCACCACCAAAATGTGCATCTTCCACAAACTCCGAATCGAGTTTACCATTTTCCTCCTCATCGTCACTGTCTGATCGTGTATCGTCAAACTTTTCGATATCACTTAGAGTTTGTCCTTTGTGTGTTAACACTTCGTCATCTGCTAGATTGAAAATCGATTTTCTGTTATGCTGTTTCACTCGAACTGCTGTGAAACGTGCCATAATTTTGTCTTCATCCAACATATTGTGATTCTTTTCGCCAATACGTTTATCTAAAAACTTGTTGGATTTATTCTGCATTTTATATTCTTGTAAAAGGGTATGTTTTCGTTTATTTAGTGCTTTGGCTCGAGACACTCCAGGTAAGCCCCGATCGTTTTTTTCCTTTTTTCCAATAACACGCATCTTCTCTTTGTTGATATGCACTTCAAACGGATTGAGGGCCTTTTTGGGTGGTTTCTTATGTACATGATCGGCTAAATTACGTTTTTTATTCTTTAGTTTTGCCATTTTACGCACAAATTTTTAACATGTGAGAAGTTAGTGAGGTTATGACACAAAGCACATGAACTACTGACTGTCTCACATTTGAACTACTAGAGATTTGCCAAAACAATTTTAGGTTAGAAAATAATTAATTTACGAAGAAAATATTTAACAATGTGCCTAGCAAATGTAGAACTCCTTGCTACATTCTCTAAAGACGTGGGCCGTATCTGGAATGTAAATTGGCACCCAGATGGACAAGTCCTTGTCTCTTGCGGTGACGACAAGTGTTTAAGAATTTGGTGCAAAGAAGGATCCAAATGGACAAATAAGGTGGTCCTAGCGGATGGCCACAAACGAAGTGTTCGCCAAGTGTCCTGGTCACCTTGTGGCAATAATCTAGCGTCTTGTAGTTTCGATGGCACTATTTGTATATGGGACAAGAAATCGGGCGAATTTGAATGCAATGCTATACTAGAAGGGCACGAAAATGAAGTGAAAAGTGTTAGTTGGTCAAAGTCAGGCAAATACTTGGCTACATGCAGTCGAGATAAATCGGTATGGATTTGGGAAATTGTTGAGGAAGATGAATACGAGTGTGCAGCTGTTTTAAATGCTCATACACAAGATGTGAAAAAAGTAAGTGTATTCACAACTTTTTAATAAACACAACTAATATTTGCATCGTTTTCAGGTCATTTGGCATCCACAGTCTTCCATTCTGGCTTCAGCTTCGTACGATAACACTATTAAAATATTCCAAAGCGATTCGGACGGCGATTGGATTTGTTCAGCCACATTACAAGGCCACAATTCCACTGTTTGGAGTATAAGTTTCTCCGCTGATGGCCAACGATTGGCGTCTTGCAGTGATGATGGCACTGTTAAAATTTGGAAAGAGTATCTGCCATCAAACACTGAAGGCATCCAATGCACTGACGGCTATCCTACATGGAAATGCGTTTGTACATTAAGCGGCCATCACACTCGAACCATTTACGACATCAGTTGGTGTCATTTGACTGGACTTATTGCAACAGCTTGCGGTGATGACGCTATTCGAATCTTTCAAGAAGACTCCAACTCTGATCCCAATGCCCCCAATTTCCATCTAATTGCACAAATCGACCGAGCACATTCGCAAGATGTAAACTGTGTGGCATGGAATCCAGTCACTCGGGGACTGTTAGCGTCTTGCAGTGACGATGGCGACATAAAAATATGGAAATTAAAAGATATTCCTAGTTAAAAATGTGTTTTTAGTTATTTTTAATAAAGTTGCATTGTATTATTCCTCTTTTGTTTAATTTATTTAAAAAATCAAAGTGATTTAAACTGTCAAAATTTCCAGCCCAAAATTTGACTCTCTAAAATTTCTCGTATATTTCCTATAAAATGGCTTGCGATACGTTTTGTAATCAACTAAAGGACCTCTTGAACGAATTAGAGTAATATCCCCGAAAAAAATCCACAAAAATCTAATAATTTCTCCCAAATTAGTTGTCGACCGAACTGCTATTGTCCACCCGTCGAACCTCCCATCCCCTTCGCCACTGTATGCATGGTTTCGCCTCCACCATGTCTAGCACCCACCTGTCCACAGCCTGTGAAACCCCTACAACTCCCCTGTCCCCCATCAAAGGTAAAAAATAAAATAAAATCCCAAATCACACCCAAAACTCAAAAAATCCCCAGAAATGCATGTCGCAAGAAGAAGCAGAACGCACCCGGTACGCCAACTTCTACAACAACTACAACATCGACTACACCGAATCGCCCTACACATGCCCCATTGGCGGCTGCCGCACTGCCCGTTGCAAAGCGAAAGGCATGACAGTGGACGGAAAATCGCCAATGTGCTGTGACGACTCGATGAGAAAACGTAAACGTAAAGACGACGGCTGTCCCACCGGCTTCAAGCCGTGCACAATGAAACTGACACCGCCCTGCGACGGACATCCGTGCGGTGTTTGGTGTGCCCAAATCCAACCGTGTCCCCCGAAACCGAGAAAAGTAAGTAAACCATACTGTCCCGGTCCATGTACAAGACCATGTTGCAAACATTGGAAACCCAAAGAGCCCCCATGTCGATACAATCAACCATGTCGGGCACACTGTTACGATCATCCGATAAAAGCGTGCTAAAATGTGTTTGTTTCAGAGATGCACATAAAAAAATATGTAGGAACAACACAGTGTCGTTTTTGTCTTGTGAATCAATAAACATTTCTCTTTTCTATTTTTTTTTATTTTAAAGACCTGGCATAATGAATGCTACATTGTCTAGCGTACTAATTAATTGATCCGGATCACAACAGTTGTCTTGTAATTCAGGTACTTGCTGGGTAAGACATAAGAGTGGACCAAGTGCACATAAAAGCGAGTCCAGCAATACTGACAGACTTCCGGAAACGGCAATTTGGCCCTGAAATATTCACCTAAATCACAAACTTCAATCACACATTTTTTCTACCTTACTTCATGCTCTTTTAATCGTAAGCCAATTATCGTCAAACTTTCCCCTAACAATTTCAGATGCGCCGCTACGTCAATTGGTTTGATTCCGTTCACTTTGTAATTACTCTCTTTGCCTCTTGGACTTGGCGGTGACACCGAGACACTATCATAACTGCTCACGTTCAGATTGAAGCTGGAGAGTGAATTTGGGGAGGTTTTTGGACCCTTCTTCGACACCAGCTTACTCCCTTTACCGAGCACTTTAATCGAATCTTTTTCTTTCCCTTTCAGTTTGTCACCTTTAATAATACGTCCATCTTTTATAACCAGCTTTTTTTTTGTCGAGTCTGCATCTAAACGTCGAAAACCGGACGCATTCTCCATATCATCATATTCACTTTCTTCTGTATCAGCGGATTCATCAATACTGGACTCGGTTGTGTTTGCAGGCTGTTCGTATTCGCTGCCATATTCAGAGTCACTGCCCTCCACATCGAACGAATCACCTTCTTCTTTGTTATACACCTAAAAAACAATTGTAAAAAAAATGTGGACGAATGTGAACATGTTATTACCTCTTCAAATCGCTGTTTCTTCACTTGAATCGCCTCTTGAAGCTCAATTTTCCGGGCAACTGGCTGTTTTTTGTTGTAACTCCGTTCGATTTCGTCTGGCGATTCAAAGTCCATCAATTTGGAGGACTTTTTTCGCACACGACCACTTCTTGACACTCCAGTCACCTCTAAATCTTCAATACATATAGTCAGGCTATCAAAAGACATTCAAAAAATGAGGAAAGACAATAATACTACGTATTAAACAAAATATTTTATTAAAATAATCAGACATTAATCATTTTCTTCGTCGTCTTGATTCCAACCGGGTTCGTCACTTAAAAACAGTCGCTTTACTGATGTGTTCATGTACGGTCTTAAAGCCCATTCAGTGTCGGCCGAATCGGCATTATCCAAAGTGCCCAATTTGATCTGATATAAACGTAGTTGGAAACGGGGACCAATTTCGTTCAATTCAATCTAAAAAACGTAAAACAATTTCATTGCATTCAGCACCAAAACAGACACTCACTTGTCTATCTACAGTTTTGTAAGTGTGTTGACGAAAACTAATGTAATCTTCGTGATTGGCGAATGTAACAATGCGTTTTGAGTCTTCCTTTGGCACGGGAAACAAATACTTTAAAATGTTTGTAACTCGGTGTCCTAAAGGAGTTTTAAAATTGTGGAATATCAAATGAGGATACTGTTCTGACATGGTTCCAATGTCGGGTACATCGTGTCTCATGACAACGTCGGACATGTTGAAGTATGCTGTAGGTCCATAAGGTAAATGGCATATTACCAAACCGTCTGGAACGCCCCGGTGTTCATGTACAACGATGAAATCGGTCACATCGTTCGCTCTGCAAGCGTGTATTAACTGTTTCATTTCGTAATTGCCACGATTCATTCGTTGGGCATTTGGAAATATCAATCGCAGTTCTTTTACAAACATTTTCAGACGAGAACTTGGATCTCGTGATGTGGTTATCATTATTTTGGGGTCCTCAACTCCAGCATACCGGTATTCATCGTCTTGTGAGTTCATCAGTGCACCACCACTTTCGCCACCAATTTGGGCTGCTGCTTGAGGACCACCATCTTCCCAATCAGCTTTATTCAAGTAGTGGATGGCTTTTTTTTGTAAATCGCCATGAATTTGAGTGTTTTTGTCCAGAGCCTTTTGTACACGACCCTTTTTCTCGTGAATTAACTTGTGCTTTTCCTCCACTGATTTTCGGTACAGGTATTCGCGACGTAAACGGGCTTGTCTTCGTAACATTTTTAATAATTAACTGTATATTAAACACTTTTAGAACAAATATGAATTGTAAACATAACCGAACATAACCACAAAATGTAAACACGAGGAAAATGTCAAAAATTTGACATTTAAATTCGCAAGGTTGTCAATGGTCGAAAGATAAAGTTACTAAAATGTAGCGACAAGATGAATAAATGAGTTAAGTTTACCGATTTATTGAAATAACCACATGCATTTATTGTGTGTAAAAAGGAAAATAATTGTTAAAATACTGGAGAGTTTATATGTATAAGACAATTTACCTTCTGCTTTTTGTTTTTTGTTGGGAAAATTCTCCATTTTAGTTCTGCAGCATGAATATATTCACAAAACTGTTTTGAGTTCCAATTAGTGGCTTATATCGAATTAAATATAATATCTATATTGCGTTTTTATGTAATTTGTTCTCCCAAAAACTCCAAACACAAATAAATATGAAGTTGGTCAAATGTTAGTAACATTTGACATTGGTATGTAGTTTAAAACCAAACGCTCGCCATTTTAAAGCTAACGTAACAGCAGAAATTTCAAATTTGAAATTGATCGCAAATGGTTAGTCCCACAATTAACAGCAATATCCCGCCCCACAAATAATATTCAATATCATTTAACAATTTTGTTTACATGTATTTTACATTTTCCAAATAAATTTGTGTTCCTTGCATTTATTCACCTTTCAATTTGGCTTGAATCTCTTGTTTGGTGAGTCCTTTGGTTTCGAACATCACCAACAACACAAAGAACACACCAGACAATGTAATTCCACTAAAAATGTAAAATGTTATGTCTCTTCCAATTGCCTTCGATATTGGAAGGTAGCAAAGTGTTACAATGAATGCCAGTAACCAATTCAATGTTGCTGCGGCTGATGTACAAGGCGATTGAATTTCTGGTCCCAATAATTCGGCTGCCATCATCCACGGTATTGGTCCAGCGCCCACAGAGAAAGCGATTATATACAAACATGTCGACAATACTGGAAAGAAGCCCATTGTCTTTATACTCTCCTCTGAGACCAACTCTTTATCTTTCATTGTGTAGAAAATGGCAAGAAGGAATAATGAGAATGCCATCGCAGCATTGGAGATGATCAAGAGTATTTTCCGGCCGGATTTCTCAATGAAATAGCTCGCGAATAACGTGGCCACCACTTGTATCACTCCCACAAGAATGGAACTCCATCCAGAATCCAATGCACTTCCCTCTTTGAAAATATCGCTGGTATAGAATATAACAGCGTTTATTCCACTTAACTGTTGGTAAACCATTAAAGCGCAGCAAATGAGGAACGCTTTGATAGAATGTTTCATTTTCATATTCTGCCAAAATTTCCCCTTCATTGCCTGATCTTGTTCCACTTGTTCTTGCATCGATGCCATTTCACCGGAACTGTCGTACTCGCCGCCCCGTAATTTCTTCATTGAATTCGCCGCTTTTTCTCTATCGCCCTTTTTCAAGCAGTAAAACGGCGTCTCCGGTTGGAAAAAGAATACAATCCCGAACACAATTGGTATGATTGCCACCACAATGCTTTGCACCACCGGTGAGCACATCACTCCCAGCACGTACACCAACAGAATTCCGATGGTGAGGAACAGTTGGAAGAACGTTCCCAATCGACCGCGAATTTCCACTTCGGCCACTTCGCAACTGTACATTGGAGCGGCCACACAGAACGCACCGCCAGCCAAACCGCACACAAATCTTCCCGCATATATCATGGCACAATGCTGAGCGAAAATGATCAAAGACCAACCGATCAGGAATGGTAAGACCAGAATTAATACGCTCAATTTGCGGCCGATTTTGTCGCACATGATGCCGATGGGGAAACAGGATAACATTGCACCTAAAGTCATCAAGGAGCCAATCCAACTGAAATCGGTGTCCGTTAATTTAAGATCGTTCAGTCCGCCTTCTTTTAGTTTATCGGATATGGTGCCCGTCCAGCCGAGGAGGGTGCCAGTGGCCATTGCACCGATACATATCGATATCGAGGCGATATATTGCGGTAACTTTTTCGCTTGAGACATTTCTTATTCAAATATACATGTATGTACAAATTTCAGGAGAAAAAAAAACTGTCAAAGTTTATTTCAAAAATAATTTATGGATAACTGGATTATAATTTACACTTCACTCAAATATGCCTTGCTGATCTTTGGTAAGGAACCCTCAAGAAATTTCACTGTTTTTCGTCGCATATTTACAGGATCTGAAATCAAACGATTTTATTAATTGATCGACAGTGTTAAATGATCGATTTACTTGGTAGGTCTTCATCTTTGTCGAAGTTCTTCGTGAAATCTTCTTCCAAGTCCAAGTACGGAGCTCTTTGGGCTTTGGTTGCATTTTTAACTAAATGTGCCACCGTTTTGCGTCTATCAACTTTCTCCTCTCTATCCTCTTGAATATCTTTAGTCATTTGACCTTTGATGATTTTTTTCACAAGCTCTTCCGGTTCGCGATTCATCATATCCTCCACTGTGGGATTATCGTTCACTTCATTAAATGACACTGAAGTGTTTGCGATAATTTGCGAAAATGTGCCGAAACGATGTATACACATAGCGATGAATTGGATGACCAGAAGTAAAAAGAAAAATATCAAAAATACAAAACCAATTGGTTCCAGTTGCAAGTACGTTTTGTACATATGGACCTCGTTCTTATCCTGGACATATGTAAAATTCACTTTTGGATCTATTGGCCATTTAACGTGAATTGTATCCTTTTCCAGTGTTAATAAAAACAGAACCAAGACAAACAACGAATTTACCATAAAGAACGTCGTCACAACTCGGTCCCTTAAATCTTTCAGTTCCTTTTCAATAACTTTCTTCTTTATTGACTCATCGATTGGATACAAATATTTGGCAATCAAACCTTTCCAAAAATCGATTTCCTTCTGTGGTAACGTATCTAAATGACCTTTTTCTAGAGAACTATCACTGTACCAACTATTTTCTGATATATCTTCCGACATTCCAATCGATGAATCATCCTCATCTTCATCCTTTTCCGGAATCGCTTCATTTGTCAAGGCGGATGATTTGCGGGACGCATTCACCCCCTCTACAATTGTAGGTCTTTTCGATGCTGTTGTCGCTCGTCGGGATTCCACACTCAACTCTTGTTTATCACCAGTCAGATGAAACCGCTCCAATTTCTCCAACCGTTTTGCAACATCATCCAAACTCTTTTGTATCATTTTTAGTTCCACATTTGCTTCCACATCTTTCTTATGTGTACACCAGAAACACCTCACCAATCCAGCTATCGACATTTCAATACTACCCGCATTATCGTCATTCCCTCCAAAGAAATTTATGATTTTATTCGGTGGTGGTTTCGGTTTATTTTCCTCTTCTGTTTTTGGTTTTTCTGTCGGTTTCTCTACAGGCTGAACCGTTACTTCTCTTGTACCCCAACTGACGTTGTTCATATTAAACACTGAATAAATCACCAACAACATGTACATACTGGGCACGGTCACATAATAAATAACACCGTATTTAAGGCAGAAGAACTCTTTTGGATGAATTATTGCGGCTATTATAAACTCCCCCGCCACACAGAAGAAGAACAGTGACGACGGTGCCAGGAAACCGTCTTCACTAATTTGTAACATGACACCAACAAATACAGCCATCATAACCAGTCCGTAAGCGGCACTAATAATTGCAGCTACCATCAACTGTATATTGGAATTGAATAGAATGGATACAACGACATAAATCAGAATTGGTATCACATTCCACCAGAAACTGGACCATTGGTCCATTTTAAAAGCGGCAACAAAAGCACCGACCAACATAAGGAAGATCGTGCCGGGACCCAACACTGTTCCAATCATCAAAATCATCTAGAAATCAACAGAGTTTCGAGCAATCTCTTAAAAAATAAAACACATCTTACCTGGTAGAAAATGTACAGTGTGGAAATGTTGTCGTTCACTTTAACAGTTTGTTTATAATCGCCGAGAAGATCGAAAATATTCGCTATAGTTGAAGGCATCCAACGTCGTCTCTGATTATAAAACTCATTGAATCCTTCTGGACAATGAGTGTAGGCGTCGGAAGCGGCAGAATACTCAACTCTGTACCCTCTTTGCAGTAACAGTGTGCACAACCACCGATCCTCGCCCTGATCGTACTGTACATAGTGCATTGCTTCTGTTGCTTCTGTCGTATATTTTGCCATCACACTGTGATCCATCAACGCACTTCCTCGGAACAAGGAAAAACAGCCAGGACTGCACAATACGCAGCCGATCACATGTTCGGTGGCTTTTTGCATCCAATGTCCGACAGCGTACTCGAACACTTGGTACCAAGCCATGAATCCGCTACCAAGAGGATGAATTCGTCCACAAGCCGCTCCTAATGTCTTGTTCCGTTTCATGTAATCAACCAGCAACTTAACGGCACTTGGCTGGAAATCGATGTCTCCATCTAATGCCAAAAGGTATGTGTTCTTTGCAATAGTTGCAATCTTTTCCATTGCAATCGCTTTCTCTTCATCTGTTGCGTATTCAATGCCGTACTCCTCATTCGCCATCAATTTATGGCCGAGTAGATAGTACATGTACATCACTTGAGACCAGCGCTTCTTGGGCCGAATGTTCGCTTTGTCTTTTAAATGTGCAATCATTTTCGTTCCACCAGGTAGGGTCCAAGTTAATCGGCCTCCGTACGGTGTGGTTGCAATCTGTGGTGGACGCACTTTGATGTTCGCTTCATGGACTTCAGACGCGGCCGGATCGACACTTTCTATAAGAAGTTTCACGTAGGAATTGATCTGTGGTTCCTTATCGTCTACACTTTTTCGGATAAAGGCGTCATCGAAGAAAATGTGCGCTAAAAAAAACAAACAATCAAATTGTTCTCGAAATTTTTTTAATTGTTTACTTACTCTCGAATTCGTAGTAATCAGGCCTTTTCCTTTGGAAATATTTCCTCACCATCCGATGTGCATTCTGATCCTGGTCCATTCTCATGATACTCTTCAGAAATTCCATCATCTCCTCTCGTGTTTCATGCCACATGGTGCCGCAAGCATAAATTCGCGTCTCGTTGTCGTCGATTACATCATCAATACGGCCCATGTTTTCGGTTCTTCCATAAACACTTTCCTCTGTTCGAACACGTCTTCGATTCATCGCCACCGATTGATCGATCAAGAATGCATCGTACATTGGTTTCATGAACAATTTCTCTGTCGTATTTAATTTGTCGTTATTCGCATCCGACTGCCAAATGTGAATGGTGATCCATGCTTGGGAGAGGAGCCAAATAAGCCAGATCCACGAATGTTGTTGGGAGACAAAATCCTTCAGAAAGTACACTGGAGGAGTGGTGTAGAAGAGATAAGCGGGTAAAATGCTGGTGTAGGTGCATTCATTCTCATTAAACATTCCTGTGACTCCGATTAGGAAAGAAAGTACTACAGGGACAGTTAAATTAACTGGGAAAGCGAATCCGAAGCCAGGAATGAGCACTTTGCAAGCGAATTTTCCAAAAGCGTAACAAATGTACGTGCAGGCGATATTAACGCCCCAAATGATGAGCGGTGTCCAAATATTTGTCTCTATTGTGCTGGTTAAACCGTTGGTGATCGCATCGCTGTAATCCGACGATTCCAAGATAATCGGTTCTATCTGGAACGGAATTAATCATTTAAAGATTAACGAAAACAATGCAATTACTCACTCCTGTAATTTGAATGGTATGCGATTGAAATGCGTCGGTGAAGTGCTCGAACAGGAAACTCACATCCCCTTCACGGATGTTAAGAATGATCAGAACGGTACATAAAAACAGTATGCATTTCCAAACAGAGATGAAAATGTACATGAGATAGCGCCTATTCGGAAATGTCTCTTTACTCTCCGCTAGTTTTCGTATAAATCCAAAATCGGATTCCTTTGAGACGTAATTCTCCCACCAGCTTACGGAGATGAGGATGACAGCCACTGGGATGCAGTACAAGATCGGTTTGCCTTCAATCAATGGCCACACAACGAAAGAGGACGCCTGAGCGGCGATGCAGACACAATCCAAGATGAGTTCCAATGTGAATTGTCCTCGATTCTCTTTGGTGGAACGGGAAAAGACGCCAATTACAGCTGGAACGAAACAAACGGCATTTGTTAGCATTGCTCCTTTCACTACGTCCAGTTCTGGCAGGACAACGAAGATGAGCATTGCACTGCCGATTGTTGGTAATGATTCGGTGATGAAAAGTGTGATAAATTCCCAGAGTTTTGGTGATTCGTAGGATTTGAAGAGTGTTACACGAACAGAACGCAGGAATGTTCCGAGTTCAGGTACGAAGAAGGCGAATATTAGGAGCCAAATCCAGACGATTCGTTCGTATTGTGGCAGTGTTACGATGAATTGGAGTCTGCGATCTGAATAAAAAATCAGTCGATTAGGAGAATTTTCAGATTGTAGTGGTTTTTTACCTAAATTTTCGTTGCAGTATGGTCGAGTGACGTTTGATTTGATTTGGGAAGTCATCAAGAATAAAGTCGCTTTTGAGACTACAGCCGAAACGAGCACAACACAAAACACCACAAATATGGTAAAAGTTTTTAAATATTTAACAGACGTTGAGAACACTTTTGCCTCTGCTTCGGATCCGACGTTGGTTTGTTTGGGAGGATTTTGGAAGGCGTCCCATAAGGGACCAGCGGGTGCCTCATTTTCGTCCCTTTCATCGGGGGAGAGAAGAGGCGCCATTTCAGCATTACGACGGCGCTGGTTTGCTGGCTTGAAGAACAAAATTTTTATTTCCTGTTTTTTCAATATTCTTTTTAGACTTACCATTTTGTATTTTATTTTGCCACCTTCATTGCACGCTTTTTCGTATAAAAATAAAGTACCTAATTCATCAAATATCTCAGATAAGGAAGATTGACGGATAAGGACGCTCCACAGGAGGATGTGCAATTAAAAACTATTTGTGTTATTAAATTTAATTAGATAACAAAAACAAATGTGATAACTAATCTCTCAATATCTAGATCTTCAGAGTCGATTTCTCAATAACAATTCAACTAATCCTAAAATTTGCTACTTAAAAATTCGATAACGTTTTTAATTATCTTTTATCGTTTCTGACGTTGAAGTGAGTATCAGCGATCCTACACGTGATTTTTCCTCTTCTATAATCGATTTATTTCCATTCAAGTCCGGTGCTTCTGCTAAGAAACTCAATTGCATTGCATCTGACATGGTCAAGCATTTGTCCAACTTCTCTTTATCCATTTCCAACTGTATTCTGTTTAATTTACTTAAACAGATGGCAGCTTCTTCAAATTTACTCACAATATAGCTGAAATGTTCGTTTTCTTTTAATAATCGCTCTCCGAAACATTTAATAAAAGACAAATTGCTAAAGAAGTACATTAGTTTGGATCGAATTAAAATGGTCATTAAAATTGGTTTCACTTCTTCGTTGTTAATTACGGGAATCTCATTTTCTCTGTCCGAGTATTTGGAAATCATTGTTATAAGAGCAGATTTCAGTTCAGCAAACATGATATCGTATGTTGAGCATAAGCAGGTGAGTTTTTCCGCAGGGCTTTTATGTTGATCCAATAAGGACACTTCAACCACCTAAATTTCGATATTGTAAAAATGTTTTTGGATTTTTCAGTCACTTACAGAAGCGGAAAATGAATTTGGAAAATTCTTTTGCGATCCAATTTGCTTTGGGGACACATTTTCCCTGGAGAACTGAACGCATTTCTCATAAAATCTAAGATCTTGTACATAATGAGATTGTTTTACTAATGGAAAGATAAAATCATAATAGTCATTAAATATGTAACTGAAAAACGAAAATGGTAATTAAAACAAATTCTTGGAATTGGAAGAAATTACCATTCAACAGCGTTCCATATTGCTTTTCCATCCACACTTTGAAAATACGTGTTCTTTAATATTTTAATCAACTTCCTAATATCATTTCTTATATGTTGTAAATCTGTAGTTGATTGAAATTCGTATTGTTCGATTGTGAGATTAATCTGATCTATAATGTCTTCATCGCTGTTAGTGATGCAGCTTTTTAAAAAGACTTCCGCTCTGTAACAAAGCACGTTGACAAAATGGATAAGAAACTTATTCTAAAGCTACTTACTCGGAAATATTATGGATTTTAATCGTCTCTTCCATAACAAATATTTTTGTAGGTATTAAGTAATGTTTTATCTAATAAAAATTGCAACAAGCGCACTCCCCCTCTATAGATAGAACGGTCACGGGTGTTTTTATCTTGCATGATGGAAATCGTCATAGAGACAGAACGAAAACAAACAAAATTGATTTTTGTACATTTAGTTTGTGAATTATGGACTGGAAAGAAAGAGTTACGTCTATATCTCAATATGTATTTCCCGGTTTATCACACAAAGTGGATAATTTTTACGGTATTTTCAATAAAATCACCAATTTACACTCTCTAATTACCATTTCTTGTTTTTAGGCAATGAAGTCATGTCCAATTTACCACTTCAAATGGCTTTGTATTTCAACGTGATATTTTTACCAGTTTGGACGTTAATTATAGTATTATTTCTACAGGACAATGTAAACAATTAAACAATAAACATTATTTTATACTCTAATCATTTATTTGTTTTAGTTTGTGCTTTATAATGAACTGTACAAATTCATTGTTGTTACAATGATTGTGACGATTTTCACGGTCGAAGGACTACGTTTGTATTTGGGGTACGAGGGCAATTTAAAGGACAAAGTAATTATTTTCAAGAAAATTTTATTTTCTTATACAAACGATTTGAATTTTTTTAGATACCTGAACTGGCAGGTTTCTGGATGCTGTCGACTCTTCTTCAATTGCCTCTTCAAGGTTTCCTTTTGTTCAACCCTTACTTCAACTTGTTCATCCTTGAAGTGATCGTGCAGAGTTTGATGTTCTTAATGTTACTCATTCAAATAATCGCTGGCTATTTTACTTTAAAGAACACGGCGACGCAACAAGCGCTCTATTTTCGAATTTTAAAGTTAAGAAGTGATATTACATTATCTGATATACACGATAGGTATAAAGTGAAGTAAAGACGTTTATTATTAACTCGCGTTGTTTACTAACTAGAATAGTTAAGAGGAAAGAACTTTCTTAAGAATATCTCCACAGGAATCTTCTACCACCAAAACAACATTCTTAGACTTGGAAAACACTTCTTCAGGTATCTGGAAAGAGTATTTAAGGACTTTGCCCTCAAAAGTCCAATCATGTAAAAGTAACTCGTCGGAGACTTCCCGAATTTGAACCACTCGAATGCCATTTATAGATTTGATAAAATTGTTTGTCGCATCGAAAGTTAGTGAAGTGCTCGCTTTTCCCTTCATTTCACTGTTGAACCACCTAAAAACAATAAGACAGTTAAAAACATAAATTCCCCTAACATTATTCCTTTTACTTGTGGTAATTCAATAATACAGCACAACTTTTGTGCATGTACGTGTCGTCAGTTTCATCAAACTTCCTGATAACATTAAACTCCTTCCTTTTATTCTCTCTCTGTAGACGCTCTGACAACTTTTCCGATTCAAATTCCTCTTTAAATTCGATATTACTGTGAAACGTCTTGGAAATATCCTGCGAGTTGGATTCATGATTAACAGTGAACACTTGATGGATATTGTCGAAGCCTCTGCCCATAATTCCAGTGCTTGTGTGTCCCAAATCGAATGTATGGTACAATTCATGCAAAGTGGAGCCTAAAGTGGTGGAAAAGCAGCCGCCCAACGTCCCTCTGTAGCAGGAATCATCGAGAAACTTGTACCGATCCACTTTTCTATTATCCTCAAATTTTGTCAGGATTTCATCGAATTTTTCTGGCCAAGTGTACAAACATGCTGTTCCAAATAAAGCGAGTCCTCCACCTCCCAAAGCGACATATCCTTTCGTTATTTTCAGTAGTTCTTCGTGTCTCACCATCGACTCGGTGTACAAGTCTCCGCAGTATTCAGTACAGGATAAAAATGCCAGAAATTTTCTCTTTTCACAGCCGATATTCGACGACATAATTTCCCTCGCTAAGCGCTCCCATAATTGCTGTTGGTCCATTTGTTTCGCCTCCAAAAATGAAAGAGAACTGTTGAAAATTTGACAAGGACCACTTATATGGAACGTTTTCCGTCCTAAATGATGTTCGTGGAGTTTTTCGGCAGTAATGCATTGCAACAGTTTCGAGATTAACGTGATTCTTCTACACGCACTTTCTTTGGAATTGTCTTCAGTTGAAGGCGCTTGAAAAAATCCTTGATGCCCTTCACAAACGATGTATAAAGGAACAACCGAGTACTCAGTGTCTCTTTTTTCATATTTCAGTGATAATTTGATTCTCTCACAGCAATAAGTCAAATCCAGCTCATTATTCCCTTCCGACAATTCAACTAGTATCTTAAATTTGTTCTTTGTCAAATCAGTCTTCGAAGTTGTGCCTTGATGAGTCAGTCTAATTATTTGACAATCTGTTTCATTGTCAACTGTTCCAATAAGTTTAACAATTGGATAATTAACAATTTCCAAATTGGAGAAATTAATGATTTTAATGGAGTGTTTGTGATCGTCCTGCAACAGATTCAAATCGATTTAAGGGGAACTACTCGAACTGCATGTGAGAATGACTAGATGGCCATCCATGTACGAATTCAAATGAAATTCTTCTAACCTAACTCTATTCTTTGGATTACGAATAAATGGGGAAATGTTGAGAAAAAACAAGCATCGAACTAATACACTACAAGCTCTAATAGTAACAAACACCTACCATCATCCTGGATGAATTCATTTTCACCTCATTTCTTGCATTAACGAAAAGAGCGCAACACCACACCGTACTGCAAAAGAGCGCACTTAAAAGCGCCAAATTCAATTCAATTAGCGTCTAATTGAAGTAAAATTACACCTGTCTAACCTTGTCAAATAAAAAGAAACTGGTTGCATTTTATCATTTACATAGTTAGTAAATAAAAAAAAGACAACTTTAACATTATAAAAAGAAATAAAAGTGCACCAAATGCCAAGGCTCTGCATCCATCCGGGTCCCTCTAAACACATTCAAATGCAATTTTTTCTTCGTCTGTGACTAATAGCACTTTTTTCTTCAACTACTAATAAATATTCCATTTTAAAGAGTGGTCAAGGTCCCAAATGCTATTATTTTTTACTAGTTTTATTGCTGAAGGTTAATTTCAGGACGAATTCTGCATTTTAGCGGCACGTTGAATCCAATGTTGTTTTTTCTCTTTGTTTTCAGACCGAAAAACGGACTGCGAAAATTTATTTTCGACAAGTTTAATAAGCTTGTAGTCCGTTTTGCTGATTGTTTTTTAACTATTTTAATAGTATGTATATAGACGTACAAAAAAGTCAGGTCAGGGACGTGTGGATTTTTAATACCAGAGACGCGTACAGATTTTATTATAAACTCATTAATTATAAGCGAAACTTTTATTCCACGCGCAATTATTAATCAATTACAAGTCGGACTTATCACTTTTCTCCTAATATTAAAATGTATGGCAATTAGGAAAGCGCCGCGGAAGAGCGAATCTCTCGCTAGTTGTTTTATCTTTTTGTGTATTAGGGATATGTAAATATTGTCAAATTGTGCGTGCAAGTGCCACGTGATGCTTATTATTATATAATTTATGTAAAAATTCCAATAAACGCGATAAGAGATGCTGTGTGCATCGTCGTATGTAATAGGTTATCGAAAATCCATTTACACATGCATTTTGCGCTCAAATCGGAGCGAAATTGTTCGGATTAACATCGAAAGAGCGCAACGCTGTCTAAAGACAATTCGACTATCAAATAACGCTATAAAACCGATTTTAATCTAGAGAATAAAATTGATTTCTAAAAGAAACTGTAACACTCTTGAAACATTGTACTTTGACATAATTTTCAATGTTTTTTAATCAATATATAAGGAAAAATTTAAATTAAAAATTATAATCTATATTAACATATTCAAATGAATTTATTTAGAGAGTAAATTGAATTCTGAAAAAAGTCCATCTACCTACATACTTTTTTCATGTCTCGCGGTTTGGTTATTGTACCAAATTCAAGCATCATGGTCCGCTTCTCAATTTATTTATGCAAAATATGTGTGAATCATTAGCTGTTTAACGCCACACAATTATTGCCTATCAACGATATTATATCAAATTATAGCCTATAAACATTTGTTGAACATAATAATTATATGATTCACAAAATTGAACAACATTAAAAAAAAAATGATTTATAACTCAATATTGGACGCTCGAATGTGTCTTTTCTTATTCCAGTGAGTAATTAGAATATTTTTACATAATCCCCATGTGTGGGGCGCAAAAAAGCACTTTGGCGCCCAATGGAATTTCAACTATTTGCAAAGTTGATTAACATAGTCTAAGGACACCGAGAACGCTTTTATTTCATTTCTATAAGTGAGACTGTTTTTTATTTTCAAGAATAATTAGCATACAGTATTATAAATGTGTTAGTTGTGTGGAAATGAATATGACAACATCTCTTGAACCGGGAAATGAACACATTCAATGCCACTTACACTTTTATAAAATAATGTCATGGCTTAAATCTATGACAATAATTTAACGTTTTTTCAGTTCACTATTTGCTATTAGTAGATGTTTATGTTAAATTGTTATCGAATAATTCTGTGATAACAATTGATATTTTCCAATAAAATGACGTGCGTCTGAATATAAATATTTTCGCTCTAATCAAGTATCGAAATTTATGTAATATATTTCGTTAAAAACAAACGCAGTGTGTTTGGAACCCCTTTTCTCACTCGGATGATAATTGGGAGAACAACCCACCAAGGGGTTTAATAAACCATCGTTTACCACCCTTTCAAATGTGAAGATGAGCGTCTCTTATCGTCGATAATAATTTTTTTATCAAATTATTATGGATTACATGCAATTGATTGTTTGTTTTGAAAGCCCACTGACCTAAATCAAGTGCAACTGTGTGGATTTTTGCAATAGCACTTATTATACTTAACCTACCACACTATGTTTTGTATTAATTGTGAATTAAATCGATTTTATGTACAATAAGTAAAAGCTCTAGAAATTTATTTATAGCACTTTGATTGCTAATTAATAGGATAATTAGATCGGAATTAATGGTATGCGATTATTTGGTTTAGAAGTTGATGGAATAGTGTAATAACATTAATAAAATTGCGGAATACGAACGAAAAGCTCACAGTGAGGCGAGTTGTTTATATGTATATGTACATCAGGCAGAGCTTTTTTATCTAATTAAATGAATCTCGAGAAAATCACTTGACTATTTGTTTAATTAACGACATATGAAGAAAAGCTCCTTGAAAGCTCGTCTTAAAGCAACTGAAAGATGAGTTTTCTGACTAATTCAATTTCATTGTAAATTTGACTGTTTAAGGTAAATTTGTATGTGCCTAGCGTCTAGCCACGAAATCGAGGTCACATTTTTCAGTGGATTTTGTTCTCTTTTCGCGTGTTATTTGTCTTCAACAACAGACATTAATTAAAACAAAAAGCAAAACGATTCAATGGCAAAAAAAGCTAGTGATAGTGCGACCATCAACCATTAAACACTTTTCTCTTCTTAATACAATAATTGTACTAGATTTGAAGAAAAATGTGGTCCAAACAATTTTATCTTTTCAACTTTCTGTTCACTCATCATCATTTCCAGTGATGATGGCTTGATAATAATAATACTTAATAATGATGATGAAGATAATGAGAGACTGCTGGATGGCCGTTGTTATATATGAATTTGGTTACAACAAAACGTGGCCATCGTGTGTACGCACACAGCACATGAAGAGAGACGTATACAGGCGAGAGAATTAACGAAAAAAAGAGAAAAAAGTGCGTGCTGAAAAATGTAGGTTAAATTGTGCAATGTAAAAATTGTGTCACTGTTGTAAATTTGCGATTTTTAGAATAGTGTGACAGTCAAGGTTGGACTTTTGTTGGGCACCTACTGTTTCTTCTTGATGCCACTAAAATAGTGCCAACATGATGCGAAATTGAGCATATGAAAGCTAGTTTGGCACTTTTTCAGCATTTGCCAAACACTATTTAGCGAAAATTTTATATAAACCGGATTCACGAGTCCAACATTTACTGATGATGGCCTTCATTCAATGAATTGTTGTTGAATTTTTTACGAGCGTTTCCAAAAATGCGCAAAATTCAAGCGCTCTTCTGAGACCAAAAGTAGGTATACAAAATTGCATCATCAAAAGTGCTAAATAAAATCGCTCCCCCGATGTGTTGTTCGCCAAAATATATGCGCGATTTAAACACGCGACTGACATTGAAGCCTCGACTCTGTTTACGTAACAATTTCTTGTCAAATGAATAATAGGAGATTTATGTGTACTATAATAAGCTGTCACTAAATTCAGGTCAATCAGTTCCTTCCTAGGACCTTGACATACACAATTTGTACGTAAAGAAAAACGCTCATTACAGTGGCGACGACGAATTCTCGTTGTTGTAATTAGCTTTTTGTCCATTTGGTAAATTGAAGTTTTCAAAAAAGTGATTCAGCACTTATTGCTGTGCGAAGGCTAAAAGAAATTAGGGATCATTTGGGAGGTGTTTTATATAGACGCAATTTTTACGCAATTATGCCGGAAGAGGCAATGCGCGACTTTAATTATGCTCGTTTTGCTGTTGTACACAAATTGGCGTCTTTTTCAGCCTTAATGATACCATTAAAGACTAGCGCAAAAAAGAACCATTGGCGAATTTTTAATTAATTGGGCAACATTTTTAGTGACCCAAAAAAATGTGTTATCGCAATAGTTTGTGAATACAAATTGTCATATTAATTACACCAGAATACACACACAAGAAAAATATAACGTAAATTAAATATTTGCAATAAATATTTTAAGTAAACAAGAGAGATGAAATTTATTAATAGTTATCTATTAATAAATAACATTTCAAATACTCCACATATTTGCATATTTCTAATAATGATAATTTAGCTAGATAAGGAGCAGAGATCGAGATGAAATATGGGCGAATAAAAAAATTGGTAAATAAAAAATACTTCTATTACTCTTGTATCAATGCCAGAGAGGTGTGAAGGTTAACCGCATATTAATTTATATAAACGATTTGTATTGGATTTATGGCACCGATCTAATGGTGGAAAAACACTCGAATTTGCGTTTGACGAAAGTACCAAAACATCAAGAGTACTTCTATGGGATGCTAATTAACAGCATTATGCTCGTCGCAAATAAAAAAAAGTCCACGAAATACGATTATAATAATAAACGTCTTAATAAATATAAAACAATTTTTTATGGTGTTTTAAATGATCTGATATAATCAGATCAATGGGTCAGGGGTAATGTAAGCTCCTACTCAATGTCAAATCGCATGTAACTGTTACAATATTGTGTTGTATACAACTTTTACACGAATCCAACGAAAATTCGTTACCAAAAAGTTTCTAAATCATTTTTGGAGAAAAAAACACATCTTCTGCCTCTGCTACCTGTTTGGTTTTCATCTAAAATCTTTCCTTACCACACGGATTTTACGACACCATAAATACTATAATAATAAACTGTAAATAAAAGCGACTTTTAGCACAATTCTGACAAAGGAATTGGGTTTCAGTAGCATATCATAAGCGATAAAATTTTATGAAACGTCATAAATTTTTTTTTTCAAGCTTGGACGAAATTTCACATGAAGAGAGACGACGACCGTGAGTCCATCATTGCAGAATTTTGGCAGAGAAATTTCGGAAATTCGATCCCCTTATTGTACACGTGTACGAATCTTTTCTTCTAATATAATTTCGTGTAATTTTGTTTGATATGCTTCACCTGCTTCCAAGCAGCTGCGCTGAAAATTGATGTGTACCGTTACTTACATCCCCTTAAAAGGACAGGTGTACACGCTTCTACCTACCCTTGTACGATTTAATAGATGATGAGACTTTTTAATTAACATTTCGAAAAGAATTTTCTAGGCAAGTATAATTTGTCGACAATAAATCAAGTGTAAGGTACGGTTAGGTAGAAGTTTCCTGAAAATGCGTTTCCTTTTCAAGCACACACACGGATTTCACTAACCCAATAAATACGACAATTGGGTCAAGTACCACTTTTACAACAATACAATGTACAAGTACAATAAATTCTTGTCAATAGAAGAGAATGGACGAGTTTGAAAAGTGTTTAGGTTTCACTTGTTCGAATGACTTTCACCTGAGCTTCTGGAAACTTTTGGGCCCTTTGTTAGAAGCTTTCGCTTTGTGTGTCCAGTGAACAGTTTTCAACTGTTAAATTACGCATTAATATTAATGATGTATGGTGTTGTTTATATTTTACGAATGATAAGAACATATTTGACGCGCATTTCCGTTCAACAATTTACACCAATTTTTTACATTAAGGGCAATAATCTGTGTGTTATATAAAATATTTGTGGAGACATACAAAGGTCAGAAGCAAATTTCCATCGTATGCGTATATAAATTATTACACAATTATTATAAACAAAAATCATTCGACATGGAAGTTTGTCGTAATTATTGTTTGTTTCGTGAATTTTGTGTCAACGTTTTGAGATGGAAAAGCCACGTGGTTATCTTATTAGTTAAACAAAAATTCCTTAATTATCGTAAATAATTAATCCATCGCGTAAATATCGAGAGACGACAATTGTGATTTATTTATTCTTCAGTTTCCCGAAGGTGTATCTGTACGGAGAATTGTTTTCAACAACATCTTATTTATCCCAGATAAACGCAGCATTATCTCTTCGTGAGCTTATATAATTTTTCTCTTTAACGTTACCTTGAAGTGGACAATAATATTTTGATCGCTGATCATTTTATAAATTTAAATAAATGTCATTAGAGATGTTTTGACTGCAAATTTACTACAAGTCAAGGCTACTAAATGGCTATTATTATGTAACAGTGTCCCTAATATGCGTGTGTGTCTAAAATGAAATGGAAATCCTTGTCGAGCACATTTTTGTCCACTAGATAAAAGAATACTACAAAAATAGTAAATAAGACCGTTTGTTACCATGTCCTTGAACTTGACAATACAAACTGTTGCAATGTAATCTTACATTACAATAAATTCATATCAACGTATAAATTATATTGTCCGAACGACTAATCACAATTCCAAATAGAAAGGTCAGGAACTGTGTGTGTGTGTGTGTGTGTGTGTGTGTATGCACTGCAAGTTTGAATTGACAAACTTTTCCAATCGCTGCCCCCAATTTATTTAATTGCCACCGAACAGCACTTTTAAAAGTGACATATACTGTTTTTTTCCCAAATCGCTTCTTCTCTATACCTAAAAATGTTCCTTTGTTCGTTTCGAGAAGGTTGTTACCCTCAGAAACCCTAAAAGGGCGGCAAGTTCCGTTAAAGAGATCCATCTGTCTCTCTGACGAGGTTGTCGACCTTTAGGGTACGTTTTTTAGGATGGATAAAAAAACACTAACCCTCTGATAAAAAAAACCTTCCATACCTAACATTTTGTTCCCATACATCAACGAATTCTTGACTCTTTCAATTCGTTAGAAAGACAAACAGTATAAAGTATTATTTATCGAAAAACGAGCCTTGATCCCTCCAATTTATCGAAAACACAATATCCTCTTTACAACAAGAATTATTTTTGCTGATGCACAAAGTGCACTTGACGATTAGCAAGAATTAATTATCCGCAGTTAAAGAAATAAATAAGCGCGATAATAATGAAATTGTGGCAATTTATGTGAGACGATTTTTCGGCAATTGGCATTGGATTAGTTCAATGCACTTTTCTTATATTACAAGCACACATGCTAATATCGTATTAAAAACGAAAATATGTTTTTGGAGTGATATCACAAGGGTGTCGAACTTGAACATACACCATTCAAATCACACTTTCTAATCTTGTTGTAAACAAAATCTAAGGACCCTGTATATAGAGGCCTTAAAATATCAAGGCAACAACAATCAATCACGCCGAATTCCTGAATAACAACTAGGAAAAAAATGTGTTTTGCTGATGGCGCATTTGGTCCAAAATGCTGCCGAAGAGCCGGCAGCAAACAGGAGAGACAGCGTAAAAGTGCGTATATAACGTTTGTAGGAAGACCGGAATTTGACCTTATTGCGAAGACCTTGGTGGTGTGTACAATACATAGGCGGAAGTGTAAAGGAGTCAACAACCAGTAGCTCTGCTGCGACACTGTGTCAACAGGTGTACAATTATTTATTACGCGAATGAAGTGACTTCAACGATCAGTTGCGTCACAAACTTCACTTTCAATACACGACGAGACCAACAAGAACACACACACATACACGTTTTATTTAGAAGCACACCATGTGTGCTTGCATTTGATAGGTACTTCACATTTTAATAACAATAACAATCACTTAATTTCCATGTGTTAACCGGGTTAAGAAATTTTAATTGTTAGACTCAGCGAAAATTCCAATAAGTGAGGTGGGATTTTAATTTTTTTTTTGTTGTTCTACGAACTAAACACATTAAGTAGATCCTGGATGAAGGAATGTTTATGGTTCACATGAAGAAGTAACGTGCATGGAACGTGAAACGATTTATTGGTGATGAAATATAGCTCTGGAATTGTGTGCGTCATCCGTTTAGAGCCATGAACTTGAGTATAACAACGTCATCATCTGATTACTAGCTAGTTACGGCATTCTGGTCGACGGTTTACGCTCGTTCTTTTCCAGTGACGCCTTTTATTGCTAATTAATTTATGATATGGTTCAATGTGGTTTGATAATGGAATAAGAAGACTGAAATTAGACGGACCACCACCAGCAATTTTTCAGTGTGCTGTATTTTTGTTAATTACTAATAGAAATGAGCCTTTATCTCATTAAGTACTAGTCACAGTAAATGATACAATTAAAGGTGATTATAGAGGAGTCTACTAATTGGCTATGAATTGCGTTTTACTTCCAAATCATGGAATTGATGGATTTTCCCTGGACTTCGATTGTGGCTATTTTACCATCAGATCCTTCTACGTTTAGTACTGCCAAAGTGATTCCACTGAAGAGCAAAACACATTTAAATTAAAGTAGTTCAAAAGAAAATTGTACTCACCTGTTGTAGATAAGGAGAAGAGTGAGTCCGTCAGGACGTTGAAAAGCATTCACCACCACCTTGACATTTTCCAGTGTTAACTCAGAATGAATCCTGACTGAATTTGGGATCAGAAATTTGGCAAAGTGGCCTAAAGCATAGTACATCGGCTGCTTGTAAAACTCTTTCGCAGTGGCATTGACGATAATTGGGGCGTCCAGAATGTTTAAAGTGTATGTAGGACCGCCTTCCGTGTCTAACACCATATTCCAGTCCACCCAGCCAGTAACATTGTTCCTCAAGTCCTTGAAAATGAAATTGGGAATCGAAACAGTTGACTGTATTCTATAAACTCACCTGCATGATGTCTTTTATGTATGCTTCAGCTCTGGACCAGTTGCCAATCGATGGACCACCCACTGAAATGTAAAAAAATCGTTAAACTGGCTCAGGATTCTAGACAGTTCGAGTTGTTTACTAAAACAGGATTCAGTGTACAAGATGAAGGTGTCCTTTTTCGGTGTTTTCGCATATTTCAAGTACTTGGCTGAGTAAAGTCCGTCCTCGTACCAATGCATTGCCACCCCATCGATGTATTTCAAGGCTCTCTCGTCGCCTAATTGACGCTCGACTAAATGGAGACTGTTTCGAGAATCGTCGTGAATCATGATCTTTATGTCCTTAAAGGACGAGTTTCTGATTGTCGGTCCCAAGTGATTGGCGACGTATTGATTCTAGAACATCGTTTGTCAGGAGCAAATCAAGGTTAATATATTTGATTTTGTACCAATTTGTAAATTGTCCAGCCCATTGCGGGCACTTCATTAACAGGTGATTGAAATCCTATTAAAAAGGGCTCGTTAGCGACTGTCATCCCCCAGAAGGTGATGTTGTGCTTTGCGTACTCTTGGAAGAATCGCAGTGCATAATTGGCCCAAGTTTGGTAATAGTCGTTCCTTAGCACTCCTGGGCCAGTGTATCCCTCAATGGTTTTCATCCATGGTGGAGCGGTCCATGGAGTGGTGAATAAATTAAACGGTTTATTTCCACGAAGCTTTTGGGCCTTTTGAATAAACGGAATCTAAAAAACACCATCCAGGCTTAAAATGTTGACAACTAGAGAAACATCGGAGTACCTTGTGTTTGAGGTCCTGTTCATGAAGAGCGAAATGCTCCAGTTTCACATCGCCAGGCACCTCATCGTATGAGTACAGATATGGAGAGAAATCAGAAGGACCCATTGGCACTCTACACAAACTGTACTCATTTCCAGTCTTCCCAAAATAACTCTCCATGATGTCATCCTGCAATTTCGTGGGCAAAGAAGAAATCGCGATTCCCACCGAGTCAGTAAACGCCCCACCCCATCCGTAAATCGTCTGGTACTTCTTATCTCTGATCAGTTTGATATGGGAGTGCTTTTTGTCTACGTTCGCCTCAAAGGTTCCCTCCTTCATGTTCATTCCTAGTTTAGAACTGGAGGTGTAGTACAATTGGTAAGTCTTGTCGGATAACTCGTTGATTTTCAAATCATCGATTTTGTCACAGTAATTCATGTCACAGACACACACCACGCCAGCATTGAAATTTCTTAAATTTTCGCATCCTCTACAAGTTGGTGCAAAAAAGAACAATGCTAAAAGTGCAAGGATACACTTACACAACATCCTTACTGCACTTTGCAGCCAGACTTGACTAAACGTGGCCGAATTACATATTTATACCTAAGTAAAATTCGTATAACTTATAATTAGTTTTATCTTATGCATATATTTAGCCGTCTATACTTAATTAGCATAGAATAAAATTGCTACAATATTCGCAATTATTGGTTCTTATCGCACGTTTTTAAATTAGTTCAAAAAAGGAAAATGTATTTTTATTATCGATATGTGATCAATGTTAAAAGGAATTAGTAAAACGTGGTTAATTGGTAATTAGAATTTGTTATTGCAGGTAAATTCAGGGGATTAAGGAATTGAAAAATCGATTTTTAACTGGAAAACGGTTTAATAACTGCAAACACCTCAGTTTGTTGCCCTATTAATGTAATAACAATAAGCAATGAAAGATTATACTCCAACTAATAGAGATCATTGCCATTAAGAATGTGAGAGAAGAATCTAGTATAATGATTTGAGCGTCTAGTAGAAAAAGGCGCGTATATTTGCTCCTAAGAACAACAACAACTTGTAGACATGAATATAAGGATAAAAATTTAATGGGATAGTGTTACAACTTTAAAATAGCGTATGCAACATTCTCAGATCCAAAATCATAGTAAATAATTCCAGGAATGAATTATGTAAATGCTCTGCTAGGCGTTTAATATTTTTTCTTTTTATATAAAAACTGAACAGTGTCAGTAATTCATGATTTCTATATTTTAGGTGTGTGAGTGTTTGATTGTAAGAGAAAAATGTGTTTGTACCAGATTACAATACTTCTATGCCCATTCATCAAATTTTATCAAAAATTCAATTCAATGCACCGAATCTGGTTAATGAACTGCTGGAATTTAATTAAGACACTAAGTATTATCGAATTTTTATCCTTATACGCGCCGAGTTACTGACCTATCCAATCCGAAATAAATCATAAAGTAAACAGCATAAAGTGAAAGAAAAACATTAACCTTTTGTTGGTGAAATGTGGGTATGGTTTATATTGTTTTTGGAAAATATTGCATGTGGGGTCAACGACTGAAAAACGGCTATTATAAAACAATTTTATGTAATGTTGTAAATGTGACTTTTAGACACGAAAATGCCAATAAACAAAAGTTCAGATACCTTGTAAGGCAAAAGGAGCCGACTGTAAGAGGCAAAATTTTGCCAATCCATTTCACTCTCGTATATTGCAATTGTAAAAAAGGGGGTTGTTATACATTTGCGGTCAGAAAATGGAAGAAATTGCCGTTTTCCAAGAAAGTACCCCAAGAGGTTTTGTAATTGAAAACGGTTGTTAAAGATTTGTTTTCACAAAGAAATGTTTACAAGAAGCGTTTATGTGTTAGGAACACTTTCGCAATGTTATTATTACAACTATAATCTTATTATTACTATTAGATTATATATTTATATAATAATATTTATGTTTTAATGAAAATATTTCAGCAACAAGTTTGTTAAATAATTCATTCAATTTGTGACTGTCCAATATATTCAAATAAGAAAATTATTCATTAGAATTTTAAAGTTGAATGACATTAAATTATGCTTGCATTCATCCTAGAATATTTATGATGTTACAATTGTTGACGGAAAAGATTTTACTATTATCAATTAATAAACATAAGTACCAAATACGTGTCACTTTTCTAAACAAAGAATAATAATTGAGCGCCGGTTTCTCGAAATTTTTCTAAATTTTATCAATCGATCAATAATTTTATTTGTATAATCAAACATTCATATAATTATGCACAAATCAGCAAAATCCACTAATTTGCCAACACAGTTTGCAATCAATGTATTGTTTATAAACAAAGATAGTATTTTAATAATATCGGTGATTAACAAATTTTTTCCGAATTACTTTCCATTCGACTCGTGGCTATACTTCCAAAATGGGAAAATTAATGATCCTGTGTGGCCATTTACCTGAGAAACGAAAATGCATTTATACACACATGCAATAAAATAGGATAAAAGCATTACAAGTTCGACGACCTCATCAGGTACTACACAATAGATGTGATAGTTATCTTGCCAAATGAACAAATTTATCGGTTATTGATTTTTGGAAATGGCACTTGAGTGTGTTTGCATTTTGGAGCAAAACCGGGTACTACGAAATATTGTAAGGTAATAAGTATAAATGGAAGAGTGCAAAGTAAACGACCCGAAGAAATAAAATGCAAAAAACGTAAAACGACTACTCTAATTTCATTCACAATTAAAAATATTTATATTAGTACCAAGTTTCTACAAAACAATCATTTCCTTTGCCTCCATATAAGGTGTGTTGGGGTAAACATCATCAATTCGGCCGAAAATACGCAACATCTAATTCCAAAACGTGCCAATAAATTAATAGAGATTAGGTATTTATCCTTGACCTCATCCTCTGATGTTGTGTTTTGGCGTTAAAGAAAAGTGCAAGTTTTTTTTGAATGTGGCCGTGACCGCTCTTCATGCAGCACTCACTCCCCCTCTAATAGTCCACAAAATTATATTTTGAATTATTCCGTGTGTCTTTTGTGGATTATAATAGCCAGTTCGCAGATCCTGTTTCAAGAGATGCTGTTGATGGCATCACGCAATGCTGACATTCACTAAATGTGTAAGCAAACGCGTGTGTGCGGTACGACTAGTACCTGAGAGATGAGACACTTGAAAAAAATTCCATGTTTACAAGCGATTCACGGCAACAGCCGTGTCTCTTTAAGATTGTCCCATTCCCATTGTGTCGGTCAATTAACAATCGAAAAGTGAAATAGTAAACATTCTTGAGTACTGTTTTTGTTTGCTAGCAAAAAGGCCTTGATCTTGGGCTAATAGTTATAAAAATGGAAAAATCTCTCACATTCACGAGAGCTGACAACAAGTGGCAGCATGACATGTCAGTGTTGTGGTTGAGAATTGGTGGCAAAAGAGATGTTACAGCTTCCGGTCGAAGCAGTTACTACCTGGACCAAAGTGAAGAAAACTAATGAATGAATTGCATCCAGTGTGCATTGGAATGGTAGGAGATGAATTGGTGTATTGGATTGGATAAGAATTTTTGCTCCTCCCAACAAAAAGCTCTGTATCTCCCCACTTAATTTGTCTTAAGTATGTATACTACTCCTATGTATAAAAGCAATGCTTACTATAATGACACACCAATAGATTATCGTGCACCTCGCAAATAACTAGCAACAAAATTATATATTTATACAATATTCAATATATTCGGGTGCACAGTTCGATAAACGATATTTTAAACAAAGATTTTGTTAAGAAGTTTTTCTACTAAAAAATACTTTGATAAAAAGAAAATGTTTGTCTATAGTGGACTAGTGTTATGGAATGTCTTCGTTGAAGAATTTTCAACAAAAGTTCTGTTCGTGTTTTTGGTCGCACTGTTAATTGTTCGGGGGTTGCAAATGTTCAAAGAGGCCGTCTCTTTGCCACCAGGACCTTGGGGACTGCCGATACTCGGCTCATTACCCTATCTAAAGGGTGACCTCCATCTATTCTTCAGAGATCTAACGCACAAGTACGGCTCTCTGATTTCTACCCGGCTCGGTTCGCAACTAATTGTGGTACTAAGTGATTATAAAATGATACGGGACGCATTTCGGAAAGAAGAGTTCACCGGTCGACCAACCACTGAATTCACGAGCATTTTGGGCGGCTATGGTAAGTACTTTTCGTACCTTTGTCTCAATTCTTCACCATACAAATCCACATTTAACATATATATAATAAGCAAATACAATAATAATGACTTGTAAGCTATAAATAAAACTGGTATATAATTGACACACTTTGCAATGGCCTTCATAGGTCATCTTTCGAGTAAAAGTGATCATATTATATTGTTATCACACATACACACACTCGCACAACTCGATTTGATACTGTATCATTTATAACCCAATTTGATTAAATTAAATAGCAACTATAATAGTCGAGATTTCGATTGATTTGTTTACATTTGTTGAAGCGCGTTGGGGGCAAAAAAGTGCCGAAATATTGATGATGCTAAATAAATTCACTTCAGCTGCTTTTATATATTAAGTATCTCTTTATTGAATGTTTTAACCCACTTTACATAAAAAATTATTACCTTTCCACTTGAAAATTATGACTACTGTTATTTTGAAAGTATATAATACTGCATTGAACACGCTGCAACGATGATGGTATATAAAATTTGAATATAAATTTTATTGCAGGCGTCATAAATACGGCTGGAAAATTGTGGAAGGACCAAAGACGGTTCCTCCATGAGGGACTGCGCCATTTCGGTATGTCGTACATCGGTTCCCGCAAAGCCCAAATGGAAAATCGTATTATGAACGAAGTGGAGGAATTTCTGAACGTGTTGAATAGCAAACAGGACAAATCGATCGATTTGAATCCTGTCTTGTCCGTTTCAATATCGAATGTGATTTGTGATATATTGATGTCTGTACGGTTCTCGCACGATGACGAACGCTTCAGACGGTTTATGTATTTAATTGATGAGGGTTTCCGATTATTTGGATCACTGGAAACTGCACTATTTATACCAATTTTAAAATACTTACCTGGACATAATTTAACAAGACAAAAAATTGCAAAAGTAAGATATATATGTGGAAAAGATCGAACGGCGATTTACTAAACTTTGTGTTTGTTTTCTTTAAAGAATCGCGAAGAAATGGCCCAATTCTTCCAAGAAACCATTGACGATCATCGCAAATCGTTCGATCCAAGCCACTTGCGCGATCTCCTAGACACATATTTGTACGAAATCCAAAAAGCCAACGAGGAAGGTACCGGCCATTATTTGTTCGAGGGCAAGGATCATGGTAAGTCCATTCTCCAAATTTTCTTTTAGGAATTTTCGGTGATTCTTTGTTGTTTGTTACAGACCGTCAAATGCAACAAATTATGGGCGATTTGTTTTCAGCTGGTATGGAAACGATAAAAAGCTCACTACAGTGGGCCGTCCTCTTCATGCTCCACCATCCAGATGTGATGAAAGCGGTTCAAGAGGAACTGGACCAAGTGGTCGGTCGTCAAAGGTTACCAAAATTAGAGGACCTCGCCTACTTACCCGTTACCGAGTCTACAATATTAGAAGTACTTAGAATATCAAGCATTGTGCCAATGGGAACGACGCACGCCCCAACAAGGTAAATAGCATTTTTTTTCCGTCACTCATATACACACGGAATGGGTCAATTGCTTAAAATTTACACGTGCAAAAAAAGTGAAAGTGAATATTGAGCCTAAAAATTTATATTTGTATATATTTCGGTCGATGAACTCGCACGACGATTTCTCAAAGATTTCGTAACAATTTTACACGCAGGACGACTGCTAATTTGAGACAATATATCGTTGATGTAATAAAATCATTTGGGTTCAATATACGCACCTGCTAGAGAGATGTGTGTGGTTTGGCTAAATGTCCATGTGTTCTTTGCAGAGATATCAAATTGAATGGTTTCCATTTGCCAAAGCATGCCCAAGTGGTACCATTACTGCACGCCGTCCATATGGACGGGACGTTGTGGAACGAGCCGGAAAAATTCAATCCATCACGGTTCATAAATGCAGAGGGCAAAGTGACCAAGCCGGACTATTTCCTGCCGTTCGGTGTCGGTAGGAGGATGTGTTTGGGGGAGATATTGGCGCGTATGGAGATCTTCCTGTTCTTCTCGTCGCTGTTGCATTCGTTCGACATTAGTGTACCACAAGGTGAAACGTTACCAAGTCTTAAGGGCAACGCGGGCGTCACAATTAGTCCGAACGCTTTCAAAGTGAGCCTGAAGCCGCGTTCAATGGAATGGGACACGATTGGTACGACAATACGGCCAGCAGGCAGTCATTGATGACTTTTATTTCTAGACATGGTGTCTAGTGACGTACAATATTATAAGAGCGCGGTTACGAAAGTGTTTCCTATTTCAAATGTTTTTTTTATACGTACCGAAGAACATAAGTATGAAATAATGGCACAGTACTTACATAATTTTACAAATAATTAACAAGACATTCCAATCCTCAATTTAGTAAGGTTTAAATATCCGACTGTAGATCGGCTGTGCGTTGCAAAGTGTTCATTTAACAATTTTTTATTAAATATTAGTATTACAAAAAAAACTGTAGTCCTTAAGGATATTTTGCTAGTCATATACATTGTCGCTTGGATGCAATTTCATCGTGTATTACTTTTAAGTAGATATATTTTGTATATTTTTTTCTCGATTTTTACCACTTTGACAATGTCTATATTTTTTTTTGATATAACTTATTTCTTAAAAGAAAGCACACATTTGAAGTTGCATTACAGTGTAATGTTGTTACCTATACGATATTTGTTATTATTTAATTATTTAATACCAGTGAACTTATTTCGTAGACAAAATTTGTCAGGGCAGCTAATTTATATTTTAATTAGATAATCAATAATAGAGTTTTATTTCCTGTGGGAATTGTATTTTTGTATTTATCAAACAAACATATTATGTTAATTTTTTTTTCTTTAGTTTATAAGTGAAATGAACATTTCGTACATATTTAATTTTATTTTGTTTCCGATCTTGCTAGATTGTACATTTTTATAGAGAGCAAGACTTTATTTGTAAGGATCTTTTTTTGTTGTATTAGGAAATATTTTTAACAAAAAAACCATAACGTTTAATAAACCATAATTTTAATATATATACACTTTTATTGTTTTATTTATTGTCTATAAAGAAAACGACACACTCTTTTTAGGAAAGTAAAAAAATAACAATTTATTATTTAAAAAAAAATTACATACAATAACATTGATATTTCTTTAACAAACATGAACAATAACACAATAAATGGAGGAAATCTTTGAATCATTATATTAAGAAAGTGACATTAAACATTAATATTATAGCACATTGAAGACAATTTGGTGTTTCTTCGGTGACAAAGTGATACCGCATTCTCCCTCCAAATCGACATTTTCCGCATCTTCCAGTTCTATACTAAATTTCTGAAGAATTGACGTAACAAATAGGAACATTATCACTCTTGCCCAATCATCACCAATGCACATTCGCCTCCCTAAACAATAAACACACATTAAATCATTTACTACACTTTCATATATCAATTAATATTAGACCTGTTTGGAATGGCATGAAGTAATCAGGCTTAAAAAATTTACAATTCTCATCAATAAAACGCATTGGATTAAATACGTGAGGGTTTTCCCAAACACTTTCGTTCATATGAATTGCCCATTGCAATGGCACCAACATCGTCCCTTTCGGTATGTGGAAACCGTCGATTTCCATGTCCTCTAACGTGCCATGCGGTATTCCGACCGGCACCACCGACCGTATCCGCTGCGTTTCAGCGATCGAAGCCTCTACCAACGGCATAAACTTCATATCCTCAGCTGTCGGTAACCGATCTTGGATGGTAGCTTTTATCTCTTCACGCACCAATTGCTGAACTTTTCCATTCGTCGCCATATACAGCAGATACCACCTGAAAGGGTTACTTTAACAAAACGGAACAATCGCCAATTAACCATACAATAAATACCGCAATGTTGTCAACGTTGTGTCCAAGCCAGCACCGAAAACGTCCGCCAACAAATGATGAAACTGCTTCTCACAGTAATATTGTTGGTACTCTTCAATATGTTCCCGTTTCTGACGTTCAATCAGGAACGCATCAATAAAATTCGTGCAATCCGCTTCGCTAATATTCTGTTTCAATAAAATCTTTGATTGTTCATCGATAATTCTTTGGTAAATTCTGTGGGTGGCTTGTTTGCCGTTCATTAAGAAATTTATTGTTTGTTTAAATTTCGGCAGAAACCTGTTGAAAAAGAGAAAGTTTCAGCATATATTTTTTTCGCAAATTGCACGCAATATTTAAATTGAAACGCGCAAATTGTCGCCTGTCGTTTCACATATGCGAACCTGAGGAACGGTAAGAAATTTATGGGACCTGCAACGCCGATACATTTCGTGCCCTCTTCCTGCAGATGCTGCAGCCACTTCCATGTAACATCATTCCTGTCCCAGGTGCGACCAAACACCACAAAGTTCATTATTGAGCCTAAACTGTGTCGAAGCGGTTCGACTGGATCGAAAACGATCTTCCCATTGCCCAAGCTGAGTGTATACTAAAACAGCTCAATTGCAAATTGCCACTTTAATAAATAAAAAAACGAAAACAAGTACATAAATGAAATCGGACACATTGTCCATAATGAGCTTTTCCATCTTGTCTTTCTCGAGTTGAGGACTAACTTTGGAAGCGCCAAACTTTCGTAGACAATTAAATGCGAATTTCCGCTGGTCTTTCCACAGATGCCCTTGGGCACAAATGATTCCTGCAAGTGAATGAAGAAAAAAGAGTGTTAGGCGCCAGAATGAAGCTTTATAAGTGGACCTTTAATACCAATAAAAATTGAATAACTCATTATAAAAACGTTTCCAGGTAATAAATATTTGAATAATAAGCGTAAAAAAAATTGAAATCATAACGAGCTGGATATTATGTAGATTTTATATTTTTCGTAATGGATAGTGTATACATATGTTATATAGGAACCCATAAAGAAGTTAATGAGCTACAATTTATGTATTGATTGGTGTGGCACACACAGACAGCACCATTTGAGCCATACAGTGGTTCACGTACAGGCATATAAAGTATCGCAATTTAAAAAGAGTGGCAAGAGGAGTAAAAAAAGAATAACATGTATACAACAACACAAACAACAACAACAGCACAGAGAGAACAACAACAACGGGAACCAGAAACTGTGACCCGAAATAAACCTCTTTTAAAACATTGACCCACTAACATATTAAGAAGCGTGCACACAGGACACATTTTCAATAAATATTCTGAACTGGATTAAAACGATTAACGGACATAAAATTATACAACTATCGTGAGGTAATTGAATTTTCCATACTAGACCAGGCGGTCTCTAGCATAATATTTCCTAGGCAACATTCCATCACACATTTCATCCATCTAATGGTGCTTTAGATGGAATGATAGCGAGAGTAAAGTGTTAGTCATCATTTACGAAGAAAAACGGCCCGTTTTGCGTCTACACACATGCACATATTCTATACAATAAGTGGACAATAAATAAACATGATTAGAGTTCAGTTGCCGTTCGTGTCCTTGTTTATTAAACATTATTTAAATGTGTAATATCACATCACTTTTTTAAATGGCTTATTTAAAATCAAGAGATTTCAGTTGAGAAAGGGTTAAGAACCTAGTGAGGGACAACCACTAGAAGGAAAAGTGGTCAATGATTCGATTATGGAATATAAAGATCAATAAACTTGGGTGCTGGCGTGTTGCGCTTGTTCTCTCTTGCCTTACAACGATCATTATGTGTGAATGACAGTCGGTTTTCTTCTCCCAATAATGTGAACAAGTGATTGTTGATTTGGTGAAGGATTAAAAATGGGGCCGATGTCTTTGTCCAAGGAGACCAATAACGGACACTTACTCCTCCAAGGGAACAAACGATCTCTTTGATGCTTTCAGCTATTAGAAGATACAAGGGCGGTCAATGAACGACATGTTCACTTTCAAATTCTTTACTATTATGAATATTAAACAGTTATTTGCATTTTCACAATTATTCTTTCGGAAAAAATCGATAATCATTCGCTGTGTTTTGCATAGGTGCGCCATATACCTACTACTCGACATCGAGATTAAACAACAATTTTGCACTCGCATTTGATGATGGTGCTATATACCGGGAAATGCGCTCATTTTCAGCACTCGACTTCACTGTTCGGATATATGAGGGTTCAAGCAACGTTTTCGATCCATTCCAATCTACATACCAAATGTCCAACGAAAAACTTTCTACACTAGGTTCTTGACTTGCTTTTAAATGTATTCATAGGGCATTGTACTTGATGGGTCGTTCTCTCCACCATCCGAAACGCATTCATCCACACTTATTGGCGCAATATAACCAAGTTCGGACAACACATAAAATGTCCATTAAATATGCATTGTTTTGGTGAAACTCCGAAAAGCAATTTAGTACCCTGTGTATGTGTGTAAAATTTTTCTTGTACAAAGAGTTTATTCACCTTTTGCGTTTACAGTGTGTCTAAACCACAAGTTTTGGCAGGTCGGCCCACACAGTGGGTTAGTGTGCCAATATTGCTTACGTCACGAAAAAAATAAGCGTGTGTTGAGTGTGTGTTGGTGTGACTTTTGTATTGTCCACGCAACATTTTGCGAAAATCTCTTTTCGCATTTCAAACGCACATCGAACGGTGAAGAGGCAAACATTGCTGCTGTTGCTATGCTATTTTAGATTGTTTGTCCAAAGACCGGTAGAAGAAGGAGTTATTACGACACGCACTATTTAAATGAATTATTTATGTTTTAATGTAAAAAATTTCTAGCTTTGGGTCATTTTTGGACAAGCCATTTATTTTGGCAGATTGGAAAGAACACACGATCCAAATGTTGAACTCAAAACCTCTCGACAGCATCATGTTGGTTTTTATACATTCATCTCTCGAGAGATGAACAATAGATTAAATGTAACATTGACATTGTTTAAGAGAAATTGTTACTGTTCACAAAAAATGCCTATATAACTACCCATCAGCGGACAATTTGTTATGGTATCCGTGAGTGGAGAGATTTCTCTTACATTGGCAACAAAATCACTTTTTCTACTCACCGTAACCGTGCATTATACCATGGGTGAGATAGAGTGGAGCCCTGCCAGTGGTCTCATCTTTGGCAAACACTCTTTTGATCGTCTTCGGATCAGTTAACACCACCGAATAGATGTTGCCCATCTGTAGTCCGAAGACCGGGCCATATTTGTTTGACAATTTGGTGAGCGTCTCATAGGGAGCCTTGGGATCTAACCAGGGCAGGTATCCGACGATGGGAAGACCTGCAGGTCCTGGAGGCAGTCTGGCGGTGCAGCGTCTCCACCACCAGAATGCCACGCAACTGACGATCGCAATAAGGAAGAGAGTGAGCATCTGAAATCGTAATACACTGAATGTGAGAAATCGCAGCATGTTGCTTTGAACAAGTAAACGAATCAACTAAACGAAAATTGTCAACACATTTAAGTAACCATCAACACCTGAATAAATGCATCTTAATAATGCCTATTAGTAACAAACTCATAAATATTGTAATTTATTCATTGAAGAATCTAGACAAATGCGACCGAAGACGAATATAATGCGCAATAAAATAAATTTCGTTCATTAATTTTCAAACCTATATAAAAAATACTAGTGATTTTTTACTAGAATGTCTGGATAAAGGATACGTTGAACCCCAGAAGTGGTTGTCCTTAGATTTTCATAAAAATGGTCGCATTGCATTTGCGGTAATTGACCTGTGCCTCTCCATTTATATATGGGCAGACAGCACAAATCTTTCCACCCAAAGAGCCTCAATACTAAACAGCTCGAATAAATCAATGTGTATAGAGTGTTTGTGTGTGTGTGCGTGATGGGCCAACACTTTTTTGGTATGTGCCGAATAGCCATTACAATTCTTCAGATTGTAATATGGAAATGGCAATGTACTATAAAAGCTGCTGACCGCTGAAATGATTTTAATTCATTTACCTCGAGCAAGTGACCTTTAAAATGTAAAAATCAGAAACGATCACAATGACCTTTCAGCCGAACGTAAATCGCATCTAAAGAAACAAGTTCTACAAATAAAAATGACAAAGTAAATGTATTATGGATATATTCTGTATATAAGAGTTGAGTGGCCCCGTCTAGAGAGAAGAGAACACCCTCTAAGTTGCAGGAAAGAGCACTGGCCTCTTTTACCCAACGAATCTATTCAATGTGGCTCTGATGATGATGCTGCTGCCGTTTCATCGCAACATTAGACGCAAAATCTTCGAAACGAGACAATGCACATTTTATATTTTCTATATAAAAACAAATAACAATTATTTAAAGAGATTATTCATAAGACAATTGGCACAAGGCTGTAATTGTGTGTAAGAATTTAATGTGTCAATAAAACCTGACCCAATTTGATTTTATATACGTAATATTTTTATTATATAAATAAATAATTTAATTGAAACGGAAAAAAGCGACTCTAAATGGACAATAAAGATGAAATTGTTTTGAGATGTTGTTTTATCTATTGTATATAAAAATGTGTGTATGTGTTTTGTTGAGGAAATGAAGAAATTTACGTGCTGGATGCGTGGTTTGAGAGAAGAGAAACGATCTGATATGGACAAATTTCCCATGTGATTAGAGATCGGATACCACCCTTGAACTCACAAGGCCTTGCTACTATTAGTAGTTAAAGATAAAAAATGCATAACCCAATTCCAATGGCTTCAAAGTGGGTTACTGACCCAGATTTACATTTTAAAAAAGTGATTGTTATTGATGTACTTTCATGAAGTGCACTGACCCTCTGATTTCACTGGCGACCTTTCTCCATTAGGGACATTGCCCCAACAATTATTATCATGATCAAGATGATGATCATCTCGAGAGAGAGACACAAATCCTACCTCAAATCGAAAATTCAACATGTTTCTTGGCCGATGTGTGTATGGTCGTGTGATAGCAACAAGATAATATTAGATAATTCAAGGGCATTAATATAATATTTTGAAAACACTTTTCTCACTCATCCGTTTTAGTAAGTCACGGTTAAAATGATAACAGAAATTGGGTCGTAATAATTTTTCACTAATACTTATTAATTGTTCTAAAACTGGGTTAATTATTGGATTGAAATAGATTACATTAAATATTATGTTTATTATTAGCAAAAAATTGTTCATCGCTAAATAAATATACAATACAGTGCGTAATGCGAAACTTAATTTGGGTTAAGTACTTTTGATACAGCCGAAAAGCACGCATTTTTATTGCAAAATGTTTAATCAGCTGATGGTTTTTTATCATTAGTATGCATTTGGTCAAATGCAGATTTGACCTGAACTAAATCAAAAGCAAATTGGTTTTTGATGATCAGAAATTTTGACACAGAGATGATCAAAAAAGCAGAAATGAGAATTAAACGATCCTTCTTCGAAGCATTTCCTAAAAGTCAAGAATGGAATATTTTGGAATTGGTCTAAGAATTTCCTTGGTTTTAGAAAAAGTGATAAGAAAAACTTGTCAATTTGTTTTCTAGCGTTCTTATTGGAATTTGATCGTCGCCGGAGAAATGCTATTCTGCATTTCTACTTGTCTTCAGCAATGTAATTACCGAAAGCGGTTTCTTACCGGCGACACGCCAAGAAGAGAGAAATGTGATACAAATATGATGATGATGATCGTTATGAAAGTGCAATGGAATTATATGTACAATATAATGTAGCGCCGGCCCCCAAGTGCAAATATAGGCCATCAACACACATTCACTGAAATAAAAAAAAATCCACTAATGAATGCATCTCTGATTTCACCTGATTATAAATAGTAAGTAGTTTATGGAAAATTTATTACGGAAAAGTGCTCTACATTTGAATCGATTACAAAAATGTAAACATCACATATAGAAGAGAGGATGATAATAAGAAGGTTATTGGCCTTGAAAAACTTTAATGACCGTTTGGAAGAGAGAAATAGAAAAATGCCTACACGAAACAAATTAGGTATTGTATTAATTGTTTAGAAAATGGAAATTTTAATGTAAAGTGAAATTTTACTGCATCTTCACTTTCGACTGCAGCCAACTTTAAAGCAAAGGGAATTCACAATGATGTGAGAATGTAATCAGAAGAGGCGCATTTTTACTCGAATGGGTCAGATATTGCGGCTCTGTGTATGTGGAGGACGAGACAATGCAACCGAACAGATGTATGATGGAATTTGAAGATGATAACAACTGGAGATCGTCTCAGGGGGTGATTGTCCTCATCTTAATCACATTGCCGACGTATGTAAATACATTGGCAAGTTTAACAGTGGTCAGTGATGGCCTCTGCCCATATCCGTATCTTAAGAGCATTGATCTGAGCACGGCATAGGCGTCTGTCATTTTCAGATAACGTTATTACCAATTAATAAATATTAAAGTTCTATTTATAAAATTTCGGGAAGTTTGTTTTGGAATTTAATCGACAAGAAACAAGTTTGTTCTAGAAGGATACAAAAGCCGTCTCTCTGCACCCTTAAAAAGAATGAGAAGAACAAAACGAGAGACACATTGATTTATGTGCGGCGCATCTTGTGGTACATTCACCCGCTCATTCCACGAGGATCAGGTCTGACTTCCTGCAACTCTCTGGAACATTCTAACACTAATTGTCTTGAAAAATGCAAGAAATCATCATCGCTAAAACAGCTCCAACATAAAATATGTTAATAACAAATAAAACCGGTTCAAGTACCATACTATAAAAGATGTATACACGAAATTAACGAAAATTCCTTCATCAAATTACGATGTTTTACAAATAATTTATGAATATTTTATGAAAAAAAAAATCATAAAATACAGCTGACTAGAATAACGGTAGATTGGTAGACAGGCTATCGCTTAAATGAACGAAACCGAAAGTGGATTTTGCTTCATTTTATGACTAGGTGCAATCGTAATTCATTTACGATTTTTTTCCACAGAAATGAAACAATACGCTCTTCAAGTACCATCCTTGCAACTGTGAAGGTAATACAATAAAAACACTTGGAACAAAGTGAAAAAGAAATTTTATGTCCATCGGTTTATAGTGAATTTAAAATGAAATTCATGTCATGTCTCATTTTAAAACTCTCTTCTATACTCGAAGACGAATTCGAAAAAAAAACTTTCAATAACAAATCTTGGATGTGTAATTATGAAAAATAACACGCTTTGTAACGTATATAAGTGCACGTCTTTTATTGTGAATTCATAGAAAAACGAAAGTTTTTCCTACAATTCATCCGATCAACAGTTGACCACTTTGATCTGTAGCAGGAAAGCAATTTTGCACATTAATATTAATTGGCATCAAATGTGGGTCATTGTCATGAAATTGAACTAAATTTGCAATTGTGGCAAATACGCCACATTTTCATATCCTCAAACCATAATTAAACAGTCACAAATAATTGTTTCAAATGTGAAAATATCATACCAACAGATATGAAAATAGAAAGGTATATAAGCCGTGTAGGAGGAGTGGATGTCTAGAGGCTGACTCTTCGTGTACACAGATGAAGATAATGACCTATTTCTAGGACGGATCTAGTGCATTAGGTGAAACTTCTTCTCTTCCACCACAGAGAGATGTCAAAGCCCTCTGACAGTGAAACGCTTCTAACATTATTACTTCTAATAACACATCTATCCGCTGCCGGCCATCTACACACAAACAATTACAATTGAATTATTATTATTGGATTATTATTCAACATGAAACACACTTTCCGCATGTATATGTGTGTGTTGACGAATCATTTATTCCATCTGTTTAATTTATGGATTAGTAGCGGGACGGAAATTTACTTGGTACTGTAAAGTACGACCTCATTCACCAAGATAGAGTGAAAAAGTCAATTGGGGACATGGAATTACATCGCTTTTTTCCTCTTCACTCGATTAAAGCATGTCTTCCCTTAGAACTGTGGAATGAGGTCAAGCAGTACCACATCCTGGCTGCAAAATTTGCCAAAAAGCGGTACCTTTGGACACGAACACTCCAATAGTCTCTTCACATGGAAACATTATTGGACAGTGGGTCAGTAAGACCACGAGAGTACCGCACCAGCCATATACTCTGATCCGGCACTCCAACTTTCTGTATAGGTGAATAACCGCGGTTCTTCGATTAAATGTCAACGAACTTACACACTTTTAATATTCCAACCTTGCACAGTTTTTACCTTATCGTCGACCCTGTTGTGTGCTAAGAGCGCTTTTTCTATAGCCATCAACAATTCTATAGAGAAAATTTCGGAATAGAAAGGCAATACCCGAACAGAGAGACGGGGTGCTCTTCGGGTACCGCACTCAACTATTGACATTTCGTACGAATTTAAAAGTGTTGCGTTACGTTAACACGAAAAGGTTAATCAAGATATTAAAAATGGAATGGCACAAATACAGGTTATCATGATAAATTGCATTGCAACGTTTTCAACTAGCTTGGAACGGAATTTCGTTCTTTGATCACCCAAAATCGGTACCGAAATGATGTGGACAAGTTTTCCCCAATGGAAATTCTTTCAATTTTCATAAAATCGTCAAATTGCTAGAGTATGAATGAGAAAGTCATAGCCAAGGTCGCTGACCTGCTACAACAGTACTCAACGTAAGTGCAACTGTATTCGTTGTACCGAGTGCTGCGGTCGCCCCACCTTGCAGGATCCACCTCTTTCAGGCACACAGCTTTCAGAGAGCTGAAAGCTCTCTTGCGCCCTGAAAGGTGGCCCAGCACAGATTTCTCTTATTACACGCGGCGGACACACACGTGCTGTGTTTGTGTACCACGTAAATTACCAAAAGAACACTTAATGATCTTTTTATGTGTTTCAAAATATGAATTTTTTACAGTTGTAACCGAACCCTATAATACGAAAAATGTAAATTACATTTTGGCAAGCGTAAAAAGCGCATTGAAAGAGAGCTAATGAATTAAAGCTTGAACACCTGAAGATAATGGCTTTAGGAAGATAATTGAATTTTTAACCTTTCGAGATGAGAGAAAAAAACGAATAAAATTATAGGTAGGTCAGACCAATGACCGGAAGCCCTGGAATTGGGTAGTGTTTATAGTGGGTTCGTTGAACCCCTGTGCCGCTCCACCAAATGGACCTCTTGTATAACCTCTGCTACTGACCGCATTGTTACCATTGCTGGCATTGTTCTGGCTGTACCAAAAGAAAATGTTGACAAAGCCAACAAATCGATTGGAAATTGTGCGGGTGATTGGAATAATCTATTAGCCATTTAAGAGTACATTGACCCGAAAGGTAGAGCAATTAAACGTCCATATAAATGCCAAAAATGTTTCAAGTATCATAATTGTATACACACAAGGAACAACTTTCCAAAATAATAATTTATCGAGTGGTAAAAGGTTAATTACGAATAAGGTTTTCGGTTTTTTTACTTCTCTTAATAAAAATCCATCGCTGATTTTTCAGCTGAATTATGCAATTTTTTCATGAAATAGAAAAACATTCAACACACCAACTGTGGCACCGTATAAAATGTGTGCTGAACGATCATCCACCTATAAGAGTGAAAGTTCTTGTATATAGGAGTCGAGACCACCGTTATACCATCATGTGTGTTCTTTACGTTCAAGTGTATCACACCCACCGAACCACAACAACCTGTCCGCTTCGTCCATCCACACATACACACACATTGCTCTTCATTACAAATCCTCCATGATGATGATGGTTTCGGCCAATGCACCACATCTTTGCCATACACTGACCTACAGAGACCGCAACTTTGGCAACAGTTATATAATTCTATACAGCCCAAATATTTATTGCCACAACACGAACTGATTGATTGATTTATGTGCGGTAGTCAACAACCGCTATGACATAATTTTCAGCATGCTGTATGCGTGTGTGTTTGTGGAGCATTTTTAGCCACAAAGAGACTCAAACATAAATTTCCGTACTTTCCAACGATTTTTCTCTCTCAATGTACGTAAATGGAACTGAATTTATCGGACACCGTCATCAAACAACATAAAACAATTACATTTTTAATTAAGAAAACGCAAATGTTACAAATGTATATCATGATTGTCCGACATAGATAATACCGGTAGTTGGGTTTTCTTGATATAAGAAAAGATTTATATGCTTGTCCTGTTTGTGGGGCAAAATTTTATTAATGGAACTTCCAGTTACTTAACTCTAATTACAAAAAAATTCTGTACCCTTGCGAAATAGTACGCAATTTTACATCATTATTTGCTCCATACTGCGCGGTTTTCTACAATCTATTCGCAATTTTATAACAAAAAGCTCCTCCAAAGAGCAAATTGCTTCGCTGATGGCGCACCATCACCGCGGTTCATTCACCTTCGCCGAAAAATAGAAGGGAGATTATTCAAAGAGAGATGAGAAAAAAAGTCAATTTAGTGTTGTCAGTGGGTTAGTGGACCATCTCCACACAATCAATGTGTCTTGTCTATTTTACATTTCTATACGTTTAACTTGTTTTCATCTGTTTCTTATGAGCTTTTTTCTGGACTTGACAAAACTGTGCCATCAACCATCTGATTTGTTGTTAGCACACAAGCTTATAAAGTCTATTCTTGACGTTCATTAAATTTTCATCGTATTACGCACAGGTGAAGATTGTTATCGTTTTAGGTTTGTTTCAGGCTTCATTATTATGTCACTTAGAATAAACATTGATTGTATCTCAGGCGCGCGTTCACCAATTTGAAAGCTTTCTGAAAACATTTCATTTTTACAGTAATCTCAAAGGTACGTACCGAATGGTAAAGAGCGTAAATTGTGTAACAAGATCGAAATACATCAATTACGAAACAAAACGTGTTACAGTTCTATGAGTTGAACAGTTTTCGCATTTCATTGCAAAGTTGAAGGGGAAAAGGAATCCAAGTATTGGTGAATGCGCTCATTCAAAATCCGTAATCAGATTAGACTGTTGCCTTTTAACGATACATATAAACACATAATTCACATCTGCAATGATTATTATTGTTGTTGCTGGTCAGAAAATAGTGAAAGCTGGGGAATACCCACTAGGTAACATACATATAGCCGCATATTATACACTGGTGCGACCTTGCAGTTCAATGAACTTAACGTTTTATTATTATATATGCATAAAGTATTCCTAAACAAATTGCATTTACTATTTGTTTACAGGTTTGTAATTATTACGATTAACATAGAAAAACGGGCACAAACACACACCTTTGTAGAAATATTTTACATATTTCTCAAATTGATCTTTAATGAAGGCAAATAACGCGCAATAATCCAGGAAAAGCGCGCTCCTTCAAACAGAAAACAGAGAAAAAGCTCTGCATGATTGTGATTCGAAACGTTTTGTCGTCATACATGAAAGGAGCGTATTTTTTATACACGAGTTTTTTGCGCATTGATTTATGTGCGATCAATAACACTATAGCAAATGTTGCAAAAATATTAATTTACTTTTCTGAAGAGGTCGTTGTCCTTTTCAACAACAAAATTAACATTTTAAGTGTACTGGGTAAGGCATATATCCATTTCTACAATATAAGCAATGTTCGATTATAAGACGTCTTATCTTATGGGCAAATTTTCCTTACACAAAACTTGTTTGACACGCATTTTCAGACATTGATGGTGTTTATTTGGTAGGTAACTTTCAAAATCTGATACATATTACAATGATACAACATCAGTTTATACACGAGTGACCCATAAAATGGGCGCGTTTGCGATTTTTTTCAACACTCTGTAAATTGATGTAGTAGTAGTGAAAAAAGAAAATTAATTTGCAAACACATCCTCTCATGATATACTTAAATTAAGAGCGTTAAGAAAGTTTTAGAAACTTTTCAAAAAAGCGCCGCGCAAAAACTGTTGACGTACAATTTATTCAAATTTCCAATTGTTTTTCAATTCTACACCTGTTTAATTACCTAAAATGCAAATAACTTCATTGATTATACTGGTTTTTAATGTGATTGAAAAATGGAACAAGTTGCGGTCCCGAATGTGGCGGGAAAATGTAGTCCTTGCTAGAATTTCGAATTGGTACTGCTAAGTACTCAAATTAGACGCCCTTATGATTCACATAACCTCAATATAAAGCGATTGAATCCCTATTAAATGCAAAAGTAATTAAAATAACACTTACCATCTGTTCACTAAACAATTGGACACAACTAAACTTAAATAACGACAATATTCATACAAAAACTGCACGGAATTTCTAGAAATGTTCAAAAAAACAAGTTAATCGGCATTTTTGAAGTTTATTGCTCCTCCAACAAATTAAACATCTTCATTCTTAAAAAAAATCTTCATGAAGAATGCGTGGCTCCATCGATTATTTACTTTTTGTACTAACCGGTTCATTCTTCAAATTTTCACTATAGAAATTAATCGCCTTTCTTTTTCTCATTAATATATTGCTAATACTTTGTGTATACATAAAAAAAAGAAGAAAAATATCACAATCTAGTATAAGTTCATTCGTTGCTGTAAAACTCCTTGCTCTTCAATTCTTCAACAGTTATCTCTGCCGCCTACAAAATTACACGTTTTAATAACAGGATGTTTAAATAGTTTCGAATGAAACTCACGTTTCTAACGGATTCGATGGAGTCAAACATTAGAGCCTCCAGTGTTTCACGGACCCCCTCGTTCCAAAATACTCGAATCGTTTTTATTTGCAAACTTTTACAAGCAAACAACAGAAAATAGCAAGTTCTCTCTCTCAGCAATGGATTCGCATGTCGCAACAATTCCACAAAGCAAATTTGCCTTATATCCGGATTATTCGATTCGTTCAATAACATTTTCTCAATCAATTCACTGTTCTCTGGATATTTTCTAAGGATATGTGTTAAAATCGCCATCACATCCAATACAATACGTAAATTAATCTTCAAAAGTAATACAAGCATTTTGAATAATACGTAAACGTTCAACACGACTATGGAATCACATAACTGTACCAAAAACTTCTCATCCAAGTGAACCAAATGCGTTATTAGCAAATAAATATATTGTATTGCCTGTAAGTCTTGTTCAGTGAATTGTTTAAAGCGTCGATACGATTCCAGTGCGGCTGGAAGTGGTGAACTGGCCGAAGAACTACTAGTGCCATCATCTTTCTGTTCACGTAGCAATAATTTCGATGCATAAACCAAGTTTGGCACTAATTTCACCTCCAAATAGACTTTTTGGATTTGGGCTATTGTCTCTTCACCGATATTTGGAATGACAAATGGAATGGACAGTAAACGTACAGCAAAACTGATCACTTTCGAGCTAGCATTCGAGTTACGAAGCGGGGTGACAATAACATTTGTCAGATTCGGTTGGGTGAGAGACGCCATTTCGCCGTTCATCACTTCCTGAATTGTTCGTTGAAGGAAAACAATCCATTCCTCTGTTTCGATCGGATGATTGTCTTCGATAAAACTTAATTTCTCGGTTAAATATAATTTATCGAATTTCTTTTCGAGATGTTCGATACTTTTCTTTGGGGTATCGGCGGGTTTTGTTTGGGAAGACGTTTTCCTGTCATCTGTAGACTGTTCTGTGTTATTATTGCATGTGTCTTGAGTGGATGTATTCGTTTTCACCTCTTTATCTACAACTTGAGGTTTCTCTGGATTTTCCGTACTTGGCCCCGGTCTGAACAGATTTATTTTCATTACTTAACATTCTTACCTGATTTGCGTTTGAACTTACGGCTGTTTTTGACTTATAAAGTCTTTTTTCTGCTGCTCTTTCTCCAGTTGCACATCAGGCGTTGGTGGTTCGGTCAATGGAATAGAATTCTGACTTTTACTTATTAAAATGTGCCCCTCAACAAACGGATGCTGCAATATTTCGACCCATTTCAGTCGTTTGGTTGGATTCTTTTGTAATAGTCCCTTTAAAAAGGAAATACAATGCTCCGAACAGAATGTAGGCCATTGAATGTGTTCGTGTGTTATTAAACGTATTAAATGCAGAATTGACGTTGTGCAAAACGGGGGAGTGCCCATTAGTAGTTCGTAAATGATGCAACCCAGTGACCATAAGTCTGCATTGTAATCGTAGGGCTGTTCCTTAATTAATTCTGGAGCCATATACAAAGGAGTGCCTTTAATGGAAGTTAAAACGTGGGTTCCGGTGCTCATGTTGCGAGCAAAACCAAAATCACATAATTTCGCACGATTCTTAATGTCTAGTAATATGTTTTGGGGTTTTAAGTCTCTGTAAATAGGAATTGATTAGATTTGGAATTAATGCAAGTGGAATTGGTGAACCTGTGGAGAACTCTGTGTGAATGTAAGTAATGTAATGCTGAAACAAGGTCCCACACTATAGGACGTACTTTTTCTTCTGATAAATAGCCCTTTTTCCCTAAGATTACATGCAATCCTTTATGAGCAAATTCTGTTATAACGACAATCTCATTTTCAGTCTCAAAGGAATCTAACATTTGTATTATGTTTGGATGGTGTAGTTCACGTTGGATTTCGCATTCTCTACGGAATCCTTTCAGTTCTTTTGCTGAACGTCCTCTCTGAAACGATTTATTTTAATAACTAGAACTATTGGCAGTAACAGAAGTGTTTCTTACTTTACTGATAACTTTCAGTGCAACAAATGTATCGTTTACAAGTTGTTTAGCTTTGTACACTCGTCCAAAGGAGCCCTCGCCTAATAAACCAATCACTTCATATTTCTCCATCGAGATTAATGTTAAAAAACCAATATTTTTAAATCGTTAATTTGTTTACAAACTTTTTTAGGTTACCTAAACGTCACTTTGCTGTAGTTTTCTGTAATTGTGTCAAGTTGAATATAACCTTACTTTTTTGTTTACCCAAAAAATACCAACGGTTAAATTTAAAATTTAAGAATAATGTCGAAAAATATAGAACCCAGAGAAGTTCTCAGTTATCTAAATGAATTAGGGTATACAAATATAAATGCACAACAATTAAAAGAATTCATCATAGGTATTTGATATCTAATCGAACTTTTTTTTGAGTACTTACCAAATTCCTTTGTCTTTGTAGATTTGAAAAAATTAATGAAATACGATGAACGCCAATATAGTCGATACAATTCAGAGACAGGACAGTCAACCGACTTACCTAAGAAGGGAAACAATTGCTATATTTGTGATAGTAATGAGGCAAATATTTTTAATACATTATATCATCAACAAACAGTTGCTTCAAAGGCGAGAGAAGTTCTTAAAAAGGACAAACAAATCTCTGTTCACATAACAAAAAGTCAAAAGCAGCATTGTAAATGCGAGGCTCATTGTACTCATTTAGAAACAGCAACGCAAACAGTAACAATATCAAAAGATGATGTTAAATTAAACTCAGACTCCCAAAAAGCAGATGTTAATGAAGAACATTCTAGCAGAAGGCCCAATTCAGAAGCAGCCAGTTCGAAATCTGGTCTAAAGAAGTCTAAGAAGCCCAAAGTTTCATGTAAACTGTTTCAGTTTATTATTTAGTTTGAATGTAATATAATTGTTTGTTATAGTCGTTCGACCTTGTACAGCAAAAGTGAACCGAAGTGATCCCGTGGCACTTTACCATCATTACCAGGAACAATGGAAAAAACAGAAAATCCCTGGACAAGATAACAGATCAGATTTACGATGGGCTATTCGGGAGAAGATGATGAGTAAACCAAAAGTAATAAATAAACGAATCATCTGTAATACGTTCAATAATCACGGTTTCTTTTCAAGGTGGACACAGTTCGACATACTGGAACGAGAAAATGTAGCTCAGTAAGATAAACAGAAAAGTTAATGAACATTGACTAAGATTATTTATAAAATAATGTTGTAAGTACAAAATCTTACTAAACAAATAAAGTTTCTTTGTGGTTTTATAAGCTAGAAACGATAAGAACCAAGTGTTTTAATAATGAATCTTGTCGCGCACCCAGTTGCGCTGTAAACAAATTAAACGTAACCTTAAAAAATACCCACATTATCATAATATCGTTACTTTATCTATTTGCTTAATTAGTCCAACACTAGAAGTGATTTTTATGGGACTATGTGTCCTAATAACCATATTTGTTCCATTGGAATAAAGTGATATTAACTCCAACCATGGAGGTTTCCACAAGGAACCTCCAACTGGCCGCAACCGAAGAGACTGATTTCTACATAGGTTTAATCTTAGCCATATCCTCATCGATGTTTATCGGTTCAAGTTTTATCATAAAAAAGTTATCACTGCAACGATTGAATCGAAAGGGGAGCCTTCGGGCTGGTGCAGGCGGTTTTGGGTATCTTAAAGACTGGATGTGGTGGCTGGGGCTGCTTGTGAGTAAGCAAACAACCAAATACACCGATTGCACATTTAATAATGCACTATACTTTTCAGTGGGTTTGGGAGAATTGGCTAATTTTGCAGCGTATGCATTCGCACCGGCTGCGTTAATCACTCCTTTGGGAGCCCTTAGTATATTAGTATCCGCTGTTTTAGCAATAAAATTCCTCAATGAAAGTTTAAACTTAATCAGTGCAGTATGTGCCTTCGCTTCTCAACAAACAATTTTTAATTCATATTCACTACCGTCTTTTTTACAGTGTGGCTGTTTATTATGTATATTAGGATCGTTTGTGTTCGTAATACACGCACCAAAACAGGAACAAGTCGATACCCTGGATGAATTAATCACCAAATCATCGGAGGCCGCATTTATTAACTACGTTGTCATCATGTGCGGCGTAATAGTGGCGATTATTTTCTACATTGGGCCCCGTTATGGCGGCCGGTACGTTACCGTTTATATCACTTTGTGTTCAGCTGCCGGAAGTTTGACGGTGATGGCTTGCAAAGGCCTTAGTCTGGCGATCAGAGACAGTTTCAGCAACAGTAAATATATTTTTTACAAACGATTCACTTTAATGAGCGCTCTCCTCTTTCAGCGTCCGATTCCACTGCTTTCATGCAGACCTGGACGACTTATTGTCTATTCCTATTTGTAATCGTCACCGTTTCAGTACAAATGAATTACTTAAACAAAGCTCTAGATCTGTTTAGTACTAGCATTGTAACACCAATTTATTATGTAATGTTTACCGCTTTGGTGATCATAGCGTCTGCTATTTTATTCAGGGAATGGGGCGACATGGAGACGTCCGATACACTAGGTGCATTGTGCGGATTTTTTATTGTTGTCATTGCGATCTTTTTGTTGAACATGTTTCGGGATAGCGAGAATTGTCACCAATTACGGCCGTTGTTGCCAAAAGTGCGGGACACGAATTATTTCCCGTTATCAAACACCGCAAACTAAACTCTCAAAATAAATTCGCTTTTATTTAACACACAAATTAGGAACATTAGTTTCTCATTTTTTTTAACAATAACAAATACAGAGTTTTGTATTCAAGAAGTTGCTAATAAAGTTTGATTTTGTATTAAAATTTATCACAGCCTTATTTACTACGGACATCGTTTGCATAGGAAACATATTACACTAGTTTAGTTCCATTGTTAGGCAAGAAGTGCAATGAACTCTGAAAAATGGATAGAAGTTGTGAATATTTCGTGGTTTCTATTGTGTTATCCTATACCCTCGTAATTTATTCGACCATCTTTATCCGTATCAGCCATTGTCATGAATTGTGTGAGCTGGTCTTCCGTTACAGCCTCCCCTATCATTTCCATTGCTATTCGAAGTTCCTCTTTCGTTATGTAGCCGTCACCGTCGAGGTCGAACACTTGAAAAGCCGCCCGCAAATCCTCCATTCTCTCCTCACTGTCATCACTACCATCCGACACGAACTCTTGTATTTGTCGTATGAAGCTGAGGAAGTCGTTCTCGTCGATTTGCTCTTTACCTGAATGACTGGCTGTGCAGATTATCTGCTGCACTTGGTCCTCTTTCATATCGATACCGAGATTGTTTAACATGATTTTGAATTCTCTTGTGGTCACTCGTCCGTCTTGGTTGCGGTCCAACAATTCAAAGGCGATTCGTAGATCTGAAAATGTGCTCTGTTTGTAATTTTATTGAAATATTTGCAAAAATATTTGCATATGTGTAATAAAATTCTTTAAATCAAACAACATTAATTGACTTGTTTTGATAATAAGTTAGTCAGAAACGTGACACTACAATGAGTTGTGTTTGTTCTGTTTAAATACCCATCTGTTTTTATCTTGAAAGAGTTGGAAAAAAAATTGTTAAAAAAATTATGTGGACTAGTTACAGTCGGACGAGCATAAAAATGTAAATCACGGTCGAGTGATTGTCGAAAGAAAATTTGGCGGAGGTGCCAATGTTAAAATTAAAATTTTGACTCATGAAATGCATTTTTTCTGTAAATGAATACGTTTTATTTGTCATGTTGCATTACACGGTACACGTTTTGTTTTGAAATATCCCCTGCCAACATTTACAATATGTTGTTGAACATTTTGACTAACAAATTAGGATTCTTACACGTGAATTAACTGAATTGAAAATGAATGACCGCAGGATATAAACACACGTATACAGGGTGATTTCCGTGCTGAGACCATTTGGAAAATCGATAGTTTCATTATCACGCGAATCAGGTTGATTCGCAGGACGGTCTTTAAGTGATTTCGGCCTTTTCAGGGCACATTTGAATCGATCTCCGGGTATATTACTACAATATCACACACATACACTTGAATATAGCCTAAAAATAAAATACCAGCCAAAAATAACTTGTTGATTTAAATTTAATAAAAATGTTAAGTTATTTTTATCGATTGTGTTGTATGTTTGTTTGGCCATTGGCCAATAATCGCCTATAAAACTGAAATTGCATTAATTGGACTTTTGTAAAAGAAAATTACATGAAATTCATTTAAATGGACTTCACTTACCTTGCAATTCATTTTCTGTAAACTCCTTTTTAATTGAACTCTGTTGATTGAAAATCGATTGGAAAATATCGTGAGACAAATTTTGATATTGCAGCAGCACTTTTTCAACTTACCCTTCGCCGTAAAAATGACATTGCCATAATAATGCTGTAAGGGTGTACGATTTCAGTGCGAGGGGATAGATAAATCGGGGCGTAATGTTTCGCGATTTGTGATTCTGAAACGCACCGACTGAAACCGTTTACTAGACTACGACTACTACTCAATTATCTTTTCAGTTACAAGTTTTTCCACCTACTGAAAAGTGTCTCCTTTCTAACGAAACTTTATTCTCCACCTGGATGATAATAGCGATTGTTGATTCGCTCACAAAATGACTTCTTTAGAAAAAGCAAGCACTTTGACGCCGTGTTCTAAGCCGTAAATAAATGTTGACAGCAATGAATGTTTTTGCATGTTTTCCTGTTATCAGAACAATATCAATTCTGATAAGGGTCTAAAGTAAGAGAGTTGCGCTCGTTACAATTATTAGGAAAAATGACAACTTCCTCTCTTCACTTCGATTCGAAAACAAATCATTACAAAAAAATGGATAATGAAAGTGTTTTTATTAGTTTAGGTGAAAATGATTGATAACGAAATGTTATCGATTCATGTGTACTTGGAAATTGGTTTATCAGAAATAGGAGGGGATAATTAAAATTATCTGATAAGAATGCTAGACAACTTTCATAAATCTATTGTCACAAGTTTAGTTTTTTTGGTTTATTAAATGATAACGTGAACAATTTGTGTGCTCTGTGGTGGTTTTTATTTTCAAAATGCGTATCGAAAAAGACTTGGATTCTGGGATGCAATGCATCAAATATATGATATTTGTGACGAATTTTCTGTTTTTGGTATGTATTCAGTTGTTACGTGTACGAAAATGAGAATTAAAGTCTAGTCATCAGTGTTTTTTTCTTTTGAAATATGTTGCAACGCGAGGATCTCTATTTTCCTTTAATCTGTCTTATCTTATCTAAAACCCAATAAAGTTGGAAAATAAAACAAGGCCTCATTTGGGTGAAATTTTTCCAAATTTTTGAAAATCTTCTTCCCAGACCTAAACTATTAATAAACTGAACGGAATTTTAAAACAGTGGAAAAATCGCAAACATATAAAAATAGAAAATCTTATAAATGTGACACGACCACTTTATAATAAGTTAAAGAACAAAAATTTTTATTGCTTTCATGTTGAATAGAGAAGATATTATGAGCAGTAATAATTCTTGACAACCCATTAAAAACACTTTTTAAACGCCAATTTATTTTTATCGTTTATTAGATGGTTGGTTTTCTACTTATTTCCATTGGTACAACAGTAGTTGCTGTCTATGCGGACTTTGATGGCTTTTTGGACGAGTATTATTTCAGTCCTGCAAAATTAACAACTGCTATTGGAGTTTTAATACTGTTCGTCTCACTGTTGGGCTGTCTTGGGGCCCTCAAAGAAAGCACATGTCTAATCAATTTGGTAACGTATTCAATGGAATTTCAGTGTTTTCTGTCTAATGTTTCGTTTAGTTTGCATTTGCGCTCTTTCTGGTACTCATCCTGGAGTACTCGGCTGCCATCGCAGCTTACGTTGCAAGAAACAGCATAGAGTCAAGCATTGAAGATTCGATGAAATCAATGATGAAACGATACAACTCTTCGCAATATGCTCAATACACATGGGATAACACTCAGGACCTTGTAAAAAACATCAGAGTTGTCTTTTTAATATCTTAAATTAATTGTTTATTGAATTGCAGTTAAGTTGCTGCGGTATGAAAAATGCATCAGATTGGTTGAATCTTAAAAAGCCCCAGCCCATTCCAGACTCCTGTTATTATCGGGATAAAAACAATGAAATCAATTTTTTTACGGACGGTTGTCAGGACATATTGTCATATATCGCATCGGAATTCGCCCTTTTGATTGCAATTGGCTGCCTTTGTATCTCCATCATCCAGGTACTTAAATCATTAAAAAAAGAGAAACATTTTTTATGTGTTCTTTCAGGTGTTGGGTATTGTGTTTGCGCAAATGTTGGCCAAGGCAATAAGGAAATTAAAGACGCAAATACTGGTACGTCGTCAAGAGAACCGAAAATTCTATGAACAACTTGCATACGGTGACTTGGGGGAGAAGAAACCGATGGAGCAGGTGGTGTATACGCCATCACAAAGTGATGCTTGATAAGCTTTTCAACTTGTAATCTGTATTTTTATGTATAAACGAATAAAAACTATCATTTAAAATTTGAATTGTTTTTATTAAAATTAATTAGTGTCGATTTATTTCAATCATATTTCATGTTTATGATAATGTATAATTATATATAATTTTTCCATTTATATTTACTTTTAAATCATTCCACATATAATATATATATAGACTTTTTTGTATCACGAAAAAAATTTACTTTAATTATATTTTTATTCATCTTTTTTAATATAATTACATAAATGTGTTTGTGTGTGTCTTTTTTTAATTCCATTTAAAAATCATAAAAGAACTTAGGAAAATAAATTAACAACTTCATTTTAGACTTAATTTCTACAAGTCTGCCATATAATATATATTATTATTTAATAACTGTATATACAATTTATTTCCCAACATGATCATATTTTTTATTATTTGATTTCCATTTAGGAAGAGTGGTGGGAACATGACAATGGGAGATATTTAGTTATCCCTATATTAGTGTAAAAGGGGGACAGGAGATTAGAGGGAAATCATTCGTGGTATTTTTTTTTGAGGTGGAGAGAAAATGATTGGCGGGTCATATACAATGTTTTCCATTTGTTTTTATAAGAGAGCATAATGAAAATAGTATAACACGCACATTGTCGACACTGACCAGCATTGAACGACTAAATGGTAAAGTCTTTGAATATTCCAAGTTAACAGTAGACCAACAGTACATAAGAGATGAATGCCAACGCGCCCAATGACGGCCCCATTCTCTGATTACCGCCGTGTTGCATCGCTTCCGGATGTTCACCTGCAACCGAAAATTGCGATTTGTGACCACATTGCGTCCCTCAATCGGCGCCGTCTTACCATTGAGGACGTGTACGGTGACATTGGCCGGCCTCGCATTGGATGGGTTGCACTGGTAGTTGCCGGAGTCCGTCGGTTTAGCCTTTTGGATGAGCAGAACACTGCGACTGGTCTCGCCGCGCTCGGTCGCCACACTGACGCCCCCACGTGCGCTCGAATAGCTAATAATCTGCAAACGAAACGGTATGGGGCCTCGGTTTAATGTGTCGCCGACATGGGGCCAAATGGGGCACAGGTGCGGCTACTTACAGCATCGTTGTGGTTCCAAAAGATATACGCCGGCGGCTCAGGACTGTGCCGGACGACGCAGGTGAGGTTAATGGTGCTGCCGCGATCAATGAAGAGCTCTGGTCCGCCCACGATCTCAGTGTCGGGTTCTGAAACATTAACAATCATACACAATATATGGGGTACAATAACAAATTTCGGACGATTTGTAAGGGAGATGCGATCTAGTTGTTCTTCATATCGAATGGAAAGGGGGAGGGTTCTCTTCATTGGCTATGCAAATATTTATTGATTAAATAATGTGGTTTTTGTGCACTCGATTGAAACAACAACATAATTATGTTTACCGTTGATTATGTTGAACATTTCAGTTGAATTTCAAGACGAAAAATTTCTATTATAGTTGGTGGTAGCCTCTGTATATGTATAGATGTAAATCCCGGTTGTTGTTTATTTCCAAAAGTGTATTATTTAATATTTGAGTTAATAAAATATGTAATTGAATGAAATTATGTCCTGTTGACGATTCGGTTGCACTAAAACGTAAATAATGCGCGCTTCTAAGCCTCTCCTTGCCATTATATAATCTAATAAATTTACTATGTATGTTCATTGGGGCCTAATTGAAATGAATTGATATTAAAAGTAAAGTCGTAAAGCAAAATTTATGACTGTGTTTAGTTTTCGGTTGAGTTTATTAAAATATTTTTATTGAAGATGAAGGTAATTATAAAGTTACTTCCCCATGTTTACAATCTATACTGAAACATTGCTTTAGGACGTCAAAATGTCCTTATTCCTGACAAATAAATAATTACAAATCAATAGACAAGACAAGCGTTTGCTTTTAAGCTTAATTCTATTAGACCTGCATTTATAGACATAGCTATTTAATTATATATTAATATCTCGTCTGTCTGAAAAGAAATTCACTCGGATTGTTAATGTTCGATGCATTATTATCGAATATGGAGCCGGCTCACGAATTTCCGGCACCTATCAACCATATTAAACATGAAAAATTTCTTATAAAACGGTTGTAGGCAATTTAAATTCCTTTCACTAAGTGTAGCGAAAATCAATCTGAATAAAAAGGGAGATTTCCGTTGAAGGGCCACTATCCAGTGTCTCAATATCAATCAATTTCATGGTGGAATAGTGAGAGTACCGCCAAATCGGAAACAGTTGCTGAAAAAAGCTCTTCTTTTGGATTTGTTTTAAGAAAAAAACTTAAACATTTCTTTCATTTCGCCTGATAAGAAGCGAAATGCAAATGATAAAAATGGATAGAGTGGAAGGAAAAGCGATTTTTCTCTTCTTTTTTCTCGGATTCGCCTTCTTTAGCCAGGAAAGTTCCTTAACCGCTTCAAAACGTCGACACATATACATAGTGATTTATTTTTTTTATAGTAATTTGTCTTTTACCGTGAACTTTCGGGTATAAATAATCCTATAAAAGAAATTAAGCTCACATTTTATCATTAATAATCTGATTACTGGAAGGAAAATTCATAAAAGGGATTTATTTAATAATTCTCTCGTTCAAAAATGTTACTTCTTATTTATAATAGGCTTTCTTCTAAGAGCATAAAGTGAGTCTTTTCGGCTTCTAAAGGGTGCGTTTCTTTACATAGTCTTCTTGTCTCTGATAGTCAATCATTTGTTAGTTGCAGAAGCACAAAATAGCTCGTATCATAATTAATATAAACACAGCGCACTTACAAGCAAAACATCCAACTTGTCACTAAAAACAATCCGACTATACAATTGTCTTTGTTAAATTGAAACTAATCCGAAAATCCGTGTTACAGCTGCATTTCTTCGCTAAAATGACCTACTTATCAGAGCACAGAATAGGATTGGGCCCTTTTAACACGATTGGATTGTAAATGAACCCGATTGAAAGGGAAACATTTATCCGCTCCTCTTTGCGAATTCATTAAGCTTACAACAAAACGTATTACCGTCTTACAGCAGGACCGATCTTTTTCCCTCATCTCTAGTCAACTCGATGATAATTGTTTGTTGATGAATCCGTGTCCGGTCGAGTATATTAGTGGGAAAAAATTCCCATTAGATAGTGCGCGCCTTGGAAGCTCTATTAAACCAGTAAACTCCACTTACCGATGACAGTGAGATGGATAAAGTGTGATAGATGTGGGGTGGAAGACACCTGACATTCGTAGACGCCGGAATCACGGTGTTGAGGGTACTTGATTTGAAGTGTCCAATCTTCGGTTTGCGGTTGATGTATGGCGCGAAATCTTTGATCGCTGGTATAAGTGTATCGGCCGACAGTTAATAAATGCACATCTCTATGTCTCACCCATGACACCTGCAGAGACATCTGAAATTTAACAATATGGTCCTACTGTTTTGGAAGCGGCTGTGAAACGGAATGGAAAAAAATATTGCAAATACACACATGCGACATGCAAGGGAGGCAGCAAGTTTTATTTCTTCGTTGAGGAATAAATATTGATTGATGTATGTTTCCTTACAGGAGTTTTAAAGTTGATTAACTTGTATAGAAGGAAAATTGATATTTACTTTGATTCAATCTGATTTCGTCGGAAAATTCAGTTTTTAGTTTCATAAGGTATACATAAGATTGGGTTACGTGTATAAAGTTGGCAATTTTCTTGTTAAACAGCCTTAAATTTCCCATTAAACTAATATAAATATAATGTGAAAGTCGAGAAAAACAACGAACCCGAAACAATCGTGAATGTTTAATGAGAGAATGCTTATTACTTAAGAAGATATTAATTATATAGTAGTGAGAGTGGGAAATGAGGGTCCGCGTGTTCACTGTTATAAAGATGGAAATATTCGGGTCTCACTGAAATGGCTGAAATATACGGGGTCATTTGTGTAAATGAGACGAAGAAGGATATATATATTATAAAACAGTTTGAAAAGCGGACCCCCGTGAAAAACACACCCCATAATAGCACTTTCCTCTCTGCTGTGTGGTTGTGCTTGGAAACCTTATGCTATTTTATGCTTGTGTAAATAATATAATGTGCTTTTATCCACCACAATGGCAATTCGGCAAATAAACTCTCATAAACTGAACAATATTATTGTCAAAGTAAATTCTCGAGCAGTTTATTTAAGTCTGTCATTATTGTTATGCAAATACAACAAACATTCATATATACAATAATTCCATGTGTTTTATAAAACGGGAGTGTCAGAGGCCCGCTTTTCACTATATAATCAACACCAACAGCACGTCCTGCATGCGAAAAGAGAGCGATATTTCCAAGTGGATCTCATGTTTTCCCAGCCCCCCAACAACACAAAACAACAACACTGTAATTAAATGCAAATTTTTCTTTCTTCTCCCCAACAATCGCACCCTTTAGTTATAGATTGTTTATGAAGTGATGGGAATTTTGGGCAAGGGATGAGCGTGTGTGGTGTGCATGTTGACGGTGTCGTCTCGGGATCATAAGGGAATATTGTTGGATCCTTAATCGGATAAACTTGTCTATTTTAATTGAAATTAATAACCAGAGCAGACTGAAAGTCTACACATCTTCCTTAACTAGTTTCCGCACAGTAGAAACTTGTTAGTGCATGATTAGCCGAAAATTCCGATTCGTTAAAGAGTTGCCAACAAATTGATTACATTATTGGCAGATTTATTCGGGACCAACTTTACACAAATATTTCTTCTACAGGAAAATCAATGATTTCTCTTCACACACAAACATGGGGACAAATTTAAACCACAGAAATAGCCATTTCAAAACAAATGTAAAAAGGTTGTAATCTTATTCAGGCCTTGCATATATGAATAAAGTTTTCCAGCTGAAAGAGAAACGCTTTCTCACCCACACATATTAACCATATGGACAAAGTGAGTCGCTTTTTGTTTTACAACATTTCAATTTCCATAAAAGACATTTTTTCCCAATCAGGTACACGAATGGGTGAAACAATACAAAACTGGACATTGAAATCTTGTTAAGAATCAACCACATTGTTAAATGGAAAATTTGTCATGCAATGAAAAGACAATACAACAAAACAGTCACAAAATGCGTTCCAATATCTGTGTGTTTGTAATTTCTACTGCGCTTTTTTACTAGAAAAAACAACCATTCGGGAATATAGAGAGCGATCGGTAATATTGAACTGTAAAGATTGATGATGGAACGATTCTTTATGCTGTCTTATATGGAAAAGGTTGAATTGGGGAGATTTCCGTTGTAGTTCTGGACTGTTTGATATTCAGTTTCGGCATTTCAATCAGACGATTTCCTAGCATCTGTCAAAGTTGTATTGGAAACTTGTCTCGAGTCATTTAAATGCCATAAATACGATTATATGATGCAAGTTGAGACATTTCTCATCATATAGAAAGAAAAACTGCTCTCCATTTCCCAAACATCTAATCGCATGCGACCATTATATGCTTCAATTATTTAAATTTTTGCAATTTATTGCTGTATAATGTAACATGAACGTCCATGTCGTAATTCTTTCGTTCTACCATAGCAAAACAACACAGAATGACAAGCCATGCCAAGCGCACATTGAAATTAATTGCAACAACTGCTTATTAGCGTGGTGCACAAAGCACTTACAGTTCTGTTTGCGAGGTTTTTCACCCTGCAGTTGAGATAAGCGGTCTTCCCTAGCAGGGCTGTGACGTTCTTCGAGGCGGCTGCATCGAAATGGGGCCCTCTTGTTGTTGTCTCCGTTAATGAGTTGCCCGTGTTGCCAGTCTGTTGTCCCACAGCGCCCAAAACTGCAACTGAAAATTTTTCTCATTAATTCATCGAATTTTATAAGAAAATCAAGGGAAAATCCCTTGTGGTTTGAAGGTTTTGCGCCCCAAAAACTCTTGTACACAAGTACAATTTATAATGAATCTCGAACATGAAAATTATGGGGAAAAGTGTGGCGGGTGCACTCTGGAAATATTTTATTAAGACAATTTAATTATATTTATTAAACTAGACACTGAGGAATTAACTTTGGAAATAAAGTTCGTGCAGAATGAATTCGTTCACTTTCCTTGCGGGGCCAACATGGAAATTTATAAAATTACACTTAAAACTTTAATTAAGATTGTACAAGTTTTATATTTTATGACATATTTTGTTGTATGGTGAACGTAAATTTCCTTATTACTCTTAATTAATGTTAATATTCTCAATTATTCAGCTCACATTTTCTGAGCTGTGTGCTTTTTTCCCTCTCTCACTGTGTAATCAAATTCTTTTTATTTGTGTGGAATTTCGCTATAGCGTGAATAAATTAATTGCAATTATTACATTGCCTATACAATGGGCTAGAAAATGTTGTGTGCTTAATAACATTGAAAGCTCTATTACAGCATACCATATTGCATGTTTTGTTGCAGTAATAATTCATATAAATAATAAGGTTTAACTGTTTACAGTGCAACACTCTGTAGATAAAACTCCACACATGACTATTAATTTATTTAAGATGCAATTACTTGGGTCCCATTGTGTTTACTCAAAATATTACATTGTAAACATATAAAAGTCGATCAGTAATCGATAATGGAATTGGTTGCGGTTGATATATTATTTAAATAACTGCCTCATTAGAAACTATTCGTCACTGGGGTGTTGTTCAATACGAACTAATGGCATGTGGAAAATGATCATAGGAAGGGTTGAGGGGTGATGTATTCTTGAATGATGCTTAAAAAGTTTTCCGTCCAAATATTTAAGGATTTTACGGTGCAAACTGTTTTCGCTTATAAAATATTCGTGAAATTTAAATTTTTTACACACGAAAGAATGCTTTACATATAAACTTATGAATAATATACAAAAATCGTGAATTTATGTCGGGAGAGGAACTGCGTATAATATTTAATTCATTTCTATTCTTTTTCATTTCGGTCGCTTTTTTTCCACTGTCGGCCAGGGCACAACGTTAGTTTTGTATAATGAAATGATGTAATTTTCATTTCACCTTAAATAAATTTTTTAACAGAATCTAAATCCACTAACAATGAACTGGGAGTGGGACGTTTATCCAATATTGCACTCTAAATAGATAATTAAAGGACTAAAAGCGATTGTCTGATGTGTGGACAAGGGAATAATGTTTCACAAACAGAATGGAGAGATACTGAAATTGGAATCAAAGTATTTTTTACATAGAAAATTATCTCCAGGATAATACAAAGTAACAGCTTAGCGAAATCATGCCTATTACATGATTTCTCTGTTTAAGAGAAAGTTTTCTGCTCATTGTGTGTAAAGTTGCCCTTAACCAGGAAACTTTTGACGGCAGTTTCACTCTTGGAATTGTAGAAAGGATAATAGACAAACAAACAGCGACCCAAAAGGAACTGAACTTTGTTTAAATTTTACTGCTTTTCAGCGAGAGCAAAAAAATTTCCTTAATATTTTCATGCGCTCTAAAATTTTATGTCCGTGTAAAACTATTAAGTGTTGGAAAATAAACAAGTTGTGCCATAAATTTTCGAGTGCATTTTTCACTAAGGACTGCCAAATGAGTTTCTAAGTGGTATGACGGCGATAATAGGTATATGCAAAGGTTTTTTACACCTGCAATGGAATTTATTGATTTGAATGGACTGGCAAATATTTCAACACATTATATGAATCATCAATTAAAGAGAATGTAATAAAATTGTGTTAATTTCCCATGATGTATAATAATTGTGCAAAGAGAGAATGACATTTTATAATTATCAAAAATAATTCGTATATAGCGAATTTTTAATTAGACGATAAATGGAAATGATTTTACTTTTTAAATTCAATTTATATGCGGCTTTTAAATAAAATAAATTCTACAGGGTGTACCAGCAAGCGCACAGAGGGATATGAAATTTAGATTTTCAATTAACAAAAACAATAACAAGTATATTTGGCGTGCATTGTTTACCGAAAAAATGCTTTTATTTCGTTTGTGCGTGCAGAGAGAAATATCTAATACATAAGTTAATATTTTCGACCTAGATGCGGATTTCGTGTTAAGTAATGTGCTCTGAATAAAAAAAATACTTTTTTTTTCATTGGGAATGTCTGCAAAATAAACTTCCACTGTATACTTGCTGTTATTAGAGAAAATTATTTTAATAATTATCCCCTCAATTTTTAATTAATTTTATGTTTAACTTGAAATTTTTATATTCTTGAAAGGAACCCTTTCTCCTACTGTGCAAGATTAAGGACTATCGAATTTAATTTAAAAACTTTTCCACATATATCCACCCGTTTCAATGAAATGAAAAGTTTAAGCGACTTTTTTTCTGCTAAATTCTACAAATTAAATTACGTAAACTTAGACAACATTTTTTCCATCTTGTGGAATGCTTTTTAAGCGCGCAGCTTCTCTGTCAACAATTAAAAAATGTTGCCTTCTTAAATCATTTCTGGCTAATCAATGAAGAATAACAATTTGTGTGTTCTTTCTGTACATCAGAAAGCTAATGGCCTTTTGCCCTCATCTTTATCATTATTAAAAAGGCCCAATTGTCGGTCTAGACTTAAGAATGCGTCCGCAAACTCCCCCAATTTGGAACTTTCCATCTCACTGAACATTTCGCAAATTCTACACAAAAAAGGTCTAGTCGCGCAAGAAGTCCATTGATTGTAAAACAATTTTCCAACTAAATTACACTTTGCGTCCCATAATCGATATGGAGAGCTTTTCGCATACAAATAGATAAGGAGTGACAGTGACGTAGTTATCTCACCCTTAGATAGCCGTACTCCAGTATTAGTGTAATAAATTCATCTGCATTTCCCCCAAAAACTACGCCACTGTAGACACAGTAGAAATTTAATTTCAAACATCACGTCCGTACATTACTTTAAATTAGGGTAATACCTTGAAGTCTGCATTTCACAGTGCTCTCGGCCTCTTTGAGAGGTGATCTTCTTCCATCGACAAACTAAATTCCTGATACTATGAAATAGTTGCAACAAAAATATTGTGCGCCTCTTTGACGTGCTTGGAGAGTCCTCCAACTCCATTTCTGCATCATATCGTTTTATTGCCGTTATCAAATAAAATAATAAAATGCTTTATTTGAAGAAATTTCATTTGAATATTTTTTATATTCACTCGAGTAAGTGAAAGAATCCTTTTTGCAGCTGGACGGGGGACTGGCAGGAGGGTGGAACTCATTTCACTCTCGCCTTATTTCATCAACGCTTTTAAGATTATACAAAATAAATTTGGAAACATCTGCAAAAAAGTATCGTGTATATTTTTTCAGGTTAAATTAATTTTCACATCCATCTGAATACCATGTCGGAGCATAGTCCCTACTAGAGATTTTAATTTCAATTGTCGCTGGCATTAAAATTCAGCTTAATGTAATGTGACGTTTTATATGTACATGTAACTAAATATAAATGAGAGGGTTGCACCATGTGTGATGGTGTTTGTTAAGAAATAAATTACAGTGTTTGCAAGCCAGCGGGAAAATGGGAGAAAGACTAGAAAAAGCAACCCTTTCCACAATATATCATAATATTGTGTGTAGATTTTTCAATTTCATTTTGTGGCGGGGGGCCATTAATGTGTTGTGTCACCCCAGTTTTATGGTAATTATTTCACAATGGTAAACACAGTCTACTATTTCTACAGTGTTTAGTTTGTTGTTATCCGTTTAAAGTGTTTATCTTTTCATAAAATATGTTACACAAAGCAAATTACTATAAATGTAAACAAATTTTAAGCTAGTAATTGTTTTTGGCAAATTAATAATTAAATTATATCTTCAATCCAATTATAATTTGTCCGCACAACTAACTCCCTACTATTTAGTTAATTGTATAGTTTTTAATTTAATCACAGCCTCAACGTTGGGAGGTCTCTAATTAATTAAACCATTCACTTTTTAGTCCTGAGAGTTCGCTTTATTTGTTGCGGTGGTTGAGTTTTATTAAGTCAACCAAAATAACAACAACACGCCCAAATAATTATTTCTTTCTCGAATTTATATTCTTGTGCTGGTATTTTTTTAATTAGTGCGTTATGCGTGCCTCGCTTCTTTTCTCAATTTTTTCCCATTCTGTTATGACACGACAAGGGAATTTATCAAATTACAGTCGCAAAAACCGTTCGATTTCCCCATCACAGCAGAAAGAGAAAAAAGACTGGACAAAGTCCCTCTTAATACTACGCTGAAATCATGAGTGATACGAAATTTACTCGTCGAGATCTAGTGCAGTCATCTTTTATCATTTTTTAAATCGCACACTCGGACAGCGTTATAGTGGCTTAAAAAGGGCTCCAATAAAAATAAAATATAAATCCACCAGTTGTAGAACAATTTCTCATTTTTATTTCTTGCGATGATGAAACATGTGCAGAAAGTTATGACCGTTTCGGTAACAGCATAGTGAAGAAAATGGGGGGCTACTCTGAACACATGTATAAACGGAAATTGTTTCATAAATTCAAATTACACAAAGGCTTGTCAAAATATTGTAATGCATTGCAGACATGGGAATGGAAACCGAATAAACTCTTGTAGGAGAATTGTTTGCACAGAACTTGAACAGGTTACCAGCATCGGGCCAGCAGCACTTTATTACGTCGATGTTTCACTTATTCTGTGCGTGGAACGTGGGAGGCTGACCTGGAGTTGAAAAATTCAGTTTCCGAATATAGTATAAATTTGTCGTTGCGGTGCTTTGTGCTAAATCATAAACCGAAGCCGATATATAAAAAGGAGCCGTAACAAAGAGCATTTTCTCTAAAAATTGAATAAATATTCCTATTTCGAAATGTTTTATTGTCGTTTTATAGAATTCATATTCGTTTTTTGTTTACCATAAAGCGAACGTGCCTCTTTTCACTACTTTGCCAAAATATATAACTATCGCCAAAGAGAAGTTGTTTAGAGGCCCAGGCAAACATCAATCGTATTATATTCCGATATTCGAGCGATTTTTCCTCAGATTGTATCAGACTTGAAACGATTTACTTCTTGTATTCGTATCTTATACACACATGCCGATTTTCCGAATCTCATTACGCGCGAACCTTTCCAACACTATCTCTGTTCTTCATCTATTCTTAGGAAGAAAGAAAATGTACACCTAACAGGGGAAATATGTGTGCCCGTTCCATTTGGAAATTGTATTTGCGTTCGAGTTGGAATGCAATTTTTAGTAATAAGTAGTGACATTCGATATACTTGTAGAATATTTGACTCGGGAGAGAGGAAATGGGGAAGAAAGAAGAGCCACAATAGAATCGAATAAAATGATAAGCCAATTTAGGGATCGAAATTTCACTGATAAAATACATATCCAATTTTCGTATGTCTTCACATAGAAAACAGAAGGAAAGCGCGTAACGTTGACTCAAAGGAATAAGCTCATTATCGACATCTATATGTCTGATGGCAAAAGTGCCTTCTCACATTTCCGATTCCCGTCTTTCATTCATGGGATGAATGTTCGAAATGCATTTCCCTCTCTTCATATACACAATTGGATCTAATTACGCGTTTACGAAAACATATTTGTAGACCGCGTTGTTGTTGCACACTACAATATCAAATTTCGTTGCGTTAAAATTCACCATTCATTTTAATGATGCCATTTCATCACTTGAACATTTTTTCTCTCGACAGCGAATCGCTGAAACTTAGTCGGAGGGTTAATCGGTCTCATTTGGACGAGGCCAATTTAATAACGCAAAAATGCTAGTTAAAATTTAATCTAATTCCACGCTGCGCGTCTCTCTACACATCTCTTTTAATCGCAGATTAATACGGGGCCCCATTCTGGATGGTTACAATGTACCAAATTGCACTCGTAATATAAAATTTTATGAAAGAGGATTAAGACGTACTTTTGTTTACTTGAAGATGATCTCAAAATGTGTGTCTAAATGGTCGCAATAAAATTGTTTCCTCTTTTGCGACGTCCACAAAAGTCGCAATTGCAATTTATTATGCAAATTGGACGTGCGTTAATGATTTGGCTAGTTTAACGGCCCATCAAACTGTACCGTCTATAATAGTATTGGGAATGGAAGGTTTCTTGAGAGAAGGGCACATTTTAAGCAGTCGGTGATAAAATTTCATTTGAATTGAGAGCGACATTGTTTTTCTACTTTATGTGGTCACACAGGAGGGAAAACTCCTACCTAGAGTGGATTGTGTTTAAAATATAGTTAAGGGAATTGATTTACATAATTTTATTCCGGCAGTAAGATTCTCTTATGTATATTAAGTTTGTGAGAAAAGTGAAATGGGATAAAAACGGTGTTAGAGGGAAAAACAATGTTTGAGGTAGTGAAAGTCAATCAGAATTTTATTTAAAAGTTAGATTGCTACAAAAAGGTGTCAACTTTTTCTCTATCAATAAAAGAAGAATGTTGAGTGGCAATAATTCAATGCAAAGTAATGGAAATGGAAAAGAGTTTGCTATTTCGCTTATTATTTTCAACGTAGTTATAAGATTTCAATTTGGTGCACAAGAAAATGCATTTTTCAGGTATGAGAAGTAATCGGTAAAGTTTTTTTCCGGGGAAAGAACGGTCTCTCTCCTAGAATTCACCTTGACTTGTGAGCTTTTAAGATTTTACGAGGATAATTTTCCGACGAAATGGTGGGTGTAGTTTTAGACACTTTAGACGATACTCTAGAAACCCAGTTTCCCCGTCGTAATGCTTTAAAGTTGTTTGAAAATTGTTTATCTTTGATATACTTACAACACATTTACTACTTACCCCTATTTGGGCGGAAATTTTACTTAGAATGATGTAATTTATATATTCACTCGTCCAAATGGGAAAAAGATATTTTGCCGTGACTCAAATTCGTAATGTAATTACAATGTGAATATAACCAGAACGGCATAATAAAGTTGACAAAATATTTAGCATACATTTTAGGAGAATTTTTCTGCTGTCGGGCATGTTTAAACAACACACTAATGAAATATTATCCACACGTGAAATAATGTTTGATTTCACATATAGCAAATCCATACATGATGTATTTTATTTTATAGGAGAAAAGGCACAATGTTGAATATATGTATTGATTATTCAGTCGGGATGATGGTACATTTTGCATTTTCCAAGCTATGAAACAGGTGTTCATCCCCGTCTATATGTGCCCGTTAATGTTTCAGGAGGGCACTAAGTTTCTATGTACATGTGAAGTTGTTTATTATTCAAGGCTCTATTAAAACTCTTATACTAGCATCCGTTCAACTCAAAAAACACTTACAGCCAACATCCTCACAGTTTATAGGATGACTTGAATCTCTAAATGAAAATATGTTGCGGATATATGGCTTCTCGCCATGGAAAATCGAACAACCCACCACCGCACCTCTTTGGCTAAAACGTGCCAGATTTATAAACTATCACACCACATCGCTTCTCTAACTTTATTATTTCATCTCTTCACTTGCGATTCCCAACAATTTTCTACATACACTTGTATATAATTATTTACTCATATATTCATGCACTGTCTTACAATTTTCTCCTGCATGCATTTCTCTGGAAATTTATCGACTTCCAACAGGTCACGATACACACATAAATAAATTCTCCGTCCTCGTTTCGCATGCACACACAAAATCAAACCCACACACACCCTGTGTATATTCCGCTGTTCTGCCCTCGAGAAAATATTGTTATTTTTGAATTTGGTTTTAAATAAGTTTTAACGCTGCTCTCGCATCGCTCCCATGTGAAGCTTCGTATTCACATAGGCGCTATAAAATATCGATAGTGAAATTTTCATGGAAAAACTTTCCTCCTATACAACTCTTAAAATAATCTTATTTGTCGAGTTTGTTGGGAATAACAACTTGCCGCCTTACGCCCCCACATCAAGTGCGAATAAATATTTACCTGAATATGCAGACACGCGTCAATAAAATTACCCCCCATTTCCTATTTGCAATTGTGATGGTCTTAAGTTGTAAAATAAATTAGTAGCAGCAAATCAAACCCAACACCGATCCGGTGTTATAAATTTCCAGACAATTCAGGATTAGGACACCGGATTAAAGTTGTCTAAGGACATGGGAAAGCATATATAAAAGGATTGAATAGTAAATTCGTGCGGTCCTTTTGTGAAATCCATTCGGGGCCAACGGTAAAGGGGTTGGTGGCAGGAGACGGGGGTTGCTTTTCACTTGCAAAACCGCAAACATCAAAAACATTCCGATGGCATGTGGCATTTGACATGAATTCAGCATTTCTGATCACTAACACCACAATAGAACACCAACTGATCCCATTTCAATGTTTTTAGATGTAAAATAGTCTTACCGACCGCAAACAAAACTGCAAATATAACAATAACATAATTTCCAGTTTGTTTGTTGGACTTTTTCGCTGATGTGGTCATTTAGTTCGGGCATACCTATAAAAGTCTAGTGGCTTGGAGTGCGGGGAACCGAAAAAGCGCTCTGGGCTTGCGGCTTGCCATTCGCGCGTTGAGTTTGCAATTTATTTGAATTGCACTCTTTTTCGACCGTTTGGAAAAAAACCGATCTCGAATAGCACGGCGCACTCTTTAGCTGCTGTAATTAGTGGCAAATTTTAAATAAGTCATTAAACTGAGCCCTTGTTTGTTGTAGCGATTTTCTTTAAGACCCTTTCTTTGCCTGTTTACACCCCGTATCATAATAATTGTATGGTTTAATTCGTGGCGGTTTAATGTTGTTAAATTTACTATGAAATTCGTCGAGGTATTATTTAATCCATTATTAGGATTAAAAGTTTACGATGCAATTCGGCGCTTTATTTCTAAATGAGGCAAATCGTGTAAATTTTACAAAGCCCACTGGAAAATTACGTAATGCACTTATGCTCATTTATGCTGCAGTTTTATATTTAGAGTGGGTACTCTAAATGGCATTGTTTTGTATCTCTGTTCTAATCTATTTTCCATAAAATCGTGGCTTCATTAACACGTTGAAAAAGTTGTACATGTATTCTTTTCCTCTTGCTCCCAGTGCGTTTTACAACATTTAATCACCGACATTAAATCAGCGGGGCTGAAGTTGGAGGGCGGGTTTCCATAACCCCGCAGTAAATCTACACCATTTAGGGCTGTTTGTCATAAGAGCCTGAGGAGCTCTTCTCGAAAGGGTCTATGCGCTCGACTTTAATCTCCCAACTTCATATTTCTCTATATCATACCTATATATTTTGCTTTATAGATCTAAAAAGAGTTGAAAAGCTCTGTGGTGTTTTTAAGGAACTGTGAATTCGATACGATAAATTTCGAGTTTTTTGGCCCCCCTAAAAGAACACTGTATTTATTTATTATAGAAAGTGTGTAGAATTTTATCGCAGAAGGTGCAAAGAAAATCGCTCGGCACAAATTGCTTTTAAAGTAGGTTAGAGTAATAAAATTATAATGAAAATCTGTATGTAAGCAGTTTGATAGTTTTATATTAGAGAGATATTCATAAAATCTTGTTTTAATACGATGGCAGGGATTTAGTCAAGTCGAATGAAAACAAACACTTTCCAAATGGAATTTGTAGTAATCTGTTGTCTAGTTGAACGATAATATGCAGTAAAAACACTTGAGTAAATCATATTTCTCTGCTAGTATGGAACAATAAGTTGGAGCACTCTAAGAAAGTGTCAGAACTGTTTGACACCCAGACACAAGAAATATTTTAATGAAGTTGTATAAATTATACGAAGGTTTCAATTACATCTTAGCTTATAAGGCACGATGATGTTTTCTATAAGCCTCTGTGCTCCATAAATAATGTAAAGAAAACAAAACAATTTCAGTTTAATATCTAAATAGCATGTGGGTGTGAAGGTGCATTGGTATTATTAGAGGGTCCCTGTCTTGCGTTTTTAAGCTTTAAAGCATGTAAAGAAGAAAAGTTTCTGTTTGAATTGAAATATTTTTCAGAGGAAAGTTACTATGATGCTTGAACGAAGTTCAACGTTATTATAGTAAGCCTTTTCAAAGATACTTTTATGAAAAGGTTAGCATATTAGTGGGAATAAATAAAATTGGATTATATCTATCTTTATTACTTGCACTTTGAGTTTTACGAGGGAATCATTTCAAATCGGAGAATCAAAGGAAAAACACAACCATTTTTCATATATCGGAATTGGTGTTGTATATAAGTGTTTGTTTTGCTAATAACGATCCTGTTTGTTCAAGTGTATTGAAAACAAGTACACGAAATTATGATAATTTTATTTCAACAAAATGTATTAAATGTCCGAAACCGCTTGTACAAACAATAAATTTGTCGCACAAACTCTCTATTCAATTGTCATTTGAATAGTTTGAATGGCAAATGTGTTAATCATAGTTTAATTAAATCTCTATGCGATTGTCGGTTGTAATTTAACAAAATACAACGATATAAAAGGACTTTCCAGTTTAGAGTTTCCATTTCTCTGTGTTTTCGTGTACAGATGCTACCAAACTATTACAATGATTTGTTCAAAGTTGAACTGCAACTTTTCGCCCCTGAAAAATCTTAATTAATTGTTTTTGCCTTTTGTGTTCGGATCCGTTGACAAATTGAGTTAATGATAACATTTAAATGTATAAAGAAGAGAAAGAAATATTGCCGACAACATTTATCAAAAACTGTATTTTATTCAGTGACTTCCCTTTGTGAAAACTTTATGTACGCAGCCAGTTCCTTGTCTCCGTACCGTTTTTTTCCTTCTCTTCTTTTCAGACTCCATTTATATTTCAGTATGTGAGTGGAAATAGTTTCTTCGATTTGGCTTAAATAAATTTGTTTTGATAAATAAATACTGGCGAAACTGAAGGTCTGTATTCGTTTATTATTGAAGGTACTGCGGACAAGTTTAAGAAGGCACGTCAAAATTTTTATCACAGGTGAAAAGGCGCTCATAGATGGAAGAATTTATCTCTAAGCAAATGACGACAAAATGGAGATAAGGAGGTTGTGCTTCAAATCAATTTAATTTCCTACATAATAGATGGGGCATCATATCAGACGGATGATGTGATAAAAAATTCACCTGCAAAGAAGATACAGAACTAAGTAGAACAGCATCCAGCAGTTATATATTTTAAATCTGTCCAATCTGCGTGCTTAATAAAATTAACTTGGTATACACACAAGTTATGTAGACTGAACTCTTTATATTTATTGGATTTGGTGCATTGCGCCAATGTTATTTACACTACCAATAATCAACTCCTAAAGGCTCCTGTTTGCTACTAATTTATCGGTCTGGCAAGGAAAATCAGTTTAGCAATTAATTAATTTAATTATTTTCAGTTTATCCACTACAGTTCACTCAAAGAGTGAATTTAGTTGAAAATGGTTACTTTTCGCAACTTTTCTCACTTCTCAATTAGTTCTTGCACCCACCTCATTATTTCACTAGTTCTGAAAGGACATAAAAGTGAAAAGTGCATGTCGTCTATGCATGGAAAATCGTAAATCATTTGACGATAGTTTTTATAGCAGTGACACAATCATCGGATCGCTGTTTAACATAGAGAGAAGTGAACGGAGGTTTATTGTCCCACAAGGACTTGAAGCGAAATAAAAGCCAGTTTAGTAAATTACATCTTGACTGCAATTACAATAAACACCAAAATTCCAGGCTAGTTAAAATCAGGCCTTTGTAACATCACGGCACTATAGAGAAATTTTCGGAAGTTCCATTGTACTTGAACGTTCGCTTTTAGAAAATACATATGACATTGTCGAAAATCTGAATATTTCCTACATTTTCTGAAATGTCCGTTATGTAAATTTTATTTCAGCTTGGTTGCTTGTTAGAAAAGCGAATACAAAAGAATAACTAAAATAAGCCTACAGAAACATAAGCAAACATATATAAACAAAAACGTATTCATATTTATACAAAACGTACTAAATATAATAACATTGTTCTGAACGAAATTCGAAAGATAGAGAGCAATATGATGATGTGGCAAGTCGAATACTAGGTGCCTACATTTATAGAGATATTCCTATATTTAGTATAAACGTTGACATTCGCTTTGTTTGTGATGGGAAACGGGCAAAATGCGGGAACGGGATGAAGACAAGACGGCATCAGTCTGCAGAGAGTTAGGGAAGGGTTGGATTTCCAGATATGGGGGTGGTGGTGTGTGTTTAGTTTACATTATCCTTGGCAAGGAGAGCTCGGGGCTGTTTACCTGGTATGAAACAGGAGGTCCCCTGAAATGGATACGTTTCTGCCAAACTCCACATTCGACCCTTACAACAAACAACTATTTACTTATTGTAGATCGAAGTAGTGGCACATTTTTCAACTGTTTCCATGAATTTTTTGAGTTTTTCCGCTTATGCACATCCCTTTAATTAAATGTGGGAAGAAAATGTTTGGAAAATCGAAGCCCCGCAAAGAGTGAATGTTATCGGTGAAGTTATCTTAGCAGGAAACGGTTCCGGTATTTTGCCGGTGACGCTTATCCTATTTGTCGGATTATAAGACAAACTTGGAGAAATCATTTCGGATTCTTAAGTGGATTTTCAACTAGAGAATAGAATGGCAAACTTTTGCCGCTTCCCTCTCATTTCTTGTTCTTTTTAATATTTGTTATGATTACATGCAACTTTTTCATATTGCTGATATATGAATAAATTATGCTCGAAATTTCAGTGTTTTTTTGTTCTCGTGAAAGAAACATTAAGTGAAACGACTTTACAGCCCCCCAACTACATGTGTTGGAATAATGGGGCAAAGGGGTGGCAAGTAACGATGATATAACGTTTTATGTGTGCACCTACAATATGCGTGTGTTATATTAAAGCAATTTACAAGAAAAAACGCCCAATTAAAATGTTGTTTTCATAATATATGCAGGACAATTTAAATTTTTACAAGACTTGATTTAATTGTGAAAAATAAAATTTATTACAAGAGTGCATTTTATACTTGTGTATAGAAATTAACATGTAGATTCACGTTTTGCGGTACGTTCTGTTCTTAATGAAGTTTTTCTTTGTTCTGAATCGCAAAGAGTCTTTTTCCACCGGAAATGTACTTGTTAAAGCAATTACATAAAACGCTCCACTCATAAACAAACATGTATAAACTGGAACAGTTTGCAAGAGAGTATATGCATAGAAACTAATTGAAACGAGAAGAATACACTGGTGAGTAGGTTGGAGGTAACAATTTTTCTCTTATCTGCATGAATTTGGGGGCGGTGCGCTTTTGTTTCAACAGGGGATGTAATAATTTGTCGAATAATAGAGCGCCAACTTGCAAGAATAATTAATTCGTTAAAATGGGAACATATGTTTTTGTTTCTTAAACAAAATACGTGCAAATGTCTGACACATTTCATATTTTTGCAACGTGAAGAAATCCACTATTTATTACCTTTCACAGTGTTTCCGCACTTCGGTGACAAGTTAATTTATTGCACTTTTTCTCTATCTGTGCGTTAAAGGAACCAGCTCTAGAGATATATTCATATTGAAGGACAATATATTTGATCCCCTTTTACGCCATGTATATTTGTAAGGATTCATCGAATTTGTTAAAATCAGTACAACTATTCGTTCCATTCTCCCTAGAAAAAGGGAAAGCTTTGCTCTTATTTGGACACTCTATTTTCTTTTATCTACACTATACACTCGAATTTTACTTTTTCCTGAATAAATTCCTCGTCAATTTGCTTTTATTTCCTCCACTCTTTTTTCTTGTATACAACTCTCTCCCTGTTACTTTATAATTCTATTTTGTTGAACATCAATTCGAATAATTTAATGAAAAACTTTACCGAATTTTTTAAATATAAATGTTCTCTTTAATTTTTACTCACTAGTTAGCAAATAAATTTTAACCAGCTAATTTAATTCGCCACTTTTAACGGACTTTTCCTAACAAACTCATGCTCCGTTCTTTGCCAAATCCACTTTTGCAAATTAAAATTTTCACTATTCCGCATACATCGTCGTTAGTAGTCACATAATCAAAAGTTCACCTTGTTTCAGCACTAAGTGTGTAGTTGGAATTGTAGATAAGGTTTAACGGCAATTGTCGCACTTCAAGGGCATTACTAATCAAGTGCAAATGGTCCAGTAGTTGTTCCATTGAGATCGACTAAATGCCATCAGTGCACAAACTTCCAATTCAATCCCGTTTTATTGAATATACAGAAGTGAAGGTTCGATATGCTGCGCTCCCAATTTTTTCCCATTTTATTCATTCCCATGTATAAAATATAAGATCAATTGTAGGAAAGTTTGGGAATCAATTAAATAGGAAAAAGTGTGCACATTATTCCCTGCAGATTTGAAATAAATCAAGTTCAAAGTTTACGTACACAATACATAAATGGCTGTTTTAGAGAGAAGTTGAACACATGCACAAACAGGGAGAAACTTTAATGTACTCCACAAACACATTGGAAAGTGGTGCAGAAACTGCGGGAGGAGAAAAGCGAAACTTTTACTGTAACACAGTAGTGTATTACCGATAAAAAGTCGGGTGAAATGATTTCGTTTGATTAAAAAATGTGCACTGTTTGTTTCATTTTTGCGTTCTGTGGAGAGAGAGCAAATAATTTACATTTTATGGGAATTACACGCAGTTTGAGATGGCCTTTGTGTGTTGTAAAAATTGTCAGCATTTCTATTGATTTCCAGTTTGGTATCGCATTAGTAATAAAAAAAGGTGGCAATCGATAAAAACCAATAATAGAATTTAAGTGTCAGATGCCAGGTTTAGCGGGCTTTCACGTTACAATTTCACTACCACTGATTTTCATTTAAGTTTTTTCTATAATTTCATTTGGAAACAAACCCATTCACCGTCTAGAAAATGTTATTACAAAACATTTTTTAATTATCTTCCCAATTGACTGTAATTGGCTCTCTGAGTATTTATAAACGTTTTTTTAATCCGTTTTCCAATTTTCGGGATATTGTAAAATTATAATCCCAGAGTAAATATCAAAAACCGTGTCGTCTTTGTTGAAAAATAAAAAATCATTTAATAATTCACACGTACATGTTGACTATGGTCCCTAAAACGGGTAATTTTATTGTGCAATAAAACAATTACTATCCACTTAAATAACACTTTTATGACTAACACTGAGTATTATACAAGTAAATCAATTATTTAACTTTCCACATAAGCAAGGTTGTTGTTTAACACCCCCTTACAGCCCCACTCCACCCCTATATACAATCTACTTGGATTATTCATGCAAAGTTATTGGTTACCCATACACTTTTCTGATATTAAATCTATTTGTCAGAAGTAAAGGTATTATTCACCCCCATCTTGCCTTGAAAGTAGTTAATCACATTCCTATTACTGGATTTCCTATTATATTTCTCTGGAAAATTATGAGTGAATAGCGTGAAAGCACTTATGATTTATATTGTATCCACTTAATTCAATCAAAATATTTCCTACACCCTTCGCTGTAATACTTCGGTTAATTGAAGGCAGCACTTATTACTGCGATCATGCAAACGAAGAACAAGGGTGGTCCTACATTGATTTTTTTTAACATCCATTTAGCGAGCCCAGTTTTTCGACCGTCTATAAATTCCGAAATGGTTAATTAGCCTAATTCGAATTAAAGCGTACAAATAACTGAATTAACCTTGTGACACCACTTGACATCAGCGACATTATTTTCTCGCAATACGAAATTTTAATTAAATAAACAATCTAATTTTGATATTTACTGTTCTATATGTTTAATTACCATTAATTAGATTGATAACTGGGCTCAAGCAGGTTATGTTAATTTTCAAATAAAATCCCAAATTTAATTCAAACATTCTTAATTCACTGTTTAATTATATTCAATTAGACGTGATAAACTGTTAATTAAATTGAATTAAAAGGTGTAGTCCACGAATTTACACTAAAATTTACTGAACAACTAAAAGCGTTTCATCGCGCTTTTGTAAACATTCCATTTTATGAACAATCACAAATATTGTAATTGAAATAATTTTATTGTTTCCTTTTTGAGGCATGAAAATACGGTCACTTTGCATGCACACCACCAAAAATCCATCATAAAATCCCTCTGACATGCTTTTATTTTATGTGTGTTTTTAAGAAAGGGAAACTTAAACAAGCACACTCGCTGCTAAGGCAATAATTCTTAAAAAAATTGCTTTTATAGTTTCATTCAACAAGAACAGCACCCTTACAACCCTAAATCAGCCCCGAACTACTATATTACAGGGGAATTATATGTGGCCTATGTGTGGGAATTCCTTATAATGGTAGAATTTAAAACGTGCCACTAAATGTAATATGTTCGTGCGTATAAAGTTGAGACCGAATTGCCGATGGAAAAAAGGACTATGCACTTTGAAAGCGAATTATGTGTAAGTTCGATATTAAGCGCACGAATAATCAATGTTGGAAATTATGTGAATTACTTTTACCAATTTAACAGTGAAATTGAGAAATTTCACAAAACGATTCCAGTGCTTGTTTGTGCGCATTAAAATGAAAATATGCTTGTAATTGTTCAATTTAACAGTACTTGCGAATGAGACGCGCTCTTTGTGTTCGGTAATTGAATTGTGAGAGAAGGTATACGGGGATTTGTTTGTTTTGCAAGGATTATCAAAAGAAAAAACTATAACACGACGGATATTCGAAATCCGCACACTCCTATTTGATTAATGAGATGAAAATGTTTTTCGCACTAATATTACCCCAGAGTACAATGTTTTATAATAAAATGTAATAACACTACTGTGAATTGTAATTTTCTAGCTTGAAACGGTGCCAAAAAATGGCCAAACACAAATCTGCCAGAATTATGGCCACACATTTCTATTAACCCCTTCAATATCGTAACGTGTAAAATTTTTGAATTATTATGGGAAAGTGATTGTAAATGGACACGCTGTAAGGGGAGCGAAAAAAGCCCGAATCCGTATTTAATTAACGAATTAAAGTGGCGAAACGGATATAATTTTTTCGACGGTATCGTAGAGCCTTGTATACATATTCAACGTTGATGGCTATCGCTGTTGCAATTTCATGGTCGAATGAAATTTAACATCTATACAATCATGTTGTTGGGGTTGGTGTAAATTTTATGCGAACAAATCCCCAGGAAACGGCATTATAAAAGCGCTTTTCATCGTAGAGATCGCTATGACTTAGTCCGGAAATGCAGAAATTATAAGAATTTTGCATTTGCCCCCTTAAGGATGGTCGCTGCATCCGCAATGGAACGAGATCCATTTGTGTGCGGTGGAATGTATTTTTAATGAGGTGAACAGAGTACAGAGAAAAACAACCCCTCATCATCCGTCCGCCTATATAATACGAAAACTTTTTAAATCACTTGTCTAATGCAAAATATGTCGGTGGATGTGTGGGCGGATGGGACGAGAGGGACTTCATAAATAAATGGCGATAACAGCTTTTGGGTTCTCACCTAGTTGTTGGAGGCGGTGTATGTACGGGGGCGGTAGGTAAGAAAGCAAGTTATAAGTTTTGACGTGTTGCTTTCGGTTCTTATCCGAAAACTTGGCCAATAAATTATAAGTTCGGGCTAATGTTGTGTCATTGCAAGCCAGTGTTTTGGTTAGCGTGTGCACCATTTTCAGCTCCATTTCCGTCAATCTTTTTTGTGTCAATTTTGTAAGACGATAAACTAGTGGAATAGTTTTATGTCTGAGTCGGTACCATATATTACAGTTGATATTGTTTTTATCGAATCGAGATAAACACAAAGTTTATTCGGGGGATTGTTAGTAAAGTAAACAGATAGTTAAGAAAATGTTTATGTCTTTGGAGGCGGTCAGTCAACTGCACGTTGGAGGGAAAAATCCGGGAATTATTAATGATTCATTTGTGGTGGTTTTTTTGCAATTAAAATCCAGTGAAAGAGAAGGCTAAGAAACACAGGAATTATGTTTTAATAAAATTTGTTCACATCTGCGTGCGACACTGATATGATTTTGTTATAAAAGAGATGCTTTTCTATTTGAATAATAAATATATTAAAATTGTATTTAAATGAAATGTCACCGGTTTGTTAAACATTTATAAAAGAAGCGGTGATTTTCTAAAATTGCAGCACACATGAAATAATTTATTGAATCAAAAATATACGAGCTGAGATTTTATGTAGGCTATTTTGAAGAGGGAAAATATTATAGCATCTAACAAATATATTCGCATTTTTTTCTTTACATGCTTCTTGGATGGATATAAATATAAATATAAAAATAGTACGTAGTTATATTGCGCACTTTGGATCTTCTCCTCCCTTTGCGTGTGTTGTTCCATGATTTTATATTAGATTCGCTTTATTTAGCATAAATTTGTCGACGGATATATATTTTTCTAAATGATTTTATTATTGCTCGCCCCATTTTCCCATCAAATATGCGGTGACAGCTTGAAGTGTGTATGGAAAACTTGTGTTGACGTACAGAGTGTATTGATGTCCGTTTTGGAATATGTTGCATTCCTCATAACAATATCCCGTTGGAAACGTGTCCGATGCATCAAATTGCCCCTTTTCCACGAAACTTTCCACTCCAAACCTAAACGTTTACATTTTATGTGTTAAAAACATTCCGTAATGTTAACTATAAGTGGCAGTTTTATTGGTTTGTTGGACCTCATCAACTGGAGCGCAACTTTTCCTATGCAATTTGAATAACAATAATAATGAACGACCTTTCGAACTGTATCCAAAAAGTAGTCCTGGTATAAAGCAAATGCGATGGCATCAACACGGTTTTCTCTTTTTTTTCTCTAAACATGTGCACCTCATTATCCTCGCACAATAAGCAATCACCCAAAATGCTCCAATTTCAAACTCTATTGTCGAATATATCGATAATACACACCTTAACCGCATTTATTTTTCATGGAACTTTTATGTGTTGTTTCTCTAAAAGAAAAAGTTTACACTTATTAAACTTGTCAAGAAGTCTAATGATTTATAAAAAGAAACAAAGGCGATCGGAGAAAGTTGCCAAACTTCATGAACAAGTAATAAGTTGAAGAAAAACATAGTTCCTATACAGTTTATAATAACAATAAAAATTCGAGCACTATACTCAGATTGGTATTTCGATTAAATGGAAGTTTCACGTTGTGGCTTTCCAGAAAAATATATTCAAACTTTTAATTATAAGTTGAAAGTGGTTGACGACGGAAAAGGGGTGAAACGGACACGAGGCACCCTTAAGAAAATAAGCCCCTTTTCACCGTCACAGCATCAGCCACTCCTGAATCGTAATCTTCGTGCCTACAAATCAAGCGGTGTTACCGAGGGTATAGTGACGGATCGTCTGTTTGTACAATTGTAACTAGCTGTTGGAGGGATTTACGGAAATTAACGCAATTCGATCAATTTTTGTGTAATACGACAGCACATTGCATTTCCATAGAAATTGCTAAATTATGCAATTACCTGTGACTGTGGAAGACAATATTCGCTTGTTTGGCTATACTGATGCACATATCGGTGTACGTACGTGGTGTTCGGTGAATCTCCCAGCATCTATTTAAAATCCACTCGCACAATGTGCTATAGAACATGTGAAATTTGCCTGTATTTGTGACGATGGTGTACCAATTCTGGAATTGCAACCGGAAAATCGATACCATTTCACCGTGAACTGTAATCCGGAGTCCCTCAAAGGAGCTTACCCCACCTCGGCGCTACGGGGTTCAGTTTCAGGTGTCTTATTTAGAATATGAGATGCGATTTGCGTCTATGACGTGCGGTATTCCCTCCAAATACTTGATAATGGATCCCTGTGCCTAATCAGTGTGTCTATTTCGGAGGAAAACGGCAAATTTGGTATTAGGATAAAACTTGAAGAATTCCAACAAGTTTAAAGACTTTAATGAATCCGAATATTTCATGCTTAATCAGATATTTTCGGATGGAATTAAAAGTTTTGCATTTTTTTCAATTCTGTCTGTGCCGTTTGCTTTGTTAAAAAATGCATTGATCCTGTATGTATGCGAAGGATTAACCGAAATCTAAATAATAGATAAAAATCTACATTTTGTGGATTGTGACCCAAATGGCCAATGTGTATTATTCCCCTTCGCAACGGTAATATTTCTTTTTTTAATAAATTAAGATTTTTATTAAGATTGGAATTCAGTATGGCGATTGCACAATGTTTATCTATTTCTCAGAGGGTTTACTATCTGAAATTGACCTATTTTTATGAGTTGGTTTTGTTGTTGGTTGGCGGCTGTGTGCTTCAACGAAAACTGCCAAAAGACAACAACAAACACATTTCATATATACACACCAGCAAATATAAATAAAAAGAGAGGCAACTTAAAATTGTTCGGCCCATTTTTACACCGACAAGAAGAATTGAAAACTGTTATCAACAGAAAAAAATCGCCCTTTATTCATTGCAATTTCGCCGAAAATATACAATTGTATACCGTGTGTGCTTGGATGTCGCTTTAAATTGGTTACTTTAAATAAAGTACTATGACACTGATGGTAACCATTTAATAAGAATTGCCGTATCTCAAAACGCACATAAAAGTGTTATAAGGGCCCTTTTGAACGGTGCGCGTTTTTCTCCATTTCATTTATTTTTATTTTGTCTCTTTTCACTTTCCAATTTGAATAATCGATGGGGAAAACTTGATCGACTTTCTTACAGCAATATATGTATATGCTTGCCATCTTCAAAGTGTAATTGCAGTTTTGTTGTGCCTGATGTAGATCTGATTACAACTTGTACATACACTTGTTCAAACAGCTTTGTTGCATGTCGAAAGCTAAATTCACATTATATTGTTCCTTTACTATAGCAAATATACGTTTTCCATATAACTGTGGTATTGATTGTGATTACAGTCTCAATATGCCTGCCGTCTGGTTCTATTTTCTATAGTCTTGGAACACACACACTAGCCACGATATAGTTTTACTACTTTCTAATTAGAGCTATTTCGGTCACGCGAATTTGTACACGTTAACACAATTCGCATAATCGATAGCAAACAGTCTCTTACACAAAATGCATCAACTTCGATTCCACAATGAAAATTCGCTGGAATTATCACTGAAATTTAAAAATTCATAATTTTATGTGTGTAGGCGTTTTCCATCCGAAAATATAATTTCATAATAAATAACACAAAAGCCATAATAACTCATTTGTGTGTTTGTATCCTTCAGGGTAATTTCCTATTGAGTGCGCCTTTTTGTTTCCCTCGACAAACAGGCGTGTTGCACCCCGTTGCTGACACTCACCTGTACGCAGGGGAGAGGAAGGGCCATTGCCGTATTTCACAAGTGACGAAAAGAAGCATACACAGTCGAATAAACAACGAATTGGCCATGTGGAAATTCGAACGTTAAATCATTTCAACAACGCGCAACTATAATGGCAAATTATCTCTCCTTTATCATCGGAGCGGTTTACATAAGGGAGGAAAGTTGGCTTGAAAAGTTTCTCAAGTTTTGATGGAGGAGTCATCGTTGTTTGCATTCGAATATTTTCCCCAGAAGATATCAAATTGATACCGTACACAAAGGTTGACAAATATATTGCCACAGGCACGTTCCCCAACCATATGGGTCGGAATATCAAGTGACTTATGCGGAAAATCACGCTGTTGCACTTTCCATATGTGTTTTTTGTGTAAAGTATGCGCCTATAAAGCGGGAGATGCAACTGCTAATTTCATTATATCCCGTATGTCGATTTTTCCCAACCATCCACCATCGGCGGATCTAATTAAACTCCATTGTCTGATTTACAGCCGCATTCAGATAGTGTAATAAAGTCATCTGAAAATTTATTACACTTAAATTTCACACGTTTTCAGCATTTATTAACATTGCAAAAGCAAATACAATACTTTCATTCTTGGTCCTATATCAAGAAAATTAATTACTTGATCAAACAACATTTCGGGACCAAAACTGGGCAAATGCTATACACACAACTGCGCTATAAATCCACCAAACCGAATGAGATATAAGTGAATAAATTGCATCTACAACCGAATTCCGATGAAATATTGCTGGGATCCCGGGTAATTGTTGAATGTGTTTTATAAATTGTTAGTGTAAATGCATTTTACATTCCACTTATACACACTTCCATATATCGTTACACGTTTTATGAGGGCAACCTTTTCCAGCTGATTATTAATTCAAATCCATATCCGCCAGTTTCCAGCAACATGGCAAACTTTCGGCCATCATCTAATGCCCCTCCGAAATATAACCGGCACCTTGTGCTGCGCTCGAATCAATTTCATTATGTTTAGGTACGTGCGATTATGCATAATAAATAGATTCTAATGCATCTGAATAATAACGATGCACTATGGAAGAAATAGATCTAAAATAGTTGACCGATATAAAAAACACACTATGCACTTTTATAGGGATTTTATGCTGCTTTGACCCATTTCTCGGTTTTGTGTGTCCTATCGTGTTATTGGGTGATGCGACCTGGGCCAGAAACTTTTTTTGGACTTGACCCAAACACTAATTAATGTGTGCGCTTCAATAAAGTATTTATTGAGATCCCATTCTCGAATGGGAATGTAAATGAATTGAAGTTGCAGGAGCGAAAGCACTTGAATATAAAAAAAGAAATGTTCTACAGATTTATGGTTGATTGTACAAATAGGTGTATTAAAATTTATCGGGTAAACTGAATTGCTGGGGAAATGGTATAAATTAATTAAAGCGAGTAGTAAAATGTTGATTTTTCCTCGCTTGCAATTTCGATACATTGTTTTGCTTAAATAGTGCTTTTATGGGGTGTTAACTGCAACGTTTGATGTATGGGCGATTCTGGAGGCAGCAGTGAAACACTGAATAAACGCACAAGTGACATGATGGTATGAAATCGGATCATTACGGTTAATTCAAGAATAATTTCAACAGCCATCCACGTCTCTGCCAATTGATCTCACTTTGTAATTAAATGATCGATGGCAAATAATTTCCACTCATATGATATTTACTCGATCACATTTCACAAACACACACAAATCGGCTACTGTTTTCTTGTGTGTAAATTCCCTATCATGGAATGATAAGGAATAATTTGATATTCGAGCGTGAGGTCACGGAATATGTCGTTCATTAAATTTTACTATAAAAGAGTCAAGTAAAACCTAGATATATAAATTCGTTGAAACGTAATGAAAATATGGCGAACACGAATAATCATAACAATTTCCCAACTTTATAACTTTCTTATACGATTACGATTTAATGAAAAAGATTTAAATTTTCGTTTTGGTATATAGATAAATATGTTGAGACTGAGCTGGTATATAGTGTGTACCGTCATTTTATCTGCTTATAGAGGGTAATAATTTTCATGAGGTAGGTTTACTTTTTACCCTCTCTTCGCATATATATACAGGCCTGTCCCGCCGGTCTACTTACCCTACATTTTTTTTAATATAAGCATTTTAAATTTTTACAACATACATTAACTTGCTTTTAAACAATTTTTATGCGCGATTTACATTTTCAACATATTATATAAACAACGGAAAAGCATTAGCGATATTATTTCAATTTCCATTTTGGGAAAAGTCGTAAAGATTGTGATCTTTATTTATTTGTCATTAGTGGCGGACTCTCTTTGCTGGGTAATTATTATCAACGGCACAATTTCTTACAAAATAGTTTTTTATGTTAAAAACGTTAATAAACTCGACGCTTTTATGTTTTTTTCTCTCTTTGAATTTAACAAGTTGCTGAATATGAATAAGTATACATAAAAATTCAAACTTTTACAACTCAAGCTGTTAAATATTTATATGTTTACTGCAAAATGGAATCCACTAGCAATTTTGCCGTAAATTTCCCTTGTTTATTGTCCCAGCTAACCATCCAACACGTCTTGCCAGTAATTCAACTGCAGGTGTATGCTTGCAACAAGGCTCTTTAACTTACTATGTATAATGCGGTTTTGGAAAGCCAATAGTTTCAATTAGCAGTAATTCGCCTATACATTTATTGATCTATTTAATTACCATTTTCCATTTTAGCTAATAAACTAAATGCACTTAATTGTCCTTGGATAAATGTTTTGCTATGCAACATTTGTACAAAACGCGCGCACATAATCGAGTGCGAGGCTTATTAAACATGTTTAAAGCTTGTAATATTTTGTAGAATTTCCATTGCAGGATTACTCTACAAGTGGAATTTATTCCAATATATGTATGGCAAATTATTGTAAATTGTTGTTTTTATTTGTCCGTTCTCGTACATTTTCGATCATATGTTGGAGTATGATGTATGATGACAAAAAAAGGCCGTAAATAAATGAAAAAAGAAATTCCATACACGATATAACGCCCCTAAGAGGCACATTTCTTGTTTGTTTCATAAATATGGTCAGAACAAATTACTAATTTGGGCAACTTAATCCCAAAACTGCATTACCCATAGGGAAATTTCTGAAAATTTCGTCCAACTTTAAATATTCAAAGAGAAACGCGGAGATGCGAGGCTGAATATTGTTATCGCGACAGCAATAAATACACCAATTGGCAAATACAATATGGATTTTTAGTGTAGGTAAAAATGCGTTAAAACACAGAGAATCGCGCTCGTTTGGCCTTTTCTCTTGGCATTGTGTGCCCTGAAATGAGTGTGTTGAGCTTTGGGGAGGTATGATTAGTGGCATCATCAACCAACCGTCCCGGAAACCATTAAAACTAGCCAATTTATCAGCTAGAACCGTTTTTATGGCGACGATTAATTACATCGCAGGGTTTACACCATCTATACCTTAGTTCGGCCTTAAAACGTGCCGGATTTTTGTATTGTCGACGTCAAACTTTAATATAGTCGTCTACGTCGTCTCAGCATCAAATTATTAAAAAACCTATTAAATTATTTTAATGCGCTCTTCTTACAATTATATGAGATATACACACACATTTCGTTATAAATGCGAAACTGTTTTATTCTCTCGTAAAATTTAATGAACTCTAAAAGAATTTTCATGCATTTTGCATATTATCTTTTTACGGGTGCGTACAAATTACGCAATAATAATTAAACGCAATTAGAAAATCGGCTATAAATAGAAAATGTATATTTATGATTTCCATCATACAAAATAAAAAATTCTATTATACATTGTATATAACACATTTAATTTTGCGCTTTGTTGGTTTCAATTTACTTTGTTAGTTCTTTGAAAATATCACATAAAGTGATATTGCCAATGTGGCTGGGGGTATTATTATATGAGCGCGATTTCGACCGCAAAATAAACTCCTTTTGCCGCCATTCAAAAACACACACGCAGATTTTCAGTTTTCGGTGTGTGTGTATGAATGATTGGAAAGGTTCCAATTTAGGTAATTAGCAATCACGAGAGGAACTGTGTTTAATATATTAGCAAACACCATAAATTTTCATTCCACGGTCGACTTTTTCCCCTGCTCCTCGAAAATCATATTTACGTTTCGATTGTATAGTTAATTATCGACGACGGTGATGACTATATTTCTCTTTTTTGTTGAATTTTCCTTATTCCACCGTAATCATTTGCGGTTGCATCGCGCCTGATGGCACCATCCTGCTATATTCGAGTTTAAATATTTACCCACAATGACAGGTGGAATAAATTTTTTTAATTTGTGTACTAATGGTTCCATAAATTTAATACTAAATTCGTTATGACAACACAAGTAATTATTACAAATTCATTATTAACAATGCAAAATTCAATGCAACATTTATATAATACATTGTTAATAAATGAGCGATTTATGAGATATAAAATTTTATTATTAAACAGATTTTGCAACAATGCGTTGTTAATTTGCGCAAAAACGAAAAACAATTAAATGGTGTATGAAAAAATTCCCTGAAAGCTTCGTGAACGTGATTCGAAGCTTAAGTTTGCTATTCTTCTATTACTGGTCCCCTTTCGATATTAGCGGCAAGCGATTACCGGTTCATTTTCCCGAAAGGAAAGGTGAGATTTTTTCCAACATTCCATCCGTCGCGATGCTCTGCTTGAAAATGTTTGAATAGATCTCATGAATTCGTGTTGTAAAGTGACGCTTTCTGTTAATTGGGCGAATTTTTAATTAAGCAAAAGGGGTTTGGAATAGTTGGGAATTAAAAAGTAATTCGATGGAAATACGAGTGTGCAAGGATACCTTCGAATGGCAAGGATTGGGGAGTAGCAGGGAATACGTTCAGTGATTTGGTGGGTGGTTAAAATTCCGCACTGTGGATGGAAACAAGAAAGCGAGAGACAAAACTAATATACAGTCACATAATAGAATCGAAACTCTGTGCAAAAGTTTTCATACATCCACCACTTATATACAAACTATTGTGCTTCCTGTACTTGTATAAGTACATTTACATAATCAAATAATGTTAGGAAATGGTTTTATTCCAGTAAAAAGACATACACACTGTAATACTGATAAGTATCTATTGTGATTTATTCACTTTACCGGAAATATACAATATATGTGTTGTAAGTTCGACATATTTTCTAAAAGCAACTTTTATCAAAGCCCACATTCTCCCTTATTATTGTATATGTGCGAGTGTTTAATGTTGTTTTGTTCGTAATAAATTTTCCCAATTTGAATATAAATTATTATCCATGAATATGTATTATTATACGAAATTATTGAGGAAACTTAATTAATGATGAACAAATAGACTGTTGTATATTTTCACCTGGATTTAGAGTATTTGCGAAATTAATTAATTATCCGCCCATTCGAACTACATTTTTAAACAATTAACATTGATAGAAATGCGATACTTGTTTATAACTGCGCATATAGAGAAATAAATAATTCCATATCCTCATGTGATTCTGTGTTTCATGGAATTAAAAACAGTCCTCACAGGCCATATTCCAGCTGAAATTACTGCTTGGGGTACTAAAATTTAATTAAAAATTATTTATACTAAAAATATCGGAATAACTGTGCCTCTTCCTATACTCCCGAAATAACTGAATATTTGATGAAACTAATTCACGATTGTCCTTCCACTGAAAGTGTCGCATTAAGATAACTATGACTCAGAACATTAATCAGCATGTAGTTTGCCATCGTTAATGTAAACAACTAAACAGTCTACAGAATGTAATTCCGTTTTACATTCGGTTCGTTCCACATTTTCAGAATTTCACAGGCAACACGTGCCCATCACTGCTCGGCACCACCCCCGACAAATTTCTTTAATTCTCATTATCTTCTTTACGGTTGCTTAATTGCTATACGATTTTTAAACGTTTGTTGGTATTTTCCCCCAATTATTTGCTTAAAGCTGACATGGACGTGCACTTTCGTTTTTATTGTGAGCTAATTGCGGGCAAAGAAGTTGCGGAAATGGATTTGTTTGCGTTATGAGCCATGGAATTAATTAATTCCACGCACAAAAATGCTACAATCTCCCACCAATATCAAGCTAGAAAACTGTCTACGTTGCGAGAGGTTTAAAAGAGAATTTAATTAACGAATATAAAGACGATTCGATCGTCAATTTGTCCAATAAAACAATGTCATCGACTGAATAAGCTCGCTTGTCCGATAACAAAGAGATGTCAGTAAGAAAATTGAATTCCGCCACAATTTGATCGTTGAAAAAAGCAATTGTTAATCCGGTGGAATAATAATTTCGAATTTCTTCTCTCTCTATGCCATAATTGTCAGAGCCATCAAGGAGAAAAGGCTCTCTTTTACAAAAACAATTTCCTTGAAATAAACTTAATCCATTACATGCGGCTGTACCTATATACAAAACAGAAAAATAAAATTAATCACACGAGTAATCCAACGTAGGCTGACAAATTACTAAACAGAATAATAAAGGTACAAAGCGTATATATGGGGAGTAATTGCGAAAAGAATAGCAACCCATTTTCCACAATGGAAATTGAAATGAATTTATTTAATTACTTGAGCGCGCGTTTTTTTTTTTTGTTTACCCCGTCCCGAAAACTGCAGCTATTCGCCTGCATCCGCAATCAATGCTCACATTTACCAAGTTTAAGGCAACAAAATAAATGACTTCTTGTTTAAATGAGCCCACAAAGCTAAGTCGCTGGTTCGTACATTAGTTGTTATTAATCAATCCCTTCAGTTAACAAGAGAACGTACAAATGCCACACTATAATTAGTTTTGTAAACAAATCAAACCGTGTGCCACCGTTTTTCCTTCTTTGAGTGAACGGAATCAATAAAAACACGCACTGTGTATATATATTTAGTTGGATATACCTGCATTTATTTACCTACAGGTATAATTGTACTGTGTTGTATAAAAAAAGATTAATGACATATTCACAAAACCTCTATAATTAATATTTTGCTGTTGAAATGACGGGCAACAATGTATAGAAAAATCGTGACACAGAAATGAGAGGGTCGCAAGGGGGGTGGCAGAAATGTTGATAAAAATTATAAATTGTTTGAAGCTTTTTTCTATATATGTGGTTTCGGTATTATTTGCACGTTTGATGAAAACTCCGAACAAAACGCTTTAATCTATTTTCAGCGAATAAACAAGAATAAACAGATTTCATAAAGAATGTTTTTTCCCTCGAAAAATTATCAATTATCTGATTTTTTTTATATAATAAGAGGGAAAGAGAAGTGCCCGGAGGCGCATCTATTTTGCACGTTTTGAGGTAGAAACAATAAAGGTGCTCTCCAACTCTCTCCTCTCTCCTTACCCCAATAATATCGTTATTATATTCCTGTTTCCAATGGGGCGGTTTTTGTTTAAAAGCTCACGAAGATTCAATAAAATCGTCCGCTTACACCGAATCCTTTCTGGCCTCTCTCTATATCTCCACTTGTGTGTGCAACGTGAAATGGGCGTATAATATTAGTTAATTTTCACGATTTCGCCTTCTCATCCATAAATGACCGCAAATAAAAAGGCCCAATTCCGTTTCATGGCCGTGTGATTCGAAAATGTCGTGTTTTCTTCACCACTACTACCACCTTCCATTACAAGGGTTCGGTGAGTTGTTAAATTGCACAATATAACGCAAATGCGCGTCAACAAATTTATGCACTTTGGGGTACTTTGTGTTCCTTGTTTTATTATATCGCTCGTAAAGATGTCATCGAGTTTTGGGGTCTGTTTTTATGAAGGGACTTCGATTGGAATGTTAGAAAATTGATGCTTTTCCACAATGAAATTATATCATTAGACAAGTGGAGCTTGTTGTTCATTTCGAAATCTCTACACACATTCAATATGTTGTAAGTGGGTGTGTAATTCTCGTGAAGGGTGCTCGTTTACAAGAACGATAAAGTAATTAAGTAATGCACTAGTATATATATCTAGTGGATTACCTGACTGGAAATTCCATGGCCCGATACACCAACTTGTATATTCCATTTATTATTTATATCACCGAGACATCTACTGTTTACAGAAATTTACATAAGTTTTCCTTTCACAAGAAAACAATCGCCTCAGGTATCGGAGATTGGAAAACAGACTTAATTAAATTAGTGATGTAAGTATACAAGTTTTTCTACTCGGGATATCAAGGGTAGAGACTCTGTAATAATTCAAACTTTATAGTGGTACAAAGTCGGGTTAATTAACTGTCAGAGCATTTGATTGCAGCAACATTGAATTGGGAATTAAATTTAATATAGTTTTAAGGAAACGCGTTGTTAGTTTTTTTCCTTGGAAAAGTTGGAAGTCTGAATTATGCATGTGTGCACATTAACATGGGGTAGCAAAGCAGGAGGTTAATAATACATTTTTAATGAAAACAAACTGTACAACTTGTTCGTGATGTTTTTATAATATGCATTAATGATTCCACTACACCAATATGTCGTTTGTTTCACTTAGTTCGAAATTAATACTGTATAGTTTTTCTCTAATGGAATGTTCGGGCCAAAAAAACCCTCCAGTAAACTACTGACATCATAAAAATGTAAATTAAGTTTTAATCAACGTAACAGCAGTCGATATTTTAATTTATGCTTGTCAAAAGTGTGCATATTTCCTCCATTGGACCGACGAAGATAGCGATGCTCATCACTGTTCCATCTCCTTTTGTTTAAAAGCACAAAAGGGAGAGTGTGGTGGAGAGGAAGAGCTCGTTTGGACATTTTTCGTTCAGGACATCTTCTAACCATAATTATATACAGTTACGAGATAAATTACTCTTCCCCAAACAAGACACTGGGCTGTACTACATTCATCATTCTGGTTGTTTAGGATTTGCATGCAGAAGTTGGTTTTGTGAAGGTGTTCCTTATACCCATATATACCTACACACACATTCAAACTATCAAAATGATTTATAGTTATTTAAAGGGATGGCAAAAATGCCATATATTACATTTGGATTCTTTTAAATAAATTAATGCCTCTCCTTCACTATGTTACGGCAGTTTTTTCGCTAAGCTTTTACTGCGAAAAGATTTATTCGTTCCAGCCTCTCTTACGTTCCACTACGAAGGTGGAAAGTTCGTTTCACACTTTAAGTCAAAATTTATATTCCCGCTATTTTTCCGACTTTGTTGTATGTACATGTGCAGTCAAAAATGATGGTAATTAAATAAAACTCCATCATGTGGCGCAAAATCGAATCGTTCTCCCAAACAAATAATCCAAGTCGAAATTTAAAGTGTTTTATTTCACGTCTGTGTGCCATCAGAACTCTGTTCAAATAATGTCCTACGACACATACTGTTCCGTTCCGAATTTGTATTTAATTTAGTGGAAATACGAGATCACAAGCTGATATTTTTTATATTCGTCGTGTTTTAAAAGTGTATATTTTAGATGAGGAACGGTCGACTCGAATAAAAGATCACGTTTGGATGGCTTGCGGCTGTATTTGAGGGAATGTTATTTTAATGTTATTCAACGAATGAAGAAGAAAGACCTCGCCACCATCTAACACGGGAAATATTGGAAACTCTTGTGCGGATGTTCTAGCAAAATATCCTGCAGCTCTACCATTAGCTTTTATGCAACTCTATCGATACGGAAAATGCATTTCAGCAATTTGCTGATGCAACACGTCATTTTTCCATATAACAATCAATATGGACATTTCGATAATAATTGTTTAGTAATTAAATGAAATTAATAAGCGGAAAGGGACCAACAATAAAATCTCCATATTCAGCACCTTCAATTGAGAGTGGAATTTAATTAATAGAAATAATATCGGAATAACGGTTATACATATGAAAAGAAATTGCAATCGATTGCGATGCTGTGTCTTTGTTTAAAGCCAAAACGTTCTGAATTTTAATTAGGAATTTGGCGCTATATTTTCTACGTTGAACGACCTGTGTGGAAAATAATTTTCCGCATACAGATTACACAAATCAGCTTTTGGAAACGACATTCTGCTCTTAAACTGCTGGATGTTAATTGCAATTCGAAGTGTTAACATTGTGTATTCTTCTATTGAATTTTCTTAGCGCTCTACTGAAATAAGGTACAATTTAATAATGCAAATGAATGGAATATTCATTAAGTAATATTAATTTGATAGCGTAATTAAATGGAACGTGTGTTTGGATTTTTTTCCAACCCACCACCGTCACTGCAAAATTTAATCTCGTTAACATTTTTCACCTAGACAATGTAGTTTAAAGCACTTAGTTGGTAGTGTTGTTAGGTAAAGTGACATCAAACGGCGCCTGTACCAGATTCATAACGAGCTTAGAGCTTTTGTGTGCCGTATAGGTTGGCAAAGCTCAGATAATAGTGCCTCTCTTCTCCTAACTAGTGTTATCTGATATTTTGTGTGGCAATTATTTCACCTTAATGTTCTTTCACTCGGTTTACTTGAGCTAATTGCAACATGAGTAATGTTTCAATTTTTCTTTGCCAACACACCATCATCTCTGGACGAAAATCAATAAGGTGATGCCCGTTTTTCCACAGTCACAGCACGAATGTTCTTTTAACACTCCTCAAATGATTCTGTAATATCCAAGGCCTTAAATGATGACTTCCACTTTTATTTGAAGACTCACTTGCGGGAATACAAATTAAATGACGAACGGAAAAACTTTACTAACAAAAGGAACATTCACAACTAGGATGATTTGTTTTTAAGTTTTAATTTTGTCCTCTCCATGTGGAGAGCCTTATCGCGCCCCTGGGTCGAACTTTTGCCCAAATTCCATTTCCTCTTCGCGGACCTAAACGTATATTTTAAATAATCATGAAATGAGGCGATTTTTTCCATACCACTCTCTGAGATGAATCACTCTCAACTTTAATATCGACATTTGTTATTCCCCACGTCGCCTACATCGTCCTCTCACTTGATGGATGGACTAAGCTACTTTAGTTTCGGTGTGCCCTTATAATCGTGACACGATTTATCATCCAATGTATATAGACACATTATACACACACACTCAAATTATATAATAGACGAACAAATCTATCAAGTGCCTATGTCTGGATCAATGCGAATTCATTAGCCATGCAGGGAGTAAATTTATTTCTTAATAAATAAAATCCCCACAAAAAAGAAGCGGTGATGCTGGTGTACTTGAAACGGCGACGTTAATCGAATTCCCACCAAGTTGTTCTAAATATTTACCGAATGGACTTGGAAGGCGCAAAAAGTCAACATCAAAGCGCCAATTCATGGACCACTTCTCGCATACGGAACCATACCAAAACTATGATGCTAGATATATATTTAATTTAAAGTTCTTGTCGCTTGTCACGTACGTTTATCGAATTACGGCTCATTTCTGTGTGCACAATAATACAGTTCCATTCCATCATCGCCACTCTTCATGGTTACACACTTATTTTTTATTTATTTCCACTCTTGTGGAAATTCGAATTTATTAAATTTATATTACCACGCTACATTTAATCACAATTCCGCTCGTCTATTGTGTTTGTAAATATGCATTTCACGTATTATTACACGGGAATAAAAATAAAGAGAAAAATGTTGTACGTAAATAATACGTGCATGTAGGGGCGCATAATTGCGCTAAGAACAGTATTATAATGCGTTTTATATGCCATGTTTTGTATACAAATTAGCGGCCGGACCCATTAATGAACCGTAATAATTGCCTTTATGAGGCCCCACTAATATTATAAACGAGCAAAGTATTTTTTTGTGTTTTTCTGTCGAATGTAGGCGCTAATATTTCAGAATAATTCACTAAAACGAGGCGCCTTGCCTACAGTAAAATAAATGTCTTGAGAGGAATTCACGCCTTGTACCATAAACATAAATTTAAATATTACCAACCAGCCACTCTTCTTTATACAAACAGATTATTTTTTATTAACTGTCGTATAATTGATGTTATTTGTCATATTTCTGGTGTGAGGACGCAATTTGGCTGTTAAAAGGCTGATTTATTTGTGGTTTTTTTCGCATAAATGACCATCTCATTATCGGGTGATGTGCGGCTGTGCAATGGTGGTGCATGTTCAAAGGACTGCAATTCAAAACCCCCCTGCGTGCCGAATGGAAATTCTAATTATCGTCTACTTTTAATTAATTTCAATTCAATATATAACAGTCGCTCTTTATTGGATAATGCAAACAAAAACGTGGATTTTTTTGCTGTCATTTAAATGCACATAATATTTGCATTGGAAATGGATGATAATTTTTTACGTTCAGTTCGTTATTTATTGAAATAACAGGGAAATTCATTCAGTGGCAGCGTTTTCCATATGATATAGGCGCACATCTGGCCTTGGAACATTTCCAATCCAATTTCTCCCCTTAAACATCCATTAGACGGTTAATGTTGTATGTATATTTCACTAATAGGATAAATTTATAACGATTAGGAATTGAATGAACGATTCACAAGTCTAGGGAAGAATATAACAATGAGAAATGGATACACGTTTCTTTTGTTTAACCGGCTGATGTAAAATTTTTTCTGCATCTTTTCCATTCTAATGAAAATAAATTATAAAATGCTCCACTGTTGTAAATGAATTGTTATTAAGGTAATGTAATTAGTCGGCGTTTACATTTGGCCGTTAATGCACACATAAAATATGTCCATACTAATATTGATTCCTCGAAGCCAGATTCTAAGCTCATTTCGCGCAAATCCACTATTAAATTACCTGAATTTGCATTATTATGGTTCCTGTAAAATGATATATCTTGTAAATTGTTCATTTTTGGGGTCAGCTTTAATGAGATTTGCTATTGATGCGGTTATCGATAAATTACCAGCAGCGCGTCACACCAAAACCACCGCACCACCATCAACTCACTCAAGCCCATTAACTAATAAAAAGTCTTTATATCGGATGCATTTCGGATTTGCGATGAGAAAAAGCTGTCTCATTATGCATCCGTGTTTACGTTGCACAATAAAAGCGGTTCCATAAGTGGAATTATAATCAAATTGTAAATTGTACATTGCGAAATTTAACACAATAAGAAAATAACTCTCCAAATAGCTGCAGCATAATTGAGTAATTCCATTTAAGGGGATTTGTATTAAGTTTTTGCCAGTTTGTGCAACTATATTAGACATAAAAGTTTAAACGTATGTTATAGTTTTAATTCAATATGTGTCTTGTTACGGAAACTAGACAATTCCTCTAATTGTTTTTATCTGTCGACGATTTGATGTGATTTCCAGATAATGTTATTATAGATACCGAGAGAGGAACGACAGCAGACGGTGAGTTGGATATAAAACCAGAATGGAATTTGATACGTTCCACTAAATTACAAATGAAATGGTTTGTAAGTTTATAAAACGATTCTGGTGAAGAAAATCAAATGTCTTTTGAATAAGAAGTAAAAAAATCTTCTCCACTGTAAATGGATTTCATATTACAGAGTTCGAGACGAGGAAAAAATTAAAAATAAACTCGCTTCTTGGCTTACCGTACATAGTGTGCACTCGTTGCTGGACTTAAAGGCTTACCTGGAACAAAAATCGTATCGATTAAACTGGAATCGATGAGAAATGGGGCCACACATGATGGTTAAATAATTTTACAAGACACCTACACATGTGCGAATTCATATAAATTTCTCTAGACACGACTTTTGAATATATAAAAAGTGGAACATTGTAAGTTATGGCGATTTGATGGACCGAAAATGCGGCCCAGAGTGGCTGAATGCTGGAAATATGGTCGCCCAGTTATGATATATGTTCCGGTGGCTCTATATCACATTAACCTGGTCAAAGCTTTCCGCTTTACTTACGCATAAACATTTTGCTTTTGGAAAAAGTGTTTTGTACACTTTATACACACACAACACTCAGCAGGTACTAAGAGTGCCGTACAACATCAACACCGTGACTGGAATGCGGTGAATTGAGCCGATTGGGCCCATTTTTCTCTCTCTTCTCATGTTTTTGCCCGGATCCAAATATATGGGCTCCCATTTAGGCTACTCACGTAACGCACACCGAAACACGTTCACCGAATTTGCAAGCCAAATGCTGCAAGAAGTTTTACGGCTAATGATGACATTCGATATACCAGCACGCACTTTTTCGTCAAAACACACACGTGTGTGGCTTTTGTTCATGGATCTTTAGTCTAAATGTGACATGCAACATTTGAAATGCGTCTTAAAACAATGAAAGTAAACCCAAACTATTCAAATTTCAATTAGATGACAAGAGGAGTTGCCAGTAACAAAAACTTCACTCGAATAAATTTCAACTGTTTGAAAACTATGCAGTTTGGAATTGTGTGTGTGAAATGCACATTTTTCGGACTGTTCCGCTCCATGGTCCGGAAAACGCGTTTAATTAGAGCAATGATAAACAAAAAGTCAGAAAGTTAATACACCGCAAATGATAGAAAAATTCGTTGTTGTTTTTGGGTATGGAAAATTCTTTGTACAAAGCATAAAAAGCTTCTAATATGCAAATGTGGTGTTTATTATTTGTACACTGAAATAATATGGAAACGTGTATATTTTATTTTACATAACAAGAAGCCACGAAGAGAGATACGCACATAAGTGGAAAAAAGAGCGAATGGATACACACATACACACACAGCATCAGAGAGACGGCGAGCGTTCTGTCAACTCGGAATCATCTTACACAATAAAAATTTTATTCGCCTCTTTAGAAATAATTTACTAGCACATCTAGAAGAAGAGAAGACGAACCTGATGCCATCAAGGGCTATCAGTTTCTCTTTACACAAATACTGCGGTTATTCTTAGTGTCAAAGTTCGCCTTTTAACATTGTCACACCCCGTCATAATTCTTCTCCACATACGGAAGGATAATTATTTCCGTTGATTTGTGTGTATGCAAATCGTATCACATCCATTCCAAGACGCGGAATGGAAGCAATGGTCTTAACCCATATCAAATAATGGACTTTGGAGGATCAATTGCATTGTCTGCAGCCTGTTTTAGTGTCAGGTGTGGTGATGATGAGGGGGCGCACATTTATACACAATAAATGGGCGTTGAAATACTGGGCTTTAGTATTTGGGCACGGAGTGTTGTATCCGGTGAACACCTTAGAACACAAAGGATTCGTTTGTCAAAGACAATCGAAAACGGGCAAATGGAAATTCACCACACACATTTTCAATGGTGGTAGTGAGAGAGGCCCATTTTCCCCAAAGACAATCAACTTTTTTCACCCTCTATCATTATTTATTTATATCAACTGTCCGGGATTCCTATTCAATGTGCAAATTCGGGAACAGGAGCATTTTATAATATAAGCTTTGGACGCAATTTCAATTAAATATCGAGTGGTTTATTCCATTAGTCTTATTATAATTTGTAGAAATAAAGAAAAATGGAATTATTTTGTCTTGTGTGTGTAGGCTTAAAGATTAATTAATGTGGCAACATTAAGTGTCAAGCAGAAAATCCACTTATGTAATTACTTTCTATAAGAGAAAAGTGCTTTGTGTACCTGTCGAGTGCGTGAAAGGCGCACTGAATATCAAAATAGCAAGTAAGAAAGTCTATACTTAATTATATTTACGAAATCCTTTAACATCTGTTTTAGTTACGACCATATTCAGTTTAATAGACTTCCAATGTATTTGCAAGTTCTAGGCTGGAAAGTTAAGTTTTGTGTATTCTATAACATGAGCGGGTTGGAAAGTTTCAGTTTTAAGCATTTGCTGCTTCTGCTGATGTACGAGTGACTTTTTGCCCATCTAATATATCTGTACAACTGTGAGCAAACTGTACCAGATAATGTTTATTTATATACTCTTATAAATGGGAAACATGCTTGCCAGCACAAGAATCAACTTGCAACTATACACTTTTCCTTCAATGGGAAAGAAAACAAACGCTACATTTGAATTAAGTAAGAGACATGTATTTGTGCCCATTAACGATTTTGCGAATATTCAGCAAACAAAGACTGTGTTTGCCGATAATACACGCGAGAAATATAAAACGACAACAAGCGCAAAGAGGAAAGTTTATCGAAAGAGGAGCGTATTGATTTACAAGCCCAAAAAATGGATCATTAAGAAGTTTTTAATTGACGTCGTCATGGTTTTTTATCTCTTGGCATTTCTTCAGCGTGCTAACTTAATCCAAACTCAGAAATTGAATTAGGCTGAAAGTTCCTTATAGATTTTTTTTAATGTAAAACTACACACTTGCATATCCAAATATTCGAAATTATACGGTGTATGGAAAATCATTTGGTATTCGGAAAAAGTAATTTCCCCAAACTTTACTATTCTATATAGGTAGTTTAAATTCGTTCGATTTGCTTCTTTCATACACACAGACAGTAAAATACATCTTTGTCAGATATTCAAGACATTTTCGAATTATAAATCACAAAGTTTTATATGTAGAACGTAGTCGACTTTCCAATTGTGGATATCTAAACATTTCAGTAATAAGGAAATCAAATATCTCATATGCATCAGTACAATAAAATCCTTATTGCAATAACAATGACTAATGCCCGTGAAAACCATAATTATATGGAAAATAAGCAATTAATTGAAACATCAACCTCGAATTTAACGATTCATTCAATCAGAGTTTGGTAGATGAAATAAATGCACCGAATTTCAACCTTATTTAATTAATAATCCAGCATCAAGTTGTGGTATATTCGTCATTGTAATAAAATCTCCATTTGCCATTGTGATGGCAGCATAATCCTTTAAAACAGAATGTGAATAATTCATGTCAATGTTATCGATATATGAAAAAGAATTGCTTCGATGATGGCAAAACAGCGGGAGTTCCATAATATAATATTGGTGACATATGAAATACCTAAAGCTCGAATTATAATAAAACATTTATTAAGGAACCCGTATATAAGAGGGTGTATGAAATATGGCATTATAATGAACTGTAATGGCTGATCGGATATGGTTTATAAGAGAAGGAATCTAAATACTTTATGGTTGGCATTTTTTATGCTCTATAGGAGCTTATATCGCAAGTTAAAAAGCTCCTCTCTTATATGGGAAAGAAGAGGAGAAACGAGGCTAAGGAAAATTGTCTTCGTTCACTTCCATTCTGAAAAAATAATTGTTTTCCAAGTCGGGGGCTGAAGAGGATGCTGATGCTCTCATAAAATACCTTTCGAAGTGAATGTATCGTACATGGTGTATATAATTGAATTAAATGTAATTTTTGTTTAATAAACTACTTTAACTCTCGCAACGCTGTCCATCATGTGTCCATTCGCATTTTTCAAAAGTCTTGACAGCGAATTTATATCCCAAAGGCAGCACGCACTTTATTCTCGCTACTGTTGTTGGTTTTTATTCCCATCTCGATCCGTCATCCATTAGTGATTGTGTATCAGTCAGATATTGAGGTATTTCCGTTTTTCGGTAATCTTTTTCGCTACGCCCACCCAAAGACAAGATAATTTTCCATTTCCCTCATGTACCATATTTACCCACTACATACACTCGTAATATTTACGATAAACAAAATGTGTTTATTCGAGTGGAGAAGATTTTTGGAATACGAAATGTGGACCAGTCTTCTTGATACGTGGGGGTTGGGGTTTAATTTATTTTATCAAACAACTCAACCACGATGAAATATAAGGTCTAGCCGATATACAACAGTGTCCCGAAACACGCATTCGACAGTATATTTTCATTTTTATAGTTTAATTAAAGTAGGGAGCGATTTGTGAATCATGTATGGTTGAAAAGTGCATAAATTCACCAGTAAATTAGCATGGAAACAACAAACGCACACAATTTCCATAAAATGTTTAATCTTCCTTTCCAGTAAATTGCTTATTTATATATTCTGCTTTATTTTTGTTTGCTTTATGCCTAGGTAATGCCAAGGGAGTTTAATTTCGTTCGATAAAAGAATTTTTCACAACGGGCCAGAGTAGCGCACAGCACGGTAAAATACTAAATATACGGTACTATTGTCTCGTTAATTTGCCTCATATATGTATAGAGCTTTTATTAGTCTTCATGTCATATAATGCAGAATGCAATAAAGAAACAAAGAGTGATTAAGTTAAATGAGAACGTTGTTTAGTTAAGAGTTTATGACTTTCATTATTTAATGAAATTTATCTAAAAGTTTTACCTTGTTGCGACTAGAGTTAAAAAATCGTACCGATGCTGACTTTAATCATGAAATTTTCCACAGAAATTTACATAATTCTCGTTCTCCAATTATTATGTACTTGATTCACATTAATGTTCCTGTTTTTCCATTGGCTAAAAGGTAATTTTATTAGGGCCATTTTCCGGTCAATTAATGGAAGCCTCACAAATGCCATTTAGCTACAATGTCCCTTTAACACCGATAGTGATTTGAGCCAATCAATTGATTACTAGATAAAGTTTCCTAGTAGAACAGTTGGAGCGTTTATTTCCCGAATTTGCTAGTTTGTAAACAATGCGTATATAAAAAGCGCGCTTTCCCAAGAGGAAAATAAGTGCTGAAAGTAACATCAAGACTTGCTTAAATATTTACACTGTATGGTGAATGAATTTCTGTCGCAAAGGATAGATACAAAGGCAATAAATTGCGCACATTCTCAAATTTGATTTTACGCAATGGGAAACACTCGACAGTCGTACACTTGCTAGAATATCATAATTTCCCGTTTTCCGCACAGCATTTCTGCGGTTACCTATTATATATGGGAGCGCATTGTTGAACCACAACAAAAATTTCCAACCAGCCACAATATCAACGTACAACAGGCCAGCGGATTGCATTCGGCCACCATGTACATAATCCAGTTCTCTAACCAATTTCACACTTTGATGGTCATGTGACAGTTGAGCACCGGTCAAAAATTGGAAAAATTGCACTGCAAAATGGCAGGAATTATTCTCACTGCGCGCTCCTCGAACGCAGTTTTAGCCACAACCGTTGTTGGTACTCGGTGAACTGGAGTAATTCTGAATTATTACATAATTATTCACCGCGACCCTCTTTAGCAATTCATGATGGATCCCCCATTGACAGACAAGCATAAGATGAGAAATGTTTCGCATGACTGTTTTATGCTGTCAACAAGCAAACCCCTTCAGATAAAGGTATCAATCATCCGTTAAGAAACAATGTAAATAATGTACGATTATGAGAGCGAACGGCGCAAAATAAGACAAATTACCAAGTTAAGTGTGAAACCATAAAGGCTTATGGATGCTTAGATGCGCAATTATGCGGTGTGTGTGTGGCGGTAATATAAATTCATTCGGAGACTGGTGTGTGGAGTTATTTATCAAAAAATCAGTTCATCTTGGAATGGAAAGAGAGTCGCCCCTTCCCAAGTGCAAGAAACTCCACTAAAAAGTGTGTGGAAGTGGATGGGGCACAATGGAGTACGATTAATAATACAAAGTTTAAATAGATTATAATTGATGGTGGTTGGCCATTAAAAGTCAGAAAGCCGATGGTGTAATTAGGTGGAAACAATAGAGAAATTGCACACACACATTGTGCTGGCCACAGCACAAACTTATTGCCGGACTATCTTCGTGCCGTCGGCTTAACAATTTGTATTTCCACATTTGACCATAGGTATGCTACATGCCATTCCGCTCTACTTCATTATCACACACACCAGCCTCGTATACACGAATAATTTTCTATTGCTGGCCACGATAATATAAAATTGGAAATTTACTTTAGGCACGCCAGTTTTATTCAAATGCCACTATTTCCATTGCTGCGCGCTTTTCCGTATATACGGAATCATTGGAGAAAATTGTCTACCGCCCCTCATTAGTATTTGTTTTAATAACCGCAATTTCTGTCTGCAAAGCACTTTGCAGTATATAAATTACACTAACATGGTAAATGTAACGACTGTAATTTATGCCACATTGATTGTAATACTAAAACAACAAAGGTTACAATATATTGTGCTTGTTTATTAAAAACATACATTTATTATCGCAGGCTAAATGAAATGTACTCCAGTAATATGGCTGGTGGCAGACTGGATGATGAGAGAAGAATATTCTATTGCCATTCATACAATAAATCCTGTAATAACCCGGGAGTTTTACCGTCGGAAAAACAAGAAAACCCGCGTATTCACTGTGAACTTTGGAGAAATTCTGCATTTTACGAGCATTAAAGTTAGTTATAGGAATAATATTGTTTTAAAATTCAAATAAAATGTGTTTAGTATAAATCATTAATACAAGCACACGGGGGTGCACATTTTGTTATTAATGCGTGAAATTTTTTTCGAAAATTGTGTGACAAAACTAGAATATTCTTGGCAATATCATTAGACTAGGTGATTTACAAAGTGTCAAGAAGACGAATGAAGCAACATATAAATATACAGACGGCTGGAATGGCATTTCCTTTCCTCTTTCACGTAATATGTAAATAAAAATTTATGTTGTATAAAAAATATTTCATATTTCACTTTGCAACGTAATCCCAGTGGAATATTAAAATTTCAATGGGAGCTAACACCATCATAATTCCAATACACTATATCCTAGAAAAGAACAGGGAAATTGTCGAAATGAATTCGGTTAATGTGTACGGGGAAAGTTTCCCAAAAGCTCATTTCCACACAAGACCTGTTGTGTACAAACAAACCGAATTTGTGCCATTATATTTTACAAGGTGCCCTATTAACTCGTTCCAGATGTTCTTTAGCTTCTAGATTTACTCCCGGACTATATCCACCGTTCCTGATTCCCTTATTTATTAGTTGCGGATAAATTTCCAACAGAACCGGCCACCATATGGAAGTAAAATGCATAACAAAAGTGATGTATGGACCCGTGACTTTTTACCCTCAACTTTTAATTGTGTCCCACATAATGTTGATAAAGCTTACATGCAGCACTAATGCAACTTATTATATAAAGTTTGCGCTATAGTGTTGGATTTTTTCATTTCCCAACATACATTTCGCGTTAGAAAACAACTGCACTTTATTATTAATAGGAATTTCCAGGCGCGCTCACCCCCAACCCCCATCATTTATTTTATTTTATATTGTTGTTAAATATATATAAATGCGCACCACCCGAAGATAAATGCAAGAAATTCCGAAATGAAATTTTAATTCACAACTAGATCCAGGCGATATGAATTTTGATATTAAATGTGCGACTCTCCCTTTCACGCTCGTGTTCACATCTCTCCCAACCGCCGCCCATACCGTCATTATCATCATAAAGTTAGGAAAAGGCAGACAGCGGATATTAATGTGCCAAATGGTTTTTTAAATCACGAATTCTATAGCGGAGCTCAGGTGCACTACGTTAATATTATTTGGACGGTGCTTATGGTTTTTTGCGTGTGCTAAAAAACAGCCCCGGACACGTACCGTATAAAATATGCCAGCTATGGCCTGATTAATAGACTGGTGAGGAGGAGTTCACGGGACACCGCGCTTTAATTGTGTGCCCAGAATTTATGTACTCGCTAATTCTTCAATAAGTCCGAACACTTGGCAACATTTCCGCTCCTTAAGGCGGCCAGTGACAAAGGAATTCCTGTTGGGAATAATTTGCATTCGTAATTGGTGTATGGGGGGATTAATTGCGAACCGATAATTATGCACACACGTACGCCGACAAGGGAAGGAAGCATTTTTTCTCATTTCCAAGTTTTTCTTTTGACAAGTGAAAGATACATACAGAAACTAAGTCCCTCCAGACAACATAATTTATGATAAACAAAACAAAGTTTCAGCCAAAAGCAGAAAAAAGTTATTTAACATTCAAGTTAAAGTAAATGTGTCGGAAACTCTCTTCACTTGGCATTAATTCACTTCCCCGATGGAGCACTGTGTGTGTATTTACGGAGGAGGCAAATTACTCAGCCAATTAGGCGTATTGAAATATTTTTTCCATAGCCGAGAGACGCTCTTCTAATAAAGTTAAATGTGTTGGAATTTTTTTCAATCTTATAATTAACAAGATTCCATAATTACACTTCAATTAAATATTTGCAGTGGATGGAATATATAGCTTAAAGCTTATTTTGTAATAAATACATCCAGAATGATTAGTTTCAAATGCATCGCCCAATACACAACACAGAAAATACAACATAATGAAACTTTATATTGTGGAGTATTTTTCAATTTAAGTCAAATTAATTCCGGTCAATAAATTTTTGAAACATTTCTCCACTGCTGAAGCCCAGTCTGGAAATGTTTGCATAAACTTTCATACATCGACAAATACGATTGCTACATTGTAGAAAATATGTAAAATCCTGAAAATCACTTTGAATTAAACATGTTCACTGTATGTGTGTGTAAACATCTTAAACAGATCAATCTTCTTTCAAGTCGCTTTTTGCGAAAAAGCCCAAAATCCATCCAGCACACGAATTTTCCTCGCTTAATTTATCAATTTTACAAACTATCGTCGAAATGTTTATTTATATGAACGATCACCAATCGGTTTGGAGGAAGCAACCGATGAACCACAAAACACCCCCATCATGTGGATTGTGCCTGTTTGATAAATGCGCCAAGAATTAACTGTTGTACCGATAAATAATCGTTGCTGTTGCGGTAATTGTCAGCAAAGTGTAAGATATGTTCGGCCACTAATTCCGTAAATTGTATTCGTCGGTGTATGGGGTACACCGCACTATACATTGGCCATTGTACACCACCAATAATTCAGACCCACTTAATAATTGCGGCAATTGCAAGTGTCGACTGCTAACTGGCTTAGATTGGATTTTCAATCAATTAGAAGGCGCTTCTCCCACATACACTCGCCTTTTAGTGCATAGAAAAAGGTCCATTCTGGCTTCCAGCAGCACACAACAACATCACATCACGACATTTTATGAGATTTCCAGTAGACATGTCCGGAGTATAGAGGATGCATGCTGAGTTGGCACAATGTTATTACCATGTTTGTGCTTTTACAGTGAAAAAGCTCTTCCTACCCAAAATCGGCATGAATAGAGCGGCTTTTTCGCAAGGAATCTTCACCAGTCGAACATTGAAAATCAATTCGTGCTAATACACCTGCCAAAGGAAGTTTAATCGCCACAACTGGCGACTTGTTGTGTTTTAGATCCACTAGGATAATGGATAATGAATGCGAGCTTTTTATCTAATGCTTTCCTTCCAAGCCAATTGAAATGCACAATTGAATTGACAGTGAGACACAAATCTAAAGCCACTAAATAATAATCACAGGAATTTTTCAATGTTTCCGCGCACGTTATTATATTGATTATAAAGCCATTGTGTTTCTATATTGGTGCTTTGGCTTGTGTGCGTAGAGTTGAAAGGTTGATCGAACGACGAACGCTTTTGACCTGCATCTACGGCACAACGTGGACTTATTGTTTGCCTAGTTTCCGATTCGAGACTCGCTCACATTCACTATACAGAAATTACAAGTACATGCAAACACGGTGATGGAAAAAGTTTGTTTTCAAATGGATAATTTTCCAAAGATGTGTTAGCTGAGTGGTAAATTAGGGAAACATTCAGAGCACTTTGTATTAAGCATTCAGTTGACAATATGAATAATAAGAACGCGCGTCTCTGTTTTGGCCACATAATATATGTAGATATAATTACAATGTGCATATTAGACATAAAAGGTAATCGAAGTGTATTAAATTACTTGTGCTATTGTTACAGGTGTATTATTAAAACTATTATATGTCAGTGACATGAACTAAATACACAAATAATGTGAAACCTGCATGTATGTACTGTATAATACGTGCATTAGCATGCCAATTCGACACACTATCACATTAAAATGTTTATCCCAGACAGGGAACTCATTATCTTAAGTGGCGAATCAGGAAATTCAGTACAAACATAATTAAATATTGAAAGAATTAATATGGTACATTAAATTATCCGAGTGAAAAGCGTCGTCGTGCGCTTTGTCTAAAAAAACATGGTATTGTTGGGTAATTTTTCAATGGTAGTACACGTTCATTGTACGCCAGTTTGTTGTTTAGTGCATTTTCTTACAATGGAAAAATAGGAAATGTTTGAAAGGATGAAATTGTGCTTTGTGGAAAAAAGTTTAAAGCTCCACACAGCGTCCCCCTAAAGCTCAACTCTTGTATTGGTATAATTAATAAAATTACACTTGTTTTATCCAGAAATGGGCTTTCATTAATGCACAAAAAATCCCCAACAAAGACATTATGATAAGCCTGATAATCTGAAAATGTGTGACTCACCACAATTCATGTTTTAAGGAAGGAATTTACTCGGTCCTAAAATATATTTATGCATTATGTTAGAGTGTTAGAAAACTCCGATATATATTGTATAGGGGGGTTAGTCCTTTTTTTCACACTATTTACAAAGAAGCCAGTGCGATATTTTCAGTTTTATGTTTCAAAGATGACATATTTATCTATACAATAATCTTTTATTTTATTTATTTTACGTTTTGCCTTCACTATCAATTGCTGGGCGATGGGAAGCAATTGGCTCCCCCACGAATTTTTTCCCATCACTTCTTAATACCGTTTCGAATTTATACTTTCAAGCGCAAATATTTCACATCACCTTTTGTGTCTGCCACATGAAAATGATATATTTTATATCCCATTCATTCGGTTTCAGTCAAATTGGCTCCAACGAGACCATATTTACGAGAAAAAAGTTGAAAACTTGTGAAAAATCGACAGTTCCACAATCGAAACTGGAAAGGAAAACAAAGCTGTAAATATATACGAGTTTCCTTGGCCCTTTTCATCTAATTAACAGTAAAAAGAAATTCTAAAAATACTGTATTTCCCTAAATTTTCTTGTGTGTAATTAAGCCGACACACTTTACCATTTTATTGCTGCTTAGATAAATTATGTGTGCGAAAGTACAAGCTTTGGGTGTGTTTCGATATAATAAATCGAGCAAATTTTGTTAGGCGTTAATCTGCTATTAAACAAGTTGGAAAAACATTTGGCGAATGTAGACACCCCAAGTCGGACATATTTTACTCGACTTTTTGCCACTGCGTAGATAAATAACAAGCTGAACAATTCAGATTGGGAAAAAAGCTAGCTTAGCATCGGGCTAAAGGTCGAGAGTATTTGTCGCAGTGTGGATTTACTCGAAATGGACATGCACCGAGCACAACACTGTGCCTAAGGGCACAATCAAATCGATTTAAATCCTCTCCCTACTTCCAAACATCACCCTATTAAAGCAATTCAAGTGACGCACAATTTTTTCCTACAACTATATATCCGGATAATAATTTGTTTTCAATTCGGATCGAATATTTATTGGCCGGATCATTTGTACAACACACACTCACACTTGAAGTGAGGAAAGTTGGAGGATGTGTTTGCCGAGGTGGTTCGGCTGTGTGACGACTTATTACCTACACGACACGTCGATAGCGCCTCTCGTCCTGACAGTGATTGAAGGATAACGTAAGCAAAAGCCACAACACAACAATCACTGCACCTTCGGCCCATTCAACATCATCAATTTCCAATGACAGTCGATCAGTGGGACACACCAGATGTAATCCTAAACAAATTTTGGAAAAAAGTTCAGATCCCTTAATTATCTTACTTTAAAATCATAAACAATCATTGGAAGTGAGCCAGACGCACATTTTTCCTCGAGTTATTTACGTTATCTTAATAGTGGTTGCATTCCGAGATAGTATGGAGAAATATTGTATTTTAATAAGTTACAAGATGTGTTTGCACATTCTTCGTGCAAGTTGGTATGTTGATGCTGATGCTGTTAGTAAAACGAATATCTCTCGATGTGTCTCTTTATCTGAACGCAAGAGACACCCGAAGAAGACGAACTTCATATCACACACAGACACAGCGCAAAGGAACGTTAGCAAAATGGAAATGTCACAATAAATAATGTTGTTTGTCGTACGTATTCCACAGAGGAGAGAAGAAGGAACGAAATGTTTCTCTGGATTTGATGGGCGAGATGCGACGGAGAGAGACTCAATATACATAAAAAGACATTGTGAATATTAACATTTCGAATGAATAACAAAAATTATCCTTATACATTTGTCCATTTATCATAAAGTCTGTGTGTGTTTGTATAATTTTTTTTATCAAGTAAAATACGACATTTTCCCCGTTGTTTTTTGCTTTATTAAAGTGATATCTCTCTCATGCGCTGCTATAATGGTTAAATTATTTTACGATGTACATGCAATTTGTTTTATTTTAGTTTCTACTAATGAATCCATTTCATCATGTTGATGATAACGTATACGTTTTTATTTTACGTAATATATAGATAAATTACATTGGAACAATTTTTTCACTGTCTCCCGAATATTATTTTAATTGCATTATAAAGCGATTTTTTGCCCAACAGACAAATCTGCATAAATGTCTTGTTTCAAGTTTCACCATAAAAGATTTTATTATATATGGTCGGAAGATTAACTTGTCCCATTAACGTGAAATTTATTATGTTAAATATATTTGGTCGCGAATGCGAGCCCATTTTACACGTAATTCCACATTATCTAATATATTCCGGCCAGATATACCATGCAGATGTAAAGGACTTGCAAGAGAAAAATTAATAAAACTTAATACATCAATCACACTTTATTTCTCATTTGGCATTTGTTATAAATAAAAAATTTATGTGCGTCGATAAATTTATTATGACAATCAGTTTTACGATGGACAATGCACGAGACGTTTTGATGGGCCAATTATAAATAATCGTAAGTTTTTTATTACACTTATGAATCTTGGCACAATTTCGTTTATTAAATGATGGGGAAAAAATCAACTACAATGTGAATAACCGGATTTTGGGTTTTGGTATAGAGCGATTGTCTAGAACAGATAGAGTTACTTTTTATGGGCAATATAAATTCGATTCTCATTAATCCCCCCATGCATTTTGTTTGCAGATATTAATCGTACATCAAATAAAAATATGAGCATAAAGGAGTCCATCAAGGAGATCCGACCAGTAAAGTGGAGCGCACATTGATGACAGAAATCTTGCAATTTCAAGCAAATCATCCCCATATATGGTGAATTAGATTACTGGGTAGTAAAGAGGGTGAGCGAGTGTGCGGATCATTTGTTAGAGTGTTTGAATTGAAAGTTCCTGTATTATAGGGCCGAATTCCCGCTTGGGACATAATGATGCCGTTTTTCTTCCACGCTTGGCCCCGTCAATGGGTAAATTGTGATAGACAGACGAACAGACTCATCGGACACGCTAGTAGATCAAGATTACCTCAACAAAACGGAAAACCTAGCCCATCATCAGACAAATGGACGACACCCCAGTTCATATATATTAGGACATCAAAGTGTGGATAGGATTCGGAGCATTCACACAGTTCGGAAGATGGAGAAAAATTAAACCAGGAAAAGGGTAGTAATAGTGTCAATCAAGTGGGTCACACACGAAAGCATATCAAAACATTTGGTTTGTTCACCTGCCACCCCAAATAGCCTTTGTGCACTCTACTGTGTATTTTATTATTGATTTGAGTGGCATTGAAGGGTCCGGCGTTTTATACGAAAAATACGAGAACGATTTAAAAATAAACTCACGCTCTCTAATAATTTTTTTCCACATAAATGTCAAATATGTTTCTAATAAACCGAAAAATAATGGTTTAAATGTCATGCATTTCTTTGGGGGTGGAAGCGTACAGGTCGATTATTAATTAATTAAAGTTCAGAAAAACTCAGTGCAATTAAGTGATTCTGGCATATCTCTTGCATTTTTCATATAAAAATCATTTCTATTACAAGAGTAAACCTGAATGAACGTTCACTTTGATTCGAATGCACTCAAAGTTATTTGTATTTTTACATAAAATATTATGTAATGTCTGCCTCTGTGTGTATACAGGTTGGTTTTCTCTCATTTTTGGAAAGCTCCATCGATTACACATCGAACAACTATTTTCAGAGACAGAAATAAAAGATGCATATTTGCACGCAACTAGCGATAAAAGAAATACGTTTAATTAACGCATTCAAAAACAGTCGCGTCCATATACCGAAATGTTAATTACCTCTTGTCATCCCTTAAAAACCACATGATCGATTGTCTTCCACACCCATTTCTATATGGAAATATTTAAAGAATTTTAACATGTGTTTAGTGATAGAAGCCACAATATGAACGATTGTTCATTTAAACAACAAACGCGGCGTTTGTCACTGTCCGAACCATTTATCAAAAAGCGCCAAGAATCCGCCCACACCGCGATTCCCTTTTCAAATTTTATTCACGCCGCACAGCTTTAAATTGGGGAAAAATGTTAATTGAACCAAAAAGATCATGTTTGGCACAAGTTCAGGCCACTTTTTCCATCCGCACTCTCGTTAATGCAAAGTTTTCCGCGCACCTGGCAGAAACTGGCACTGATTATGATTTTTTCCCTTTGCGAAATTAATTTTGGCAGTGGAACTTTTCAGTCCGCCGAATTGCCCCAACGACCGGTATGGTGCATATTTTGGAAACACAATAAATAACTGCACTCGTTTACAAGCTTTTTCTGGCTTCCTTTGCTAGTGAAACGGAATATTGTATTACAATGTCGTGTACAATACATATAATAAATTTTCTATAAACAGGGAGGAAAAAAAGAGTTCGCCGATTAATCGCGTGACAAGCTCATATACGTTATATACATAGTTCCATAGAAAAACATACCGAAATAATACTATTATATATAGGAGAAGATTTGATTTATTCGCTATAAAATCGAACATGAACGCATTGTATTGTAACGAGAATTACTTTGTTCAAGTTGATTATTAAATGGGAATGAGTTTGGGTTTTTTCCATGCATGGACACATAAAAATGAATTAAACTTTTCCTAATGATTAATTCAACTAGTGATTATGAGGGCAGTCTTGAAAAATTAAACACATATAAATCATTCATCACATTCAACAGAGGTATCATCAAAGGACTGATTAATTTCATTCACTTCCGACTCGAGTCCGGGTCAAATCCCACTGGAATTACACAAATTCACCCCACTATATCTACTCAACAAAAATATATAACTTGGGGATAAAAAATTATGCACATGAATTAGAACAGCTACATGAATAATGACGTGATGTTATAATTGCATTGTGACCGATAAGATCGGGTGATATTTAAAAACGACGGCCAACAGGAAGAACAACATTAAAATAGTGCGATTCGCAAAATGAAAAATTAATATTTCATTGATTTGTGGGGACCTGATTGCGTGTCCCGGGCATATTTAACATCTCTTAAAGGTGCCATGTAATTATAATGTGGTGTTGTGAGTTTGTGAAAAACTTGTCATTTTTCAAAGTGGCGCTTTGGAAAACACAAATCATTGAAGAACGTGTGTATGGTCTCGATTTAAATGGAAATAGGTATCAGAAAATGTAATAATAATTAACGTATAATTCCATGGAATGAAGCGCGAGTGCAAGTGAGAGAGAAAGCAAGATGAAAGCTTATAACGCTTTCATGTTCTTTTCACATGGAAAAATGTTTATTTCATTTTATGTCTACCTAAAATATAAGGGAAAATATTTTAATATAAAAATATTTCCTTAAGATTGAATTTAGGGGCATTTGAAACTATTTCAACAACCGAAAAACAGAAGAAACTTGAATGACGCACACAGCAAAATTTAATGAACATTACAATCCGTTACACCCCAACCCGTAACAAGTCAATTCAACTTTATTAATTTATTTGGAAATTTGTTCTTACTTGTTTAATTGGTGCGATATTAATTTAAGTGGCTCGTAACATGAACAATATTAATAGCAAGTGATTTTAAAGTAAATATCATTTAGAGCGCAAACATGATGCAACAACAACAAATTCCCGAATAGAAAAACTTGTGTAATTGGATTAAAATGTTCCCAATACAATAAGTTTACACATTTTCGCGGAAACTTTTCAATTCATCTTTCTCGATATCTTTTCGAGAAGAGGCGAATTAAAATGACAAGCTTGAGTTGAATTTAATAAAATTAGCTGCTGTATATTTGGGACTAGATGCGAGTCTACCGAGAGATGGAATGTTTTAAATTAATTACCCCCAGCTCGGCAATTAATGGAAAGGCGTTCAAAATTTTCTAATTAATTATCGGTAATTAGTTCATAAATGTTAACACGATACCAGCAAACATTTTACCAAAAGAGAGAGGAAAAAAATTGTCATTTTGTCCTGCCACACATGGAATCGAATTGCGTTTTTCAAGTAGAATAATTCTCGGTCCATTAATGGCAATAAAACAGTTTAAAAACAAAAGTCATGCAATAAATCACCAGCCAATAAATGGATAAGAGGCTTTATATACAATTTATGTAAACTCTTTGCTTTTGTTACCATTCAATACACGTACAACACAGAAATGCGATTACGTTCATTATTTTTTGTTTAAATTATTAAGTAGAGAGACAATATTTCATGTTTGCGCTTCCAAATGGATTATTTGTTGTTATACAAATAGGAAATATTGGAAAACGAGAATTTCGTCACACAATTTTCGGGATTCCGTGTCCTTCTCAAAGGAGCAATATAAAATTTCAGTTAAAGTGTCAATACAAGACCTTTGAATGCATGCATCGGATCTGTTCCAACGTCCCCATGGAAATGGGGTTCTGTACACAGTGGGAAAAAACGAGCGCTTTTCAATTGCAACAGCAAGAAAATTTACTGGTTGAGTAAAGAGTGGCTCATAAAAGTGAAAAAACGCCTAGCTCTCTACTTTCCATGTTGTGCGCTAGACTAGACGACGAAAAGGAGAATCGCAAAAGTTCGAGAAGAAAAGTGGATCTTACAACAAGAATGATCATGATGAAACATTATTTTCTTGTCGGATGTACTGCGCTATTTATAGAGCGAACATGTATACCTGGGACTGAATTGTTCCTCCACTTCTGAAGACGCGTTTCGCCCTGTGACGGATTTAAATATTGCGTTAGTCCATTAGAGTGGACCACCAAAGACCCGTCGATCCTTCTTCTCCATAAGGGTTGTTATTAATTTAACGATTTTGCATATTGAGGGGGGCAATCATCTTATAGCGAACGTGATAGGGTCGTAATTTGTAAATGGTGGCGACTATTGTAAAGCAATGGAAATCCTCTCCTCTAATAACTAAACCAATTAATAGCGCCGCCCTCCAAGACATTTAGCCCCGAAACTGAACCAACCCTGAATTCAAACCAAATTCGCAGAAAAAATCCCCTCACTTATGTATTAAAAATAACTTATATAAACAAGTTGAAAATACACTCGAGATTGCCGTTCGTTCGACACTAATAAAGTAAATTGGAATAAATTTTTATTAAGTGGCAAAGTTGAAAGAGAGATAAAGAAATAAATTGACTTTAACAGAGAGTAACTGGGAAAAAAGAAAATGGTAAACAAGGAAAATGAGTTTTTATTGCTTGCCGAACTTTTCCATTTGAACTTTTCTGTATACAAATAATTCGAAATTACCTATACGAGGGGTGGTGCTCCCTCACACTGTCCGGAAAGCGCGTTTGCTACATCAGTGTGGGAAAATGGAATGTTTACTTTACTGCAATATACACTAACATTACCAGGTTTGTCACATTTTAATATTTACTTTGGCTTTTTGCCTTTGATTAACTCCCCCTCGCCCTCCACCTAAAAATCTACTCTTACCTGTATGTGCGGCAACGAACACTGCACAGCACAGTATTAAAATCCTCAGGGCCATAATTCAATAAAAATAAAACTACAGAGCCGTGTGCTGTTCCATCACAAATAAGAAACTATATTAAAATTACAATACACCCCTTTCACATTGTTTTAATGAACAAACATGTTAATTGTCAAAAAAGTGGTAAGTGGCGAAAGTTTTCCGGTGTGTTGGAAATTAATACGCTCGGCACCGGTGCAGGTACCGATTTCCGTCTAATATACCGTACAATAATGTGGTCTGTTTTAATTGGCAAATTTACATGTTTTTCCGCAATGTATGGCAATTGTACATCGGGGGGTGGTGGTGATTGTTTTGAAATTTAGCGCGGTCAATGTAGACACATTATGTGCGACTCGTGAACGGTGCTTGGAAACGGAGTAGTCTGCAAACTGAGTGTAACGCCACCCTGACGTCGGTGGAAACCCTTAAAAACAGTGCGACACAGGCGCACCGTCCTCGATCTATATACCCCCGAAAAAAGCTCACCCTTTTCACTATTCACTCTCTCTACACGACCATTATAACTACACCACTTCTTCGGGCCAATCTTTTCAAATAAGAAATTTGTTGGAAAAAGTTACAGCACTAATTTGTTCGTGTCATTTTAAAATTTATTGGACATTTAAGTAATTTTGGTGGGAATCGTTTTGGGGGGTGTTTGAAGGCCGTCACCGTAGCGTTCCCTCCATGAGTCGATCATCGTACAATTAAGTCGAATCGATGAGAAATGATCATGCACCTATGAAATGTCGAATGAATTTATTGAGTCGACAAGTGGCGGCCCTATACACTTAATGTCAGCTTGAAATGAGTGCTTTCTCCACTAACTTACTTCTTATAAGCGTCTTTTATTTCAATAATTCCACGGAAATACCTACTGAGAACAAGATGAAATTTATTCCGAGCATGAATAGCCCGAGCCAATCGATCTATAAATACTTTAACACACTACACGTGAGGGGACACAGGGGGGCGAGTGATTGAAATGAAATTAAACTTTTTCTTCTCTTATAACGTATGAATTCCTGCTTGTTCACGAACAAATAAAACTTTCTCATTTTTATTGGACAGTGAACATTTCACCCTCTTGTAAATTTCAAGATAGTGTCTTGTAATTACTTAACCCACCTCTTTTACAGTTGACCCGTATAACAGTTTATCCCAAAACACCCAAACTAAGCATCTTGTCTTCGGCGGTGAGATTTACTCGCACAAATAATAGCGCCACAGATAAAATCTCCATTTTGCATAATAACATTCTCTGTGTATAAATAAAAAGTGATTTTTGACTACAGCTAATCTCCAACATGAAAATGTGTAAAAACACGTTTAAATGGTTTTTCGATGGGTATTTCAAGTGGCATAAAATCGCGCACCCATAAAAATGGCAAATATATTCCAAACTTATTGTCCGTTAAATCTTTTTTATTTCCGCTCTTCACTTTTCGCACTATATAAAAAATGTGCCATAATTTCACCCCCTACAAATGACCCATGTTAACCGTCAACAATAAATAAAAAACACATAAGTCTTGCATCTTCACCACACACACAATTGTTCTTTTACTTCAACTGTGTACATAATGATGAAGATTAATCGCTTGTGTGCGTGTTAAACACTTTTTAAATACCCTCCACTTGTTCTCAATCTGTGTTGATTTTTTTGTCCAAATACATTGTACCGCAGCCGAAACCAAAGACAACACAAAAGGGAGCAAAAGTTTATACATCGTTTTCGTCCAAAGACACTTCCATTGTTGCTGCGGCTGAGGTAATTTACTTTATCTGCCACGGAATTACGACTAGTATTAAGTTTTACCCAAACTACTAATCTATTATAGTGGTAGGTACCGTCGCTTTCTTCCCACACAGGCTTCCTTTAAACATTGTACGTGTATATTTACCACACATGCAATAAATTCCCGAATTGGAATAGGTGAGAGTCCCCATGGCTCATTTCCCTAAACTATACGATGGTAACCTAGTGAACATATTACGTAATATAATACAGATATTTCAATTGGTGAAGTGTATTTGTGTGTTAAAGCGAATTACGAACAGAGCGAACGTTTGCGTTAACTTAGTAATTGGAGGATTTAGCAAAACGTTGCATTCTCGAAATGGGACGCGTTTTGCTATCTATTTGTTACCACCTAATATGCGATATCTTTGCGATAATTTCATAACACGTTCACCTCGTATTAATTGTCGGTAATTTTACTTTATTATTAAAATCAGCCCTCTCATACACTGTGCTTTTTCACTACATTTTAATTGCACCTCCACTCTCGGACAATAAAAGAAAAAAGCGTCGTTAGTAATTTTCTCTGTGATGGTGCTACACACTGGATTTAGGAGGACACTTTCGGAACCCATTTGAATTGTTGCAATTGCTTTAAACGGTAAGTAAATGAGTTTTTGCATCGATTTGTGTCCGAATTACAGAAACATCCACATTTCTGGTTTAGTTTATTTAGGGTGGATGTAAAAAGTGTTTAAGAGGCCCAAAATGTGGACGAGATTTAGTTGCGATGCCAAATCCTCCATAGCTGTGTATAATCGCAATTCGAAGCGGATCCTTGAGCTGTTCAATATGTTATTTGCTTGAGTGGTTTGGGTTTTTGTCAATGTGCAGTCGAGTGGTGCTCTTGCATCCCGTTTAACAATTGATACGCTGTACAGAGCAATAAAGGAAATCCGGCACTACTACAATATTCGATCCATTTATAAGTGTTAATTATAATGTAATAAATATCGAGTATTATTAGGGAAAAACTGGCAAACACTAAATTGCTTCTACAATGAATTTTTTATGTAAATGCAATTAAAATTTAATTTATGATCGGATATTGGATTCAATAACATTTAAAACTCATCAGGGTCCTGTAATCCTTTGTAAATAAACTTTTATACGTGCAACTATCGAATTTTCTCTCTCTCTCAATTTTCATTATGTATGGAATTTTTGATTTAATTTTGAAGGATTAGTTAATGAAATGATGTCTAGATCATAGATCCGATATTAAATTTGTAATGATAAGTACATATGGCACATAACAATCGAAAATAAACACATTTTTATGCGCAATATAGATTGAAATCAGTTGAAATTGTGGGGTTCTATAAAAGAAAGTATAACATCCGCCTAAACACCCGAAAATACCATCATATCGTATGAATGTGTGAAGGCGTACAAGGGGTGGAAACTCTTCATATTTCCCTCATAACATTCAGAAATGATCGGTTACCCTTTGGTTTAGCCAAAGAAAAACATCAAACGTTTATTTTATCGTTGGACGTTTTTGCTGTTTTTTTTCTTCTCTTTTTTCTCTTATTTCATGTACAATTGAAAGACACCGAATTGTAATGACAAGGGAAATGAAACAGGATGTTTAGAAATTGAGAAACTTTTCATCGGACCACACTGGTTTCAGATCAAAGTGGGGGCCGAGTGTGTTTAGCTGACCGTTCAAGAGCTAAATAACTGGAGGGCACAGTGAAATGTTGAATTTCGCATATAGACCTATAAAAGGGTAATTGAAATGGTAAGATGTAGGGTGAAATGTCAATCAATTAGTGTGAACAAGATCTGTGAAAAGTGCTCGATGATGAATAAATTAAGTGCATTTCAGGCACACGGTTGACGTAGTCTTGTACATATGCAAATAATGTCGCCTTGTATTTACATACAGAGCTACAATATTCACACTTTGATACTACATAATTAGTAGTGAGAGAAGAGAAAGAGGTTTATGTACAAAACGGTGTACTGGGGCTAAACAGGAACCCTGTCTCCCCAACAGCACGGCCTCCCCCTCAGTTGGCATACAATTCTCGTCATTAATTATTGTTAGAACGCCCCCAAACAACGTTTCTGCTATCAAATTACAGCGAAGACTATTTCCTAGAACTTTCATAATAATAAAGTGGTTTTAGTTACGAGTTTACCATATTAAGGCTAATATTCGGAGAATGTAATTTCAGGAATAGATAGACACAAACATCCACCGAGGACCGCATTTTCTATACGTTTCGCACACAAATCGTCATCTACTTAATTAAGTGGATCTCCTTAGGATTCTTTGACTTGCATTTATTAACTTGCGGTCTAGCTATTTGATTTTCCTGCGAAATTGCCAGTCTTGGTGTTCAGGTAAAGTAATGAATAATTGAAAACCGTTTTGTAAATAAGTTACAAGTGAAGTTTAATTAAAAATAAACACTAAAATGTTTCAAATAGAAATGCTCCAAGAAGCATATAATAAGAATATTAAGAAGAAAAAAATTTATCTTGTTGCTTACCATTTTTTCCCTTTTTTTTGTAAAGCGAGACGAATGAAATGTGTCTTCCTTTATTATAATGAAAAGTTGATGAAAAAAGTTGAACAAAAATGATATCACGTAAAAAATTAAATTTTAATGAAATTTTAATGCTCTCAGACACATCAACATACATAATATTATTTATTATTATAAAAGTTGTAAATGCTATGCAGTTTTGGTAAAAGTTTTTTACTGGAACACGTTTACATTTTTTACCACTATACACCGGCAGTTTTGCATTTTAAATTACGACTTATAAATAACTAGATAAATATTTGAATACAAACTATATATATAGTTTTAAATGCAACAATAGAATGGGAAACTTTTCCACAATTGCTTTCTTCCTTGTACCTACCTACCTACTTACAATATTTTAGTGAATTTATGATGTTATGAGCAATTATCAGGCACTATATCCTCGCTTTATACCCTCTTGTTTATTCAACAATAGATGATCTTTCAAAATTACTGAAGCAAATAACAAGAGAATTGGTGCGTTTGGATAAAGGAAGGTCTCATTTTCTGTAGATCATATGGAGGTACCTAGACCAGTCTCTCTATTTTCCAACTAAATAAAACAATTCATTAAAATGTATTTATTCGGACAGTTTTCAGGGGAGCGAAAGGACGGATTTGATTAAATGTTTACAACAAAATGTCCCACCTTGTGGGAAATTATTCACACAGATGTTTGTATAAACAATTTTCCATTTTCGAAAAACCGAAACAATTGTCCGTGTTATATTTTTTTATAATTCTCCATAGTTAATTCAAATGATTCTTTATTTGACAATAAATTGTATTAGTCTAACAATTGCAATTCAATAGGGAGTTTACCTTGAGAATTTGGATACACAAAATGAAGTAAAATATTCCCAAATGAGTTTTCATTTACCATATGTTTGCAGACATTAATTAATATACACCAAACAAAACTTTGCATAATGTTTCTCTTAGTTTGGGTAACTAGTTTAGTTGGAATACGAATAAATAACTTGTGTAATATTTATGGTCTATTCGTCAACTCTAAATGCGCAAATGGTGCAAAAAAGACAAAGTCGAACCAAAACGGGGCACAAGTAGGTACCAAACACTCACCCCCCCATGGGGCTTGCTTTCAACTCAGCGATAAAACTTATGTAAATTAAAGAAGCGACACTGTTTCACTATAAACAACGTGTCTTTTTAAACTCATTAAAGTCGCATACAACAAGACGCTTGAAGATTTCCAATAAATAAGATAGAAATGAAATCAGTGGAAAAATTTGGCTATTGTAATAAAGTTTCCAATATGTACACATTTACTTGCGCGAATAAACTTTTTATTATGTTAAAATTGTTAAACAAAGTATTGACTTTATAATTAAGCGTTATTACTGCTATTTTTACATTGTTCTTGTAATTATGTAATATGTAAATGGAGATTTTTACAAGCCTATTATAATAACATTTGCGTTTCTGTTTAGTTTATTTTGATTGTGGTTGAGTTCATTTTGAATTCATTAAGGATTTGTTTTTCGACTGAATAATATTACGGGGAAAATTTGAGAATATATAGTATATAAAGTGAGCAGTTTCCTTTTTAGATGGAAAACGCTTTCAAGTCGAAAGATTTACATTGCGGACGAGTTCGTTTTTATATAAATATTGTGTGTATATTTTCCTACTTTTATATAAGTTTGCCAGATTAACTTTATAATAACATCCCGAAACATAATATTACAAAAGAGATTATGTTATAGTGTTTACTAAAAAAAATAACGAAACTTTTCTCTGCATAGAACGTGTTTAACGGAAAATATTGATTGTATATTACACAAGTTCATAAGAACACAATTTAGACGGTTTAACTTTTGCCACTTTTTCCACCCGGACAATCATTATATAAGGGTCTTAATAGGAAAAAAGCATCACACTAGCATTATGTCGACTTTCCGATTACTTTTGTACGTTTTTCATTTCGTCCGTCCTTGTTTGATGGTGTGGCGCTTCATTGCAATGTCATCTCTTGCATCTGTTGGTGGGTTTATTAACTTTTAAAATGTTTCCATCCAACTGACTAGAAAAGTACTTTACCGGAGAACAACAACTAATTGGATTTTGTTGCAATATATAGTCTAGTCCATTTGCGTATAGTGGAAAAATGGCAAATTTGACAGGCCCAACAAGATTATTAAACATTCTTTTCAATTAAAATATTTATAAAGTCACTTAAAGACGTTCGCACACAGCGTTTCATGAATATTTACGCAATAATTCTATTTGATGTGTAAATGTATGCTAATTTGATTGTGTTACTTTGCAATTTTTATGCGATGTTCGTTTTATATTAATTGTGATCGATCTAAACGCATAAATACGCACTTTTAGACTTTTCTTCCAGATAAAACCGACGACTCAACTATTAACAAAGTCACTTAAAACTAACGAGAAACCTTGAAATATTCAATATAGAAAATTATTAACAAATGTTATCGCAGAAATTGTTGTCTCCGTGGAACTGTCTCCACATGTGTGTGTTTCTAATCGATTTTCCAAAGTGATAATCCTCAATGTTGCGTAATGCTCATGCCTTTGTTTTGCTCACAAATCTATAATAATCGTATATAGGTTGACCCCCGAATCGAGGGGTTTACTGGACCACTTAATGTCATAAACAGAATTTGCTAAAGTTTAGAATGACCGGATATACTTAAAGGACCGAAATATCTGCTTATAAAGCGCCACCGAACGAAGATATTAATGAAAGTCTATCCCTGCAAGATGTACTTGAAAAGTCCCATTAGATTACAAAATCACTCGCTTTAACTGTCCTCTCACTAATGACTTGACATACAAGACGCTCGCAAAAATGTACTGGAAAATCGATTCCACCATATAAAACACTATTCCATGTGTTTGTGATGTATAGAAGGTGCGATTTGTTATTGTTTGGAAAATGGGATCGTTTCTCTCTTGACCTGCAACTTTATTTATTATTTGCAATATGTGGAGAATTATTGTCGGTACTTGAAATTGAATTCCTTTGTCTGTAACGATAATGGGAATGTGGGGATACAATTAAAAATGGGCAACTCTAATCATTAGAAAAATTGAGTGTGTGTGAAAATAGACACGGACAGAAAAAGCGCACACCGAGTTTATCTGGGAAAATGTGATGACGGACCAGTTCAGGGAATTTCCACAAGACTTTATATACCGAAGAAACTTATTGTGAGAAATTTATGATCTTATATAGTAGGGGTTTTGCTATCCGCATTCTGCACTATCACTATCTTAGCCTGGAAAACAAGACAGTGAAATTAATTCAAATACAAGATGCGCGCCACACCAGCTCATCCCTCTTAATAAATTAGAGTTGTGATCATATATCCAAATATTGTAACCAGAAAGGACATATTTGCGTTTTTCTTCACACATCAGCAAATACTGCAGACGGTGAGAATGTGTAGGTAAATGAAAATGGGAAATCAATGGAAGTAGAGAGTAGATGGAGGGCAAATATTTGGTTAACCTTACGGGCAAAAAAGAGTAAATATGTATCTATAATACGTTGGTCGGCAATTTTATTACAGCAAAAAGTATAATAAAGAGAAGGCCCGTGTAATTAACGGAACGAGTTGTGAGAGAAATATCAATTTCAAGGGACATAGTGAAAAAAAATCGTTTTTCCTTGCTGTTGTAACAAATTTAACAGGAAACACAAAGAGGAGGCCAACATTAAAGAACATTTTTGATTCAATTTACTTACTATCGAGTTGTAATGGAATGAAAACAGAGAAACTAACCAGTAGAAATTAATTTCTTTAGTAGAAAGGACGAGATTTCTACTTTACAACTCCTTTTAATACATTATTAGATAAAAAAATCGCTCGAGAAAAATACAAAGCCTCATATCTTTCATAATACAACTGAACTTTGTTTACGTTCGGTACACAATAGATATATTATTAGTTTAGTTTTATAGTGAAACTCGGTGTTGCCGAGTTTGCTGAATTTTCCACAGATTTGTCGGTTTTAAAGTCCCTATCGCGATGTGACTTTCATGATGGTTGCCCGAAAACCGTCCGATTAGCGCCCCCTATTTTTGCGCCATTAACTAACCTGTCAGGGTAGACATAAAATTGTTCGGGCCGCACCTGATGGCAACACCGAACGAAAGTAACAATGTTGTTGTTGTTGGGTCCGGGTTATAATATGAAACGAGGAGAAGAATTGAATTTTTCCCTATTATATTATCTATCTACGTATATATTGTTAAAGCTGTTGAGTGCTTGGGACCAATATTGACGTAATAACTACCAATAAGAGAACATGTGCATATAAATATAAAAAGTTGCACTATTGTTGGATCTATCTATACGAGACACATAAAAAAGCAGCTCACTGCTGAATAAATCGCGGCCATCCCTTTGATTTATGCATAACAATTCGATCTAACAGCAAGTACAAATCCAACATACATGCTAAAGTGACAGGCCGTATAAATGTACAAGTCGCAAATCATAAATATTAAAAAGTCAATTCAAGAATAAAACTGAGTGAGTGTTAAACACGTGCTCCATTTCATTTCCCCAAGAAGTGTCAAAACGTTATGAAACGGAAGATTTACGCACTTCATTTTCCAGAGTCGGTTTTGGAAAATCAGTTACACTTTGCGCTCGATGCGCACAATACACTCTCATCGAACGCGGACATTTACATATTGACAAATTCCAATTGGGCCCGACACATATAAGTACAAATTGGGCTAGAGAAAAATGCGCCGATAATTTGGTCAGACAACTGATTGGGCATATGGGGAGAGGGAGCGAGTGGATTTTGCGACAAACGTCACTTTGCTCTGCTGCTAAGTTGTAATTTCCTGTGAGACTGTATGATTGCTCAGTTGATAGAGGCTATCAGGCGGCGAATGAAACGCACCCAGCACACCACTGTGTGCCTTCAACTTATCAGATCAATAATAATATAAATGTCTATGACATCTGAGTGAAGGTCCAGCTGGTGAACGTTTGATAACGGACCACACTTCACCATCCCTGACTGGTTGTGTGGTCGTGTTTCACAATCCACTTTATAATCGAATCCACAGGCGCACAACACTTGATTTTTAGCACTAGGTGCTATGTGGGTTCCTAATAAGATACCAACATAATTTCGGAATTAGTGAATGTTGTTAACGATGGGAGAGTGTGGGGGGACGGTGTGGGGCGGTTCACCCTCATGATAGAGTGAGAGTAAAACCGCGCATCGTCTGATTATAAAGTTAAATCCGAAAGCCCTTGATGTGACAGTTTGATAATTATGTAATTTAAATCCCATTTTCATGAATATTTCAGACTGGGCTGCGAATTAGTAACACACAAAAATGAAATTATTTATTATTATCAAAGAGTGGTTGTTCTCGTATACATGAAACAGTATAGTAATTAAAGTACTGTGTTTCGAACGGTGGAAGGAATCGACACATTGTTGGGGCACTGCTAGTTATTCTGTTTACCGACACACAGATACATGTATTACAGGAAGTTACTAACATGTATTACAACGTAATAGCTTGATACACTCATCAATCATCGCTGTGATGTATTGCAGTTTATTAGTTGACGTTATATTTGTTGTTTTCGCATATATGGAGAGGGAAGTGGAGATAATGAAAGGCCTCACCGTGTGTCAATTTGTTGGATGGAAATATACTTCGTGGCTAAGGATGTGTGTGCAATTATTTTGTGGGTGCCCTTTCTGAAAAACATAGTGATGGGAAAATCGATCAGTTGTCCCCGTCTAATAATTAGAACTAATTCACTTTCATATTACACGCTCCATTAACTAAATAGGAATTTTGATGAATACTTTTTCTATTTGCTTTTTGTCGTTATGGAAAGTACTTTCGATTTACACAAGCATAATATTAAAATAGTAATTTCTTTTAATTGGGGATACTGAACGGTGAGTGGTTGGGTGAGGGGGTGGCTTTCAACTGCAGTATTGAGACTGTAATACTTGATAACAATCTGTACATTTGTATGTTATATTGTCACATTCGAGTGATTTAATATCATTTCAATGGGGTCCTGTTTATTATTAAATTAAGGTTGTATTTGATGATTACATTACTATTGTCTCAACATTAATCGATTTGTCAATGGAATCACGTGTTAAGAAAGTTTTCCAACTTGCATGCACTTGTAATTGAGTTTAAGGGCTCAAACAAAGACAATCTCATTGTTTGATGCAAAATAACAAAATTTAACTTTTCCCATTTTTATCAATATCATTAGCGAGTAGAAGTTTAATTGAGGTTGTATGAAAATCTTTCAGAAAAACGCCATCAAAGTCAAGTACTTGTTAATTAAAATTCTTGCATTCGATCGATTTTTGTGGTCTTCAATTAGGAAAATGATGGCATTTTGGTTGGAAAAGAGAGTAAATTCCCGTTTGATGCAGAAACCATTTGAAGCCAATATACAAAAATAACTGGCAGATACAATTTCGAACTTCATCTCTGTGTATGATAAATTAAAGGTGATATTGGCCGTGTTTTCCATTTGAAAATGATCCCCTTGATAAGGTTTCAAAGTGGTTGGAGACAGGAGAGGATTGTAATAATATTTATCTTATTATAATAATCTGTGTTCAAAGAGGGATTTAACGAAGCCCTTTTCGCAAACACAATGCAGCTATTCTTTGAACAAATAAAATACATGCAACAAATAATGGAAGGGTGTGCAATTATTCAAGTATATTTAAAAATTGCGCTTCATTTCGGCCCGCCAAACGAACAGGAATTTATTCCACTCGATTTAACGCTATATTTTTGTCAACTGTTGTACTGGAGGAACGTAATAATAGATGAACAAAAATAAAAAATGCATATTACATAAATGTACTACTGTGTGTTGTTATGAAAACTGACAGCGGTTTTGTGCATAGAGAATGTGCCACGTTTATTTTCACTCGACATGTCACCCGGACGCTCAAATGAAACGTGCCATACATGGAAATTTATCTACATGTGTATAGAAACTTTATTATCATTTAAACTAAAAATGCATGGGTCCTACTGTTCAAAACTATATGGTTTAATGGCTGTGACAAGCACTAGTAAAAATGTGAAATTAAAACACCACGACAAAAGCTTTCATTGCATATCATTGCATCGCATTTACAACGTTTACATTTTTTATTGTTTGTACTAATTTTCCGGCGACAGGATATACGCATTTGCAAACTGCATACGTTCCATATTAGGTGGAAATGTTCCCTTTATTATTGGCTCCAGCTCTTGTTTTGTATGTAAAATGTATTACATTGCGCACATTTTCCAACTCAACTTTATAGAGTCATATTCTCTCCGGTTTATTAAAGTTTCCAACGAGCGACGGGTTTTTTCTTTTGAGAACCGTTTCATTCACAACTCTCAAAACTGTCCAGTTTTAATGCATAATTTAATTATAATTCAAGAACTGTATTGATTGGCCTCCCATCAAACGATCGGAAATTGCATAGTAAACTGAATGTAGTTGTTAATTAGGTCACTTACCAAATATACATTCACCCTTCGAGAGCTGGAAGGAAAAGTTGGGCTCAAAGTTGTAACGAATACACAGTTTCTAGAGTCATGTGCCATTCACTTCGTATATGTATGTGGAAAATAAATTCCCAATTCTCTTTAGAAGACACCGAAACTCCTTTAGAATAACAAACATATTGATATGCAGCTGGTGTTTTAATAGTATTCGTAGGGCCTCCACAAGTTCTCTTGGTGCTGATTTCATTCCGCTAATGCTTTTTTATTCAATACATCTGATGCTGTGTTGGATGCTTTTAACATATATATGGGAAAGTGGGGCTCTTTGTTTGTAATTAGTTTTTGAAAAACTACACATGAATCGAATTTAATCATCAACAAAACCATTCTATATATTACGGAACGTGTGTGTGTGTTGTGTAGGCTGTGCTTTTAAAGCAACACCCTAAAGGCCTTTATCTATATTTGATTTGATGCCAAAACATTTCGCTAAATTTAATTATTTATCAATATTTTGCACACCGAACGTGGATATGCACTCTCAAAGGACTTTTTGGACAGTCTAATTAACGATCACTTTCTTATCCCGTGTGCGATTTTATTTGCTCTCTTGTTTTCGTTAATTTGTAATTGGGTTTAGGGATGGTGGTGGTCGTTTTTAAGAAAAGCCTATAAGTTAATAATTGCTTGAGGGTTTGGAACGAAAGAAGATAAGTATAATGGTCTCTGGAGGCGAGTTTCTCATATACGCCCTTCGTACATTGTGTATACAAGTAAACGTGGTGTAAGCACGCAACAAAAAACCATCAAAACTGGGCCACACGAACAACACACTTAACAAATAAAAGAATCTTCCTTGGCCACTTGTGCACAACAACCGACGAGATGTCCGCTTTTATCGATAAAAACGGACGGTAATTATCGGGAAAAATGGATATTTCGCAGCATCGGGAAGTGAGAGTGGAAGAACGATGAGAATTAATAAGAAGAGAGGCGCGAATATGTAAGATTTCGTTAAGTTGTATTTTATTCTATCCGCACACAAGCTGGGGAAAGATTTGATAAATCTAATTAACTCCGCTCTTATTAACTTAATAAAGTTTAGACACAACTGCGCTCTAATATCCTTCTAGCATCATTCTTTCTAGTGATTACATGCGAACGTCATACTAAATGTTGAGTATATGTGTACAGATTAAGAGGAAACAAACTTAAAACTGTACTAATGATAATGGCAAAGAAAATGGTTTGTTGTACACACATTCAAAGTGTCTCTTTCCACATTTTAATTATAATAGTGTCTTTTGATATTATTTGTTTTTGATTAAATTTTCAGAATTAAGGGACGTTATTATTAAGATGATGAGAGATCGTAATTAAATTTCTTGAATTGCGTTATATGCATAACATACCTATTAATCTGACAAGCTTTAATTAAATTGCATTTACCCCGAAATAAATATTCGACCTCCGAAAAGATCCTTTTCATAAAAGAGACGAATCACCCTCCAATACATCTTGCTTTTTTTCCTTTAGAAACTTGAAACTGTATATTTTTGTGTCTATATATATAAAGAGGCTGCTGTCTGATTGATTATTCTTTAATATGAATCCAGTGGATTTGACAATCTCGTTGCTGTCGCTTGATGCATTTTATATTGAAAGAAACAGAAATTGTTTAGTGACTTTGGAAAATTGCAATTGCTGGGCCAATTCATGCACACATCAACTAAACATTATCTATAGTCTAGAATGTGGATGAGAAAGTGCACATCAAATGATGATTCTAAAATATATATTGACATAAGTGAAATTGAATTTTATATATCCTCATATCAAGACAATGCACGGTGTATAACTGGATTGAAATGTTGACTTATATCTGCAGATGTTTTCGCGTATATTGTACACTACCTACTGTTGATGTCGTGCTCTGTTTACAAATTGCCCATTTTTATCTAGCCAAGTAGAAAAGAAGTGATGTTTAGGACGTTTGACGAACGAGAAATACGCTTTTTTACGTTTATTATGGAAAATTTCATGCCATACGTTCAATGACACACGCACACAAAGAGCGCCGTTTTTTCCCCTTTTCTCTCTTCTATAACACTTAATTACTCTTGACATCAAGACAGACGGTGAAAAGAAAATCCTTTTACTAATTTCGCTCACAATTCCAAATAGAATTGCTTTTCCAATAGGAATGCAAAAACAGAAAATAATCCCTTTGTACTGCACACTTGTTCTTGTAACAGTTTTTCCATAGAGAAGAAAAAAATTAAAACACTTCCGACTGCTTTCCTTCAATTGGACTCCATTTAAAGTGCAATAAGTCAACATCAGGCCGATTCCTTTTTTCCGTCGTTTTGTGCCATTCCAATCAACAGCACACCATATCCAGATTGATGGTCTTTGCATGTATGGAACGGGAGAGGAAATTGAGATGGCAAACATTTACGAGACACAAATAAAATATTTAACCCTGAAGGAATCGCATGTATGGAACCGATTACAAATCGGTTGTTGTTCTAATGAAAAATCGCCCCATATGGTGGAGTGACGGACGTTGAAAAAATCGCCCCGAACACAGAGCGCCAAGGACAAGAAGTATAGTTGTGTGGAGATTTGAAGAAGAGGCAGACGATAGACAAAAAAAATTGATAAATGAGCTACTAATCCCGAAGCGTCTCTCTGATTCTCATTTAGTTTATATCACAAATAGCATCCACAGCGCTGTGGATATTCAGGTGGTCATTCATAACTGTCCCGAAATTGTATAACAGCCAAACCGAAATGTATTATCTTGTGCGCTTTGTCAGCATATTTATAATAGAATCGTTCACCTATAAAGCAAACATATGAGTGAAATTTTATCGACAGCATTTATGCCAAAATGACGGTCCACAAAGCGTCTCTCGTATCTCTGCATGTCTAATTAAAAGATAAAATAATCAATATATAGCTCGCCCTTATCGGTCGTATAATATGATGTTGCTGTCCCCTCACATTTCTCTAGGTCTAATGACAACACCGCTTATACCACACAATCGACTCGGAACGGATTTTACCGGATTTCCCGGTACTAGGATATCTTCAGACAGAGATGGCCACCCACCGGAACACAAGTGAAAGCTTCCAGATGTCGACCGGATGCTGTACACCAACTGGTCCTCGAGAGTAGGCGCTTCACACATCGACCAGTGGAATTTTTGCTAGGAAAACATCAACTAGAAACATGGTTATATTTCGATATAAAAGTTTATTAATTTTTTCATGCACACAGATTGGATCGGTGTGTGACAGTTGAAAAGAAAGCTCGAGCTTTGGATGTTTTTCAGTCGGAATTGATCCGGTTATTATTAGATCATCGACTCTGTTCCGTGACAATATTTGAAAGGCAAACAAAACAATTTGTTCTCCAATTTAATACGTAAATTCTATTCGTAATTAGTTTACAAAAGGATAATAGCTCCTTAAATTACATTATTGGATACAATTAACCGTTTTCGTAACCCTGCATTTTATTATCGACGTTCTTGTGTTAGGTGAAAGGGCGTTTTGGGAGGCATGTGTATACATTTTCAGTATGTAGAAAATACCTTTGTTAACATACACCTATTTACTGAGTTAATTACGTGTCATAGAATTTTGTTTTGGGCAAAGCTCAATTCCAATTAGCTTTGATTATTGTGAGGAACTTTTTGTTATAGAATTATCGCAATATTGGCAATAAAATAATTGTCAATTATTTTTTTGCCTAATTAAGTACTCTGTTCATTGGATATCGGAATTCTGCACATATTTACAGAATGCACTGATTAATTATTCAAATATTTGTTCAATTTATGAATTCATACGTTTACATGTTAATTATATTAGTCATTTATATGATGATCGCATTAAATCTATAAAAACGCAAGCAAATAAAATCCTTGAAGAATAAAGTCGAACACAGTACTGTCAGCATATTTGAGCAACATCTGGGTATGAGCTGTTTTCACCACAAACATCGAATTACAAAACATTGAAAAGGTCTTTTATATTTATGTGAATACTGATATTTTCTTCATTCACATTCCCATAGATCGACAAGACGGCAAAATGCTGCACATTTTCCACATTCCTTTTGCACATTTTTTCTACCAAAATAAGGATATCGCACAGGTATTCCGAGCAAATATTTTAAATAGCACGACTCTTCAATAAAACTGTATTTTTATCAAATTTGTTGGACTTTTCTTCATAGTGTTTTATAAAACCGCATAACCGAATCGACTTGAATCTGGCAATGAAACAGCGAATCCTTTGCAACTTTGCTATGCAAACCTCATAACTGAGAAAAGTCGCAACGAATCCTTTAAGTATTTTTTGGACTTTTAAACTATTTCCACACAAAGAGAGACAAAGGCTATTTAACTGGAAAGGGGAAAGGCAGGGATATTTTCCATTAATAAAAGAAAAATGCAACACTAATTCCATCGTTTTCAATTAGTGTTATTTCTTTGCTGTTGTGGAGAAGCCTTGAGGCATGTTTAAAACATTCCCATTATTTAACTGAAAACTATATATTTTACACATGACTGTAATGTATGTACATAAAATGTTTGATAATAATATACCTAGTCAGAGAAAGTCATAAAAGCGAGTTTCTAAAACTGAAAAGCTATCTCGTATCTCGTATTTGAATTCTCCCTTTGTATACCGAATACACGCCGGAGTTGCTATATTTTTTTCTCAACTGTTTAATTAGTAAACTATCTAGCATTAATTAAATTACAGAAAAATGTGTACATAAGAGAATCATTTAACGCTTCACTGGACCACATCACACATTCGACACAATGTTAAGGGTGCATATTCTATAATTTCTTGTCATGTCTCTTATTCTTTAGTACAATGAACACGGCATTATTCACGCACTTTGAACTAAATTCTCGTTAAATACAAACACAAGTATCTCATATATAGGCATGTAATAATAAAATGTACCAGTTGCACAACTCGTCTAGATTAAAAAGTGGATTAAGATCCAACCGCAACTCGTAATGAGTTATTATCGAATTACTGTGGCAGGCAATTTGAGAAAAGGGCGCAATACCATTTTTAAAACCGCAACTATTACAAAGAAGCTTGGCTATAAACGTTCGTCTCGTTTTAATATTTTAAACACAACGATAACCAGGGGTGGTAATATTTGAGGGATTTAAGTTTGGTCCATATTTTATTATGACGCTATATACTCGCTCATGGCAGACGCTCTCGTTTCCTTGTTTAAAATAAAAATTGTTTCATCACCGCAAATTCGCTACAACACATTTTTTTCATGTGTCTACACAGTGTATGTTAATTAAAATTCACCACTTGGGGGAAAGGATGCTGCTTTCTCGTTTGGAAATCGTCGATGCCGTTTAGTGTTTGTAAGTAATTGAAATTGGCGGCAAGTTTTATGCATCGAATGCACCTGTGATCCGGAATCTATAATTGTGCGATTTTTTCAGGTGGAGTTCCATGGGGACATTGCGAAATTCGATGATGAAATGGTGGATTAAAAGTTTTGTTGGCGATATTCCACCCAAATGGCGCCTTTAATATGCAATAGGAAATGCAAATGCAATATTTCGTATGCATCGTACACGAAAATTGCATGTAGATGAAAAGGATCAAGAGCAATATAATTTGCCACATCATTTTCTGGAATAGAATTGTCATTCACTTTTCACTTATACGACACGTAAATGATATCGCGTATAAATTTGCCTTCACTGTTATTATAAGAGATAAAATCATGCCCCGCATCTTTTTAATACTTGATTTTATTACATTGAAATAAAATTGTGGGCTCAAGTTTCATCATTATTTGCTTTCCACCAACACCTTCATGTAAAAAAGGACCTTTTTTATTGTTATTCGAAACAACACACAATTAGTAATCTACCCTACTGCATTGAAAAAACTTCTATTAGTTTCCCTCTGGCAGATTTATCTCCGCTTTTTTACTCTCTGATTAATATCTGCCAACATTCCTCGCTATACAATACATGAAAATTGTTTATTATATTTTCTAAAAGCGCGCAACAGCAGGTAGATAAATTCGTTTACAATTTTTCTTTTATAGACTATTAAACACGTCCATTGAATTTGTCGATTTTATTCTAGATATATGACGAGAGAATAAATATTTGTCAATTTTTAGAGATAAATATTTGATTTGGATCAAATGGAGTTAGCTTGTTTATTTTATTTTGTTATCTAATAGGATCGAGTTTAATGGAAATTCATTATTTGAAAAAGATCGCATTTCTGTATTGTTTCATTTAAAACGGATCAATATGGTGTTAATTCAAATTTAAAACTTATCGCAATGCGAATGATTAATACATCCGGATGCAATTTATTGAAGACTTAACGCGATTTCATAAATTGTACCGTCAATTAGTCAATATGGGTGCGATTGCGCCCTCTCTAAGCTCCTTTCCAAGTCCGCTCAGAATTCGGGGTGAAAATCCTTCAGGCAATGTAAAAAGCTTCGAGCTTTCACTGAAGATGGGAGCATTTGTCGGAAAAGCAAATAGAATTTTGCCACCCCATTTGAAATTGTGCGCTGAAAATAAAATTGCTGATTTCATTACGAAATTCAATTAATTATAAGCACCCCTTTGGCAATCTATTAAGAGTATTTGAAAGGGTTGAACAAAATTTAATTTCACTAAAACTGATAACATTATACCCAGATATTCAGGTGTGTTTGTATTAATAATTGTCTTAAACGTCCACAAGTATTATTGCACACAACCCTCTCCCTTTCGTATATTTAGGGTGTCGTGTGACAAATATTTGATTGAGGAAATTGTATGGTCGCTTTTATGAGTTTTGTCTCAATTACGTTTGCCCCCATTTCACCTCACAAATTAGCAAATTGTTTTACAGTTCATAATAACAATTTCCCCATCGGGGCGGGCACTTTTGAAGAATTTCCTATTATTACGAGCCGAATGTAATGAAAACTCCGCATAAATGGCACGATGTGGACGTTTTACGAATACTTTATGCCGGCATTTATGTGCATTTGTCCATTAATTGAGTGGGAAATATTTTATTAAACAGATTCAGGAAGTGCGTTGCATATATAGGTGGTAGTTTCAACGGAATGGGGTCTCTAATATCTCAGCAAATGGGTGAAAAGTTCCATAACTTGCAAGGAATTTCACTCATTTGCGCAATTTTTTCAAAACTGACTGTTTTTAAAGAAAAATACGTTCTAATTCGAGGGAAGTTCGCAGAACTAGGTAAATTTAACTAATTATATTATCGAAATTCCCATAATTCGATATGCTTCGAATAACTCGAATAGAGAACCGAAAATGCCACAGACGCTTTCCATCAATAATTTTCACATATATCCAATCTGAAATGATGTTAAATCATAATTACTCTTTTGTGACATCAAAACACACGCACAATTCACAATTACTAATAAATCGTATATAACAATCTCCCATTGATGGATGGTGCTTTAATTAAATTAATAAGTTTCCATTCCAAGTCGATTTCAAGTTGTGTACACTGTCAAGATTTCACCCGAAAACACATAGAAAAGCATTATTGCTTTCTTTGCTTGAATCGATTGGTAAACTTTCCGAAATATTTGAACACTTGTTGTTCGGAGAGTTAATTAAAGGCCAAGTCTTAATTTCGCAAGGAAAACAGACGAGTTTTCGCGAAAGAGCTTTTCACCACTTGAAAAATCCTACAACTTTACGTATTAAACATCCTTAGAGGCTTTACCAACTCCTCTCGCTATTATTACCCAATTTTAACAGGCACGTAAGTGCACCTTCCAAGAATGCTACTTTGTATAATTTCCTTGCCGAATTATCACCTCATCAACGGAATACCAATTACTAATTGATTCATTTCTGCCCAAAGCCTCGTTATTAATGTGCAAAGCTCCAAATAAGCCGCCCACTCCTCTCACCTTGTGACCTTTCCGACATCCACTTGTAATATTTTATCACGAACAGAGTTCAAGTCCATAAATGTCAGCCGAATATCCTGAAAGGATCGCATAAACATTTTTACCGCATAATCCACAACTGAGCATTCCGACATATACAAGTTTCAAGCAACTAGTTAGTATGTGAGTGCAAGTGTTAGGGCACATATAGTGCATGCACGCAATCTACAGTGGGGGACGGCGCAAGCCGCTCCCGGGGGTGTTACATGGACGTGTGTTGGCGTTGCGACGCTCATTTCACCGCCGATAGTTCGCCACTTCGTTATTCTCACATACGCTGCGTCTTTTGGTGTATAAATGCGCTTCACGTGTAATTCGAAAATGTAACCGATCTTTGAGTGCGTCCAAAGAGAATCAAGTGGATTAAAAATGCATTTCATTTTCGGTCTTCTTCTTTCCGTGCATGTTGGTGAGTATTTCATTTGAATTTTCTTTAAAAGCAGCCGAAAATATCGATTTGTCTTTGTTTATGTTGGCCAAAAAAAGACTTGAAGGTGAAATGCGGGCTTATTTATCATGAACTGTTTCTGGTCATCAATAACCGTCTTCGTTTATCATCTGTTATATTTTTTTCAATTAATTTCTCTTTGGGTATTCGAAGAATCGAATTGTGCCGTTAAATGGGCAATTGCCTAAATTGTGTGCACTTTTGGGGATTTCCTCGTTGATGGAATATTGAATCACAGTAAATAATAAGAGTGCTGAAAGTTGGGGAAAAGCGGAGATGCATAAACGCGGGTCCAGACAGATAAACGACAATGAGTCATAGAGACAGTGAAATAACGCTGTTTTATAGTCCTGCAGACGGAGAGAGAATCAATCCACTTAATTTTCAATTTATCGGTTAGGTAGAAAGAATTTTGATCGTTAATTAACATAAAACTCCGGGAAAAATTGTATCGATTCCATTAAATTGACAATGTTTGGAATTGCAATAAAAACAGAATACCAACAAATGTAATTACAATTTAACCTTGTTATATACTGTTATTTCCAGTCGGACTGTAAACTAGATAAAAATAAAAACAGTGTATTTTTCGAAAAAAAAACATTCCACTTAAGGAAATGCAGTAATGTGGGCGGAAAGTGAATTATCTTTGCTCAAACATCAAAGTGTGAATTTTAAGTATTATAGTAAAACATTTGCATAATTCGTTCAAAGTGGTGCAAATGCGAAATCAATCCATGTTCTAATGAATTTACAGCCTCGATGATCACAAAATTCGCAATTAATGCATCAGTTCTGTGAATGCTTTCAGTTATTTTATAAATATAATCGCTTCGTAAAATTCAATATAGCAAGAGCATTTTTCTTCCATTAAAATTAATATTCCGAGCACAATGAGGTTGTATACAATAAAATTATATCAGAATCATCCAGTGTATGATAAAAAATGTTAACAATGTTTTAAGCAAACACACCAATCTGTAAATAGGGATTAAATCCAGTTTTAACATTTTAATTATGTACCCTTAGAGCGTATTTGTTGAAAAATGGTACAATTAGCGAAAAAATTTAAATATATCGATTATTCTGGTGCACGCCAAGTGGCTTATTTTATAATACTCTTCGGCATGCACATATGCGATAATGAATATGGAATTACTTAATAGGAAAACGTATGCAAGCGTTATAAATAGCCGCACTTTCTATCACCCTGTATAAACGGGTTCGTGGAAAAAGCGCTGAAAGGACCGACGGACACTTATATACCAACATCCTTTCTCATCCTGTCACTTTTTCCGTGATTTACGTACGTTGGTATCGAATTTCACTTACACATCATCATTTCCAATTATACTCCAACTTGGACACCTGCTCGAATGTTAACAATAGCGCTGTTTTAATATGAATCGAGATATTTTCCATGTAAACTAAATATTTGCATATCAAGATAATGTGAGATTATAACAAAAAATTATTCAACTAACAGGACGATTATAGATGCCGTACTTTGATGATTCGACGACCATATGGCACATGATACCACAAAAACGTCCACTTTCTAAGGAAAATGAGTTTATAATCGCCTCTAATTAAAATCGAAAATAATCTTTGATATCCTGCTGCGATGTAACGAAAAGTTTACAAAAGATTCTAAGAAGAGAGCTTTTCTGTTTACAGCAAGTTGAGGGGAGAAAAATGTTGATTTTTCCCATATACATTCAGAATTCAGCGAGTTATTGTGCATGGAAGAAGGCAATTTTCACGCTTGTGTGCCTAATGATTGTCATCCATTGGACAATTGGGTTAATCACCCGTCTTAAAATTGAACCAACGGCCCGTAAATATCTTGTAATCATACAAGACAGTTTATCAAAGCGCATAGTGCTCATAAAAGTGACTAATTACAGTTTCTTGTCAGAATAGGCAAACAAAAGTGTGTTGTCTTAATAAAAATGACAAAGGGATGGGCCATCAGACTTATTTTCCAGGGCGATCAGACTATCAAGTTAAAAAGGAAAATTTCCCATTAATTATTTAACCGTTTTAAACACATTTCAACAAACTTTTAGTAAGATACTGTGTAAACGAGGAATAAATAAAACGAAATAGTAATTAAATTACATTTAAAGAAGTTTGAACAGTTTGCTGAATCTTATCTTGCTTTACCTAAAAAATTATGTAAAAGCGTGGAGGAAAACGAAAAGCGCCCGGAAACAGAAAAACAGCAATCTGTTAAAAGAGGAGATAGACAATAAAAAGAGTGAACTGCAAAGAGAAAAGAAATCCCATCCCTTATCCAACCCCTTGTGCACTTACCGAAAATAATGTTTAAACAAAATACCCAATTGCATCATAAACCCTCGCCTAAACTGCATATCAGACGATTGTAAAATTTTTATGAGGAAACGATTCTTGACTTTTTCCGTTTCTTTCTTTATACTGAAAACGGCACTGTAAAAGCGGCTTACTCTCCTCCCCAAAAGGCTAAATGTACACGCAAACGTAAATTTATTATTTAGAAGCTACGTCGATACAGCTTAGAATGTTCGCTTTTCATATTTATTCCCAACATGAGGGAAAATTGCGTAATTGAAAGACTGCGAAAAAAATTAATTACTGCAAAGCGAGAAACTCATTTAATTGACTTTTTCAGTTTCTGGTGCATATTTCACAATGCGAACCATTGAGACAACTTTGCCACGTGACAAAATAACATTGCCACCCGGAAACCACCCTCTCGCAACTTTATATGCACAATCAGACACCAAGGGGCGGCATGTGAGGTATTCGATGAATGGCACAGACGACTACCTACAAATCTACCCCCCAACGGGGGACATTCTTCTCACGAAAAAGTTCTTCGACAGTAATTTAACAGGTGAGTAATAAACTTGATCGTTGTTTACAATAAAAACGATTTTTACGTAACAGTATTCGGTGGTTTGGTGCAATAAATCACACCAAACAAGCATATAGAAATGAAAAGGCGGAAAATTGATGTGAAAGGTTGCAATGTAGAGTGAAATGATGGTAATATTTCGATATTTGTGTTGTGAATCGGGAATGAATGGGTAAATATTTGAACAAAAGCCAATGCTTCGTAAATATGATATGGTTGATTCAAATATGCAACGATTTATATCTGTACAACATTCTCAGAAAGTCTTAAACATCTTATTAAAAATATTTACAAAGAAACCGATGTATCTGCCCATCATAAAAAACCACTTAAACTCGTCAAAGTAACGAATTGTTTTGTCGCGAAATCCACATTAAGAAAAACTCAATTTTCCAACAAAGAATATCAATCTAATGCAGTAAACGAGAGTTTCTCGGACTGTCTACGTCTTGGTTTTCCCCTTATCGGTGATATTGTCATTTCCAGCATTGGACCGAATCTCGGGCACAGTCTTTGTAGAAGACAGTGATGGTAAACGTGACTGGACCACACTCACCCTCAACATATTCCCATCGGACCACTTCGAATGCGATTATATTATCGAGGATTTATGTTATTGGAAAAGCGTGAATTATCGAGTTAAAGAATGGCAAAAGGCGACAGTGCTCGGCCCATTAACGTCCCCATACATCACCGAAATGTGTCCCACTTACAACGTTAATTACACCATTAAAACAGGTGAATTTCATTATTGTCAAATGAATTTAATATAAAACACACTGTCATTGGCACTCGCATTGTCCGTCAATCAGTGCAACTGTTTTTTAAACTAGTCAAATGCGGAATTACAGAGAACGCGGGATTTCGATTGATGCGTCCCACGGTCGACGTCCCCTTTTGGTCGATCGCCACTGTTGGACCGCTGGATCGCGACCATCCGAGCTCGTTGAATGTTGTGTGCAATGTGGAGAGCCCATCGGGCACCAGTTGGGAGGTGAAAAAGGAGAATCTGTTTGTGGAGATCTTGGACATCAACAATAACGCCCCGGTGGCCCACAGCAATGAAATTAACGTCACCATGGACAGTAATTTCATAAACAAGGTGAATTGATGTTGACGCATTTTAATGTAAATGGATCATTAACATTATTATACCAATATGAATGATTGGAGAATTAACATAAATTTCCCTTTGTAATTAGAGATAATGAAAGTGTCGTTGAAACCCTGGCTTGAGTTCCTTGGCCGGATATTAGTAAATTCAGGGAGAATAGGTACCGGTGAACAAAAGTCAATTTCCCTAATTATCTCTACTACACCCACATGCAGTAAATTGTATAGATTTCGACGGTAGGATCGTTTTTCCACGTCTAACTAGCATCCCACAATCGGAGAAATCGTAACGTTTTATCACAGTACGAAAATTGAAGCTACAAATGCCCATCCTCAAATGATTAATCGATTTTTTTTATCAATTACAAAACAGCCGTTTTACGTAATTTACTGGTAAAGAAGCCAAAGCTATTTTTGAACGCATGAATGATGGCTGTTCACGGAAATCTTTGAAATAAATTATCATTACAAGCTTCATTACAAACCTAATTGCTGGTGAATTAATTAATTAAATGGAAATGCGGTTTCATCGATTTATACGGGAAAAATTCATTTTCTTTGCTTTTATGCACTAATATAAAGAAGCGATAACACAGCAACATAAAAAAAGGCGTACAATAAAGGTCTAATATTGTCTAATCTCGAAACCAATAACACCTTTAAAAGCACTTATTGAAAATTGTGTTTTTTTTATTTCTGTACGATGCGGTAAATGCGGAAAGTTGTGTGTTGGCTGGAAGTAATTCGCAAAGTCCGATCGATTTTTCCTATAAATAATTTGCATCCGTAACTATAGCAGTAGTTGAAACAGTTTTAGCCACAAAAGTAAAAACTTAATTAACACATACATCAAGCTAGGGTGTAACCCGGCACAATTGTACACATTTAGACTATGTGTGCTATATACTAGACGCTTGTTACTTCTTACACATATTAATTATGTGCTAGGGCACAGTGAGAAGGCAAGTAATATAAATTTGTTAGTAAACTTACACTATAAAAATGCAATTATTACTTTATTAAGGGATGCACACACTGGGAATTATGGTAATTTTGTTGGAAATGAATTTTTTAATTCGCTTTCAGATAAATTTCTTATATTGCAGGAAAGTATACAAACAAGATTTTGAATTATTTCGTACATTAACTGAGATAGAACAACAAACACTAGTTTCACTTGAACAATTTATCAGTCTCTTTGTTTTATGTTGAAATTTTATACTGTAGTAAATGAATGTGACACTAAAAGTGTTTATCCCTTTAGTGGTGAATAAAGCTACAATTTTAGGAACGTGAGCACAGTTTCGAATTGTTCTATAATGTCGAAGGAATTTTTATTAAAATTTTCCTCTACAAATATACCGGCATTTGCTTTTAAACCACTATTTCGCATTTCCATTCGGGAAAAGTAATAAATTTGCTGTATGTTTAGAGTTTCACCTACGACTTGTCTATATCGATATAAAATTGCTACTTATTTTCAGAAAACACAACTTTATGACTTTCCTAGCAAAAACAACCAGTAGAAATATTTATGTGAGTTTCACAAAAAATGGGGCAGTTATATACATTCAAATGACGCATTTCACCCCTTTTAAATTAAATCTAGTTATTAAACAAATTCCAGAAATTTGCATCGTTTAGTAAAGTTGAGAATTTCATATAAATTAACGAGCGAAAATCATTCAAACTTGTCGATTTTTTGCAGGAAAGTGCATTTTTAAGATTTTTTGCACATTTTAATTCTATTGTTCGTTTAAAGGTTCGTATATCAGTTTGAGATCAAGAGAAGCTGCAGTAAAACACATTAAAGTTTCAATAAATTCGCACCGGGATTTAAGTTTAAGAGAATTTATGTGTGTATATCGTCCGAATTCACCCCCTAACAATTTTAGTTGCACTTAAATATCGAATTTCACAACGTTTACATTTTATTCAAATGCCAAGTGCGCTTTGGGACGTAATAATTCTTTTATGCGTTTAGTGGGAACGTTGTTTTGTGAAAAAATACTTGGAAAATGTTAAGCGAAATAATTTTTAACATGGATATAAAAAATAAATGCGCAAATAAAATACCACCTGGGTTTTGATATGGTTTAATGGTGCTTCATATTGCAGGACCTCGTGGTGACGCACGAAGACATGATCTTCACCGACAAGGATTCCCCGTCGGTGAACCATTACGAGATGAAAGTGATGAGCGCGGACAAAGCGATCGACAACAACTTGTTGCAACCAAACTGTAACACAACTTTTACACCAGGCACGGGAAATTGGAAAAATCACACCGTAATTCATTGTAGTCAGTATCTCATTACGAAATTGATGTAAAAGAAACCTCCAAACTTCCATTCTCCTCCAACAAATCACAACTTTAGCCTTGATGTCTATTTCCATCTGCACAAATTTGCCGGATTACACATAATTGCATGTAGAAATGTATCATTTTTTTCCGCCCCATTTCCAGTTGAATAATTTATTAAATTGGAAAATCTAAAAAACGACACGCGACACCATTTGTTTAATGTTAAAAGAGCGCAGTTACACTGACTTCTCGGTCACGTACATGAATAATAATTTTTCACCCAGTGTCTGGGAAAATTTCGGTTAATTTATTTTATCATTGGCCTTGGTTAATCACTAAAAACCTCTCTCTCTCCCCAGAATTATTATTCACAAGAAATAAACAATTTTTCAACGCTACCACCCACACAGTGGTGCTCCAATTGAACGACACCACCCTGGAAAATGCAAATACCACAAGTTGGGTAAGTAGATTACCAAGTCGCGCCCTTGTAATGATGAAGATCAGGTAGACACGGGGGAATACCTGGGTAATTAATCAATTTTCCGGAAAAACTAGCCCACATTTAAAAAACCGTTTTTATTCAACTTATTTCTGAATCATGTCCGCAGGCTCGTCTTCCCATCCACCTGAGATTCCCGTCACCGGAAATGAAAAAGGACTCCAATCGTCCACTCATCCTTTATCCACACAGGGAAGTGAAGGTGTTCAGGTGAGTTTCCCCATCAATTTTCCAGCAAATTTATAGTCGAACATACGCAGAACTGCCGCCCCGTATGCGAGATTAACCCATCCAAAGGACTGCAAGGATTGCTCGAATTTCACCATCAACTCACCAGACAACCGTGGCATTTTCGGTGTAACGGAAAAGGGCGAAAAACAGGGCACTGTATTCGTGCACAACATCACCAAACTGCGTAATGCTTCTGAATACATTAGGTAAACAATGCGGCATTTCGGCGAAATTCAAGCAATTCATGTTCATCCTTAACATGTGACAGATTAAATATAACGTGGCTGAAAAAGAAGCTGGTGAAATACGATGAGATCGTGGTACGGATTGTCGGTGAATCGACAACGAAATGCAGCCATCTGACAGAGAATCTGAATGATTGGGACTTTTGTTCGGAGGCGAGAGGCTACAAGGAGTGCATGAAACCATCGCTGTGCGGACTATCGACCGGAGGCTCAGCCAGTGTAGCCCACAGGTAAATGATGTTCTCGTTAAAGTGCCACATCAACCAATTTTGTTTACAGGAAAGACGGTGAACGTTGTATGTGGAGAGGGGACAAGTTCCCCGGCCCGAATAGCACCGCTTGGTACTCCACCTGCACCCCGGACGATGCCACATGTCCAGATGGGGTGTGCGATTCGCTGGAACAACTCCATTACCGCATTTGTCCCCAAGACTGCACATGTAATGTGTCTCTGGTTTCCGGAAACCCGGAAACGTGCTTATTCCGCGCTTGTTTCAGACAACGTCGTCTTTCCCACACAAAAGAACTCGAAAACGGGCCGTGGAGTGGACAGGGCGGCCGGTGTGGTGTCTTGCGATCGTCTAGGTGCTTGCACCTCGCATCTACCCAAACCCAGCAAGAATAAAGTGAAAGAAACGGAAATTGTGCAGCCCAAAGTGAGTCCACACGTGCGGAATGTAACGGAAAGCGGCAGGATTTTCGGTTTGATGTTTGGGGTTTGTTTGGGAATCATACGGGACGAATGTTTACTTTTGCAGGGATCGAACTAAGTCAGTGTGGAACGTCGTGCATTTTAGGCATTCTGGGTGGAACGCTGTTTCTGGTGGGCGTTGTGGCACTGATTGTCGTCTGTTGGCGGCTGGATCGAGTCAATAAATCCGTTCATGGGAAATATAACGATGACAGTCAGGATATGGTGGCCCCGCTCTCTGATTACGTCGATAGGAATAATGTGAATGCGGAATCGTTCCCTTTAAATTTCCACATGACCACCAATTTCCTCGATAACACCACATTGAACATCATCAAGAAATACGAGGTGAGTTTTTGCTATTTTAATTAAAAAAACAGTTTTGTCGATATGGAGTTTTGTAATTCGCTGAATAAACAATCAAACGAGGTTGATTTTTGCGATGTTACATACCATTTCATGATAAAATGCTCTGAATGGGAAATTCATATAAAAGTGCGCCACATTTACATTGAAATTGTATGCTCCACGCAAATTGCCGTATCATTTTACAAGATGTAATTGGAGCCGTGCATCATTAGCTGTACACTTTTGCCGAAATTAATCTTTGTTGTAGCCCGATCCGAAATGGGAATTTCCAAGGTCCCAACTGATAATCGAGCAAACATTAGGCGAAGGCGAGTTCGGTCGGGTGCTGAGAGCGAAAGCAATGGACATTGCCGGCCAACAAGGTAAAAAAATAGTTAAGAAACTTGTCCCGATGGGAGAACAAATTGAATTTCAGGGTACACGACAGTGGCTGTGAAAACGCTCAAAGACGATGCCAGAGAGGCTGAATTGAACGATTTACTCTCGGAATACCAGCTGCTGAAAGAAGTGTCCCATCCGAATGTGATTCGTTTATTAGGCGTGTGCACGACCGCTGGCGGTCCCATCTACTTGATCATCGAGTTCGCGGAGCACGGTTCCCTTCGCAATTACCTACGACGAAGTCGTCACCTGAAATCGGACTGTAGACGGCTGCCCGCCTCGTCGGAGGCGATCGACGACGGTGCATCCGAGTTGCAGCACTACGACGAACCGATCGTCGCCCAAGTGAGTGCCAAGGAGGTGCTCTCGTTCGCCTGGCAAATTTCCAATGGAATGGCGTACTTGAGCGACATAAAAGTAAGCGAAAATCGGTGCACTGAAACGAGATAATGCATTTTCTTTGCTTCCACAGTTGGTGCACAGAGATTTGGCTGCTAGGAATGTTTTATTAGCCGCTGATAAAATATGCAAAATTTCCGATTTCGGTTTGACGCGTGACATTTACGAGGACAATGCGTATTTTAAGCGGTCCAAAGGCAGAGGTGCTTATACATCGTTTAGATGACAAGAAATCAGTTTGAAATGTGATGTTGTTTCAGTGCCTGTGAAGTGGATGGCCCCCGAATCGCTCGCCGATCACGTGTACACTAGCAAGTCGGACGTGTGGAGTTTCGGTGTGCTTGTGTGGGAGTTGGTGACGTTAGGGGCCACCCCGTATCCCGGCATCGCCGTCCAGAATCTATTCCATTTATTAAGACAGGGTTATCGGATGGAGAGGCCGGATAACTGCTCTTCAGCACTGTACGAGCGTGTTTTCGAGTTGTAATAGTGGATTTTTCAATCGGTTTTCTCCATAGGTACAAAGTAATGCGGAAATGCTGGCAATGGGAGGCGGAGAAACGGCCCACATTTCAACAGTTGGCCACCGAATGGGAACAAATGCTTGCAGATGGTACGGAGTATTTGGATTTAACGAATAATGCCATCCATAATCGGAGCTACTTTTGTTCGCCGTTCGAGGAAGAGGATTTCAATGTGGATGTAATGGACGGTAGGTTGAATTATATGACAAGATCGCAATCGTATGAAAAGTGTGGAGCGAGTGAGAAGCAGATTGAAAATGATGGAAAAGCGGCGGTGACTGATAACAATCAGAATATCAATACGGAAGGGTATGAGACACCTGTTAAAGTGCAGAGGAAGCTACAGACGCCCACGAATGAATGGCCACAGGAATATACAGACATGGAGGCGGGGAGGATGAAATAAAAAAAATGGTAAACGTGAATTTGGTGATAAGAGAAGGGCACAAAAACGGTGCCAGTGACTTGCATATTAAAGCAGTAAATTATATGGGGGGCTATTTTGAATGGGAATAGCATTTATGAATGAATAATCTGGTTTGCGTTAATTTTATTTTAAAGGGGATTGTTTCATTGTCTTCCAAGATGAAAAGGAAATTTTACATAATTCTATAATGTTTGAAGTTGTGCTTTTGAAATTTGTTTACGCACCCAACAGAAATACTTTCATTTATTGTTATACCTTTTTGAATACAATCACTTGCTTTTCTATTTTTCTACATATGTATTATATTTTGGAAACCAATTGTATTTTTCTAAATAAAACACTCATTTATCGTTTGGATGTTGAATATTATAGAAAAATAGCTTAAATAAATGTTGAATATTTGCAGTTTAGTGAATTGAATGTAATTTATAATCTGAATAAGTTGTATATTGTCTTGTACATGTAATAAAAGACTGCTTAGTAAGAATTGATTATCATTTTAAATTGAAATCATTGTGAATCGATTTGAATTTGAATTCATTTGTTTTATAAAGACTCTCCTGCCATCTCTTGCATAAACCCCAAACAGTGTTAAATAACAACAGATGGACCTGCTAAGCCGCTAAAGCACAGTTCTATAATTGGTAACCATTGGGTGCATGTCTAGTGTTTATGGAAGAAGGTGTGTGACTTTATTTATAAAATTCTAGTGCAATATGTATAAAATTCTGTTATCATTCAAATCAGTTTGATTATCTACAGTGAAAATTTATATCTTATCCAAAACAATCGGCAAAAATGGTAAGATCTGCAACAAAAAACTTATCTGTTTACTCAATAGATATTCAATATACATACAGGATGTCCAATGAATCACGGTACAATATTAGTTTTTAATATAGATACGTTTTTATTTTTGTTGTACTACAACTATTACGCTACTACACCTGTAAAAATACTCCATTAAGGATTAGGACCACAGCCAAGTGATTATCTTTGGAAAAAATGCTCCCAAACACTCTGTATACATTCAGATATTGAAAGTGAATTCGATTAGATATAAATCAGTGTATCTCTAATCATTCTATTGCCAAATGTACACCTGGCTAGACTTGCAATCAAAACCATTTCCTCATTCAACATTTACGCATAAATTTTCCCAATTCTGATTACATTCCTCCCAAAATAGCATTGTGATAACAATATCTTGATAAAACAATTAACATACAGATGGAAAACCAATATTTACATAACATGAGTGCAGGTAATGAGTATTTAATTGCGTGGGTGCCAAAATTGAGCGCTTGCGTGTGTCCTAAATAATATTGCATAAATACAAGCACATTTTATTAGTTCAAAGACAATTCATTCACTACCAGGAATGTATTCATGAATAATTCATCTATAAATAGTTGTCGATATCATTCTTAAGTGAAAAAATTCTTTCACCGCGGAAACTATGTGATAGATACGTTCAATAAACCAGTAAAGACTTCCTGTTATGGTAACTGAACGGAAAAACTTGTTATTGTCTCGAAGGTTACTCCAGGTTACCTTCTTCTATTTACTTGTACCGATAAGACTGTGTTGTTTATTTTTAGATGGCTGCACACACCACCTACCGATTCCTCTTCTATTCCACACTGTTTTTATCAGTATTATGTCAATTCCCCCCCGAAAAATACACCCTACAGAATCCGTGCACATCGAAGTCCTCCTGCCAGGAGTGCATCCAAACGCCGTCCTGTGCCTGGTGCAACGACCCCGTAAGCTACCCCAACTCTCCCCTTTTTCACAATTTATTAAATGTCGACATTTCAGGACTTTGGCGACAGTGCCCGCTGCTTTGAACCATCCGGTCTTGTGCCCGTTGGCAAGAAAATGTGCCGCGAAGAGTACATCCACAATCCAGACAACATTCTCAGTGTCATAACAAACTTAAATCTGTCCAAAGCACATGCCAAAGGCGAGGAACGGGGACATTATGCGTCTGGGTACGAGGGAAGTTACAATCGATCGGAAAGTTATTGGGAACAGGGCTCTGCAAGCGGTTGGGGTGGCAGTGGAGGAGGGCAAAGGATCGTTCAAGTAACACCACAACGTTTAAACTTGAAATTACGAGCAAGTATGTGGTTTCTCTTAAACCCCAACCACGAGTTGAGTGTGTTTTTTCGGTTTTAGAACAATCTTACAGCATCAACATGAAATACACGCAAGCTGAAGACTACCCTGTCGATTTGTATTACCTTATGGACCTCAGCAGATCCATGTACGATGATAAAGAGAAATTGTCCATGTTGGGTGACCAATTGGCCTCCACAATGAAGAGAATCACATCGAATTTCCGATTGGGATTCGGTAGTTTTGTTGATAAAGTGGTGATGCCGTTTGTTAGCACCGTACCTGAAAAGTATGCGATTGATTTTGAATGTGTTTATTTCATTCTAATCCGTTTTTTATCTAGCATTGTTTGACGCGTTGATTTTTTGCTCATTATTTTTTAACTAGAGTTTTATTTGGCTGTCCCACAGGTTACAGAAGCCCTGTGATCTTTGTGTTGCTCCCTATGGATTCCAACACCATTTAAGTCTCAGCACTAACACAGCCATGTTCACTGTAAGTCACACATGATAACAAATCCCCCGTCCAATTATCCCGATCTGCCCCGATTTTGTTGATGTTTTTTAAGTTGAGTCTATTTTCTGTTCTGGTTGCATGTTTCTCTGGTTGTAGCACGATTATAGGGAGCAAGGGGGATGCAGGCGATGTTTTATTGTATTTTATGTCAATTCTGTATTTATTATAAATATTGTTGCATGACGAGATATTAGACAATAGTCATTTATGGTTGTAGTTTAATACGTCCATGTGTAATATGTGAAAAATCGTACAATGGAGTGCGATTTGAGGAGCATTGTCAGCCATGTGCGGCCCCATATGGCTATCAGCATTTAATGACGCTGTCACAAAACACCCAAGTATTTTCCGTAAGTGGTGATTTCAAATGAGAAAACAAATCACAACCCTAAAAAACCACAGAATAATACGAAGAATAACAGCGTTTTTTTTATTTATTTATTTGTTTGAATATTAATATTTAATTTGTGCTTGGAATCGACACATTAATTGGGTGATTTGGACTGATTTCTAAACTGATTTGCTAACTTTATCATTTCGGCAATAACAGTAAATTCGTTCTGTGCTTGCAGTGATCCTAACTTTCATTAACACACAAATTTAAAATGTTTCCCTGTTAATTTGTGAAATTATGTTAGGAAATGGTGAGACAAGCGTCAGTGTCTGGCAATCTGGACGCGCCGGAGGGCGGTTTCGATGCCATTATGCAAGCGGTTGTGTGCCGAAACCACATCGGTTGGCGTGAACAAGCCCGACGTCTGTTGGTGTTCTCGACAGACGCCAGTTTCCATTTCGCTGGCGATGGAAAGGTAAACAATCCTCTAATCTCGCATTAATTTGTAATTGAGTTAATCGGTAGTTGGGCGGCATTGTGAAACCGAACGACGGCCGCTGCCATTTGGACAATCGAGGCACGTACACGGAATCCAGCTACCAAGATTATCCCAGCATCGAGCAAATCAATTTAAACGTGAAAAAGAACGCCATCAATGTGATCTTCGCTGTGACCAGTGCCACAATTGATGTGTACGAACAATTGGCGAAGCATATTGAAGGTGCATCGGTGGCCAAATTGCAGAATGACAGTTCGAATATTGTCGATCTGATTAAAGAGCAATACGAACAGATCTCGTCTTCGGTTGAAATGAAACATAATGCATCGAATGCAGTCAGTATAAAATTCTTTACGAGTTGTTTGAATGCGACTGGCAGTAAAACGAGTACAAATAAATGTGGCAATATTAAAGTGGGAGATGTGATTAATTTCCGTGTGGATTTGGAGGTGTTGAAGTGTCCCGAAGATCCAGCGGAACGGTTCCAAACCATACAAATCTATCCAGTTGGGATAAATGAGAGTTTGATTATCGATTTGGAGATGTTGTGTTCGTGTGAGTGCGAGAAACCGGGCGATAGGGTAAACTGGACACATTTTAAATGCTGATTCATTAATTGATTTGTTTCAGTATTACAAAGAGGATTCGGCCGCTTGTTCCGCACACGGTACGTACAAGTGCGGCATTTGCGATTGCCATCCGGGCGCATTTGGACGGCATTGTGAATGTACGGCAGATCAAACGAACAAATTGAACAAAACCATTGGATGTGTGGAGCCGGATAGTAGAACAGGATTGGAATGTTCGGGGAAAGGACAGTGCATTTGTGGCCGATGCGAATGTGAGACGAGAGCGAATGAGAATGAACGCATCTATGGCGATTTCTGTGAATGTGATAATTTCTCATGTGAACGACACGATGGCAAACTGTGCAGCGGGCCACAGCACGGTATCTGCGATTGTGGACATTGTTCCTGCGAGCCGGGATGGACGGGTTCGGATTGTTCGTGTCAGGAATCGAATGCCACCTGCTTTTTGCCGGACGCTGTGGATGGGGTGGTGTGTTCGGGGCATGGGGCGTGCGTTTGTGGTGTTTGTAAGTGTGATACGACGGAGGAGGGCCGGTATTCGGGCAAGTTTTGCGAGAAATGTCCAGTAAGTAGAGGAATTTCACAAAATTTTGTTGATTCATTGGGTTTTTTTAGACTTGCAGCGACAGATGTGCTGAGTTTAAAGACTGTGTTCAATGCCAAATGTATCAGACTGGTATTTTGAAGCATCCTGATGATTGTGCAGCGAATTGTACGAAATTTGTGCCTATACCAGTGGAGACGGTCGAAGGTAAGTGAAAAAGAGAGTGTTAAAATTAAATAAATTTATTGGGATTTAGAAAATTAAATCGCGTTTCTCAATACTTCTGCAAAGAAGGAACATATTGCTAGTGATGCAAGGAGGAATATGATTAGTAGGCCCATTCCAATTTGGTTTTCCTCTGGAGTGGGTGTTGCTCTAAAGAAAAAAAAGAATTATTACTAATTCACAAACAAAGTTGTTGTTGTCTTACTGTGGAATTCGGTAAATACATAAATTCAACAAATATCCATTACTAAGCGAGAACAAGATCATAAAAATGATATACGCTGTGTCGGAATTGAAGGCAGGCGTTGTATGACTTCTTGGTTGTAAATTACAGAATAATAACAATGGCACAAATGCTGTACGTAAAATGGTTAGAATGAAAACAACCACATTGTTTTTCGGCTGTAAGAAAATTTCGTTATTTCGTGTTTTATGACTAGATTGCATTTCTTACGTAATTTATAATCGGAGCAAGTTCTCTGCCAATAAAATCGCCCAAATTGTAGATCAAAAACGTACAAACCGGTACAAAGAACACATCTAGAATTCAATAAATTATTTTCAAATATTTACTTTCGATAATAAGTTATTTACCACTCCATTTATTATCGGGATTAACGGAGACTATTAAGGAAGTGAGTCCGGGATTGATCATAATCGTAGCGCCCAAAATGAAAATCATACTAAATAACATGTACTTAATATTACCGGCCACCTTTTTCACATCTTGTTTGGTGATCTTCACTTTGACATTTTCGATTTCTTTCTGCATGTGATAAATGAAGTATTCCGAATAGAAGCACATGTACACGAAAAAGATGAGCGTTCCCAAAATGCATGCCGCTCCAATGGAGAAATAGATGAAAGCGGTGCCGGTTGCTGAGGCACCAACTCCCAGTGCACCGATTTGCACCAATGCAGACACAATGCCGCATATTGCTTGACCGGACAAATTGCTGCTCAAATATTGCGGGGGAAATTTGCCAACTAATCCGAAGACAGTTATTGTAAACATAATACTGGCACCTGTGAATTGCGGAAATGTTATTATAGTTGTTTTCAATGGAAAAATGTGCTTTATCAAATTATTTGTACATATTGCATAATAGTTTATAGATATCACAATGTCCAAGGATACATACCGCTTAACATCGAGCCAGTCACAAATGTAACAATGTAGAATCCATGTTGCCCTGTGTAATAAAAAAGTGTGAACGTTTTTATGGTGTTTATCGATTTTATAATCACTTACACGAATCGGTATCAATCGAAATAAATATTAATGTTATAACAAATATTAGGACCATCGCTAACATTGAACTAATAATGCGATTTTTTTCGGTAATGCATCTGGCTATAAATATTGTAACCACTAGAAAGACCAGACTTGTTACTTGTGAGACAATGTTAAATTGCGATGTAAAATTTGTTTGTAATTCGGTCCTATGGTCTTTGTCTGTGTCATTGAATGGTACATCGGGATCCCGAAATTTGTACATCCAATACTGGAAAAACAGGATGGATTATTGTGATTTTGATGTGTGTTGGGAATGCTTACACTGTTTGCGTTGATGAAAAAATTGTGGGAGGCTTGTGTTAATGTTCCCAAAGCGTAGAACAGTATCCTAGTCAAGTAATATTTATCTTGGACCTGCATATTGTCACTAGCACGAATCAACATTGATTGTCGGGCTTCTACAACAAAACGGTTTTTATATATTCGTAATGTTGGAGGGGTTTGAAACGTAAATACGTCCGAGATTAACTTACCATTGTTTTCAATCTCAGTCATAATTAACTAGTTTTATTTCTAAATATACAAAAATATTTCAATAACTAGCAATTAATTTGCTGAACTGAATCGATGAAATTGTGAGAGAATTTTGATGGAATTGCTCTTATCACGAGATTAGATAGTTTTAGAGTGTTTAGAAGAACAAGTACTGCAGATAAGCCGTTTCCCAAAATTAAATAGAGTTTAAGAAAAGTCAATAATGAATAATTATCATTTCCAGCTAAGGAGGAAAACAACGAGAACTTGTGCGCTTTCTACGATGAGGATGAGTGCCGATTTGCCTACGTCTATTTCTTCGACAATGAGAATAAACTTCAAGTGCGTGCACAGGAGGAGAGGGAATGTCCCGCCAAGGTGTATGTACCGGGAATTGTACTTGGAGTGATTGCGGCGATTGTTTTGATCGGATTGGCGATTCTGTTGATGTGGAAATTGTACACTACGATTCATGATCGCAAAGAGTTTGCCCGATTTGAAAAGGAACGCATGATGGCCAAATGGGATACGGTAAGTGGTTCGGGTGTGTCAGTTTGATGTTCTTATGTTGTGTTTTTAAGGGTGAAAATCCGATTTACAAACAAGCCACATCCACATTCAAGAATCCCACATATGCCGGCAAAGGTTAAAAGGAGAAAGCTTGTATATAGGAATTAGTTTTGTAGGGAAACTGCCATAATAATTTTTTAATTCATAATCTCGTGCCTGTAATGTGTCTTAACAAAAAGTGGAAATGTTTTTTCGATTTTTTATAACGAGTCTTTTGTCATTTGTACTGAATATACATTGATATTTTCTATAATTATATATTTATGGAATAGTAATTAGTACTTAACTGCCGCGAAATTTCAATATATGATTCACATATTGTCACATTATCATAAAACTATTTATTTATCATGTAAAATGCTTCCATGCAATTATTGTGCCTACATTTTAAAGTGTGAATTTTATTATACGATTGTTAGACATTTGTAGATACTAAACAAATAAAGTAACTGTTTTAACAAATTTAATTAGCTTTTAAATGGATTTAACAAGAACATCGCTGAAGAGAGAACAAATTCCCAAGGAAAGAATAATTGCAGCGAGACAGAGAACAGTGCCGATTTGTTGGTCCAGATCGTTGTCGGTGATTCTGCAACAAAATTTCGCCAACTCATCACATTTATTCGACAAAATAAACAATTTACGTACTGGGGAATCCTGGTAACGCACAAATTCATCAAATAACCGTTGCTCAAGGCAAAAGCTATTATCAGGAGTATGTAATCCGTGTCGGAATGAAACAAGACCGGCGTTTGTCGAGGTTGCAGATTACAGTATAAAATTAATGGCACCAATCCAATCCGGATGATGGCAAGCATCATTATAACCAGTCCATTTTTCGGCTAAAAGCAGAGAGAGCTTGAAAATTGATCGTTTCCTTCACTGGCTATAATTACGTATTGAATGATGGGCGACGCAACTCGACCAATAAAATCAAATACATTGAACATCAGATATGTACAGACTGGCACAAAGAATAAATCTACAAAAACGCAAATTTGGTATAAAATAATCAACGAAATGCAAGCGAATACCGTTCCATTTGTGTCCCGGATTAACAGAAACTATAAGCGACGTCAGACCGGGATTAATCATAATCGTAATCCCCATTACCACCACAAGAGTGATGAGGAAATATCGAACGGTGAAAGCAACGCTCTTTATCCGCTCTCCACTGATTTTCACCTCGCCAAAATCCAGTTTCTGTTCCATGTGGTAAATGAAATACTCCGACCGGAAGTAGAGGAGCAGAAAGTAAATGAACGAGCCCAAAACACAACCACCTCCAATGGTGAAGTAAATATACGCCGTGCCCAATGTTGAGGCCCCAATTCCAAGAGAGAATATCTGCGCTGATGCCGCTGCAATTCCGCAAATCGCTTGGCCCGATAACAAATAGTTCATGTACTGTGGTGGAAATTTGGCAGCTAATTGGAACATTGTTAATACGTACATTGTACAGGATCCTAGAAATGTGAAAAATTCTCAATTGGTTCCGAAAATTGCTTATCAATCGCACTGATAATTCCGGTTGTTTGTGCGAAAATCGAATAGTTGTTACTCACCGCTTAATACTGAACCAGTAATTAACGTAATTATATAAAATGTGTGCTGATCTGTGAAACGGGATCATTGTGATTTGGTTTTGTGGTATTTCAACATCAACTCACATGAATCCGTGTCCGCTGCAATGAATATCAACGTGACACCAAACACCGACACCATGGACGTTAATGTGGCGAAAATTCGTAATCTTACCGACACGAATCGGGCCAGAATGACCGTAGTGATTGCCATTACCACCCCAGTCACTTGTGAAACGATGTTATATTGTGCTGTAAAGTTGGTTTGTAAGGTGGTGCGATTCGTTTTGTCGCCACTGTCATAAGGGACACTCGGATCGCGGAATTTGTACATCCAATACTGAAAATTCGGACTTAAACATGGCAATAAACTCGTACAGACACTTACATCGTTTGCTGTAACGAAGAAATTGTCCGAAATTTGCGTGAGAACACCGAAAGTGTAAAATAGTATGCGGACGAGGTGGTAGTCGTCTCTTGGTGGCATTTTGTCGAGTTCAAGTGACCACCTTAATCCCAAAATTTCGGTTTTTCGGGTAAATTGAGTCAATTTAGTAGGTCGATCATAAATCATTCAACAACAATCGATTCAAATGAACTCTCACCGTAACGAATTGTTTACTGATTAGATAATGATTATTGTAAGTAAAATAGGAATCGTTATCAAACTTAAAAAAGTGTAAAAACAATTTATTTAAAAACACATTACAAAATCTTAACAGAAACAAAACTCAATGGTGAAGCCAGTCCCGACATGATTCCAGTGAATGTCATTAATACTGAGAGGGAAATCTCCAATTTTTCCGGCTCCGCTACCCTAAACACCAAATAAAAGAGAAAACCGACTAGAAATCAACAGAATCTCACATACCTTTGTACATTGATAAAACTCGTATTGTAAAAATAGCCACGAGAAAACCCATACATCATCACAACAATCGCAAACTGATAATCATGTGTGAATACAACGGGTAAATGGGCTCGTGGCTGGGCATTGCACAGTACAATTAACGGCACCAAACCGAACATTCGAATAATCGCAAAAATAGCCAGGATTTTTCCATTCACATGCTAAAATTAGAATCAATTTTGTTATTGTAATTGATAAGCAGCGAGAGAGACACTTACAAAATCCAGTAAGGGTGTTAAACTGCGTCCAATTAAATCGGACAGATTGTTAACAAGATAAGCACAGACAGGCACAAAATAAATGTCACCCCAAGTGTTGTTGTACTCGGACACGACGAGATTCGTTATAGCCGGTGCGGTGCAAGCGGTGGTGATGGAGGCGAAGAAGAAAACCAGCACACTGGTCCACACCAGTTTGAAAGTGGCACGAAACTCGTTGAAACCGACGGAATGTTTCTTGTAATCCGAAGTTTTCATGTAGGTTCGGTAGTAAGCGGATTTGGTGCTGAGCATGTACAACACCAAAGTGATCATTAAAATGCAGCAACCGCTGATAAAGTAAATAACAGCACTGTTGATGGCCGATGTGCCCGAGAGCAGTGAGAGTATTTGAAGGGTTGAAATGAACACACCGGCGATTGCTTGGCCGGTGAGGAAGCAATTCAGCAACTGTTTCGGGAACTTGGAGACAATGGCGAGTGTGGTGACACCGAAACAAGCGTTCGCCGCATTTATCAGACTAATTATGGACATGGAGAGGATGAAGAACTCCAATTGCCCTAATAAATCGAATCATAAATCGTAAATCAATCCAGATTTGGGATACTTACAGGAATCTGTGTTGATTTTGATCAAACCAGTCGCTACGATGAACAAAACAATCATCAGAACGCAACTGGTTTTAATCCGAATGGAACATTTCACCAAATCACCGTACAGTGTGGTAAGTAACATGAAAATCACCAAAGGGACAGTAGTGGCGATGGTGGCGATCGAAGCAAAGTACGTTTGCAATTCCGTACGATTTGATGTGTTTGTGGTGGTGTTGCGGAACTTGTACATCCAGTACTGAAACGATTTGCGTTTTAAATCGCATTCAAAATGCACTCGAATCACTTACACCTGTTGCATTTGTGAAAAATGTCATGGGAATGTTATGGGCGAGTCCCATTAGGAAGAACAACATATGAACCGCGTAAAAAGAGTCCCTCAACGGTTCACTTGCACGTTTCACACTCATATTGTCGACTTGGAAAACAAATTGGAGAGATTGTTGTCTGATTTTTTTTTAAATGAATTCACATTTCATCATCGAGCGCTTTTTATCAATTGCAACGGGAAAAATGCAGACGAATATTGACTCACTGTAGTTTCATAGAGATTAATTATTTTTTTGCTGTTTAAATTAATTTGTGAAACGGTGTTGATATGTACGCACTTTTAGAGACTCTCAAGTGACAACTTCTCTATCTTAATTGCTGTTGACGATAAAAAATGGCCTAGACAACAGTCAATTGTGCATTATGGAGTACCAAAAGTGGAGAAAAACATTTTTACATAGTTGTGATAAATTCGCTTCCCATAAATGCAAAGTAATTCCGAAAACAAACACATTTCCATCTAATTTTATCAAGTTAATGAATGCACTTCAGTTTTACAAATAAGAAATATTTTGAAAAACACCTGGCTCCCAGCCAAATCACATTTAAATATCTATATTTATAAAAAAATAGGTGAAAAAACATCTCTTTCAGCTTGAAATGGTTTATTCTGTAAGCCAAATGAACCAGCAGTAAATAGTACCTAAAATTCAATCACAATTCATTTCATATTTAAATAAATAAAATGACATTCTAAAAGCGTATCACAAAAATGATTAAGAATTATTCACGTTGCCTCTTCGGCATCATCCGTATTCACAATCTCAAATTCACTCTCACTACTACTGTCTTTTCTTGTCACTTTTCCACTCGTCCCCATCAAATTTCCGCCCATTGTGGCTACATTACTCAAAATACCACCAAAGAAACCAGCATTCTCCGTCTCTTTTGCATAGTCAATGACGTCCTTTGCATACCGCAGTCCCTTCACATACAGATTCTCCTCTTCCGAACTGTCACCATTAAAATGGGTTGAATCAAAGTGAATTCCACGTCCCTCTGAATCAGTGTCCGACAATCGGTCCGGTGTGGCCGATTGTATCGGCATTAAATCATCCTCTAACAGATCATCTCGCGTGTCATTGTCCACATCGAGATAGGAGGGCATCATCGACGGAGCTCCACTGGTGAACGAGTTGGAAATCGAATCAGCTGTGCGATCAGTCAGCAAACTCTCCAATTCTGGGTCTTTTCTGTTGAAATCCTTTTGTGAGATGAACGGTATCAGTTCGTCCTCGGCTAGAACGCCTTAAAACATTGAAATTAGTCAAGAAATTGGAGTGATGAGTGGAATGGTTTACCTCGATTCGAGCCAAGGTAACGTAATGTTTGTTTGACATGTGTTTTGTAATGATCCGGCAGCGATTTGTATGCCAATGGCATGAAAAATATTGCCAATAATGTTAGGTAAAAGAGTAAATAGCCAGAAATAGTGCGGCCAAGGATGCTTAGGAAGAGGAACATCACAGACATTCCAAAACAGAACTGAAAATAAAAACAAATTGTCGGCGTTTGCGAAACAGCTGATAAAATGGAACGCAATGTTTGTTCAAGGACGGTATATGAAAACATTGTGCTGTTTTCACAAATTGAGATAAGAATACGAACCGAAGACGGATTGTCCTTGCGATAATTAATCAAACTGGCCATTACATCAGAGGAGATGGTGTAGAATTCGTCGATGGTTTCGGTGTACTGTCCTTTCCAGCCGTCCAATGACTTTGTCTGGTAGTAGCAGTCCCACGTAAAAAATGTCAAGGAAGTGATAAACACGATTGCGAATAGTTTCACTTCCCATAAAACAGCGAGCCTAAATTTCAACATGTTTTCCTACAATGATTAAGGGAAATTTTGTGTGGCTTACCAAAATAGAAAATTCAATGTGAGAAAAACAAAACATGTTAACGTTACTTCTTCCCATATTAGAATTTTGTACATGTATTCCAAATACACTTCGTATCTGCTGACTTGACGATTTCTTTCAGTTTGTTGTTGTTTAGTTGCGTATTGTGTCAAAAAGACATTGGCAAAATCACGTACTTTTTGTGCAAGATAATCCATTTTTACTATTAGATAGACGGAATAGTACTGCTTGTTTTCACAAACTGTTTAAATTGTTATGTAGCACCTAATTGTTGCACTTTATTCACCAAGTAAACAACTTATTGCTATTGTTGTCTAAATGTTAAGTAGATCGATGTGAATTACGCACATTTTCCTGCGATTGTGACGCGAAAAACGTATGATACGGATTTGATCATCGTTTTTTTATTATTGCAGTGAGAGCTTTTGTTGTGGAACTTTATTTTTGAATCGGACAGTATCGAATTATTTCGTGTGAAATGTGTTATTTACATTATAAGGCTGTTTTTCTGTTTAAATGAATTATGTCTGTGTTAGAACTAGTCATGTGAATAAATTATAATTAATTATGAAAGTAATTACTGATATTGGTTTGGTTGAATGAATTTTTTACACTTTCTCATAACCTTAAAATTGAATTGACAACTTGACAAGTAGAGCCCTTTATTATTTAATTCTCTCTTCGAAATATTATTCTTCATCATTTCCCCGAGTCCTTAAGCGAATAATTGATGAGGAATACAAAATATTGCACTTTTACATTGTTATTATTAACAAAATAAATTGTTAATTAACATATTTGTGTGCACTGAATGCCTCTACAATTTTAAAACAGGTTTACTTACTTCCGGTAACATTGTTCCTATGGAAACCTGCCTGTTTAATCATTTAAAAAATGTTTTGGGGCCACACACCAGCCCTAAATTTACTCAAAGAGTACCAAAACACCTTTCCAAAAAGTCCTATACAAGAATTAAACATATTGATAATCGGAAGTTCAGATATTCGTCATGTACTTCAAACAATTGCCCAAAAATATCGTTACGATAACATAAAAATAAACTTTTACTTGGCAGAAGCATGTATGGAAGTGCTAGCCAAGCAACTACTGCTTTTAAACGTGGCCCTACAACCACTGGGATTAGAGCAAAAGACCAAAACTTTCATGGAATTGTACGGCAACGCACTAGTCCGTCCATCAGTCGCCAAATATCTTACCGCAAAAGCAAAAGAACTCGTCAAAATGATAACCGATTACGATTATCTCTCCACAATGATGCCCAATGTACACCTACACCTCAAATACAAGGACCGTGATTACTTGGAACAAATATTCAACTTCTGGTGCGGTAAAGACGAGTTCAACATCTGCGACTGTTGGGATCGTCGTTTACGCAAACAATTAGGCATTCGATTCGACTCGAAATTGGGCGCATTCGACTGGGACTTACACATGCGTCTCCATCCAAATGGGGCCCAGCAAATCTGCAATCAGGAATACCGTCAATTCCGCTTAAATGGCATCGCATTCACCTGGCTAGAATCCGAAGTGTCCAAACCGAATCGCAGTTATGTATGCGGCATCATTCCGAACGGAGACAAATATTTACACTACGGATATTTGGGTGAAATAGAGACAGGCCCGTTTGTAGCTTACGGACTTAAATGTGAGGATGCCGAATTTTTGAAATCAACACATGGCCAGAATGTTCATCGAGCCACTGACGTCACTGAGCGCAATTTAAAGCAGATTTTCCATGAAATTCAAGAACAGTCTGAATACATCCACGAACCAACAACCGACTATCAATTGGGTCAAACCGTGTTTCGGCAAGATAAACTCGTTGTCGATGTCAAACCAACTGAGATCATCTGCAAACCTGCTGAGAAATGTAAGGAATTAGCCGGAGTGGAAATCAATTTCATTTCCATTTCGATAATGCAGCGCAAAGAGCAATTTAACAACTATTTCAATGTGGTTTATTACTCGACTGCATTGTTCAATAAATACTTTAATGAAGATTTTGTTAAGAGTGTTATGAGAAAAGGGGAGAGTGTACTTTTTGTTGAAAACCAAAAATATATTGTAAGCTGTAACAGAAAAGAACAGTTGGAAGAATATGGGAAAACAGTGGAGAAGCGAATTTCTGCTGTGGAACAACTACAAGCAATTCAGTTCAATGCACTTGTGGATGATTTCTTTAAATTTATGCTAAAATAAAACTGTTGCAAGAATTATAAGTAAATATCTTATTTTATTAACAAAGTATACACTTACAACGAGGTTTTCTTGCCTTTTTTCTTGGATTGAACAGATTTTCCCGCTTTTCCAAGCTTCTTTTTTACCTTAACAGGCGATTCTTCTCCACTCGCCTTGTTTTTGGCTTTTATTTTGATTTTCTTCTTTTTCTCAGTTCCATTCGATGTGCTTTCTTTATTATCGATATCCTCTGGCTTTGATTTTGCTTTCTTCAACTTCTTTTTATTCGGTTCTTCTGAATCGTGCCTCTCACTTGCTTTCCTTTTATTCACCTGTTTTTTCTCTTCTCCATCAACAGCATTCTCCTCTTTGTTCTTGGCTTCAGCCACCTTCCCCTTTTTGCCCACTTCATTCGCCTTCTTCGGATTACTGTCTTCTTTTTTACTCTCCACTTCACCACTTTCTTCCTCTTCCATCTGCTCCCCAACTTCTTCCTCTTCCACAACACTCTTCGGAATCACATTCGAGAACTTCTTCAATTTAGCCACAAAAAACCCATCCATATTATGCGTATGCGGATAGAAACGTTTAGTCAACTTCAATGTGGGATGGAAACGATGCTGGCGATAATTCGTGAACCCATGGCTACCAAACTCCAATCCACTGTCCACCAATTTCACATTGCGTTTCTTCAATGCAAAATCCACAACACATTCATTCTCTTCCGGCAATACGGAACACGTTGAATACACAATATAACCGCCCGTCGCCGATTTCGCATTACAACAATCGATTGCATTCAACAGCAATTGTCTTTGTAAGGTGAAACAGCGCTGTATGTCCAGTTCGTCTTTGCTCGTCTTCACATTCTGGTCTTTCGCAACAACGCCAGTGCCAGTGCACGGTGCATCCAATAAAACGCGATCAAAGTACCCTTTAAGCGGGAATTTCCGGCCGTCCAGAGACGTAATCACCGAATTAATCACTCCCAAACGATGGAAATTACCCACCACAGCTTTAATGCGGTCTTTGTTGATGTCGTTGGCGAATAAGACGCCCGTGTTCTTCATTATAGCGGCAATGTGTGACGCTTTGCCTCCCGGAGCGGCTGACAAATCGAGAACACGTTCATTCTCTTGCGGTGCAAGTGCCATCACTGGTAGCATACTGGAGGCGCCTTGCAGGATGTAATGGCCAGCCAAGTACTCTGGTGTGGCACCGATTGGCACTTGAGATGAATAGATGACGAGACCGACTTTACTCCATTTACCCACCGGGTCCAAATTGACGCCACGATTGATTAAAGCCTGCGCCAAATCGCGACGACGTGTTTTTAAACTGTTGGTTCGTATTGTAAGTGGACGTTGGATTTCACTGGACTCTAAGAATTCCAACAGTTCGTGTAATGGGAATAATTGCATGAATTTTTCCATTAGAAACTCGTTGTAACTGTAGTAGGTGCATAAATCTTGTTTTAATAATTCAATGTACTCGGTACGAGAATGGTTTCCGTCACGTAGTTTGTTGAAATCACTTAAGACGGCAATAATGTCGCGAATACGCTGTTGGACCTCTTGTAAACTGGATGGTTCTTCGTTTTCTGGGAATTTGAATGACTCTTGATTGGCAATGTTCATTTGTAATTCGGCCTCTGCCAGTTTTTCCTCTTTTGCCTGTTTTTTTCGAAGTTTTTTTGTTTGTTTTTCGATTGGTAATGTGTCGGAATTGTCACTCTCTTCGCCATAATCATCGTTCTCGTCGGAATCGTCTGATAAATCATCCAAGTCACCAACTTTGACTTCTTCCTCGTCGGATTCCTCCTCAGAGTCGCTTTTAGTTCTGTTTTTAGGCTTTAACCATGTTTTATTTTCGTCTGTGTATCCACTTGTTTGTGGTGATTCTTCGGATGATGATAAATCGCTATCATTTTCCGTTTCTTGTTCAGACTCTTCACTGAAGAGTTCCTTTTTAGGGGCTTTTTTCTTGGGCTGTTTAGGTTGACTGGCTACCTTCTTCGCCCTTTTAACTGCTCTCTGCTTTTGTCTATGACTCAGTTTCTTGTCCTCATCTTCTTTTGCTGCAAAAATTGACCGAAAATAAAATTGAGTTTTGGATTAAAAACAAAGTACTTACGGAGTAGTGTCTTGGGGAAAACTGGATCTTTTTGTTTTTTAGCCTTTTTCCCTGGTCCTTTTTTAACAAGCACCCCTTCTGTAAATTTAGCTTTGCGCCCCATTTTACATAAAATCACAATAAATGCACGTGTTTAAAATCATTTATTTTTATAGGTTATGTTCATGTTGTGTCAAATTCTAACAGGTGCAACAACTTAAAATATTTTAAAAAATATCCCTATACATGCTTAAAAATTACCCGAATTATTGTTTTATTTGAAATTATTCTTTGAATTACAGAAAATATGTACATTCACCGATACATTTGTCCATAAATCTCTATAATTTAATTAATCACTACTTAAATAAAAAATTAATTTAAATTCTAGTGTGAAATCTGTCAACTGTCACATAGTTTGCATTACAAAAACGTGTCGTCCATTTTACGACCCTAGAAAACATATTTTTTCGAAAACAGATTGATTTCCCCAAAAATGCCGAGTGTAGAAGACGTAAAGTCAAGTTGGGCTGATGAGGTCGAATTAGAGGGTGGCTCTTTACCGCCTCCCACTGAAGTGTTTGAAAACGGCTACAAAATCGTCACCGAATACAAGTACAATGACGATGATAAAAAGGTGAAAATAATCCGTACATACAAAATCGAGAAACGAGTCGTATCCAAATCAATAGCAATGCGAAAAACCTGGAAGAAATTCGGTAATTCCGCTAACGATAAACCGGGCCCCAATCCAGGCACCACCATTGCAGGTGAAGAAGTTTACATGCAGTACATCACCAGTAAAGAGGAGGACAACAAACCTGAAGAAGAAGGCTTGGATAAGTTGAAAGGTATTAATTTAAACAAAGTGTGCCATACTTACTTAATTGTGTAAAAATATCAGGTTTGGGCGACAAGAACATGGTCCGATGTCGATTGTGTGGCAACGATCATTGGACCTCCAAATGTCCATGGAAAGACACCGTAGTGCCAGGCGGTAAATTGAGCGATGACAAGAAAGCGGCCATTGGAGGGACAACAGGTGCCGGTAGCGGTCCCAGCGGTGGCGGAGCACCGGGCGGTGGCGATGGCAAGAAATACGTTCCGCCCAGTTTCCGTGAAGGCGCCACCGGCAAACGAATGGACAATCCGAACATGTCGAAACGTGACGACATCACCGCCATCCGCATCTCGAATCTGAGCGACTCCACAACTGAAATGGATTTAGAAGAGTTGGTCAAGCCGTTCGGTCCCATACAAAAATTGTATTTGGCTAAAGACAAAACGACTGGCGTGTGCAAGGGATTCGCCTACATTCATTTCAAATTTCGCAACGATGCCTCGTCCGCCATTCACATGCTCAACGGGCACGGTTACGATCATTTAATATTGAATGTGGAATGGTCCAAATCGCCCGCTAGCTCCAACACACATTGATTAATTAGACATAAGAATAAAATTGAATAAACGCACGTTTCAGTATGAAAACCTTTTATTTTGTGCCAATAGTATATTAATTCACAGAAATAAATAAGACTGATAAAATTTCAACATTAAAACATGAATTATGTGTAAAAAATCGAACGTAAAAATACTAAATCCTATTTAAGCAAAAATACTCTTAAGTAATCGATAAAAGATTAAACCTTTTCAAACAGATTTTAGCACCTAGCTCTTAAAATACAAATTAAAATATATACAGTAGACAGTAAAATAGAAATTGGTGCAATAATAATGATAATAATAATGCTTTTAAATATACCATCAGTACACCTAACAAGCGCGTTTCTCACTTTTTCATCAACTAAAAACAAAACATATAAAGCAAAACAATAGTATATACGTGTGGAAATAAGCTACATTGTTAAAAAATTAAGTCTTTCGATTATACTTCCAAAGTCCACACCATTTTTTTTTTGTTCTTTTACCACAGATTTTATATTATACACACAATAATTTTTTCTTCTTTATATAAGGAATACAAGCGACTAAAAAATAATAATATAAATTAATAACAGTAATTAGATTCGTTATAATAATTATACAATTAGTAAATATATATATAAGTTTAAAAAATGTGAATTAATGAAATTTTCTCTTTCATTCAGTCTGCACCAATAATTCACCAACAATTTTATTATCAATTGGTGAATTATCTTTCTGCAACAAATCACCCTCCACCACACCATTATCAATATGTTCCGCTTGCTTATTCACCCCATTCTCTTTAGGTTTCTCTTCTTTTGTTGCATTCGTGGTTGTTGTTGTTGTCGTCGTCGTCTTTTTCACACCAACCTTTCCACCACTCGTTGAACTAATTGTATTCGTTGGTTTTTTTGTTATTGTCGTTTTCGTTACACTCGTACTCTTCGTTACAGTTGTTTTAGACGAACTCGTACCACTGGTTGTCTAAACAAACAAAAAACAATCAATACACCACAATTCCATCTATAAATTCACTTACTTTTGCTTCAACTCTCTTTGCCGATGTTAAAGTCGATCTCGGACCATTCTTCAATGTCGATGTTGTTGTTTTCGTTAATTTATTCGCACTCTCCTTCAACTGTTTCTCGGTATCTGTTGGTTTACTTAATGGCTGTCTTGCAGTCGACACTCGTGGCTTAGCAGCAGCAGCCGCAGTCGCACCAGTCGTTGTAGTGCCACTACTAAGCGGTTTCCTCATTGGCGGCTTTGGTGACACTTTCGTTGCAGTCAGTGTTGTCTAAAACAGCAAAAAAAACATTCAATATACATTCCTCCACATCTCACCTGTTTATTACCTTTGTTGTTGCACTAGATGTCGCTTTTAAGTCACCACTCGCCGTTGCCGGTCGCCTTAATGTCGTTCTCGCCGTCACACCACTATCCGTTGTTGTTTTCGTTGCGGTTCGTTGTGTTAAACTGGTTCTAGTTGTTTGTGGTTTCGTTGTGGACTCAACAGTTTTTCTTATCACTTGCTTTGTGCCTGTTGTTTTCACATCACCATTCACCGGTTTGGCCGTTTGTTTTGTCACCGTTGTGGGCGCTGGTTTCGGTTTTGGCACCAATTTCGTAGCCGGTTTTGTGGCTGTTGTTGTTGTTGTTGTCGACTTTGGGACTGTTGTACGTGGTTTGGGCGGTGGTGGTTTGGTTGCAGCCACTTTCGTTAAAGATTTCTTTGCTGATTCTTCGTTTGGTTTCTTCGCTGTAGCTGAACTGATCGTCTTTTTCACTTCTTCCACTTTGATTTCCGGCTCCAATTTGATATCTTTCTCAATTACCACCATTTGTTCATCAATCACTTTTGCCACATCATTTTGTTCAATCGGACTCAACATATTCTCCACTTGTGTTCGGTCCAAAAAGTCGTTCATCAATTTCGGCTCTTCATTCACCACAATCTCCTCTTTCATTACATTCTCGACAATTGGCGCTGTTGGTGTTAAATCTTTTTCCATTTCTTTCTCTTCGATAAATGGATTTGTTGATTGTGGTACATTTTCAATGATCTCCTGCTTCATTTCGATTATCTCTTGTGTTGCATTCGATATTTCTTGTGCAAAATTCAATTTATCACATTCAGTCAATTTGGTATCAATTAATAAATCATTATCTTTGGCGATTTCTACATGTTCAACATTCTCCACCGGCTTCACAACATCCAATGTCTCTTGTGGCGATTCCAATTCCTTCTCTTCCTCTTTCTCTTTTTTCTCATCCAAATCAGTCACTTTCACAACATCATTACATATCAATTGTGCTGGTTTCTCTTCACTACTTTGCTGTAAGAAAGCATCAAGATCATCCGGCAACATTCGCGCTTGATTTAAATCCAAAAATGCATTCTCTCCCCTCTCATCTTTCTCCTGATAGAATGACATCGACATTGGATCCTCCACTTTGTTTAAACTAATCTCACCCACATCCAATACGAAATCGCCATCATTTATGGTCGAATCACCAAAAACGGCCGTTGTTGATTGACTCTCACATTGCTCAAGCAATTTCGATGGAGAGAATGGTGTTGCATTCGGTCCAAAATGGAATTCATCCATTCTATTTGGCACACTGTCCACACCAACACTACCATCCGGTATATCATTCTTTTCTTTTATCGTTTTACCATTTAACAAACCATTCTCACTGTCTTCTTCAACAACACCATTCGATTTTGGTTCTGGTTCAATGATTGCAGTTGTTATCTCTTCATTCTCATCATTAAACAATTCACTGGGACGCGATTTCACTTCTTTCTCAAATTCTATTTCATCTGGTATATTTATATCGACTAAATCCTGTGTTATTGCCCCTTTACTTGGCGATTGGGCTATTACTTGATCGTTGAATATTATTGCTGCACATGCTGGCGACGGTTCACCGCGTACTGGGGAGACGGGCACAAATTCGGCCGCATTTGGATTCAATTGTGACATTGTGTCGTCCTCCTCCTCTGCTGCTGAATCTTTTTGCTGTTGAATTTTCTCCAGATTTTGTTTGTCCGCTTCGTCGCCTGTTAAAAATTTCCACTCGTCCTCTTCCGACTCACTATCACAACCAGTTGCTTCTATTAAACCGCTAACATCGTGCACTGTAACAAGAAAAATTACTAATTACCACATTAAAAAAATACTAGTTATGCCATCTAATGGGTAATTACTCAATTACCAAAATGCCCCCTGTTAATCAATTACTAAAATGGTCCCTGTAATGTTGCTAACTTTAGATAGAAAATTTTACAAAATTCAAATAACCCTGAACAGAAAACTAATGGAATTAAAACCATTTTAGGGGTAGTTTCCACTAAAGCCACACCTATAGGGCTGGCATTTTCAATATTGATTTTCTTCTGAATGTAATTTTCGTAGGAAAAAAAATCTACAAGCCAGCTGACTATTGTAATAAATGGTACTGTTCAACAGGTGTTCAAATTATGAAAAGGGGGGTGAATAACATCATTATTATTACACAGTCGAATAATCATCATTCTCTTGTATGAATGAATGCACAAGGAGACAAATTTATTGGATAATATTACAAGTTTTGAGGGGGCTGGCAAATTTACATAGAAAACCAATAAAATTAATTCGAAGGAAAAACTCGTGCAAATGTCAAAAATAAAACAAACAAAGCACTTTTATCATTCCCAAGAACAAATCAATAAAATTATTTTCCTTTTAGGATATAATCTTGCAAAGTTAAATTCCTTCCATTCAACGTGCAAAAAAAACATAATGGAACAAATATTTTATCAGTAATAATAAAACGTTACGTTTTATTGCACCTTTAAAAACAGCGATAAAACAAAAACTGCACTACGTTTTTAAGAAAATCAAATAGTATCTAAAAATAAACGGCTGTTATGCAAAATAATAATTATAATAATAGAAAGTTACAATAAATGAAATACCTACATTCTATCAGCCTACCATTTGATTAGGAAAAAACTAACCTTGCCCACGAATTGTCACCAAAAAAGGAAAACTAAGAGATTAAATATTTCATAAACCAAATGGCTACCAAACTAATCCAAAAAAAAAACAAGACACATTCATGATCAAATAATTGAAGCAACAAAAAAAAAACTACTGCACCTCTTACCAGAGTTTTTGGTGAAAACAAATCAAACGTAAATTGTTTATAAAAATATCACAGTTGTACAGAAAAGAATGTTTTCTCAAAAATTACGCAGTAGGCACTTAAAAATTGTACACACACACAAAATAAAAACACACAATTTACAGGATTATTTAATGCCGGCACAACAACGAGATGAACTGAAGAAATAGCATGAAGTTAATAACGGGTTGGGCATGATGAAATACGCATGCTTGTACGTCACCCAAATAAGAAACGGCCTTCTAGAAGTAATTCATTTACAAAACAAAAATCTTGACAAGTTTTCAAATTCAAATCGTTGCAAATTCATTATTTAATACTGTAATTAATCCAATCAAATGCTAATCAATCATTTCATGTACATTCATAATATCTAAAGTTATTTGTAGAACATTGTTTTAATTTTTTAGAAATGTAATTATGTATTATCGCCTTTCCATTAGTCATAAAACCATTAATAAAAAAATTATCAACAAACAAACACCTGTAATTATCAATGTAAATATGAACAGTAACAAACAAATAGCACTTAAAATTCCCAAGATGAACTTCTTACTGAATGTCTGGCATGTGATTCTTTCTTTTTTCTCTAAAGTTATTTTCAGCACACAAGAATGCATATTGCACTTTAAAAGTTCATTAACACACGCTTAGAATTAAAATAACATATTCCAAGTTTTGCCTCCCCACATCAAAAAATGTCTACATATAAAAATAAACCTCATACTTAGGACAGATACTTAAATTTAAATATACAAAAATAAAAGCTCTCTCACCATCTTTTACTGGGGGTGTTGGTGTCTCTTCTCTATCTTCAATCTGTTTACCCAATTCTAGAGCACCTTTTTCTTGTAAAAACGCTTCAATCTCTTTACTACAACTATTTGTTTCCATTACATCCATTAAATTTACACGCAAATCAACATCGTCACAAGTATCTACATCCGTTTCAGGACCTAAATCCATATCGTGCACATTAAATCGATCTTTAATCAAATCATTCCCTTTCATATCATTATTATCGGTGGGGGGCGTTGTTTCTGTTAGGAATTCATGGAATTTATTATTGGATTGTGGAGAAATGGTTGAACATTCGGTGGACGCTTCAAGTTTCTTAAAATTCTCCATAAACAGGTCTCCATCTGCTATAATTGAATCACCACTAGCACCATTGGAATTCGTAAATGGATTATTATCTAATGTTGCATCCATTGTAAGTGCGGAGCCCCTTTGGGCCACCTTCTCTGCAATCTTCGATGGATCTCTTAAAAACACTATTATCAGTGATATATTGTCCGATGAACCGTTCACTTTTGCTGTTTGGGCAAGTTTTTTACTGATCTCGTCGAGATTATCTGCAAACAGAAAGAATATTTTATTCAAATTCAAACAGAAAATAGGGTTATGTGCGAATCACAGAAAACTGCAAGAAAACAACTTGCAAGGTACAACGTCAGATGGCGACAAACAGATTTTGCACTGTGGCCGACAACGATCGAAATCGCTACGTTCAAATTTCAATTTTGAAAGTAAAATGCAACCAACAACACAAAATTTCAATCTGATTTCCTATAAATAATTAAAAATCACATTATGTCTTGCTCTAATTATTAGAAAAAAACCACTATGCAAGTGTCACGCTATTAAATTGTTCAAAAACTATGATGGACCCCCCATAACACATCACTCAAAGTGAAACAATTTCATTACTATCCGAATAGAAATAAGTGAGATTGCAAAAATATTAAACACAACTAAAAAGTAGATTGTAAATGGATGTTATTATTATTATTTGCCACCTGCAGTCCATCTGCACCGAACCAGTGATTCTGTTCGCGATATAATAAGTTGGAATTGGATTGGATGATGATGCGAGTTCATCGAACTAGTGTGATCTTTATGGCTTAGTGAATATAATACTCAAGCCACGAATACAAATAACGAAAAAATATTATATATATAAAACAAGAGAGTAAAAAAAAAATGCCGTAACCACACACTTGGTTGCGCTATCTTTTCACTTCTTTTATTCTACCATCTTTTCCCCATCACACATACCAGTCTCTCTAAGAACAGTTGTTGTTTTCAAATTGTCCGAGAAATTTGAAAGTAAAATATAGAGCGAAAAGTCTGCCCTAAAAAGAAAAATTTCCCATTTTTTTTCACAGAATAAACTTGGTTTTTAATTAAAAAGGTGCGTTATATGCATAGGTGAGGCGAACAATTTTTTTTTTAATTACAGGGCGTCGCCAGATATTAATCACTTTATTTTATTAATTAAGTAATTAAAAAAATTTAACAACAATCTAACACCTTGCTGCCATCTACATTGCACACTATTAACAAAAAATATTTAAACTTTGAGTGTGAAAACGTGTTTTCGTTCTTCTTCACTTATCTCTAATTAAAAAATCCGTTGATCATTAAAAGAAAAGAAATCACGCTTCTTAAAATTGAAAAATAACAGCTCATTTAATCAATGTTTGTTATATGTAGGTACAACATACAGTTGACCTTTACCACAATTAAAAATAAACCGTTTTTATGAAATAATAAAACTAAAAATATAATTGTCGAAATTAGAAAAACACTCCATTTGGAAAAATGACATCATTGGGTAATGTAGATGGCATTTGTGTGTCTGTACGTGCCTCTTTTATTAGGATGTGTAATGACTAAGTGTTATTACTGAAGCGCATAATTTATTTTCTAAAAAAACTACTTGGCTATAATGAATCATCCACATCATCATACATACAACAAATGCGAAGAAAAATTTGTTTATAAATCCAGTTATAAATAGACATCTCGCAGTAGCAAACATAAAATCAAAAGAATTTACCTAAAAAAACCACAAAAACTCCAATTATAATCCAATAAGACAAGCCGAATTATATTTCCACACAAACACAAATACTTTTATAAAAAAAAATTAGAAAAGTATGTGCTTAAAACAGACAGCGCCGGTTCAACCAAATATTTAACAACGTACACGAAAAATACAATCAGTGAACTTTATGAACGAACCCGAACCACTGACAATCACAAACTTCCAGAGACTGTTCCTCACTATTCGCTTATTCCATTCCATTCGCCACCATTCCACACTCTCTCCTCTCTATTCTATTCATTCGACACACACACACAGAACAGAGACGGTCGCCATCAAAATTGTGTATATATATAGAGAGTTTATAAACCAATGAGGAAACACGACCATATAGATGACTCATTGCACTTGAAATGCGTTCACCATTCCCTCAAATGCACAATTTTAATGAATACACTTTTATATGGGAAACCATACATATTTACACATATACAGGGGATTTCCAATCCCATCAATTATCCTGGATAACATTACGTAAATCGTGACTTTTATCCATTACAAAACTGAAACTTGTCTATAATATTACTTCAATTTCTTCATTCCTCTCTCTTTTTTTCCCCATTACACATTTTCCTCTCCTACAAAACACACACGTAAAATGCGTTCGTGCAGACGCTTTTCAGGGTTCGGTTCTAAACTCTATTAAGGGTTGCACCCACCTTTTTGCCATTTACACCTGCCTTAACACCACCAATAAACCGTTTCTATGACAACAACACTATGACTTCCTTAAATATCACATTGAAATTCGTTCAGCGGACGATTGTGCAATTAAAAGACAATCAAACATACATTTTCCCATTACAATTATGCTGGAAATTTGTTCATGTTTCATGGTTTTCATCGCCCAACAACAATTACAAATTTACTACATTGTAAAGGAGAGTGGAATCTAGTGTGTTTGCTGAAGGGTTTTATCAAATTATTTCCATGGTAACCGCCTGTCGCATTTACAGCAAAAAATAAACCATCCATACACAATTTCGCATATACAGACATAAAATTCATTGACATAATGACCTGAAAATTGCATTATTTCCATTCAACGTCCCACCTGTTTTCTATAATAATTATTATTATAAAACTGTGTTTTCACTTTATGTAAAAAACACAAACACACACCGTGTATGAGTCATAATTTTGCTGCAATCACCAACCAAAGTACAATGTACTTGAATTCAATACAGGTCGTATTTATTATTTTTTTGCACTTCTCTTAAAAACTTGTCAGACTTCTTATGTATCTACGTTTGTATATAGATGGCTTATATGCCGGGAAATCATTTTACACACCACATTGAGATTATTAGTTCCGGACGTTGGAATATATAATACATACGTTAAAAACACATGATGTAATTTCCAACACTCTCTTTCCCAATTTGAATTCGATGGAAATTTTCTATGCAATTACAAATGCATTCGACCCATTGATAATCGACAATTCCTTCCTTAAAAATGAACTCTCTTTAATTAAAGGAAATCTTTTCCTTTTCTTTTTTTTACTTACATACCATTCACTCTTTAGAACGGGGATTATAATACGCTGCTGTTTTTTAGCTGTTCTTTTTAAACAATCGTTAAACGGTTTTTATTGTCCGAGGAATTCTCTCATGTCCTACAATAAGTCAACAAAACGAAAACGGAAGCTATTGTAACAGAAATGCATTCTAATGCGGCAAAATTACATTACATTCCAAACAATTCACTGGTTTTTTGGTTAAAAACCGTTTTTCCAAAAATCAAAAATGGCCACACGCAGGGTGCCAACCAACAAAAGAAAAATCACCAAAAAAAAACAAAGAGCGGTAAATTCAAATAAGATCTTTTAAGAAAATTTAAAAAAAAGTATCTTATGGTGTCAAAATAAATTATAGAATGCACTCATTTACAACCAAGTCAATTTCATGTAACTATTATTATCTAAAGAAATAATCTTTACACTAGTTGATTTCGTGCGAAAAAGATCGTATAGAAACAACAATTAGAAATTCCATCATCAAATTATAACGATTAACCACATCTATACAACTACATTGAAGATGATTATAAATAAAATGTCCTACACATATATCTTAATAAAGACGTGAGTCAAGGATGATTCAACCCCCTAAATAAAATCGAAATTTGGGACCCCCCTATATTATTGTCACCCTAAATCTCGTATTGCTGCATTTATAAATATTTGTACACAGATAAATGAATCCTTATCATTGTATTTATTATTTATTTGCTCATTTTTACCATTTATCCTATTGTGATTCATTGAGCAAAAAAGGGCGTTTATATGCACATAAAATTATGTAGGTGGAATGATTCATTATCGATTTTTTTCGTCTACCTTTTTCACATTGCAAAGAGGAATTTTCAGTTTAAACTTTAATATTATTAATATCACTTCACCTCTCCGTATAGCATTTGTTTAATTTATTTTTTTATAATAATTCAACCGACCGTAAACTAGTTATGCTTCATAAAATACCAAGGACTAGTTTCAATTTTTGCCTTTTCACCTACCTATATGTTTATTTTTCCATCAATAAAACATTATACTATTTAACCCTCACTATTTAATAAGTTCAATAATAAATCTAGTTTATATTTAATAAATCAACTTTAAATTGTATTTAATCGAATTAAATAGACGTACAATTTAATTGACTTCAATTGTTAAAAAAATATTATTTCAACTAACTATTCAACAAATTATTCTACCCTCGCTTTATTTAATGATTCCTCTTTGTCGGTGCAACAAATAATTGAACATATTTTTTCTTTTAGAAGAAAATAGAGAGAAAAAAACTGATTACTATTTAATGAATTTCTCTTAAAAATCAGAAAGCGTACACTAGTTTTAAGTATGTTGTACCATTTTTTTGTATTCAACAATATACATATTACCGGTATTAGACTGAAAAAAATAATATATGTACGTATTTAATAATCGATAAGGATTAATTCGATGAGCATCGTTTTTATATTCAACACAGTATAATAAAATTAAAATTTAATGCTTCACATAGGATGGTCCAAATTATTTGCGTCATAAAATAAATTAAATTTAATTACACACGAATATTAATTACCATAAACTAAAAATAACTTTCAGGTATCCTAATACCCGATATAAATATAATTAATATTAAATTACGTTCTTATCTCATTTGGGTCAATTTAAATATCGCGCGCAAATTTAGGCAACAAACAATACATATTTTAAAATTAAAAAAAAAAACTCACCTTGATGTTCTAACAACGAAAGGTACACAATTCTTGCGGCTTCGTCCTCTGTCATAAAGTCCCACAAACCATCACAAGCCAATATTAAAAAGTCCTCATTACCATCCAATGCAATCGTCTTAATTTCCGGTATACCAGTTACATGCGGTTTATATCCAGCATCACCTACATAAAACAACACAATATTATGATACAAGTGCAATTTATACTTGTAGAAAAAAGCAGTTTTATTACCAATAGCTCTCGAGACAGCTAATAAACCATTAACTCGCCATGTACCAGACAACATTAAAACACTCCCACCCTGTTCAATAATCCGTTGTCTTTCATCCTACATCATGAAAAGCATGTTAAATGTTTTCCTAATCAAAAAATCAAGAAATTCTCCACTTACAGAACGGTTCGGTTTGTGTGGATCGACACATTGTTGCGATTTACCATTGGTAACAAGAACAGCTTGCGAATCTCCCACCCAAGCAATGTATAAATATTTCTCTTTAGGACGTAATAAAGCACAAACGGCCGTTGTGCCACTGGCAAAGTTCTAAAAAACAACACAATTTCAATACAAACCCCACAACACCATCATCTCTTATCTTTCTACCTCCGTTTTACATTTATTCAAAAATAATTGATCTGTTTCGCAAAAGGCATCGTACAAGGCTTTCTCCGGATTGGAAATAAAGTGTGGACTTTCAGCTAAAAACTGATGTAGATGCGTTGCACAGTAAGCAGCCGCATGATAACCGGCATGACCATCAAATATTGCATAGTAACTGGACGGACTTGCTTCCTGTGCAAAATAAATCCATTTCAATTAATTAACAATTTCTCACGCTCCAAGTTCAATAAACACTTGCCTGTTTATTAAACAATGTATTCAAATCATGAATCACAACGTGCCGATCCTCCATCGTTCGACGTAGATTTTTCGTTGCAAATGCACTTGTAATACTGTACGTACGTCCACATGGCGATGGCAGTGAACACAATTTACTATTATCTAAATAACGTTGTAATATTTCATTCGTTTTCGCCACCACACTTTTCATCAACTTCAACGGTTCATAAGCGTTCTCATTTTGATTGAAACCATAATTGACTGGCTGCTTTTTCGCATCTTTACGCACTTCATCGATTATAATCTTGATTAACGGCGATATCAGCTCAACTGGACAATTCCTAAAGCAAGAAAAAAACTTTCATTAAATCATAACTCAATTTGCGACTAAAATTTGTTCAATTAAACAACATTTCATCAAATCAAAGAACTTTATTCCAAAACGTAACAAAATTACACAAACAAAATCACAATTCTCAAAAAAGGGTATGAACGCCCACCCCCTCATTCTTTCCATATTTTTTTCAAGACGGGCTGCAATCACGCCTTCCCACCCATAATACATTTCCAATTAAATTCCCCGTTATTCATGCACATTTCCAAAGCGCACAAACTCATCACACACCATACAACAAACCCAACTTATGTTTAAGTGCATCTGGAAACTGTCCATAAAATTGCACCCAATTCTCCTCACCCACCATTTGTCTAAATCGCATCAACACCTCCAATATCATCTTCCTCAAATCACCATTCACATAATTCCATGATGCAATCGCATCACAATAATAAACGAAATATTTCTCATTAAATTCCGGACAATGTCGAACCATTTCACATAAACCACGAAACGCCAACACTTTCTCATCATTATCACGTACATTTCTCAATAATGTACAACATACAATGATTATCTCATCCATATTCGGTAAACTCAAATCGGGACACACGTAAAAAACAATACACAACGAGATCGCAGTGGATTTATGCACCATACCACCCTCATGTCCACTCACACCATTCAATATACTCAAAAATTGTTTGACAATATCACTTAAATACGGACGTATCGATGTACCCATCATAATACACAATTTCCCAATCACCCATGCCGCATTATTACACACCCCATCATATTTCTCATCCAAATTGTTTATTATTAACGGTATATAATCGTTTAAGTTCGTCTCCAAATACGGGAAACACAATGTTATCAATTCACCATACAATGCAGTCGCTGTCTGTCTTATCCAACTTGTACTATCTTGTAACGTTTTATACAACAACAACATCAAATTACTATTTGTTACATATTTCACGAATTGATTCTTCAAACCGATTGCCATACTATGTAAAACATCGTGCGCCACATTCATTGGCTCCTTGTCCGGTAAATCATATTCCAATGGCTGCTGTTGATACCTAAAACACCAAACTGATCAAACTACAAAAACACTTTAAATTTCTCACCTAATCGTCGCCAGCAATGTATCATTAATCAACTGCAAACAATTACAATAAACAATCTCCGCATACGGTAAAAAACTCGTCTCTAATGCCGGTATTAAATTGGCCAAACATTCCATTACAGCCACAAAATGATCATCGAAATAATTATCAGATTGTAGAAATTTCTCCATCAATGGAGGCAACAATTTCCTCACATACTCTTCTTTATTCAATTGATTGCCAACGGATTGAGCCAAAATACCTATAGCATCATACAACAAATACAAACTACGATAATGGAATTTTTGGAAACCCAAATGGAAACCGTCGAGTATAAAATCAATATATGGAATTAATTTCAATCCAGCCTCTTCTTGGAATGTACAGAATGCCGATATGGCGGCCCGTTGTACTTTTTTATTATCATCAACGAAATGCTTTAATAATACTGTCATTACTGGTAGAAAATATAAATCGGACGTGTCATTTAACATCATAATCCAATTGACGTAGCGACTTAATGTCCAACATGTTATCACTCGGACCAACGAATGGTCATCGTTCATTGCGGTGATTAAATACTCAATCAAGTACGGCAAATGTGGCTTTAAACCGTTTAAACAGCCTTTAGCAATCGCACCTAATGCCAGAATCGCTGATTCTTTCACCAAAAAATTCCCACTATTCAATATATCATTCAGTAAAGGAATCAACAAAATCAGCAGATCATCCCCGAATTTGACTGCAATTGAATCTAAACTGGCTGCACTGCATTTCCTCAACGTCCAACCCATGGAAAAATCATCGAAATCTCGCTCGAAATCGTACATGTCCTCCTCGTCGTCCTCGTCCTCCATCGATCGATTCACCATGCCCGGTTTGAGGCCGGGATAAATATCTTTCGCATCGTCCACCAATTCGGCATCGATTCCAGTCGTTCCTTTAATCTCATGCAACTCTCCAGCGGAATATTTCATATTATTTAATAATATTGGCAATAATTTGTCAATATACGGCATTAGGATGTCTTTGCAATTGTTTAATTTCGCTGTGGATAGCCAGAATTCGCACGCTTGCAATGCAACGTCTGCATCTTCATGTTGGCATTTCTCCAACAAATACAGAATGACATCATGTAAATGGGGAAGAAGACTCGGTTCTTGATTGTCCATATAAATAGCGAATGTATGACAAATATGTTTGAGTAGTTCAATATCGTCACTGTTTGTTAAGTAAATGATTTTCCGTAGATATGTGTCCAAATCAATAGATTGCTTCATAATCTAGAGGGGAAACAGGTGGGATTATTGATAAAATGGCTAAAATTAGAACAGTACCTGAAAATAATCCTGTAAAAATTGATTTGTTAAACGTACAATATCCAAACGGCAATTGCAATTCTCATCGGAAATGTAATCCAAGAATTTAGGAAACACCTCTTTAATAACACGATACAATTCTTCCTGTGTTTTATGGCAATGTATTAGTTCTTCGCAGATTTTAAACAGCGTATTTAATGCAGTATCGGAATACTCGTTTTGCTCGTAAAATATCTTCAGTAATTGCGGTAATAAGTCGGGCCATGTTTTCAAATTATCTTTACAAATGATCACAATTATATTGGAAATGCTGGAACGTACTTTTCGTGAGGGATCCTTCAGTAATCGCAAACATTCCGAACGGATTTTATAAATTAAATCGTCTGGTAGGCGACCGTATATGCTTGTAAGATTACTTTTGAGTAGAATGGCACTTAAGGAGCGTTCATCTTCAGTGAATCTATTTTCACATAGAATATAAAAGAGGTAATTTGTAAAATCTGACATCCCTTGAATAACATTTAATTTCTCTTGGACATTTTTCTGGATTTCACTGTCTGGCGCTAAAGCTTCTTGTAGAATTTCTTGTACAGTGGTGAGAATTTGCTCTTGGGGTTCCCATTCGAGCCAATTCATTGTTATTGGCAAATAAAACTGTTTTCAAAAAAAATTATAACCTCAAATTATTCGGGATGTTTTATTTTGGCTGTTTTTTCCACTCACCTGTATATTTAGTGTGTTATAACTTAGATTATGCTAAATAATAGCACAAGATTTGCAAAAACTTAATGCGTACACGGAAAACTAGGGAACATTTTCAGGAAAATGAAAAATCGGATTAATTTTTAACGAAGCAATCACCAGTAAGGCGCATGCGTATACAATAAAGAAAACTTCCTTGTTAGATGAAAATGTTAAATATTATTTAAAAAATAATTTAAATATGTATTTATGAATGAAAATCATGTTTAATTAATATGGGCGAAAGCAAAAATACGTGTTAATTCGTTGAAATTTTTTAATAACAAATTTTATACCGGTGACGGTATAGTAGAAAACTGCAACAACAACATTTACATAAATAAATATTGTAAATTGTTGGAATTTTCACTATAGAAATGAAACAATTCAAATGAATAAAGATTCTTCCAAAGAAACTCGTTCAATTTTGCATTATTTACATAATTAATGGAATATTAAAGATAATTAACCTTAAAATGAACGTACCAGAAACAAGCAATTCTAATTAAAATTTGTAATTACTAGTAATTCTGTAATATGTAAATTAATAAATAAACAAGATAACGAGTACGTGCATAAAACTACGCTTCATTATTTGTTTATCGCCTCCGCCTATTTTTATTGTTTTTAAAATAATTCAATTGTCAAGTGTCAGTCATAGTATTCTATACTTTTATCGTCCACTAAAGGTACTTTACAGATTTTAGAAAAAAAAGGTAAAAATTCAACTTACTTTTGGGTTAAATACTGGTTTGTCCAGTCGATAATTCCTCCAACCACTTCAGTGTTGATTAGTTTGTAAGATGTTGATAATTTAACGGGCAGTTGATCATTTAGTATAACAGTGCGAGCAAAATCTTCAAAAAATTGACGATATGTTGTTAAGTAATCGTCTGTGTTATTGGCCATAATTGCTGTTCAAAATTATTTCAAAAAATCACAGAACTTTGTAAACGGTCACATTCACACTAAAAACTTTTAACACATTTACACAAGTGAAAATATTTGTACTTCTTGTACAGTTTTACTTGTACTTTGATATTTTTATTAGGCGGTTAATAAGATTTGTTAGTAAATCGTATTTAATGAATGAATAAAATATAAAACAAGTTAACAGTTGTGACTCATAAGTAGTACTGGGCTGTTTTTCGCCCGCTTGGGTTGGTACTTGTTTAACCCATTTTTATCGTGGTAGGAGAAAAATTGTGGTTTTGATGTTATCATCAATTTTTTTCCACAACAGTTAGAGAAAATCTGCCTAATGATGAATTTATTAACATTCATTTATTATTAACATAAAAAAAAGGCGTCAACAAATTAGGTTGGTGAATTTGCGTTTATTCGGTTGGTATCGCCGTGCTGCGCCACTTATAGCGCGAAATTCAATTTAAAAACCATGAAATATTTTTCCAGACTCAAAAATGGTGCAAATGATTGGAAAATATAAACACGAAAAGAATGAAAATCTCGACGAATATTTCCAAGCGATTGGTATAAACCTCTTTCGAAGCAAAGTTCATTAAAATTAATGCAGTATATTTAATAGGGGTCCCCTTTGTCCCAAGAAAAATGATGTGTTCCACTAGTCCTTCTTTGGAAATAAATAAAAGCGATACAGATGAATGGACCATTACCATTTCCACCATGTTTCGTACGCAAGTGTCCAAATTTCGTTTGGGTGAAGAATATGAGGAAAATATGCCCGGGGGTGTACTAAAAGTAGGGAAAAAGAATTCAGGAATTGTTCAAACTTATTGATCCTCTCTTGTTTCTCTAGAATGTCACCACATTGGAAGATAATAAACTCTTGACTGCATCTGTGGGCCCAAACGACACAAAAATAACACGTACTTATGAATTCTCCGATACTGGTTGTGTTATGGTAACAAAATGTAAATATTTTATACACATTTCGTCTAAAAAATCAACGATCATTTCAGATTATGAAGCATGAAGCCAGTGGAAAGGAAGCAAAACGTTATTTCAAGCGAGAAGTCTAAATATTTTCCATTTAATGTAAATTAATCTGTTAGATTTGTAAGGTGACGGCTTTTATTATTAATTCACCAGAACTTTATACATATATATTTGTACATTTATTCAGAATAAGAACAAACTAAACAAAAAAACAATTTACATTTACTCTGTTTACTAAAATATTTCGTAAATCTAGCCAAGTCTCTGTAAACAATATTTAAATTGTTCTCTTCAGGCTCAATTGTGATTAGAGCGTTTTGTACTTCATCATCCATCGTAACATATTGTGTACGTGCTCCAATTACATTTTTACTACTACTACAACCAAAATATACAATCAAATCTAATTCGTTTTTCTCTTGCCAATTATAGTCGGTCAATAACTGAAACATTCTTCAATTAAAAAACAGTCAATTGGGGGGCAAAAGTTCATACTGAATAACAACCAGGTGTCCAACGTTGCAATTCAAACTTCATACCACTTGTATTACCTAACAAATCCAAATCTGTATACTTGTGCAATAAATTAAACATTTCATACGACTGAAAAAGGCTTAAAAACCGATCTAAACTGTGTGGTAATGAGTGTGGATCCAATACTTCGTAATTGTAACGATTTGGGGGTCCAGCTTGAAGCCATTTCAACTCTAAAACCCACACATTTTATACTCTTAACAATAAATTCAACGTATAGACTTACCATCGTTGTTTAATGACTGCAAAACTGCGTTATACGATTCCTGTTTGAAGAATCGACTTAAAGAAATCTCAGAGTTCTCTTCAATGTAACTTTGTATCTGTTTTATGTAATCATTATGTAAATAGTCTTCATTTATCCACATTTCCAAGTCGATATCAACTAATCTCGGTCTTAAATTGGTTTTGTTGTTATACAAACTCCAATTGGGTGGATTGTAAAGAGGTGTATTAAAAACAGGTGGTATTTTAACATGAAACCATCCATTAATACTGATCCGTGAATCGTCCATTGTCGTCACTTCAGCGACCTGGTGATATGAATCGTTCGCCACAGGAAAGAAAATTAACTGATTATTATTTGGATAAATTTCCCGGACTAATTGACGCGGATGTCCAGCAGTGTCTTTATCGTAAAGTTGTAATGCACCGCCTTTTGCCTTGTTCCAACCGGATTCACCGGTTAGATACAAAATGAAAGCGACTTTTCTGTCTTCCCGTTGATCGTCGTGTACTAAAAGGTAATCTGTGTTGTTGTACAGGCTACAAGTGGCCGATATATCACTGAATTGGATTCCACTCAAGTCTGATAACCATTGCATAACGTTTGATTTAAAAAAATTGTAAATTACTTGCAAGTGTTGATGGTGTTGTAAATATTTGAGATCTTTTGATTGGTAAAATTCGTACAAGTCCATATTACGATTATTCCAATCTAATTCGTAGAGTTCCTGTTTTAAAGCAGTCAAAAAGTGTTCGTTTTCGATGAACTTGTTGACGATACATAGTTTATATGGGTCGTTTAGTAATTCGACGTTGTCGGTCTTAAATTGTGTGTTATTTAGCCAGTTGTCTTGAAATTCTTTTATAAAGCTATTTTCCAGTAATGTTTTGTTCAATTCCACTGAAAGTTTTTGTTTTTTTACTGGATTTAACTCTGGATCTCGACTGCATGTCGGCATTAAGTGATCTACAAGAATTGTTGTTAATTTTGAATTAAAACTATATTATAATCGTATACTTCCAACGAGTTCACTTGTGTGGAGCTTTCCTAATACTTTACAATCATCGTCCCATATATTACAGTCTAATTCAGGTTCACTTTCTGAAGATTCTTCGATAAATTCGATGTTTCCTGTATCACTGCCATCGCTTTCGCTCTCTCCTGTTGTTGAATCATCTTGATCTGTTTATTAGTGAATAAAGTATTATGGAAAGAAATTAAGGGTTTATGCTAAAACCAATTACCATTTATTTTTCTTTTGCTATTGCCCTTTGAATCCATTTTCACAACAACTTGAGTGTGCAAATTTTGAGGTTATACCGAGACGTCAACAAAAAAGAAAAAACTCAAACGTTCCTCAATGGATTATCAAGACAATAATTTTATAAATACAATAATGTAAATTCAATATTATATCTTTATTGAATTTTTACTAATTTATTAATTAAAATTAATATTAATATGTGTATGTTTGGTTGCTGACGTTTATACTAAGAAGATTTCTGTAATAGTGTGACGTAATTTGCTTGTTGCTTTGAAGTTAGCGTGCCTAAACCTAACCTATAAAAAAACGTGAGTGAAGGAAGCTTTTTTGCACCAAATTTTAAAACTTTACATAAATTTTTTTAGAAATCTTGTATATTTTATGTTTATTAATGGTATGTTTTATTAATATGCACACTTTAATTTCCCATAATTGAAAAAAAATTTATTTTAGTATGTCGAAGAAATTTGAATAAATATGAAGAATCACAAGAATCACGTCTCGGAATCGTCCTCTGATGATGAAATTCAACAAAAACCTTTAAAATTTGAGCCTGGTATTACCTCTACCAACCAAGATAACAATGTAAATGCTTATAGTAGTAGTGACGAAGATGAAGAAAATCAAAACGTTTTTAACAATCCCTCGACCAGTCGAATGAATAACTTGGACGAGAATTCAGATAGCTCTTCTAATAGCAATGGTGCTGCTTCCAAAATAAACGTATTACAAAATGTTGTTCTAGATATGAAGCCAAAATTAGAAGCATTTTCAAAGAAATATGAAAAAATTGAGATTGTTGAAAAGATTGACTTTGAAAACTTGTCCGATAACGAAGAGGTATCTCTTATACAAATGCCAAACGATGTGAATGCAAAAGAACTGAAAAAGGCATACATTGATTTTGACGATACGGATTCAATACTAGAATTAAGTTGTGGAAAATTCTCCATTCAACAAACGTGTGCGAAGGAGCAGAACACTCTTTTAGTTTTGAATAAGCCCATTTTTGTTAAGAGCTTAAAAACATACACGTTGTTACCGTATGTGAAAAAGAAGAAGAAAAAACTGAAACATAGAATGTCAGATGAGGGACCCCTTCCGATTCCAATCAATTTAAAACAACGTCATCCTCTTTTTGGTGCTGATTATGAGAAGAAAATTGTATTAGATCCTGTTATTGAAAGAAAATTAGATGACTCTTTATGTAAATACAATAAAGAACGCACGAAGAATGCGAAAAAGTGTAAAAAAGAGAAGATGAAGAAAATTAAACAAGAGAAGGAGGAATTGGAAACCGAGCCGATATTCCAATTATTAAATGAAAATAATTTGGAAAAGAAAAAGAAGAAAAAATCAGATAATAGCAAAGAAATGACGGTTCAGATTAAAACCGAAAATTCGTCCGTCGAGGGAGATTCAGAAACCGTCAGTAAAAAGAAGAAAAAGCGCAAAATAAAGGAGGAACCAATTGATGAGGAAAAACCTTCATTCAGCCTTCCGGCTGTGACACAAAAAAAGAAAAAACACAAGAAAGCAGAGATTGTTACCGAAGACTTTATACCTTTACAAGTTGAAGAAGTGGAAGATGTGTCACCAAAGAGGAAAAGTACCCTTAACAGTACCCTTATGAGCGACGTTTTAGCCACGCCACACTTTAATCCCGAATTAAGTGTTATAAAAAAGGAAAAGAAAAAGGGAAAACGCAGTAGTACAAATGATGAGTCAGATGAAACCAATTTGAAATTAGACATTTTAAATAATGTCAAAGCAAGTGTTTTATTTAATACTGTGAAAAAGAAGAAACCGAAAGTTGTATAATTAATTAGAAATAATTTTATTTTTTTAATTCGTGAATGTTTAAATAGTTTGTAATAAAATCTTCTAATAGATGGCTGTTTTTGCGTTTCTCTTCCCATATATAAAAATAGATGGAGACACGCTTCTTCATTATTCTTTTACAACCTCCATTCCATTGCATTTTTTATTGTTGTAAAAATACGTTTTCCCCTCAGATAAGAACCCAGATAATTCGTTGATAACTGCTTAAACTTGATAGAGAACCCGTTTGCTGACTGTGGATTGAGAAATGTTTGGAATGTTTTAAAAAATCTGTTTGTTTATACATTGAGGTTAGAGTCCTTTGTGTTTGTTGCAAATAGAAGTAATTACGAGAGATATATTTAAATAAAAAAGTGGAACAATGATTCCTCCTATTGCACCTGGTCAATCTGACGACAACGAGATGATGGTTGGATGGGTAAGAAAACTGTTACTTGTAATGTCCATAAGAATCTCTCTTAATTGTGTATTGTAGAAAAATACGTTTAATATGAGACAAATAAGTCTAATGAATTTGGCAGCAACACAATTCGGTAAAAATGGTACAAGGTCTTCGTTACCCACATATAGAAGAGCATACAGTATCACGAGTCCAACGAAATCATTGGATTTATTGAGGCAAAATTTACAGAACGCAATTAACAAAGACATCGACAATGTGATTAAAAAGTACCTAGACGTAAGGACCCCACACATCATCCATTCATTTCTCACCAATGATTATGTGATTTTGTAGAAATTCTTTCAACCGGCCATCAATAACATTCGAAATAACTTGGGAATAGAAAGTGTTAACGAAGATCATATCAAAGATGTTTGTAAACAGATTTTGGAAGAAGCGAAAGCACAATACACAGTCTCAACATCACGGGACAGTTCACCATTCGATTTTAGCGATTCAGAGACCAGTTTACTCGATGGAAAAGTTGGAAGTTCGGTAAATCTCAATGTGTGGATCTTGTTGTAGTTTTTGCCTGTATTTTCCTATCACAATAATTATTATTTGAGGTCTTGTTTTTAACTCTTAATTTTCTTGTTAATTAGTAAGTAAAACATTCGCTCAAAACCATCAATACACTAACATTGTCCCTATTTCATTTTAGAGTCCGTGTCAAAGTAAACGAAAGGAATCCGACACAGACTCCGAGAAGAATATGTGCGTGTACAAACGGCACAAAAGCAGGTGCACCTCATCTGGTATCGAATATACAACGCACAAATTGCCCATTAAACGTGAGGGCCCGAAATGGGATCCAAGTCGCATTCAAAGCACCACTCTGTTCATAATGGGCGCACGGGCGAATAAAGTTTTGGGTTACGGTCAGACTAGAGGTCGTCTCTATGTCCGTCATCCGAATTTGCTGCGCTATTCCGGCGATCAGGAGGACAAGGAATGGTTAGCATCAAAGAATCTCATGCCGCCGAGCGGTGGCAAGGCGTATTTAATGATTTTAGACGACATCAGAGAGTTAACGGAGACTGACGATTATCGGACAAGTCCCAATCTGCAGTTGCACGAATTGATCGGTTTCGAAGTGCCCGAATTCCTTCTGGTCAAGATACGGGCGTTTGTTGATTACGTGCGCACCGACAAACTCGGCTCACCGTTGCTCTTGTCTTCGCCCAGTGCGAATTTGGATCTGTTAGATTTTAGGAGTCCGTCAATTACGCCACCGACAAACTCGAATGATTCGGGTCCATCGACGCCTTCAGATGCAGGCACCCCAATACCATCGACCACCTCCTCTCTGATGGACACACAAGGGGAGTGCAACAGCACCAGCAGTTTCAAGTCGAATTTTCTCAATATATCAGAGGCCAGTTCGAATTTCAATCAATCAGTGTTGTCCAGTTTGTTGGGCAATCAAAGTAGTGACAATTCAGAGGATTACTAAGTATATTTGTTAAATTTTCTATTTTCATCTGACATGTTTCTTCCAACAGTTTTTTCCAAATTTATGTATTTATTGTCAATAAAGTGTTTAGTGTTTTCCTAAAAAAAAACCAAACTTTTATTAATCTTGTAGAGATTCTAATTGGATAAACAGCAAGTCCTTTCGAAATGACGCACACATTTTAAATATAGAGAAAAAAGCGTGCGACTTTTAAAAATAGAATTGAAATAAATATTAATTGAGGTTTTAATGTGTGCTCATTATTACATAATTCTCTTTAAATAATAATAATAGGGGTTGTGAGGCAGCGAGAGATGGTTGTAGGTGATGCGCGCCACAGTGAGGGTGTTTGGATGCGCTGGACAACAAATAAGTGGCGACATTGAGCCAACTAAGAGGCAAGTAGTGAAATCCATGTGAAATGGTCCTAGTGGCCCATATCCTGGGGCGCAATTTCCGTGTTTGTCCTCTGGTGGCCACTTCCTAGTTGTGGCATCAAACCGACCGGTGTGTGTGTGTGCTTGGCAGAGGCGCAGCGTGGTTGCGTCATCGTCGCACTGACGATACTGCACGGATTGCATCCAATCACAGCCATTGTTTGGCTCATCTATCAGAGAGCGCCTGCTGAGACGACGAACTCCATATCGTGAACGCATTAAATGTTGGCGCAGCAGCGGGCGCCTTCTACGAGTTGGCATCGGAGCCGTCCGAACCAGGAGGTGCTCACACCGACGTCCTCCGTTTTCCACCAGTAGTATCGTGCTGATAGTGTCGCAGACAACGCGATATTCCGGGCTTTGTCTGCCAGACCCGGTATTCTATTTACCTTTTTAGTGTAGTCGTAGTTTTGCAGCAACCAATTTTTACAAGATAAAAAATTAAATTCAAAATTAAAATTCTCATACTTATTCATATTAACACAAAACGAAATTTGTAAACAAGCAAACAAGTAAAATTACATTACATAAGCGCAAAAGTCCACACGGTGTGTTTTATTACTAATGGAGCCACAGAATCAAGAAATTGTGGCTAGTGGTTCGCCGGCAGAAGTGCCCAACGATCCAGGGTAGGTGTTTGGGGATATGTGAGGGCGCCGGGAGACGTGTATACGCAACACTGTGCTCCTCTGTATGGGCAAATAGTGATTTTTCGGGAAAATATGCTCGATTAGCGCCTTGTCAAAATTTGAATAAGCGCTCTTGGAACGCACATGTTGTTTTCAAAACACATGTGACACACGCCTCCCCCACCTCCCTCTCGCCACACTCATTCCAAATGAAAACAAACTAATTAAATCGCTCATTTTTCTGTTTTAGGAAAATGTTTATTGGCGGTCTCAGTTGGCAAACTAGTCCAGGTAAGGAATTGGAATACAATTAGACTTTGTACGGTTTTCGGGGGGACCATGTGCTCTTCTCTACCGCTCTTTCCTCTTATCAGTGATTTGTGTGCATCAGAAACACAGTGTGCGATAACATCCTGTTACACAATATCGGATTTTCAATTCAGGAAACTGGAGACAGTACTTTTTTTCCGCTCTTGCATGCAAATTACATTAACTTCTCTACATGTTTGTGTTTCAGTTTCTCTCTTATTAGTTTTATGTATTTGTTAAAAGTTTAGTGTGGTTCATGTTTACCATTATTATTAACAACTTGTAGTAAAACTTGCACATAAACAGTATCCCTATTTTTATTTCTGTGAGAGGAAAAGGATCATTTGGAAAATTGTGTGTTTGGCGCGCGTTAATAAACTTTTAAAAAATAAAAATCCATTTGCGCAGTACGAGAGCGCATGTTTTTATTGTTTAAAAATTTACGGCAAGTTTCACTGAAGGGCGCCAGATGGCCATGCGTGGACGCTTTTCCTGAAAATGCGCCCTTATCCCAATTTCGAAACTTCTTTACACCATTTTCAGCCGCCAAAACACATTCAACTTTTCACTTGGAAAAACTGTTCAGTGAATTTCAATTTAAATAACTCGTACAATTAATTGGGAAACACGATAGCATTTAAATATTTTCACTCGAATAAATAAATCAATCATTAAAAGTGTGTTTTTATAGTTTCCAACTAGAAATAGATTAATTTGTAATTAAAATGTTATTTTTAAAATTCCAAAGTGCTTTGGAAAACACTTTAAATATTACTGTTAATTGACGGGCAAAAAGTGTTGCAGAATTGACCACAAATCCTGCAAATTTGAATGGAATAAAAAGTGGGGCCTTTCACACCTGAACGGGCGGCCCACCACCCGCACAGAACCATTCAAAGCGCATCATCAATCGACGATCCGTTCGCATATAATACTCACTTCCTGACTGACGGTTTTCCTTTTCGCTTGTTTTTTTTTGTCTCTCATCATATGAACAACCATTTTTACTTTGTTCATAATCATTGAGGCATTCTTACTTCCCTAAAACGTTTGGTGTCTTCCTGCATTTCTCTGTTTTGTCGTACAATTACCAGCATGCAACCAAACAGCAGCACCACTAGTCCATTATAATGACATTGTCAATGTTCATGTTTTATAATAGTTTTTAATGTTGTACAACTATGTAGTCTGTTTGTTGATGGCATGCCATCATCATCATCATCCGCCGTGTCCACGACACAACCACGATATGGATCTGACAGACTATAGCAGTTCTTTTTTTCGCCTAGTTGACTTGGTCGAGAATCCAACTGTGTGTTGGCTGCTGATGTGGTGCAATACTTGCATAAAAAATGGGAATTGTATTCACTACATTTTCTCCCATTCATATTCATTCATGCATTTATTTTTATTTATATAGGTATTTAGTATTATGGTTCATTCATTCATGACTGGACCATCGTTTTATATCATTTCCAAAACACACAATACAAATACAACATTTTCGATGGAAATGCATCGAGTCGTTTTGTAATAAATCATTTTTCTGCTATAAGGCTATTCACTTGAATAAAAATAAACGCATTTGACGTTGGATGTCTACGTACCGGATCACTTAAAAACTTTAATTACCATCCAACATTTATCGTATGTCGTAATTCACAATGTGTTAACAACTCATCTAAATATATATTTGTCGCGTTTTTTTGTACACTTGAAAGTGGCCCCATTCCTAGTGACATTGTAAATGTTGTTTGAATGTGCGTTTCCCTAAAATATGTGGAATTGTTTTTGGATATTTTATGGGCGTACAAATAAAACGCTTTCTGCACTTGGCACATTGCATTTGAATGATTTGAGTCACCGTCGTTTTTTTCCCAAAAACGTGCGCACGTTTAGGGAGGCGAATCACCATGTATTTCAATTTCTTCAAAAAAAAATTAATTATCTTTTCTGACATTTTTTTTATCAGAAACTGTAGTTTTTCAGCGTAAAAAATACAAGTAATACGATATTGGAATATCAATTTCCGATATGAATAGATGATTGGAATTATAATTAAGTTTCTGTGTTGATTTACACATCGGAAGTGTTTCTCTCAATTTTTTTGCCCATTAAATGCACATATTTTGCCCACACAGTTAGCAAAACAATAAAAATCCAACAATAACGACACGTTGCACAACAAATGCGTCGTAATAATTATTCGCTTCGTTATGTGTGCTAAGATTTTTAGGAAGCGTTACGAATCCATCCTATTCAAATTGCTCACGCTCTTCTGTTTTAACAAGGAATCGACCCAGATGCATTTCCTGGTTCGGATGCTGCCCTTGACTGCTGTGTCTCTCGCTTCTCTCTCTCCGTTTGGCGCGCTTGCTTCACCTGACCGGCCGAAATAAATGCGACAAAGTGACCCTTTTATTGTACCATCCACACACGCACATCTTTTTACCACCCGCAAACTTGTCACTGATTTATATGATGACATTGATGGTGTCGTCAAGCATTTATGGTCGATTCTCATCTGGATTAAGGGATTTCATTAGTGTATGTGCAGCTGGGGGAGAGTCGGATTAATTTCTGCTGTGATTCGTGTGAACAAATCACCATAAACTAGTTTAAGGAATGGTTGTTAAGCAAATTAGATGGACAGCACGGTTGCATTACAATGGAGAGTTGAAGATGCGAGGATGCTGGAGAGTCTAGTGCGCTTCTTTCTCTATTGTGTGTTGACCTTTCTGGTCACGTAGTGAAATCGGTCATTCTGGACCAGTCGAACTGTCAGAAAATTGAACAGTTGTATATATTTTCGTTGTATATGAACGGATATTGTTTCTATTCGGTTTTGTATCCATCTACATATCATGGCCAAGTAACTAAATACGCATTTTTCTTCCATTATCATTTTCTGCTTCATTTTAATAACGTAACAATTAGAAGGCTGTAATGTAATACGTGCATTTTTTGCCGTCTCTTATTCTCTTACCCAGTAAATTTTCATTAAAATCGCAAAATTACAGGGAATTGGCATTTTTCCCCCATCGAAAGCACTGTGTACAGTGAAAAAGAAGAAAATATTGCAAGAATGTTATGCTTTTCACTTTTATTCTTTGCTTCTCTTTTATATATCTCCGTTTTTTCCGTTGTTTATTTACTTATATTCCCATGAAATTCTAAATTTTATGGCAACCAGTAAAAATCTGCAATTTTCATCTGTGTTTGATTCGTTTAGGAACGTGAATCGTTTCAAATATTAGAAACGAAATCCATACACACAAGTCGTATAAAGATTGTCGAAACTAAGGATCGCGTTTCTCTCTTTTGTATGTATGTGAAAAGCCATCATTTCATTTTGACATTTAACTTGGAACAATGCAAACTTTTATTATTACATAAAATGCAATAAGTTCTCCACCGCCAACAAATCTACACGAACGCTTAATTCTTTTATTGTTAAATGAATTGAGCCTAACTCGTATACAGACACACCCTGTATATCCGGCGTTTTGGATTTATGCACGTTTTAATGAAGCAGAAATTCATTTCGGATCTACGATAGTGTCACGGTTCCTTTTTTCCTTCTTCACTGTGTGTCCATCTGTGATTTATCGATTCTTCGTGCAAACGTACAATAATACGTTCTTTCGGTCAGATTTGCGCACTTTTCATTTAGTTTTTAATTTCGAGAGCGCCTCAAGTGAATCGCACTCGTTTATAATAATTTTTTTCCCAACTGGGCTGTGTGTGTGTGATTTAAAGGAATGATAGTGGGTGTCTTCCGGTCATGTTCGAACTGACTCCCCATGTCCAGAGACTAATGTAGTAAAGTCACGAATCAACTATTTTCTATATGTACTCTAGACATATTATATGAGGTGTCTACACACTATGTAGCATTTTCGGTGGAACTTGCAAAAAGTTTCCAAATTTTTAAACATGTTCATGATGTAATTATTTCAGATGTGTGGTAGAAAAAAATCACATTGTGAATTGTTTTGTGTCCTGATGTGTCTAGATAATTAATAGTTTTAGCTTTAAAGGTGTATGCTCTATATTTAGGTGACTTGTGATTTATTTTATGGGCACTAGTCATGACATCGTCACTTTTTACTGCGAAAATGTTGTATACAGGAGAAAGAAGACTTAGGAATTGAATTGTGCGCGTGCAAACTTAACAACAAATATACACGTATATAATACATTATAAATAAAAACCGGATAATTATAAAAAGTTTACGCTTAAATGAACAATAATAATTAGGGTCTCACATAATACACAATTATGTATGTACGTTCACGGTTATTGTATTTGCATTTTGTACATATTTATTGCATTCAACTTGTATATCAAGTGTTTGAAAAATGTGTGCGATTTCATGTCCACATATGCAGTTAGATCCTCTCACAATTGCACATTGAATGATAATTTTGCGAGAGAAGATACATATGCGGTTTTCTTGAATAAATAAAACGTCCATTTGGAATTAAGGTCTTTATATCAATTAAATAAATAAACAAGTGGAGGTTTTTGATGTGTTTCCCGTCTAGAATATATATTTTTCTGGATGGCATTTGAAAAATTCTCTCGCAATTCTTTTTATTTCAACAATTTCTATTTGCTTTGAAATTCAATTAAAACCAACGCGGGGCGCAATGTAGATATTCACGTATATATCATTTTTGTGCAACATTCTGGTTAAAATAAATTTTTGACAGTGCATGGTGCAAAATTTAATAAATTTGATTAAAAACTCATAGTTTAAATATGTATAATCCTAGTTGTGTTAATTAGAATTGGGATTTCTGGCGGTAAATTGGAATCTGAAAATTATTATAGTAATAATTTCCAGTATGATGCTCGCTCTAATTTCGTTCCCAACTTTTGGGGTTGCACCTTTAAAATGTCGTTCTGCTGCAGAATTTTCCAAAAAAACCGATTTCCGATCGGTCCCATTTTAATTGTTTTCTCTCCACTGAACGATTACATTGTAATATATCGGATATATCTATACAATGAATATATAAAAGCTTTTAATACAAACAACCATTTATTTATAGATAAATGCAAGTTTATGGGCCACTGTGTGCGCTTTTGGATCTATGTTTCTCGTGTGTGCACACAAAATAGAAAATATTCAATAAAAAAGATTTATATTCAACATTGAAACAAATTTTATGTTAGTTTTTCAATTCGTTTCTTTCAATGGGCATTTATTAGATGGAATCAATTAAAATCGTCACTGCGAATTTTTAGCTTCTCTTCGGTCCGTTGATTAGTGCACTTGGCATCGAATCAAACTGGAAATTATGTGAATATGTGAATGTTGTGACCAAAAAATGAATTATTATCGTTACATAGAAATTTACATTTCATTTTTTTTATTACCATTTTCGGTAATGTGTCATAAGTCTAGACGAATTTATTCCAGAGTGGTTGGGCCTCGTTATCAAGATTACATGCTTTGTACAACAATTTAAAGAAATTCTTTTCTAATTACCCACTAAACAGACAATTTAACATTTTATCGGTGACTTAGAAAAAAGGGTGCCTAAAAAAGTTGCTTTTACCTAGTCTAGTTAGTTCGCTCATTTAATTGCTTTATTTGATGTTATCTGTGAATGTTGTTTTTTTATTGTGTTGTGCTTTAAATTCCCCGTTGAAAATACAAACAGGATGCTAAACACCTACCTATTTAATTAGATAACTTTATACTTATTTAATTTAATTAAAAATATAAACATTTAAACCGAAAATAACTTGTTCACTAATCTAATGTTGTTGTAATGCATGCATTCGGTCGTGTTTCATTGTGTATATGTTTTGATTAAATTTAAAACTTTCCTAAAACAAAGTAGTTTTTTTCGCCAGTGCACTAAATAAAATCCGCTTTTTCCTACAACGCTCGATTTGATTTATTTACATTTCGGGGACAGGAACACCGATCGTAAAATGTCATTTTATTTATAGATATTTACATATTATATTTATGTGCCAAAACAAATAATTAACTTATATTTTGTATGACATGAGCGTTAATTTTCTCTTGTTTCACGTTTTCAGGTCAGTTCAGATAAAATTTCAGACAAAATAAAAAAAAAAGTAGCGAACCGCCCCCGATTCGCCGGGTAAGTCGTCCATTTTTCGTTTCTTGTTAATTTAAAACTTTCAATTTGGTGGAAATTTGCTAAATGAACAAAATTTCGCGACTTTAGTGTGTGTCTGAACTAATCGACTAATTGAGCTGAGTGCTCGCCCGAGTTGGACGTATTCTTTATCGTTTTTTCCTCATTTCCATTCTGTGGGTGGGCAATTTATGTGCGGACTTAATAAAGATTGATTTACATGTCATACAAACGAGAAATGTCTTTGGTCAATGGATAGTTTAGAAAAAAATTACAGAAAAATTGAGCGAAATTGATGAGTTTTAGCGGTAGACGAGTATCGGGGCCCCGGGGGCCTCGGAGGCATTGTCTCAAAACCGCCGGGCCTGTCACACCCGCGTATAGTGCGACGTGGCCCGTGCACACACCACCACACCGCCTCCGTCTCTCTCTCGCTCGTCCTCCGCCATTCGGTCCTCTTCCAGAGAGCCGAGCCCCGCACCAAAAATCAATAGTTCCACCCGCGTGCCTATAATCCGCTGCCCTTCGGCCACCAGGAGGCGACCGCCAACGTTGCGGACTATTTCACCTGTTGTCGTAGGCGTCCATTCTTCCATAACTCAAAACGCACCCCATCTTTATTCCAGTTTGATTCTAACTAATCCAGAATGAATCCGTAATGGGATTGTGTTTAAGTGTACTTAGAGCGAATTTCAAGTTGACAGCGTAATTTTCTTTATAGTTTTCCTGAACACTTTTTCAGTGGAAAGCTTGATTAAAATATTTTTCACGAACAAAGCACTTTATAGCGTTCTCTCGTATTGTTTAACGACGTTTACTCGCCTGTGGATTTCATCCAATTTGTATTGTCTTGACCAATTTTCGCAGATCGCGCACCAACAGTCTCGAGTGGGGTAAAAAAGGGCCCGCAAGATAAACCCACCACATTTCATTAAACGTATTAAGCAGCGCTAACACTTGTGTGCACCCTTTCGCCCATTGCCACGCAAATTTATCAATTATTATCTGTGTTTTTATGCGTCAACTGGCACCCGGGGGGCAAACGTTGCATTTTCAATTTATCTATGTGTTAATATATTTTTTCCCTTTTGTAAGGGGAGATCGTTTCACTCATAGGTTAGTGTTCCTTATTAAAATGTGTGCCACAAACCACCTCCCTACTGAATATTGATCGTACAAGGGACAACCAATTTTGGTTTTGGTCTGTAGTTGTACGAAAGGTGGCTTAAAGTTCTTGGTATGCAAACGAGACGCGTCCCCCTCGACCCCGCCAGGCTTTATCCACTAAGTGACTTTTTCGCAGCCGTTTTAATTTATTTATTTCGGCGATTTAGGAGGACGTAGTCAGTAATGAAAATTTCTCTGCATTTCCTTTTTTTTTTCGAACAGTTATTGGGGCTCCAAGGGTTTTTTGCAAAAGGTGCATAATGTATGCTTATATAAATGCGGGGACCTGAATTGCGAATTTATATTCTTTGGGAATGTATATTTTTCAACAAATTAAGGGGTGAGTTCGGTATTCCCCCTACAATGAAATACTTGCATGAAAATATAGATGTTTAGATGAGATTTCGTGGTGTGCATACATAAAATAAAATGTAAAACAATTAAAATATTAAAATAAAACATTGTTACACTAATTAGTAGGTGATTTTATCTGTTTTATTTTAATGTTAACATTTACAATATAGCTTTGCACATAACTTTTTTCCTAGCCACACATACAAAATATTTTCTATTTATTATACGAATTTAATTAAAGCAAATTAAAATTTCATAAAATCATAATCTTTTTCATCATTTAGAGCGTTTTTTCCACTGTAATTAAATGATTGTGTTTTAACATTTTTTTTAATTATCAAGTAATAATCGTACATTTGACGACAATGTCGGAACATGCATGCATGAATAGAATTTTATTCCTAATTAAACCAATTAAACGAGGTTACTTTTTAGGTGACCTCCTGGATTCTATGGAAGAAAACCGTATATTCTTGTGTGGGAAAAAGTGTTAATGATGAAGTGTTTTTATTCCATGTTCACGTATGCCGTTCGACGTTAATTATTTGTCGTCCCTTAAGAATAGGAAGAAAAGAGAGTGCCCTTTGTGCATTGTTTATTTTATGTAAAGTAATTTGTCGTTTATAGCGAAATTTATACAAAACTGGAAACACGTGTTACTGTCCATCTCTGTGTTTTGCATTCGTAATGAAAACAAGCATTGCCATCAGACCGTGGATAGTTGTAGTTTCTAGAGAAAAGGGAATCAAATCCCACGCCCCTTAAATGCTACACTTCTCCACTTCCTTGGCATCAGCGTTGGACGATCTAACAACTGTTAGCAAAATGTACATAGGCGTTTTCATGTACGTGATCGGCATACGAAATTTATATACATGGGGCCGATTAAAAAACCGACCAAAAAATAAAATAAGAATGTCTTTGCGGTCTTTCCCACCCAAGGGCTGAACTAGTTGCTTATCGGCCACCGATAAGACTACAAGGATATAATTAATACTTTTTCAACTAATTATAATACGCTGATTGTGTTGAGATTATTTAAATGGACGGTGGTACCTTGGAGGATTTTATTTTAAATTCGTGTACGAAATGTTTGTTGATGAATTAATGACACCATACTGGCTAATGGTAGTATTTGTTTTGCGGGAATTTAATGCCTTCGTTTCCGTAAAGATAAGGAAATGTTTATAGGTCGTATGTGGTTCGAATCGATTCCTTTGGGGAAAAAGAATCAATTCCATTTAATATATAATAAACGTGTGGGTTATGATTTTGTGAGCAATACTGTTATTTGAATACATTACAGCAAAGTCTTGATTTCAATGTTGTTCATCTTGTGCATTGCATGCATATGTGCCTTAAAAAGAAACCGTTTCATTTACTAAAATAGAAGAAATTTATTCCAGCATGCACACAAGCCTTTTAACTGACTATAAAAAGTGAAAATAAAAATATATCATACATACTATCTAAATTTAGCCCGTATTTGTTTTTTGCATGAATGTTTAGCTAGTTAGAAATGGTTCATAAAAAATATTACACAATTTAGTTTTCTTGACATATATGGGCAACGGTAAATCTTGGGCCACTTAAATTACACAACTCATAAACTGGCCACATTTAAATAAATTAGATTAGGGGCATTTCTTTGAAGAAGCGAGAAAAGATGGTAATTGTTACATAAACAGTTTCCGATGTATTTTTTTGCAGAGTGTAAATGTAAACACACCTTTGGGTGCTTGAATGCATGACTTTCAATGAAATCCGGGTATTTAGGAGATTTTTATCAGCAGTGAATCAATTATTATGTAAAATACTTTCAGAGATCGCTTCATTCGTTGATGTCCACTGTTGAATTAGTTTACAACAATTGCAATGTTTGCTCATTTGAAGGTACACGTTTTACAAATATATCTCCAGCCATGTTATTGATTTTGTAAAAGTTACAATATCACCGTATAAATAAAACTATTATAAACATACACATTTGTTCTGTGAAGTATCACAATTCTGCCCGGTACAACAGCCGGTAAACATTTACATTTGCAATTAAAATTGTGGAAATTCTTCTATGTCAAGACATTTGAAAAAGTTTCGGCTTGGTACGTGCAGTTGGAAACCTTGTTGAATCGGGGAAAATGGGAGAAAAACAGCTCCCTCGAGACCCATACAATGCACAACCAACATATAATACTTGTTTATTTTTAATATTTTATATTTCCATCTTGCAATCTTCTTCAATATCTGCTATTCTAGTGTCTCTCTTTTTGCCTGTGCGTTTTTATTGTGCATGTAACGGTATCCACCTCTTTTTACACTCCGCTTCATTCCCAAATGATACAATGGTACACTTTTTCCAAGAACTCGTAACATTGTTATTATTGCTAACAAACAATGATTGAATTATGTGCGTTGGCTTGAAATCGAACAAGTGAATCAAAGTCATCGCCAATATATTAAGGTAACCATTGCAGATAATAGACGTCTAACAATGATCTAAAATATGAACTTATTCTTCGGCGTTCCTCTTTCGTATTGTGTTTCGCCTCTAGTTTATAATGTGCCAATGTTGGAAAGAAAATTAATATTGTATTCTAAAGAAAATTCGGGGGAAAGTTGTACATATACGTGTGTTGGGGGCACAATGAGCGTGACTGTGAAAATTCCAAGTTAATTTTTCAACTTGTTCTCTATTGTGAATAAAACAAGAGGATTAAATTAAACGTGTATTAATATACCTGAGTTTCGGTGTCGCCAAAATGTGGAAACAATTTTAATCCGCCCTTCTGTGCTCGCAACTCTGAACATAGTCTTGATAAACTAAGATAAATTGCGGGGGGATGAGGAATGCATCATCGCACTAACCACAATGGAATATGATTCAATTTCGAGTGAATGTAAAAAGCAAAGAGACGAATATATGCACGAAATGCTACATATCTGTGTATATCCGAAAGAAATTCCCCGTTCGTTCTTCTTCATTCGTCTCTGCAGAGATTATACTGTGAACACAAGATTGGGAACGATAGGAATCCTTTTACTTCACTGTGTATGGCCACACAGTCATTCATCTTATCACTTCAATGCATCTTCCTAGGAGACATGTGTGCGGTTCGATGTATGTATAAATAGATGCACGCCTAGATGGCCGCAGATTTGTCTGGAAAAATTGCATTCTTTTATTATACAAGTAAAAATTCAGATCGAAAAGATTGACAATTTACCTTTCAGTGGAAATTTTAACTATTGCACTTCCTCCCTCATTTCATGACCATTTCATGCTTTAACAAATCAAATAAACCGCACAATCGGTTCGTTTTCCTTCAAGGTAAACAATGTGCCATACAATCATGTCCATGTCGCATTGGGTACTTAATATCGATCTCAATTACATACGCATTGGGAGTATTATAATATAAAATCACGTCGAGTGAAGAGAATGGGCCCATTTAATTGTGGAACAATAAACAAAATTGCTGTGTATGTGCGCCTAAGTTGTATAATCCTGGAAATCACGCTAATAATTAGTTTGTAGCTTTCAGTTCTCCTCGATGGCTTAAACATGAATGTAACAATTGTATTATGAGTTGGAGTTTTCATTCAATTTAACACGTCAATATTTGAAATTTATTCAAACACACACATACACAAGCCTTTATCATAAGCAATTTGTCAGTTTTACAAGATTGTTTCTGAATTTAAATATAAATCGTAAAACACTCGCTTAAGATTATGTAAATGTAGAAAAATTATGCTAATTAAGTATTTTAATGTGCTGTTTTTATATTCACGCTTTATTTAAATGATTCTACAAATTTGAACAGACCTTTTTCCCTTTAATTAAATCGAATGATTTATTCAAATTGCGGGATAATAAAAATTCTATCAGTGATGTGGGTGGGATGGGAAAGGTGGGCCAAAAGACAGTATAAATCTGGCCACTCAGTGTGGCAAATTAATTACCAACACTGTGACAAATTTGTGTTGATCAGTAAAAAATGTACTAACCACTAGAAAGATTTATATCGTGTATAGCAGACGAACTAAAGAGTTGGCATTGTTTGAATAAGGCCGATGTTTATTTTGAAAACAAATCCACTCGTTTTATAAACACAGCTTATAAAAGTGTAGTGCCCACGGCGCCCATCCAGCAAGCTGAAAACTTTGATTTGCTGTTATAATTTTTTTTATTGTTCATACGTCTAAACATTTGTGCAATACATTTTATTACATCCACTAAAACGTTTATACTTGACCACAAATGTTTCTCCGCTTAGAAACAATCGAGTTTTCGCATTTTGATTGTTTGCATATTAACAGAGATGATAAAAAGCGGCACAATTAGCGCATTTTTGCATGGCGCTCATGTTATTCTGCTGCTCCAACTGCAAGTATATATCAAAACACAAAATATACGATAATAAATTGCACTTGGAAACTATATTTGCTATCAAGCGATATTTCATGTACATATATACACTTGTAAACTTTTTTATTTCCACTTTACGAAAATATATTCGCATTAAAATCGGTACAATGTGAACATATCTTTCGCCCGATAACTTTCCAAGCGGATTTGATGAGGGAAGTACGTTAGTTTCGCTCTTTTCCATCAATTATGTTTGTTATGTTGGATGATTGTGCAGCAATCAGTTTAAGTACTTGCATAGTGCAAGTGCGCTTCATCGGTGTCGGATCCTCTCATTACGAAAAGAAGCTTAAATCGTGTGTATCTCCCAATTGATTGGGGAATCGAGACTGCAAAGTCCACACCCAGTTCAATTCCTTGTCAGTTACAAGTCACGTCATTTCCATGGGATCGTCGTCGTGTGCGATCATCGACGGTCTCCCGGTGATTCCAGATGACGTGCTTTTATTAGGAGGCGCGCTACTGATTAATTGAACTAATGTCACTTTCAGTCAAGTTTTCCTGTTTATTATGCATCCGCTTATCTAACAATAAACACAGTTGAGGGAAGGGATTTTTACGGACGATTGAATGGGAAACTGTTGACGGTTTTCTACTTGATATTCATAAATAAATTGTATGAATGTGATCCAAGGTTAATTGTATGTTGACTCATTACGCGATGCAGTGTGCGATTCCCAAGTTCAACTAATAAATAACATGATTTAATTAGAATTTTTTTCTCTCTAATCGGCATAGTTGTCGCTTTTCCATTGAGAAGAGAGTTTGTGGCTTCCAAGTCCATTGTGCACATTCTGTCTGCTATATTATGTGCTATGTATAATCTAGTGGAAGGAAGCTATTATTATATTCTTGAGAGAAAATTATCATATCTGCAAATACACACAACTGTACGATATATTCACACAATTTTCTCAATGTGTTGGATGGGATTATGTAACGCGAATATGGCTCACAGCTCGTTCGGTGTGTGCAACGTAATAATAATAGCACAAGTAATGTAATGTCCTTGGATTGCATTTAACTGGCAGTGGTTGTCCATTATTGTAATGGTCGGCAAGTCAAATGGAATATGATTGTTCCATGTATGGATTTAAAAAAAATGGTTTTATGTAATTGACGACGAGTGGGCGGACTGGATGAACGTAATATGTAGGCGATGTTCGCGCAATTTCAACCATCCAGATCCACAATGAACAAAACTGTAGTAATTTATTAGAAATGGGAAAGTTCGCAAAGAGTAGTGGACTGTAGAAGGAATCACTTAAAAGTATTTGGCTGTAAAAAGTTGCTGTGTTTGGTAGAATATAAAATGGTATGTGGAAACAAAGTGTTCCACTAGGTATTACATGCTCAAATAATACATAAAACACTTTGTAATTATGAAAGTTGTTCCAACGGACACTTAAAAACCATCCACAAGGGGATTTTTCCAAATGAGATTAGTGTCTTTTGCTTTTCATTCCGTTTTTCTCTCATTTTCCACGTCGGTTATAGAAAACTTTCTTCTGTCTTTGTTCATTCCTCTCGATTTGACCAGAAAATCGTTGAGGTATACATTTTCATTTCACATTTAAACAATTAGCACAATGGGGGGACGACGACGGTGAAATTGGGAAAAGGGTTGAATTGTGACAGAAGAGCACTACAAAACTGTCATCAGTTGGAAGTTTTATATAGGTTCCGAGGCAGAACCGCGCCGTCCTCTCGACTCGGGAATCAGTGAACGGTCCATGGGGAGTAGAACAACTCATTCTTAATGCCGCATCCCGTGCTCAAGTGTCACACCGTCGTTGTCTATCCGTTTTGTTCGGAAACTGAATCCGTCCCGCCCGCAGGCTATAATGCTTCTTCACCCCCTCAATCCAGGGACGTGTGTGTGTACAGCGCGGTGTCGTTCCTGGCTTCTTTTGTAGTGGAATAGGCATTTAGCAGACAGTGGTGCGTTGTCTTGGCAACGCCAACTCCAGAGAGGCTTATCTGGTGACGTTTGCTTCCGCCATGGGTCGATGCCCTTGACCTACACATTCGGGATGCACATCATCCCTAAAATATGAGAGACGGTGGTGGTGCATTAGCGGATGGAGATACAGAAAATTGACTTAATGGTGTTGGTAACAGAAACGGAAATTCTTAAATAACCTTTAATTTGCTGCATTTAATTATCTAATTAGGTCAGTACTTTATTTTGTGCCGTCGTTTAAAGACCAATTAGAAATGTAAACAATCCGCTTCCTTGGGCGCTGCTTGTCATACTGTTTTAATTATTTTAAAAGCATTTAAGAAAATTTTATAAATACTTATTTGCATTGTGCTCTGGCAAGCAAAATGCTTGGTGCGAACGGTTCATATGCAATCAGTGCGAAGATGATGATGATGGGACGCTCTCAAAGATTTAGAGATTTTCCTTTTGGTTTAATTCCTGAATTAATTGTTTCCAACCGTTTTTGGGCCAACATTTAAATCTTTTCGGGAAATTGGTTAATTATTTTTCCTTACTACTGCTACTGCATTATTCAATGCCACTGTGCCACTGTTGTATTACAAACAAATCTTTTCTGTTGTGTAATTGTTGACGAATTGGATGGAATCGACTGCCAAAAAAAGTCCACATAAATTATACAAGCAGGATTGAATTCTGTATGTAAGTTGTGTGTTGACTGTACAAATTCTCGACTTTGTTAGTCAAGTATAACGTGCAAAAGTTAAACAAGTAAATTACCTATTGGTTTTTCCGCAATACTGTTATCTAACGTGCATTCTACACTGTGTTTGTGTCTCCTAAAACAACCATTATCGCTAATAATAATTTTATTAACGACCAGCAAAGCGAAGACCATTATTTTCCTATATTCCTTGTTTATAATGCATTTCTCACGCATCTAACAATGTTTGTCTTGTGTATTATGTGTGTATGCTTGTCATTGGGGCTGGGAAAGTGGGACTTGTGGCTTTCTTCATTGCTTTAAACAAACACTATACAAACATATTATGAAAGCCTAACAATACTTTGTTACCTTGATGGAGTTTTATCGACAATTTATTATGGTTTTTTTTCTCGAAAAGGTGTATTATGAAAAACACACGAAAAAAAAACAGTGTGAAGGGTGAATATACATATTACAGCCACGCATCAGCAATCGATAATCATTTCCCATATTCCTGTATATTATGATTGATATTGTGTGTATTTTTTTAAGTGGATCGACTAAAAAATATCCTCTGATAGATTGATAAAATAAAGCGGATTTTGATTGAATTTTCTCACAAACACACACACACAGATCCAATGTACAAAGTCCCTTCACAACATTTAATGTCCTTACTGTGCGGTCAATCTATGAAATTTAGATGTCAACATGTCGCATTGTGTTTGTTGAAAGTTTAATAAGTTTTTATTTTGTTTACTAGTTTTGAGGGGATTCTCTTCCCCTTTTGATGTATCGAAAAGAGCATAAATTTTTAATTAACTTTTAGTAGCAACGACATATTGTGGTATTTATTTATGCTTAAAAGAGCGTCATTAATCAAACGCGCTAGACATCGGAAGGAGCGCGCTTTTTTGCTTCTTGCTGGGTTCTGGTGATGAACATCAATAGGCAATCTTGGTACATATGTTGTGTGGACAAAACTATACTTCTTAGAGTAATTTTTCATCAGTTTAAAGACCTAATTAGGTCGCCTCGTTGATCAAGTGTTACACGTTTTATTGATTTTCGCGAATCGCCTCAATGGTCCACTAATTATTCGTGTATATAAACCGGCAGTCGGAAAAAAAAACCGTGGAATGGAGCACAAAAACGAGCCTTACGTAAATGGTTGTCTAATTAAGTTTCATTGTCATTTCTATTATATGCAATTTAGATTTTAGATTTTGTCGTAATAATATGTAATGTTGCGTTATTTATTTTTCATGATGTGTTTATTGTATTTTGCATAACAGACAATCAATCCATTTATCTGTGTATTCGTTGTTTAAACAAACATACGAGTATAACAATAAGAAGAGAAAAAAGTTTCCGCCCCAAATTGTTATAAAAGCAAGTAACAAAAGCGATGACACACACAGGCAGAAATTGTATAGAAATCATAAATAAAACAGTATTTGTCAAGGTACAGACTGATTTGTGTATATTATGTAAACAATGTTTTTGGAGGTGAATGTGATTTCGTCGTTTACGAAAAGTTTCGTCGTCTTCCCTAACAACTTTCTTTACTCTATTTCTTTCGCTTGTATGTACACTTACGTATGTGTGTTTATTTTATTTTTAATCTTATCTACTACACTTCCTAGTGCTGAGATAAAAGCGCGCTCTGAGTTGAAACACTCTTAATTCTTTAGTTCCAAGGTACAATATATATATATATATATATATGCATTTTTTTAACAAATTTACCAATCTTTTTGAAGAAAGAGAAAAAAAATTGCATTATAATAAAATAGAAGAAAATTGAAAACCGCACGTATAACAGTGATATTTCGTTTGGGGTGGTTGTAAATTGGAAATGTCTGGAACGTAGATAGTTTATATGTAAAAAGAAGTCAACGTATAACATTTTCTGAAAATCAATCATGAAATGTGCAAGCGCGCGGGAGAGAAGGACGAACACGACGGGGGAGGACGAAAAGTACACAGGATCCGAAAAAACGTTTATATGAAATTTAAATTATTCTTTTTCAAATTGGTTTCATCTTTGATAATGTCAACATTCGGCGCATTCCTCTCTCTCTCTCCTTTTTGCCCAAGAAGAGATATTAAACTGGAGACGAGGCTGCAATAAGCAAACTTGAGTCAACAATTTTTTTATAGCCGACCACAGACATGCGACTTGGGGGGACGCTGCATCAAGTAGTGGATTAAAAAGCGTCACATTTCTACTGTGTATGTGATGGAGGATGTGGTCCCCTTTTTAATTCCTGTGTACAAGAAAGAAACGCGCCCCCCATACACACCGTCTCCAAACACTCAACATTTCGAAGGAAAAAGGGAGCCTCAAGGCTCATCTATAATCATCTCATTTTCACAATCTTTTGTTCTTAATAATGATCCCATAGAAATATGCTAGCTAGAACTTAAGTACGTCAAACAGGACAAGAGTTTGGGGGATGGTTTCAAAGCAACTGACATCATCATCATCATCATCACTTCAACTCTATTCTGAAAAGTTTTCGGTTTAGAAAGCTCTTTTGTTATCATCACGTTGCATTTCGTTGCCTGATGCACTCAATGTTGCAACGTCGAATTAAACATGCAGAACTCATTATAATTATAATTATGTGCAACTATGGAAAGCGGGAAGAGGGAAAGAGAGAGAAATGTGCTGACAAAAACGATATTTCAAAGAGTAGTTTGTTTATTTGGCGCTTATACAATTTGAATTAGTGTCGATATTGACTTGGAATGCACGTGAATCAAACAGAACATCGCATTAATTCAAGATGACCCTCCCAGAGATATTCGTCAATGTGCCATTTGATAACTAGAGTTGTGTTTAAAATTTCAAATGTGTGAAATTGTAAATTGATTTGGGTACGATGGTAAAACTGCCTATATAAATAATTAAATGGTTATATAAATGAAAAGACAATGTTATAGGTAGCTCAAGTATTATTAATGGTTGTAGTGTTGTTAAGCGCTTGCACATTCACAATCGAGCGTCTATATATCCTGGGAAAAGTTCTCTTGCAGTGTGTACGGTCAGTAATAAATTGAACAGGTCAATTATGTATGTCTACATGTTGTTGCATTACCATGTTTTATTCCGTATGAAAACATTTTACATACAGGTATATATTTATTAATAAAGCATTATGCATGTTGCTATTATTGTGAATTTGTTTAGATATTATTATTGTGTTGGGCACAAAACTTTATATATGGAAATGCGTGTAACTGATGTAAACAATACATTTAGCCATTATTTATTCAACTGTCATTATTATTAATTATTTACCATAACTGCATATATCATATGAGTGTGTGATGTTTGATGTATTTTTTAGTCCATTGTGAGACGAGTTCGACAAACATTTGTCTTATTCACAAGGCGATTTATTATGCCCAGTTGTCACTTTTGCGTGTCTCTCTTTCACTTCTAATTTCAATCAGCTCATTTTGCCGGTGGACCAGCAAGTTTTTTCTCCTCTCCCAAATCATACAGATATTCGTTTATGGACATAAAGGAAATGATGACTGTAATCATCATTATAAAATCTTTTCAACAATGTGTAATGGTTTCCTATTCTCCTTATTATATTTATTGTTTTCTTACAATTTTTTTTCGTTGTTGAGAACTCGTTCCTTGTCTGTGCACGCGCTTTTGTTGTATAATTATTCAAAGTGAAAGAGAAGCGAATATAAGGAGAACTCGTGAAGATCCACGTGCGTCTCTCGCATACATATGTAAGATTGGCTTTTTTCTGTCCGTTTTAAATAGACCTTCGACGAAGTGAAGCTGTGTGTCGGTCGACAGATGTGCCGCTTCTCTTCGTTTGATCTCAATAAGTTGGAGATTTGGTGTGAAAGGGACACAAACATTTGTTGGTAATTTATAATAGAAATATTCGATCTTTTTTTGCTGTCAATAGAAACATGAGTTGATTGAAAGTTCACTTGTTCATGAAAAGTTAATACAATAGTTGGGAAAATTGTGAGGGAATTATTTGATGGCTTGGCAATTTTTGTGACTGTGTAGGTATTCGACGTCCATCCAGGCTAAAAGAATAGCAATTGAAGTAAGTGGTGCACATTGGCGAAGAAGAAGTGAAGGCTTTTCGAGTGAAAAAATGCTGTGCCAGCTAAACTGCATTGCGACATATTGAAGCATGGCTGCACCTTATCGATAACGAAAAAGTAGTCTGCGGAGAAGAGCAGGAAGAGTGCACCAGCTCCCCGTCCAGATTGGTTTGTTATGCATTTGGCAAGTGGTATAGAACCTTTGGCAGGCCAACATCCAACATCTATCTTCAATTTGCTAAATTCGAACCGTGTCTACCTTAAAATAGACGACGCAATCATCCTGTTACTATTCGTCTTCATGCTGAATACATTCTCATTTTATTCAATTGCATACTCCTGTGTCTCTCTTATTCGGGTACCATAAATCCAATACTTGTAATGGTTTTTTGCACTTTTCTCCTCGATTTAATTGGATTGCTTTTTGGACGAGCGGAAAAAAACAGGCATCTGTCATGTTAATTAGTCAGCAAGGCAAAGGGAAAGAAGCCCCATTTGCAAGTGATTGTTCGAAGCCAACAAATTCGGTTAATAAACATTAATAAAATGGGTAGACAATAATAGAATAAAAACTGTTTGGTTTAATTTCCTGGTGCCGTCTTAGTGATTCGCCACAAAACGACTGACGTTATACTATGGCTCTAATTTCCTCAGCTCATTTCCCTACACATAGTAAAAAGAGGCGCTAAAATCTCCCCTCGTTCTGTGTTTTCGCTCTTTTAAGACAAATCGCTTCCAACCGAATTGTATCTGTACTAAAAGCGACACTCCAAGGTTCAAAGGTCTCCGGCCCAGGTTCATCGAGTTTTCCGGCAATAATTCAACATCAACAATTTTGATATGCTCACATTGGAGATTAAAAGAAGTTTGTACCCACCAACAGTTTTTTCTCTCTCTCGTTCTTCTCGTTATTCAATCAACATATACGAAATGAATTATTTATCTCGGCTGTTTGCGCGTTTATCGAACTTATTTTTTTCTTTTCCTAATCGTCTGAATGTCTGGACGAGATCCATCTAAATACTAGACTTTAATATAGAATGTTTATCATTTTTATAACGTTTGATAAAAATTTCGTACATGAACGGAATCGGTATATGTGCAAAGAAAAACAGCACGAAATCATCGTCTACAATTTCCTGTGTTGATGATTTTTCGGAAGAGCACATACAGAGAGATAGAGAACAGTGTGTGGAGTTCAGTGTTCGATCTGGTTCACTGTTATATATCTTCAAATTTATATGTGTATGGAGTCTGTGAGTAATGACGCAATTTAGCCACGTGACATCGCACTAAATTTGCATATTAACTTTATTATTTAAGTGATGACGAACGTCACACACACATATAGACACAGTTTTTATTTGGTGCATTCTAATTGATGTCATAGGAATTATTTTCAGTTTTTGGTGTCGCTGAAATGCGCACATTTTTTAAATCCCTTTTAATAATACACACATAGTACTTGGAACGAGACTTGTTAATTATAATGTGAGTTGCTGGTATTTTCCTGTTGTCTTTGATGGGAAAAAATAATGCACTTCCTGCATTGTAGAGAAACGGAGAAAAAAATGGAACGTTTCCTATACTAGTAGCATTTTAATAAAATAATTAGTGTTGCTCCTGAAAAATGTGTAATTAAAAACAGACTGGAAATAAGCCAGAGGTTCATTATTTTGTTTAAATTAATTACTCTTGCACACACTGTTTACATAAAATGTTTTCTATTTTATATTTTACAATAACAACCTATCATGATTTTTGGTTTAAAAATCACTGTTTACAACTGTGTTTATACCAATAAATAATAAAACAGATTGTGATTACGCATTAATAATTTGAGCATTGAATTGATGATGGATTGTCGAATTTGATTATATTTCTTTCTAGAATTTATACTTAATTGGGAATGAAAAATGTTAATGCAAAATAACGTGTAATTTATTGTAAAACTTCCCTTTTGCCAGATGTTTGTTGTTTAATGAATAGAAGTGGAAGTGCACACGATCTCCAATAAAGTTTAAAATTAGCATTTGTACTTAATCCAAATTTAATCGACATTCAGATCACGAATACATAAAACTAAATGCATTAAATAACAAATCTGTGTATATGTGAAAGGATGATGAATGATGAAATTGTTAAAAATCGACAAACGGTCATCAGTGGTGCATTAACCAGAAGGTCCATTACTAGAAAGTAAAAGAGTCGGAAAAGAACTCGTGACCAACACACACACACAAGAGCGTAGATAGTAAATATCGTCATTATTGCGATCCATTGTGATTTTTCTCTATAACATTCTAATGAAAAGACATTTAGTATGGTTTAAGGACGATCGGTTTTCGGTCAGTATTGTACTCGAAATCAGTCTACGTCTGGTCCCATAAATAGAAGAGATTTTTTACACACACGTTTCGTATTATAGAGCGACATTTCCTCCCCACACGTTCGAGTTCTATTTAAGTTTTCGGTGAAATTATTCATCCCCTCATGTTTCCTACAACTTAATAGTATATAGTTCCTTTGAATTAAATCTAAATACATACTTTACGTACGGAGAACACACGCAAACAGTGTAAATACTAGTATTTCAAGTTGCACAACTTTGTAGTTTAATATTAAAAAAGTTCTTAAAGTATATTTAGGCTTAGAGAATTTTATAAAAGTTTTTTTATTAAAAATAAAAAGAGAACCTTTTTACGCGTTGTGTGATGTAATAATAAGCCTTTGGTACAATTTTTGTTCCGCTTTCATGTGCCCCCCTATCGCCGTTCGTTTTGTTTGTTGTTATTATACCGAAATTAGCAATTGAATTGTAATCGAATAAATTGAAGGAGTGTTCTTTACATAAATGACATTAACATGGTTTTTCTATTGAATTGCGTAATTAGTGCCCCTGTGGGCTTGGATTTGAAACGATTCAGTTGATTTGTTGAATTAAATGATGATAATGATAGGCTAGATATTGTCGTGTTAAATTGTATAGGCATTATTACCGACTAGGTTTAGATAACTGCCAATAAATCCCCATCGTCGCTTGTTTTCCTGCAAAACACACAAAACGAAGAATATTCACTTTCTACATTATTAGTGTATTATTTTTAGATAAATATTTCGCTTGCTTGAGTTATATAACAATATTTTTGATGCGCCACTTGTGGGGTATATTTTTATCTGCTGCCAAATGGCTCCTAAACACATTACGGCCGCTCTCTAAAAGGTAAAGCTCCCGCATCAATATCGGGGGCCGTAATTTTCAGCTTAAAATGTAGTTTTCACAATGATGACGAGGGAGAACACACCTACACTCTAAGTAAAGTACAATATAATTCGCTTTGAACACTTTCTTCTTAAAATATACACCCACATATACTGTCTAGTGAATTTGTTTTCGTTTTTATTGCTCTAATTGACTGGAATATTGTTTTTTTCTCTTCGCATCCCCAACTCCTCTCAGTAAATTCGTAATAAGACTAAGGAAAGTAGAAACGCTTTTTATGGTCGTTATTTTTAATTGTTAAATAAGGCAATTTTTACAGCACATACAAAGTTCTTGACACAAGTATATATGCATTTCTACATAAAATTATTAATAAAATTCGAATTTTTGCCATTTGGCAACCAAAACCACCACATGGACATTTCGCTATTTATGCATTTTTTCTTTATGATGCAATTAATCTGGCATTTTACACATTAGCTCTTTTCTGGTGGTTTCCAGCAATTGAAAGAAACCATTCCCAATTTAAAACACTGTACTCATGTCCAGTGAACCGTCAGATTGTCATCTAGAAACTAGAACTAGTCGAGTATAAAAAATATATGACGTGGTCATTATGAAAAGAGGGAAACGGCTCTCCTGGGAACTTGGTAGGTGTTTGTAGATGACATGTTCGTTGTCAGTGACTTGCTACTTTTATTACCCTATTTAAACTATTATCCTAATGTTATTATGGCTTTCTTTGTTCTCTCCGACATTGAGAGAAAATTTACTCAGTCTATCTAAACGCTCTTCACACCTGCATAATAACAGCATAGCAATTCCTATAAATGATGTCGTTTAATATTAATTGAATATTTCACAACTATTCCGAATTAATACTATCTGTTCCACTGGACCTGTATGGAAGAGGTGTGGGACAAAGGGACGAATCGATGCCTTTGTCTAGGACTAGAATATAGTGAATGTGCGACACAGCGTTAATCGAACTAGCCACAAAGTAAATTTCATTAACGGCCTGCACGCTTTTACTGATCTTTCTTCTATATTTCGCTTTTCTATTATCCAAGCGGCCCCAGCCACTGTTTTATGTGTGCATTTTAGATTGGGATTAGGTAGTTTAAAGAGTACACGTACCCCCATAGAAATTTCGATGCCATTTATAACACGGAGTGCGTTAATATGACAAAAAGGAGAGAAGAGAGGATACATAAATGTTTCTTATATCCAATTACATTTCTTTTCAAGTGCCTTTGGCTATGAGCAGCTTTATGCTTGAATGGCGTTTAGGGTAAACGCGTTTTGATCACAATATCTGCTTTGAGAGTTTGTTCGCTTCCACTCTTTATATAGAAAATATATGTAATGTGTTATATATTTTATATATACACACATGTAGATGTGTGGCAGTAGCAACATCAGCATCATGGATGAAGGCATCTATGTTATGTCGTTCCATTTCAGCAACTTTCAAATATCTATGATATATAAGGACGATTTAATATGTTTGGAGTTGTTCATTAGGGGCATTTTCTAAAGCGAGCTTTAACCAGACAAAGAGAACAGCTATTAGGGGGGACAGATGTTTAGAATTTCGTCCCAAGATTTTTCTTGGTAGATTTTCAACTAGACGCGCTAAATGAATTGTTTTTACTATCGATTTATTTGTACAGTGAAAAATAAACAATATGCGATAATTTAGAACGTTAATAAAGCAATGGTCCATAATTTGGTTGGTAAATTTGTGCATAAAAGTCATTTCAGGCTGAATTGTGGACAGATAAAACAGGGAATACACAGCAACTAATAAAGATGATGAAGTTGGCAAGCGTAGTGAGCATCAGAGGACAGTCACTCGTATCGGCCTTTTCTGTTTTTGTTGTTATGAACCATATAAAATGGGGGCTTTTGTGTACCAGCGAGTAGTAGATTGTCATGACCTGGTAGATGGTGATTAAAATTCATGCCCAGCTACTCGCCTGCTACAATATTACAATTGTGGAGACCGCGACAAAAAGGCAGACAAGTGGCTCAGTTGGAATATATGTTGGACGTTGGACGGATATTATTTCCGAAGTTTATCATTCTAAAAATAAAGCGGAAAATCTGTTTTGGAATTCGTGCTATTGCACACAGGAACACAAATTTCATCGATTGATGTAGAAAAGTAAAATTGGTCATAAATGTATTAGTACCGATCGTATTGTATGTAAATGCTGTTTACGGATTTATGTGTTTTCCTAGACTCACATAGCATAAAAGGGTGCACCTTTAGTACGGGGTGAATTATAGATGGCGGCAGTAATCCGTCGAAATCCAATCGGGGCGGTTGTGCACACATACACTCACCACCTTATAGATAAATAATAATAATGACCCCTTAGATAAGCGCACAAGGGGGTGCATTATCACATAAAATGATAACATTATTCTTACACTTAATTGTGTAAAAGAAATAAATGTTTAACCAGTGCACACATTAAATACAATGGAAAGAAAGTCATATGAAAAGCAGTCCGTCGAGCAATGTGCACGCAAAACGGTAATTACTTGGAACAATTAATCAAAAAGCAATAAAAAAGGCTGTTTGCATTTTTTTACTAGCTTTACTCTAGAAGAACGCGCACCACTCTTTCTGGTCCCTACAAATGTACCAGGGGCTGAACGATTTTTAATGTATTTCACCTGAAAATTGCGGACTTTTTTTACTGGCTGTTGTGCTTCTTTTTTCCCTTGTACATTTTTAAATTAATTCTTTTTATCTGCAAGTGAAATATTTTGATAGTTGCATACACAGACACAAGCAATGTGGCAAATTGCTTTTTAATGCCAAAACATGTATGTGCACTAAGTTGTTCATTAGTAGAAAATTAAGTAATTATCTTGTAACGGACAAATTAATTGGATAAAATTGACTGAAAATTAGTGTGTATGGCTAGTCGATTGGGGAAAATAAAAACGTTTACGGAAATTTGCGCTGGATAGAGTGAGGCTGAAGATTTATCGACTAATCGAACCAATTTCACATGTGCACAGTGGAAAAAGAACCGCACCCCCCGTGCCTGAACCCCCGGTTATTGAAACGATAAAATGCAGATTATACAAATACGTATAACAATGTGCAAGGGGTTAAATCAACTATTAATCGGATAACATATAACAATTTTATATGATGCCATTGTCAATATATTAGGAGTGTTTTTGTTATGCAGTGGTTGAAATCATCCCATTCGTGACGTCATCTATATGTTTTAACAATGATTTAGTTCTTGACAAACAGAGCACTAGCATTGAAAATTAATAATAGTTAATCATTTATTGTATTATTATTGAGTAAATGTTATTTATGGAATGTCACACAGAGAGGAGGATTAAAGATAATTACGAGTAATGACGTCAGTTTGATAAAGAGGTGCATATATGCGGTAAGAAGAACCTGTGTTTTAGGTAATTGTCTGTTTAACAGGTGAAAAACAGAGATCCAAGGTTATTTGAACGTGACGAAAGGTTTAGAAGGTGTTAAATTACTTTTGAGCGGTTGTTGTTGTCTCGTTTATAATAAAACATGTTGCTACCGGTTCTCTTTATTCTGCCATGATTTATGTAAATATTATGAGAAATTATTTACACTCGATAATTTCGTAATATTTTTATATACAGAGTGAATTTTGAGAAGGCTTAATCCATAGATAGTCCATTTTAATTTTAATAATTCAAAAGAATGCTCTGTTGGCAATTTTTTTCTTAATAAAGAAGGATTTCGGTGGAGTTGTGCAACAATTTGTCTTGATTTCGTAATTTGTATCGCGAATAATTTACAAGGTAGCAGTGGCAAAAGCGCGCGCCAAGTGCACAAGTAACGAAAAAGGAGAGAGCGGAAGATAAGCAAAGCGGGGAGGACGAAAAACATCCGTATAATTTATCTAAAAGTTGGAGCAATTTTCGTTCAAATATCGCGTGATAGATAAATCATTTGGTGTGTGTTTGGAAATTTCGACAAAATAAATGAACTGTGTTCGTTTTGAACAACAACGAGAGGGAGGAGGAGGCGGTTGGTCTCTCATTTTGCTTGTATTTTACACTTAAGAAGGGTAAAGACTTAAACAATCCCCACTTGTTGGCAATAAGTCGCGTAAATTTATTGCACTCGATGCACCACTGATTTGTTCGTTGTTCAGTGCAGAAAAAGGTGGTTCTTTGAAAACTTTCCGAAAACTTGAACGGTGTTTTAAATATTATTTCCCTGAGATAAATTACAGTTTGGGCGAACAGTTCGCGTTGCCTATACTTTAATTCCTTACATTCGCTCACTTTTAATATACAGCACTTCTTATCTTTTCTTAAACATTCCGTTATTTTTCAGGAGCGGATGATGCTCGCTCTCGCCGTTTACTATAGTGACGTGAATTTTAGTTACTTCATTTCCTTGTAATGTAATTTTTCATAAGCTTCCAAGACGACGACGAACCACTTTTTTCTCTCCACTCTAAAGAAGTTATTATCGTTCCTGTGAATGTTAAATTTTTAATTAAATCGCTTCGCCTTAATTCATCAAACTGAACCGACTAGAAATTGTTTATTTTTCTGTAAAGTTTCGAATATATGTTGCATACTTGTATATACGTGTGCCCTTATTTGATCATGTTAAAAGTCAATTCTTCATAGGTTTTAGCGAAAGTAAGTTGATTTATAAGTTAGTTTGTTGGAAGATGGAAGTGGGCTTTTAAAAATGCTCGGCACGATGTTGCATGCACTTCATGTCAATTAGGTAAATAGTTTTGATGGAACTCATAGATATAAATCAAAGCAAACTGAAAAGCATATGGTAAGCTTTCTTATTTATTTTAGAAAAAAGAAATTTACACTCATTCCTCTGATGTCAAAAATGCATCGCGGAAATTATCTGTGAAAGGATCAATTCGGGAGGAAATTTCGATCCCAAAATAAAACCCATATACACAATGTACAGCCAAAGTTTACGGAAAGTGCGGCTACTTGTTAATAACTTAAAATACACTAATTTGTTGCCAACAAGTGGATGTACGCGGTTTATTTATAATTTTAATAAAAAGATCGATTTTGTGTGCGAACTACGCGGCTTATACATTTTATTTGTCGTAATAACACGATTACGCTTTTTCAACACCGTTTTAGATAATTCTGGTTCAAAGAACTGTGCATTACGGTAGAGACTCTATTTACATTGGCTTTGTTAGAAAATTGCAGATAAACACGACTCTTCTATCACGCATTAACGCACTACTATACAAAACTCTATTCCCTACCATTATTATAATATAAAATACTTAAGGTATTCAGTGTAAACACGTTTAATTTGTTGGCAAATACTCGAGTTATAATTATTGCCTTTTTCTGGTTTGCTGGACAAATATTCAAAAGGAATTTTTTACACTTAAACGCGACGACGACTCATTACCAGATAATGAACCATTGTTTGATACACATCTTGATCACGTTTTTTATATAACAAGTCCGCACTTCCGATGCCGCTTGGAGCAACACATTTTACCGGCTGTGTTGGAAATGTTAATGTTCGGTTTTTTTTTGCTGTCCACTGTACTGAAGCCATTAATGTCTTGTTATCGGATTGATTATTTGCTAGAAGAATTGTCATGTTTTCTTTTTTCTGTTTCAGGTTAGTGACGATCGCATTACAAAACCAGTGAGAGAATGTGTGTGGTAATGTAGTTTTGGAATTTAAACCGTTCATTAGCGTCGATTTTATTAAATGCTAAAATATATTAATAAAATAGCGAGCGTTTGCAAACGCTATTTATAATACCGAGAGTGCATATCAATTAAAATGCAATTGGAAGCAAATGCTCGAAGCCAGTGACTGATTATCTATTTGTGGCAACTGGTAAATTCAATTAGGACACATATAAAGCGAGTTGGAGAGTGTACGTTGCACATCTATATGTACAGAGATCAGCCTTTTACATCCCATATATATATCTCGAACCGATTATATCTGACTATATAGCTCTATATCCGAGGAAAAAGCGATGAGTTAGTCAAAAGCAGAACGGCTGCCCGCCCCATGATCATATTGTCCATATGTTGGTGGCATTTTATGATTTATCAATTTTAGCAAACTTGACATTGTGTGTGCAATCGAGTAGTAATGTTTTCAATGTGCCACTTTTTATCGGTGGCTGGACGAAAGGAGCGAATGCAAAATAAAATCGCTATAATTTGATTATATGTATAATGCACCCTTCGTGAAAACCGCAACATTATCACTTTCTCCACTCACTATAACTAAATGTTTTCATTCAGTTTTCCAGCCCCTTTATATCCGCAAAAACTTTCACTCGTAAAATATAAACTTGCGATGGGATTGTTTTGGGAGGCAGTTTTGTTTAAATTTCTCTGGATATTATGGAAATTGATTTTTTAAACGATAATATTGTGTAATGTGTTGACGCTCTGATATATAGGAACTTTGCAAGGATGTGTAACTATTATTTCTTCATATTTCATTCTTATGAAGATCATTTATTAATATATGCAATGCTAGTTGGGATAAACAAACATTCAATGGTTAATATTTAATAAACAATTTTCAAAATAATGTCAAACACAACTTTCAATCACCGTGTTTAAAGTCACGGCACCCAATCGACATTATTCATCACACGTAAATAATTTATTTGTAAACAAAATTATAGTTATTTATACATATATAAATAATAATAATTTTAATGTTTCTCATTTTATCTACATAAAAAGATTCAAATAATGAACTAGTTTTTATGAATCAACACTGATTAATGAAAATTGAAAATTTCATAGTATTTTCTTAAAAGTATTGGAAAATAAAAGTAAACTAATGTGAAGGAAGTCGGTCGTCGTAAAGTGATCACTCTATTTAGATGTGTAGCGGCCATAAAAGTGCGATAAACTTGAATTTACATTAAAATGTACGCCAGAAATAAATGGAAACTGTATATGTATGATATACGATGAAGATGATGTCTGTTCTCTATGTACTTAGGTGAATACAGTTTAAAATTGATGAAAATTTAAGTGGAAAACAATCGAAACAACTCCATTCCACCCCTTGAATACAATCATAGGCCAGCATAAACGAATCCCTGTCTGACTACGTTAGTTTTATCGTCTGTTATGGAATTGGATTTATTTTTTCGATAATGTTACTTTACAGGAACATCATGCCGTCCCTTTTGCCTATTTGGAAATCATAAAAGCTCCACTCTTCGGTGTCCCTTTGGAAACTTTTAAATTTGCATTAATTTTTTACAAACCATAAATATCGAATCGCGTATCGTACATCAGAAATCATTCAAATCATTGACAGGGACCGTAAAATGTGTCAACATTCGCCCCCCTTCACTTTCTAAACATCAGAGAATGTTAGAAATAGAAATCATGGTAAAAGGGTGGTTGGTTTGGTGCGTTGTTCGCATTGTCCCCGAGTTTCCCATTTTAAATGACATTGACGAGCAAAATTTGGATCGCTTCTACCTTGTAAACTTATAAAAAATTCTATTAAATATTTTAAAGTAGTGTTCAAGTTGAATGGTGGATGGTTTGCTTTCATATACATTTTACAGTGAAATGAAAGGGAAAAAGTCGACTGTGACACTTTTCACTTGCTCACAAACTGGCTGCCCCCATCTGGCATCCAACATCATTATTATGTTTTCGCTCCTGCATAATGTACGAGTGCGCAATTTGGAACTTCTTTATGTTAAATTGTACACAGTTTTAGTTTTACGAGAGACAAACTCGAAATGGTACATTAGGAAGAATTTTTTAATTAAGAAAAGGTACTTTGTCGAAAGAAATGTGTGAATTGTGGCGGCCAATAAATGCATTTCTGCAATAATCTTTTATTATGGCGATTTTACGATTAGAATAGGGTGACAATGCCAATTTACTCGCTTTATAGGTTTTAATTTAAGATAACTGTTCTTATGATTACAATAAAATCACATTTAAGTGTTAAATTGTTCAAGAAAAAAACGATCGTAAATTACCGACTATTTCCTATATCAGATCTGATCAAATGCACATGCAAACTGCACACATTTTCTTAAATCACTCGAAAAACTACTTTAATTTTCCATTGAACTGTCTCGACACTCTTTCCCTTTTAAGCATGAATTGTTCATAATCGTAAATTCAATCTTATATGTTTATAAATCCCAATAGAACATGTCACCGGCGCTCATAAGTGATGTGGTGTTGTAAATGTTTTGGTATTTAACGTATACCTTTGTACCAACGACGATAAGGTTCATTTGAATCAGAGGCAATTTATTGCCGTCTAATTGATAAAAACTACGTACTTATTCAGATAAATGACCGTATAAAATGGTTTTAATATTCATTAGAAAGTGACGAATAAAACTGTGGCAACAGGGACACGTCAGGGGGTGCATTTCACACATACAATCAAATATCCGCGTGTGGGGGGTTGAAATGGATCCATAAAATTTAATATATCAGCTACAACACGTGATGCCCGTCCTCTCTCGGTACGTAGTGGTTGAAAACTGCGACCACATTGCATCGTCAGTGCAAAAAGCGCTTTTCATTAAATTAATTACAGATTAATATATGAACGGGCATGTATATTCCTTCTATCACGTTATAAAGCAAATTATACGGCATTTCCGATCGATTTTAAAACAGTAAATGATTCATGTAGGCGAACCGGCTCTATGCTGCCAGACGACAATGAAAGAAACGAAAGCTATATAATCGAATCGTTTATTTGGGAAGTATATATCGTTTCAAATTGTTCTATGTGTTTTCTTTTTCAGTATTTCCTTTTTCCTAAAAACATTACGGGCTCTCTATTATATCAAGTCCATTGTTCGCATTTATTGGGTGTTTGAGAAACTATTTTTTTTCTAAATGAACAAAACGACCTGATGTATGTCACATATTAAAAATGTCATCACATGATGAAAACTAATCGTGTTTTTTTTCGATATTCAAATAAAAAACGAGTTCAAAGGTATTTTTTAAGTGTTTTTATTATGTCGTTGATTTACATGAACATGAAGACGTGTAAATCCAATCATACTTGTTGGGTGATCAATTAGATAATCGAACGGTAAATGGAAAATAATTTAGTACCAAGTCAATTAGCAAATGAATGAAAAATTCAATACGTTAGTTTATTATTTAAATGGCATGTATATTAAAATTGTATTATCCTGTGTTCGTTAAATGCCTTGAATAATTCAACTATGAAATCGATCCAATTTATGGCAATCGTCTTATATTGGAACTAAAAATGTCCAAGAAATTTGTTTACTCCATCTATTAACTAGTTATTAGACCGATACATACTTAATTGCCTTAATGATTCTATTTATTGTTTACATAATAACATTTCTGTTCCCAGTCCTTGGCAATATTATTGTATCTAACATATAAATCAAATTAGAATTTTCATCATAGGGGCGTACATTACTGCTCCAAACTTAGATTATAACGGTTACATTAAATTATTCCAGGTCTGTGATTTATTCGGTTAATTATTAGAGTAGATTTTGTCGTAATTTGAATGGAAAAACATTTTCTACCAATGCCAGAACGCGGCAGTATAATAAATGTGTACACGCGTGTGTGGGTGGATGGGTTAAGGCCTGAACCTATATGGAAATGGTTTGGAAAATGGAAACCTCCTCCACCGTATTTTATTAAACACTGTCCCACATGTAATGAATTTATTTGTGATTCTGAAAAATCATCTCGCCCAGTACAATTCATTTTCACATTTATTGCAAACGGAACCCAAAAACTATTGACAACATAAACACTAATAGATTTATTAAAGTGCTATATAGCATATCTATGGTTGGTAAATCCCTAGACGTGTGTGTTATATGATTTCCGGGACTCATTTTACCATGTCTCGTATTATAGGCCACATAAAGGCCACAAATCCATGCAAATCTTCGCAACCCTCGCCCACACCCACCACTTTACGTACATTATACACTGGCTGTATAATATACCTGTGAGTGAATAATAACCGGAGGCTTGCATACACACATCGAGACTGTGTTTCACAGAGAGAGGAGTTTAAGTCGGTGTGCAATTCATCAGTGTTTGCAAAGAAGACATGGATTGTGGGGCGCAATTAATTTCTCAAGAGTTTCTGACTGAAGGAAAGACAACAACTACAGCACATACACTTGCCATCAATGTGAAAATGTGCCACATTTTCCTCTCAAGATGGATCTTCAGGCCGGAGGCAGTCTTCATTGTGTGCACGGGTATCAATGCCACGTCATTTTGCATCTTTGCTCTTTATTAATTCGACAAGAGAAGGTGATTAGGTGCGGTTGACCAAACAGTAGGCTATTGGAGTACGTGTAGTCGCAGGTGTGGTAAATGCAATCATCCTCAATCAGTGAATGGTAAGTTATTATTGATCCTGGTTTGAGGGTGCATCTCTATGTATGCATTACATGTTGGCAAGTTGTTACGTAAATAATACACGTGTTGTGGGGAAAGTATTCGTGCATGAAGGGGGGCGACTGATGTTTGTTTGAAGTTTGACCTCGATATTGATGATGGACTAAATAATTAACCATTCATACATTTTGCAAGGGTATCATGAACCTTGGTGCATTCGATCCAGTAATTATAGGGAGTCCCACAACTGGACAAGTTGGTCAATTTTTTTCTTTCACTGTGTGGAAATAAATTATAGAGAGAGAATTGAGTGAGTTATCATTTTTTGGAATGCGATGATTTATTACGTGTTGAAATGGTTAAAACACTTGTCGGACTAATTAGAAAAAAGACGCTGTTTATTTTATATTAGGATATAAAATTGAATTAAATATATGTGAGTGCAGTTGTTGATGATTGTGCATGTTCGTCACGTAATATAAATCACAAACAAGTTTTTATTTTATGTGTTTATGTTCCGAAGACGTCTCGTGGTTTTCTTTAGAAGTAATTTGTTCAACAACTTTACAGTGGCGGTATATGTTGTGTAATTTTATTGATTTGTTAATGTGACGTGCGGAATTGTGATGGAGGAGAGTTATATTATGGAGCACAGTGTGTTTGATTTAAATAAATGTGGAGCATTTTTATGAAAATATGTAGATACAAATAAATTTGTTAGAGGCACAAGTGAGATCAAGTGCTACCCGGGGGATGTTGTTTGCCCACTTATGTATTATGACCTAACTCTATTCTCCAAAGACTTTCAACATTTTTACACTTTATCATAACATATCGTTATGCTTGTATTTTATACAAAAACACAACACGCTAGTTATGCACTTATTTATTGGCGCTCCCAGCAAAGGGGATGAGAGGGCGCCGTACAAGGATATTATGTGGAATTTTTCAAATTGTATTTTGTCGAGGTTTTCGATACATTGAAATACACTCAATCTCGAATTTAATGCGAATCCACATTTACGGTTTAGTTGAAAATGTAAAAAACACACAACCATATACCATTTGAAAGTGTTTATAGTAAAACGATTTAACTAAATGGGATTTCCCAATTTTTGTTTTAATTAAAATTGTACCATGGCTGTGCTCTAATTTAATACAAAATTCAAATAATTGCTTGGGATTATATATGCACCATTTATAACGTTTCACAAATAAATTCCATTTACAACTAGGTTTCGGGGTGTCTAAATAGGAAAAATGAAAAGTGCGGGAGGCTTGATGGTGTTGTGTGGTGTGTGGTTTGAAAACAGATAAATAATACTACAATTTGAAAATAAAATTGCTTTCTATTCAACGGACTAATTTACATTGAATTACATTCCATGTATGCGCAATGATAATGATGATGTGTGTGTGTGTTAAAAGTGGCATAATTTATCCACGTCAAATTGTTAACTTGCACCTTATTTATTACCGCCAGGTGAGAATAGGACAAAGGTTCAACAAAAAAAACAATAAACTCAACGACTTGGTGAGGCTTTGTTTTAAATATCAAATAGATTCTTTAATGTAATGTTTAAACAGTTGACAAGAGCTTGATTAAATATCGTTAGAAAAATTGTTGCACACAGTCGAAAAGCGCGCACACGACGACCCCCTTTTAATGGGTGGTCGCATCGATTTTCTCTCTGGATTTTCGTGTCATAATTGAAGTGTAATTAACCAATTGTTTAGTGTGTTTAAGGGAATTTCTCGAAACTCACAATTCTTGTTCTATACTTTGTAGGCTTCTACCATTCCCTGCGTGTTATAATGTGGGAGTTGTGTGTAGGGGTGCCAAACACACTACTTAGGGTAGTTTATATTCATGTCACGTTTGACACCCGGTTGTTTAGTTCCTAGTTTAACTGGGTACCCCTTGAAATCAAATCTCAACTGTGTGCTCTTTTAAAACATCCTATTTACGATTTCGAAACGATTCTCTTGCAATAATTGTACACAAAGTGACATTTTATTTATTATTAAGAGAATTTTGCATTAGCAGTCAGTGTATTCAGCGTTTCCTTTTGACTCATAAAATATTTAAGAAAAATGTGAACTGTTTTGTGCATAAGATGCGCTTTCTTGCAATATTTATGCTGTAAATAGTTTAAAGGATTTTAAAATGATAAGGGTTTGTGTATATAAAGGTATTTTTATTCCAATGGAATTTCCACTTTTGTGTGCTACCAACAGTATAAAAAGAGTTGTGTCTTTCTCCCCCTGCGCTTTTTCCGCCCTCAAATTGAATAATAAAATTTTCTATAAATTTTCTACGAAGCTTTTAAAAAATAATTACGTTCCAAGTGAAAAACGGTTTAAGTGGATGCCTTGTTGGGTGAAGTTTTTTCTTCTTAATAGTGGAACAATTTTATTAAAAAATTAATAAACGGTCCCCTTTCACATTTTTCTGTTTCAAAGGATTTTTCCAAACAATGTAACCGCAATCTTGGCGTGTGTTTAACTATCGACTGACTTCATCCCCGTGGATTTTTTCACCACCATCCGTCAACATGTGAATGTTTTGGACGTGCGTAGTGAAAACGTGCGTCGCCATCACTGTCGACGTTGGAAAGGCGCTCCGGATGGCGCGTTTCACATTCGCACGCGGCCCTCTTCAGACGCACTTCTTTGGCATGGTGTTCGATTATTCAAACTATGCACATGTCTAATTAATTACGAACACGTATTATTATTATATTAACTAATAACAATGTTTAATGCAGACGGCATTTGATTATAAATTTAGATAGTTAGCAAACTACCTAACATTTGAATCGGGGCTTTATGCATGATTGCGCCGAAAAGTGCTCCATATACGAGAAATCAATATGTTCGTGATGGTACGTTCAAAGAGTACCATGGAAAGTCAAAAGAAAACCATAGGATTTGAATCGTTTAATTTCACACTTGACAAATAATGTTCTGGATGGGTGTATGGTTTTGCTGGTGAAAAACTTGTTCAACCGCTCTGCAAGTCATTATTCGTACCTCAATCTAATACTCCACTGTTATAGTTGTAGAAAAATGTAATTGTTGAATCGGTTCGTTGAACTAAAAACTATTATGAATTATGGCTTAATTGAAAATGAGATGTGAAATATTATTTGAATTGTAATAAATTTATTTATAAGTATTATATAAATAAGTAGATATATTTTACTGTCTAGTCAAAATCAATTTATTTATTATTAATCAATGTAAATTAACATCAATTTATAAGCAATCTGTTTCAATAAGTTGAAATGGTGTATGGAGAAGTGCTATGTTTGCTTGTAGGTATAAATAATTTATAAATTTCGTCAATTTAATGGGACTTAAAGTTGAAAAATGTCATTATTAAGAAAGAAAACTTTATTTTAATGCATACAATAATGGTTTATTATTATCTTTTTTATTGTTGTTAAAGTTACATGGATGTTATTATGTAAGAAATATTTAAGTAAAATAGACTTTGTACTCGACAAAGTTGCGTGCTTAAGGCTTTTTAATGATACTAAACATGACATAATGTAGTTTCTTATTTTTTATCCTTCATATAATACAGAAATGTGCGGGGTATTTTTTTTTCTAATTCACATAAATGTAATTAAACTACGATTGTTTACTTATGAAATAATATGCTTGCATGCTGGATCTATGCCCCTTTTAAAGTTTTCCCATATTAATTTATAAACCGTATACTTACTTAGAGTTATTAGACGTTAAATAGCAGCCTTGGGGTGGACTTATTGAATTCTCTCTACCAACTTAACGTAACTTATTTCGTAACCTTTTGTATGTTTTACCTTTATTACCGACTTCAATAACAATTGTCTTTTCCGGTTCGACTTTCCATTGTAAGAATGAATGGCACAGTATTAATTTTCCAAACATCCTTTTTACATTCTAACTATAATTTTCAAATAAATTCTTAATACAATAATTGGATAACAATCGATTCTCGCTTTTATATATATATATTCAACCTTCACTTCCCAGTCAGGTTGCATGTTAGTTTTTTTAAAACCTCTATTGAAATATTAAGCAAACATCATCATTCATTCCATTCCTGTATCCTTGATTTAAATTTCGATTATACTTAAAAACCGTACGAATTTTTTTCCATTTCTTTCCCATCAATTAAATTTTCATTAATATTAATTAGGGCTATAGTGAGCACAACGAACGGTGTTTGCAAATTTTCTCACCAAACACATCAATATTTAATAATCGGCATAATTCCAACTTTTGGCATTTTATTATTTTCCCTCCGTTTATCCATCAATCTTCGCAACAAACGATATGTATTTCTCCCTTAACTTTAATTCCGATGTCCTTTCACACAGAAAATGGTACATTTCGATTGTGAGGCTGCCATTTTTTATAAAACATTTTCCAAAGTGACAAGAAAGCTTGTCTCTGGAAAATCTGCTAAAATAGTTCACGTTATTATTTCCCTTCTTTGTGTGTGACACTTTTCCGATGTCATATTTGTGAGTTGGACAACGATCCTTCTTTAGAGGAGTTATTAAAAATTTAGGAAACTTGCATGCAACGTCAGCTTGTTTTTCATTGCTTTGTGCTGGAAAAAAAGATTGAAATTTATTTGAATTTTTCCTCTCTCAATATATATTTTCCGCCTTTCTGTGTGTATGTGGTTGGTATAATTTTCTGCTTATATTTTATAACTTCCTTGTTTGTTCATAATATATGATTATTTATTTACCTTTGCGTTTTTGTGTTGTTTTATCGTGTTGTGTGTGCGGTTTACAAGGAAAAAATAATATCTAAATAACGCAAAATCGTAATATCCCCACACAGAAATAGCATTCCTCGAGGGGGGCGCACCCGCACCGCCTTTCGGTAATTTTTCATCCTCCTGCCGGAACACACACACAATTGGAATTTCCAATTTTTTTTGCCTAAACTAAAACTATCATGTCAAATGGTCATAATGGAGAGCCTTTTAATTTCTTCTTGTAAAATAATCATAATGACTTGTTTCATTTACTTCATTATGGGTGTTTTAGCAAGAAATATAATAAAAACAGTTTCATAAATTTCGGCCACTTTCAGGCCGATGAGGGGAGCAATTGTTCAATCAATATTGCCGAGTGTAAATTTATTATGACTTTATTTTGGTGACACGCTACATTTTATGGTGGTTTTTATTGGTATTACACTGATTTATTCCGAACACCACCATCTAAAGTGGAAACAGCAATAACAACCCCCCAAGGCGGACCCAAAAGAAAATTGCCTTAAATATAACAACATTACATTCGTAATTAAGAAGAGTGCGGAAAAAGTGCGTAGGGAGCAACTTGTTGCCCCCTCTGATTACGTAAAATAATGTTCGCAGCTTGCACTGATAACGGTGGCCACCAATTAATATTATGCAATCAACATAATTTGCTTCTAATGGTATTTCAATTGGCCAACAGGGAACAATAACTAGAAACCATTAATAATTACACTGAGGCAGAAGGGGCTAACCGCATTTAAACAGCCTGTGTGACGTAATGTGTTGTGGGGGGTTGGTTGGAGGATCCATTGTGGCTTTAAACATTTTATACCTAGTTGTTAGACAAACTGAAATTTCAACTATCCAATTGAATGGCAATCTTTTATGATCAGAGAGAGTTGGCGGCAGGATTATAAAAGTGTGCAGTATAGTGAAAAATGAATTCGCAAAGCCCGTTACCGAAATAGTTACGAAAAACTTGTATAATTTGTGGAGTAAGCCACTAAAAAGCGAAAAAGTTCTTTTGATTGTACGTGCTGCCATTGCACACCTTCTGTGAAATTTATACACTCTGGAATGTTGTCTGTTTTGTAAATGGAATGTCTTTTGTGCTTGTGGTTTAGATGAAGTGGTGGTGGTGGGATTTATTTGCATATAAACCGTCCAATTCGTTTGTCGAGTAAATTTTCCACATCGGAATTCCACTACTGACACAGTCAGAGTAGAAAAACTGGTCCACGTGTTTAATTTATGAAATTATCCCTATAAAAGTGGCAAGAATAAGGAGTTTGGAACTATTGAAGAGAGGACCAAAAGCGAATACTAAGTTTATGCCCGTGGGACGCGTAATTCGCTAAATGGGGGGACGACTCTCTCTATACGGTTTGGTAGAATGATAGTTAAAGGACGAGAGGAGAGTGACTATCCTCATTTCTGAAAAACGTTATTTAATCCCGGGAAAGAAACGCATTAATACGTCAAGTGTGACGGGATTCGTGCGCGTCTCAACTGATGCCCTGAGAGTGTTCTCCCCGAGATAAACACCATGGATGTTATATACCTCTACCATATATATTCTAAATACCAGCCGACATTTTGCTAGCAGTTTACGAGGGCGGTTTCAATCACCATTTCTCTCTTTCTCTGTAATTCTCTTTGGTGGCTGATGCTTTTTTTCGCTCGTTTTTTGAAACATGGCATTATATGACCCACTTTTCCCTATTCACATTCCTGATATTTTTTAATTACATAATGACGTTATCATCGTTTTAACGTAAATGTTAGGCGAACAGTTAATTAAAATTCGGGCAAAAATTCGACGTAAACAATCGTCCATGTCATTTTTATGAAATGCTTCCTTAACAAACTGACCAATGAGTTGAATATTTCGAATATTTAATATGTTTGTACAAGGTTCTTTGCTTTATGTGCGAATTGCTTTGATGTGTCCCTTAGATGCGATGTTTAATCAAATTTCTTGTTTTGTTTCAGGTAAGCATTGAATTTTATGGCTCGTTGGATTCGAATCGTTTCTTTTTGTATACGGTTTGTACCTTTCCATTTTGCTTTCACGGTTTTAGGAAGATGTTTGTTTTTGCCTTAATATTTCGAACTGATCTTGGGGGGCTTTTCTATTGAAGGTGTGATAATATCAAGTATTAAGGCGTCGTTTATTAACTTGAAGCCCTGAATGGGACTGAGAGTTTGAAAAGCTCTTACGAGTGTCCGAAACACGCACATTTTGATATAATATAAAAGAGACTTTTTATCCCACTTATTCAAAACAATTTCGGCCATTGATAAACGTTTTTATTGATGTGTGTACAGAAAGGTAAATATAACAAACAAAATTTGCATCATTGGTCTCTCGATAATATAAGAGCTGATATGGATGAAAAAAAAAATGTACAACAACAGAGAAAAAAGTATAGCTCTCTGGAATTGATAGATTGTTAATATTTACATATATATGCGTGTGTAGGTATCATTGTTCAGTTTTGTTTATATTCTTCAGGGTGCAATGAAAACAGAAACGCCAATTTTTTATCTGTAAAAGCTTCATTTGGCGGGCACATTTTCCATATAAAAAACGAATAACAATATAAATTTGAAAGTTTAGTAATTAATGCATCAGGGCGGAATGTGTGCTTTGATTATGTTGTGAATTTTTTGATAAAGTAATTTTTACCATCCATTATATTGAATTGTGAAAATTCCATTTGCCATTGACTGAGTGCAGGAACATGTTGTACTTAAAGTTATTAAGTTGATGTAATACAAAAGAGCGAGACGGAAAAAATAAACTCTCTAATGTATTTAGAGGTGAATATTTGTGAAAGTAAATTTCAATTATGTTTTATTGATTTTGAGAGCGCTTTTGGAATACCTACAGTCATTCTCTGAAATTAAAACAAAACATAAAAAAGAAAAAGTGAAAAGGTGCAAGTCTAATTGAATTTCAGAAAGAACAAAAACCTAAAAATTGTATATGTACCAGTGTAGTTTAATAGGGGTGTGTTTTTGTTCAAAAGCGATTGAATATCCTTGCGAGAGAGCAAAAGTATAAAAAAATAGGAAAAGTGACGGAGGGATAAATGCGTGGTGTAAAGCGATAAAGGCAAAATTGAAATTCTAAATTTCAAAAGAGTTAATAGAGTCAGGATTCAGAAGAGATTCTTTAAAATAGACCGTGAAAATAACAAGTTTGAAAGTTTTTCCATCATATTTCAAACGAGCCACTTTAATTCGTTTTCTCATTCTTCTAAAGGTGTGTGGACCCTTTTTCCGATTGAGAAAACGCTCTGTTTCCAAAGTCCATATGCGATATATACTTGCCAACACTCTTCCTCTTGGAAATTTAACTTAGGCGCACTTTCTGGTGCAAAACAATGTTAAAATTACAATGGAACTTAAGCCCATGTTTTTGGCAGTTTTCTCATTCACAGAGTCAAGTGCGAGCACTTTGACTATGTTATTTATTTAATAGCATTTCTATTAAACAGAGAAACACACCGTTTATGTACATATACATAATTATAAACATACTGTTTTCTGTTTTATTTGAGAGATGAGTGTCAGAAACAGCATTATAAATGCTATAAACAATGCAAATGTTTAAATCAAATTATTGTGTAAAATTTGCACACGAACTTTGCGCATAACATCCACACGCAATTCAAAATTGTATTTGTACATTTATATATTAATTACGTGATTATTTTGTATTAAATTTATAATAGAAATACATAAGTGTTATTAAAATTAATCTCATTATAAAACAGATTAAGTTTTAATACCCTTGTTGGGATAAATTACAATATTTAATAAAATATTAATTTATTCTAGAATTTGATGGGAATACGAATGTCTTTTTAACTCGTCTATGTTGTAAGTCTTGAAAGTGTTCAAGTTACAGCACGTAATTAAAATGTTTTTACTTCCAAATATGTACTTTCTCAATAGCAATTGCTTCAAGTTGCAAGCGCAACCAACTGCAGACTTTGTTGTTATATTTTATGTAAATAACAAGCATCCATCATATTGTGTTTCATAATAAGTAAACTTTCAGCTGTATAATGCACCAACTGAAATGATTACAACAAATATCTTGAAGCGAAATAACACTGTACAAAATGAGGTGTTAAACCTGTTTTGAAGTTTTTAAAGGTGCCAACTTTGTATATTTCCACGAATTTCCTCACACACTCCAGAAGTAGGAGGAGAATAGTGTTAAACTCCTCTTTGCCGGGATGGATTCCTGAAAGAATTACGCTTCCCTAACAAGCGGCTTCGCATATCAAATCATTACATCTAGGCAAGGAAGTGCGCGTAATAAGCGGCAAGAGAGAAACAGTTATCTCCCATGTCATCTCTGTACACTTCCCTTATCAGTAGTTGGAGTATAGTTTGTGCTAAAACTTAACAGACTTTACAACAACATATAAAATGTACAGGTTTGTGTGTATAGTTGGCAACCAGGTTGTGTGGATTTGAATTTCTATCCGACCCACACCTACCTTTTCGTCCACAATTTACACTGTTACCATCATTAACCGCCTCCCAGAGTTGGCATCGTATCGTCTCTGAAACTTGCCGTGTGGTGTACGGTGTTTGCAATTACGTCTTGTAATTTTGTTACACAACTTTACAGCCATTCACTACACTTTAGTATATTACATAGGGAATGGGTGCGATTTTTGACGCAGTTTCAAAAAACAATGCACATTCCAACTCTCCTTAAGCTGTAAATAAATGTTTCGATTTTTCGTTCTGATGAAAAGATGAACTTGGGAAACACAATGGGAAATAATTCTGTGTAAAGAACTTGAATCCGCCTCATTGGTCTTCATTCCACTATCGTTGCGCCGCTTCTCTCACACACCTTTGCCACCAAAATCGAAAGGGGTTAAAATACACATCAACATACAGAGTGTGGGAGAGAGAACATCAGGGTGGAGATCATCATTGTATTTATGTTACCGCGAAAATGGGTTTCTGCAAAAAAAAACCATTTGTTATTTATCTCAATTGGATATCTCAATATGTATGTGTATGGGGGGCTTTCTGTGGCATGCATATATTTCCCGAAACCCTAATATGATGAATAGCGTTTGTTTAGTGTAAGTTTACGTATTTTTTGCCAGTTTCAAGGCACATTTTATAAAAGGAAAAATTAAAGTTTATTCTCACACGATACACACCTATACAACCCCATATATTGTTTGGTATTTTTCACAGAAATTTCGTATTCATAGACATGGAAAAATGAATGGAATATTTTATGTTGGTGAGTGAGAAACGGTTCCCTTATATGAACTCTTATTCAAACTTAGTTAACTTGGCGGTAGATAAAGCGTTTTTATTTTAGGATCATGAAACTGTTGCTTGCTGTTTACGTCAACACGCCGTAATATTGAATGGTTGGAATTATAAAGAATAAAATAGGAAACGGTCTTCCAAGTGTAAGTGGATTTACGTCTCATTTGGTGCATTTCCCAAACTATTGCACAGCCCGATTTTCCCCATTGTAAACAAAGGCGAAATGCGATTGGATGCAGTGAAAAGGTACATTTTCCTCCAAATCCCAAATGAAATTATGTTTAGATGTCCACAGAGCGGTGTGACACAAGAACGGTTTTGATAGAAACTTTTGCGTGCTCGCAAAAGGGAGTGATTGCTTGTAAAAATAGTTTTTTCTCGTCAATGAGTTTGGTGGGATTTTCGGGGACCGGGTTTTGTGGAGCCATTTCCTCACCATTTTCACCACTTTCTCATTTAATATGTCGTTGATGCTACTTTTACTTGCCTAAGAACTTTATGATTGCTTCTCACCTCTTCGAACTTACCCAGCTGACGATGTTGAAAGCTGCTCCTATGACAATTCGATCGCAAATTATTTTATTGGATTTTTTTTCATAATGCATTTCGCTCGAACCCGTTATGCGGTGAGTAACGAATTTCAATCAGCATATGTCTTTGAATGTGTTCACCCCCTTTTCTTTTCCACCCTCTTATGGCAATTGAATTGGGTGTGTTATACATTTGGTAGAGCGATTCCATTTTCAGGTGCATTTTCAACCCTTTGTGCGTATTTTTTAAAATTATCTTCTTGCGTTGTTACTTTTCCGGATTGATTTTTGATCGTGTAGCATTTCTGGAATAACGTAAGAATCGCGCCTGGGGGCCGAGTGCGTGCTACACGACTGAAAATAAAAACCACCACCGAAGATAAGTATTTATAAATCAGCCATGGGCGACAATATTATTCAAGACAGTATAAAGTGTAATTTGTATCATGTATGCATACATACGACCCCTCTATTATTTCCATTTGTAATAAATATCCAAAGAGAGTTGTATACTCGCCCTCTGCTCTCTGTATGGGGACACTAAATCTTTATTTAAAAAAAATATATTACGAGTTTAATTTTTTCACATTATTTATATCCGGACTTGTGAGCCACGGGAATTTATAGTCGAATATATAACAGTTAAACGATGTGGCGGTGCGAACAGTCGATTGGTGAAATTTACAAATGCAGCACATTTTTTCGCGGGGACCGCGCATAATAATGTTAAGGAAGAGTGAAATATCTGCGGAAACCACTGTGAATTATTTTAACAATCCATTTACCTTTGTTGTTTTGTTGTTTTAACACAAGTTCTCATATAATATTTTCTCTATCGTTTCATTCTTGTCGTAAGATTTACCGAAACATTTGGACCAATGCCAATACGTGTGTTTAAGTATGTGTATACACATACATATGTATATGAAATGTTTGTCTGTCGAAATTACTCAGTTTTAAAATGTAAAAGTTAGGTAGTAAAAATAAAGGATAACTGACCGTTTGTGTAGATATTCAATACAATGTTAAGAATTCGACGTATTTGGGGAAGAAAAAGTGCACTTTGCCGTACAATGGGAAAATTTTACTAGTTTTTCTATGAAGAAATTATCATGCAATTTGTTGGGAACAAGAGAAGAATAATTTCACAACTTTTCACTTAAGAAAAGTCCCAGTTTTCCAGTGAAAAGGAGCAAAGTTAAATGGACTTTTAAAAATAAGCCTACATTTTGTGGCAGCTTTTAAAGCTGTGCCTGATAAGTTGCACATTTTTTTTCACTCGTTCATTATTCAATTAGCTTGACACCAATTAAACAATTTTAATTAAAGAAAAAACGGCCGATTACATCTGGATTTTTTATCAATGTTATTTATTATAATAAAATGCATTATTCATATACTTATGTGTAGGGCCCTTGGCTTGCATATTAATAATGTTGTTTAACAAGTAAACCATATAGCATATAATTTGTAGCCTATGCTGTAGTAATTATGAATATTACATACACATTATTTCGATCTGTTAACAATTTCCACCTACGCGGAACTTGAACACAGTTTGTTGACTTATAAGGTCCTTCATTCAGAGTGACAGCCCTTAGTTTATGACATGGACGAAGTGATGGTCTGCGGGTGTTCGTTCCCATTCTCTACTTCCATAAAGAAATTGCTTGACAATCATTTTTCGACGACATTTACTTATTAATTCATGCAATGATATCAATCACCTACCACTGCCATCCCTCTCTGCCGTAATGTCCTGTTATTAGGAAGTCATTGATTAATTTCCAAAGCCATAGAAAACTCTCGCGTCTATTGACACATTTTTTTACAATGCGCTCATTGTATTGTAATTTTGTTATTCCTCGTTAGTTCGAACTTGGGAAATGTGTAATTATCGAATTTAAGGTTGTAACATGTTAGTCGCGATGTCAATTCGCTCGTTAAATATTAACCATATCTTTAATTAAAAATTCGTAATTATGATTGATGCTCATTTTAATATCCAACACCCTAAAATCAATTAATTTTGTTTTTTTGGTGTATATAATGTGTGAGAGTTTTACAAGTTTGAATGATGAATGAGTGTTTTATTTATAAACAACAACATATTATACAATAGTTCTTTTTTTTTATTAACACGCAGTATTTCGGTTATGTGGTCTCATTTGCTGCATGGGCATTTTTAGACTTATTTGCTAGTTTCTCTGTAATGAGGTAATACATTATTCTAATGAAGAGGATATTAAATTAATAACTGTTTTATTTACCGCAACATTAAACTGAAGATTGTTTTAATATTTATTAAATGTCTCTACATGATTGTAATATGTTAATAAATTCCTGTGCTAGAATTTAACATGACATTTAATTTGTGAAATAAATTACTAATGAATTTTTTAATAGCTCATTTCGGATTAATCTCTCTATTTGTCCATGTAAATTCTTGTTTGCATTTTTTAATAAATTTCCTAATTTTATTGGAACGGGATTAAAATTTGGTGTACACCTATATGTAAATCTGAAAAATCTAGCGTTATTTATTTAAAACAGCACATAAATTATGTCGTTTGTCCATCAATTGGAACAATCAGGTTGAATCGATCTCATGCAGATCGCTCTTTTTGCAACGAATTAAATGACAAGTGTCATTTCGCTTCAGGCTTATAATAAACTAAACTGGTTTAAATGAAAATGAAATTGATTTAATTCTCATATACGTACGCGCGATGTTGCGTTTAATTCGTTATTTATTAATGGCCCAAAGCAAAAGATTTGCGCTCATACTTTCGTCATATTTCAATAAACGCGCCTTGTTTTTGTTTATGTATCCCTATTTGCAGCAAAAAGGTGTTTTACGCTTCTTATTCAATATATCGAGTTTTTTCCAATAAAATTTAAATTGTACACAATTCTTCCAAATCTTTTATTGTAACCCATAAATTGTGCCATAAAACAAAAATGGAATTTAATTTTTTTTATATTCTTTTTGCGTTACAATAGCGCAAAGTTCTCTCTTCCCTCCCTTTTCCTATGAAAACTGTTTAGAACAATAAAACAAAGAGTGTTTTTATTTTTTTAATGCTGGAGCTTTATGATGTGGTTATACAATATGAAAATACTGGGCTTGTGGCTTTGCAATGAATACAATTTAATGTTTATATAAGAGGAAAGTTTTTACAGTAAAAACTAAGTAAATAACATTTCACCAAGACAAAAAAACGGGAAGAACGTACATATATACGAAGTTCACTTGTATTGCCTGTTAAAGTTGAATTTAAACTTTTGGAGAGGCCAAGTCCTCTCCAGATAGATTCCAAGACAAAAGTTTTATTTGCAATAGATTGTTAAAAATTTAATTGGGAATGTTCTCATTTCGGTCAATAATTCGGATCGCATTTCAAAGTAGATACTAACAAAAAATAATAACTTGTTTAAATATGAAAAATTGTTTGTACAATTTAGAAAATTGAAATAATGTTTAAGTTTAAATTGCTTTAGTTTTTAAAATTGCTAACTATTTGAGCTTTGTGTATAATATGCATTTTTCATATAAAATATGCATTTTATTTAATTTCATCCATTCACCTGTTGAACTTGCACTGTTTATTTAAATTATTTGTATTTTTTTTTACAATCCTTTGGGGCCGAGTAAAAAGTGAATAAAGCACGGATTTAATAAAACTCCCTATCACCAACCACCCTTCCTTGCACATTTGCAAATCAATAAGTTGCAAAGAGTTGAAATTAAGAAACATTCCCACAGCCAGGAACAATTTACTCTCCTTTTATTCCCGAATCCGATAAAAAGTATATGTGTGACAAATAGAATTTTTACTCGTTGTATTTGAAAGAAAGTTAAAATACGACGAGGACGTGTTTGCAATGTAAAATACCGCTTCAAACGGACTGTATGTGTTGGTCTTATTTACGCATTTTATCCTCGCCAGGACACACCGTACTCGACTATTCATTTACGAAGGAATTTTATGTTTGGTTTTGGAAAATTCACCGTATACACATGCTTGTTGAAATGAAATTGAACAATATTGTGCTAGAAAAGGAGAGAAAGGGGCAAGTTGTTGTTAAAAAGTGCGAGACGTGACTGAACGAATCTGGATTGAATGTAAATGGATGCAATGATATGTAAAAGTACGGCGGAGGATTTTTCGGTTTTTAATAATCCATCATATTAAGTTGACGTACTTTATTTTATGCATAAGCATGCTTTTTGTCAACTACAATATAAGACAAGAGGAGAGTGAAGAGTACATAAAGGTGGAAGACGAGAACGGGGAGCGATGACAATGTCGTTGGGACGCGCTTATGTATTATATGACGAGCCGTGTGCTTTATGTGTGTTTGTATACAGGCTCGACCCGCCAATCTAGTTTAGTGTTCATATACTTTTCCACTTTTCTTTTTTATTGAAAGGCAATTTCGAAACCAAATTGAAATCTTTGTATTCTTGAACTCGACGTAGATGCCACTCCAAGTCCGATATCCTGATCAGATTATGTTTAGGCTCTCTTTACGTATATATATTCGCAATAACCTCCCCGGACCGATTCTTCACGTTTTTCTCTCACTTCCTTCATGTACATCTGCATCAGCGCTCGCATTGTCATCCGACTAGTTGGAAATAGTCGGATCTTAAGAGTTGGAGACACGCAGAGAGCAAATTGCGTCCTACGGGACACTCAAACCAGATATATTATTCAATTTTAGTTCCCAAAAAGAGGTAATATATCATCTCTTCGTATTTTCTCACACACATGTATATTGACTCGTTTTTCCCAAAATTATTTATCAACATTTGGTATGCAAATTATTCCTATTTGAAATTAATTTTTCTCTAAAACATTTTAAATGTAAATATTATGAATTCGAGTAGAATTCGCTTCTATAGTGGAGTGCGACTTGTGATAAATAATTTATGAATATAAATTTATGTGCGGGAAAAAATAATGGTCACCAGATACGTAATTTGACAGGAGCGCAAATAAATGTGCTGATGTGTTTATTTGGGAGGAAATTTAAAATTGAAATCTTTAAATTGTATTATTATTGTTTCGGATGCAATGGTGCGGTAAAATAATAGAAGCATATATCATTTTGTGCTGTTCGGTGTGCGGAGAGAAAAAAGATTTGTTCTGCTATTAATTAAATTTTTGGCCAAAAGTGTACAAATCAAAAATACATCAATAAATTTATTGGAAAAACTTTTTCCGGCACAAAATTCCTATCTTGGAAGAACATTAAACATTGTTTTCTTCAATCGTAGATGGGAGAAAAAACTTGTTTTTCAGTTAGAAAACAATAATGTTCCATATCCTGCCTATATTATTTTTTCCTTATCTATTTTTATACCTTTTCCACAACAACTTCACTTGATGGCTCATAAATCTGGCGAACGAATCCAGAGACGGAGGGAGACAGAGGGATTCTCTTTTAAATTAGCATTAGCACGATGAATAAATATATAAAGGTGGAAAATTGTATGTGTGTCTAAATAAAATCGCTAAACACACAAAGTGTTTTCTCTCTGTGTATGTGGTAGTTTAGTGAAAATGTCCCCGTGTGGGGTTTTTCAATGCAATCAGATTTAGAAAATGAGCAAAAAGATAACTCATCTCAAAGTTTCCCTATACAAAACTTAACAAACACACAAACCTATTTAACAATTATTGTTTCATTAAGTATATATAATATTGCAGGAGAAAATTGTTTAGTTGAAACTTTTGTTTAATATATATCGTTGGAAAAGTTTCACTTAAGGGATACATAAATATATATAATACTTTGGAACTGACAGTTTTGTCGTATTTTTCAAAACTTCCATATTTCTTTATAAATGTCGTGTATTATTATAAAACAATACAGTTTGCTTGAACAATGGCTGTTGTATGTGTTGCGACTTTTTCCAATGCGCGCTGTTCCATCATCCCTCTTCCTTGTTAATTTGTAACCAGAAACATGATATCGGTTTTAATACTAAGAAAATAATCGCGCTAATGTGTCCTCCTATCCAAATTTGATTTTTACATAAAAATCTCCTTTTTGTCCGCCTCTAGGTTTCCCATATTTCCCCCTATGCACGTAACAATAAACACACCTCCAAGTCGAATATAATGTCCTTTTTTCAAGCCATCATGTCTGCGAATCTCTGTAAATGATGGCATTGCCAGTGATTAATGTACGCCAGTTTTTTTTCTACCGTAAAACCGCCCTTAGGTATCGACTGCACCACTAAAATCCCCGTGTACATTTTAATTTCACTCGGTGTATTATACAAGGCAAAAAACGCGCACAGATAAGTACTTAGATGATTTGCAAATGACTCTATTAGTAAATTAGTTTAATTAAAAGTTATGCGAGGACTTATCTTAATTATACACAACTGATTAGAATTATTATGTTATTTCCTTGGTGTGTTTTTTTTCCTAAATAAATAATTAATCATTTAACGTTGACGGTCGTCATTAAGGTAGGTCACCGTCCCACAACAACGATAAACGCAACACGCACACACATGATTTGCAAAATTTATTTTCTACTGTGTTCTTTATTTCCTCCTTATCGGGCCCAAGTATCGGAATACAAGTATGAGACCGTTGTTGAAGGGAAAACATTGTCCTACTTAATAAAACTTTTTATTAATAAGGGTTTGTGGCCTCCATTGGGGCGCTCCATTGTGTTGGCAAAATTATGTTCGCACCACCTTCGATATTGTGTTACTAATTGACGCAATTCCTAGCACAAAGTGTTGAAGAATTATTACTTGTATGAGTTCGCCAATCGGGGCTATCAAAGGGGACGAATAACAATTAAAAAAGTGCGCTATAGTTGCGAAATCGATGCCAATAATTTAATGGTTTCCTATTTTCAGTTTTGTATCACGTGTTCATGCTTCATTTAATGATAATAAAAAAGGACTCATAATTCATGAATCATCTAACACCGCATTCACAATAAATTCCATTGCTATTATGGAAATTTATACTTTGATTTCATTACCGGACACAAACTGAAAAAATGTTGTTTAAAAAATATACAGTTGATTTTTTTTACACTACACATGCACATGTAGAGGAAAAACATTGTACAGACCAATGTAATAAATATCGCCTATATATTTTACCCTCTTGTCATAAAATATTATATATTTAGTTTTGAACGATAAAAAACCGGCCTCTCATCTAAATTGTTTTTTATTAATATTGCAGGTTTTGCGTTTTATAACCATATTTCGCCGATATAGAGCATAGTGCGCTTTTCATGATCAATTTTATTGTAATTGATAATTAATTATCGGACTTTGTTGCAATAGTATATAACCTAATGGATTTTTTCGAAGATTTATATCTATGGTTTTTATGCGATATGTAATACATATGTGCCATGTCCATAATGATATTTACATAAAATGATGTTTTATTGTTTGCACACAGCATATAGGTAAACACTTAATTGTGTTTAATGTAGACGTAACCCGTTTTTTGCATTTATACTAGAATAATAACTTAAGAAACACAAATTAACTGTAATTTATAACTTTGTTTACGTTAATAAATCATTATTTTAAAATTTATTAACCAGTTTTGTAACAAACAATGTAAACTTTTTTCTCCTTTATACGATTAAGGGATGAATAATTAGTTAATTTGGCGTGTAGAAAATTGTTCCTGTTTTCTTTCAGCTTTAATAACTAATTACACAATTTCACTTTATGCATAAGAAACTTTATATTCAAAACTATGCATTTTTCTTCCCGAAACTATTATAACAAGTTGAACTTTGTTATTTGTGTAATTGAAAACTGCAACTTAATACTCCAAAGATAGGACAAATATTCGTTAATTATGCATTATGAGTTTTTGCTTAAACTTATAAAAAGGAATATACGCATGGCTCGGGGCCAAAAATTGTTCAGCGACCACATCATGTTGTTATTATTTGTTTAAATTCATTATCAACTTGTTTGTATATCAAGAGATTCGATTATTGCCTCATTTTATTCCATGTAATTCACTGTCGCTTTTTTTATCGTCCCTCCTAACGTGTGCTTTTTGTGGTTCGAATTTTACGACTCGTACATATTATCAGAAAAAGACGACCGCTACCACAGCCAAATTATCCGAAATTATTTTTTTATATTTGCGGGGGAGCATCGCACTAAGCATATAATAAAAATGTGAGAAAGCTAGATAATCTGGCAATCATGAAATTTTCATGTATGGAAGGTATTAGAAGTGAAAAAAGGGAAGGCTATAAAACGAATCAAAGAATCACGGAACTCTACACCACACTAGAGCATAAATCATAAATTCCCTATGAAGATGACTTTGAAATGGGCACATAAAAACTAAAAACGTCACATAAAAGTACAAGTTAATTTTCTAAACGGTTTGCTGCCGATGTCGGTATTAAAAAAGACACAAACCACATTAAGCGGTGAGAGAAGCGCGCAGAGAAAAAAAGCAAAACTTGTAAAGAGAGTTTCAAATTAACTTAATGACAAGATTTGGGTGATTCTTCATTATTCGGACGTTGGTTTTTATCTAGACGAGCCATAAAACAATTTCTTAATAGCGTACAACAAGATGATTGATTCGAACGCATAATAATATCAGCTGTAAATTGAACGAGTGCCAAAGTTGAGAGAGTATAATTTTAATAAGCGTCATCTGCCAGCTGCAGTTGTGTGTTATAATTATAAAACCACCATTATCTGTATGATATTTTCTATGAAAAAAAAAATAGAAAAATGTTCGTCTTGTAAAATTAGAAATATTAAATAGTTGAAAAGGAAAACGAGTGGAGCTTATTTTGGGTAATTCGTTGCAAGTTGAAAAGAGATCTTTTTCGATACACAAAAGCGAGCGAAGAGATGAATTCGCAAGCACAAGTAGCAGCAGCAGCTTGCACAGTATTCGTTTTTTTTTCATTCATTACAAAAATTGCTCTAAAATCCCGAATAAAGTACAACAGAGGACGGGAAAAGATGCATTTCATCACTTGGCCGGATAATCAGGAAAAGAGACGTTGTTATACAGATGGTAACAGATAAAAACAATGCATAAAGCTCTCAGTGAATGGAGCACTATTTCCATCCAAACAGCTGCAATATAAACTGAGATACACTTAAGTGAAAAAGTACTTTCATTCACATTTTAGCCGATATTAGAATATTGTACCTTATAGATTTTGTGAACTTGCTTGATGGAACCACAGCATAGCAATAAATTATGCAGGTACACATATTTGTCTGCTGTGTGGAAAAAACTAATATACACATGAATAGATTGTTAAAATGACATGAGTAATAAATTTGTTTTACACAACATGCAATGGGATGTAAACGACTCCATTTAACTGATTAAATTGTAAATAGGTACAGTTTCCATAACTATTCAATAACGACCGATAATTTATGAAAATTTTATAGGTAATTTATGGAAAAATCTGGTTAAAGGTGTGTTTATTGGCTTGAAATTCGATAAAGCTCATCACTGTGTAACGCTTTAATTAATACCGTATACCAAAAAGCCGAATATTTTATCAACACTCACACAAAATGTGCTCTGTGTGTGGATGGCACACAATTCCGTTGGGTGCATGTTTTGGCGGTGTCTTATAGGATATAAAATTTCGATTGAAATTTTTCCTGAATTCTGGAACAACATGAGAATAAATTTGTCCTAGCATCATGTTATTTTGTCCCTTATATATATATTTTTTGCTTTTCTAAAGTTGAGTGTGCGTCTCTCGCTGAATGTTTGTGTCGTGTGTATGTGGGTAGAAGAATCCTTTCAGGTGATAAATTTTCCCCCAAACAAATGTCCTTTTTAACTTAGGTTGCTTTAATATGCTGAAGAATACTAAAACGTATATTTCAATTTAAACATTTCTCAGGGACATATTTCATATTTGTAACATAAAAATATTTTATTATTTTATGTGCTACAATAAATCATTTATGAAATGCTCTTATGTAACCAAGTTTTGATAAAAACGTTCACGGTTTTTAGATTTAAAACACTTTAGAGACTTGCACCATATAAAATCAAGATATGGTAATAAAAATAATATATTGTTGGGATTTTAAGCGTGCTATATTATTGCGGGTGGTTAAATGGGCGCTAAAAATTTGAAAGGAAAAAGTGCAATTGTTGTAGGATTAATAAATTAATAGGGCACTTGGAGGATCTTTGCAGGTGTGCAAATTTACAACCGCCAATAGAAATCTAGTAAATTGTAATTGCTTAGAATTTGACAAAGCCGGTATTTAGTGTGTCGTAAATGTATAGTCTGAGTAAAGCGCCAAAAAACACCAAAAAATTTATTACGTTATCAAGGAAAATTGTGATGTAATAAATAACATTGTAAATCCCACTGTGAATCCTATATCTGCAAAGCTACGATGGGGACAGAGGAGAAAAAAGCCCACCACACAGTATACCAAACAGAAAACTTTTCAACAACTTCAAAACCACTTCGGGATTTTGGGGGAAGTTGTTGTTACGAAATTATATGCCACATGGTCTCATTATCATTTTTTCAATAAAAAACCATTCCGTAAACAATTCTGTCATCTAATTCCCGATTTGTTCTGTTACAGAAAGCTTACGAGAATATTTTAGCAAATATGGAGACATCACAGAAGTAATGGTAATGAAAGATCCAGCAACAAGACGGTCGAGGTAAGTTCTGTTCTTATGTAATTCTTCTTTTTCTTTAAAACAATTCGCAAAAAGTGACTCCTTAAATAATATGTAACAGCAGGCAAACTAAACTAAATATAACAGGGCGATGGCAGAGAGTGTGGCGTTCGCGTGAGTGCTCACAAGCCCCCTGAACTTTACGCCATCAAGTTTACCATAAAGATGAATTAAGTTAGTTGATGTGGTTCTGGATAAACTCGGCTATGCTGCTGTTCATTTAGTTTGGCTGATGTGACTAGACGACGCCTTAATACACACCACTTTTCACCTCCCTCCTCGTCCTTTAAACTTCATATATATTTATATAAGAGTCCCTCTATGTGTTGGCCTATATATTCGCTCCGAAAATGAGCGGAACAAGTTTCGGGGCGAAGATGGAAGGACCATCACATCCTTTTGACATACTCTCGTACATTTAATAAATCCCGACTAGAATGTATTCGAAGTGACTGGAACCTATCTATAAGGATGGAAACTTGATAAACTTCAAAATAAGTTTACTCACTTGCGAGATTTCATTAATTACTTTAAGCTTTTAGCGGAGAAATGATCGAAACGTAATCGAAATTGAAGTAATATCAATTTTTGTGTTTTTCTTTTAATTCAATTTGGCGAGTATTATGTTTAGTATCGGTGTGTTGTCCGGGGTATAGGGCGGTTTGTTATTGATTAATAATTCCATTTATTTGTGGAATGTAATAGCTACATAATCTCCAAATACTTGATACTTGAATATGTGTACTCAAATTTAATAGGTTCATTTAGAATAAGCGATCGCATACTCTGCAACTCAAACTCCTAAGCCTCTATTTCTTTCTCCATATATTTTTCATCGTAACTAATAAGTTATTTGTTATAATAGAATACACAATATGCGAGGTGTAATAAGTGTATATCTTAGGCGAAATTCTATTCATCGTAAAAAATTTATTATTCTCTTTTATGTTTACATAACGGAAAATGGCATATTATTCATTTGGATTTTATAAGAGCTTCAATGAAGTTTTCATTTTAAAGTACAACGCGCCATATACCTTCTTCTATTCACATATTATTATATGAAATAGTAAAATAAATTGAATAGTTCTTAGATGTCAGATTTTATTAGATAACATAACTTTTCACGCTTTATACAGAAAATAATGTCGGTAATTAACTTTCATTTGGCTCATAACGTCTAAGTGGTTTTAAAGTCGAAACAACAAAATACTACAATAGTTTGATGGATCAATTTTCGTTTTTGTTTAATTATCTAGTCCAATAAAGTACGTCAAGAGGTTCTTGTATACATGGAAAACTTTGTGGCTTGTTACAACTTCCACATACACAATTCACCATCCAAAGGATTAGATTCATATCCCATGGACACTGCTGGCATATATAGAATTAATAATTCCACTAGTGGAAATTCAGACAATTTCAACTGCTGGTTTTATGTATTATGATATTATGTAGAGTTTGGAGTTTAAAGCACGTGTGTGCTGGGTGTATGTGGGCCTTGGTGGGCGCTCCGGCACGCAGCCACCTCACCATGCCCCCATCAAAATGTAGATTCCTCCATAACACACTGTCTACCCCCCTGGTTTGTAATTACACAGTTATATTGTTATTGTTTACAATGAAAATCTCTTGCTGTACACACACATTTCGGACTGGTATTTGTCCAACACCTGCGACCACCAGCGAGAGACACAAACCACCATCAACCATTGTGTTTGCTAGAAAACACGGTACAGCCCCAGATTTTCCCTATATCAGTTGTAATGATTCTGTCTTTGTTTCGTTCGTGCTTAAATCTGTTATTTCAACCAAACAGACATATATACACATACACCATGGCTCAATGTGCTACTCTCTCCTCCTCTAAATATCGTTCCTTTCTGTTGCTTTGCACAAAAGCACGAAACAACTATTTACTTACTGCCTTCCAGAAGGAAGAGACTACAAATATTGTCTAATATTACAGCACGTCTTCAACATATATATATAAAGTGCTTTGATCATTTGACGTAAATTTGTTACCCCTATTTTCGTGAAAGCTCCGAAAAATAGCTCTATTTACTTTTAAAATACTATGAGAATAAAACGCAATATAAATCGGTAAAAGAATAGACGAAATATGATTTTTCGGGGGAGGAGAAGAGGCGCTCTTTGTCGCTCTTCTGTGGATGTGGTAATAAAAGTTGCACTGGACAATTTGATCTTTTATCAGTTTTAAAAATTCCCTTCTTTTTGTGTCTCTTGAAATTCGACTTGTCGACATTAGATTGTAAATTTGTGGCTGACAGATAAACGTATGCCTAATATGCCAGCGGCTGTGTGTGTTTCTCTTGTTGTCAACTTGTACAAACATCTTGGAAACAGTGGAAATTTTTGTCATTCATGGCATAAGTTTGAATGTAGATTTTGCGTGTTTGAGTGCTACTTGTATTATGTTATTCGATGTGGCTGTGGTATATGTACACATATACCGAGTATAATATTGAAATGTCCAGAGAGAATTGTGTCGAGTGACTTGATTCAACTGAATTGAGTATGTTCTTATAGAAATTTATGTATGCAGGCAGCGATTCCACTACACCAAACAACAAAATGCAAAATAAACGGCTCTCTCCTCACCGTCGTCCGCAGCGTATATGCGATGGCATAGTGGAGAGAAAAGTGTATTTTATATAAACTTCTCAAGGTTCTGGCATTTTTCTTAAAATAAATTCGCTAAACGAACTTTTATTGCTCTGTGGTGCTTACAAAGTGGTTTTATTGCTTGTCGGAAAATATTTCATAACATGTTCGAATTTTTCTGTATCTAATCGCAAGATTATTCAAATATTTATCCTATAATAGACGTGCACGCTTTAAGTACGCATTTAACAATTAATTTTAGCATCACAAAGCGACGGACGAACAAAGGTGAATTCTGGGTGTTAATGAAAGTGAAAACGGTTTTTCACAAGCCTTCAAGTTTATTTAAATTCCGAGTAATTAAAAGTGGAAAATATAATTTGTAGTCACGCAACACATTTCAAATAATTCTGGAATGGAATTTTGCATGACGTTTTGTAATTTGTGTCTGGAAGTGAGAGAATCAGTCGAAGACACATGCGAAAGTTTGTATTACACTTTTAATTCACTGGAGGATATGTTTAACAAGTCGCTAGTTCCTTTGAGGAACTGTGTGAGCAATAGAAAATACGTTCAAAGGCGAAACAGGCCAGAACGCTTCGTCTTATATTCAATCGCTATATCTAAATCCTTAGACACATAAACCCATTCACACAGTAAGAGAAAAAAGTGTATAAGCGAAAACGGAAAACTCCCCTAACTCATATCCACCACCTTTGATAGACATATAGTGAGTGGATTTTTTTTATTAATATTTTATGTCGTGCTGTATGCTTTCCTCTATCTATGGACTAGTGCACTTCATTGACCATGAAATTGAATGCAATTATAGTTTCATATTTTATCATGAACAACTGCTGTTTTACGACTTGTACTGGCACTGGCAGTATGTAGTTTTAGTTTTGAAAAGTAGTTATGTTGGGAATTATCTAAAGCAGCCATTAATGTAACGTTTTCCTCTCTTACAAGGGAATTTAGATGGAAGTCGCATAATAGAATCTAATACGTAAATCCTGGAACTGTCCTCTCTCTGCACAAGGATGTGTTCTGTGCTCCCTTATATGTCCGTATATACACAGCATAACCCTAATGCCAGGCCCCATTCTAGTTAACCAGAAAGGATACTAGTCTCCTGTGTTGTCGTTTTAATAACGTTTTGAATTATTTGCATTCCCTTCCGCTATATTTGCCTTATAAATTATTTAACTAAGCCCCGTTTTATTTGGAAAAGATATTTTATTTCCCATCACCATAATATAATGTTGTTTGTCTTTACACAAAATTTAATTTAAAGTGACTTATAACTTTGTTTACTACACTTTGTTAAGTAGTCTTATAAAATGTTTTTAAACAAGAATATTAAAATATTCAAAGTTGTGTAAGTAGAGAAGAGAGGATATACCTACTTTTGTACTTAGATCTAATGAATGGTAACGCATGTCGCCACTAAAATTTACCGAAATAAATATTCATAATGCGAAAAGTAAATGACTTTTATTCATATTATATATGAAACGTATATACATATAGGTATATGTGAATATAGTACTGATTAAAATTACATATGCGAGTTGAAAAGTTGCCCCTAAAATGGCTACTTGTTTGCGGTTTGTGTCAGTTTTCTGAATACATTTTATCTCTTGCTCTCTTCCTATTTGCTCGATCTTTTCGGATGGACGTTTTTTTTTCACATGTCACCCAGCACCGGCTCGTAATAACTTTATTGAATATATTAATAATTTCCACAGGAAAATATTTTATGTACGAATTTTGCAGAGAGAGAGATGGGCCAGCAGTAATGTGGTGTATGTTTCTCGTTTTTGCATAATTTTAAATTAATTGCTCTACCTTTTCGGCTTTACCTTTTATAATCCTGTTTTTCTTTTTTATTTTAAACTCCTAAATGACTGTATAAAATGCGAGCATAATTTTTAAGTTACTTCCTACCAAGAGTCGTTTGAAAAAAATATTTAATTCCTAGTTGGAAGGAGACCTTCGTGTCTCGTTTGATATTGAGAATTTCCTCTATTTCGTTAATGTTGCCTATTTTTAGGGAGAGACAAAACTGGTAAGGCGCATAATTCCATCTTATTTCATTAAAAAAGCAATTTGAAATCAGTTTTCTATACGTTTGCGGCAGCTTCATAAATAATTCATTATAAAACAAATAACTTAGATTTAGTAAAGATAAATTAAATTCGGAGAAAATAATGCTGAGTAAGGGCCTTTTATGCCATGTATTATTAAAAAGGTATTTTCGGTGAGTGAGATATGAGTTTGCAAACATTTTCTACGGGTAAATAAACTCGTTATTTATTAACTTGCCACCAAATAGCCGTGTGTATTTGTGCTGCAAGCCACTTTTCCATCCCTTCACCGCAATAGTATTTTTTAATAGGACAACTCCTTCTACTAAATGCCATTATTAAAATGAAACAAGTAATTCACTATTAATTACATTAAAATGCAATTACCAGTCCATAATAAAACCGCAAGATTTGACCGTCCTTTCCATATACTCGTGTGCTTTTGTGTGTGATTGTCGTCCAGCAAAGTTGGTTTTTATACCAACAGGAAGCTGTTTGCCGACTTCCTGCCTAGTTTTACTTCATAACTCACAGAAAACATTGTTATTGATTGCTTGGAAGGGACAGCCATTTACATCAAAACGTTTTCATCAGATTAAAGTCGTTCGAAAAAAGAATCATCATGCTGTTTGTTAATTACACGATTCTTTATTGCTTTTAATTAATTTAAAATGGCACTGTTTGTTATTTACGTTCATTTAACAAACGTAGCGCAAAAAAAACGCGCGAGAGAAAAATTAAATCGTATCCTATGTAAGTGCGAGAGCGCTTTTGCAAAGCGTGCATGTGTTAAAATAGCCAATGGCTTGTTTGGCGCGAACAACAATAAAATTAAATGCGACTGGTAATTGCATTTAGTAGTCATTGGATGCAATAAAAATGACAATGTAAAAAAGCTCGCAGGTACGCTTATTTAGCCTTTGAACGGGTGATTGTTGTTATTTTGCAGTAGCACCTCTCCTATATATGCACTAACTTTTTTCTCTCATCGGTGTGTTAAACTTTTTGCTCCTTTCTCTCCTCTCTCCTCTCTCTGGCTGTGTGTGTGTGTTTGTTTGAAAATTGGAACGCTCCATCAAAGTCCATTCCATACCCGGTTTGCCATTTATATTAACTTTGTTCGTGTGGCCTCCGATGGCGAACCATTCAATGTTGGAAAACGTGTAATGACTCTATTGCAACGCCAATTTAACGGATTGCTTGGAAAGTAATTGCCAATACGAATTCTCTAGTTGCCAGCGAATCATTACCACACTCAAGAATGTTCCTTTTAAACGGGTTTTCTGCTTTCACTCGGCATTTTCCCGGCGCCCACATCATCCACTGATTTTTAGACCAGTCGAATATCTTAGGTGAGATGCATTTTCAATGCGTGGTCGTAAAACGCAAAAAGCGCTGATTAAATTGCTGACGAATTAAATAAATATGGTACGTTTAACGCTCATTCTATTACGGACTGACGTAAATTACAAACGGACATGAATGAATAATTTCTACGATGAGATAACATCTCGACGATTTCGCTTGATTTTCTAGTATTTTTGAAATAGTTCAATCGTGTCGGATTTAATTAGTATATTTTTCAGGCGGATACTTAAAAATTATAAAAAAATATTATTTAAATGTTGAAAAATATTTGGCGCTTTTGATGTTTTGTTGCAGTACATTACGAATGATACTTTTTTTCTCCTGTTTCACGTTATGGCATGTGCATTCCTTTAATAAAAAATTGTAATTACCATTAAAGGGGATCATACATAACATTTCATATAGACATTTGACTACAGTCAAGGCCGTATAATTACAATTTAAAGTCGACCAAAAATTCCAGCCTTTTTTTCCGTTGAGCATTTATACCCCAATTTCTCTCATCCCCACACATATTCGGATTCCGAGAGATGTGTATTAAATTTTCCAAACATTTATTTGTAGACTGATGTGTTTGCATATTTAAATTATCAATTGGATTTGGTTAACGATTTAACAAAGACAATTTAATAGGCAATTAATGGAATTCGTACACGCTCGTATATTCAGCATTATGTGCATGTCGATATTTGGCGTAACATACTAATGAGTATGATTAAAATTGGTTCAAATGCCCATTTATTGTCGGTTTTGGTTCACAAGCAACAAAGTGACCATAATTTTGTTATGTTTGCTTCGACTAATTCCACTTGCTGTACAAATTCATTTTCCAATTTAATTTACCAGTTTGTTGGCGTTGTGCCGTTTTCTTTCTTTTTTCCACTCGCCCATTTCGGTCAGAGGTTCGCTTGTTGAATTGACATTTCCTGCCTTTCTGACACGTTCAAACGCACACATACACGTTCGTTCGTAGAGCGCAATGTACAAAACCAACCAGGAATAAATAGACGAAGAATGGCAAAAAACAGTCTCCTTATTGTTCCGTAAGTTTGTAATTAATTACAGCATGTGTAAATTAGGGACAGGAATTAATGATTTGCAGTAATCTAAACCTCTCCTGTTTAGGTGGAGACAATGACCATTGTTGTTTGTATGTGCAAACTATACGGATATCGTGTCGGTATCGTAATCGCTGTCATAATGATTGCAAGGGCCTTATCCGATTATGCTAATGCCAGTGTGCTGAATCCAAGCAGATAGCGCCACGTCTGAAGACACACACCAAGTACACTATTGCTCGAAGGCGCTCCATCATTGTTTACTTGAAGTGGCTTTTGTTCTGCCCTTGAATATACATGAGCGTTACATATGGAATAGGCTGTTATTGCAGACCTTGGCGCTCCTCTCCACTATCCGCCGGTGTTTGTCTCCAAAATGTGTGAAAAGACACCCACCCACACAACGAACCCCCCGGCGACCTTTTCACTGAACTTTCCTATTAGCAGACTCGATTTTCGTGTGTTTATGAATTGTTTTCTGGCTTAATAATTGAGAGGGACGACATCAGGTGCGGTGGTGGGCAGTGACGGAAATTCGACCGTCTCTGGAAAGATGTTGGTGTGTAAATATTAGAGAGCAGAATTGTATGTTTAGAGAGAGACTTTGGCAGCCTTCAGGGCATACCAAGAAATTAAACTCAAGTTCAGGCTGGAGTAAATTGCATGTTGAAGCGGTTGCTAAGATGGAGGAATCGTCAAATATCCGTTTTCATGTTGTTTCGGTTTACGGTAGATAGTTGTGCTTGTCAATATTGCACATTGTCGTGTCTTTATTGTGCCTCATCCTCTAATCGGCCAGTATATGAGTATGAATTGTGAATTTTTTCCCCGACATTCATTGGAATGCTGATTGAATTGTTTAGAGTGAATTTTTCTGGTTGCGGGAGAGCAGGGTGTCTGGGTATAAAAAAGTTTGTGAAGAGTTTTTCAAACCTAATCAGTGTGTATCAGGAACGTTTCAAACTTTTTCATTTAGCCACAGGCAAAATAGAATTTCATCGTATATACCTACACACACTGGCAAAAAAAAGCATTATTGTATTTATTCTACTGTTTTTTCTACTGTGGTTTTACTGATAACATTGACTGATTCCCCGTTCAATTTATTGGCACAGGAACTTTTCATTAAAGTCCATTTCGGAAATCTATCTACGGAGAAATTTAAATTCGGGTATTAAATAAAAAAATATATTCGCCGGATGGTGTGTGAAATTGAAGAATAGGGAAATATTTTGTGGCGTTCTGATTGAATAGAAGTTTTCTATTTGAAGCTGTCTTGCAATTCTCCAGAGATATGGTTTGAGCTTTCATATATATATCGAAATCGGGAGGAGATATGAGAGATATTCTCGCAAGCCCTCGAATAGAATCTTTCAATCTAATTAAAGCACATTTGAAACAGTTTCAGGTTATTGCATTTATTAACAGTTGAAAATTTGTAACAGTTGTTCGAATTTCCGAACATTTGTCTCAACTTCAGTTCGTGTGGCATCTTGTAAATTGTTCAGGGCGTGTTCTCGTTTTATGTAAAACACACTTGTATTACGTATGCATTTCCCAGTTTGCTAGTATTTTACATTTTTAATAGAAAATGTCTTTTTTAATTCTGCGTTTCCGGGTCACCGTTTTATTGTGGGTCATTTTTTTTTTGGCCGTGTGTTTGCTATTAACTCGCTTGTTCTAGAAGGGGGCGAATCGAGCGACTCTTAATGCACTTTTCGACATTTTTTCTTATTATATAAATAGTATGTTATGGACGTTTTCGTGCAAACTTTCGGAAATCGGATTTATGTTGTCAAGATAGCCGACCAAGAGCATTGATTGATTGATTGCCTTGTGGATGAATTATGCCCTAGTCGATTGGATTAGCCCTAATGGTCCAAAGGAGTGTCCGATGAACACTATGTAACTCTAACCACCGCACAAACCGCCCCCCAACCCCACCCACTCACCCACCCTCGCATACTACTTCTTCTGACCTAACTTTAGATTATCACCTGCACTTTGCAATTTATCATCCTCGTTGGCGCACTTAATCTTTACTAATTTACTTCGATTGATACGCTGAATTTTCTCCATTCATCGGATAATTTACCTTTTTTTACCGTCCACGTGTGTGTATGGGGGGCGGTTTGGGGTGGACTGAATTGGTTCTTTGTATTTATACGACACAATCGTAACATGTTACGTTTTGCCACGCACGACACTTGATTTATAATCCGTGCAGCGGAATGAATTTAAGGGCTGTTTTTGTCAGTTTTGCGAAATTAAACAAATCTACCCTTACACATAGTGTGGAGAAAGATGCCGGCGCAAAGAACCTTATAAATAAATTACGGTACATGTATGCATAGTTTATTATATTCGGATTATCTAGGTGGGGTGTAATAATTTAAAAGTTGATATATTTGGTATGATTAAATTAAAATGAATTTCACTTAGCGCTCTGTGTGTATATATTTAAGCAGCACGTGGTTATGACTTGGCCATTTATTTAATTTCGCAAAAATAAAAACCCACTGATTAATGATAAATTTAACAATGACAAATAATGAATGGTCTGCATTTAACAGAGTCGTTCAAATTACTATGTAATATCAAAAATATTTCACGTCCCAACTCACTCTCTCCCCGTAACTCTCTAATTGAAAATCATTTACATTTTATGATATTAATTATTATACAGAATAACCCTTGAAGGAGAAAAAAAAGTGCTGGAACAGGGGGAGAACAATTTATTATGTACATTATTATTACACACATTACTGGTATTTTAATTATATGATGTGGAGTGTACATGTGCTATATGAAAACAACAACAAAATGCATTTGACATTATCAAATTCATCTGCGTTCCTACATTAACATAGTTTAGTGGTAATTTGCATGTCGAACTGATTTAAACATACATATTTATTATATTTGCAGTAAAATGCTTGTTGCTGTTCACATAGTTGAATTGTTGCTAATAATGTGCGCCGATTTCAGTCTCTGAAATGCACTTAGACGTTGTGTTTCACCCGTTAAACCAACTACCCCCTGCCATCCGTACTCGATCCACTTATAAATTGTTATTGACTGTAATAAAGAGTAATTTCTCGTGAAAATTGACGTCAGACTGAAGAGTGTAAAGTGGATATTAAGTTTGTTACTGGGAAAAATGAATTTTATATGACGGAAATGATTTTTTCCTTGTGAACATACAAATATCGAGAGTGTTATCGAAATCGGGGGAGGATGGGTTGGAGGAGAGAGTATCATCGGTATAAAGCGAATCGTTTCATCGCAGAATAGTAATATAGAAAGGCTTAGGCGGTGCTCGAATGTGCACTACATTTTTTCCACATTGGGAACATAATATGATGTGCTTTTAGCCCCCACCGCATTTTTGGTGCGGGCTGGTGCGATGAAGCCATCTCTTCGGTGGTGGCTGCGACGGTGGCTACATAGCAATGGTAGACGCTCAGACATCCATTGGCTGATTGGTTCGCGGTATCAGAGTGTATGGATCAGGCGAAGGTTCACACACATCCATTCAATACACATACATACATAGAGGCCTAGCTACTAGCACATTAATATCTCTGATGTATTGATCAGCTTAATGCATATTTCCTCCCCCTCTGCACACGATTTTCGATATTACAATTTCGGTTTAATTTCCTTTTGCTTGCTTATAAGCAATATTCGACTGTGTGCCGTGTATATGTGGATATTTGTGATGATCGGTTGTAATAGTAAATGGAAAATTCGTGTGGATGAGAGGATTTTAGGAAAATGTATTCAATTATATTGACAAATGTACGGAGTTGCCGAATTATTTGGACGACAATTTCCAGACAAATTTAGGTGGTCCCCCCATCACTTGAGCACTTTGTGTGTTGAATGCACGAAAATACTAAAAACTTTACGATCAACAATAAAATTAATATCACTATTATTCTAATGAGCTTCATTCCGAATTGTTCAATTATACTTCAATAACAGTTAAATTCATGTATATTATGAATTTAGTTTGTAATACTGTTGATTTAATCGCTGATGGCGTTTTTATTATGTATTCAGATTGAATTCAAACCAAAATACATAACGACTTGGCCATTATCGACAATTTTTTTTTACCATCCACAGAGAAATTGTTTCTTAATTAATCCACTGTGTGTCTATGGGAATCAAATCAACGCCCTCAACTTCATTAGTGGAGTAAATATAGGAAAAGAGCGTGTAAAATATCGAAAAAAATCGTTTTTCCTTCAATTAAAATCTCATTTCCCTTTTTAATTTCTCATCAAAACACGTTCCAATGGGAGGATAAAGTTTTTATCGCAAAATAATTGCATAACTTGATTAGGTGTTGAGGAGTGTGACGAAAAGGTGAGGGGGGCTCTCCTCCTATTTTGGACAGATTTGCTATTTTGGGAAAATCCACACGGTTTGGTGACTTTGAATAAAACGCCTAAACCACACACTCTCAAATTTGATATCTCGTGTTAAGGGAGATGTTGTGTTCGTGTGGTATTTGGTCTTTAAATGAAATATGACAAATTGTCGACAAGAGTCTAATGCATTTGTTTTGTTCCATTCTCTGGGTCAGTGAGCTTCTAATCTTGTTCCATTTTTATTAGTGCACTGCTTGAGAGTTTTTTCACTTTGCATTGTTTATTTAACGGTCAATTCCTTTCCCATCTAACTGTTTATTCCGATTAGGAAAAAGGGAAAAATCATCTAGTTGCGAGAGGCATGTTCCCGTTTCATTAACGTGCAAAAAGGAAATACGAGCGACAGCGAACGTATCATTACAGAACATCCATTTCCTTAAACAAGAAAATAAATTTCTTACATGGTACAGAGTAGTTTTACAAGAAAACGCATTTGAACCTCGTTTATTGAGTCTTAGTCTTGATTACTAAGGCGAGCAGAGGCCGTCTTTCGCTATTTGTCACAGCTATTCTTCCAGCTCATGTCAGGAAGGACATGTATACCTCTCTAGATGGACACCTTTTGTTGTTCTCTACTCTCAATGCCCCCCTAAAAGATGAAACTGTTTACCAAAGTAAAGTCGACTTCCTTCCTTTTTGAATACACAAATTTATTACACTATATTGTTGGAACAGTTTTAATAATGGAAACACTTGTTATATTTTGAAGAGCACTTAATATTTGCTGTGCCGTTTGATAAAAGACCGCTCCGGTATAAAACATAAAAAATAATTTAACCTTTTCACTCGGCCCATAATATAGCCGTGGAATAACCTTTTATAAATTGTATTCAATAAATTATTCTCACCACCACATTTTTCTTTATATACAGTATAATTTTATAACGTTCTTTTATGGTTTCTGTTACCAATCTGAATATGAAATCGATCATTCCGAAGTGCACGGCCGTATACGGGGAAAGCGCACAAAATAAAAGCCAAAAAGGGGAAATTAATAATAACATTTTATATATTTTCATTTTTCCTCAACTGTTCTGTGTATTTGTGTGCGTCTGTACATGTGTGTTGACATTTAAGCTTGACATTATAAAAATTCACTCTTCCCCTTGCCGTTTGGAGAGTAACTCGAGGCAATTGTATTCCTTCTAATATTTCGACGAAATTCACTATATTCCCGCATAAATGTATGTGTGCTCTCAGTTTATACAACATTTCGCCCATATATGTTATGTTTAACCGCAAACTTATTTGGTTTACTTAATCGCGTTTACATAAAAGTCGACTTCTATATGGTCTTGTATTGCACGGTTCTCTCCATACTTTGCACATTTGGAAATTTGGTGCAGTCCACAGGATATTGCTGCTGCTGGCTGCAACACATTCCCAGTGATATACGTGGCCGATAATGGGCACCGCCACTTCTATATTACACTTGCATGCATGTGTCTAAATGCTCCAACCATACATAAACGCTTCTTTTGTATAAGCATCCAATTTTGGTGGGAGTTATTAAGATGATCCCTTTATCACGTATACAATGTCCCTAAGCTATTTACACCGAAACTAATATACATCTCTTGTAATTGTTTATAGAAATTGAGAAATTCTCACTATTTGTCTATTACAAGAGTTTGTAATTATATTATATGTATATAACGATTGTTAAGTATAAAAATGCCTAAAAGTCAAATTGCGGAAAGTGGATGGCTCTCACGCGGGCAATTCGAGTTAAAAACGGACCGCTAGCCTAATTTAAATGGTAATAATGTGGTGGGTTTGGGAGAGAGCGGGGCCAATGGGGGCCTCTTGGAAGACATATGTCAACAAGTTGGATAACAAGCAGCGATAATGTCATTATCTAGTGGATGATCGTTGCTTAGTGATTACTTTTTCCATGTTTTGTTAATTTGGAAACATGTTGTATAGAGGCAGAAAGAGCTGATGGCGGCGTTGACAAAGCAGGGGAGTCAACACGCGAACCCCACTAACAAACACACACGTATTATATACATAATAACGTTCACGCCACGCTTGATGAAAGCTAATTATACACTTATAATTATGTAGGTATTTAATTTTAGCAAAATGTCCATTTTACGGTTGTTGCCCCCCTTTATTATGTATGTACGCACCTAAGATGTGTGTGGGATGGGCAAAAAAGAGTATATACACACATAATAACGTTGCAATGTATAATTGAATTTGCGCACAAATAACAGGACTGACGAGGCAAATGAGTTCGTCTATTTAATCAATGTGTACGGTGTATGATTCGATTCCATTTTCGCAGAAATGCTGCAGTCTAGGTAATCTGAATAGAGTGCTATCAATTATTCACCGTGTAGTGTAGATGGTCTACCAATCATTCAGTGTAACAAATGTGACATCATATACTTGACTGGTGCCATCAATAAAACTTGAAGATTTGCTAAAATTGGATTGTTTGCCATTACGAACGTTTCACAGCTTCTGCAAATTTTATCGCTTTTTATGCCATCAATATGATGTGTATGCATACTCGGATGAGTATTCTCGCTCGGATGGTTATTGTACCGTTTTCTTTGGCCGCCACTAATTTATTATAACAGTGCGTTTAATATTCTTTCAACCCCCTGTGTTCGCTTTCTTGTGATTAAGTATTCAAACATTATTTTTGAAACAGATGTAGTTTAGGTTTCATTTTATTAATGCTGTAATTGGACGGTTACATAACCGAGGAAGTCATTTTTTATTGTTTGTAATTGGAAAAGTAAATTAGGAAAGGTTTCTTAAATTTGTAACAGTCTGTGTTAATTGGTCATTCTGTGTTTTTTTTTTGTGAATCATATATTTGCTTTAAACACACAACTATATTGAATTTAGAGACATGAACTTGAACTCAAATTCCCAATTGTGCTTTGGACGAGAATAATAATTTCCATTCAGTCAATTAGATATAAATCTATTATTATATTATGTAGTTTGTTGGGGGGATGTGTGTGTATGATTAGTGCCAACATCATATATGTATGTATGTACGTTTGCATTTAGGTATTATTAACGTATTGATAGGAATCTAGTGATGTGATGGGCAATTTTGGATCCATTGCAAGATTAGTATCGTAGCCAATATTGGATTTACTATTCGTCGTTGCATCTAGTTGGTCGATGAAATTGGTGCATTTCCTATTAATTACGGTAATCACTTTTATTCGATTAATGTGTAACAGCCTCAAGTCATTTAATTCGACATTATACACATAATCCGAGCGAGAGACTTGAAGGTAAGTGGATGTGGCGTGTGTGGTGCCAAAATGGCACACAACATAAGCGCATCCTCTAGAGGTGAAACGAAACAAGACTCCGTTTATGCGATTTATCAAGTGGAAAATTGCACGGGAATCATTAATTCAAGTAAAAGGGGGCTTGTGGATGTGAATTCCATTTTAGCACTTCATTTATTTTACTTAACTATGGTGATGTTTTTTCTGCGGCTATGTAATGATGGCTGGGTGATTGAGGCGAGTTTACACTTTGTTAAACTCCCTGGAATCTTGGAAAACCTTAATTATTTCCATACAGATTTGTGTGTAGGAATTGAAAAACGGTCCGCAATGAACGCGTGTGTATGTTTAGGACCAGTGTGCGTGTGCATCTGGCAAAGCACATAATATTTAATGTTCTAGGACACTTGCAGGACTAAATGTTCCAAGTTTAAGGTTCACCGTCACTGGCACACTGTGTATATGTGTGAGGACTTATACTTTGAGCTATGTATGGTGCTGGGGTGGTTTTTGGGTGGTGGATTTCGTTAAATATGTTTGCCTTCCACACCAGATGTCATAAATATAAATGTCGAGTTCAGTTCAGTAGAGCAAAAATGACTATTTGTCTCTGAATTTGACCATAGTGGGAGATTAGAGTGGTTATGTATCTTCTAATCCGGATTTATAACACTGTCAAATGATACTGCATTTTATCTTTATGCGTTTTGCACTTTAAAGCAATTGTATATGTCAGATTAAACAGATTTCAAGTGTTCAGTGACACCATTATGAAATCCAACTTTGCTTTTAGTGCCATTTAATAGGGATGATTCGATGGGGCTCTTTATTTGTTTAATGAAAAGTGGAATACACAATCGATTCACCAATTAAAATTATAAACGAATAGTGCACAAAACACTCAACAAATGCATATACCTATTAATTCGATTAGAGGAAATATAGGTACGCGTGGCAATCGAAACGAAAACGTTTGTCTTAATAGTGTATACACTCGTCCACATACCCCGAAATAATAGAATGAATAAAATGAATGCGGGCGAACGGGGGTGGCACTGCTGGCATACAGACGCTCGTTATTTCAAATATTTTGCCTCGTTGGGAAATGAATAGATTTGAGTTAAAAATTTGACTCGTTATTATCCACGTAATGATGTTGGGTTGCTCCTATTTTTTTCCTCTCCTCTATTTCCATTCCATCTATAGATTATTATACGGTTTACTTGCCTCCACCTCTCACTTCCATTCACGTCTAAAACCTAATAGCAATATATTTACGTATAGGGTTGGATCACGCAATCTTCGGTTCGATTTCCGCCCGAGTTATGGCTTTATTCAAGCAATCACGGTTCCATAAACTAATTAGATTTAATTACTGAACGCCACCACACTAGATTTGCAGCCACCCCAAAACACTTGGAAGAAGGTGCTGGAGGGCGACTGGCGACAGTCGCATTTACCTGTCGCAGTATCACCCCTCTTTAATTGTTCGAATCATATGCTGATTACACCTCCGAAATTGGATGGATAAACATCGATCGCATCACTTGACTCTCCATTGGTGTTTTATTTGGACATTTCACTCTTGAATATCTGCATGTTTGTTGCTGTGTCTTTCCATATGTATTTATGTATGTTATTATGGGTGTGTAAGCATAATAGTGGGGTGGCGACCCGAATCGCCTCCAGCTCTTATTCCTGTTTCCTACGTATTGCCGCTCTAATTGAATCTCGTGCTAGTTTTATTGAGGAGTTTTCGTAATTTCATGGTAATCGGCATGCCCGGATTGTGTTTTTGCTACTCACATCAGGAAGTCGATATTATTGGGAATAGTTTTGCGAAATCAAGTTCTTGTTGTATAAATAGGAAAAAACGTTAACAACTCCTGATGGTGAAAGCTAATTTCGAAAAGAGATGTTTTATTTCCCTTTTAGCACAAACGTTATAACCGCACTAAACAGTGTTTAACCCAGTTTTGTGTTGCATAATTCCCTCAAGTTTGTCTGTTTTGTGTAGATAATTTTTTATTACAACAACAACAACATGAACGCTTACACGAGTCTAATCTATAAATTAATATTGAATAGAGACAGTGAATTTATGTCTTCATTTTAAAATCCGTCTAAATTATTTATGCAAGTGTGTGTATAATAAAGTGCTAAACTGATAAATATTTAGCACGGTTTTAGGTATCCTAATAAATCTACGTTAATCCCACACAAAACATTCACTACTGCAGTGAAATCGATTGCACCGAACATGTATAATTGTATTTTAAGCTCTTCAAGTTTATAGTGAATTTTCGGTGGAGGAGAGAGACTATTATTAATGCCACCCCATTCAATTGCTTGCCAAATAGTTCATAACAATTCGCAACCATAAGGAGAAATTAGAATTGTTACATTCGAGAGTTCGAGCATATAGAGAAAAAAAAAACGAGCGCAAAACTCTCAAATAAGTATCTTTGTTACGTAGTTGGAAATGGATACATAAAAGTGTCTAGAAAATTGTTTTAGTCTGCACCAAGCAAAATATGTACCTTATATACTTATAAAAGCAATTACATTAAAATTTATAGCGTGGAATGGGTGCTGTGTTTGTTCTTGTAGCGGTCCACTTTGATACGTTTTCGACATTTTTAATATGAGTAGGAATAGGAGAGGTAGTGTTGCAAGTTTTAAAGTCAAGTAGTAATAGTTAAAACAAGTACACACTTTATAGCAAAAGTTTATTAGAGTTCTTAAAGATTCTTGGAACGTTAATATGTGTACAAGGATTTGGCAAAAGTTACTGTTGCTATTCCGCTTTTAGTATCTTTTCTTGTTAGTATTGTTGTGTTATTATGCAGGAAGGAGCGGATTAATAAGCCAAAGTCAGAGCCACTTCAATTATGTAGCATCGCTTCTAGTTATTATTGTTAATCATTTTTTGATAGCGCCTCTAAATTGTGCCATAGTTGGATTATATTGCACATAATTTAAAAATTATTTCAAGTATCTATATCGTAATTTATGGGATAATATCATGGAATGGCCTCTAGTGGTGTGTTAAATGTTGGATATAAAAAGCACATAACGTATTATACCTTAGAGAATGTAAATTTAAAGTAATAGCTTTTGTGCAGAATTCAGAAAAATATTATTATTCCTTTGCAACGGATTACCTAACACTATATATAGCGCGCGCTAGTTCCTCATTTCTATTTTTTCCTCTTCGATTTTCAATAGAGGAAACAGGGCCAAAGAAATGGACAAAAGTTGATGTTTCCAGCAAATAAATAAAAGTGCTTTTATACATTTAATCCCATTAGAAAAATGAACTTCGTAAATCATATATAAACCGCATTAAGTATAAAAGGTTTACAGAGTGATTAGTAATTTGGAACGTATCTAAACAATACCTACCGTGCCACATCCACGTGACTGGAATCACTATACACAAAGAGCGATGGAGAAGAGAGGCACATAACGAAATAAAAAAAACCAAACGACGAGCGATGAAAACATTTTGCGTGCGTTTCGCCCATAAATTATCACCGCCGTGTGGCCAAAGTTGAGGTCATACTTGTCGTCGGCATCGGTCAAAGGATAATAATACGCAATTAACATAACGAAATCGTCATCGCGATTTTTCCTCTTAATTGACACAGATTTCCAACTGTGGAAATGCCAATCATGTTTATATGTTTGCGATTAAATTTAATAACGTCATTCTCTAATAACGAAGTAGAACATTTTGATGGTGCAATGAAAATGACATCATTTCACATCGATTCAAAGGAGCATGCTCCTTATGTAACACAGATTCCTGCAAATTGTTCCCAAAAACTGCATCCACTAATTGAATTGCATGGAAAAAAATCACCAGACAACTTTCGACTGTTCTTCGTTGCGCGTTTTATGGCATACACCTTCGTAAATCATCCCCTAACTAAAAACATAGCACACACAAGAGTGTATAATTACATCCAATATTTCATTTCACAAACTGCCCGTGAATGTTGTTACGAGTATTATACTGGCCTAATAACTCTTATATATACAACAATTAAATCTTAAACAACTTCATCCGTCAGTTATAAACAAACAGATTTTATCATTATTTTTAATTGGTTATTTAACAAAATAAGACTTTAATGGAAAACAGTTGTGCGATTTGAATCGATTATGTAATTAATTGAATCCAATCGCACAATGCACTATTGTTTCATTGTAAAGGAAAAATTGAAATTCAACTGTGCAATATTCGGGGCCTTCATTCGTTTGGCATTATTTGTAAAATGCAATGATGATATTCGCATTGAGTGGCATTTTATAATGTTGCATTATAGGATTTCTAACCTATGTCCTGGGGTGTCGATTTCGACCCAACTTAATGGTTATTAGTTTTGTTTATAGTTTGGGCTGTGTGTCGTATTCCCATCGAAATTGCTATAAGAGCCCGCATCGTATATAGACTTCTACCCCTTGTCGATACACACACACATACACCGTTTTGTTACTGTACCCCAATAAAACGTTTTAATTACTTGTCAATGGCAGATTTCTATTGCTACCATTATTAGCTTGATTGTAATGTATTTCTCGTTCTATAAAGGAGCTAGTTCCCTCTTGTAAGTCACCACCCGCCGCCTCCTATTCTCGCTTTTTATGGTAGACAGGGAAATTGTGCGCTGATAGGTGGCAATAGGTGGCCTATTTCTGTACAGGGGGATGGATGTTACCGCCGCCACCACCACCGCTAACAAATGATTTATTGTCAATATCGACTGGCTTGTAACCAAGTTCTTATAATATTTTATAGACAATATAAAGTTATTGTGTTTAATGAAACAAATAAAACAATCGTATAAAAATATTAAATACAATGGGCTAATTTATGGCTCCGTTTGACCTATTGACAGGCTTTAATTGAGTGGTACTTAGATGTTATTGGTTTGTTAGCTGCCTTTTTAATGAATAGAAATCGAAGTGATTACATTAATAGACAAACTGGTGCGCACTGGGGAATATTTCAACTTTTTTCCTCTCTGCGGTGTTTCTTTGGAGTTTTAAAGCAAACAAAACAGTTTTAGAACGCTAATCGCAAGTGCAAATGTTTCTGAACCAGTCAAAATGTGGATCGGAGTAATACGACAGAGCAAAATCTTATTTGCTTGAAGGCCAAATAATGAATACACTGGAACTGTACTGTAGTAAATGGACAATATGTCCTGAGAAGTATAGAAAGAAATCCGACCCCTCATCCCGCTGGTCCATTGTTTAATAAGCCCCTCACTAAATGTCTTGGTTTTGAAGCGTGATATGAATACAAGTAAAGATTACGTTCGGTCGCATATTTTTTATGAATTTTTCTCTGTTGTTGTATGTGCGTGCATTTTACTACCGCTCTTCGTTATGTACATAATACACATGTATAATAAATTATGTCATCTTGTACAAGTTTTTTTTTATACACACACACACGACGACTCTGTACACATCCCTTCCGATGAAGACATTGATAACAAAGTTAGTAAAAGAAGTACACACGTGTATGCATTACGTAGACATTTTTTGAGACTTTTATTTGTTGTATGTGGAAGCAAACAAAGAAACGAGCACATTGATGGTCTGAGGGGGGAAAAAGTTTAATAAAAAGCCCACATATATACGACAGTCAGGGTTTTTAATTAAAGAAATGTTCTGTATTGAAATCTCGAAAATGATTTCTTTTTTTCTAAGTTGGAATAGCGTGACGTGCCCATTTGTGTATGAGAGACAAGTATGGAAACGTGCAGAGATATTTAAAGGGAACACGCATACAAATATATTTATATATGCGAATGCTATTATATATTGAGGAATTTTTCTCTTTCCTAATGTAATCAATTCATCAATAGGGGTTGAAATGCCAACTCGTCGTCCTGAACTATACGTACAAACACATATATACACACACACACGCTCGCGAAAATATGTTATTTATCAGTTTTGGAGAGTGGAGAAAGAACGGTCTCGCCTGGTGGTGGCGGCGTTTCAGGTTCTGCCGACAAGTTATACCTTACCCTTAGAAATGTATGGAAGGCCGGCCCCTTGGAAGAAGGAAGTACGGTTTGGCGAGCATATAGTAGCGTCAGTGACGACGGTAGCATGTGCCGCAGAATTTGATATCGATCTAAAATCAATGCGAATGTGTGTTTACAGGGAGTGGAGAAGGGCGGTTAGAGAGTATAAGGGGATGGGGTTAGAGAGGTGTGCAATATGAGACTAGGAAAATTATTTATCACATAATAAGTTATTGTAGTCTATAATTGAAATTAATACCGGCTTTTTCTATGGAAATAAGTACGTTGTTTGATTTTGATTAAGTTAAATATAGGTAGTATCTACAAAACAAACATTTTCAAGCCAAAATCAACAAACAAGTTAATTAGGCTAATTCGGCGAGGTGCGAGAACAAATTTAAAGGTTTGTTTTTGGCAATAAAATTCACACTTGTTATCTATTCAAAAGCGTTAAATGAACATGTTCAGCTACAATAAAAAAAGAAAAAGACTAACAAGAAATGATATTGTTGCAAAAATGTTAACAAGTAAACAACGTGTTTGGAACGATGCAATTTTGTTAATCTTGTGTGTTGGCGGTAAAGAGGTTTCCAGTCACTAAAGAAAAAATTCGGACGCGTAAAATTGCGTTCACTACCCTTGACCCATAAATACAGTGATCCCATTTGTTCCCACATATCTCCACGTAACCCAATTTGTCCGTATATAAAATGAAATTCAAATAAGATCCAGAGAGAGAGACCTTTCTAATATCTCCCCCTGTTCCACCGCTCCCTCGCCCACACCATTCAGCTCATATTCTTTTATTTCCTTAACATTTTTTTCGGCTTCGTTCCGCTGAAAATGCCGCGACCTTAGACTAGTTGGCTTTCTAGAGGTAGAACTGCACGATACTGATAAGAGGGGGTTTGAAGTGAGTGATTCTCTTTCAGCACTTACGATGGGGCTGTCGTCCTCGGCGTGGACAGCGGCGTCAGACTGTTCACCCCCAGGTACGTTGCGCTTTGGTGTCGTGCTGTAAAATTCTCTACTACCATCAAAATAAAAATCATCATCAAACAAAATCCAAAAAAAAATAATTATTACATCCACCACCATACAATCCACAAACACAACTACCAGCAAGAGAGAGAGAGAAAGAGAGTTTAAGTAGTGTGCCCCATACCGCGTATAGCCATCCCCACGTAGATATATCTACCCTATTTGTGGTAATACGTATTTTAGTAATGTTATCTTATGTTGTCTTATAGGGGATTTGGATTTATCACCTTCACCGACCCGGCTAGCGTAGATAAGGTATTAGCCCAAGGCACTCACGAACTAGATGGTAAAAAGGTAGGGTAGTATTTATTCTTTAGTTTTTAATTTTAACATTCATAACACTACTAATTTTTATATAGTTTTCGGGGGGCTCGGGCCTGCATGTTGTCTTGAATAGTCAATATTTAGTTAGACTCTCACTTCTAGATCACTTTACGAAAGACAACAATTACAGTGGGGCTAGTTGACAATTAGTTGGTTTATACATTGTAAACGAAAGTTGATTGTGGTGATGTCAAGCTAGCAGGACTCGAATGCAACAACGGAGATTACAAGCTGCCAGCAGGACGTACATTGGATTACAAATCCCCCATACAAATCGCCATGTAACTAAACAACAATTGACAAATGGAATTTTTGCAATGAATGTGTGGACTATTCTGATGGAAAAATTTTCTCCTCCCTCCTCCTATCATCGTTTAGGAAAATTTCTGCTGAGGTAATTTATTTTCCTCAACAAAAGCTGTTATCCAGCGGTTTTAACGACGTCAAATACGTTCATAAAATTTTGTCTACTTCATCTCAACTTAGGCACACCGCTCTATATACAATCCGCATTACAAACCATCCACCTCATGTGCTTGTATGTGCTGCTTTCTTGTGCACTGTTGCAAATTAATGAAGCAGGAAAATCATAAAGTAGAACGTTTCCATTTCACGATTTCTCGTGGAAACTTTTTGAGGAGCTGTCTGTCGTTCCATATACTGGCAGCGGCGTATACCCTGACGGCATACAAAACTGACAAGCTCTTTGGCTGCTAATTGCTCTTGAACCACATGCTTGATGTATTATATACTTGCTGAGCGCGTCTTTCATAATGAACATGAACGAAAGACGGTCAAAACCGCAACACTACCATGCACTTGAAATGCTTTGCGGATTTTAAATTGAACCCCTTTGTTTGGAGAGATCTTTTGAAAATGCTGCACTGCCATTATGATTGGAGATGATTTTTTTGGTTTCTGCATTATATGCACCGGCTGCGTGTGCAATCGACTTAACAAATTTCGAAGGATTTCTAAAACAGGAATTAATTACAAAGTGGTATATACGGTAAATAATAAAGCTCAGAATATTAATAACGAATTAACAAAACGTTATGGTGGAACACGCTTTGTGATGGTACGAGGAAGGGAGAAGGAAGAAGAGACGAGTATTTTAACTGTGCTTTAAACATCCGCCCTCCTTGTACTAAATGAAATTGTAATTTGCACAAGAGGTGCCCATCATTATCCCAGAAACTATTCCACTAAAGTGATGTTACAAAGGAGTGGAGGACACATGGTGCAGTGATGGCATAAAAAGCCCCCCTCCTATCGTAAAATGGAAGAAACTAATTAGTTGCTTAGTTTTCGGCAATAGTTGGGAGGATGGATTCATTCTTAAGGCAGGTCAATATTTTTTTCCGTTTGTGCCTTTGTGACTAGATGGTCATAAGTCAACTGAGTCCACTCCACACACACACACATACTATAGTGTATCTGTATATTAAGGGGTCTCTTTGTGTCCGTTTGGGTCAACCTACACATTTTAATCTAGTTGTAACCAGCGATAGCTTTTATTCAACGAAACAATGGCTTGTTTCGCAACTCATTTTTAACCCATAGTCCCGGCCAGTTTTAATGCGGTTTTCTTTTTCACAATTTATTTTAATTTGAAATTTGTTACAGACAATTCAGGTCATACCATCAATTTTATTTTTCAAAGTGAATTAGTGTGGGACGGTAAAAAATTGTATATATGCTTTCAGGGACCGTTAAGGGTAATTACACGAAGCCGATTTTTGTTTGGATGATGTTTGTAGTGATAATGTACAAATTGATCGCTCTTCAAATATATATATTTAATACTTTACAATCGCTATTAACAGAATGTTATTCGCCTTATGGAGGATTTTTTCTTGTCTTTGTTATACACTCTTTTAAGAAAAACCTTCGGTCTAATCAAGCTCATACATTTTATCACAAAGAGAACGCATTGCTTTTACGTACAAAGCAGCAGAGAAACGAATAAAAATTCGATGAAGTAGAGCTTCAAATATGATAAGAACGTGTCTTAACGTCGAGTTTATTACAATCGTAAAGTTGGCTTTAACATCGGTTTTTTGCTTCTCTTCCCTTTTCCCCCTTTTCCGTTATTTTAAACTGATTTATGCAAATGTGTGCGAAAAATTCAATTATAACCCAGTGACTATATTTCACCATTAAAATTATTTCTCCAGTCGCAAAATGCACATAATTTTTTATGTACTACTAAAAAAAAGTAAATTCCTAATGGAGAATTTTTATAATGCGTATATTATTCCTAAGCTGCTTAGTTGGGCAAAAAATTTATTTAAACTTGAAAACATTAAATCTTGTACTGAGAGGGAATCTCGAGACTCGCGTAATTTGAGTATTCTATTAACTCTCGCAAGCAAGGGAACATTACTTTACTTAACAAGGTGTTAAAACAATGAAAATGTTGCGTGAAATTTAATGAATTATTTTAAACAAAATTCTATGCGGAATTAATTATGGACAACTAGTTATAGATCCATTTAAAAGTTGGTTCTTTTTTTGTGTGTATAATAGAAAAAATCGACGATTTCACCGAAGGGAAATCCATTTGAAACTCTTCGTTCAAGTATAAAAATTTATAAACAATATAAATTCAGTAGTTGATAAGTTTTAATTACATTTTACACTTTAGTAAAAATCCTTGTTAAACTTTTTAAATATTTTTTCCTGGGCGAGTGAAAATGTTTTTCGGGCCAAAGTTATATAAGTAGTTTTTCTTTCATTTTTTGCGCTATATTACATTCAAACTTAGTGGAAAGCGCTTCCAGTATACACACTTGAAATTTTAATTCTTTTTTTAATTAAAAAAAATACACGATGATGTCATTTTAATGTTGGGGAAATAGCACCGTGTCATAAATTTTATTTTTATTTTAATTATGTGGAGCAGTCGTGTGGAAGACGTAAGATAAGTTCAAGTTTAACATCGCACATCTAACCAAATAGTTTTCTCTCGGGGTAAAAGACGACCAAACATAAATATTTTTCTATTAATGTGAATTTATCATCAACATTCCCTCTTCTTATATTAACTATCTTTTAATTAAACTCTCATTTCTCTATGAGACTCGGGACGATAGAGGTTTATTCATTCAATTTCCTTTTTAATTTACCATAGTTCTAAAGTCAGTATATAGCAGTTAGTAACGACCTTATCTTGGTCCCTTTCAAACTTGAAAACTTGTAAAATTCTTTTCATTTTAAGGGCATGAATAAGCGTGCATTGTCCCCATTAATTTTCCAAACTAAAAACCTCATGAATGAAATGTTGTTTTAGCGCACTGAACTTGATCTAAGAGTGTGCCAGTTTAGCTTAATTTATTACTATGAATAGTGTAGTGGGTGTCTTGAAAACTTAACAGTACTATACGCTACTGGAAATGTTTCTCAAATGAATTCCCTCAAGAATTACGCCCGAACCCACAGTAATAATAAAGGAAACGTTTAGATGATTTTTAAGAAATTCTCTAAATTTCGATTCGTTTATTAATATAATCTTCCGACTTGATATTAAATACAAGAATGTCTATGTAATTTGTAGTTTTTAATTAAAAAGAGAACGTCGTTTGAAAAAGTCCGCCGCTTTCCAACAAACACAATACAAGTTCATATAAACAATAATTATTTTAATAATATAAGCGCGCTGCAAAGCAGTTTAATAATTAACCTTGCACATTTGCTAATTTCATTAACGACACCAACAAAAAAATTCAACGAACAAGCATACAAATTTTAATTCCAAAATGAATCCATGCATGCATTTCGTAAAAATCGTTTCTCGATAAATTGAATTTTTTCCATGTATAGGGCTTCGGGTTGGACGGATGCATAATGGCAAATATTCGATTAGTGTTTCATGTTTTATTGGTAAAAAATAATGATTTACATTCTCAAAGTCATGTATAACGACAAGGAAATAAATCACTTAAACTGACAACTAATGTGTACAACATTTTATTAAATAACACAATATATCTACAATCGAAATTGAATTATTATATACGGTATAGTGAATGCTATCGCTGTGTATACATATATAGATGTATGTTATAAAGCATAAACAACATAGCACAAGCCAACAATTGTCCAAACCAGATGCACATGAAGTTAGTTAATTTATTTGTAAATTGTAAGTATAACAAGTTGTGAATGTCACTTGTAGGTACATGTGAGAGGGCTGGTTGAATGGGCGGTCGAGGTGGCGGATATAATACACACTCCACTATAGATTTCGACTGTAATATGTATGGTGGCTTATAATCGGATGTATATGGCCCAAGTGTAGAGGATCTGGTCTCAATCGATCGGTCCCAACATTAATATATGGGCATCGAGTACGGGGCAGGACCGACCATCATTTGCAGGCGCGGCCCGACGTCGAAGATTCATGGCTGCCACCCACTCGGTTACACTGTACCCACTGGAACACGAGACCTTTGCTGCCACCCTGCCCCCAGGCCTCTCTCTAAGGAGAGGAACACCGTGCGTACACGCGGTCTAAAGGATTTTACAAATGGTTCGATTAATTACACACGTATAGAGTGCAACAAACTGCATATTTGTATAGGATTTGCATCGTCTGCAGGCGGTCTGAGAGTATACGAAAATCAAAGAGCAAATATCGACAATCCCATACTGGAGACGGCTGTCAAATCTTGCCATCTTCGAACATTGAAATTATCTGCAATTTTATTTAAGAAACGCCCTTTGTTTTGACTTTAATGGTTCAGTACTCACATAACAGAGGCTTTGATGCTTTGTAGATGAGGTTTCGCTTTGGATCTAATTAAAATAAATACAAGTAGACAATGTTGACGCTTTAATTAATGTATTTAAAGGAAACGTTTTTGTGTGCGGATCGCAAGACTTTTAATTGTGTTGCATTGTGCCTTTGTAACGGTCAGTGAGTCAACAGAAGATCCTGTTCGATAAATGGCACTTTAATCCTTTTTTTATTAGAGACACACACTAAGTGGAGGTCAGATGCAGGTCATCGGGGATGGTGTGTGTGTGTATGGCAAGGGAATCGATAGGGATTCTTATGCAAACTCAATATGAAATAGTTGTAAAATAATTGCACTCAGTGGTGGGTCTGTGATGACGTAATATGACGTTTGGCTTCGCTATCATGCCCGTTCATCCACCTCTAACCGAGCACTATCTGGCATGCAAAGCCCCACACACAACTTTGTACGGACTAAGCTGATTTAAAACCATTTCTCTTTGATTAAAGGATTCCAGGAGTTACACACGCTAGTCCTCTATATGCTCTCCCGTATATACACAGAGTACTGTTTTATTTATTAGCAGATTTGTTTGCTTTTGTAAGTGAAACGTTGATTTAAGGTGTATTACACTTTTTTAAACGTATATAATTACCATTAATGTGAACATGGAAAAACACAGGCACGTGATGATGACGACAGCGAGCATCGCACAAACGGCTTAATAGCCTCGTAATCTTACATAACATTTTAACATCTACATTATTGTTGAATCATCTTCTATTATTACAGGGCTAATTATGTAAATAATTCAAGAAAATTTTGCACAACTTAAACTTCCTTCCTATTCTTCCACTTTGTTAGCTTGCGGATTTATTCTTCTGTTGCCACTTGTGGGTATTCGGCTATACATTGTTTCCGCCATTTCTCAAATTCCTATTCTTTATTACATTCTGAATTCCTATTATTATAGTCCTAAGATATTTGTAAGGCATAATTAATTTCATAAATTTCCTGAAAATCGTCCTTTCACAAAACGTACTTCCTGTTACTGTGCGAAAGAATATTTGTTTTTCCTGCCTGTTTGGAAGATGACGGAGAAAGGGTGAATGGTGGCACTATATACTCTCGGAACGTTCTAAACACACAATATTTTCCTTACGTTTAAAATTCGTGTGACAGACTGTGGGGCCATTTCCAATGTTGCTTTTCAAGCAGGTCAGCACACTGGGATAAGGGTTGAAGAGTCTTTTTTGTACACTAAAAAGAGCATGTATAGTCGGGTATGGAATAAAGGAGGTTCTGGAGGGAGGAGGAGGAGAGCAGGACAGCGAGGGGCGGCGGGAGAAGAGAAATAAAGAGTATTTTGGGACGCGTGTCTTGCGTGGTGCTGAAAATGCCGTCTTTTGATTGCCCATAATGCCGCTGTTAGTCTCGAAGACGGAAGGAAATGGAATAAGAATAATTCAAGCAATTCGTTTATTGCTAGTCGTAAAACAAGCAGAATAATTAAAGATAGAGAAAGACAAATAGACTATTTTAGGTCTCTTAAGTATTTTTTGTCCGTCCATTTTCATACGACACTGTTATATTGTGTTTCATTTTATCTAAATGGGCAATTTTATTGTTCCAGATTGATCCTAAAGTAGCGTTTCCTAGAAGAGCACATCCAAAGGTAAGTGTCTTGTGTGTAGAACTAATAAAATTGAGAAAAAAATCCCCGCTTTATGTAAGAAGTGATCGTGTAAATGAAATGAAACAACCCCTTTTACACATTTTAATAGCGAGTAACCACTTTAACACGTAAGATAGACTCCTTGATGGCCATATTAAAAGCTTCTTAAAGATATTCTGCCCACCATATACAAACTTTAGGTGTGTATTATAGTGAGAGTGGAATAACATTTGATGTCATGAACGGGGTGTGTAAAAGGGTTGGATATATATGTGTGTGTGTGTATGTTGGCCTCCTAACTAGAAACGGACTACCCGTCTGTTCATTTCCTTTTCAAGGTATTATAACACGCCAAATTTCAATTAAGGACAACGATTAAGTAAGCTCCGTTTATGAACAAAATAACTAAAGTCAACTCGAACATAAATCTTTGCCCAAAGAGCGAGAGGTAGTGTGTAACTTTGTAGAATTTAAGCCTTCATCGTATAGCACTGCGATCCATGTTTTAGTGTTGTAAAAGTGGTGCCGTATCTGTAAGTATGGATGCTATGCCTAGGTCTCTCTCCTCAACTGTCGTAACTTGGCGCACCGAGTACGCTATAATTTTATTACCAGGTAGGAGAGCTTGTTATATGCCCCCTAGGAGGAAAGTGCTCATTAGAATTAGAGCAAAGTTGCTGCTAAAGATATATAATATGTTCTTGGGTGTTGTGTGCGTTGTTTTGTTTTGATTGTAAGTGGATGAGATGCGTAAGGAAAATGCGAACGGTGTATGCCTCGAAATACTCACACACCAGTTCCCGGATTGTGTTACGGACGTGGTTTTTACGTGCGTAAATGTGGATGGGGGGATGGGGAGGACGCGCCAAACTGGAAGACGGAAGAATATATATGTGCCGCGGCGGCCTAATAATTGCTATGCGCATACAAAAGTATACTATTTAAATTTCAATGGTGAATTTATTCTAAACTTGTTTTTAAGTGAATGAAGCTATTGTATAAAAATTACGGAGGATGTGTGTGCTGCTGTTGGGGAGCAAACAATGTCTCTTTTACCCTTTGCAGGAATAAAAACATTGTAAATTCACATTGGAAAGTTTTTTGGTGTAATCAGGAAACTTTAACTATTCAGTAAATGATTCGCGCTCATCAATTGTGCATATTTTCATTCCACAACTATAAATCCTTCAAAACTGGCAGTATTTAGAAGTTCTAGACGTAATTTAATCTCTACTGTTAATCTATATCCGATATAATGAATCGCAGTTAGTTAAATTAACTAGTTTGGATTTTGAAATTATTATTTGTTCATGCTTTTTTTTATCTCGCGTAAAATACAAAAAACATTCTTAATTGTTTTCGTTTCTATTCACAACGCGCTTTTGTAGGAATTATAAAAATTGCGACCAGTGTGTTGGTGTGTTTTTGACGATGGCAATGCTTTTTTTATAATATAAAATCATTAATAAATCACTTTTGTACCCGGCCAAATCTTCTATTGTTTAATTCATTGGAAGCGAACAAAACACACAGTGGAAAGAGCGCGGTGTGGGCATATCATCCGACACATACCCCAGCATCCTCTCTCCCTGTAGAATTTTTTTATATTATTATTATAGTAGATGGAATTGGTGTGGTGGCGGTCACCAGGCCGCCCAGCTGTTCCTCTTCTTTTTTATGATGTTTTGTAATCAGTGCAGGCGGTGTTTTATTAGGGGCAGTAATTCTCGCAACGGCTGCTGGCCCGTAAGAATAACTGATATTATGGCATTTATTGACTACATTGTACCATGTTTATATATAGAGTTTCTGTATATAAAAAGTGTTACAATACTATATAGTGGATGTTTGATCGATAAACGGCTGATTTGGTGTGTGATGCGCGCGGCATCGCGTGCATTTATACCTTTAATACGTCAGCCATAACAGCATACAGCACGATACCCATACTTAGGTATATACCCACCTAGACCTGAAATGGTGTTCCGTTTCGCGATTTCTCCTATATTTTTCTGGCGAGAGTAGGAAGATGTGGTGGTCCCTGAAGAGTCGATTTTCTAAATGGCTGTGCTCGCATTGTCTGAGTTTTTCCGCTTTTGGATTCAGAAAATAAGAGAATCGAGAGAAGGCAGCAACTGTGCCTCTCTTTGCTATTGACGAAAGGAATTGCATGTCTTCACATAAATATTTAGACATGGTACATTAAATTTTTCAGACGTAATTAGACGGACAGAAAAAAGAACCGTTAGTACGTTTCATTTTCGAGTAATATGTCATTTAAATTCACTATTACGTTCTTATGAAAAGCGATTTACCTAATTGTTTGTGTGTATAGGTATGTTTACATTGTTTACATTAATGTACTACGTAACGATAAATAGATCAAAAATGGAAATAATAACTGAAACGTATGTAAATGGAATTCATCAAAATCAGTATAGTTTGTGATAAAATCTGGGACAACATCGGTCTATCCACATACATATGTATACAAATGTGTGTGTAGCTTGTGGAGGCTTCAAAGAGTGTTGTATGTATAAGCAATAAAAATACATACCACTATAAATATGTTGAACATTCAAAACACATCGCTACTAACTTAACATTCGAATGTTAAAGACACGCAAAGAAATAATTTAATACTTGGTTACGTTACAATTCATGCCACCATTAACATTGCTATTAAAATTACCATTCAACGTGTATATACATGTATTTGTATAAACGAATTAAGGCCATCTGGTGGTCCTCTGTAATGTATCGTAAAAAATGATTTTCACCGCGACATGTCCCAAAAACCACCCCCGCTGATCCCTGGTAAAATTGTATCGACAACTCCACCCATTACGTGTTTTAATCTAAATTACTTATTCACTTTAAATGGTGTGCAATAGGAGCATTTATTTCTTGAAATTGCTCGATGGCGTCTGCGAACATTGCACGATAATTAAAAAGGAGAGACGAATTGCGATATAATTATCCTTTATAGTTATTTGCATGATTAATGCGAGCCTTGGGACTCGGCCGGTCTAATGGCGAAGTTTCTAAATCCTGTCAACTTGAAGAAATTTGTGTGTACCAAGGAGAAATAAAAAGAGGGTCGATGTGGTGGTTTAGTTTGAAGGAAAACATGTTTATTAGTCAAGTATCTTTGGAATATGTATGTATAGAGAGTCGAGAGGGCAACTTTTAATAGTACTTAACTTTATAAGTTTGATGAATTTTGAGTGTGGTTTGGTCGCATCATGATTTCCCAATTCCTATAGTAATTGAAATCATTTGATAGAGTTTACTAATCAGATTGAAGTACATTTAATTAATTAATTTACTCATGTCCGTGTGTAAGTATCTACATATAGATAGTGATTTCATGCACACACACAAAATAATGCCCTCTTAAGATAATAAAGGTGAAAGTTCAAGTATCCGCATGTCTTTAAAATCCTCTTTGCGAAAACATTCACGCACTCGGTGTTATTACAATAGCACAAACCCAATTACCTGTATCTTAACTGATTCGTTACTATTATACGTCTAATGTGGAGGCACTTTTGCCGCTATATAATAATCTTAGTTATATTCCATGAAATTGGTTCGGTTTCTATGATTATACCATTCATTATTTATTAGTTGTGGGGCCAGCCGTGGATATTTCAATTCCGATAAAGTGCACACAAACAAATCCATACAGCACACATATCTAGTCGCTGACTCACCTTCGCTTGCACACTACAATTACATCACTTAGAGAAATATAGGTTCTTTTCCGTGGTATGCGCTATAAATGTTACATAACTAAATCATGTTATCGTGTTCCACTGCAACGACTGATTAAATTCGGTGCCAATGTCTTGCAAGGAAATTGCGGACGACAACAAATCTGTTTTGTTGTACATTTTTCGTTTTGTTTTTATTTTATTCTCACTGGAAACAATACACATTAGAGCGCCAAGATGGGAATAAATAATATTTATTATGGATTCACCCATATACAAGCATATTGTTAACCGTAATTGTCCAACACCAACACAACTGCAACGAGTGCAATTTAATTGAATATGGTTATTGTTGAAATAAACGTTCGCCTGTCTGCTGCTTCTTATTCTTATGTTTGGCACTTTTCCAAAAATGGTTAGAATTACCATCATATTATAAAGACCAACTGACTGTGTCTTAATGCATAATAGACTCGAACATGAGAATTCTTAGTGCTGTGGCGGTTCATATTTTTTACTCAGAATATGTCTGTGCTATTCACATACACACAGAGTCTGTGATACGGAAATTTTATGTTTTTAATCATCTAGAAAACGTTTTTCAAACTAACAACCGTATAACGATGAGTAGGTAAATTGGGGACCATCACATATACACATAGACGACCCCTCAAAATTCATTGTCTCATTTACAAAATTTCCATTCTTTGGGAATTGTTCGGTTTGATTAGTTGCATTCGTGTTCTTTCATTCATAAATTAGAGTGAATGTATGGCCCGGTCCGCCGTTGAGACGCTTTTTCTCCATATATTTTGCATGGCGTCGGTTTGAAAGCAACATTGGGCCAATGCTGGTAAGGCCGAGATCCGAACAAGACCTTCTCAGATAACTGAATCAACGAAATAGCCCTATTCATCTTTTTAAATACGCGCATTTTATCCGGGTACGTATCACCGCAGGCTTCGCCACAGTAGCACTGCTCTATACGCTTCCACACACAAACAAAATGGCTTTTTGCATCCCAAGCACCAAGAGGAGAGCGGAAGGGACGTTGGAAAAACGCTATATAACTAAAGTCCTCTACGACATATCCTAAATGCGTGTGTGTAAAAATTTGTTTCACAAAAAGGGTCGATGACAACAAATGGGGCGTTGTTATGTAGGTGGTGTGCGTATCTCTCTCGTAGGAAATTTGCGACTTTCTATGATGTTAACAGTAATTTTTATGCGTAACTAGATTTATTTATAGACGAAATTGGCCATTTGGTATGCATATATGTAGATATTTCGGTCGGTGGCAGGATGAAAATGTAAATGGAATTGTGAGAAGGACGGACACATGTCGAGTTTGTGATGTGTATATGTGGGTGAGGCCACAAGGGCGGTAATAATAAAATGTGCATGTAAAAGCAAAGAACGCAATGGTGACAGGCGAACTGTATTACTTCCGTCATCCTCGAGAGGATCGACTTATCAATATATTGCATTGCGGATATATCACTTCCTTATCCAGAAGAATTGGCATTGCAGAACAACAAATCATTGATGCTTCCTCAACCACATAGTTATCAATGTCGACGGACACACTGTCGATCCGTTTTTATTTCAATTTCTTACCAAATCCCAGACAATGGCCATAAATACATGACCGTTCCTGTGACATACCGATTTCGTTCGCTTGATTTATTCCAACTTTTACTTCTTGCCAAACATTCAAATTGCTTCCTTAATAACAATAATCAGAGTACAAGCGGGAATGAATGTATACTGTACCCAATAATGAAAGAGCCGTAATCGAAATGAAGTGTTAATTATGTTGTGCGGTAATACTTCAAGTGTGGTTTTCTTTAAAATCCGTCGTAACAGTTATTTGCATTTTACCTACTAGTGTTATTGATGTTGTGTGAGTGGAGGTGAGAGACGGTTGTTGGGAGAGATATAGTTTGGATTGATTGTTTGTTCACAAACAAATGTTTCATCAACATGCACATACAACACAAGTGAGATTAGAGTCAAAGTTCAATACAATGCCAGCAATTCGACTGAATTATTTCCTCAAATTTACCCTTCCACAGTTTACTTACTTTAAACAAAACACACAAATATGTCAACTTGTTAATGATCCAAAGGCGGACGATTTCTTTCCTTTTTTTTTTTCATTATCTTGATTTCATCTTTGCCCTGAACGTGACTATAATTTCGTTACACTCCCACTTACACGTATTTACATTTTCTCTAAAATATAATAATCATTTTGCATTTCTTTGTATAACTTATTGCTTTCAATAGTTGGTACGAGAATCCGGTCACGTTTTTCACTAAACATAAAAACGAGAACAGAAGCTGAAAAAACGAGCAGTAACAAAGTCTGCTTCCCTCTCGCCTTCCACACTGGGTAATTGCTTAAATCTAAATTCATATTTGTAATTGCGTTCTATTAAAGTTTCAAATTGAAAGTATCGGAACGTGAAGGGCATGTGGACAGAGAGAAGAAGAAAAAAAATACACAATAATACCGAGAAGTACGATCGCGTTTTTGCATGCCTGTGCGAAGATGTAAAGTTTGCAGACGCGTTTCTGTGAAGGAGATGCGGTGGTGGTGAGGGTGTATAATGAGTGTAAGGGCTCGTCAGTGCGCCAGCAGCAACAGCAGCTTCGAGACTGCGATTTAATGAGCATGAAATCCAAATGGTAATTTGATTTGGACTTAATTAACGCTGTACTCCAACGGAAAGTCGAAAGAGTCTTGTATATGGGAGGTGAGCATGTAGTTTTCCCATTGGAAAATGGAAAATGTATAGCTGATTCTTAAATCACGGCGGGCGAACAAGCGAGCACGCTAGCATTTTGCAAAATGAATCAATCGCGTTTCAAAAGACTTTAAACACATAGAGCACAGGTGATGCGGTATAAAAAGCGTCATTTTTCATTCAGGCCAGAAAATTAATTAACCCTGCCCCTCTAAATAATGAGTTACATGATTTTATAATGAATCATAAAGATCAAACGTGTCTCAACTGTAAAACGCACCTTATATAATGTTTGTTCTAATGGGGGGATTAGTGCACTTTTTCGTCTGACTACGACGGCAAATGAATAATAAATCCTTGGAGCGAGTTGATAAGCGTTTGAAATGAATTTGAAAGAATGTAGATTAGAGTTGTGTGTTGGGATTGTATGATGATGCGTGGGTGTGTGTTAGACAAATGCCATCAGCTGAAAATGATCATGTTCTCCCAAAGCAAATACAATCGGGCTTTTCAGTAGGAAAATACAAGACGTTTTCTATGTCTAGAATAAAACCGGTAATTGAGGAATTAATATTTGAAAGCGAGCCAAGTTGACGAGGGGCGATGGGAAACTTACCGGTTGTGTGAATACTTAACGAGGAACACACAGCAGTAGTAGCAAACAGACCTAGTATAGTCACAGTTCTGCCAACTTACACTGTAATTCCGGAAATGTAGGTCGAAATGCAAGACTAAATCCATTGTAAGGCTTCTTTATTTTATAATTCATTTGTAAGTTGAACACAAATACGATAGTAAAATGAATAAGAGTGAAAAAGAGTTTATGCACAAGGAAAAGCGCATCTAATGTGAAAAGATTTTAATAAAAATATTTGATCGATTCAGGGAGGGTTGGGCGGTCCAGCAGCGGAACGAGTGCATTATACAAAAAGTCCGTGTCTTTGTCCCTCTTGCGAACAACATAAAGCTATAATCTCCACATAATTTCTTTAAAATGTAACGCCGGCTAATCTTTAGTGCCATCTGTTGAAACTCGGAACCGTCTTCAGCCGTCCCCAGAGTTTCATTTCCAGTAATTCTCAACGCTATCGGCACACTTCCCCACGCATCGTTAACATATTATGTGAAGAGCATTTCGAATGAGTCCAAATTAACGATCTTGTAACTCTCGGACCAAAAATCTACCCACCACAACAGACACACACCACTTCTCGGACCGAGACTTTTATTTAAATAAACACAAAATAGATGATAAGCACGAAAAAAAGGGGAGATAAAAAAATCGAAATTAATTATACGAATGCCAGAGCAAAAAAGTACTAATTACTTGTGACCTTCGAATCGTAATTTATTTTTTTTCTAACAATTATATAAATTAAGATCCCATCGGTACTTATTAGCGCATAATTAACAATCACATTAAATTGCATTGCGCGACGCAAATACTAACGACAATTCCATGAGAATATTTGCTATAGCGACACTGTTTTAATGAATAGATAATGTTTTGGAATTATTATTTTTGCTAATGATAGTGGAATAGTGTTATTTGCCCGGTTTGGCCTCCCTTTTCCATTGATCCTGATTTTCCTGATGGTTGGGGAATTAAAACGGGCCAAATACAGTGTAAAATAGGATTACAATTGTACTTCGTAAATTTCTATTAGTACTAATCCAGTTTTCCTATCCAACAAACACATTAAACAATACATATAAATATAATAATAACACAAACAAGTGGAAACACTTCTAAAACGGGTTGAAGAAGGGTCCAACACAACGTCGGCGAGAACGCAAGTATCGCATCTGTGTATATAGGTAGGAAGCTACATTTGCTCCCATTATAAATAAGAATTTACTCAAAGCCTTACAACAATGGATTAAGGTATATAATGGGCCGCCAGCGGCTGCTTTAATTAGTTTCATATTGTTTTAATAAGTGCACATTGTTTAGAGATACATTTAATGCAATGGATTTTGATTATTATTATTTTGATGGGTATTGGTGGGACCGGATTTTGAATATGCGTACACACATATATAATTTAATTTATGCACAATTTCATTTTGTAAATAGTACATGTATGTAATTAAGTAGTTCCTGCTTCATATTATAAATCAATGATTTTCCAAACATTTATTACAACTACTGCCTCAATTATAAGTATTTAATTCAATGATTCATCAGCATTATAATAATTATGAGATATTTATAATTTCACCGAATTTCTAGTTTATTAAGCAATTAATTTGATTGAATAATTAGTCGTTCTTATATTCGAATAGAAAATTCCCAGCCATTTAATTGAATATTTGTCGCCAATAAGTGAATTCAGCTTTAGAAAACGGTTGTTGATTTTGGACTTGGATGGCTATAAACTTGGCTGCGACCAATAATTATTGCCCGATATAAATCTCTGGTCGAATATATACATTTGTGTGTGTGTGTGTTTCTCTCTCACAGTATTAGGTGCTGCCTTGATTTGCAGCTTTTGGCGTAAGTTTTAACTCATTTGGCAATATACATTGTATAGCCTTTAGCAAACATCTAAGAACATCTGGTACACTGTTTAGACTTGGCTAAACACTGGATAATTTAATTAAACTATGCGATTTTTCGCTGATGTTTCGTTGAATTATCAATCAATAACGCTAGCGCCATGTGAGATTCGCACACACACCTTTGGATATGATGCGTGTGTCTACTGAGCCTCTTCAACTACAACTTTCCTGGCAATCCTGGACGTGACCTGCATACCAACATCTCACACACAACCGACCTTGGCGATGAGCTCTTCTTCCAGCCATTGTATCGTCCTGGTGGATGTTCGAATGTAACTTGTGTATGTTTGTTTCTTCTTATATAAGAACAGAATCAGCTGTCCTATTTCCTACTTGCATTGGGAATAAAGCGACACTCTACAGACATTTATATTTCACTTAGATTTCATTGGATTATCTCGGATGGGAAAAGTGGAGATTTGTGGATGTGTTTTTCTCCACACTTTGCCATTTTTTTTTCTCTTCCAAGTTGTTTTTCTATTCGCATCTGCTTTACATATACCTATATGTATGTAATGTACATAGTGCGTAGGAAAGAGGAAATGAAATTAATACATATGCACGTACGGTTTTAATGTATTGATGTTTTTCTAATGTATTAAGTTCTGTTGATAAAAGTGCAGAGAGTCTTTATGTGTTGTTGCACAACACAGCCGGTTAGTGAGTGGGTGATATACTTGGAAAAATGCTAAATCTGCAACCGGTAAAAGAGAGATCAAGTTCATATACGCGACTTGCATTTTACTAATAACAATCCATTCACTGGCTTTTGACTCTCTGTATGTGTTACGTCTATATATTGGTACAATAGATGCAGAGAACGCAAGAGAGGGCATTGCTTTTTGGTAGAATGCTTACTTCGCACAAACTGCGTGAATGGGAAATGACTAAGAGAGACAATACAGGTCTGAGAACAATGGATGTCGCATAAAACCTGCAAATATGACATTTACACAAGAGCTTATTATCGGAACGTGCCTTCTCATACTGGCTGTTATAAAAGAGAAGGAAGGACCTTAATATAGCTGTGCCATGGGTGTGGGTATAGAATAATGCAAGTAACATTCGCCCCGTTCCATTTTTTTAATATTTCCATTTGCCTTTTTTTTAGAACAATACACAGACGTGCTCCTGCCTCCTTCTTTTCTCTCTTAACACTCTTCAGATTATAATCTCTTAAATTAATTTACGACAATAGTGTGTAAGCAGTTATGCTTAATGGGCAAAATGATAACATTTTACTAAGGAAAATTGCGCATTTACTTCATTTACTTTATGATCTATTGAAGTGTTATTGTTGTTTACTTGAGAGTAAAAAATATTAGTGGTGAAAAATGTGTGCGGGGCACTTTGGTTGTGTTGTGGTGTGGTGTTGTTCTCTAGTTGCAGAGGCAAGCAGGAAGTTTTTCGTTCATTTTATGTAATTTAGGGCTGCGTTGGGGCTGGTGAATAAATTTTAGTATCATTCAGTGAGCTCGTTCTCCTTCCATTCCAGTTTTTAGGGGGTGCTCGCATATAAACTTTCTTCGATGTTTAAATCAAACTTGGGAGATTTAAAGTTTATGTCAAGGGTTTCCCTTCCACTGAACCAGTCGAACTACTAACTATTACACCCTGGGATGCGGGCGAGGGTTGGTGGGTGGCAGGTACGACATAATCGTAATACGGGGTTGCTGGCTGGCAAATAAAAAATAAAACTGTTCGTCGCGGTAACACACATTTGCCATATTCTTGTTGCAATTCGGTGAAAAGTGTGCGTGTCACTTGGATAAATTTGTATGGGCAAGTGGCGACGGTGCGATGGTGGTGGTGTACATGTATATACGTGTGTGTGGGTGTTCGCGGCGCGTATAGGCCTAGGGGTGCGCACAAGAGGGTTGTGTGGCGCCATCGCCACCGAACGGCCGTTCGGTTGTCATGGAGATGGCGGGTTCTGTGAACGGATCTCACGGCACTAGGCAATGTGCAGTGTCAGTTCCCGCCATTCCGCGATACGAGACGCGCACTCCCTTCTGTAGTCACGTGGAATTTAACAAACGCGCTTGCGACGACTCTGCTCCAAAGATCTGAAGTCCTGCTGCTCCTGCTGGCACCCGGGCGATATAGCTAGCCGCCGTGCACACCGTACGTAAGCACCCGTCGCTGCACAAACCGCCCCCGGAACGACCGACGGCCCCGTCAATTTCTCAACCAACAAAAAGTAAATTTTTACTCGCAAATAAAGAAAAAGTAAAAAACGTAAGTTGCAAGCAAATTTCTTTTTAATTCTTCTTCATATTATTATAATTGTTGTTCTCTTCTTATGCGTGTTTCTCTTATACTCTTTGCTGGTTCATTTTAATTTCCTTTTTCTGTTGTTACATGTACTTTTCATTTCTACCATGCAATTGTACAACGTTTTCTGCGCTTTTCCCTCAAAACATTCGCCAGTTTAATCAAATTATTACAAGCTTTTGCATGATTTTCGTCTCTTAACTCATCCAACTAAAAACGTCTTTCTAAAACTAAATCTTATACATATAAAGTGATACGAAACGGTTACAACCTACCCCCTTAATCTTGTGCCATATATATTGGGATTGGATTGCGATACGGCCGCTTGATCTTAAATTTAAATCAGGAAAAACGGAAAAAGTGTCTACTTTCGAACTGAGGCGAAAAACAGTTTTCCAAAAATAAGGTAATAGAAAGATTATTTATTAGAAATTTTTTAGAAATTCAATTCACTTTTTCGCTCGCCGAATTTCCAAATACTAAAATAGATGAAACATATATAGTATAACAGTGCGCGTTTTCAATTGCCCTTCTGTGTGTGTTGGATGAGGGAAAAATACGCGTGTTTAACAAACAACCTTATCAAAAGAAAAATACACAAACCGTAAATTTAATTTATCACTTTCGAGTGTACACTAAACCATGTAGAGAACCGCACAATTACATTTTATTTCGGAAAAAATCAAGAGATTTGTATTGAGTCGAGTGCATTCGTCTATTGGGCCATAAAAACGTGAACTTTTTCCAACATTATTTCCTTCACACAGGTATTCTAGTTCTCTTTCGGTTCTCTCGTATTGATTTATGTTAATTGTGGGTTCCACAATTATAGGAGAAACTAGCCCAAGTGAGAGAGAGAGTGTTTTGTATTATTTTCTAGTTGAACTAAAGAGATTTTCTTTGCTACGTTTGTGTTTTTTTATGTTCGCAAATAAAAGTAGAGACGTTAAAATGTGGTTTGAATAGTAAAACACACAAGTCTTTGCAGCTGTTGTTAAATTATTTTTCGGTCCAAACGGAAAAAAAGTGGATAGAAAAACGTTGTAGGTCACAGCAAAAATCGTTCTAATTATTAAATATTGGCACTTTCGACTGGTTAGTGGTTTATTTGGCACACAAAGTTATGGTTTGTTTTGTTCCCTTCTAAAAATAATCGAACGACAAGTGAGTACTTCCTCTCTCAAGAGTTACGAGTTGTTGTAACGGTATTTCAAACCCAAATGATGATTAGTGTAATTTTTCTAGTTGCTTATTGATTCCAGTTCCCCTAATGATCGTCTTGAATAGGCGCCTCTCTATAACCGTATACCGGTTAATTAATTTACCTTTTCCCATACAAGTTATTACTGTTTACAAATTAATATTTCCGTCTGGCTAATTATTAACTAGGCATAATGAAGTGTTGGTAAATTGGCCACCAAATTATTGCTAACATGTTCAGACGGTAAATCACCTTTTGGTCATTGCACCGGCAATTACAAGAGCGCCCCATTTGATGTCCCGTTATATTATTAGATAGACGTATTATAAGCTTGTGTAACATAACATTGTCAATTAGTCAAGAATAAGCGCCACATATAACAATCATTAAATTTGTTTGTTTTGAAATTATCGCACAGAATTAACATTTGAAGCCGGAGGCAGTTTCATATATATACGCTCCACACAGATCTACATTTATGTATTAACACATATACACACACAAAATATATGTACATAGGAACGTTGGGCAAATGAAGCGAGTCTCTTTATTTATTGATCTCTAATTATTGGATTTTGGGGGCTAGGATATAAATAAAACTCGGTCAAATATTTTATCCACTTTGGGGGCTCAATCCATATACACATATACGTATATATATTTTTTGGCGAATGTTCATTAATGATCACGAGCTTTCAACGTCGTTTCATTTGATTGAAATTATTTTTTAACATTGGGGAGCACTAAAAAGAACCACATTGCGTAAATTTAATTAAAATTTTGTTTTTAGTGTCAAATAAAAGTACACTTTTTTTACTATTAGTTTTCTGGTTTTTGGGACTTGAATTCGTGATGTAAACCTCCTCGACTCTCTTGTGTTGGTAAAAAAGTTGAAGAATTTGTAGAGGGGAGCAATCAGAAAATACTTTCCACCCAGTCGCATAAAAGCATCATGTAAAATTGTAGACATATATTTATTTTTTTCCATAAACCTTTTTGCCAGAATAGTCGTAGAATACATTTTCTATATGCTGATGCTCTGGATGTTGGATGTGTGTGTCCTTTTTAGTTCATGCTTTGGATTATTTAACGTTTTCCATATTTCCAGCCGGCAATCATGTGCAATTTGAAAAATTGCTTTATTTACTCTGGCTTGTATCTTACATAGTACTTGTATGACATTATTTGATCCACATCTTTTCCGTATCACTAATTTCTCCATCTTTCATTTTATTTCTGCACAAAAAGAACCACGACCATCATCATCATCATTCCATGGGTGCATTCGATATTAAATGGGAACTTGCTGTGCTCGTCTCTTTTCGTTTCTGTGTGTGGAGATGCATAATATTTTAATACAAATAAAAGGCATTCTGTATGGCTGCAAGCCTTTCAAGTGCAAAGGCAACGTTACATAATTAAATTTTATAAACAGAAAATTCATAGCTTTATCGGCGATGACCTCGCTCACAGTTCTTGTAAGTTCATTCAATCAGAAGGTTCTACAGTTGGAGTTCAGGCCCCCGTTCACTCTCTGCTTGTTGTGTTATATATAGAGGTTTTCCTTTCTAATCGATATCTATTTCATTGGTGAAACTTTTTGAACTTTAATGCTTATATTCGCTCTGGGCCACGGACCGATGTTTGGCCATTTGTTATTTGGCATGTTTTTTCTTATGCTGGTCCGGTTCTTTTCTCTTCCAACATATCCTCACTCTCTCTTCACCCCGTTATTCGGCAATGGTGTGTCGTTGCATTGTGTTGAGAGTTTCTTTTGCATCTATTTTCGTGGCACGTGTACACATACGTGCTCCAGAAACAGAACGCAAACGACCCCGCGACGACGATTCGTCTCAACCCCTTTACCATGTTCACCTTTTTCGCCATATATTCTTAAATCGCTTTTATTCATTTTTTTCTTTATCTCTGCTTCAAACTCCACCTACTACCGTTTGGGAATAGTTTTATTGCTTTACGAATCTTTCAGTGATTTTCAAACACAACTAAATAATATTTACTAAGAATTTTTCTAAATGGAACTCTTAATTTGCAGTACCAGTAAATCTCATTGCAAAAGTTTTGTAGGGGATTTTCGGAATGTTTTTGAATGCCGTCAGCGAAATTTTTATCAAGATGCGGGCTATATTCTTGCCAACTTGCAACCATACATTCTGCACAACTTTCACCCTATGTACACCTCTCCACTTTGCCGCTGCTTTTTTTAATGGCATGTTTATGCCACACCGAGTGCGTAACGCAATTCGTTCGGGCAAAACAACGCACGATGTGCATAATTTTCAATTTTTCTCCCCATTATAATTTACATTTGATTGAAAGTAATTCGCTGTGCAATGTAAGAGCTTAATTTAAAGTGTTTAAACGTTAGAGGAGCAGTGAAAAAAATTAAGGATATAAATTTTCATTTGCATAAAGTTGGTTTTGTTTGGGTTAAAGAAAGAGGGTAATTGCCGCAGTATCTGACACATACCGGAGCCATAATGGGTGGTGCAATAGAATTAAGACTTTGTATAGGCTTCCGTGGCTGGTGCTTTTTACTTGATGAATTGTTTAAACCAGATCCTCTGAATGGAATATAAACAACATGCTGGTGGGATAAAGTTAAAAATTTAATTCCAACCTCCCCCCGTCCATACCGATCCGCACCGAAATAATAGATACATGGATGGTAGTTTATTTAAGTTTGTTACACTCTCCAGCATTTAGAGAAACAATTTATAATTGGCCGAATAGAATCAACAATAGAAATTCAATTACAACAATGTAGAGAAATTTATATTGTGTGCAAGCAAGTAGAGAGAGGGGCTATTGTAGTGTTGCGATGGTTGAATCTATGTAACTTTTCACCTGAACTTGCACAAATTTCCCTACAATGCCGGCGAGATGATCTAGTTGGAAATAGTTTCGGGTTTGGTGCGACAGGGGGTATTAGATTGGAGCAATAGTTGTTCTATAACAGCAGATGTCAGAAGCGTTCTGGTTCAAGTTTAAAGGCGGGGGCCCCGGTGGTGGTGGCCGTTGTTTGTTCGAGTTGGAGTTTATCTTGAGCGTCGCTTGTTGTTCCATCGATGTTAGTGTTCGATTGGTCCAAAGTGAAGACGGCGGCCGAAAATAAACACCACCATTATAGCTATTCGACAAACCAAACTATTTAGCATCCTTTTGCGGATTAACGATCTGTCCAGACTCGACCCTTGTCCACCATATCCACTTTCTTTAAATAATAATAAACCGGTTGCACAAAGGGGACACTTATCGATTTCCTTCTTTTCTTTATACCAAACTTTTATCACCAGCAATATACTGAAATTAAGTAAACAATTTCTTTTGCTGATGTTGGTGAAGAATAAAGTATTGCTTCATTATTAATGTCAATTCACTTGTCATTGTATTCAAATTACGCAATTTGGGCATTTTGTGTGCGGGTGTTCGTGCACCCGGTATGGCACGCGGGGGTGTGGAATGCTGAAAAAATAATGAAAATTGTTTTTATAAACTCACATTTGATGGTGAATAAAAAATAAGGCCGTTGTGTGGGAGAAACACATTAAGAAACGCAAGGAAACACCTTTCGTCCCTTCTTCTATAGCACGGAAAAGAAAATGAATGAAAAATAAAACACAATAAGCATATTTAGGAAACTGCCAAGTGTACATCTATAAAAATACCTTGCTCAAGTTGAAGGGAATGAAGAGTGTTCGCATTAAATTTTACAAAGATACACGAAGTGGGAGGAGAAGAGCGCAATGGGGGGACGGATAATGAGGGTGAGTTCGCGGATTTATGCGTGAAGCGATCAGTGAAGGCCGCTAATGAACTGTGAGCCGAGTGATAGCTTTGTATATCCCGTTATCTTTATGCACATCAGGTATATACATTCATTCCAGACTCCCTAAATCCTAATATTCCCATCCTCTTTGGTGGTATTCGTTGCCGTTGCGCGTTCTCTGATAAAATGCGGAGAGAAAATGTCATCCGGTATGGTACCGGAACTTCACCAGGTGGGTTAGTGCCAACCAGATAATCTGCCCTTTTATGTCTACTTGACACTATCTCCGATGTTCACTGTTTTCCATCCACAACTCATAACAGCACCACCTTCACAAGTAAAACGATAGAAGAATTAATTAAATCGCAATTGGATGCCAGAACAAAACTCGTGCCGTTTGTTTGATCGAATTGCATTCAAGCAATTGATGATCGTCTATGTGATGTAATACACTGTGCACCATAAATTTTTAATTGCGTTTAAATGTACTTTTAAAACACCCTTTTTACGAATTCTCAAACTTATTGAAGAAAGCTAATTTAAAAGCTTTGTCAAAATCGTTTTGCATCAAAAAAACTCTTTCGTGTCGAACGTAATAGAAGCGCGCGGCGCTCTGGCCCCGTTCTACTAAACTTCTATTATAATATTCTAAACTGTGATAAAGGCCAGTGGAGAAAGAGAAGCTTTCTGACTGACACACACACCCACCACATTTAGCATTTTAAATGGACGAAGAGTAATAAAAAACGCGGTGGAACTTGGAAAGAATAAAAAAATGTGTCCAGGAATCAAATAAATGCGATCAGTCATGCATTTGTTTTAGGGCTACGTTTTGCTTTGTGTCCATGTAAACGTTATCCAGTTGAATGGACGGTTGTTGTATATGTTGTTTGTGGAGGTATATAACGGGGCCTTCCATCTCCCTAACCGCCAATCATTGTCACTTGATTGATTTTATGAACGTATCAAAAAAAAACAATCACGCTGTATACTATTATATTGATGGAAACTGTGTAATTTGAATTTATTTGATTTTTTCCAAAACATCACAATTGCATCATCTTATACAGTGTTTTTTACGGTCCTTTGTTGATGGGAAAAAATGGCACGCTAATAGTAATCGATAAAATCTCTTATTGAGCATAAAGGACGTGCGAGAGGGACGCATTTTAGAATACATTGGAAAGTTTTTAATAAATGAGTGAATTTTGACTAGAACAGAGTGTAATTATTTACGTTCCGGTATAAAAGTCCTTAATTCCAACGTGGGTGTGAGAGTCAGCAGGAGTGGAAGTGAAAGAAGGAATGTACACGCTGTCGCCTCTTAAATTTCCAAGTTTTCACAACGTTCTCTATAACATAAAATGCGTTTTACTAAAGCGAAAATGTTTAAAATGTCTAGAGTCGTTTATTAATTTTAGTTGCCACAAATTATGAAGTTTACGTTGGTGCTGTACGCGTAACGGGCGTTACATTTCGATGTAGAGAGAAGAGGTGTATGGTGTATGTGTGTTGTTATATGTATATAATAGAACGTTTAATAATTTTGCATATGAAACAGTGGAGTTGCGTTAAGCGTGTACGTTTCTCATTTATCACGTGGAATGTCAGTCGAGCGCCCGAGTATATGAACTTATTAATTAATTTTAAACAAATTGCTAGAGTATAGGGGTATATGCTGTATGTACCGTACAGTGTGCAGGTTATACACAAAATGGGTACGTTATAATTTATGAGATTTGAGGGCCTCGTCGTGTATAAAACAGGGCCATGAATAGACCATGGCAGTTGATCGAATTCCTCGGGAAGGGCACCAGCAAAGAGGAACGCATCAGGCGTCCCCCAGACTACAGTTGGATATTGTTCGAGTTCTGGAGGCCTACATAAACGTGTAAAAAAACCGAAAAAGCAGCGAGCCGGAACGCGCCTGCAAAACTGACCTTTTATTATGAAATACGTCATGTACATGCTCTGGTCGAGACGTTTATTTTTCATATAATTCACTGAAATACCTAATTTCGTATGATGAAATGCCTCTCTTGTATACTATAAAAGTTTTCAAACCGAAAATTTTTATGACAGACTGTGCATAATGGCTTGTATTTTCCGTTCCTTTTTTTCTCTATATCAACATGAAATATGTTTTCTCTCCTATAAATGCACCACTTTGGCGCTATGTAATGAAAGTGATATTTTCCTATAGAATTTTCGAGGTAAATGCCTTTATTTGAACACGGCTAAAGTTTTTCACTAAACCATGTATATGTGTAGATACAAAACAGAATTTGCCTCAATTTCAACTTTGGATTTTTACTGTTCCAAGTTTTCAAACGTGATATATAAATACAAAAGTAGCTGACATTGCAAATAGTACAAAAACAAATAGAAAAACGTTAAAATTCCTTAATACTGTTTAAACAAAACCAAGCTAGTTATATATCCTGAGTGATGCCACCCTTATTCAGCTTGTTACTGTTATATGCTGAAACAGAATCTCTGTTCGTTTTCTCGTAGCGCCGTTTTGCAGCAGGTGCTCCTCTCGTCCTCCTGTTTCAGCTTCTGTGTGGAACACGAGAGGGAAAAAAGTATATATAATTTTAAGTAAATTTAAGCGCACTAAATTGAACCGGAAAAAAAGCAGGAAAGGTGATTCCATCGCCCATATTATTTAATTCGACCCACTTCCTAACATCTTATTTGACTTAATGGAATTAAAACTGTGTAAGAAGGAATTAAAATGAATGGAATAATGTTGATTTTTCAACTTGTGAACTAGATTGTTATCGCTTAATATTTTAAGTGGAGTGAAGAGCAAAAAAAGGGAAATTCACAAAGGAATTCCAAGAAAATCTATTTGATTGTCTTCATTATTTATTTAACATAATGTCTATAAATAATGACATGCCTTTAATTTAATATTGTTTGGACATGGAAACAATTGTACGAAAACCGCTGACATGCTAACATTATTAATCTTTTATGTTATCTGTCTAAGGAGCGGAGCATATACATATATGGGGGTAGATATATAAATGAATTAAAAAAAAAGAAAGAAAACAGAAAAGGGAGGAAAATACCTCTTCCAACATACACAATTCGATTCGGTATCACTTTAACGGAATGGCTGTCTGTGTGTGTTTGTGTGCAAACTAAGCTTCCCACAATTTATGTACGTATTTTTTCTTTCTTTCAGATGGTTACCAGGACGAAAAAAATATTTGTGGGCGGATTATCAGCACCCACAACATTAGAAGATGTAAAAAGTTATTTCGAGCAATTTGGTCCGGTAAGTAATTTCTTCTATACTCATTTTGCTACACGGTTTTCTTGTATAGAAAATGTACCGTGAAAGTATTTTTCACTTTATATATGTAGGTATATATGTGTATTTCCTTATAGTGTACGAATTTGTGTGTGGAAATTTATTGGGTAATGTCTCTTAGTAGGAACATAAATTTCGTATTTAGTGAATAGCAATTTATCCAGCTTTAGCAATAAATGCGTAACCACAAACCTTTATAAATCTTTCGATAAACTTAATTTATGTTATATGAGAAAAGAAAACTGATAAAAATGCAAGATTTTCGCCTGGAAATTATTCCGACCAGTTAATGGAATGAGGCTATATAATTCGAATCACATTATAACTGTGTGTTGGAGTTGGGAAAGGATAATGCCTAGTGTATTTGCGATTCGATTCACGTATACGATTATTTAGCAAAAGTAAAGTTGAATCAACATTTGCTCATCAATAGAAGCGTGATTAGTTCAAGAAAAGGCTATATTCCAACTTAAATTACAATACTTTAAATGGAAAAGTGTGGGTTTCGAATCAACTTGAAGGGTTTTACATGCAATTGGCATTTGATGGTTTTGTGTGTGGAAAGTGTTCAATGTGAAGACCTATTTAGGACCTCCATTGATCAACTCCAATAATACACGTGCATGAATTTACAATTTATGGAATTTCTAAGCCACTACCCATAAGCTTATTTACAGGGCCGTGGTTTTCGTGTGTCCGTTTTCTTATAATTCACGATCTTTGCTAATTATTAACGAGTGTTTTATCGTGTTTCGGGCACTGGGGTCTGATCGGTTTGATTTGGGTTCACTTCCCCCTCTAGTTGGATAATCATTAAGTTGCTTTTTTATTTATGCTCCTTCCATTCTAATAATAGGATTATCGAAAACTGTTTATTTTTACCTGATAAAGAAATGAAATATTCAACACCCGTTTCTGAACCACCAACCTCATCAATACAACACTCTTTTAATTTTGTACAGTCGAGGGGAATTTCACACCTTATTATTATTTAACGAATAAAAAAAGAACTTTAATAAAACTCATCTCGCTTTCATATCTTCCCACCAACTTTATTATAGCAATTACAACACTTAACCAGAGCTAATTAAAGTTACATTTCGTTGGGACGCACCCCTTCTCCAACCGTATCTCAACTTTCATATATGTTTATTATATTTTAACCCTTTATACGTGTATTACAGCGGGTGGAAAGTTGATGTCGTCTAAACATCACACCGAAAACTTTTTCCCCACATTACCATCAACATCATTATTATTATTTCGTGTAATATAGATGTGTAAGTCTATAAGTTGCATAATTCTCTCAATTAGGAAAAGTTGGAACCAGTTTCTGAATATATATAGTGCTACAGTGTGCTATTGAAATTTTTAATTCGTCCCCTTTGCCAACATACAGCACCGTTGGAATAATAGTACAAGTGCGTTGAAAGTCGTACAAGTGCATAAAGGGCAAATTACCCTCGTATCTATACGATGATGGGCACGTATGCACCGAAAAATTACTTTACAACATAAATCCACACGAATACCAAGCAGTCATAAAAGAAGTAAGGGGCGAATCTCATTTGGAAATACATCACTTGGAAAAATAATAACCGAAAGAAAATTCATATTTCGGTCGAAAATATCAAAAGACAATTCCACTTTATTACTTTTCCTTTTATAGTCCCTGGTTAGAAGAGAGGGGTATAGTAAGTAGCACACACACGCAAAAAGGCCATATAAGAAAAATAAATCATAAAACAAAATCTCTCTGTGTGTATGTGTACGTGGAGAAATGTGTTTGTGGTGCGGTGCCAGGAAAGGGGAAAAAAGCACAGATGTACGAATAGTAACCAGACAACCACTAACGAGCCTCTGTTTGCCTCAAGTATCTGATTTTATATAGCTTTTTACACCTTTCTGTGTTTGTTCGCGTTAAAGGAACGGTAATTGTTGCGGAAAAAATGGAAAATACGCTGCCACAAAGGGAAAGAGAACAAGGTGTCTTATCAGTTGTCTAATGTTTACCAGTGCGTTGTGCGAATGTGTTTTTACCGAAGTAAAATGACAGTGGAATAATGCCGTTTCGCCTCGGGTTATCCATTTCCAACTAGCGGATCGTTGTTAGGATTAAATTGTATAGATGTAAATGCAGATATATAACATCTCCATTAAATTTATGCTTGTCAACTGCATGGATTCGACGAGAGATGCGAGAGCGATTGCAAACCAACTGTTTGTGTTTGGAGACTTGAAGAGTTGAAGACAGAAAATCTAACCATCAACAAACAATAACAGTTTGATTAAAACAGTCGAAATTGAACAGTTAAATGTCATAACAAACTATACATCACGAACTGTTCTAGTAATTCTCTGGCTCTGCTGTGCATTGTTCTGAATTAATACTGAACTTGGAACACTTTTATCTTCATTGTACAAATGAGATGGACTTGAAGTGTTTCTAAATAAGTGAAAACTACCAAGAGTAAATTCATTTATTGCAGGTGAATTGATTCGTATAATGCATGTAATAAAAGTTTTCATCGTAAAAGTTGTTTATCTAGGAAAATGCACTTAAACGATAAATGGAACGCGTTTTATGATCGTTCTTGGTTATTAGCATCATTATATAACCATTTATTTGTACAAAGTAAATGAATACCAATTCACACATGTACACTGTGTTACTTAATTCCCTATTCGCTTGTAATGCTGGAAAGGAACTTTGTTAAAATTTCCTTGTAATCCTTCAACAGGAGATCTTGCAGAACTATGTGGCTAACTTTCTAGTCCCCGTCCGCTTACTGTATAATTAAATGATTAATGTGCGTTTAGAGTAAATGCACTTTGTCTGTAAGAGAATCGGTGGGGGGTCACCAGAGAGGCCTTATCAACAATACTCTTCGAATCTAGGAACTACCGAAAATTTCCAGTTTACTAAACACTGTGGATATTTTAAGTGTCAATAAGGTCAGCACTTTCTATATCCCATGGACCGAATTTATATTCGTTGAACTTTGACCGTAATTTCGTTACCATCAAGCAAAACTGTCCAGTTATAAAACAGCTTCATATCGAGGTAGGAGCGCAAAGTACAAGACAACAGGCCCTTACATGTTGGGGGATTGGGATGCGGATAGGTAGGAGATATGGCCCACCAGGTGCTATTACGTGCAGCTGTTTCTTTAAGCTTCTACAAGGCGATTTGCATGGACTCGTTGTGCGTCATCTGTGTACTATTGTGCAATGAAGTCCTCTTGCCGCAATAGGAGGGCGCATTCCTCGAAATTGTGTACTGTTTTAATTCAGTTCGTGTCCTAGAAAATGGGTATTGGGGACACCCTTTTTGGGACAAGCTTAATTTTATGCAATATTTTGGGACTCTGAATTAGATCCTGCCCCCCGTGCTTCGCAGGTAAATTTACGGTTTTTGGGGTTTTGGCAAAACACTTGTACCTACCAAAAGTCTTGGCGAAATATAATAAATTCATAGTGTATTATTTAATTTCGTGCTCAGTTCCTTAAATATACGATTTGAAGAGAGTGGTAACTTTTTCCATTTTGTAGTACTAGATAAAAGTTTCCTCATTGTCTCTTGCACAAACACTGGAAATAATTTTCTGTAATCCTTGTTACAAGGAGCAGTGGCACACAGCGTGGCTGTTTTCGAAGCTTTACATTCATAATTCTGCGGATCAGTGTCTGTTGATGTCATTTTAAGAGAATTTTGCAAGACATGCCCGCATTAGAAGTGCTACGACTTGTACAACTCTATGTATGTGATTAGCAAAAAATAAGGGGTTGTTGCGTACATTTCATGATGGAAAAAGTGTTTGTATATTCCCAAGTGTATGCGAAACTCATACATGACTTTATGTTTTCCCTTTGCTGGTGTTCTCCTTCTTCCTGCTTAAAACTTTAGCAAGTTTTGATGTTAAAGTTGGAACTCCCTTTTTCATACACAGCGCCAAGGCAATACCATAGGAATCTCTTTCTATAGTATAAGTATTCAATTATCCAAAAACTTGTTTGCCGTTTATAATTTGGTGTGTTGGTGTGCGTTAATGTTTTGGCCTTCCAAATATTCCTCCGTAATAAAGTCATTAAAGTGATTAACAGCCCTAATGGAAGCACATAATTCTTCTTCGTTATTGCTGAACCTTTTTATTTGCCTCGTTCATGTGGATGTGAGAAGGTTCGGTTTATTGGTGTAGTTGCAAGGAAAACACTTATTGTTCTTATTTATATTTTTGTTTATATAATGGGCTTATTGTACGATTCAATTAAATGATAAAGTTATACGAAGTATATTTGCCAATATAATTTTCCTACATCCTATTTGAAAGGCGGAGAAGGGAGATGAAGAGCAAGAAAAAAAAGGAGACCTTCTTCTAAGCACACACACACACAGTTCGATAAATCATATAAGAAGATAGAAAAATGGTGAACATCGTAACGGTTATAAATCTATTTTTATTTGAAAATAAAATTAATAGGATCAATATCGTTGTGTGTGGAAGCGCGGTGGGAGAAAGGAGAGAGCGCGATTTTCGTCCATTAATACCAACTGTAAAAGAGCCAGCCACAAGAGGCACTTATTTATGCTTATAGTCCTTCTTAATTTAGTTATTACATTGTATAATATCTTTGCCAGAAGCTCGACCGGTTCTGGTTCCGGCCGATACAGACAAATTGGTTTCGGTTCCTCGCCATGTACCATGTATGGGGCGCTTGAACGAGCAATACAAGAGAAAGCAGTTTTATTGGCCGCTCCTAATTGATATTTTATCTTTTCGTTTTTCTTTTGTACCCTTTTTATTTTGTCTCACCACCCAGCCAGCGTAGCAGCACCACCAGTGCGGAAGTGTTTTACAATGTAATCATATATCAATGTGGCTAATTTTATAAACGTACATTTTTCCTTATTATTTATGTGCCACCGATTGGATATTATACACTTTTGCGCTCGTCCCATTATGGCCAATTAATTGCATTGTTCCGATTAGATTCTATTTCCTCGGTTCGAGCGTTTTTTTCCCTATTTTATCACCCTATCTAATTAACCTCTTTCGAGCGATTACAGGGGTCAGTAAATCATTGACTTTATGCCGTACTTTTACGAGATTGAAACTTGCCAAGAGCATTTCTAATTTCTATTTATTGACACTTTTACAATGCGAGTGAAGGTTGATGGAGGAACAGTATCTGTATTTTTATCGTTTTGCAACGTTTAAACTTTATTTTTTCTTATTTTCATATTACATTTGAAAGGAATACTTTATATGAGGTATATTCAATTTGTCTTCGATTTTTCCTGCTGTGTGTGTATTGCTTTAGTGAATAATGCATTATGTACGTATAGGTTGGGTGGGCAAAGTGATATAAAAAGATTCCCTTTCATCTGCTCAATGTTTTATTATTAGTCATTTGGAGAAAAATAATATTTTTTCTCGTTTATATTTTGGTATTACCTACAATACACATGGTGTTTGAATGTATGTATATGTATGTGTGTTTCTCCCAAAAATACACACATAACTTGTTCAGTATTGCGAAAAATTGTGTAAGGATGGAAAAATGCGTGCGTCTCGCAGAAAATTTACATAAAACCAGAGACTTAACTAAATTGCTCAATGTGTCACATCTGTCCAAAGTCGACATCTCCCGTCTCAATTTAAAGGACAGTGCAAAATTGAAAAATAAATGAACTATACGTATATTTTGTATATAAACGTGGCCCACAACAAATTGCTTATTTACCGAAACAAAAACTATAAATTACCGACTCGCTTTCCGTCCCCGCTTCTCATCTTGTGTTGTCTGTCTATAATAGAATGTTTTTCGTCATTTTTCACAACGCTTTCCCGTATATTTAATTGAATTAAAAGTGAGCATAATAAGATTCGCTTCATTTATCCTCTTAATGAAACGCAATTTTTTTTCCTTCTCAGCCTCTTCACAAATACAACTATATATTTAACTAAGAAGGTTCATTACGTTTTATGTGTCACTACAACCACCTATTCTTTTTTCCTTTTTAGCACAGAGAAAAAGAACAAACCCAGATAATATATAATCCCCCCCGAAAAATCCACGACATTCTTATGCCACCCCTTTTTCAAGGCTTTTATCTGTAACTCGGCTTCGTATCGATTGTACAACTACCAGACCTCGTCGTCACCGAGTTATACATGTACAAAAAGAATTCAAGTACTTATTTCGCAACGTATGTAAAGTTGAAAAATAATTGGATGCATGACATGTCATGCTTTACACTTATCACGAAATTTACATGAGAACATGGGATGCTGTGGAGCTTATATAATATTCCTTCTCGCTCTTGTCCAGAGAGAGTTATGCGATGTCACGCGTTCTTCAATATAAACTAAAGTGTCTCTTCACTAACGTCTGAAAGATCACAGTCATACAAGAACTCTTCACTTCTGTGCTTCTCTGAATAGATGTGAATATTTCGCTCTCGCTTTGGTCATCTCTTCTATATAAAAAGGTACAATGCATACCATCCACCATCATACAGTCTCTAATATGGCCACAACACTGTTATTACATTGTTCAGGACGCCCCAGAAATGCGACTATCCGCCCGCTGCTCGAGTGTCTTGTCGAGATTCCATTGTAAAAATTCACTTCAATCACGAGCATTTTATCTGTGTCAGCACAGTGGTATTTTAATTACGGTCTGTGTATCGCAATTGTACTCAATGAAGTGGCCTTCCAATTACCTTCACCTCTACAAAAATAGCCATTTCATTCATTCATTTATTAGCGAAAAATCGATCACCCGACGATGAATTCGTAATCAACAATTTTTCCCATGATATTTTATTTACTATCACGAAATGAACTGTGTACATTATCGAACAAAACTTCCTCAAAACAAAGATTCTCTTATAAGAAAACAGTTTAATATAAATCGAAGTCTCATTACCCAGCTAATGAGGAGTTTTTTCTCATCAGTAATTCACCAAATCACCATCGTCGCATCGGCCTGTGTCAACCTTGTACGAAGAATGCGCACATCCAACCCCCTAACACACTGTCATTTATTTTTAGTCCCCCCTCTAATACACACACCACCCACACACCCATCTATCTCTTGCAGGAGCGACTGGTCCAGGCAGGCAGCATCATTAGCAACTTGAATTATGGATTGTTTGTGCTTTGCCAGCTTGTTCTTGCAATGTAGTTACGTTAGAGGCACCCGAAAAATATTTATTATGTACCTTTGCCACATTGTATACCATGATACTGTCCGATAATTTTCTCGTCATCAGTTTATATTTTGCCACACAGATTGTAACACGAGAGGGGAAAAAAGCGTGCACGTAAGAGAGGAGTAAAGTGTGTAACAGTGCGGAAAAGATCTTAGTCACGGATCTACCCATTTCATGTCCGGTACGAGAGTTAAACCGTCCAGATTTCATAAGGGGGGACGACGCACTGGGTAGAGAGACCATTTGAAGCAGTAGATCGCAGGGATTTACAGAATTCGCTAGGTCTCCTAACTAAGTCTCGTGTCATGAGGAGATCCGATGCCCTGGATCTCTCATCCACGTCTCGGTTCATTCCTGCACATATACAGGAGTCTAACATCGTCTCCTCCACCTTACGGCCCCCCAACCCGCAAGTATCTCTCCGTCACGGTGGCAAGAGGCAGCAACGTTGGATTTAATTAAATTGATATCTATTAACTTGCCACGAACTTTACTGAATGTAAATAAGTTTGCCTGTCAGTCTTAGTTTAGCGTTTACTATGTCAAAAAGGTAACATAGAATACGTGTGCCACTATTAATTAGAAATAAACTGCAGTCAAATGATGGCAAACTGTACGTTTTTGGTGTGTAAAGTTTGTTTTGGGGATAGTGGCAAAAAGTGCGAGGTTAGCCATATACGGAGTAACATATACGATCCGGCATCTGGCAATCATTAAAACTAGTGTTGGGATTCTTGGAAGGGTGGCAAAAAATTAACATTATTTAATAAAAGCATAATACACGATTAAATATTTAGATAAGAGCGACATGAAAGCCACAGTGTTTCCATTTAAACTAAAAATTTGTAATCTCTCTCGTTGATGGGAAAAATTTCATTTTAAACTAAAAGTCGTAAACGTTATATAAGAATCATAAAATATTTCTTCGTGTTTATATGTTTTGGGTGGGAAAGTAATGGAGAGAGTGGTTTGCAGGAAGCAGCGAAGGGTACGCGGTGGTATGTATAGAAGGATGGACGCCTGATTAGGGTGCACTTTGGCACTGTAACTCTTCTCTTCTGTAATGAGTGTAGAACGTTTAAGACCGACGTTAGATAATTATTAAAAGCTATAAAGTTGCACATGTCTCGGTTCACCTTCCCAGTTATTTAATACTGTCGTAAAAGCATTTTGTAGTGGCGGAAGATCGCTTGCATTATCTATACGGGGCTCGATATGGGGCTAGTGTTGGTGTGTGTAGATAAGGGAAAGTGTAGTGTGTTTTTGGTGTAGAGAGAAGAAAAAATAGCACGCCGCTACAGTAATTCAATTACGAAATACGATGCAATATTGACGAGGTTCCCATTATAGTGCGTCCTTCAAGTTGAATGCGCGATTAAAACTTGCAAACTTATCCACATATCCATAAAATAATACGAGTATATGGCATTAGAATGCTGAGGGTGCAATAATAAACAATTTTATTACGGTTAATGACTTTTTGTGTTCGCTATGCATAAGTAAAATTGATTTGCATTAAAAATTTATGAAGGGATTTTCTAATAAACGAAATTATTATAGAGTGTTCAGTAACGATATTGTGTGTTTTTCTTTGTATCACTTTATATTTTATTTATGAAAATGGGTGGTGTTAGTGGAGGGTTACACTAAAATAAACACATTTATCGTGGGGATTATAATTATACAATTTTCCATGTTTACAAAATGTATTTACTCGATAAAATGTTGTAGAGAAATTAACTGTTTCGGGTTTGTGGCCACAATTAATCCCAATTAGATTTTACAATTTCCTCTTATATTTTTCGATATATTGTAAGGAAGTGAAATAAAAACGGAGAGCCAAGTATAAAGCCATTAGAACACATCAAACGAAAGTGTACAGCAAATTGGATTTGGTGTCATAAAAAATTTTAATCACTTACAAAAACATGAAACTCTCTCACTTTCACTGTCTGAAAATCCCCACTTTAATGAAACACAATAAAAGTATTCTAATGAAATCTAATTTAGAATTTATTATTGTTTAAACAGTCGTGTAAGTGTATTATCTAGTTTTCTGCTATATTAAATATACCATGTAATTACAAAGCAGCAGAGAGTGTTTTAAGTAGTCGAAAATTGTTTGTTTTTAATTAGTTGACAGTGCGTTCTTACGCAAAACAGGTGCTTTTTGTAAATATTTGCACTGTTTTATGCAGTAAACATTTGTGGAACCGGCGTATGCAAAATTACCATTCAAATCTATTACTTATAATTGAACGTCCATTTTACTTATTTGCATAGAAAAAGTTGGAAAAGCTTTCGTAGATATTCGAAAAGCTCCAATGTAAATAAATTCATTGTGTTGGATGGAATTATTCTGTTGATGCTATTTACTTGTCTGGGTGTCACAAGTTTATGTTAACTTTGATAGTTCTCAACACCTCCTCAATCCATAATATATAAGTAATAAGAGAAGTGTTTGTCAGTGCATCTAATACTTACTCCATTGTTGCTGCACGAGAGATGCACTTACTTGTTTGCTTTATCAATTTAGTAATTAGTTGGTGCACCAACCCAGCCATCCTTTCAATAAAATCATCAGCCATAATTTATTTCCCTTATATCAATATTTCGTGTGGTGGAATGTAAGTTGTATGATTAATTTTATATGTTGTGAAATTGTGGCCGACGTATACTTGTTTATTAAACTTCACTTAATTAATTAATTATTTTGGAAGGAAGCAATTAATTTTTGAAATGTGCGAAATTGGGAAACGGGCGCCCTAATGTGAAATTTGCATGTTTATCAAGCGATTTTATTGACTCATTATCAGGGAATTAATTCAACAGTCCCGAAAAAAGAAATTGTATTTCGCTGCCAGGAAAGAGTTTATTTAAAATGATTTTTGACTGGCTTATTAATTTCATCAAATATTGTATATCATAAAATCAGTTTAAATATCACACTGTTTGTGTCTATCAAATTTGCACATTTTTAATATTTATATGTCAGTGCACAATAATTTCTATTTGATTTTATATAAAATCGCTCGTACGTATTTACATAAATCGAGAATATTTCGACGGGTGATAAACAGTTTTGGACGGACACACACACACATTACATAAAGAGAAAAAGTTTATCTGATTCGTGAAAAATTAATGGATACATTATCAACTAATCCGCCCCTTAACTTTCATCCGAAAACTTTTATCTGGTTAATTTTTCAAGGGTTATCTTTAGCTAGTAGAAACACGAATGACCTAGAATAATTAAAGGGTTAGAGAAATGCTAACCCCGATAATTATTTAGTTGAAATGTGTATAAAATAATGTAAACGGACAAAATGATTGTAAATGTATGTTTATACCGACGCGGGTATAGTTATCAAATATGTATTTAGTGAAGGCTCCAACAGAGTGTTTAGTTTTATTAGTTGCTCTGTATACATAGGTATAAATATAATGAAATATTTTAGAATTGAAATGCATGTATGCATAGATGGAGATTTTTAAAGAATTAAGCTTATTGCCCAGGTATTATAATGTTTGTAAAGGAATAAATGAATAATAAAGGCTTTGTCCTTAATTAATAATGAATGCGGTTCATAAGGCACGTATAATGTTCAATTTAAGATATAAATTGCAGACCTAAGACTAATTCTATTAAATTTATATTGTCAGACACACACAGAGAGCGCAATATAATTACGTGTTACGGGCCAAAATGATTACTATACACAGCAGAAAGAGGAATCGACGAATTCCTATTTATTATATTAATAGAGACAGAGAAAGGGATTTTATGTTAAAATTATGAACAGATGTGCTATATGTTGAATATGGACCAAAATCAATACTCCGCTGGTAGACATTAATTAAATTTTACACAAACAGAATTGCAACCAAGCACCATCCACACTCTGATCTCTCTCCTTTTATTTTACTTGACTTGATCATAAAAAGAAAGAGGAAAAAAGTTTCTTCCTAATTCTTTCGTCTGTGAAATGTGAAATGAGTAAAATTTTCCAGAAGAGCGGGAACAAAGAATAGAAAATAATCATTTTCAAGTGTATATAAGTCAGTTCTATATAATTAATAACCTTAAACAATACAAATTCTCTTTAGTGACGAGAGACATTTGAATAAGTTTCGAAGGAGAATGTGTAGCACGCTTATATAGAGAGCAATGTATGTGTGTATGTGCCCCTTTTCTTCTTCCTTATTCAAATATAATGTACGCGTGCTTCTTCCGCGCGCGCGTTTTAACAAACGAATATTTAACGCAAGAATTCACCCAAAATTCAATTAAAAGCGTAGGTTTCTCAAGACAACTTTATAAAAGTCATGATTAAAACATGATGAAGGACCAGTGAAGAGAGGAGAGATGCTCTCCAAGTCCGTCTCTTCTTAAAGCACACAATCATTCAAACAACTTCAATCCCCCTTGGAACTTCTAGCATTAATATACTTGATTTAACTTTTAGAAAATCTTATTTTATTGCAACTAGCTCTTCTTCTTTTTATCAATTTTATATTACTTATTGGAATTCAACTTATTATTCGATTTACGATTTGTGAGAAAACTGCCGCACAAAATTAACATGTTATCAATCCATTGTGATTTCATTACAGGAAAAGTGTCTATCAGTCTTTCATTCTTTTGAGCAAATATTTTATTCGAAATACAATTACACTGAAAGCATTGGAAAAAGTCAATTTAGATTTATGAATATCGGCGGTATATACGAAATGGGTGGGCGGTTTCGGTTTCTTCCTCCCCCGCATCGACACGCACACATCTCAAACGCCCAACATACATATACACATCGACTCTATAATAATTATTATTAAAGCGATAATAATATTGGGCTGGAAAAAAGGTTTAGGGCCGTACATTTCACCACGATGAAGAATCGAACCACTTTGCAGAATACAATAGATGAGACACGTTCCGTAATGGCGCACTTCCGCGGACACGTCAAGCTCTGATGGAGCTTCATTGGATGATAAATGTACCAAGAAACTCATTATAGTGACGGTTTGTGTGTGTGTGTGTGCAATTTATACCGGCCTTCAAAAATGTCCTCGTCGTTTGGGAGAGAAGAGTGCGACCAAAAAAAAAACGACCGCTTTTATATGCAGAAAGCACTTAAGGAGATTTTAATAAGTGAGAAAGGTTGTTTTGTTTGTTTTCGAGGGACGATTTTTGGATCGTTAACGAGTGGATACCTTGGATCGAAAAGTCAACGGTTCCAAGTGTATAGTATGTTTTTGTTGAAAACTACATATAGATTGTAATATGTATGGGCGATTTTCGGAACGAAAACAAACCTATTGAATTCGCATTATCGTCAACTAACTGCTGAAACGCCTAAATTCCCTGTCTTATACTCTTGAAATACAGTATATCATTTGAAAAGGGAATAGAACATGTATATGTATGAAATAGATTTATAAAGTGAAATGGGAAAGAAAGACTGTTTGTGTAATGTATTTTTTTCTTTTCTATTTCAAATGACATATATACGTGGTAATGTTGAGAGATCCGTTCTGAAAATGATATACTACACATATCGGGAACGTAATCGGTTTCAGATAAACTGGGGGATGCACGAATCTTGTGTATTAGACTCACTATACACATTCGCACACACAAAACTCATAAACATAGCGTGTTATAATATATCGAAAATATTGTTTCATATTAGTACCTTGCTTTTCTCTATATAATATATCGGAAATCAAACAACAAACTCGTAGTGTCCCTATTTATTACTAATAGTTATTGCTGTTATTACCTACCCTTGTATTTCTATTTATTTTTCCTGTAAAAACACAGTGCGTGATGTAATAAAAACAATATATGTCTATGTAATAAACATGCTAACAATGTAATAAACTTTTTTTGATTACATTGATTAACATACAGTTTTTTGAGTGCAGTTTATTGATATATGTAAGTTAATTGCTTTTTGGGTTTTATTTAAATATTGGCACAATAAAAAATAGAAGAAAAAAACTGCCGACGCATTTAATCGCATTAAAGGCTATTCTCGCATAGTATTTACGGGATTAATGTATCAGACACCATTCAGTGACACGAAATAAAATTTCAATTAATTTAATTTACTGATCCAAAATAAATTCTAATGAAAAACATATTCAATTTCAGTGGAATATGTACACTTTTATAATATATTTAAAGTATAATGTGTGCAATTAACATGATAAATAGTTTGAACCAAAACAACATTTTTGGCATTCAAATTGTAGTTACTTTCCATAAAATAATTGTATTTAAAACTATTATTTATTATTTATTATTGTGGTGGATGTTGTGTTTTTATTTTCCACTTTTCGAAATTGCATAAACGTTCATGGATTTAGTTTTTTTTATAATTATTATTCTATTTCGATGTAAAATATTCAAGAGGCGCAAAATATAATGACAAAATACCAACAATAAACCATTGTATTATGTAATAAATGGAAAAATATGTTTTATTATGAAATTTTCAGTTATCATCATAATGCGGATAAAGATAGTAATTTATTTGGACAATTATAATAAATGTCACAATAATTATAAATTGCATTATCTAATGATGATGTTTTTCGTAAAATTTATTGTTTTATGTACAAATAGATTTTATTGCCTTTGCATTCGTCTGTATTTGATGCAATTGAATTGCACACAGCGCCCATATAATCATCGCTATAACTTTATTATACTAAAACTGACCATCCAGCATACATTTGTCATGTTATAATATCGAAAAAGTGAAATTGTTTTTAAAATCCATCCATTTTAATGATATACAGCATATCTGCGAATGTCATTTTAAATAATTGTGTATAATCTCGATTTATAAATGAACTCAAATCGGCTGCCTGTCCAGAATTGAATTTTTGCTCCTTTTCCTCGTTGGAAAGCCTTGAAATATGAACTTGCTGCTTAGTTCCCGGGTTGTAACAGTTGCAAAACCTCCTGTCCCTTTTCTTTCTCTCTCTCTTGCACATACGTAGAAAATATTTGCACGAATACAAAACCCCAAGTCCGGACTTGGGATGCTAATTTCGAGCCCCCTGGGACTTTCATTAAACAGCTAGCTGCCTACATTTATACGAACACACACCAACTTGGATTATGCGAATGTGCCGGTTAACTTACACCTTCTCCTATACATGCAAATGATCATCATCAATATTTTCAATCTCATTCATAATATCAATTAAATTGAAATTCATCCCAATGTGCTAATTAGTGTGAGCGCTTTATCCAGTGCTTTTTTTTTGTGCGTCAACGAGGAGTTGTTCTGCTGCACTTTTCATTCCCAGCACATATAATTGAGGGGTTTTAATTGCGAAAACATGCTCTTGTTTCATATTTGTATTAGGGAAATATAAAAACGTAATTGAAACTCGTGCTCGAAACAATGGCCACTATACCTTAGAACAATCCGGACTGGAGGGAACAAAGAGTTTGCTAAATCGAGAGGATTTCATAAAAGCAAAAGGTGCACAAATTAGTACTTAATCAGGATCTTTTGTCAGCTAAATGCAGTACTGATAATGTAATGATGTGGGATTTTTTTTGTGTCGCTTAATTAAAGTGGAAGAGCTTGGAGGAGCGGATTCTTTAAAATCGCAACTTGCAACAATTGTCACGTAGGTGGCAATCTGGCAGTGTTATATGTAAGTGTAAATGGTATAATAGTAGTGACTTGGAAAACTGGAAAATCGTAAAACATACTTTATTTTCTAAAAACCGTAAATCGAATATTCCCAATCGTGAATTTTATATTTTATTGCTTCTATGCATATTTTCCAAACGTACCTATAAAGTAGACTAGGTAATCAAATTGTACAATTTGAATTGTGCAAATTTTTAGTTTATATATTTGTAACCATTACAAAACACAAATCAAATCAAGTCCTTTTTATTTAATCAGTTTACCTTTCTGCACATGTATTAAATTTTATACTCGATTTTATACATTTCAAAATAGTTGAATATTTTATTTGCATTTCAATAATCGTCAAAATCGTCGAGTGTGTATTCAGTTTGTGAGAGAAACAGGTTCCCTGCTTGTATCAAGATGAAAAACTTTACGATGTCATTTGAAATATAAATTTCAAATAGGAAATAGTGGATGTGAAACTTAAAGAAAACAGATTACACTTGCACAAGCAGAGAGTGGAGCATAGTCAACAAGTTAAAATATGTTTAGAGTGTTGGGAGAGAAGATTTAAATACTTTAATCAAGTTAAAAGAAGTTTATGCAGAAACAGATGCACATACAACGATAAAAAGGACGAAGGCAATATATACGACAGTCATCCGTCTAAAATGAGAGAAGAGATTGCATAAAATATTAGAAAAGTTTTGAAAAAGTGTTTTGTGTATGCGTTAATATAAGACATACACATAAGAGAATATAAAAGTATATATGGTGGCGGTTTTGTGTGTAGAGAGTAGAAATGATTGTGAGTAATGTTGGCGTAGCGGTGACGTTATCGGACGAAATAAAACTCACAGAAATATAAAGATGTTGATTAAAATATTTTATCAAGTCAACGAAGCGCACACACAGCGACTTTGAATGTGTATAGTGGAGAAGAGAAACTGCTGGTGCTGTGCTTCTGTTGCATGGGGGCCGTTCTCAAGAAATGGGTGGCTAGTGATCCTGCAAAAGGAGAAAAGAGGGATGGATGGTTTATTCACTGTGTTGCGCTGGTTGAACTGTGATGCCAAAAACTCGAGAAAAGGGAAAAATATTATTTTCTTTAAAACGATCGCCTCTCTTTTTGAACCGCGCTCTTTGACTTTATACGCTTCCACTTTAAAGACGAAACGTGTTATGACAAAAAAGAATAAAACATATATGGCTTGGAAAATGTTCACGACAAAATACACACATCTTCCACTAGTTTCGTTTCGCCGTTTTTTTTTTGTTGCTTCTCTTCCATCCCTCCTGCTTTATTCCCGTAAGTTCATTAAAGCAAATGATGGCGGACAAATTTGCTGCCAATTTCAAAGTTGCACTCCTTCTCTTTACTCGCACTCTATTATTCATTTGGAAAAACAACACTGGATACTGAATACTTAATCGTACACTTGGAGCAGGTGGAGAACTTGCAAACAGCCCCTATTTGCTATCATCTCGAAAAATGCCACGAAAATACATAAGCAGAAATGCAAACACGTCTTTCGCGCGTCTTCGCGTTCATCCCCCCAAAAACACGGCACTATCTCTGAATAATTACAGAAGATTTTAACTGTAAATGTAATCACTTCACTTATACTAAATGAACTAACATACTTCTATTAAGTTAGTCTTTAAAATTCCATTCGGTTCTCAGTAAATGAACACAGGGTGAACAGAGTCTAATGTAATTTTGTTTTAAAGTGCATAACAAGTCACTTAAAATGGAAACGTTTGTGAAATCGCGGTGTTTATAACGTCAAGTGAAAAGGACCTGGGTATTATTGCATATGCAAATGGCCTTATACATACTCATAAAAGTGTTGGAAATTTTATTAAATAAGTAACCTCGAAGCGATATGCAAGTGCGTCGCCGTCGCCACCAACACACTTTGCTGACTTGGCTTTTTTCTCTTCATTTGCAGTGTGTAATAAATTTCATCGCGGATACAGCACTGTTTTGGTGTGGATTTGAAAATTTTCACATTATTCTACTCGAAAACTAAATTAACAAACTTCTAATTTATATTGTAGTACAACCGGAGAGGGAAACAAATTGCCTTTTGTGCACACACAATAGAATAGATACATTTTGTAGTGTGTTGCAATACTATAGTCGACAAATAAAATTATTGTTAGTTAGTCTAGTTGTGTGAGTGTGTGAGCGTATAAAATTACCATATCACTTAGCAGACCCGCAAATTCCCTAAACATGTGTTAGCAATATAGTTTAAATCGAATAAACCATCCTTGAATAAACGGTTAAAAGGATGCTTTTTGTTATTCACTGCTGGTTTTACTGCTTTCCTCTCAAGCGGAGATAAATCTTGCCATGTACCCGGGTTACCTGGCCGCTGCTGTTGCAGGAATTTCGATATTATACTCATAACCGCAAAACACATACAAGTAAACCACTTGCACCGCAACCAATTGGTCTCGATTCTACATTCGAACCGAACTTTGCAATAATTCAATTATCACCATACCTATACCAAGAATTTATTCGGATAGCCATGCATGCTGCAGCATCCAGCACAGTCTTTACATATAAATATTCAAGAATAAATAACTATATACTCATGGCTCGTCCGGAATTATGCACCGCACAATTGAATATTAAAATAATGCAAATTGTTCGCGCCACTAATTTCTGTTTAATTAAAAAATAAAAATGGTAAACTCCTCTATTGTGAATTAAAAAGCACTTTCTTTCTGGGCCGCGATTTAAATAAGCTTTACACCGAATTTATAATAATGAATTTATACATTATATATCTCTTGGAGAGCTGTATGTGTTACATGGAGGAATTGAATGGAAATTAATAGAAGACGAATATATATTAAATTATATTTAAATGAATGCGCTTCGAGCATGGGACGGCCTTTTGGGGGAGGAGTTGGTCCACACCACCATCGGATTTAAATAGTTTTTGTAATTTGCATTGAAAATAAGCGAGAAATCAGTTTTTAGAATTTCTCTTTCGTCTTGTTGGTATGTAAATGGATTGTTGAAG